>OX422218.1:406890065-409390065 GCA_949130495.1 Sambucus nigra | reverse complement strand
ATGTGTTCCTTTTTCTTTTATCTCGTAATACACGGGTACGGGATAATTGTGTGTAGGCCTATGATATTGAAATAATAAAATACACGAAAGTGTCAAGATTAATTAAAATCTCTTTTAACACTTTGGTAAAAATGTTTTTAAATTTCAAAGATTTAATACCAACACGCATAAAAAGTTTGTACCACTTGGTGTTATTTTTAATGTAACATAAAATAATTTTGAATTAGAATGGGATGAGGAAAAGAAGTGAATCAAAAGAGTTTGTTCACAAAGGAAACCATCTAACTAAAAAACTATGGGTCTCTTAGTACCAGGGCCATCTACACACAAATTCACTATAACAAATGTTTAAGTACAAATTACAATGTGTAAATGAAATAATCTAGCCAATACAAATAGTATACCAATTCTAACTACACAACCCCACAACTACTAAATTTTATCAAACATAGCAAGCCAATGACAACTTAGGAACCAAACATTCAGAGCTTCACACATAAAGTTAGAGTATTAGTGAAGCTGAACCAAAAATAATTTTAAGATAAGTTTTAGTTTAATCAAAATAATAAAGATTATAGACACTAAATCATTAGACAAATTTAAGTCCTTTTTAGTAGTTTAAAATCAATAAAAATGAAGAAACCTAAAGAGTATTAGTTTTGTGTAAAAGCCAAGTTAAGATAACGAATGAACATACTATGAGAGAAACAACACAATAACAGAGATGAAACAACCCAAGTACAGTTTCAAATATTTAAATAATTTAGACAGGAATTAGGTTTACATAAATAGCTCTAGTGAAAAATATGCAAAGATGTGTGTGTTTATGTGCGTGTGTGTGTGTGTGTGTGTGTGTGTTAGGTCAAATATAGAAAACTATCAAGTTATAAGGTTTTGGAAATTTTAACTTTGTTAGAACTTAGTTTAGGGCAGAATCAACATGTACAAGGACAAACTTAAACAAAACAGTTTCTACACCACAAATTGTGGTAAAATTAGTTTAGTGTTTCAAAAAATTATGTTTGGTTTAAATAAGAAAAATCAGTTATATCGCACAATTAGTTTAGAGGTTGAGTTATATTTTAAAACATTCAAAGCCTGAAAACTTATGCTGACCAATATATATATATATATATATATATATATATATATATATATATATATATATATATATATATATATATATATATATATATATATATATATATATATATAAGAGGATATAAAGTTAAAGTGGCTAGAGAATATACCTCAAAGAAAATCAAAAACCAAAGATAATCCAAATTATGCATGCACCCAAAGCTTTTGTAAGATCTAGAACAAAGTGACTCAACCAGTGTTTAAATCAAACTGAGAAAGTTTGAGACCTTTCAAACCAACAATCTAAAGCCGTAGAATAGAAACTCTCAACCCCAAAGAAGAAATGGATCAAAACCTCAAACCCAACACATAAACTAAACAATCAACTTGTTGTTATATAAATGAAGTACAAATTAGTTTTTAGGTCTAAGGGTGAAAGGAAAGACAACTCTAAAAATGATAGAAACACTTAGGTTTAAAGAGAGAAAGTCACACAAAAATTCGACAGAGTTTTTATAAGACTTTCAAATTTCCGTTCTAATTTTTCAACTGACCCAAGCCTTATATTTATAGAGGCAATGGGAGAGACTTGGTAAGAAGGTAATTATCAAACGTCGAAGGGTATAAACATAATCACCTGTGACATTCAAATGGTAAGACGGGCAGTACGAGAAAATAGGTTCGGTGGGGGTGTTATCGTAAATAGGCAACCCACTGATGAGGGTAAATAAGGAATTTTTTCATCGACAAACATGTCGTTTCACAGACGCTTCCCATACTCATGTGAGGTAAATTTGTGTGGAAACACCAATAAGCCCCATTGGCCAAAAAAATATCAAAAGGATAGACCTAAGAAACCCCAAATAAATTAAAATGTTGTTATTTTAGTATATGTTAGATTTTGTTAATTAAACAATTTAAATGTTAGTCAAATGTTAAATTTTAAAATTTTAAAATTCTAGAAATAATTATAAAAAATAGAAAAATATTTAATAAATTCTGAAAAATTATAAAACCTCTAGATGTATCATAAAAAATGTTTAGGCAAAAATGCAAATAAAATGTATAATTACAAAAATAATTAGAAAATTAAATCGATAATTCAAAATAGGTTTTAAAAGTAGAAATTTAGGTTTAAAAATAATAAAAAATGTTTTTAGTCATGTGCTAACTGAACGAAGGGGACCATGTGTAAAGCGACAATTTATCAAAAAATTGAGCCAAACTAAAAAGGCTATTTTCAATCTCCCCCTTTGACCAATTTTGGTACAAACCTGTGACACCCCGACTAATTAAATAATGGGTAGCTACTCCTTTATTCAAATTAATTCAAAATGTCAAGTTGGTTCAGTTCATAGCATCACTGTCGAAAAACATTTTAACAATTACTAGCCACCTAATAGTTAAAAAGTGAGTTGTCTAATTTTAATTAAATCCAATTAACATGCAATAAGATAGATTATGAAATGATAACATAACCACTATAACATAGTCACAATAGAATAACCATGGAATAATAATGAATCAGGAGGAATACTCCTCACAACAATTCAAATACTGAAGTAAACATATACAAAGTCAGCATCACTAAATTAATTACGACCCAAAATCTGAAATAACGGAATAGATAAAGTGTCTCTGAAAGAAATGGGGCGACATTCCCAATAGATGAGAAAATCTGATAATATAGAGTCAAGATCGAAAGTGGAGGCGTCTACTGTCAAGGTCCTGTAACTTCCACAGCGGCTACAGTACGTCACCGGAATGGAACTCATATGCTTGGTGTCCTTGTGGCTGGGCACCTAAAAGGGTTTAACAAAAAAATAGATTTGAAAGAAAACGGGTCAGAGCCCGATTGTGAAAATAGTTTAAAATATAGCAAGTGTTTAATATCATTAAACAGTGAATATAAAGTACATGCTAGTGTGTGCACTCACATGAGTTCCTCACCTCTCAACTAATTGTGCACTCCTATCGTACCGGTACCCGTTCTAGTTATTCCCATATCTAACTAGTCCAATACAAAATCTAACATTACTATACGATCGACGATTTAATTCCAACATCTTCATTTTAACAGAGAGTTTTACTTTCTTTCTCAGTTTCCCATTATAGTAATACTAATTACTAGAGATTTTCCATTCTATCTTTACAAAAACGTTGCTATTATTTATACTCACACTTATACATGACATTTCATTTGAATTAACATTATATTATTCTCATCATAAATACACAATACTGGTACCCCGAGACTAAGCTGCGGTGCACACATACTCTGCTATCCAATTCTGGTACATCACGTACATAGGGACCACGCATTTCGAATCTCTCAGGAATCGTTCTCAAATAACAATAATCACACATAATGGAGGCGAATATAGTTCACATCACATGGGTCACGCACATACCTACGCTCCCATGATCATCAAACTTATTAACTTCTCAATAAGTCCTTCTCTGACCTATGTCCTCGAGGTACCAATCTAAATCCCCTCGTAGGCACACAAAGATTAGATGGCCCTGAACGAACGCCGACCTACCATGATAGCAAGTATGGTAGGTATGTTATACACAGATAACTACATATACTAAGCATTCGCATATTTTAGATATCTCAACATATTAATAGAGGTATACTTCTCGTTCTTATACCATCATTTAGTGTTATACGTTTACATGTCCTCGATTTATGTACATTAAAGTTGTCAACTCTTTTCACGTCGTAATTAGGTACTCGTTTCCTAATCCACAAATGTCATCCGGTTTACTACAAGAATCTAAGTTTTACTCCTCAATGTACTCCAATCTCACCATTATACCCACTAGTCAATAAGGGAAGGTTATTACTCCATTAAATAAGTTTACGGGACATTTGAAAAAAAAAATCAGGCCTAAAAGGCCATTCTGTCAACTCGTTAGAAGTCTCGTTCGAACGAGGTCGTTCGAACGAGTGTCGTTCGAACAAAAGGCTTCGAACGAACTACCAACTAGTTAGAAGGGATACTATCATCTCATTAGATGCTTGTTCGAACGAGATCGTTCGAATAACCTGGGCAGGTCTTCTAACGAGATAGCAGAATACGCCCAGAAAATCCCAAACTTATTTTTTCTTCATTATGCTCTTCTCTAAATCCACCCTAAGACTATCCAACTACGATTTAATGTTTGTAAACTATTTTTAGTCACTCTAGATCATTCCATAAAACCTTTTGGGTTCAAATTTTACAAATTAACATGCCAAAATCATAAATCCCCAATTCTTGTTCCGAACCTTATGAACTTGAACCCAAAATTTAATTTCATAAAAAGACTCCTTATTAATCCGATTTTAGATCATCAAAAGCTATGTTTTGTATATTGAATTCTTCCATAATCATTCTACATGAAAATTCCTACCCAAAACCACAAGTTTCACAATAATTTCATTGGGTGTTCTTCATCAAAATTTCCAAGACATAAACAGTTTTCTACACTACACATGGAGGAAATATTCTTTGCAAATAACGACATCAAAATACTTGCCTTAGATTTGCTCTTTTGAATTGATGTTGGTGAATGAAGGCTGATCTCTCCCCTTTCTCTACAAAATTCTCCCAAGGATGGTGATGGTGGTTGGAGGTTTCTTTTGGAATCTCTTCAAACTCTCCCTTAAACTCCCTTAGCAAGTAACTTACCAAATGCTCATAATGGCCTTAGTGGCTCTTTTAAAATATCTAAATTAACACTAAAATTCGTGGGTCTTAATTCTCTAATTTTTAAAATTACCAAAATGCCCTTCTAGGTTGTCGGTTTGGCCTAAAAATGCCCCAGGACTCAAACTAAACCCCCGACTAGTGTTTTCTGACTATTTCGACCCTTCTGGTCATGTTGGTGCATTCAAAATGACCATTCGGTTGATAAAAATATAATTCACTTTTTACTTTAAATAATTTCGTTTCTGACGCGACTGACACGCACGTCCAAACTAAATTTCCCAAATTGTCGTATTTCTGCCTCGCGATAATCTTAATATTTTCAATACTCATATATTACCACATATACTCAGAAATATTCAATTTTAACATCGTAATCAAATACCAACTCACATCTCGCTAGTATTTATATCCGGATTAATTCCCATTTAATTCTCATTTAATTTAATTAATCCTTTAAATAAAAATCAATAAAATTACGGGGTATTACATACTTCCCCCATAATAACAAAATTTCATCCCAAAATTCGGAACTAAAGAGTACCTGGTGAAAATAACTCTGGATAACGCTCGCGCATCTCATCCTCGCGCTCCCATGTGGACTCCTCGGTATTATGATGCCGCCACTGAACACGTACTAATGGTAATATCTTTGACCTCAGTTTTCACTCGCTTTGGTCCAAAATAGCAATCGGCCCCTCCTCGTAGGAACTATCAGGATGAAGATTGATGTCCTATATAGCAATGTGGGTATGGGCCAAATCATCCCTAAGATATTTCCTTAGCGGGGAAATATGGAACACATCATGAATCCTATGCAAGTGCTCCGGTAACTCAAGTTTATACGCAACTGGCCCAATACGCTCGATGATAGGAAATAGCCCCACATATCTTGGTGCCAGTTTCCCCTTCTTACCAAAATTCATGATCCCCTTCATAGGAGATACTCTGAGTAACACCTGGTCCCCCACCTTGAATTCTCTGAAGAAGCTCTTGGCATCAGCATAGCTCTTCTGCCTTTCCTGAGCTACCCGAATACGACTCCGTATCATCTCTATCCTTGCCGAACTATCCTGAATCACTTCCGGTCCAAGGAGTTTGTTATCTCCCACCTCTAACCAATATGCTGGGGAACGACAAACTCTACCATACAATGCCTCAAATGGAGCCATGCCAATAGTGAACTGGTAAGAGTTATTGTAATCAAACTCCACCAGTGGAAGGTACTGCTCCTAACCACCTCCAAAGTCTAGGATGCACATACGTAGCATGTCTTCCAACATTTGATTTGTCCTCTCTGTTTGCCCATCCGTCTGCGGGTGATATGCCGTACTCAGCCGTAACTCCGTACCCATTGCCTCTTGGAAACTCTCCAAAAATCGTGAAACAAATATCTTGTCTCGGTCAGACATGATATTTAGAGGCACCCCGTGAAGTCTCATTATCTCCGCAATGAAAATCTAGGCATACTGTCCCGTAGTGTAGTCTGTCCTCACGGGTAAAAAATGAGCAACTTTGGTCAACCTATCCACAACCACCCATATGGAGTCGTGAACCCTCTGTGACGTAGGTACCCCCTTAATAAAGTCCATGGATATGCTCTCCCATATCCATGTTAGAACCTCTAACGGCTGTAGAAGTCCTACTGGTTTCTGATGGTCCACTTTTACTAGCTGACAAGTGGCACATTTAGAAACGAACATGGCGATATCTCTCTTCATCTCGCTCCACCAGTACTATCGTCTCATGTCTTGATACATCTTATCCCCACCAGGGTGTACCACGAACCGTGCGACTCTGTCATTACCTCATGTCGCAAGTCTTCCCCATCCGAAATGACCAGTCTCCCATTGAAGCGTAATCCCCCGTCTGAACTAACGGTATAGGACTCAGCTCCCTCTGCTAGTAATCGAACTATCTGCTCCTGATAGAACGAGTCATTTTCATGGGCCTTTATCACTCTCATAACAATCTGAGGTGTAATAGTCATCACAGACATGAATGATCGGGCCACTGCATCCTGGTGTCCCAACTCCTTCCACTTAGCTTTCCACACCTCGACCACCTCATCTAGTGGCCTACGGCTCAACGCATCTGCTACCACGTTAGCCTTCCCCGGGTGATATTGGATATCAAACTGATAATCCTTTATAAACTCAAGCCACCGACGTTGACGCATATTCAATTCCTTCTGCCTGAAAAGGTATTGTAAGGACTTGTGGTCTGTGAACAACCGAAATTTCTCCCTGAGGAGATAGTGTCTCCAAATCCGAAGAGTGAATACGACTGCCGCTAACTCCAAGTCATGGGTGGGGTAATTCTTCTCATGAGGCTTAAGCTTACGGGAAGCATAAGCTATTGCCTGACTCTCCTGCTGCAGTACACCTCCAAGTCCTTGTAAGGATGCATCGGTGTAGACTAGATACTCAACTCCCAGTCTGGACATTGCTAACACAGGCGTTGAGGTTAACTTATCCTTCAACTCATCGAATGCCAACTGACATGCATCGCTCCAGATGAATGGCACACCTTTGCGAGTCAGATGTGTCAAAGGACCTTCTATTTTTTATAAACCACGAATAAACCTCCTGTAGTATCCTGCTAGGCCCAAGAAAATATGGATCTCAGTCGGTGTTGTGGGCTGTCCTCACTCCCTCACTGCGGACACCTTCCCCGAATCAACAGATATCCCCCGATCTGAAATGATATGCCCCAAAAACTGAACCTCCTTCAGCCAAAATCCACATTTCTCGTACTTTGCATAAAGCTCATTTTGACACAACGTCTGCAAAACTTGCCTCAAATGCTCAGCGTGCTCCTCTTCTGTCTAGGAGTAAACCAGAATGTCATCAATAAAGACGATGACGAACTGGTCTAGGAACTCTCTGAACACCCTATTCATCAAGTCCATAAACACGGTTGGAGCGTTGGTCAAGCCAAAAGGCATAACCCAAAACTCGTAGGAACCATATCTCGTCAAGAAAGCAGTCTTCAAGACGTCCTGTTCCTTAATACGCAACTGATGGTATCCCGATCGCAAATCAATCTTTGAGAAGAAGGAAGCTCCTCTCAATTGGTCGAATAAGTCATCGATTCGGGGCAACGGATACTTATTCCGTATCGTGACTTTATTCAACTCCCGATAATCTACACACAACCTCAACGATCCATCCCTCTTCTTTACGAACAACACAGGGTCACCCCATGGCGAAGTAATCCTTCAGATAAACCCCTGACCCAACAACTGCTCTATCTGATCACGTAGCTCTCTCATCTCTACTGGAGCCATACGACAAGGTGCACGGGGAATTGGCCGAGTGCTCGGTGTCAAATTGATCATGAAATCTATCTCTCTACTCGGAAGTAGTCTAGGTATATCATGAAATACATTATCAAACTCCCTAAGAAATAGAATCGAATCGAGTGGTATCACCACTTCCTTAGAGATATCCTCCTCTATATAGTACAAGTGAGTGGACAATCCTCCCTCAGGGCGAGGCATCGCCACTAAAAACATCTCATTCCCAGGAATGGCAAAGATAATACTCCTACTAAAACAATCAATCATGTCTTGGTACGCAACTAGCCAATCCATACCAACAATCGCATCATACTCAGTCATCTCTAATACTAACATATCAGCGGGTAAAGTAAACCTCCCGATCTCTATACCCACACCTCTACAAATAAGGGAAATCACATAACCCCTGCTCAACGGTGAATCTACACAAGTAATCGTGCTCTCTGCAGTGTCTAACAACCCCAAAGTATGTGCAAATCTCGTGGAAATGAAACAATGTGTGGCCCCCATATCAAATAAAATACGCCCCATAGTCCCCTGAATAGAGAACATACCCTCAATAGCAGGTGGATCCTGTGGGACGGCGGCACGCTAGAGTTGATAAACTCGCCC
Organism: Sambucus nigra; assembly: GCA_949130495.1. Taxonomy (NCBI): domain Eukaryota; kingdom Viridiplantae; phylum Streptophyta; class Magnoliopsida; order Dipsacales; family Adoxaceae; genus Sambucus; species Sambucus nigra. The sequence goes on along the minus strand of OX422218.1, from coordinate 409,381,377 downwards.
ATACTGAAGCTTTTCCTGCTGGACTGGGACCGCTGGGATGGGTGGAAAAGCTGACATCTGTGGTGGTGCTAGGAGGGCGGCGGGGAACATAGGCCTCTATGGCTCATATCGGGCACCCTGCTGCTGCTGCTGTGGGGCCCTGCCCCTATCAGGACACTCCTAGCGCTTGTGGCCAATCTTACCACAAATGAAACATTTTCCCGAAAAGTTCCTCCCTCTCTGACCCTACTGCCCACGACCCTGGTGGTCGTTGCCATTCCTCACTTGGTTGTACTAGCCCTGCTGAAACTGCTGCTGCTGGCCCTGCTGACCCTGATAGCCATGGAAAAAACCTCCCTGTCCATTTATGAAACCCCCAGATCTGAACCTCTTAAAATCCCCCTGCTGAGAACCCTGATCTCCCTACCTATGCTGATCCTTAGCAGATTGTGCCACGCTGGCACCATTTACCCCTGTCCTGCCCTAATGGCTGGACTCTCTTGATCTCTTACTTTCAGGCATGTGAAAGCGGTGGTCTTGGGAGTGAAGCAGTGCAGTGTTGACCACATCAGAATAAGTGGCCAACGTGAGATTTCCCAACAAGTGCTGACGGATCCTCCAAGTTAATCCATCCGTGAACTTCTGAATCTTCTTCTCCTTGGTTGAAATTTCATCAGGAATGATGTTCAAGAGATTAGTGAATTCGGCCTCATACTCGGCCACGGTCTTCCCCTCCTGCTTGAGGTTCATTAACTTCCTCCTTATTTCAGTGTGAACAGCCGATGGAAAATATTTGCAATCGAACCGCACCCAAAACTCCTGAATAGAAAGAACGTCTCTCTCCTCCGTGGTGATAATGGACTCCCACCACTGCAACGATGATCCTACTAGCTTGAAAGTAGCCAGTATCTTCTTCTAAACATCTGTGCACTCGTACATCCTTAAGTGCCTTTGAATGTCCTTCTTCCACTGACTGGACACAACAACGTCGGAGCTACCTGCAAACTCCGGAGGGTGTGCTTTCTAAAAAGCATCACGAATGTGTTCCCAAGCAGACGGGAATGCAAGAGCCTGAACTGGCACTACTACTATCGCCTGAGGTGGTTCCTGCTACACAACTTCTAGGGCAACATTTACCACTTGGGCTACAATAGTTGCAACCTCTGTGGCATTCATTCTGCCCTAAACTGGTGAAGGCTGTGGCTTGGGCTGAGCATCCCTGGGAACTCACTGTGCACGTCGTGAAGGCATCTGAAATGAGAATAAAAATCTTATAAGTTCACAGTTATTATCTCAAAATAGATGAAGAGCGAAACATACACAAAATAATACAACAGTCCTAAAATATAGGGCTCTACATCAAAGAAAGCTCAACGAAAACAAAATAATCCGTACAGATCCTAAGGACACTAGAACTTGATGCTCTGATACCACTTGTGACACCCCGACTAATTAAATACCGGGTAGCTAATCCTTTATTCAAATTAATTCAAAATGTCAAGTTGGTTCAGTTCATAGCATCACTGTCGAAAAACATTTCAACAATTACTAGACACCTAATATTTAAAAAGTGAGTTGTCTAATTTTAATTAAATCCAATTAACATGCAATAAGATATATTATGAAATGATAACATAACCACTATAACATAGTCATAATAGAATAACCATGGAATAATAATGAATCTGGAGGAATACTCCTCACAACAATCCGAATACTAAAGTAAACAAATACAAAGTCTGCATCACTAAATTAATTACAATCCAAAATCTGAAATAGCTAAATAGATAAAGTGTCTCTAAAAGAAATGGGGTGACATGCCCAACATATGATCAAATCTGATAATATAGAGTCAAGATCGAAAGTGGAGGTGTCTACTGTCAAGGTCCTGTAACTTCCATAACGGCAACAGTACGTCACCGAAATGGAACTCCTATGCTTTGTGTCCTTGTGGTTGCGCACCTAAAATGTTTTTACAAAAAAAATAGATTTGAAAGCAAACGGCTCAGAGCCCGATTCTGAAAACAGTTTAAAATATAGCAAGTGTTTAATATCATTAAACAGTGAATATAAAGTACATGCTAGTGTTTTCACTCACATGAGTTCCTCACCTCTCAACTAATTGTGCACTCCTATCGTAACCGTACCCGTTCTCGTTATTCCCATATCTAACTAGTCCAATACAAAATCTAACATTACTATACGATCGAAGATTTAATTCCAACATCTTCATTTTAATAGAGAGTTTCACTTTCCTTCTAAGTTTCCCATTTTATTAATACTAATTACTAGAGATTTTCCATTATATCTTTACAAAAACATTGCTATTATTTATACTCACACTTATACATGACAGTTCATCTCAATTGAAAGTATATTATTCTCATCATAAATACACAATACTGGCACCCCGAGACTAAGCTGCGGTGCACACACACTCTGCTATCCAATTCCGGTACATCACGTACATAGGGACCACACATTCCGAATCTTTCAGGAATCGTTCTCAAATAACAACAATCACACATAATGGAGGCGAACATAGTTCACATCACATGGGTCACGCACATACATACGCTCCCATGATCAGCAGACTTATTAACTTCTCAATAAGTCCTTCTCTGACCTATGTCCTAGAGGTACCAATTTAAATCCCCCCGTAGGCACACAAAGATTAGATGGCCCTGATCGAACACCGACCTCCCATGATAACAAGTACGGTAGGTATGTTATACATAGATAACTACATATACTATGCATTCGCACATCTTAGATATCTCAACATATTAATAGAGGTATACCTCTCGTTCTTATACCATCATTTAGTGTTATACATTTACAAGTCCCCGATTTATGTACACTAAAGTTGTCAACTCTTCTCACGTCGTAATTAGGTACTCGTTTCCTAATCCACAAATATCATCCGGTTTACTACAAGAATCTAAGTTTTACTCCTCAACGTACTCCAATCTCACCATTATACCCAATAGTCAATAAAGTAAGGTTATTACACCATTAAATAAGTCTACGGGACATTTGAAATAAAAATTTGTCCTATAAAGCCATTCTATCAACTCGTTAGAAGTCTCGTTCGAACGAGGTTGTTCGAACGAGGTCGTTCGAACGAGTGTCGTTCGAATGAAAGTCTACAAATGAACTACCAACTCGTTAGAAGGGATACTGTCATCTCGTTAGAAGCTCATTCGAACGAGGTCGTTCGAATGACCTGGGCAGGTTTTCTAACGAGATGGCAGAATACGCCCAGAAAACCCCAAACTCGTTTTTTCTTCATTCTCCTCTTCTCTAAATCCACTCTAAGACTATACAAATACGTTTTAATGTTTTTAAACTATTTTTAGTCACCCTAGATCATTCCTTAACATGATTTTGGGGTCAAATCTTACAAATTAACATGCCAAAATCATAAATCCCCAATTCTTGTTCCAAACCCTATGAACTTGAACCCAGAATTTAATTTCATGAAAAAAACTCCTTATTAATCCGATTTCAGATCATCAAAAGTTATGGTTTGTATATCGAATTCGTGCATAATCATTCTAAATGCAAATTCCTACCCAAAACCACAAGTTTTACAATAATTTCATTGGGTGTTCTTCATCAAAATTTCCAAAACATAAACAGTTTTCTATACTACACATGGAGGAAATATTAATTGCAAATAACGACATCAAAACACATGCCTTAGATTTGTTCTTCTGAATTGATGTTGGTGAATGAAGGCTGATTTCTCCCCTTTCTCTACAGAATTCTCCCAAGGATGGTGATGGTGATTGGAGGTTTCTTTTGGAATCTCTTCAAACTCTCCCTTTAACTCCCGTAGCCCAGTAACTTACCAAATGCTCATAATGGACTTAGTGGCTCTTTTAAAATATCAAAATTAACACTAAAATTCGTGGGTCTTGATTCTCTAATTTTTAAAATTTCCAACATGCCCTTCTAGGTTGTCGGTTTGACCTAAAAATGCCCCGGGACCCAAACTAAACCCCCGGCTAGTGTTTTCTGACTATTTCGAGCCTTCCAGACACGTTGGTGCACTCAAAATGACCATTCGGTTGATAAAAATATAATTCACTTTTTAATTTAAATAATTTCGTTTTTGACGCGACTGACACGCGCGTCCAAACTAAATTTCCCAAATTATCCTATTTCTGCCTCGCGACAATCTTAATATTTTCAATACTCATATATTTCCACATATACTCAGAAATATTTAATTTTAACATCGTAATCAAATACCAACTCACATCTCGCTAGTATTTATATCCGAGTTAATTCCCAGTTAATTCTCATTTAATTCAATTAATCCCTTAAATAAAAATCAATAAAATTACGGGGTATTACAAAATCACACTAAGACTCGATAAAAAAGCACATATGCACAAATACATAACTCAACTAAACACATAATTTTTAAAAAGAGAAGAGTGATAACTCAATTAACAACATGTGTCCTAAAAAGAAGAGTACAAACTCATGTAACAGTATGTATCCTAAGATACTCAATCACATACAACTAGCATCATATATCCTAAGAGACTCAATTACATACAATAAAAATAGGAGTCCCACAAATCTCCCTAATAAACAATAATAATACTCAAAGCAGGAGTCTCAAATTATCCCCTAGTTTGTCACAAAAGGATAAAGGGTAAGGAAGAATCCTATAAAAAATGTTAGTACCTTAAGATATTGTCAAAAAAATACTAAAAAATAAGCCTAACAGGTATTAATTTAGGTAAGCACAAACATTGATAGACACTCAAAGTATTTCAAAATGATGGTTGTCTAAAGATTTAGTTTATAAATCTATTAATTGATCTTTCATATTAAGATATTTAATATTTATTTCTTTTTTCTCAATTAATTATCGAATACAATGTTCTCTCGTTTTAATATGTTTTGTTCGATAATGAAAAATGGGGTATTATAAATACTTATTGCACTTTGATTATTGCAAAGAATCAGGGCAGAAGATTCATTTAAGTCGTAGTCACTCAGCATTGGTTTCATCTATGAAAGCTGAGTACAATAACTGCCAACGATAATGTATTAAACTTCTTTTAATGAAACATTTTTCTTTATAGAGGATAATGAAATAAGGTTGCGTCCTAGATAAAAATGGCCACTTGAGGTTCTTTTACTATCATTAGCACAACCTGCCCAATCGGCGTCCGTATACCCAATTATCTTTGAGTGGGTGTCAAAAGTGTAAAGATTACCACAGTTTATTGTTCCTCTTACGTATTTTAAAATGCATTTAATTACATGTAACTGGGACTCATTTAGTTCGCATTGGTATCCAGCATAAACACGTACTCTATGAATTATAACAAGTTTACTCATAGTCAAATAAAGGAGACGACCTATCATAATACAATGCAATGTAACAATTACCTTTTTCCCGAATATGTCTTTCGAAAGTGTGATAAAAGAACTCATAGGAATTCTAGTAGTCTCTGTCGTAGTCAAACCAAAACGTTTAGTTAAATCGAATGCATATTTAAATTGGCTGATAAAGATATGGTTTGGGTTTTATTCTTCTTAGAGGCCTAAAAAGAATTTCAATTCCCCCATCATAGAAATTTTAATTTCAGATTTCAAGAGATTAGCAAAGTTTTCAGTTTCCGAGGGAGAGGTCGACCCAAAAACTATATCATCAACGTAAACTTGAGCGATAAATAAATAATTTATTTTACATTTGACGAACTTTGCTAGGTCTACGACCCCCAATTAAATCCGTTTTCCATTAGGAAAATTACTTATCTCTCATGCGAAGCACAGGGGACTTGTTTAAATCATAAAGGTATTTCTTTAGTTTAAAAATAGGAATGGGAAAGAAAGGGTAAAAAAAGCCTTTAGGTTCTTCTACATAAACTTCTTTATGAAAATTGAAGTTTAAAAATGCATATTTAACATCCATTAGAGTTTAAAACTCAAATGGCAAGAGACAACAAGTAATAGTCTAATTAATTCTAATCTAGCAAGAGGAGAAAAAGTTTCATCAACATCAATTCCGTCATTTTGAGAATATCCTTGTGCAACTATCCTTGCTTTATTTCTTAAGACATTAAGGATTCATCACAATTATCTTTAAATATTCATTTTGTCCTTATTTAGTTAGTATGAGTGGGACGATGCACTAAATACCATGCATCGTGTATTCTAAATTGTCCTAGTTCTTCTTGGATAATATGTAACCATGATTCATCTATTTAAGCTTTCTTTATATGTTTAGGTTGAAGTAAAGACACATAAGAAGAAAATAATGCATTTATACATTTGTATCTAGTCCTTATTGGGTCTCTAACATTGCCTATGATGTTTTTGTTAGGGTGATTTGTCTTAACCCAATTAGGAACATTGGGTTCATCAAGTGGAAGAAACTCATAATCACTATTTATTAATTATTTTTGTAAATCTTCATTTTTAGTGTTGTCAACAGGCAGAGGATTCTCACTTTCCTACAAGTGATGGGCAACACTATCATTTACAATAACGTTAATGTATTCCATTATAATTTTTGTTTTTAGGTTATACGCACGACTCTTCTGAGAATATCCTAAAAACATCTCTTTATCTCCCCTAGTGTCAAATTTGGACATGTGTTCTCTATCTTTACAAACATAACACTTGATACCAAAGACCCTAAGATATTTTAGATTTGGTTACTTCCCATACCAAATTTATTAGGATGTCTATTTGTTATTATCCTTAAATACACACGATTAATAATATGACATGGAATTTGAGTGGCATTAACCCAAAAGTATTTTGGAAAATTCTTAGCATGAAGTAAGACACGAGCGATTTTTTGTATGGTTTAGTTATGCCTTTCCGCTATACCGTTTTTAGGGGTTTTGTGTGCAATAAATTCGTGTTGATATCCATTTTCTATGCAGTATTCTACAACACCAGTGGCTTTAATTTACCATTCATATCACTACGAAACCTAGTTACTTGGAAGTCTTTATCATATTCAATTCTAAAATAATTCTTAATTTTTTTTGAAAGGTGTCCAATTTTTCTTTCATGAAATCCACCCAAGTAAATCTAGTAAAATCATCGACAATGACAAGAATGTAAGAATTACCACACATACTAGTATTCATAGTGGGACTCATGAAATCCATGTGAAGTAATTATAAAGGTTGAGAGTTTAACACATCTTTTACTTTCTTATGAGGGTATTTGTTCATTTTACTAACTTGACATGGTCCATAAATAAAATGTTTTACTTTGGGAATTTTAGGCAGACCACGGAAAAGACATTGACTAGTTAACCTAGACAAGTTATCATAGTTAATTTAAACTTGTCTTTCATGTCGGAGGTCTAAGTCATTTAACCTAGTGAGTAAATAATTTTCAATATCTTTGTTTTGAATAATGGCATAACAATTATTGGGCACTTTTTCACCACAAAGAATAGTTTTACCCTCTAGATTAATAATTTTACATTCGTATTTAGAGAATTTAACATTGTAGTATATGTCATAAAATTTACTTATATTAAGAAAATTGGCTTTATGTCCTTCAATGAGTAAAACCTCATCCAAGTTAGGGAGACCCTCAACCATAATTGTTCCTTTGCTTATGATTCGAGACATTTTTTCATCTCTAATAGTCACATTTCCTCAAATAAAACTTTTTAACGAGGAAAATTTTGTTTTCTTCCCGGTGATATGCCTAGAATCGCCCAAAATATAAGTACCACTGAGAGTTCTTATACGTAGCATTTAACTCCAGTACGACAACATTACATTCAATTTGTAACATAATTCTTTTTTTTGAATCTAAATTTGCTTAGTTTTTGGAAAAATAGTTTTTATTTTCAAAGGCATTGTCTTAGTAGGTGTGGGTTTCGTAAGATATTTGGTCTTTACATATACCTTATGTCTATTAGCATCCCTACCGTTTCTATTTATAATTAAATGTTTATAATAAAAAAAATTCTAAATGGGCATTTTTATGGAAGAAATCGCAATGATATAGTTGCCTATTAACAAACTTAGCCTTGAAAAGAACTCTGGGTTTGTTCACATTGGCACCTATTCTGTTTGGTTTTAAATATTTAAAATAATTTTCTTCTAAATTGTCGGGTTTGTGACAGAAGTTACAATGATAAATTCGCTTAGCAGAACAGTTAGCTTGAATATGAGGTGTATTTTTCACATGTGAAATAGACATACGGATATTGGATGATTTTGGACAATCTTCAATGGAGTTAAACAAGTTTGTTTCATAAAAAAAAATTCCACTAAAACTAATTCCTTTTTTTCCATACAAGACTTTACAGAATCAACCATTTGTTTTACAACAAAACTAGAAGTGATGTAAGACTTCAATTTTTTAAAGCTCATTTCAATTCAGTTTAAGAGTCTTCAAAATCATTTAGGACAACCGTGTGCTTTATGTCTAATGAATGATTGTTTTCAGTTAATTTTGAAATATTTTTCTCAACTAAAAGATTATAATATTCAAGCTCTTCCAATTGCAAAGACGATTCATCAAAAGTTAGGCAAATTTGATTATTTAACCTATCAAATTTATATAACAACCTAGAATTGATTTTTCCTTAGTGTGTGATTTTTTTTATTTTTTATTTGTACATTTCTTAAAATTGAAATCAACATTACAATCTCTATCAATAGATTCAGTCCTAAGGGATGAGTTTTTATATAAATCAGTTTTATTATCCCAATTCGAGTTGCAATCATACAAAGTTTTGATAACAATGGCAGTAGTGTGTTTTTGTTCATGAGTCCTAACAGACAAAGAGTTGTTATCAAAAGGTGACACATAATTATCTACAAAAACATCAGAATCATCGAACACGGTACATAACTTATCAAAATCAATTTCAGGCTCATTAACACTCACGGAAGTAAATGCCATAAAATTATAGTAACCTTCACTACTGTCACAATCTGAACTATCATCCCACATTTTTAGATACATGGGCCCTATCAGAAGATTGCCATTTTATTTTTGAAAAAAATTTATTATCATCATGAACAAATACATTACACTTTCTACATTGAATATGACTAATATCTTTATAGTGGCATATTTTTTAAAGTTTTTCTTTTCAAAATGTTTTTCATGAAGCCTATTTGTATAACTAGGATGGCCTTCTCTAGAAGTAAATTTGTTCTTATATTTAACAATTTTTTTAAGCGTGTTTAGATAAAAGGGAAATTTCGTTATCTAATGACTGAGGGGAAACAGGACAGTCATCTAAATTAGATAGTGAGGAGATAAAAGCAAGGCTTTTTACACTAGGTCTAAAGGCTAAAAATGGTTGTGTAGTGTGTGGATATGTTTTGCCTATTTAGTTTTTATTTAAGGCACTTTGCAATTCAAACATTTTCATTTTAGTACAGAATAATTAAGGTGTCATATTAGTATCATCCATTTCATCCATATAATGTATTTTCATATAAAAATAGTTGGTAAAGACCTAAGTATCTTATTTCAGAATTAGCATACACTATTAAATTAGCATGTGGTTGATTAACTACATCTGGTTGTCTCTGATAGAAATCATTAAACCCTTCATCGTATTTCATGAAAATTGTGTTATATACGTGTTATAAAAGTTGTGGTTTAACCTTTTTAACCTTAGTTTCATCTTCATGGGTAGACAGTATAATGTCCCAAGGTGACTTACATATAGTGCAGGGTAAGATTCGTTTAAACTCAAACTCACCCATAGCTTACAAATTGGCATTTATGCCTTTATTGTTATATTGTAAATAAAATATCTAATACATAAAAGTTTCAAGATTAAATAAAATATCTATTAACTCTTTGGTAAAACTCTTTTTAAATTTCAAAGATTGAATACCCCATAAACAAAAAATTTGTATTGGTTGTTGTGTGTTCTGTATAATAGAAAATAAATTTGAATTAGAATGGGATGAGGAGAAGCAACTAATACTTAATAATTTGTTCACAAGTAAATTAGCTAACTAAAAAACCCTGGATATTTTAATTCTAAGACCACACATACCCAAGTCCACTATAATAAATGTTTAAGTACAAATTATAGATTAGAGTGTGTAAATGAAATAGTCTAGCCAATATAAATAGTATACCAAGGTTATAACTACACAACCCGATAACTACAGAATTTTAATAAACATAACAAGCTAGTGACAACTTAAGAACCAAACACTCAGAGCTTCACACTCAAAAACAGAGTATCAGTGAAGAGGAACCAAAAAAAAAAATTAAGATAAGTTTTGGCTTAATAAGCATAGTAAATATTATAAACACTAAATCGTTAGACAAATTATAGTTCTTATTTAGTAGTTTAAAGTCAACAAAATGAAAGAACCTTAAAAGTATCAGTTTTGCGTAAATCACAAGTTAAGATTAACAATGAATATACTATGGTAGAAACAACACAATAACTAAGATGAAACATCCTAAGTCGAGTTTTAAATATTTTAATCGTTTAGACGGGAATTAATTTCACACGAACAGATCTAGTGAAAAACATGCAATGAGTTTTAAGAGATATAAAAATACACATATATAGATCTAGTCAAAAAATAGAAAAATAACAAGTTTTAGGGTTTCAGAAATTTAACTTTGCTATAACTTAGTTTAGGGAAGATTTAACATGCATAAAACCAAACTTACACAAAATAGTTTCTACACCAAAAATTAGCAGTTAAATCACACAATCAGTTTAAAAGTTGATTTATATTTTGAAACATGCAAAGCCTAAAAACTTGTACATACCAAATTATATATATATATATATATATATATATATATATATATATATATAGGGTGAGGTTCAAAAGTGAACCTAAAAAATGAACATCTTTTGCAATTAATATTAATAGATTGTTAAGGTATTTTTTATTAAGGTTCATTAAAAATGTTCATCTTGTAGGTTCACTTTTGAACCTCTCACTATATATGTGTGTGTTTGTGTGTGTGTGTGTGTGTGTATAAGAGGATATAAACTAAAAATGGCTACAAAATATATCCAAGGAAAATCGAAGACCAAAGATAGTCCAAATCATGCGTGCACCAAAAGATTTTGCAAGATCTAGAAAAAAGTGACTCAACTAGTGTTCAAATTAAACCAAGAAAGCGTGATAAATTTCAAACCAATAATCCAAATCCACAAAACTCTCAACCGCAAAGCAGAAATGGATCACAACCTCAAACCTAACATATAAATTAAACACTCAACCTCGCTATTTATAAATGAAGTAGAAATCAGTGTTTAAGTATTAGGGTAAAAAGAAATATAACTATTAAAAATGATAGAAAGACTTAGGTTTTAAAGAGAGAAAGTCACAATAAATTTCAATAGAGTGTTTGTAAGATTTTGTAATTTTTGTTCGGATTATTCAACTAAAAAAAGTCTCGTGTTTATAGAGGCAAGGGGAGAGCTTTGGTTCGAATGTAATTCTCAGATGTTTAAGGGTATAAACGTAATCAGACATAGCATTCAAAGGGTATGACACACAATACAGGAAAAAATGTTAATTGGGTTTATTATTGTAACCATCCAACCCAATAATGAGAGTAAATAAGAAAATATATCGTTGACAAACCTGTTGTTGCACAAACACTTCCCATGCTCACACGACGTCAATCTGCATGGGCAACACCACTAAACCCCATTGTCCAAAAATGGATCATAAGGATCGACTCAAAATGACCCCAAATGAATTAATACATTATCGTTTTAATATATGTTAAATTTTGTTAATTAAATGATTTAAATGTTTAATGAAATGTCAAATTTAACAATTTTAAAATTCTAGGAAAAATTATAGTAGAAAGACATTTTAGAAATTTTGAAAAATTATAAAACCATTAAATGTATCATATGAAAACATTTAGGTGAAAATACAACTAAAATGTCTAGTTACATAAATAACTATAATCTAAAATCAAAAACTAAAATAGATTTTGAAAATAGAAATTTAGATTTTAAAAATAATAGTAAAAAAATGCTTTTAGTCGTGTGTTAAGTGAAGGAAGGAGACCGAGTGTAAAAGGGACAGTTCATCGGAAAATTGAGCCAAACTAGAAGTGGGTACTTTAAGATATTTTTTAGGCTTACACTTTGATGTTATTCTTTAGAGAATTACTAGGATGAAATTCCTTTATTAGGAGGGAGAATGTAGTACCCCATATTTTTGCGGACTATATTTATTAATTATTAAGAAAGAATTAAATTAATAAATGGGAATAATTATAACTTGTGTAGCTTAGCAATAATTCGTTGGTACAATTTACATGATAATTGAATATTGCATGTAGTATGATTTTGGTAATGTGTGTTAGTGATAATTAATTAGTGATATTAATTATATGATTATGGGCCATGTGTACAGATAGAATAATTAGTTGTCTCGTTTTATTAATGTTGTGAGATGTTATCGTATTGTTGTGAGTAATACTAATTTGACTGAACTCTTGGGTCACACGAATGTCCATTTATATGTTTTTATCGCTTTAAATTATTTTCGAGTATATGTATACTCTTTGGAGAGATTTTGGACAATTCCGGGTATCATTGTGTACTCTTTTAAGGGCCTGAAATTAAGACTCATTAAGAAATGTGGGATGGGAGTTTAAAAAGGGATTTGACCACATCACTTAGGTATTTTCCAAATGCTAAACCTAACCCGAGCAACTATAAACACTTGGGAGAAATCAGGAAAGCTTAGAGATGATAAAGCAAGGTGAATTCAAGAGGGGTTCTTCAATCTTCCAATTTGAGGCAAGGGTTTTCCTGTAAAACCTTTATTAATATGTTTCTCAATTTATAAGCATTTTTTCTCATAAAATTTTGGGCTTGAAAATTAGGACGCCCCGCCTAATAAAATACCGGGTGATCAGTCCTATACCAAATTAAAACAGGAATCACAGTTGGCTCATTCTTAGCATCACTGTCGAAAATCTTTTTAAAACTTACTAACCACCTAGTATTCCAAAAAGACGGTGCCAAATTTTAACCTTTTATTTTTAAACAAACAATAACATGCGGAAAGATAATATGTGTCATACACAACGGCTGAATTAAATCAAATGAATAATTAATTAAATAATTTGCCGAAAAAAACCATCGGCCACCAAAGTAAATAGTCCAACACAAACATCCAACAACTGAATAAATAAATCTTAAAACTGTACTGAAAAGTCTGGGCGACAAGCCCTAAGTAAAACTAAAACTGATAAATGATTCCTACTCTAGGAAAGAATGAATGAGGTGTCTAATCCAAGCTCCTGCTAGCATCCACATATGCCGTAGCTCCGTGTCCCTGGAATAGAATATCAATCCAGGCGTCCCTGTGGCTGGTCACCTAAAAGTTTTTTAAAATAATTTTATAGCAAGGGTTAGAACCCAAAACATTTTGAAAATATTTAGCAAGTGAATTAATTGCAGTAATTTAAAATGCATGAATGCGCTTCATATTTAAGTTAGTATCGCACTCTCTTGAGGACATACTCACCCCTACACTATTGTGTACACCTAACGTTTTCCTTAACCCTACCTAGTTGTACTACCCCGTCCAACTAGTCCTGGTATAATCTCCCCTTGCCATTCTACTCTAAACCGAGTATTATTATTAATGGGTTGTAAATTATCTCACTAATTAACTTAATTAATTCCTTTTGAATAATATCATATAATCGTGACACAATTTATATAAAGTAAATACATCACACACTGTATTACCCGCATATAATATTTACTACCATTGCATACGTACCTTAACTAAGAACATCCACACATATATCGTATGTATATCCATCCCTTCGGGTATACCCTCGCAGGATGATTTCCTCTAAAGTTCTATCTCACTAGGTGTGCTCACATAACCTAGTTACCCAAATCGGAATCGATCACCAACCTGGCCCAAAATATAAACGTAGTGGAGGCGGTCATATTCCTTCCCTGAAAGTGAGATAATCCCCTCACCCATATACCGGACACTATGACCTGGGGATATACTAGCCCTACTCCTCAAGCTATGGGATTCACCCACTTCGTGCAACCTCCCTTGATAGCACTAGAGTATATAAATTAAATAAATATCTAGTCCCTGATATTTAATAGCACACACAAAGTACACACATACATATATGCTATCACCACGTCGTATATACATATAATATAAATCCCGGTTTTACCGTGTACTAAAACTCGTAACACTAGCCTGTATATTCCCGAGTCTATGGTCCGACTCTAATTTAATTAATTTAGTCCTTAACTAACTTTATTACCTTCATGAGTCTACGATCCGACTCAAATTTAATTAATTAACACATCAATTAATTTAATACTTGGTGTCGCTCAACCAATGTACCCGGACTCGCTCACTTTGCCCGTACCATCGTTAATACCCGATTTTATTTTTCATCCCATAATTAATTAATTACACCTCAATTCCTTTAATAATGTAGTTCCACTCAACTACAATACCGAAACGTTTTCCCTCGGTCCAAAATCAATACCTACGAATTATTTCCCAAAATCCATTCATCTCGTGACATACAATTATCACATTCCTAAACCCAATTATATCCCCTTATAATTGCTAAGGAATATGTGATACATAAGCATTTATCCCTAAATAAAAAGTAGGGGAAAAAATCTTAAATTAATTTCCCTTTATATATCAAACTGGCGAACCTGCCAAAAATCTGGGACCATCGATTGATCGATCCCAGCCATCGATCGATCGATCGAATAGGTCTGCTCCTTCTCCTACCTCATGTTCGGCCATTGATGAACCCTCAAGATTTTAGTTTCTTTCCAAACCCTTACCCAATCACAACCAACATTTTATTTATATAGAGATATGTTCTAATCTTCCTAAAAGACCTACATTATTCATCGATTCATCAAACTCCCAAACTTTTCCCCAATTGGGTTTCACCCGGGTTTATTCTATGGAGATATTAATTCATCATACTGATTCAAAACTTGTCACCAATACTTAATAATTAGAATCCTACAATTGATTCCGGAAGTCCCATATCCATATTCACCATTAATTTAGTCACAAACCTACATATACTACGCAAATCCGAAAACCCCCTTTTTTGTTATTTAACCCATAACTAAAACAGATTTTTTTGATACACATGTTATGATATGAATTGATTATCACAATTTAGGAATCACAACAGTTAACCACTTGCCTGGAATTGTTCGTAGAGTCTGATCCGTTGGTGTAGTTAATGGTTTGATGACGAACACTCAATTAGCCCCTTACTTTTGACTCCAAAAGATCCCCAATTTGATCTTGATTAGCTTCCTCTGTTTCTCTATCAAAGCCCTAAGTTTAGAATTGTGTTAACTGCCGTTCAACACTCCCTCTTTTAGGTTTAAAACCCATAATTCGGTTTTTGGTCACATGGGCCTAATTAAAATGGCCCAAATCCCCCCGTGTGGGACCGATTATGGCAAAAAATGCCCCGAGACCCGATTACTACCCCCGTGCACTCTTTTTTGACTATCTAGACCCATTCGGACTCAATCGCGCACTCAAAATTATCATCCTAAATACTTTTTATCATTCTCTAATTTTAACCTCAAAATGTGACACACAAAATTTTGGATAATTTAACTTAAAGTTGCCAAATATAAATAATTCTTCCCACTCAAATAAATTCACCAAATCATGAATTTAAGTTTCTCCAATTTAAATATCTTTATATCTCCCAAAAATAATTAAGTACTAAATCCTCAAAATTACGGGATGTTACATAAATATGTTGAAAACTGATTTATATAATGAGTTAGGAAGGGGACTGTTTAGATCAACTATTAATTAAAATTTGTTGGGAAGTGAGGATTTTGGTGATAAAACTTGAAATGGAAATTGAATAACTAGTTGGAATTATGTCAGAATCCATGTTTAGGTTTTTAGTTTACTTTTCAATTGAATTCATGTTTAATGAATCTTAAATTGAAAGATATTAGGGATTTATAAATTCTTCTTGAGGAACTATGGGTTAATTTGATTATGATTGAAATCGTATTGAAAATTGTTGTTTATTATTATAAATCATTAGGATTCTTTCCCTTAGATGCTAATATTTGGCTTTGTTATGAAGGGAATTGATTGGACACCATAGTGGGACTTTAATGAGGTTTTGTGGAATTTTAGGGCTGATTTTTGTAGTTGGGGATGAAGTATAATGTCGTTTATCATTTGAACGAGGTCCCTTTATCATTCAAATAACTTTATAAATTTTTCCAAGTTATACAAAATCGAAAAATGAAGGCGTGGGCGCTGATTTCTTTTTTTTTTTTTCATTTTTTAAGATTTGATATGATTTTTCTATTAAACGTTGAGCGAGACCGAAAGTTTGATTTGGTTATTTTTAGTTGGGACTTTCCTTTAGGATTACGATTGATAATTTAGTGATGGACCTGACTTGGTTGATATTGAGGAAAATTATGCAGGTTAGAAGTATTACTCTTATACAATTATACTTACATTCGGTGTTAGTATTTACTTAGAATGGATAAACGCGCGAGTGAGCGGTCTCTTATGATTGTATATATGTATCGAGCTTAGAGAGTAACTAGTTAAGGTTTTGGGGAGAATTAATTTAGGACTTTAGAACATATAGGCCATTAAATTAATTTAGTAATTAAATATGGACATATTTATGTGCGTTAGGAAAGAGTGTGTATATATATGGACATGTATACTCATAGTTTAGAGAAACAATAGAGTAGGAATCGAATTTAATAAGAATTAGAGTTGATAATCCTAATAACGTAAAGAATAATCCGATGTTTAAGGACTTAGATGACATGGGTATGCTTGAGTGAATACAATATCCTATTTAATTATATACGTTTAACTAGGGCTAGTGATTTTCGACATGATAACCCATTTGTGGTAATAACCCGAAATGACCTGAAGATGACACGATTACCTTGTATAGATTTAAGATTAATAAAACTTATACTCAAATAAAAATTAACATAACCCGAAATGAGACGACTAACTCGAATTGACAGCCCAACTTTTAACTTTGTTTCAGAAGATTGTAAATCTATTTAAAATAGGATCCAACAATGTGGGGACCTGAGTATGCTTAAGTATAAGCGTTATGATATGTCTATATATATATAATGTATGTGATTGTTTATATAAACCCTTATTCATAGTGAATATATTGACTTGGGGTTGCGTTCGACATTAGGACCGGGTATTACGCTCCAGCTGAGATGTGTGTCTTTATTTGAGATCATATAGTCAAGGGTCACTTCTTCGTGATGAGAGAATTATGATAACATGTTCCATCTACTTAATTTGGGTATGGTCGGAGGTGGTGGTGTTGTGTAGTTATTGTTCCATTTTTGTGTATTTTATTTAATTCCAATAGGTTAGGGACTCCTTCGGACTTGGCGATAGAAGCAAGAGGTGGACACCAAAGGAAGATGCCTTCGTGTTTTATATATATAATATTTCTAGCGTAGGTATATGGGGTGGTACTTTTACACATGTGGCTACTTACATTCCTTTGTCCAAAGTACGTAGTTGTGACTTATCCTAATCGTAGTTTGGATAATAATTTCTTTAATTATAAGACATTTAAATAGGCAGAACATGACTTTAATGAGACTAGGAATATGTTAGTGAAAATATATATGTATGCCTTAGGGTGAAATCCTGTTTAGGTTATTGGTAGCGTTCCATGGTAATTGTTCGTTACGTGCTAGTGCTTAATTGTCGAGATACATAGAACTTTCCATAGGTATGCCTTAGGATGGGATATGTTTGAAGTATTACACTTAGGTGAGAGATGAGATACTTACTGCATGTCAAGGCCGATGGGTGGCATATATTTTGAATCAACTGTAATATTATTTATTGTTATTTAAAGTTAATTCTTGCAACTTTAGGGAGCTGACCCAAATTATAAAATGTTTCCCCTGCGTATTATATAGTATAAATAGGTTAAGAGGGCTGAGCGGTCAGATTTGAGATTATGGTAATCTAGCGTTCATTGTAGTTGCTAGTATATTTTGAGTTACGTATAAAGGTTACCTTTATATTCTTTTTCATTTTCAATTGAAATGTTGTAAGTAGAGGAGGTTTCAGTTGTACTCTTTTATTCAGTTGAACTGTTATAATAGGAGATTTTTTTTATAGTGGATTCAATTTTCACAGTTTCGTCACTATGTTCATCATCTTTTATTGAAATCTTTGTATTTTTTGTTTTAGTTTACCATGGTTTTTAGTTTATGTTGATGTTGAGAATGATATAAATTGTTCATTGTTTAGGTAACTCTGATATTTCACGTGCGACCCTATCAACCAGGAATAGGAAATAGCGGGTTGTCCCAATTTCAAATATCTTTTATATCTCAAAAATACATTGTGAATATATTTTGATTATCCAAACTATTTAAAAGATTATTTTAACCTTTAGGAATATCACATCCTAGAACTTTCATTCTAAATTTGTGTTTTTCACTTGTTACTTTGCAACTAAAAGTTTTCTTTAACTATAAAGAAGATTTTATGTTTAGAGCAAATGCGACAATATCAACCGATGTTGACACCTGTTTTGTAACGAGTGGTCAAAAAGCATTCCGTGTTTTCTCTTCTATATAAAAGATGAAAATATGTCTTGTGGAAGTTGTGAATTATTGAGTCTAAGAGAGGCTCATGTTTTTATGTCATTTATCCTTTTTGTAAATCTTTCCCTATATAGTGGAAGTTGTCTGTTTGGTTCGAGGTTTTCCCTCATATAAATCCTCATCTCATGTATTTATTATTCCATATTATGATTTATTTTATACGATTCATAAACATAAATTGTTAAGTTAAATAAACTTGTAAGTCACGATTTTGTCACTTAGACGATAGGGTTAACTTTTTCCCAAATTTTGATTAAAGACCACCATTACCTTCAATTTGGTAATCATTTATTTTAATTTGGGCAGTTGATCTATATACACATATAGGTAGATCTTGTGTGTGCATAAATGGCTTTTTTGTATGATATTTTTTAGGATTTTCCTAATAGTGCTTCCAATTATTCTTATGTCAGACTTCATTCCGAGTCCACTTTATGTGTAACCCTTCACCCATAAACGAATATCTATCTAGTGAGCATGATTGTGATTTAGTTTCATGACTCTTGAATATAAATATGATAAATTATATGGAGAATCTTTTAACTTTTAAAGTGAGTACTTTATTGTCCTCCAAACTCAATGAATATAAAAATGATAACAATGATTTATAACTTAAGCCAGAAGATTAAGTGGTAAAAATAAGATCCTAAAATTATTGATTTTAGTTCAACAAAAGTTTTAAAAGAATAAAATAGAGCTACTTAGAAAAGTGCCAAAATTATTTAAAGAGATAATTTAAAGTTTTGTAGTGATCTTGCACTTTTAAAAGATAATAATGATTTTTTGTTCATTTTAGAAGCTGGTGGACCTATTCTCTTTGAAAAACTTAAATGTGTAAATGTTTCTTTTTTTTGCATCTTTTAGACATTTTGAATGAGTTAACATATAAGAACATTATTTAAAAAAAGAGAGGGTGTAAGTGTTATCAATTTTGAAGAGGAAAGGAAATATTTTTCTACATCTCTTGAAAATTTGAAAAGGGTATCTTTTTCTTAGTGGTGAGTCCAAAATAGTTTTAAAAAGTAAAGTGGTATTCAAAATGATTTAATCTCAACCAAAATTATGAAAGTAAATCTCGTAGCGATTTAATAAAAACTTTGGGATATTATTTTGGTACCAACGCAAAAAGGACATGATAAAAGAGGCTTAGGTTTTGAAAATTTTATGAAACAATTTTTTAAAGGCTTATAGTATACTCGCTGTGCTCAATAGAATAAAATTTCTGAATTCATTTACCAAAACATGTTTAAATATATGTCCAAGAGGTCAATGGAAAGATTCATCAACAAACCGAAATCATTGAATATCAAACTGCAAGAATACAACTTAGGAAAAAGGTATAAGACTTAGTGGAATTAGATTCACCTTGGATAATTTGTTTTTATAATTGTGAAATCTTATTAATTAACCTTGCCTTTCAAATTTTGTCAAACAAATACTTTTCATATAAAACATATATTATATATATAATTTCCTCTTTTTTGTGTATTTTAAGTCTGAGTGTTCACATAAAAGACAGACATACTTGGAATTTGCCTAAAAACATAACTTGAAAATATTTTAATGGAAAACTGAACAAAATATTTTTACACATGAGCGACCTACCTCGCTGTAACGATATATTGCCTATTTGTAGTGAAACTTATTTGTATCCTTTTCTTGTCGACATTCAAAAATCACTCGACAAAGGTACGACTTTCTTCCAAGTATTTAAGTCGAAGTGATAGGCTATCCTTGCTAAAGGAACAATGTTTCTCTAGTGGTTTGTGTCCCCATAAAACAAGTTTGGACTAGTGCACGACCTGGATTGCTTCAGGTTCTTTACAGCGATGCCATAACTTGTTGTGGCGACCCTGCGGTGATATGTGTCTTACAATGCTAAAGTCACTTTTCACAAGATATTTCTTTAAAATCATTTTGGTTAGTGTGTCAAGTATAACATTTTGGGTGACTAAAACCCTTATGTGAGTACTTGAAAACTTAAGACTGTGACACTTAGCATTTGAATCTTGAAATATTTTCAAATCCAAAAGCTATACATTATTGTGATGTTTACTCTTCGAAATGAAGATTGATATCGTTAAAAAATATTTTTGCTGATAAAAACATTTCACATATTGAGAGCACATTTTTCACTCCTCTTCTTTGATTTCTTTCAAGGCGTTATTTTTAATAGAGGTATATTTACTCATCATATAGTCAAAATAAATCTTAATTGGTGAGTAAATATCTCCTCCTCCTTGGATTTGAAAAACTCGTATGAGATTTAAAGCACCACCCTTTATAAACACCTAAACACACATATCTATATGATTTCCTCAAAGATCCTAGGTGTAGAATTTTGGTTGCATGAATGTTCCACCCCTCAACAACATAAGTTTCTTATACTTTGAAGAAGAAAGTATTAACCATAGGATTCGAAGTCATTGGTTGCATTCCAAGATCATTTGCAATTGTGTAGCATTATGCAGCTCATGTCACTCTTTACAGAGAATATGGTGGAAAAGAGTATCTAGTAGTTTGTACCATTATAAAGTTGTAAATTTGTTTATTTTCGTTGTAAAACTCTACCATAATGAATTTTTCATTCTTCTCAGCCCAATGTTTTCCCTTTATTGGATTTTTCCCTCTTACATCAGGTCTTGTGATTATTTTACTCTTTTCGCATCTTTTAGAATCATTGACTTAATTAAGAAGATAAAACTCGTGAGATTTTAAAACTTAATAAAATATTTTATCAGATAGACTTTTGGATTTTTAAACAATTTTTTAATGATAAAGTAACAAACTATTTTCTTAAATTAGGTGAATTAATGTTTATTAGGGTATCTATTGTCAAGATGCAGACTCCCAACTAGTACCAACGCGGGTCTCCAAGCTTTAGGTGAAAAAACCTAGGTATAGATCCTTTATGTGTTCAGTGGATGGAAAATAACCCCTCTGGCCTATTCTGTTTAATGCTAGAAATTATTCCGATTGGAAAGCCCATATGATGGGATATTTAGTGTCTATGGATTATCGTATATGGTATAGTGTGATTGTGGTATGGACTTGTCCCAAAACCATTGTTGATGACATCCAAGTTGATAAATTTGATCTGATTAAGATGACGGCAATTTAAAGGAGAGTGGGTGGAACATTAACAGGCTTAACACTATTATTGGTTACATGTCCTTGAGTAAGTTTAAACCTTTATCCATATGTACAATGTCTAAGAAGGCATGGGATATTATATAGACGACCTACGAAAGCACCTCCATCATAAATCATTACAAGTTTTAATATCTTACCACCCATTTTGAACTTCTTACGATTAAGGAGAACGAAACTTTTAATGAGTTCTACGTTAATATGAATGACATAGTTACCTCTATCTTTGTTTTGGGGATTGTTGTAAAAGTGAATAAAATTTTTTAGAAAATATTACGGTCTCTTCCCCTAGGTTTCATGGAAAAGAGAATGTTGTTGAAGAGGTTAGATCTTTGCTTTCGAAGCCAATGCGTGTAGATGGATTGGTTGGATCTCTCCAAATCTATGAGGTGAATTTATACTTTTTCCAAGGAGTTACTACTAAAGAAAAGGAGAAAATATATATTATAAGGCTAAGAAGAAATATTCCTATTTTAGTTCCCTTAACGTTAGTGAGGATGATATTTCATTTCTCACTAACTTTGCCCAGAAGTGGAAAAATTATTTCAGCCTAGAGGCACACCCACTAACTATCCTCCTGGACTCAAAAATTTTCATGGAAGTGGAGAAAATAAAAATTAATCTCCAATGCCATTCACATATTTTATGTCTGATGGTCGACGGAATATATCGAAGTGATGTCCTTCAAATATGAGTTATGATGGTGGTAAAAATGCTTATGAAGCCAATTTTGTTACGATGACTTAATCTCTGAAGATGAAATTCAAGAATACAACTATGTAGCACTTATGGAAAGAGATAAATTTGATGATTTAGATGATTTAGATGATTTTGATGTTCCTCTTCTACTTGGTGAAGAAATGACTATTCATATCCCCCTCTTTAAGCAGTATTAATAAAGAAGATCAAGCGAAGTATTTCAGGGTTAACAGGGATTTCATATAACTTCAAAGGAATAACATGTAACTCTCCACCAAGTTATCTAATGTCAAGAACTAAGTGGATATGACGAGTGCGAGTTGTGTGAGTTATTTTATTTCTCCACACGTGGTAAGTAGTGCACTGCAATTTCAGGAAGTTTCATTCACTTCTTCACACGGAGCTTGAGTTACTTAGGATTACCTTAAAGGAGAGTGAAAGATCATGAATATCCTTAGAGAATCAAATCTCTCTGCTCAACCACATTAAAGATGAATATTTAAGGTGGGTCTTAATAATTGGATATGATGATTTTTGTTGCCAAGTTGTCCACTACGGATAAACAAGGACTTAGTTTTGAAAGTAATGTTTCAATGCTTAACTAAGATTTTGTAGCATCACAAACTTTTTTCCATGTCCCATTGATTAATATTTAACTCATTTTATACCTAAATAATGCCAATAGAAGGTGATTTTAAAGTGTTCCTATTGAAATAAGGAACAACACTTAAAGGAATTTTACTTTAGACTTAGGAGGTAACAAATCAAGCACCATATCGATGCTCAATCCTTCAGGTTCAGACATTGTCATAAATAAGGACACCTTAAGGAGTTTTGTATTTTACTTCAACCCATGTCACATTTAGGTATTGATAATGTTATAGGGGTTAATGGGAAAGGGAATATAAATGGAAGACACTCAAAAGGTTTTTTCCAAAGGAAAGTAGATTGGAAATTTGATTGATCCTCCCACACTAACCAATTTGGTACCTATATCCATTTCCTTGAGTGATTATTCGGATAGGGGACCGAAGTAAATTATTGATAGAGAATAGCTATAACCTCTATATAAACGTAGTAAGGCCTAGTCCTTTTTTTAAAAAATAATTGGATTCTTTTAGCTTTGGTGTCTTAGAGTGTTTGGTTTATTCTTTTTTTTATTGAAATATTGATTTCTCTCTATCAGTACTTTTACTAATTAAATATCATATTTATTTTTTCATATCTTTAGATCGTTGGCCTTGTACAATATTGGTCTTTTATTGTTGTTAAGTATTATTGTATCCCATAATCTTAAATGCAAACCTACATATTTAGTTACCATATTAATGGTTTTATTAATCACTTGTAATACATAATTCTCAAGCTTTATGGCTTGAATTTACTTGGTAAATCAAGCTTGCTATTTTAGATTATTTGTCATAACTCATGCACTTTTACACCGCACAATAAACATGAACATTCCATGAAAAATATTATTAATGGCTTTGTTTTATACTTCTACCAAAAAATAAAAGTTTTATGAAAGGGTGTCATTGTTAATACTTTTTTGTATGAGAGTTTTATCATCATGTTTGGAGTAGAAAATATATAAAATCAAAATCATGAGTTATGATGAGGTAAGGGATGCAACTTTGGGTCAGGACAACTACCTTTAAAAAATTAGAAATAGTTCCCCACCCTTTGTAATGAATAAGAAAAATTCGCCACATGAAATTTTTTATCATAAACAATGTCTCAATTATTTTTATATATTCAAAATTGAGTAACATGAAGTAGATGATACTTAAAAGCTTATAATTAGAAATTCTTATTTGAACCATAAATAAGATAGTTTAAATTTTTATTTGTTTTTAAGGGAAAATAAAGCTTTCTCTTTATTGCGTAAATACATAAAAGTCAAAAGTGCATGCAAACATTGATCTTCATTCTTTGATTTTATGGGTTAATGTTGATTTTATTCATTTTCAATCAAAATTTACATCGTAGAATCATTTTATCTTTTATATGGATTCAATTTGACCTTAAGATATTAAACGCTAATCCATTATTTTCGTAGAGTATTTGGAATAACCAAGAATCATTGTATGATTTTTATATCTTTTTTTCCATTAAAAATGGTATTTTAGGGATTAAAGTGTACATGAAATATAACTAAGAATTTATGTGAACATTTCCTTTTTGTTTGTGTTATTTATGAACAAATTTTAAATCGCTAGAAGTTGAGACAACCTATATTATTGGAGTTTCACTGCACAATGATGGCATGGCCTGCGAGAACTCTTTCAATACTACAAAAACCCTCGGGAGTAATAAAACTCCCACATCGGGAATGTTATTGGAATTTCCCTGGTTTATCTCCCAAAACCTCTTTCATCTTAGAGAAACCTCCAACTTGCCTCCCATTTTTATCCTCATGGAAGTCTGTAGGTTGTCTTTACCTCACTCTAGTGCATTAATCATCATCTTTTTAATTTTATGTTCCATAGATTCTTATATTTACTCCTTTTTAGAGTTAGGGCTTGGCGATAGTTTTTTTGATAGATTTTGATGATATCGTTCTATGATTGATGATTTTATACTTATCTTGAGTTTAGATTGAATCTATTGAGTGGATTTTAGTGTGTATGGCTTTTGATTTACATTTTTGGGATTTTTCTACTCATAATACTAGTATAGGATATTTGTTTTTCATTTACATATCTCATAGGATTTATGTTCTTATTTCTTGGTATGCGATTTAAGGTAATCTTATGGCTATAAAATCATGCCTACATGCCTCGACTTGCACCGAACACTCTAGACTTGATGAACTCTTCGACATATGTTCCATGTATTGCAATAGGTCCATAGACTTGGAATATTTTTCCAACACACATATTTGTAAGAATTTTGGGATGAAAGAGATTGGTTTGGTATTTTCTCTCATTCCGAACCATGTTACCAGAACATGGTGAGAGAATTTTATTTTACTATTGTGGATGGCAAGTATCATGAAGGCAATAGAACTTTTTCTACCAAAGTGGAGGAATTCATGTGAAGTTTTCTTATAAATTCATAAGCAACCACTTTGGAGTTCCAGACGGAAAATATCTCAAATATCCTTACGAGAAGTATTTGAATGGACTTAGCAACAGGGAGGCTATCACTCTTTTGTGTAACAACTATTTCCAGGAATGAGACAATAGGAATTTTTCTCTTGTTTATCTTGATAAAAACTTCTACATACTAAATATGGCTATTTTCTCGTGTATTTTTCCACATTTCATCCTCACAGCGTAACATCCAAACGTGCACGATTATGGTATGCCATTAGTTCAAGTGTTGGTATCTTCTTGTGTGACTTGATCTTAGACTGGATTTTTAAGTACACCAAGGAAGCTTCTAAAGCTCATGCCTTGACCTACAGTCAATTAATCATACGTGTTCTTTTAGAGTGTAGATTGCCTTTTCTTTTTAGGGAAGCTGAGAAAAGTCCAAAGTTTCATTGACTATTCATTCATATTTTAAGTCAATTACTCAGATTAGAGAGTTTCATGGCCCTACTATACCATCGCATGCCTCTCTTCCACTGCCTCCTAGTCTTATCCAAATATCACTAACATCTAATTCATGGCCTCTAATAGAAAATGAGTTAGATTCTAGAGTGTCTATGATATCTACTCAACTAGGTTATATTTTTTATCATTGTTTTGTTTGTTGAACTCTTCCTTCCATGATAAACTTGACACTAGTGTAATACCCCGTACTTTTGACTATATTTATTTTAAGGATTAATTAATTAAATTGCGTATTAATTGGAAATTAATCCGGGTTATAATTACTAATGTGATACGAGTTAGTATTTGATTAAGTGCATATATGATTATATATGAACTTGGTATTATAAAATTTGTCGTGGGATTTATATACGGCATTTTAGAAATTTTGTTGAGACGCGTGGGACCGCCGCGTCACGGTATAATATTTTTGATAATAAAAAGTGAATTTAAAATCTATAATCCGTATGGTCGTTTTGAGTGCGCCAACGCGTCCGGAAGGGTCGAGATAGTCAGAAAACACTAGCCGGGGGTATAGTTTGGGTCCCGGGGTATTTTTAAGCCATTCCGGCACCATAAAGGGTATTTTAGTAATTTGGTATTTTTGGGTAATTAAAAGTGACGAAAAATTGAGAGTTGTAATCTAATAACGAATTGACCCAACCAACCCTTATTAACCCAACAAGCTACGTAGGTTTAAAAAAATTAGGTTTTCATAATTTTCCCCAAAGCAAACCCTAGCCACCATAGCCTTTTGGAGAAGAAAGCTTGGAGAAGGAGAGAGAGAGAGAGGAATTCTGCAGAAATTCTACACCGAATCCACACCAAATTCAGAGACAAACAAGGCAAGTGGTTTAACTATGTTTAATTTCAAAGGATGTTCTTTTCATGTTAGAAAATTGATGTTTTACTAATTGTTATTGGAAGATAAATAAAAACCCATGTTAATTGGACTTAGGATTTGATTATTGAGGACCATTTGTACGTAGAATGGTATGGAGACGAAATTATATGATGATTATACATGATTGGGTGAAACAAAAACGGATTTAATTTGATGAATAGAGGGTTTAAAAATTAGGGTTCTTGTTCATGAATAATTTGGGGGAAAGTTTAATATTTGCAAATTTGATGGATGATTAGGATGAGTTAATCCATAAAAACGGGATAGGATGTGGTTATATTGTGTTTAGAATTGTTTAGATATCTTAAATCAATCATTGGGACGTATTTTGGAGAAGATTTGAGGAGTAAAAATGGTGAAAAACGAATTGGAAAAAAATCTGGGCCGAAACTGGTACCTCGTTAGAAGCAGCCCCAGGTCGTTCGAACGAGCTTCTAACGAGTTGACCAGTCGTTATTAACGAGTAGGGATTTTCGTTCGATATCTCGTTCGAACGAGATATCGTTAGAAGGGTCAGTTCGTTCGAACGAACTGGGATCTCGTTCGAACAGCCTCGTTCGAACGAGACTTCTAACGACCTGACAGTCCAAACTCGTTCGAAGCCTCGTTCGAACGAGACTTCTAACGAGTTGACAGTTTGACCCTTTTTGGACTCTTTTGATTTTTGGAGCCCTTAAACTTGTTCGAGGATATAGATGACCTTCCTTTATTGATGTGAGGTTAGATTTGGGACTTTTGGATTATTGAGAGGAGTAAACAATATACGAGAATTATATTCAATGAACCATTTGGGTGGAGACGTGAGTGTCTACTACGATGTGAGGATGAATTATAGCGCGTATAATTACAAATCGGAATAGCACGAATTGTGTTAATTATAGTTAGTACGAGAATGAGATATGTACTACGATTAAAATATGGTATTACTAAGACGTGTATTTACTTAGTATTGGTATATGGATTGTTTGTATGACATACCTACCATACTTGCTATCACGGGAGGTTGCGTTCGCTTAGGACCCTCTAATCCTTGTGTGCCTACGGGGGGGGGGGATATAGACTGGTACCTTGATGAACATAGGTCATAGAAAGACTTATTGTGATATTAATAAGTCCGCTGACCATGGGAGCGTAGGTATGTGCGTGACCCATGTGATGGTGACTGTGTTCGCCTCCACTATTTGTGATTTGTGTTATCTGGACTATTCCTGAGAGATTCGGAATATGTGATCCTTATGTACGTGATGTACCGGGATTGATAGCAGAGTATGTGTGCACCATAGCTTAGATTGCGGGGTGCTTGTATCGTATATTTATGATGTGAATAATATACATTTAATTAATGGGAATCCTCATGTTAATGTTGTAACTGTATTACGGTATTGTTTCGAGATATATAAGGAGTTAACTGATAGTTATATCAATGGCATATTTAGTAACTGAGTTTACGTTAAACCTCTAATTAATTACGAGCGTTGTTATGTTAGATGGAACCGAGTAATATGGGTAGGACCTTTGGCAGTCTAGCTAGTTATGTTGTCAGTTAGCTAGTAGTATGGGTCGATACAGATGGGTACGTACGTTAGGAGTGCACAGTTAGACGAGAGGTGAGAATATCATGCGAGTGTACGTCCTAACATGTACTTTGCATTTAATGTTTTAAATGTTTTTAAAGCACTTGCAGGTTTTTAAAATATAACTCCACATTCGGGCTCTGACCCGTTTGCTTTTCAAATCTCTTTTTCTTTGTAAAACCATTTTAGGTGCCCAGCCACAGGGACACCAAGCATAGGATTCTCATTCAGGTGACGAGCTGTAGCTGTTTGTGGAAGCTACAGGGATTTGCTTATAGACGCTTCTATCTTTTGGATTCCAGAGTCACTATCTATCAGTTGTAGGGCATGTTGCCCATTTCTATTTAGAGCATCTTTTACATTTCAGTTTTCAGAATTTAGCATGTATTGTTTCAGTTTATTTATTTCAGTTATGGGATTGTAGTGAGGAGTTTTCCTCCAGACTTTATTTACTCGATTGTGATGGTTATTCGTTTTACTTCAGTATGGTGAATGGTGTTATTTATTTCTTCATTACACTTGTTGCATGTTAATCAGACTTAAATTAAAATTTGGCAACTTGCTTTTTAAATACTAGGTGGTTAGAAATAATAAAATGTTTTCGACAGTGATGCTATTAACTGAGCCAACTTGGCATTTTGAATTAATTTTATAAAGGAGTAGCTACCCGGTATTTAATTAGTCGGGGTGTCACAGGTGGTATCAGATCATCAGGTTCTAGTGTCCTTTAGGATCTGTACGGCTATTATGTTTCCGCTACGTTTCTTTGATATAGAGCCCTATATTTTAGGACTGTTGTATTCTTTTTGTGTATGCTTCGTTCTTCAGCTATTTTAAGTTTATAAACCGTGAACTTATAAACTTCATTCTTATTTCCGATGCCTCCACGACGTGCACGACGAGTTCCCAGGAATGCTACGCCCGAACCCCAGCCCGCTCCAGTTCAGGGCATGTTGAACGCCGCTGAGGTTGCAGCTATAGCAGCTCAAGCGGTAAATGCCGCGATTGCCGTTATTCAGCAGGCACCACCACCGGCACCGGTTGCCGCGCCAGTACAGGTTAATGCATTCCCGTCTGCTTGGGAGCGTGTACGTGACGCTTTTCAGAAAGCGCATCCGCCAGAGTTTGCAGGTAGCTCAGACGTGGTAGTCTCGAGCCAATGGAGGAAGGACATACAGAGGAATTTGAGGATGCATGAGTGCACAGATGTTCAGAAGCAGGTGCTAGCTACTTTCAAGCTAGTTGGATCTGCGCTGCAGTGGTGGGAGTCTATCACCACCGCGGAGGAGAGGGATACCCTCACGATTCAGGAGTTCTGGGTGCGGTTCGACCGCAAGTACTTTCCGTCCGCAGTTCATACAGAGATGAGGAGGAAGATGATGAGTTTAAAGCAGGAGGGCAAGACAGTGGCCGAGTATGAGGCCGAGTTCACTAACCTGTTGAATATCGTTCCAGACGAGATTCCAACAGAGAAGAAGAAGATAGAGAAGTTCACCGACGGGTTGAATTGGAGGATCCGTCAGCATCTGCTAGGGAACCTATCGTTGGCCACGTATTCTGATGTGGTTAACGCTGCATTATTGCACTACCAGGACCACCGTTTTCACATGGCCGAGGGCAAGCGGTCAGGGGAGTCTAGCCATCAGGGCAGGACTGGAGGACATGGTGCCAGCGGGGCACAAACCGGTCAGGGGCAGAGACAGACTGAGCAGGGTACCCAGCAGGGGGACAATAAGAGGTTCCGGTCAGGGAACTACAGGCAGGGACAGGGAGGTTTCCGCCAGGGCCATCAGGGTCCAAACGGCCATCAGGGCCAACAGGGACAGAATGGGCAGCAGTTTCATCAGGGCCAGCAGGGCCAAGGGAGGAATGGTAACGGCCACCAGGGCCGGGGACAGCAGGGGCAGAGGGGAGGGAACTTCCCAGGGAAGTTCTTTACTTGTGGCAAGACTAGCCATAAGAAGCAGGATTGTCCTGATAGGGGCAGGGCCCCACAGCAGCAGCAGCAGGGTGCTCGCCAGGAGCCACAGAGGCCGATGTTTCCCGGAGCTCTTCCCGCACCGCCACAGATGGCAGCATTGCCACCCATTCCAGCAGTCCCAGCTCAGCAGGGGCAGCTACAGTATGGACGTGTCTACAACGTTCACCAGGCTGCAGTTCCACAGGCACCACCCGCGATCGAGGGTACGTTTCCTATCCATGGCACTATGGGTCGGGTGTTATTTGATACGGGTGCTACACATTGTTTCATAGCTACACACTTCGCGAAAGCTTTAGGATTGTTAGCCACGGCAGAGAGCACAGTGACGTGTGTCGACTCACCATTAGGGAGTGGTTCACTTATTTTCTTTATATGCCGGGGAGTGGGGGTAGAGATTGGTGGTTTGGTATTGCCTGCAGACATGTTAGTGTTAGACATGCATGTTCACGATGTGATCATCGGTATGGATTGGCTCGTAGCATATAGGGCCATGATTGATTGCTTCAGCGGGAGCATTGTTTTTGCCATTCCGGGGCAAGAGATGTTTATAGTGGCGATGCCTCGCCCAGAGGGAGGATCGACCGCTCATCTTATTACATAGAGGAGGATACCTCTAAGGAGGTTGTGATTCCTTTGGATTCGATCCCGGTTGTCAGGGAATATTCGGATGTGTTTCAGGAGATACCAGGCTTACCACCCAGTCGAGAGATAGACTTCGTTATAGATTTGCTACCGGGTACGAGACCGATAGCACGTGCACCGTACCGTATGGCTCCAGCTGAGATGCGAGAGCTACGGGATCAGATAGAGCAGCTGTTAGGGCAGGGCTTTATTCGCAGGAGTACCTCACCTTGGGGCGCTCCAGTTTTGTTTGTGAAGAAGAGGGATGGTTCACTGAGGTTTTGCGTGGAGTACCGAGAGTTGAATAAGGTCACGATACGGAATAAGTATCCGTTGCCTCGAATCGATGACTTATTCGACCAGTTGAGAGGAGCTTCTTTCTTCTCGAAGATTGACTTGAGATCGGGATACCATCAGTTGCGTATCAGGGAGGAGGATGTCTCGAAGACTGCGTTCTTATCGAGATATGGATCTTACGAGTTTCGAGTTATGCCTTTCGGCTTGACCAACGCTCCAGCAGTGTTTATGGACTTGATGAACAGAGTGTTCAGGGATTTCCTAGATCAGTTTGTCATTGTCTTCATTGATGACATTCTGGTTTACTCTCAGACAGAGGAGGAGCACGCCGAGCATTTGAGGCAAGTTTTGCAGACACTCCGTCAGAACGAGTTGTATGCAAAATATGAGAAGTGCGGGTTTTGGCTGAAAGAAGTCCAGTTCTTGGGTCACATTATTTCCGACCAAGGGATATCTGTTGATCCGGGGAAGGTATCAGCGGTGAGGGAGTGGGGACAGCCCACGACACCAACGGAGATTCGTAGTTTCTTGGGTTTGGCAGGATACTACAGGAGGTTTATTCGGGGTTTCTCAGAGATAGCAGGTCCTTTGACACATCTTACTCGTAAGGGTGTTCCATACATCTGGAGTGATGCCTGTCAGTTGGCATTCGATGAATTGAAGGACAAATTGACCTCAGCACCTGTGTTAGCATTGCCGAGACCGGGAGTTGAGTATTTGGTTTACACCGATGCGTCTTTGCAAGGACTTGGAGGTGTATTGCAGCAGGAGAGACAGGCCATAGCTTATGCTTCCCGTAAGCTTAAGCCTCATGAGAAGAATTACCCTACGCATGATTTGGAGTTGGCGGCAGTGGTATTTGCCTTACGGATTTGGAGGCCCTATCTTTTGGGGGAGAAGTTTCAGCTGTTCACGGACCACAAGTCACTACAGTATCTGTTCACGCAGAAGGAATTGAATATGCGGCAGCGTAGGTGGCTTGAATTTGTGAAAGACTACCAGTTCGACATCCAGTACCACCCGGGTAAGGCTAACGTGGTAGCAGATGCGTTGAGCCGCAGGCCAGCAGATGAGGTGGCAGAGGTATGGAAAGCTAAGTGGAAGGAATTGGGACACCAGGATGCAGTGGCCCAATCTTTCATGTCTGTGATGACCGTTACCCCGCAGATTGTCACAAAGGTAGTACGGGCACAGGCTAATGACACGTTCTGTCAGGAGCAGATAGTTCGATTGCTAGTAGAGGGAGCCGAGTCCTATACCGTTAG
Organism: Sambucus nigra; assembly: GCA_949130495.1. Taxonomy (NCBI): domain Eukaryota; kingdom Viridiplantae; phylum Streptophyta; class Magnoliopsida; order Dipsacales; family Adoxaceae; genus Sambucus; species Sambucus nigra. Next base: position 409,348,698 of record OX422218.1, on the reverse strand, counting down.
CTCAGATGGGGGATTGCGCTTCAATGGGAGATTGGTGGTTCCGGAAGGGGAAGAATTGCGGCACGATGTGATGGCAGAGTCGCACGGCTCACGGTTCGCGGTACATCCCGGAGGGGATAAAATGTACCAAGACATGAGACGGCAGTATTGGTGGAGCGGTATGAAGAGAGATATCGCTGAGTTTGTCTCGAAATGCGCCACTTGTCAGCTCGTAAAAGTGGATCATCAGAGACCAGCAGGATTGCTACAGCCGTTGGAGGTCCCGGTGTGGATGTGGTAGAGCATATCCATGGACTTTATCACGGGGTTGCCTACGTCGCAGAGGGGTCACGACTCCGTTTGGGTAATTGTGGACAGGTTGTCCAAGGTCGCTCACTTCTTACCCGTAAGGACTGACTATACTACGGGACAGTACGCCCAGCTCTTTATTTCAGAGATTGTGAGACTTCACGGTGTGCCCCTGAATATCGTGTCTGACAGAGACAAGATATTTGTTTCGCGGTTTTGGGAGAGTTTCCAGGAGGCCATGGGCACGGAATTGCGGTTGAGTACGGCTTATCATCCGCAGACTGATGGGCAGACAGAGCGCACCAATCAGATGTTGGAGGACATGCTACGCATGTGCATTATTGACTTCGGGGGTGGATGGGAGCAGTACCTTCCACTGGTGGAGTTTGCTTACAACAACTCCTATCAGTTCACGATTGGCATGGCTCCGTTTGAGGCATTGTACGATAGGCCTTGCCGTTCCCCAGCATGTTGGCTAGAAGTGGGGGACAACAAACTACTTGGGCCGGAAGTGATTCAGGATACTTCGGCAAGGATTGAGTTGATTCGGAGTCGCATTCGGGTAGCTCAAGACAGGCAGAAGAGTTATGCTGACGCGAAGAGGTTTTTCAGAGAGTTCCAAGTAGGGGACCAGGTTTTGCTCAGGGTATCTCCTATGAACGGGATATGCGTTTCGGGAAGAAGGGGAAGTTGGCACCGAGGTATGTGGGGCCGTTTCCTATTATTGAGCGGATCGGACCGGTTGCGTATAGACTCGGGTTACCGAAGCATTTGCATCGGATTCACGACGTGTTCCATATTTCCTCGCTGAGGAAATACCTTAGAGATAATTTGGCTCATTCTCACATTGCGGTGGAGGACATCGATCTCCAGCCGGATAGCTCTTATGAGGAGGGGCCGATTGCTATTTTGGACCGAAGCGAGAGGAAACTGCGGTCAAAGATAGTCCCGTTAGTGCGTGTTTAGTGGCGACATCACAATGTTGAGGAGTCCACATGGGAGCGCGAGGATGAGATGCGCGAACGTTATCCAGAGCTATTTTTAGCAGGTACTTTCTAGTTTCGAATTTCGGGACGAAATTCAGTTATTAGGGGGGAAGTATGTAATACCCCGTACTTTTGACTATATTTATTTTAAGGATTAATTAATTAAATTGCGTATTAATTGGAAATTAATCCGGGTTATAATTACTAATGTGATACGAGTTAGTATTTGATTAAGTGCATATATGATTATATATGAACTTGGTATTATAAAATTTGTCGTGGGATTTATATACGGCATTTTAGAAATTTTGTTGAGACGCGTGGGACCGCCGCGTCACGGTATAATATTTTTGATAATAAAAAGTGAATTTAAAATCTATAATCCGTATGGTCGTTTTGAGTGCGCCAACGCGTCCGGAAGGGTCGAGATAGTCAGAAAACACTAGCCGGGGGTATAGTTTGGGTCCCGGGGTATTTTTAAGCCATTCCGGCACCATAAAGGGTATTTTAGTAATTTGGTATTTTTGGGTAATTAAAAGTGACGAAAAATTGAGAGTTGTAATCTGATAAGGAATTGACCCAACCAACCCTTATTAACCCAACAAGCTACGGAGGTTTAAAAAAATTAGGTTTTCATAAGTTTCCCCAAAGCAAACCCTAGCCACCATAGCCTTTTGGAGAAGAAAGCTTGGAGAAGGAGAGAGAGAGAGAGGAATTCTGCAGAAATTCTACACCGAATCCACACCAAATTCAGAGACAAACAAGGCAAGTGGTTTAACTATGTTTAATTTCAAAGGATGTTCTTTCCATGTTAGAAAATTGATGTTTTACTAATTGTTATTGGAAGATAAATAAAAACCCATGTTAATTGGACTTAGGATTTGATTATTGAGGACCATTTGTACGTAGAATGGTATGGAGACGAAATTATATGATGATTATACATGATTGGGTGAAACAAAAACGGATTTAATTTGATGAATAGAGGGTTTAAAAATTAGGGTTCTTGTTCATGAATAATTTGGGGGAAAGTTTAATATTTGCAAATTTGATGGATGATTAGGATGAGTTAATCCATAAAAACGGGATAGGATGTGGTTATATTGTGTTTAGAATTGTTTAGATATCTTAAATCAATCATTGGGACGTATTTTGGAGAAGATTTGAGGAGTAAAAATGGTGAAAAACGAATTGGAAAAAAATCTGGGCCGAAACTGGTACCTCGTTAGAAGCAGCCCCAGGTCGTTCGAACGAACTCGTTCGAACGAGCTTCTAACGAGTTGACCAGTCGTTATTAACGAGTAGGGATTTTCGTTTGATATCTCGTTCGAACGAGATATCGTTAGAAGGGTCAGTTCGTTCGAACGAACTGGGATCTCGTTCGAACAGCCTCGTTCGAACGAGACTTCTAACGACCTGACAGTCCAAACTCGTTCGAAGCCTCGTTCGAACGAGACTTCTAACGAGTTGACAGTTTGACCCTTTTTGGACTCTTTTGATTTTTGGAGTCCTTAAACTTGTTCGAGGATATAGATGACCTTCCTTTATTGATGTGAGGTTAGATTTGGGACTTTTGGATTATTGAGAGGAGTAAAAAATATACGAGAATTATATTCAATGAACCATTTGGGTGGAGACGTGAGTGTCTACTACGATGTGAGGATGAATTATAGCGCGTATAATTACAAACCGGAATAGCACGAATTGTGTTAATTATAGTTAGTACGAGAATGAGATATGTACTACGATTAAAATATGGTATTACTAAGACGTGTATTTACTTAGTATTGGTATATGGATTGTTTGTATGACATACCTACCATACTTGCTATCACGGGAGGTTGCGTTCGCTTAGGACCCTCTAATCCTTGTGTGCCTACGGGGGGGGGGGGGGGGGATATAGACTGGTACCTTGATGAACATAGGTCATAGAAAGACTTATTGTGATATTAATAAGTCCGTTGACCATGGGAGCGTAGGTATGTGCGTGACCCATGTGATGGTGACTGTGTTCGCCTCCACTATTTGTGATTTGTGTTATCTGGACTATTCCTGAGAGATTCGGAATATGTGATCCTTATGTACGTGATGTACCGGGATTGATAGCAGAGTATGTGTGCACCATAGCTTAGATTGCGGGGTGCTTGTATCGTATATTTATGATGTGAATAATATACATTTAATTAATGGGAATCCTCATGTTAATGTTGTAACTGTATTACGGTATTGTTTCGAGATATATAAGGAGTTAACTGATAGTTATATCAATGGCATATTTAGTAACTGAGTTTACGTTAAACCTCTAATTAATTACGAGCGTTGTTATGTTAGATGGAACCGAGTAATATGGGTAGGACCTTTGGCAGTCTAGCTAGTTATGTTGTCAGTTAGCTAGTAGTATGGGTCGATACAGATGGGTACGTACGTTAGGAGTGCACAGTTAGACGAGAGGTAAGAATATCATGCGAGTGTACGTCCTAACATGTACTTTGCATTTAATGTTTTAAATGTTTTTAAAGCACTTGCAGGTTTTTAAAATATAACTCCACATTCGGGTTCTGACCCGTTTTCTTTTCAAATCTCTTTTTCTTTGTAAAACCATTTTAGGTGCCCAGCCACAGGGACACCAAGCATAGGATTCTCATTCAGGTGACGAGCTGTAGCTGTTTGTGGAAGCTACAGGGATTTGCTTATAAACGCTTTTATCTTTTGGATTCCAGAGTCACTATCTATCAGTTGTAGGGCATGTTGCCCATTTCTATTTAGAGCATCTTTTACATTTCAGTTTTCAGACTTTAGCATGTATTGTTTCAGTTTATTTATTTCAGTTATGGGATTGTAGTGAGGAGTTTTCCTCCAGACTTTATTTACTCGATTGTGATGGTTATTCGTTTTACTTCAGTATGGTGAATGGTGTTATTTATTTCTTCATTACACTTGTTGCATGTTAATCAGACTTAAATTAAAATTTGGCAACTTGCTTTTTAAATACTAGGTGGTTAGAAATAATAAAATGTTTTCGACATTGATGCTATTAACTGAGCCAACTTGGCATTTTGAATTAATTTTATAAAGGAGTAGCTACCCGGTATTTAATTAGTCGGGGTGTCACAACTAGTTTGATACACATGCGCAGAATGTTAAGTATGCCTTGCAAATGCTTATAGCGAGCTTATTAATTTGTGTGTCTTTGGGATGTTAAAGAGGAAGAAGAGGAGATGCAAACTTTATTTGTTTTGGATTTTGTATAGAGTTATACGAATTCTGGTTTATATTTATCATACTCATTCTAATCCTTTTAAAATCTGAATTGTTGAATGATTATCATCTTTTATCAATTCGTATATCTTTGTTTGAGATATTTTACATTCCTTTATGTAATTACTCTCATAACTATATCTTTCCTAGACTAGCATTTTAATTATTCATGCACTCTATGATTCTTCTCTATTTATTGGTTTGATTAGCATATTTCAGTTTCTTAAACTTCTTCAAGAACTTGATCCCATTATGTGCTGAGTTCTTTTCTTTACCGCTTTCCATAACAAAAAGCATGAAAAATTATAGATAGGGGAAGTATAATTATGAACATATTTATGGTTTCTTAGAGTTGTGTGTTGATACATCATGTTATTGGGAGGGATTGGATACTTGAGGAGTTATTTTAGATAGATATGGTATTCAGGTTCATAATGTTATATTCACATGCTCATTATAACAACCCAGGCTTTTGAGCGACTATTCATATTATTTTTCCCGATGGGCTAATTTTATAGAATAGAGAATGTTGGAGTAAATATTATTTTCCGTGAGATTAAGGGATAATATATACTATGTTTTGTTTATTTACCGATATGAGAAGGTAAATAGCATTATATTGCGTATTATTGCGTCGTTATATGTAAAACGACGGTTATGACTCATATTTAAATTGGAGTATAAATAATGAAATAAAATAAATTTGGAACATAAAAATAGTTCACGTTACTACGAATGCCAAAATAGGGGGTGCGGTTGTTTTTAGAATAGTCGAGATAGTCGAAATAAGTGTCAAGTTGTATTTTTGAGTTTTGGGCACTTTTAACAGGTTATGACTCAATTATGTGGTTACGAGTCATTTTAATGGTGTATTAACACTTAAAAGAGGGGAAATTGTGTTTTAAGACCCGATTAAGTCTCCCACCCCTTTTATTTCCCTTATCCTATGTTATAAGCCAAGAGAGAGAGAGAGAGAGAGAGAGAAGAGAGAGCTTGGGAGAAATGGAGAAAAGGAGAGAAAATTGGAGATTTGAGCCGGAATCCTTTGCTACCGGAAGAGAATCCGAGACTACAAACCCGAGGCAAGTTTCTTACTTGCTAGATATTGATTTAATGTGATAAATTGCATGTATAGTTAGGTTTTTGGAGATATAAACCATTTATGGTTTTTGATTGATTTTGGTGTTTAAACCCTAAAACTTGTAGTTTAATTTGGTTTGAGGAAAAGGAATTAGTTATTTGATGTATAGGAATGATGTAGTGTAATTAATTGTCGTTGATATTGGATGAAATCAAGAATTTGAGGGTTTTAGGGATTTTAGGGTTCTTCAACACGTAACCCAAATTGGGAAAATTCATAGGGCCGAATTGATTCGGCTCCCAGGCGAATCGATTTGGTTAAGGGGTAGGTTATAGGTATGGGAGACCGAATCGATTCAGGTTAAGACCGAATCGATTCGGACAAATGCAGAATGTCAATTTCACTCACCGAATCGATTCAGCTTTTGGGCGAATCGATTCGCAACTAGGGGCGTATCGATTCGGCCCTAGGGCGAATCGATTCAGATGCCCTGTTTTTGTGAGATTTTCTAGTTTTATTTTGGGAACCTTTATTTTAGGTCCAAGATATAGGACCCTTCCTTTGGTAAGTAATGAGAGATACTAGAGGGTTGTTTTGGGTATGAAAATGTCCTAGGATAGTATGAGGATAATGGGCATACCCCGAGGGCTATTTTGTGTAGGTTAATACTCGAATGATTTAGGAAGTAAACCAAAAAATAAAATTAGAGATGAAACGTAATGCTGGGACTCTTGGGAGTCAGTTATTAAGGGAGACTCACTTTGATGATTTAGAATATTATATTGAAGTATTGGAGACTAGTTTGAGGTTTATTGCACTTCGGGTCTTAAGTTATTAATAAAATATGACACGAAGAATAAGAAATGCGTATTATAAAATGTGGTACTAAATGAATAAGTACAAATGATTTTGATAATGTAAAAATGGTTGTTTTCAAATTGAAAAAGTAATGATTTTCATAAATGTTAATTTATGATTACACACCTCTCTAAATCGCTATCATAAGGGAAGTTCGCGCGCGTGGTGAAATCCCTTGGCTAACGAATGCAGGGTGGATATATCCCTAGGCCATATGACCGGTTATTGTATATTTATTCTGCGCTGGTGAGGTGATTCTGAGTGTGTTCATGACTCTCCCGCAGGGGTATGGCCGCTTCCCGACGTTTCGGTATGATCCCTGGTTGTCTTGTATGATAGGCCCTGGAAGATGATAGCCATTTAGGGGCGCGTCTAGTGGGGAAACTCGGAGGGACGGTTTTAGAATCGTTATATGTATGTGAATATAACTATTCTTAATAATGTGGGGTATTATAGATGTTACAGCATTTTATGATAATAAAATGGCTTTACTGACATTTCCCGGATGGAAGAAGGGAAATGGGTAGGTTAAATACATTTTTTGGATGGAAGAAGGAAAATGGAAGATATGAAATGAAATAAAATGGAAAAGAAATTTTATGTTAATAAAACTTGCTTTTAAAATATGTATTTTTCTGGATGGAAGAAAGGAAATAAAATTGATAAAGAAAGTTTTGAATGAGATTGAATTGGTAAACATTTGATCAAATGAATTGCCATATATGTATTTCCTAAAGAAAGTAGGAAATGTGCCTTTAGATGGTGAATAAAATTATTATGTGCACGTGATTAGACGAATATGTATATATTGATTTCGTGCTGAGAGTCTAATGGATCTCGACGATCAACCTTGCCTAGTAGTAGTGTATTGGGGGAGTTCCTTATTTGGATTTCGCTTCGCGAGACACCCCACGCACAAATAGGCCATATTGTTGAGACTGGGGAGAAGTTAGCCCTTAGTACTTGGGTTAACTAGAGCATTTCATTGTTATTGCTCTAGGTTGTGCTTTTAGAAAAAGAGGTGAGAACCTTTATATTATATTGCGAGAGAATTACGCACTTAACTGTCATGCATTTTAGTCACATGGTAATCATATCAAACCGGTCCCTGACCCGTATATATTTCTCTGTTTTTGCATGTACGCTTTGTCCGTTCAGGTGCTCTACCGCATGGACACCCGTATTGACATCTCCATTCCAGTTGCCAAGGAGCTAAAGCATATTGCGAATGCTGTAGGATATTTGTAGTAGACGTTCCTTCCATTGTACTCTAATTATGTTCAGTTTATTTATTCGGGCGTGTTGACCATGCTTTGTACTCTGATAGACAGGGTTTTGTCGCGACGCGAGAGTCACCTATTCGCCGATCGTTTAATGTTCGGCTCACCTGAACTATACAAAAACCTAAACTACGACTACACTCAACGGGTGAGTATAGCGGTAAGTCGGGTATCGAATCCGTAGAGAGTGTTTGACAGATCGTAACAGATTATTAAATTCAGGAATAAAAGTGTAAAAACGTGATATGTAATTGTAAATAAAAGAAAAGAATAAGTTAAGTCTAAATTAAAAGCAAAGCGAGGATCGGGATATCATCCAACCATACGGATCGAAACAACTACTAATTAAGATTCCGGCACGATAGAAATTTAATCGAGCATTATCAATTGAACATAAACTTCACACAATAAGGAATTTAAGCCAAAGTTGCGAGAATAAATACTTAATTGAAAATTAGTCGCACGCGCATTAAACTCGAATTATCGCTATAAACACTAACGATGCATGACATAGAAAGTTAAACACATACTAATCCGACTTTAATTCACGCGGGTTCAATTAAATGCAATTTTACACAAAACCTAATTTTCGGAGCTCGGGGCCCGAAAATGGAGGAAATGAAATCCCGACCCTATTTATCTAAGGGTGCATGATGAATTACACTAATTAAAGTAGGAAAGAAAGAATTAAAGCATGTAAACTAGTTAGAAAGCATGGAAACTAAATTACAAAGCAAAGAAAAAATGAAGAACAAAGCTATATTAAAGGAGATGGCAATGAATAGTTCAATCTTACAAAACCTATGGGTTGTCAATCCAAGAAGAAGAGAAAATGAAATCTCCAAACCAAACCCTAAATAAACTATCTATATCAGAATATGAGAGTGTGTATATATTACAACAAAAATTGGCTTAAGTAGTAAGTTAGAATAAAAGAAAAGAAGAAAGAAAATGAAAAGAAAATATCTGCAGGAAAAAATAGGGGATCGATCGATCGACCCCTATGGTCGATCGATCGACTGTAAAAATCGTGGCAAAATAAAGAAGGGTCGATCGATCGACCCCTAGGATCATTCGATCGATCAAGCAGGTCAGTATGCAGAATCCCTTGTTTTGGCATGCTTTCCATCTCCGCTCAAAATGCCGTAACTTTGTCATACGGACTCGGAATTGCGCACCGTTCGTGGCCACGCGAAGCTAGCGAGGAGGTATACAACTTTAGTGTAGATGTCTAGCCAGGTTCCCAAGCTGTGAAATAACCGGATTTCCCTTGAACATGCGATTATGTATAGAAATTGCGCGGAATGCATCCGAATTCCATACTTGGTACCTAAATACATACAAAAGCCCAATTATACCTCATATAGCATGTTAACAATATAAACAGAGGTTTTCTGGTTAACGAGATTAAATATAGAGATTAAGGCACCCGAGGGGGCTAAAATGTGTAGGTTCGACGGATGAAATACGCGATATTTGCATATTATCATACCCCCTAACTTACACAATGGTAGTCCCTAGCAATGAAATAGGACGCAATAAGAACAACAAGCAACAAAAGCAGGATAAGTACAAAAATATGGTATAAAAACATAAAGCCACTTTCGTGGGCGATTCGATTGCATTTAGCGTATGCAATAAGCCGTTAAACCCCTAGGTTACCCTAGTGGACAAATGTCGTCTCGTGAGGGTTTTTAGTGATGGTACCCACAAACATCATAAAGTTCCCGCCAAATATGTCCAATCAAGTATGCGACAAACTCAGCAATGCGAACAAGATTTCAACATGTTATTACCATAGCAAACGAATTCGGATGAGAAGTCCGTAGTTATTAACATTATCGGATGCACCTCAATGAATTGAAACTCTAACATGTGGGAGGGGAGTGAGCATATGCAAAGTATGATTTGGCGAAAAACTTAAATAACTCGGATACTAAAATCAAAGCTTGTGTAAAAGTCAATCCTCACGGGCATTACACTCATCAAATGAATTCACTTGAAATAGGGAGGAAACACACGGAACATGCGGGCATAAGGAGTAAATGTAAAGGGAAACTAGGCCGCGCACATGTCACAGATGAAGAACGCTATATAGGAAATAAAAATTGCAATATCAATGAAAGGATACCGCACATATAAAAGAGGCGAAATGCATTTTCACAGATTATCAACACTATTTAAACATTTGAATTACATCAACCTAAGATCACATAGGACTTTTATATGGTTGTAGTGTAGGCTAGGTTAAGGTACGAAATGAAAGGGATGTATATACGGATTCAAAGTGTTTGGGGATGAAACTCGGGAAAATGGGAAAAAGTGGGCAATTTCAAAATTGGACAAATGATTTCTAAACGAGCATTAGATATAACAATCGAGAGAGTAACAAGGATTATTGAATCACATAAAAACACTATAAACAACTTTCTCTTTCTTTTTCTTTTCTTCTTTTTCTCTCTTTTTTCTTCTTTTTTTTTACTTCTGTTTTTAACTTTCTCTTTTTCACTCTTTTTTTCTTTTCACTTCTTACTCTTTTCATACTCAAATTTCAACCACAACACAATAATAACATTTAAATCCAAGTAACAATCCAAACACGGGTATGTAAGGTAACATGTATGGTATAAAACTCCAATTTGGAGTTGGATATGGGATTTTGGGTTATGAAAAGAAAGTCTAGTATTTAGGCTCAAGTGGGTTGACTAGGGAACATATAAAAGGGTGAGGTCAAGGTCATATGGGTGATATACAAAGATAGCCTATGATCATTTCAAAAAGTATACGCAATTCTCGAGTCAAGCAACATATGAAAATCATGCTCAAGTAACAAATTTCAAGTATGAACTCAATTAATGAACGGTCAATGAAAGAATAAAGATATTACCAACGACTGTAATGTTTTCAAAGAGGAAAGAGAAGTGTATACACTCACAAATGAAGATAAGCCTCTAATCTCACTCGGTGTAAGTATATACAATGCAACAAAAGCATACCGAGTTATAAAAATCTTAAACCAAAACAATATAACAAGAATGGTGCATGTGCTCACGAATTAAAGTTTAATTCATGAAGTTATTCATAATATTAATGATTTAGGACTAAAGTCTAATAACTTCTAAAATCAGGAACATCCATCGTTGAATTGTCTATTTGATCGGGCAATTATTAAAATTTATCATAGGAAACAAGGGCAAAATGCCCAATAAAGGAGAAAAAAGAAAGAAAATATTTTTGAAAATTTCCAAATTTTTAACAGAAACAGCTTTGTAACTAAATTGTAATAAAATTCAAGGACTAATTAGCAAAATGAATTGAATATCCTACACCCCCTAACTTAAATGTTGCATTGTCCCCAATGCGTCCATTAAAGAACACAACATAAAGATAGGAAAAGAATGATATTACCCAAATTTGGAGCGATCTCCATAAGTACAAGTCCAAGTGGAGCTGCAAAATAAGTTAGTACAAAGCATAGGAAGAATATGTACCGATGTATTAAGTTAAGAGAATCTATGTCACAAGTCACAGTAATATAGAGGGGCTAAAGTGTAAATACTAGATAAATTGATGGTGAACTTTTTGATTTTATAAAATGGAAGGTCGCACACATGAAAATCCAATAAACAACCACAAACTACATTTTCATTTCCCATTTCATAAGTTCAATACAAAATCACTTAATACATTACAACTAGTGAAATAAAAGAAATACAAATATAAATAAAAATAAAAAGTACAATATAATATCCAATCCCAGAATATGCCAAAAACAACCCAGTACAATAGCAGCCTAGTGGCCAGAACCGCTAGGATCAGAAGGGTCCTGAAAATGAGGAGGTAGCAGTGTGTCGGAATCACTGCGCTGCAAATAAAGATCTCTCATCATTTGGTGCATCATCCGATACTCATGTCTGTGATGCACTCTAGTCTGCCTCTACTGGGCCCACTCCTGCCGTTGCTCGGCCTGAAACTACCGTCGGTCAGCCTGATATTTCTGCATCTCGGCCTACTGCTGGTCCAGGTGGGACTCCCATGTAGCCCACCTGAGCTGGGTCTCCTCCCAGCGCTGGTCCTGAACGGCCTGGAATGCCTCAAAGCGGGCATCATAATCAGTGTGTGGCACGTGAGAACCCTCACCCATCTCTATCTCCCTAATCTCATCCTCCTCGACGTCAGGCTCATCAGCCACCTCTGCTCTCTGCCTCTTGCTGCTTCCCGCTAGCCCCCACTCGTGCTTAAGCATCTTCGAAATATTGTCCTTGGAGAGAAGCCCGAGTGGCTCGTGCTTGTGGTCAGCGTCAAACTCAGGGAAATCGTGCGATAAACATATCTTCATAATGAGAGCAGGAAAAGGAAGGGAATATCTCCAGGCAATCTCTTTTGCGGTCGCGCACATCATGTCCAGAAAGATATTGGGTAAGCTGATATTGCCCAAATTATTAATCAGTGTGTAGATCAATGCAACGTGCTTGTGACGGACATCTGGCCGGTTGTTCATCACCATGAAAGAGTGGACAGTGATGTAGTGAAGTGACCTCGGTAAGTCCTCCATTGCCACCGAGTGAATGGCACCCTTTTTCCATGCCTCCCCCGGTGCAAGAGCCTCAATCAATGTCCCACGGCCGAAAATATTCCCGTCCATAAAACTAACAGAATCCGCGGGGTTTGGCACATCCATGTAGTCAGACCAATCAGAAATGATGAAAGCTATCCTTACCCCACGGACCATCACCTCATAAGTTGTCGGCCCGTTCCCCTTTACCTCTACCAACGTCATATAAAAAATACGAACGAGCTCTTCATTGATGCGCCCGTTGGTAGCAAGAAAGGCCTCCCATCCCTGACGGCGCAAAAGAATACGCACCTCCCTAGGTATGTGATCAATGGTCCACGCAAATTGATACCCAAGTGGACGCTCGGATGTGTGAAAGTGGGCATGGTACCAATCCCGCTCCTGATCGCAGCGGAATCCATTAACGCCCTCGACGGGAAAGCACCTAGTATATTTGTATTTTTTTTGTTGTGCCATTTCAACCTAGAAAACAAGAATTAAGCAATACAAAAAATAATTGTAAGTACAATTAATGGTGAGTTAGTGTACAAGTTGAAATGGAGGTGCAAGTGGGAAAAGCCGAGGGAAAAAAATGTAACATTGCGATAAAAAATGTCGAAATGCGACAAGGAGTGAAAATCACCCAAGTGTGCGCCAAAAATTGGATTGAAAATTGTTTTAGGCATTTTGACGAACACTTGGCGTGCGCAATGTGCTGTGAGGGTGCGGAAGTGCGATTTGAACCAATAAAAGGCCCCACTCATGAACAAAACAACAATGCAACAATATAGATGTGTTCATGAGTGGATTATACAAAATAAATTAGTGGAGTCAACTCAAATCAGGGAGATAAACACACACATTCAAACAATGTCAAAACAGGGTTTAAACATGTAAAACTTGACAACATCCTACCAACAACTACAAAAACATGTTAAAGTAGGAAGGATTATACCTTTGTAGTGTAGAGAATGGAAGAAATTGAAGGAATGTGGTGGGGGAAATTTCTAGGGCAAAAATCGTGTAGGAGAAGAGAAGAGAGAATAAGAAATGGAAAAAAAGTAGCACGCCTCGGCCTATAACAGCTCGATCGATCGATCGAGCAAGGGCCTTCGATCGATCGATCAAGCAGGGCTAGGCACACTGCTTTGCTGTTTTAAAAATGGGGGGGGAATTGCAATTATGGGAAATTAGGGGGGTTAAGTATAATATAAATATATATAAATATAAACTAAAAATATAAAAATAAAAATAAAAATAAAATTAAATAGACATAGGCTAAAATATACACACAAAAAGGCCTATGCTAACCAAAAAATAAAAAATATTCACAACGAGCACCACACACGCATGTTCACGACAAAATAAAAAATAAAATAAAATAAAATAAGAAAAACAAATGCAAATGCGTGAGAATGCGTGTGTGAAAAATAAAGAAATAATATTTTTGGGACTTTTTTGATCATTTTCTTAACAATGTGTGTGCCGGGGCGCATAGTCTCCGCAAATTCAAGTCCCGTGAACCTACAAAAGAGTTAGAACCAAGCACACAAAAAGAAATAAAAAGATATTAACTAATTACACTAGGCTAATATTAAGAAAAATAAAAATGAAGAAGTTAGTATATACAACCTACACTTATGATGTGTAATTAACTATATACTAAAAGTTGAAACTTTTGAGGGTCCATCCAAAACACGATTTGAACTTGGTGGATCAACAGTGGACCCTCCCAAACATGCATGCCTCCCGAAAAATAGGAATTTCGTTCGAACGACGGAAGGCTTGTGTAAGGCGGTAAAAGTGAACCATCCCGAATTGAAATTTTGGGCGGGAGGATGGGGGATTTGGATAGGACGGGAAACAAATACACATGCGAGCCAAGAAAACATGAATTAACTCCCTATTATTTTAAAGTTGGAACGGGAGGCGGCGCACATGAGGGCGAAAATGCCGTTATGGAAAGCGGCTCGAGCGAGTACTCCTCGTCGGTGAAACGATTTGGAACTGTAAAGTTTGGCACCGATTCATCGGGTATTAGAATTGGTACAACAGTATATAATGAATAGGGGGTGAAAGAAATTCAATCTCAGGCGATGAGTGATCGTCGCTTGAAAATTGAATTTCGGAAGAAATAGGATCGTTTACAATGAAACTTTCTTTTTTGAAAATCAAAGAAGAAACGAATTCATTGCAAATTGATGCTATGCCCTTTTCATACTCACTTTCATTCTCAACTAAACCGTGGGTCAAGTCAAGGATAATTTGTTCCAAAGTAGGAATGAGGTCCTCATTTGGTTCAAAACAGTCCTCGACTTCGACAGTCTCCGAAGAAAAGTCGTCATCAGATTGAAATAGTAAATCCAACTCGTGTTCCCAACCATGATTTTCTTCCTGATAACGTTCTTCAATCCTATCATATTCAAGCATACGCAATCCCTCACCGAAAGTCATCTGGCGAGGAGCGGATGCTTAGAAATGGGAGGTTTGGAAATTGTTGTCGGGACTACACTCAAAATCATTAACATAAGAACTTTGAAAATGATTACAATTGGTTTCAAAATTCTTATAATAAGGATCTTGTGACCCAAAATCATAATGATCATGCACAAAAATGTTGTAATCCAAACTTTGACTTTCGTAATACTCACCCAATGTCATTTTAGATGTTGCAACTTTTTGGGATTGCAAGTATTGACCAAAAGTTATAGGTTTACCACAATTTTGAGAATTATCATTAGGATTACCAAAAAAATTAGAATAAGACATGCTTACCCCAACAAAAGCTCGAGAAGGCGACTTCCACAAAGAAGATGGGCGACGGTGAATTCAAGCGTTCCTTGGCGCTCAAATGTAGAAGTCCTGCAAAAAAGGTTAAAAGAAAGAATACAAATACAAAGAAAAGAATACTGCGAACTAATAAGTCAATTACAATCTATAACAAAATAGTCCCCGGCAACGGTGCCATTGCATAGACAGGGTTTTGCCGTGACGCGAGAGTCACCTACGCGCCGGTCATTTAATGTTCGTCTCACCTGAAGTATACAAAAACAACTATCACTACACTCAACGGGTGAGTATAGCGGTAAGTCAGGTATCGAATCCACAGAGAGTGTTTGACAGATCGTAACAGATTATTAAATTCAGGAATAAAAGTGTAAAAAGGTGATACGTAATTGTAAATAAAAGAAAATAATAAGTTAAGTCTAAATTAAAAGTAAAGCGAGGATCGTGATATCATCCAACCATACAGATTGAAACAAGTACTAATTAAGATTCCGGCTCGAAAGAAATTTAATCGAGCATTATCAATTGAACATAAACTTCACACAATAAGGAATTTAAGCCAAAGTTGCAAGAATAAATACTTAATCGAAAATTAGTCACACGCGCATTAAACTCAGATTATCGCTATAAACACTAATGATGCATGACATAGAAAGTTAAACGTATACTAATCCGACTTTAATTCACGTGGGTTCAATTAAATGCAATTTTACACAAAACCTAATTTTCGGAGCTCGGAGCCCAAAAATGGTGGAAATGAAATCCTGACCCTATTTATCTAAGGGTGCGTGATGAATTACACTAATTAAAGTAGGAAAGAAAGAATTAAAGCATGTAAACTAGTTAGAAAGCATGGTAACTAAATTACAAAGCAAAGAAAGAATGAAGAACAAAGCTATATTAAAGGAGATGGCAATTAATAGTTCAATCTTACAAAACCCATGGGTTGTCAATCCAAGAAGAAGAGAAAATGAAATCTCCAAACCAAACCCTAACTAAACTATCTATATCAGAATATGAGAGTGTGTATATATTACAACAAAAATTGGCTTAAGTAGTAAGTTAGAATAAAAGAAAAGAAGAAAGAAAAGGAAAAGAAAATATCCGCAGGAAAAAATAGGGGATCGATCGATCGATTGACCCCTATGGTCGATTGATCGACTGTAAAAATCGTGAAAAAATAAATAAGGGTCGATCGATCGACCCCCAGGCTGGATCGATCGATCAAGCAGGTCAGTATGAAGAATTCCCTATTTTGGCATGCTTTCCATCTCCGCTCAAAATGTCGTAACTTTGTCATACAGACTCGAAATCGTGCACCGTTCATGGCCACATGAAGCTAGCGAGGAGGGATACAACTTTCGTGTAGATGTCAGGCCAGGTGCCCAAGCTGTGAAATGACCAGATTGCCCTTGAACATGTGATTGTGTACGGAAATTGCGCGAAATGCATCCGAATCCCATACTTGGTACCTAAATACCTACAAAAGCCCAATTATACCTCATATAGCATGTTAACAATATAAAAAGAGGTTGTCTAGTTAACGGGCTTAAATATAGAGATTAAGGCACCCGAGGGGGCTAAAATGCGTAGGTTCGACGGATGAAATACGCGATATTTGCGTATTATCATACTCATTTATTATTACTGTGATATTTAAATTATAATACTCAGTGTAACTAATTGTATTGGTCTGTTAACCGACAGCTTATTCGGTTATTATTTATTATATTGTCTATCTTCTATCCATTGATTTTTGATATCCACCATTTTTGCAAATTGGATTGTCTAAGTGTTTTTCTTTTATTTACAAAATTTTAAATTGACAGTCCATTTTCTAAAATGATTGGTGGTTATCTCGTACTATTATTTTAATCGACAGTGATGTTGAGGATGGACCATCTATGATTCCTGTGATTATTAGAGTATTGGGCTGGCCACCTATTATTTTAGTAGGCGGGTTGTCACAGATGGTATCAGAACATCAGGTTTTAGAGTCCTTAGGAATCTGTGCGGACGTATTTCTCTTTCAGCGTTACTTCTGATTTGATATGGAGCCTTAAGATTAAAATCGTTGATTTCTCTTGTGAGATTTCATTCTCCTGCTATGATATGAGAACTCCGAAAATCTTTTGTGCGTTCATGTAAGATTTACAACTCGTATGAGGAAGGACATTAGAGGAGGCCGTTGTGAAGGCGTCATGAGATGGGATTACTAAGAACGGTGAGCTGTAGTCGGGGATGAGGGCCGCTCTAGAGGTCGCTCCATTCGTAGCATTTCCTCGTATTGCTACTGTGACTACAAAATACAGTAGATATAGTTTTCCAAGTGCCACTGCCAATAGAGGGTGGTACTCATCTTGGGATTCCAAGCGATGTCAATTTGAAGATTGAGGGGTCCTTAACAAGGACCATATGTTGAAGTTCGGTCGGTTGGAGGAAGTGTAACCTCGTCCGGTGGAAACATATGGCCCTGGAGTTTTGGCCTAGAAAGGGGTATAGAAGTGCCCAGGTGCGAAGATTGGAGGAAAATCTTTCAACCATAGGAGTAAGGTGGAAGTGGCGGAAATGGTAGTCGCCATATTTTGGTGGAGTAGGGGGTTTTCCCATAGAGAAACCCAATAGATATTCTCAACAGCAAGTTTCTCTGGGATATCAAGAATGATGAGAAAGTAGATTCTCAAATATTCACTTGAGGTTCGGTCAGAGGCCGACAGTGAATAAAGAATTATGGGGTTAAGGAAACCTTGTATCGAAGTGGGTAGATACAAGGAAGAGAGAGCCCTTCAGTGGAATGATAGGCTCACAAATAAGTGTTGTTAACACTTTCGGATAAATAGTGTTCATGAAACCCCATTGGTGGACATCCACCCGGGGAGGATTTATTGAAATAAGGCAGTGGAGGCCGGTAGAATGTTCTCTTTGTTGAAGAAGTTAAGGGAACTACGCGAGTAATCTCCAGGGTAGCTAGAGATGGAAGTAGTTTGGTTTGGTTAAGACTAGAAAAATGTGTCTAGGAACCTTTAGTAGTGGCCAGAGATTGGCAAGTATGTTGGCGGGAATTTCCACTGTAGTTGAGGGTGGAGCATTCCTTATGATAAGATGGAGTAGTATTGTATTTACCCTAGATTCGGGTGTGTAAATCGAGCTTGTGGTATTTCGATATTATCATAGTGAGTATATCTATATGGATTCCATAGTAGGGAAGTTTTGTATTTCCCTCACTCATTATAAATCGATTGTTGATGATTTAAAAGTATATGTGTGATATGTGCTACTCGTATTATGTGTAATATACGAGTGGAAAATATTCTTGGATTGGTTGGTATGATAGCAAGAGAATAAATTACGAGGCTATCCTATTTCTAGTTTCAGAGCGGAACTAGTTATTCTATAATATCTCACCTAGGTATAGGATTGAGACTTTATAGAGATGGTTTACGGTATGTAGGTAGTTTTCATTATTTGCTTTGTTTGTTTTGTTTGATTATTTGTTTGCTTTGCTTGTGTATGATGTTGCCTTATCTCCACGACCAACAAAGTTAAGTAGTAATGCATATGAGGGGTTCCTTGTTTGGATTTTGCTTTTGCGAGACGCTCCACGCGTGAACCTTAACGAAGTTGGAAGTGGAGAGATGTTGTAATTCTTTTATTTTTCTTTCTTTTCTTTCTTTCTGTTGGTTGAGTGCTGGGTTGGAAGGTTTAGCCGAGAATCACATAAAGAAGTGATTAGGGGCTAATATAAAGTTAAAGTGAAAGATATGAGCACTGTAATAGTCCTTCCCTCTGATCGATGTGGGGGAGACTAAGATATGAAAGTCGGATAGAGAATTATGGTTATGCCTTAATGAGAAGGCCATTTAAAAATATGTATGTATGTATATTGGGATAAAGCATTTATGGCATCTTACAGAAAGTAAATGCCAGGTTAGTTAAATTTTCAGTTAATTGAGATGGTAGGACATGGAAGTAGAAGTGAATTAGTATAGTTACTAGTTAGGATTTCGTCGATCCCGATCATGTGACTTAGACCGTTATATCTTGACGACCGACGATGAGAGGTAGTAGTGTAATGGGAGGGTTCCTTGTTTGGATTTCGCTTCGGCAAGACGTCCCATGCATGAAATCGAGTGAATGTCGAAAGTCGAGAAAGGTCTTGGACACTGGGGATATAATTAGTATAATACTTATACAACTCGATTAGGATATAGATCGACTTTAGGATTATTAGGACGTAAGGACCTTAGGGCATGAGACATTGTGTTAGGGAGGCGGTAAGGGGGTTGACCACAATAGGTTTGTGGGTTAATTCTAAGTAGGATTAGGTCCCTAGAATGAAGAAGTATGGGATCTCGAGTGATTCGGAATGTTAGGCCATAGGAGGTGGGGCCTTTCTTAGATAGAGTGTTACGTCGATAACCTATCTTTCGGAGAGTTGAAGTATGAGCTGACTTTTACTCCTGCACTCGTGTTGTTAAGATCGAGAGTGGGTTTAACGAACGAGTCTCTACCAGGAACAGGAAGTATTAATACTGGAGCATGGACCCATTATTTATGCGCCTCACAAACTTAAATTTTGTGAAAAGTATTATTCCCCGCTCGATTTAGAGTTCGTAGCGGTAGTATTCGCCTTAATGGAATAGAGGCACTACTTCCTAGGTAGGAAATTGGGTCATTTTACGAGAAAAGGGGTGTTGTATTATGCTTCGGGGTGGCAGAGTTGGTGTTTAAAGTTCGTAAAGGACCATCAATTGGATATTCCCTTTCACTAAGGGAATTCGAATGCGGTAGTTTGTGCGCCGAGTAGAAAACCCGTCGAAGAGATTAGTTAAGGCATGGAATACCAAGTGGAACGAGCTTAATCGAGAGGATGCCATATCAAGAGCAATCATGTTCGTGATTCACCATTTCACCTACTCGTGTGAAAAGAGTAGCGTGGAGCGAGGAAGGGTATGTATGTGGACATTCTTATTGAATTATCGTTATAACAACTGTCATGATTATTGGTAAAGTTTCCAGGGAGTAATGGGAACCAAATTGAAGTTGGGTACAATCCGCCACCTGCGAGTGGTTGAAGGTTTGGAGACAGTTAACCAAATGTCAGAGGGCATGCTTTGAATTGGTATGTTTGACTTAAACGAAGTGATTGGGCTCATTGAGCCGCATACTTTCAAAGGCTACGCCAATGCGAATAGGAGTAAGTATTGTTGGGGTTAAGCGATTATATGTTAGTGTAGTTATTCCCAAGAAAGGGTATAACGTGATTTGGGAAGAAAAGCAATTTGTGCCGAGATGTGTAGGTATCTCCTTCCGTAGTAGAAAGGTAGGATCGATAGTTCATGAGGAAAGATTTGGTTCTATGTAGAGCACAAAGAATGTAGGCTAAGATCGAATTGGAATTACCTTAGTCCGAGTCCAATGGAGACGCCGCACTGCCGAGGGGTTCACTAAGGATGATAGAACGATAGTTTAAAATAGTATACCCTTTGTATGATTATAGGGTATGCCTGAATTTTGAGGGCAAAATTCCCTTCTAAGGGGGGGAGTATGTAACAACCCAGGCTTTTGAGCGACTATTTTATATTATTTTGCCTGATGGGCTAATTTTATAGAATAGAGGATGTTGGAGTAAATATTATTTCCCGTGAGATTAAGGGATAATATTTACTATGTTTTGTCTATTTACCGATATGAGAAGGTAAATAGCATTATATTGTGTATTATTGCATCGTTATATGTAAAACGATGGTTATGACTCATATTTAAATTGGAGCATAACTAATGAAATAAAATGAATTTGGAACATAAAAATAGTTCACATTACTTCGAACGCCAAAATAGGCGGTGCAGTTGTTTTTAGAATAGTCGAAATAAGTGCCAAGTTGTATTTTTTGAGTTTGGGGCACTTTTAACAGGTTATGACTCAATTATGTGGTTACGAGTCATTTAAATGGTGTGTTAACACTTAAAAGAGGGGAAATTCAATTTTAAGACCCGATTAAGTCTCCCACCCCTTTTATTTCCCTTATCCTATGTTATAAGCCAAGAGCGAGAGAGAGAAGAGAGAGCTTGGGAGAAATGGAGAAAAAGAGAGAAAATTGGAGATTTGAATCGGAATCCGTTGCTACCGGAAGAGAATCCGAGACTACAAACCCGAGGCAAATTTTTTACTTGATAGATATTGATTTAATGTGATAAATTGCATTTATAGTTAGGTTTTTGGAGATATAAACCATTTATGGGTTTTGATTGATTTTGGTGTTTAAACCCTAAATCTTATAGTTTAATTTGGTTTGAGGAAAAGAAATTAGTTATTTGATGTGTAGGAATGATGTAGTGTAATTAATTATTGTTGATATTGGAAGAAATCAATAATTTGAGGGTTTTTAGGATTTTAGGGTTCTTCAACCCGTAGCCCAAATTAGGCAAATTCGCAGGGCCGAATCGATTCAGCTCCCAAGCGAATCGATTCGGTTAAGGGGTAGGTTATAGGTCTGGGAGACCAAATCGATTCAGGTTAAGATCGAATCGATTCGGACAAATGCAGAATGTCAATTTTACTCACCGAATCTATTCAGCTTTTGGGCGAATCGATTCGCAACCAGGGGAGAATCGATTCGGCCTTTGGGCGAATCGATTCGGATGCCCTGTTTTTGTGAGATTTTTCTAGTTTTGTTTTGGGTCCCTTTGTTTTAGGTCCTAGATTTAGGACCCTTCCTTTGGGAAGTAATGAGAGTTCCTAGAGGGTTGTTTTTGGTAGGGAAATGTCCTAGGCTAGTATGAGGATAATTGGGCATACCCCGAGGTCTATTTTGTGTAGGTTAATACCCGAATGATTTAGGAAGTTAACCTAAAAACAAAAATGGAGATAAAACGTAATGCTGGGACTCTTAGGAGTCAATTATTAAGGGAGACTCACTTTGATGATTTAGAATATTATATTGAAGTCTTGGAGACTAGTTTGAGGTTTATGTCACTTCGTGTCTTAAGTCATTAATAAAATATGACAGTAAGAATAAGAAATGCGTATTATAAAATGTGGTACTAAATGAATATGTACAAATGATTTTGAAAATGTAAAAATGGATGTTCTCAAATTGAAAAAGTAATGATTTTCATAAATGTTAATTTATTATTACACACTTCTCTAAATAGCTATCATAAGGGAAGTTCGCGCATGTGGTGAAGCCCCCTGGCTAATGAATGCAGGGTGGATATATCCCTAGGCCATATGACCGGTTATTATATATTTATTCTGTGCTGGTGAGGTAATTCTGGGTGTGTTCATGACTCTCCCTCAGGGGTATGTCCGCTTCTCAACGTTTCGGTATGATCCCAGGTTGTCTTGTATGATAGGCTCTGGAAGATGATAGCCATTTAGGGGCGCATCCAGTGGGGAAACCCGGAGTATTATCCCCTGCTCAATTTAGAGTGCATAGCGGTAGTATTTGCCTTAAAGAAATAGAGGCACTACTTCCTGGGTAGGAAACCAATCTTTTAACGAGCAACAAGTTGGAGTTCGTGAGGGACTATTAATTGGATATTCCCTTTTGCTAAGGAAATGCGGATGAGGTAGTAGATGTGCCGAGTAAAAAACCGTCGGAGAGATTAGTTGAGGCATGGAATGCCAAATAGAACAAGCTTCATAGAGGGAGCGTTATAGTAAGAGCGTTCATGTCCCTGGTTGACCAATTCCCATACTAGTGTGAAGAGACTAGTGGTGGAAAGAGGAAGGATAGGAGTAGTAGCTTTTCTGGATCGAATTTGCGTACGATAGTTTGCATCATTTTCTCTAAGGATGGTGCCGTGAGTGTGGCCTAGAATAGTTATTCCCTAGTAAGGGTATAACGTAATTCGAGAAGAAAGGCAATTTGTGTCGAGATGTGTAGGTATCTCCTTCCATAGTAGAAAGGTAGGATCAATAGTTCATGAGGAATGGTTTGGTGCTATGTAGAGCCCGAAGAATATAAACTAAGATCGAATAGTGATGACCTTAGTCTGAGTCCATTGGGGACGCCGCACTGCCAAGGGGTTTGCTAAGAATGATAGAACGATAGTTTAGTATGGTATATCTTTATATGGTTATACTTTACGCCTGAATTTTGAGGGCAAAATTCCCTTCTAGGGGGGGAGTATGTAACAACCCAGTATTTTGAGCGACTATTTTATATTATTTTGCCCGATGGGCTAATTCTATAAAATAGGGATAGTTGGAGTAAATATTATTTTCTGTGAGATTAAGGAATAATATTTACTATGTTTTGTCTATTTACCATATGAGAAGGTAAATAGCATTATATTATGGTTTATTGCATCGTTATATTTAGAGCGACGGTTATGACTCATATTTAAATTGGAGTATAATTAATGAAATAAAATGAAATTAGAACACAAAAATAGTTCACGTTACTCTGAATGCCAAAATAGGGGGTGCGGTTATTTTTAGAATAGTCGAGATAGTCGAAATAAGTGCCAAGTTGTATTTTTGAGTTTTGGGCACTTTTGGGGTGTTATGACTCAATTATGTGGATACGAGTCTTTTTAATGGTGTATTAGCAATTAAAAGAGGGTATTTACATTTTAAGACCCGTTTAAGTTCCCCTACCCTTTTCTTCTTTCTTCATTTTGTGAGCGAAGCCAAAGGAGAAAGAAAGAGAAGAGAGAGTTGGGAGAAAATGGAGAAAATGGAAGATTGGAGCCGGAATCCGTTGTTTCGGGAAGAGAATCCGAGACTACAACCTCAAGGCAAGTTTCCTACTTGCTAGATATTGATTTAATGTGATAAATTTCATGTGTAGTTAGGTTTTTGAGATTTAAGCCATAAATGGGTTTTTGTTGATTTTGATGATTAAACCCTTAATCTTATGTTTTATTTGATTTGAGGTAAATATATTAGTTAGTAATTGGGTAGAAATGATTTGGGAACAATTGTTGTTGTTGATGTTGGGAGATATCAAATATTTGGGGTTTTTGGGATTTTAGGGTTCATACAACCCATAGCCCAAATTGGGCAATTCTACAGGGCCGAATCGATTCGGCCCTAGGGGAGAATCGATTCGGTAAAGGGGAGGCTTACAGATCTGGGAAAACCGAATCGATTCGGGTTGGGGCTGAATCGATTCGGCTATTGCAGAAAGTCAAGTTTTACTCACCGAATCGATTCGAATTTTTGGAGAATCGATTCAGATGCCCTATTTTTATGAGATTTTTCTAGTTTTGTTTTGGGTCCTTTTTCTTTTAGCTCCAAGGTTTAAGGACCTTCCTTTGGGAAGTAATGGGGAGTCCTAGAGGGTGGTTTTGGGTAGACTAATGTCCTAGGATTAAATGGGATAATTAGGCTTACCCCGAGGGCTAGTTGCTTAGGTTAATGTCCGTATGATATAGGAGATTAACCGAAAAATACATTGGAGATAAAATGTTAATGTTGAGACTTTTGGGAGATACTCCTTGAGGGAGACTCACTTTGAGGGTTTATGAAATTATATGAACTCTTGGAGACTAGTTTGAGGTTTATGGCACTTCGGGTCTTAGGTCATTAATAAAATATGACACTAAGAATAAGAAATGTATATTATTAAATGTGGTACTAAATGAATAAGTACAAATGATTTTGAGAATGTAAAAATGGATGTTTTCAAATGAAAAGGAAAATGATTTTCATAAATGTTAAAATATGGATACACACCCTCTACAAATCGCTATCTTAAGGGAAGTTCGAGCGTGTGGTGAAGCCCCCTGGCTAGTGAATGCATGATGGATATATCCCTAGGCCATATGAGCGTTTATTGTATGTTTCTGCGCTGGTTAGGTAATTTCGGGTGTGGTTATGACTATCCCGCAGGCATTTGGCCGCTTCTTGACGTTTCGGTAGGATCCCAGGTGGTCTTGATGATAGGCCCTGGAAGATGATAACCATTTAGGGGTGCGCATAGTGGGGAAACCTGGACGGGCGGTCTTAGATTGCGTTATATAATATGATATATAATTATGGATAATAATGTGGGATGTTATTGTTATTAAAGTATTTTATGATAATGAAATGGCTTTAAATCAAATTTCCCGGATGGAAGAAGGGAAATGGGATGTTAAATACATTTTCCGGATGGAAGAAGGAAAATGAATGATATGATATGAAAAGGTTAAAGCATTTTTATGTTCATAAAACTTACTTTAAAAATGTATTTTTTCCTGGATGGAAGAAAGGAAATAAAATTGGTTAAGAAAGTTTTGAAATGAGATTAATTGGTAACATTTTTATCTCAAATTGATTTGAAGTAGTTTTTCCGTAGCGATAGGTATTCCTGGAATTAGGGACACTGTCTCACTAGTTGCTTGTGTCCATGTGTAATAATTCTGGAGTAGTGGGCGACTAGGATCGCTTCAGGTTCATTGTATTTATGCAATAGCTAGTTATAGAAACCTTGGACGACATGTGTTGGTTCGTGCCGAAAGTCACTTTTGCACACAATCATTATTTAATATATCTTAGTTGGCGTGTCAAGTACAACTTTTTGGGTGACTAAGACACCTGTGTCACTACTTGACACCTTAATAGTGTGACACGTAGCGTTTGAACCTTTAAACATTTTCAAATGTAAAGGATATAAGTTAATATATTATTTACTCTTCCAAACTGTAACACCCTGCCTAATTAAATCCCGGGTGATCAATCCTAAATTAAATTAAAACAGATTTCTCAATTGGTTCATTCTTAGCATCCCTGTCGAAAAACATTCTAATTACTAATCACCTAAGTGAAATTAGACTGGTGACAAATTTTATCTTTCATTAACCCAAGACAAAATACTCATGCGGAAGTGATATATAACCATTCACAATAAACTATAAATCAAACCATGTAGCAATATAGAAAGAATAAAATCTTTCCGAGTCAACATTCAGCTAACAATCCAAAAAACCTAAATAGAATCTACATAATCCAAAACTAAATCTGAAATAAAGATTGTGGACGGCATGTCCCAATAGAGACTACTATAATGACATCCTACACTAGATCTGAATAGATGAAGTGTCTATGCAAAGTCTTGCCAACCTTCACAAAACTGTAGCTACGAGTCCCTGGACAAAATCTTCAAGTCTGGCATCCCTGTGGCTGGACACCTAAAAGGTTTTGAAAATATTGTTAATATCAAGAGTTAGTACTCAAAACATTTTGAAAATATTTTGCAAGTGATTATCATAATAAGATGAGTTATTGATTACACATGTAAAGATTTTGCGTACACTCTCTTGAGTTACCTTACCCCTCATCTATCGTACATGCCTAACGTCCCGTACCCAGCCCACCTAGCTATCCTACTCAAGCTAACTGAACTATGGTATCCAACTGAACTCATATATGCTACTAAGTTCCCATTTCAGCTACTTAGTATGTAATAGTAACTATATCTCATGATTTATATACTTAGATAATTGTTCACGCCTTGTTATCTTTCACCATTTTATAATTAAGTCTTCCTACTTAATTTTCTTTTAGATGTAATCGTGGCATCTCATTAGCTACTAACTCGCACAAGTAGATTATTAATGAAGTATATATTTCACACACAATATATAATTATAAACACATTTATTACTCACATGTCCTCTTAACACACATCAAGGACTCTTGGTTCGAAATAGTCCATCGAAACCAAGTAAGGGTTTGGTTCAGAACGTCACCTAGACCCAAAATTCATTTCATGAAGTGGTTCGGAATAATCA
Source organism: Sambucus nigra (assembly GCA_949130495.1). NCBI lineage: Eukaryota > Viridiplantae > Streptophyta > Magnoliopsida > Dipsacales > Adoxaceae > Sambucus > Sambucus nigra. The sequence goes on along the minus strand of OX422218.1, from coordinate 409,321,881 downwards.
CCTCGACCCCGCTAATGAAATTTATATATAGATTTGTTCGAAACTCTTTCGTCACGTCCCCAACTTACTATTTCCATATATTAGTTCGGAATCCTACCTCGACCCTAATATAGGCAATTATACTTTACGTATTCTCACCACCTAAGTATCTATATAATTCAGTAGGTATACACACAACCTAATAGTAGTGTTTGTACGTAATTTTTTCTCTTTAATATTCACTTTACTTATTAATTTACGATTTTCTCACTATTGTATTTTAATTCAGTATTCACACAACTCTAAGGGCCCTAGTTACCCCTCTATTAATTTCAGTAGTTAAGCTATCTGTGACCTAACCCTGGGGATTACATTTACTCTCTCCGTAACTCAAGTCCTGAAATTTTGATATACTACTCGATCGGTTTATCCTTGTCAGTCCATCACTTCCAATCTTTCACTTTATGATTATAACAGACCTCCACTATACACCTATTGGTACTCTCTAAGTCCCTACATAGGTATAACATCATCCCTAAGGTTTCCCCCCAATCATTGGTAAATGATTAGATCTCACCCAACAAAAGAACCCAGAATCAGCCTGGGTCGATCGATCGAGTAGGACCATTGATCGATCGACTCCATCGATAGATCGACATTCAAGGGTCGATCGATCGATGGAGAAGGTGCAGGTGCAGTTCGTCTTCTTTATGCATTTTCTCACCATTCTAAATTTTCCAACTTACATGATAACACACCAAACTTGAAACCAATTATTTCTAACCATTCCTACATACTCTAGGATGATTTCCAACGATTTAAACATCATAAATCTTCACGAATTTAGCCAAGAATAATACAAATCCTCTAATTATTCAAGAACCCTAAAAAATATGTTCTTCCCATATTTTAAATCATAAACCCAGATTTTAATTCGTATTAACAATCATGATTCCTCTAATTTTCAATCCTCTACAGATATAAATATAACTACATGATATTTCTACCCAAACATACAATTAATTAATTATTTTTCTCCAAGAATATTAATCAATATCGATTATTCACAAATCATATGCATGGATATTATAACTCAAAATAATTTGCAAATAACCACTTGCCTTATTCAGAGATGATCTGATTTCGTTATTGTTGTTGGTGATTAGTTGTCTTTCTCCTCCAATCTTCCTTCCCAACTAGTTTGTGGTGCAAGAACCCTTTGAATTCTTCACCAATTCTTTCTTAAGCTTTGAGAATAATGTTTATTCTCTCTTTAATGTCTTTCCTTTGTGTTATGAGGTTTCTAACCCTTACCCAACTTTTAATCAGCTGATAAAACACTCCAAAATTCGTAAGTCTCCTCACCCCCATATGTCAAACGACTAAAACTCCCCCGTACAATTTCGGTTTAGTCCAAAAATGCCCCGGTACCCGACTAGTTCCCCCGGGTATACTATTTTGACTAATTCGACCCATTCGGAATCATCTGTGACCTCTAAATTATCATTTGAGTCACCAAAAATATTTTTCCTATCTCATCCTCAATTTAGTCTACATGCGATACTCGGTTGAGGTATAATCAAGTACGTCCATATCTCTCGTTATGTCGTACAATTTAACTATCAACATTTACTATTCATAAAATACTACAAAGGTTAAGAAATGTAACTACTACAAAGAACTTTTAACTACTACAAAGCATTCAAAGCTTCATTAGACTTTTGAAAGTATGTCTAACTCCTATATGTGTCTATGAGGATTTTATAATTTGGAGAATATTATTTCTCGTTATGTCGTTATGTCGGGTATACTATTTCTCGTTATGTCGTTATCTCGCTATGGAGGACGTTAATATTAGTGCAAAAATACTTCGATTAAATAGAGCTGGAGAAAGAAAGGGAATTGTCCGAAACTGATATTAAAATAAGGCCTCAAAATTAAAGTAAGAAAAGTAAATGAAATAAAATAGACAATTACATTAAGAAATGTAAGACATGATTTGACTACTGAAATTAAAATAAAACAAATATAAAGGCAAAAAAAACTTTTTATAAGCTGTAATTTATAATCTACCTTAAAAACTACTTTGAATGAAACTAAATTTCTAAATAAATGAAAAGAAAAAGGAAATTTCTAAACTTTTTTTACACTAAGTAAAAAAAATCATAAGTGATGATGTGATTAGGGAGACAACATTAATTGGATGATTCTACCATTGAAAATTGAAAATGTAAAATAATTAGAACACAACAATGTCTCCAACATTTTATCTATAAAAAATTAATATCAATGGTATGAGATAAAAGGCTTTAAACAATTGTTAATTGAGGAGGAAAAGTGATAGTTGAAAATGATCCTAAATAGGGTGTTGGACAATTCACTTGAGATAAAGCTTTATGTTATTTGTTTTATGATTCAGTATCTTAATTCAACTTGATCTTATACTATTCTCCATATTGTGTTCATTTTTTTCATGGTCAAGATATGATCTTATCTTTTTTGTCAAAGCTCTCATCATGTTGTTAGCCTTTTGCTGGTCAATCTTTTCTTGATTATGAACATTGGAAATAATACTCATTTTTTCTATAAGTTTGACAGTATTATCTATATTTTTACATATAAAAATGACTTTTGATGTCATTATCTTATTGAAAAAATGTTAATTATGTCATGTAAAATCTTTTATTTGAAATTGTTTATAGTTTTTCACTTCATTCAATTAATGTATTTTGCTTAATTATGAATGGTCCATGTGAGGTTAAGGTCTTCCGAACCAATTGATTATCTTACCTTGTCATGATTAAGCGATTGTATATTATTCGATGCTCTAATTAAGAAGACTTGTGCTTACCTTATGGAGGACGTTAATATTAGTGCAAAAATAATTCGATTAAATAGAGCTGAAGAAGGAAAGGGAATTGTCCGAAACTGATATTAAAATAAGGCCTCAAAATTAAAGTAAGAAAAGTAAATGAAATAAAATAGACAATTACATTAAGAAATGTAAGACATGATTTCACTACTGAAATTAAAATAAAACAAATATAAAGGCAAAAAAAAACTTTTTATAAGTTGTTATTTATAATCTACCTTAAAAACTACTTTGAATGAAACTAAATTTCTAAATAAATGAAAAGAAAAAGGAAATAAATGGAAAAGATGATAAAATAAGTAAATGTAGTTTTTATTGAGGATTTCTTTATTTTCTTCTTCTTCTAGCGATTTATTTATAGATTTCCTTCGGATGCGACTGTCACGTAACTTTTGGGTGGTTACCCAATTAGATTTTCCCACCAAGGTATTTAGGTGCTCTTATAACTGTGGCACCCGCCTAATTAAATCCCGGGTGATCAGTCCTAAATCAAATTAAAACAAGTTTCTCAGTTGGTTCATTCTTAGCATCACTGTCGAAAACTTTTTAATTACTAACCACTTAAGTGAAATTAAACCGGTGTCAAATTTTATCTTTCATTAACCAAATAATTACCCATGGGGAAATAATAATTAAACATTCACAATATGCTATAATTCAAACCATCTCACAACATGTAAAGAATAAGGTCTTGCCGAGTCAACAATCCGCTAAAATCAAAACTGCTAAATAAAACCAACATAATCCAAAACTGAATATCTAAAATACTGACAATGGACAACATGTCCCAATAGAGAGTACTAAAATGAGGAACCTATTGTTGGGGACCCTGTTGACCCACTGTCTACTACTACGGTGTGCTGCTATCACTACCTCCATTTGCCTTGCCCGGTTGGATAGCTCACCTCTTTTGCTTCCATTCATATGGAAGTGATGATCCTAAAAGTTTACTAGTGCGGCGTTGATGACATCTGTATATGTCATCAGTGCTGGGTTACTGATTAAATGTTGCCTAATCCTTCAGGCCAAGCCATTCATGAACTTTAACTTTTGTTGCTCCCCGTTGCACACCTCGTCTGTTATAAAATTAGCTAGACGGGTGCACTCCTCCTCATAGTCAGTTATTGAATGATCACCCTGAATCACCTCACTAAATTTCTTCTTCTTCTCTGACTCTACTGGAGGCGAAAAGTACTTGCATTCAAACCAAACCCAGAACTTAGCAATTGTCATTATGTCCCTCTCCTCTACGGTGATAACAAACTCCCACCACAATAAAGCTTCTCCCAACAGACGAAAAGTAGTAAGCATCTGCTTCTATGCCTTGATACATTCAAGCATCCGCAGATGGCGTTGAATGTTCTTCTTCCAGTCGCAAGCCCCCACCATGCCAGTACTGCCCTGAAACTCGGGCAGATGGCCCTTCTGGAAGGTTTCCCTGACTCCCTGCCAAGAAGGTGGCCCTTCCGGGGCCTGAACTGAGGGTTCCACTGGAGGTTGTTCCTGGGGCTAAGGAAAATAGGATGTCATGGCCCTCATAGTTGTCTCAACTGTCTGAGCCACTATCACTGTCACCTGAGTAGTAGAAATCAGCTCGGGTGGGGGTGGTGGTGGCGGTATCTGTGGCTCCTGATGAGCCTCCCTCACCTCATCCCTGGCCTCGCCCCCCTCTACTTATTGTCTCCTCGGTGGCATTAAAAAATAGATCAAATTGTATAAGAACATAGTTTATACAAAATCTAATAACATAAGTACGATATCTTAAGCACACAAAGATAAAGCAATAGTCCTAAAATAGGTCTCTATATCAAAAGAACGAAACGCTAAAATCGTTGTAAGCCGCTCAGATCCTACAGACACTAGAACTTGATGCTCTGATACCATCTGTGATACCCTGCCTAATTAAATCCCGGGTGATAAATCCTAAATCAAATTAAAACAAGTTTCTCAGTTGGTTCATTCTTAGCATCACTGTCGAAAACTTTTTAATTACTAATCACCTAAGTGAAATTATAATGGTGTCAAATTTGATCTTTCATTAACCCAAAAATTACCCATACGGAAATAATAATTAAACATTCACAATATGCTATAATTCAAACCATCTCACAATATGTAAAGAACAAGGTCTTGCCGAGTCAACAATCGGCTAAAATCAAAACTGCTAAATAAAACTAACATAATCAAAAACTGAATATTTGAAATAATGACAATGGACAACATGTCCCAAGAGAGAGTACGAAAATGAGATCCTACACTAGATCTGAATGAATGAATTGTCTATGCAAAGTTCTGCCAGCCTCCACAATGCTGCAGCTACGCGTCCTTGGACTGAATCCTCAAGTCTAGCATCCCTGTGGCTGGACATCTAAAAGGGTTATGAAAATATTTTGATAGAAAGAGTTAGTATTCAAGACATTTTGAAAAAAAATTAGCAAGTGATTATCACAGTAAGATGAGCTATTGATTACATATGTTAAGATTTGTGTACACTCTCTTGAGTTAGCTCGCCCCTCATCTATAGTGCATGCCTAACGTCCCGTACTTAGCCCACCACACTGTATTAACCAAGCTACTTGGACTATATTATTCAACTGAACTTACCTACACGACTAAGTTCTCATACCGCCCATATAGTATGTAATAGTAACCATATCTCGTGATTTTATGTACTTAGATGACTGTTCACTCCTTGTTATCTTTAACCGATTTATAATTAAGATTCCCTACTTAATTTACTTTTTGATGTATTCACGATATCTCCTTATCTACTAATTCACATAAGTATATTATTAATACAGTATACATTTCACACTCAATATATACTTATAAATTCATTCATTACTAATATGTCCTCTTAACACACATCAAGGACTCTTGGTTCGGAATGGTCCATCGACACCAAGTAAAAGTATTGATTCGAAATTTCACCTTGAGCCCAAGTTCATTTCATGTAGTTGTTCAAAAAATAACCTCGACGCCACTAATGAAATTTTATGCATAGATTGGTTCGGAACTCTTTCGTCACGACCCTAACTTACTATTTCCATTTATTAGTTCGAAATCCTATCTCGACCCTAATATAGGAAATCATACATTAAGTATTCTCTCCATTTAAGTATCTTTATAATTCAGTTGGTATACACGCAACCTAATAATTGTGCTCGTACGTAATATTTTCTCTTTAATATTTACCATACTTATTAATTTATGATTTATCTCACTATCGCATTTTAAGTGAGTATTCACACAATTCTAAGGGTCATAGTTACCCATCCATTCATTTCAGTAGCTAAACTCTCTCTAACCTACTGATATTAATTTGGATTGACATTAGCTTCCCTCGTAACTCTCCGTAATCCCCGATACAAGACTCGATCGATTTATTTCCATTGGTCCATCTCTCCAAATCTTAGACCCGTGATTATAACGGACGTCCACTAAATACCTATTGGTCTTCACTAAGTCCCTACATAGGTATAAAATTATATCTAGGGTTCTCCTCAAGCATTGGCAACCTCTTAGAACTCAACCAACAAAATAATCCAAAATCAAACAAGGTCGATCGATCGGTTAGTGACAAACGCAGTTCCTCTTCTTCATGCATTTTTCACCATTTTCAATTATCCTACTCCCATGATAATATACCAGCCATGTAACTAATGGACCGTAATCATTCTTAGATACACTAGGATGATTTCCAACGATTTAACACCACGAATCTTCACAAATTTAGCCCAGAATAATTCAATTTCTTTAATTATTAAAGAACCCTAATTTAATATATTATTCCCATACTTTCAATCATAAATTCAGATTTAATCCATTTTAGTCAGCAAGTCTTCTATGATTTTAAATCCTCTACAGGTCTAAATCATTCTACATGCAAAGCCCTAACCAACATGCATTTTATTCAATTCTTTTTCTCAGAGAATATTCATCAAATCATATTATTCATAAATCCTACCCATGCATATTATAACTCAATTTATTTTGCAAATAACCACTTGCCTTATTCAAAGATGATCTAATTTCGTTATTATTGTTGGTGATTGATTGTATTTCTCCTCCAATCTTCCTTTCCAACTAGTTTATGGAGCAACAACCCTTTCAATCCTTCATCAATTCTTCCTTAGGCTTTGAGGATTGTTTCTTTCTTCTCTCTAATGGATTTTATGTGTTTTTCTCTACTTAAGACCTAGCCTCCAACTCTTATAATCTGATTTAGAGTTCGTAAATTCGTAGGTCTTCTCATCCGCATATACCAAAAGACTAAAACGCCCCCGTATGGTTCCGGTTTAGACCAAAAATGCCCCGGTACCCGACTAGTTCCCCCAGGTATACCATTTTCACTATTTCGACCCTTACAAACTCATCCGTGATCTCTAAATTATCATTTGAGTCACTAATATATATTTCTCATTTCTCACCTCAAAATAGTCTACACGCGACTCCCGGTGAGACAATAACAAATACGCCCATATCACTCATTATGACGTATATCAAATTTACTATCAATATTTTCTATTCACGTACGTAGTAAATCTCATAATATAATATTAATCAGTCTCTGTCTCTAGATTAATATTTAATAATCACAGTTATCATTTAATCACTTAATAATCATAATTATCATTAAATCACGTTAAATTACTTCACTCGAGTAATTTAATTTAAATCGTATTTTCCTATTTAATTACTCAATTAATTAAATTCTAAATATGCAGATATACGGGGTATGACAATAACCACCACTTAGTGCTTGATCCCACATCTAAAGCCTTGATAGGTGTCAAACATTTGATCTCACTTTTACATTAATATCACGCATTATATTCGACTGTAATTTTCATTTTGTAATTGTACGCAGAGAGCTCTCATTGAATGGTAATTGTTGATACCAAAATTAGTATGCTGATATAGACGAATCACAAGAAGACACGTGTCGATCTACGTTGCACAATAGCATCGAGGAAGTCTATTCCCCGACCAAGTCAGACTCACTCCGAGCAACAAGTATACTCCGAGGAACTCCAGCTCTTCGAGGAACTCCAACGCTCCGAGGAACTCTTGAACGACGAGCAACTAAGGCGGTTCGAGCTGCATCTCGACCACAGCATTGATTGCCAGATAATCAACAGTTCAACTATTCATTGAATGCTTATCATCTTGACGCACACGCTTGAAGAACATTAAATGAATTACCCTTTCATATGTATATTATTTAATGTATCACCCTTTCAGATTATAGCCTCAAGGCTATAAATACATTGTATTACCCTCATTCAAAGGGACCGGAATTTCTTGATAATACTTGTAATCGAGAATTCCCAAACACTCAGAAATAACATAACAGTGGACGTAGGCCCTTCATATAAGGCTGAACCACTTTAAAATTCTTTGTCTCATTTATTTATCTGTTGATGAGATTGAATTATTAGAGTAATCTAGTTTTTTACATCAACAGATTAGCGCCGTCTGTGGGAACGACTGTTGCTATCGTTTCTCACCAAAAATCATTCATCATCAATGGCAGATAATCCAGAATCCAGCAATCAAAATGCTGGAAATGCTGGAAATCCTCCAAGTCCCTCTGCACCTCCAGATCTGGCTAGGATTATGACGAATCTGGCTCAAGGACAAACCGTCATGCAAGAAACAATGCGACAACTCATACATACCCTTCATGGAGGTGCACCTGCACGTTCGGGACAGCGAAGTGGTCAGAGGCAAAGATATTTACTTTCTTCATGATCCAGGCGAACTGAGTCATATCGTAATGAGGAATCTGATGATTTCTCTTATCAACCTGGGCAAACTTCGTCAATAAGGGCTACAGATACTGATCAACGTATCACTCTCTCTCCAGAAAGACCCAGTGCCTTGGAAAGATTGAGTAGGGTGTCTCCTTTCAGTCGATTAGGCCCTAGGAGGAATAGGAGTCCACCTAAGACCATGTCGAGGAGTTTTCGACAACCATAAGATCTAAGAGAAGGATCAGCACAATCACGACCAGTTGCTCGTCAAGATAGATCTCAGGAGGCCACTTCAGAGCAATCAATTGCTCGAACTAACAAGCCCGAGGAGGGAAATGATGCGTGGAAAGGTTCCATTCAGCGGTTGGAGGATAGATTGGGAGAAATGGCTAAGGCGAAGAATCCCTTATAACGAACTTTTGTTCAAGGGACACCTTTTGTCCAGGCCATTGTGGGTTTTCCTACCCCGTCAAAGTTTAAAGCACCTGTGGTAACCTCCAAATATGATAGAAAGACAGATCCTGTTCTACACATAGAGTAATATTAAGCTGCTGCCGGCATCTATGCCGTCCCCGACGAGATGAGATGCAGAGCATTCTCAGGAACTCTTACTGGATCTTCCCAGATATGATACAACAATCTTCCTCGGGGTAAGATTTCAAATTTCTTTCAGTTGGCCGAGTTGTTCATCGGTAATTTCTGTTTTGGAGCAAAGCCAGTAAAAAGAGTAGCACACTTGTTAAGTGTTAGACAAAAATCTGGTGAGAGTACTAGAGATTACATAACTCGTTTCAATAACGAGAAGCTGGAAGTCATAGATTATGAAGAAAAAACAGCAATCACCGCCTTGATGAGTGGATTGTTGCCTAATAAGTTGTATTACACTTTGGCCAAAGATCCACCTACAACTAAGTCAGAGTTGATGGCAAAAGCGGTCAAAATCATGAATGCCGAGGAGGCTATGGCTACGAAGAAGAATATGGATAAAGAAACCAAGGTGGAAGACGACAAATCCAAGAAGAAAGAGCATAAGGGTAATGGCGGTGACAAGCATTCCAAGAATAATAAATCGTCATGGGAAGTCCTGAAGAAATTCGATAATTATACTCCTTTGAAAATGGGTATTAATCATGTCTTGGAAGAAATCAAGAATAACGAGGAAGTAAAGTGGCCAAAGAAACTGAGGTCAAACCCTGACATGAGGAATAGGGAGAAATATTGCGAGTTCCATAAGGATCACGGCCATATGACCAAAAATTGCATAGCTCTTCAGAACAAGATTGAAACACTCATCCGAAGAGGGAAGCTAGCAAAGTATGTTGATCGGGGAGGCGAAAGAAGAAATAATCACCGAACTAGAGAAAGGTCTATATCTCCTCGTCGGGCAGAGGAGAAAAAGAAGAGAAATCATGAAGATGATCCAGATGATGACCCCGATCTTCCCAAGAAACCAAGGCAGCCAGAACGAGAGGTATTTTCAATACGCTTTGGGTCATTTGATTGTAATGTCATTATAGGAGGAGATGCAGGAGGAGGAGACCTTACTGCAGAAAGAAAAGCCTACCTCGGTGAGGCTTAGGATTGCTCATACATTCAACGGATAAATTTGGCTGAAGAGGATCGCCCGAGGAAGGTAAACAAAGAGAAGCTGGTCATCGGTTTTTCAAAAAATGACCTTGCAGGTGTTCTTTACCCTCACGACGACCCTTTGGTATCAAAATGAGGATGAAAGAAGTAGTGATTTCGAGGGTTCTGGTAGATAATGGTAGTTCAGCAGACATCATGATCTACTCATTTTTTGACAGTTAAAATTTAAAATTGTCTCAATTGGAACCTTATCACAGACCTCTCCTGAGTTTTGCTGGCGAGAAGGTTTTTCCACTTGGGATGATCAAGTTGGATATATTCATTGGAACTTGGCCTGCTTGTCAAACAGAAAGAATACGCTTCTTTGTGATGGATAAAAATGTGCAATCAGCTTACAACATCATCATGGGAAGAGTTGGTTTGAAGACGTTCGAAGCAGTTCCATCTACAGTACATCAGTGTCTAAAATTCCCTACAAACTTTGGAGTAGGAGTTGTGAAAGGTGATCAGAAAGTAGCTCGGGAATGCTATTATTCGTATGCCGAGCAAGAGGAGCTTAAAGAGTCAAGGAAAAAGACTACTACCTACCAGGTGGATGAAGGTACATAAATTAAAACACTGGATCCCAGAGACGAATCCCAACTTGTAAAAGGGCAGGTAGTGTAATCTACAGAAAATGTTATTCTGAACGACGAGCACCCTGAACGAATAACCCAAATAGGTTCGACGTTGGATGCTTCGATAAAATAGGAGTTGATAACTTTCTTGAGAGACAGAAAGAAAACTTTTGCATAGAGTCATGAAGACATGCCAGGAATAGATCCCAACTTCTTATGCCATGAGCTCAATGCGAATAAGGAGATCAAGCTTGTAAAACAGAGAAGAAGAGTGTTTAGTCCCGAGAAGAATCAAGCCATACAAGAGGAGGTCGAGAAGCTCCAGAAGGCCCAATTCATTGAAGATGTGAAATATCCAGACTGGTTAGCAAATGTGGTGATGGTAAAGAAGAAAATTAATAAATGGAGAATGTGTGTTGATTTCACCGATCTCAACAAGGCATGCCCGAAAGATCACTCTCCATTGCCCAGAATTGACCAACTAGTGGACGCTACCTCGGGACACGAGCTGCTCAGCTTCATGGATGCTTACTCTGGATACAACCAGATCAAAATGAAACCTGAAGACAGGGAAAGCACTTCTTTTATTACCCCTAGGGGAACTTATTGTTATAATGTTATGCCTTTTGGTTTGAAAAATGCAGGAGCGACATACCAACGGCTGATGAACAAGGTTTTCGCCGAACAAATCAGTTGCAATATGGAGGTCTATGTCGACGATATGCTGACAAAGAGCAAGAAATCTGCTGATCATCTAGTTGACTTAGGTCAGACCTTTGATCAACTGGATAAATACCAAATGAAGCTCAACCCGACGAAGTGAACCTTTGGAGTACGAGAAGGAATGTTCCTCGGGTACATCATCAACCAGCGAGGCATTGAGGCAAATCCAGCAAAGATCAAAGCTCTCTTAGGGTTGCGATCTCCAACGACGAAGAAAGAGGTGCAGAGTCTTACAGGACGAGTTGCAGCGCTCAACAAATTTGTATCCTGAGTAACTGATAGATGCCTCCCATTCTTCAAAACGCTTCGAAAAACTTTCAAGTGGAATGATGAATGTGAGAAAGCCTTTCAAGACTTGAAGAAATATTTGGGAGCACCTCCACTGTTGTCTAGTCCAGTAATGGGAGAAAAGTTATACTTGTACCTGGCAGTATCAGGGAATGCAGTCAGCTCGGCATTGATCAGATTGGAGAATAGAATCCAGAAGCCAATTTATTACACAAGTGAGGCTTTCCGAGGTACAGAGATTAGGTACCCAAAGCTGCAAAAATTGGCATTGGCATTAATTGAGGCAAGTAGAAGAATGAGGCCATATTTCCAGGCCCATACCATCGTCGTGTATACCGACATGCCATTGAGACAAGCCCTTCATAAGCCAGAAAAATCAGGGAGACTGATGTATTGGGCAATAGAGCTCGGCGAATATGATATTGTGTATGAACCCAGATCATCGCTAAAAGGGCAGGCTGTAGCAGACTTTATAGCAGAATTTACATATCCTAATACCCCCAAGGAACAAAAGTTGCTCGCTGATCAACCTGTGGATGTTACAGGATCAACAGACATAAGCTCAGACCAACTCCGGTTGGTAAAAGGGCTTGTGGATGTAGAAGGATCATCAAATTCGAGCTCAGACCAACTCCGGTTGGTAAAAAGGCGAGAAGAGATGATCGACGAGGAGCAAGAAATATCAGGAGAGGATAAAAAGAAACAACAAATATTTCACCAAGGAGCTCTATCAGATAAAAAATTTGAAGACGAGTTACCTATATGGAGATTATATGTAGATGGGTCATCTTGCCCAACGGGTTGTGGAGCAGGGATTGTTTTGAACACCCCAGACGAGATTGACGTGGAATATGCCTTGCGATTCTAATTCAAAGCTTCCAATAATGAGGCTGAGTATGAAGCCTTGATAGCAGGTCTTAATTTAGCAAAGATTATGGAAGCGCAACAAGTGATGGTATTCAGTGATTCTTAATTAATTGTGAATCAGATGATGGGAGAATATGCAGTTAAAGGAGAATTAATGGTCAAGTATCATGCAAAGGTGATGGAGTTGTTGGCAGAATTTGATGCCATTCAGTTGATCAGAATACCAAGAATGGAGAATGCACAAGCAGACGCACTGGCCCGACTAGCATCAGCTACTCGTACCGAGCTGTAAAGAACGATAACAATTGAGGTGTTAGAAAGACGGAGCATAGACGAAGACCTGACGATGAATATTATTACCCTTGATTTAGGACTATCTTGGATGGATCCCATCAGGGCATATGTTGAGGAAGGAGAATTACCATAGGATAAGATCGCTGCCAAGAAATTGAAGTTTAAAGTTGCTCGGTATGTACTAACTAATGGTGTTTTGTATAGACGAGGAATTATGGCAGGTTTGCAAAGGTGTGTATATCCCTCCGAGGTGAAAGAATTGATTGAAGAGATCCATGAAGGGTCTTGTGGATCCCATGTAGCAGGTCGGACACTTTTGCAAAGGGTGATGACGCAGGGATACTACTGGCCAACGATAAGGGCTGATTGTATAGCCTATGCTAAGAGATGTGATAATTGCCAACATTTTTCCTCCATACAAAGAACTCCACAAGCATTGTTGACACCTATAACTTCCCCTTGTCCTTTTTCCATGTGGGGAATGGATTTGGTTGGACCACTGCCAACGACCCGAGGAAGATTCAAGTACCTCGTCGTCGTAGTGGATTATTTTACTAAGTGGGTAGAAGCTGAGCCTCTGATTGATATGACATACGAGAAGGTGTACCAATTTGTTTGGAAGAACATCATCTGCCGATATGGTCTCCCTCATGCCTTCATCACAGACCATGGAACACAATTTGCTAATGAGGAGTTTGCCGCGTATTGTCATCAGTCAAACATTTTGAAGGTTCATTCAGCACCAGGCCACGCTCAAAGCAATGGGCATACTGAAGTGACGAACAGAACATTACTAAATGGTTTGAAGAAGAGGCTAAGTGAGGCTAAGGCGAATTGGATTAATGAGCTACAGTCAGTATTGTGGGCTTACCGAACAACTCCCCGAGCAGCAACTGGAGAATCACCATATATGCTGGCATTTGGAAGTGAGGCTGTAATACCTGCGAGTTGGGTCTTCCAACACACAGAGTGCTGAATTTCAATTCCCCAGTCAGCGACTTGATGAGGAAATTAGATTTGGACATGCTCGAGGAAGTTAGAGAAGAGGCAGCTATTAGGAAGCTGCTTATCAACAGCGAACAGCCCTGTTCTACAACAAGAGGGTGAAGAAATGCGACTTAAAAGAAGGAGATTACGTGCTAAAGAAGGTCATTCAGAAGCACAATAAGTTGGAAGCAAACTGGCATGGACCTTACCGAGTTAATGTAGTTGTCTGACTAGGAACTTACCGAATAGCGACTCTAGAAGGAGAGGAATTTAAGAATGCATGGAATGATGAACACCTACGCAAGTATTATCAGTGATGTAAAATGTAAAGCAGCTCCATCAATATGAATAAAATGATGATATTTCACAATCTTCTCTCCTTTTATTGAAAGTTTTTTTGGGAATACTAGTGTTTAATACTACGCTGCTCGGCACACAACGCTGCTCGGCAGTAAAAAGAAGACGATAGTTCGAACCCAGACCAACTCCGGCTGGTAAAAGGGCGAGAACACCCCATAATCCTTTGGTTAGGAGGCGTACATTATCTCAGACCAACTCCGGTTGGTAAAAGAGTTAGCGGACATGATAGTTCGAACTCAGACCAACTCCGGTTGGTAAAGGAGCGAGAACACGATAGTTCGAACCCAGAACAACTCCGGTTGGTAAAAGGGCGAGAACACCCCATACTCCTTTGGTTAGGAGGCGTACATTAGCTCAGACCAACTCCGGTTGGTAGAAGAGTTAGTGGACATGATAGTTCGAACTTTTACCAACTCCGGTTGGTAAAAGAGTGAGAACACGATAGTTCGAACTCAGACCAACTTCGGTTGGTAAAAGAGAGAGAACACGAGATGATCGACGAAAGGCCAATCTCAGTTGGTTAGGAAACAAGACATGCTCTCAAATGCCAACTTATGTTGGTCAGGAAGAAGATCATCTCAAAATGCCAACTTATGTTGGTCGGGAAGTAAGTTTATTACATAAAAGTTCCTCGAAGAACAAATATTCCAAACTGAATCAAGTATGGTTGGTCGGAGATAAAAATCCACTAACTGTAGTTGGTCGACGAGGAGAAAATATTTTAAACAGTACCAAGTATATCTGATCGGGGATAAAAACCCATTAACTATAATTGGTCGACGAGCACAATTTAACAACCTTGGTTGGTTGGAAGAATTTTAAACATTTTCATACTTATTACTTTATTATTAAGTGATCGAGCAACATTACTAATACTTGTAATTTTTTATTATTAAGTTGGTCAATGAACCACACAATATTGTTATGCAAGCACAAATATAAAGTGTTTCAAAAATACAAGAGCAATACAAATTTGCAAACAAAAATTAAATTCTTTCATTAAAAGTCAAAATGAATTACACAAGTTTATTACATTGATATCAAATTGTGTACTAATTATTACATCAAAACTTCCTATCCTATTGGCTTTTTTCCTTCATCTTTCGATATAGGCTCCTCGCCAGCAGGAGGATCTTCCAAGCAAAGGGGAGAATTAATGAAGTTAATATCTCGAAGCATTCTGACGTTCATTATTGAAGGTGTGTCCAGTAGATGCTCGGGACGAGATACCTCGATCTGAGAGTGAAGATTGTAGTCATCGAGGTATTTTGTAATTAAGCTCCGAGGAATGGCACGAGCTGGGATCCATTCCATGTCCAATTTATAAGGTGACACAGGCAAGTCTAGTAGCCCAGGAGCATGATAATCCCATAAATAATGGCCCTGCTCTAGTTTTAATACACCCAGGGCGTTCAACCATCCCTGTTTATAACCTTCATTATTGTCATTTTCAAGGCGATCATCCAAGTGACAAAGGGCCTCATTGTAGCCTTCCATCCAGAACTCACGAGGTTGTTTGTGGAATTGGAAAGTTATTCTCTCTAACTTCTCATGAAGGTTTCTGGAAAAAACATCCTTATTATTTAGAGCAGACTTTGTCGAAGCAAGTTGATCCTCCAGAGTTTGGATTTTCTTGGACATTTCAGATAAAGCCCAATCTTTTGCATTCAATTGGAACGCTTGAGTTTCCAATGTTGATTGAGTACGAGCTTCTTCAATAGAACGATGAAGACCTCTTGGTCATCCCCGAGAAGGTTGAATACTTTGTTCCTCGTCAACATCCTCTGCAACTCTTCCTCGACCACGAGAACCTCTTCCTCGTCCCCGAGTAGCAGTAGAAGGCCCAGCTCTTCTCAAAGTCTCCAAGTCTTGCCTCAATTTGGCATTCTCAACCTCTAAAAATGAGAAAACTTCATCGGTGACCGGTACCAAGGCAGTGAAAGATGAAGCTGCAGATTTATATTGTGCCAACTCTTTCTGCAAATTGTTATTCTCTTGCTCGAGTAGCTTGACGATCTGTCTACATGCTTCGACTTCACCCTTTAGGGTTCTCTCTCTCACTTCATAGCCAGCAAGCATCTTATCATGACCTATTTCAGCACTAAGTTGTTTGAGTTTCTTCTCATATCCTTCGTGCAAAAGAGCTGAAGACTCTTTATACTGATGCTGAAGTTCATCGAGAGTGCCTTGCAAGTCTTCAATCATCTCGTAGTAAGACACATTGTTGGACACATCTCGGTCAAGTAAGTCTTTCAAGTACTGATAAGCTTCTACTGCCTGCTCTGAAGCATCATGACCGAGGATTTCAGCAACTTCTGATACACTCAATTCTGTGCGACCAGCCTTATAATATTCATGACATTGCTGCATCAGCTTTGTATAACTAGCAGATAGCATATTCATCCTGGCCAGAAACTAGCAGAGAAAGAAAAAGTAATCATCAAAAAGAAGATCAAGACAGGGTACAGAAGAGAAAAGAGACAATCATATGAAAGAAAAGAACTCAAATTTTATTAGATCATAGTGCATAGTTACAAAGATCTTGATTACACTCAAAAAAGAAGAAAAATAGAAAGAGAATACCGAACAACTTCACACCTTTTCCTTGTCTCCCAAGACTTTCTCGGGAGCCTGGGATGAGGAGCTCGGTTGCTCGGTGGGAACAGCGAGTTGGTTGGTAGGAATTGGAACTTGTTCAAGAGGAGCAGGCCGAGATGAAAGATCCTCGTCAGTAGGCTGGGTAAGGATGAGATCACCCACTACCATTGAAGATTCTTCGAAGGCAGCTTCATCCTATTCTTCATCTTCAATAGCTGGAGGAGGACCAGGGAGATGTTGCTGAAATAGCTCAGAGTCCTCGTTCACTTTCAATTCTTGCAGGGAAGCAACCCAACCATCTCGAAAGTATTTCAAACTCCCATACTGCACCTGGGTCATCATTGTTGCTACCCCCTGTCCCATCCTTTATCCCAACCATTACGAAATGATTTTTTCACTGCCACTTTTCTCTTCATTTTCTCCGAGGAGAGCTTCTCGGATAGAAGATCCTCGGAGGCTTTCAACTTGGCCTCCACGTCCTCCTTCTGGCGATTTATTTCTCACAGAAGGGTTAGCTCTTCCTCAGCAGACTTCAACTTATTTTCAAGCTCCCCAAAGTTTGTGAGCTTCTCGGTATATTTCTTATTCTCTCCCTCCAAGTCTTTTATTTTGTTTCCCAACTGCACCTTCTCTGCCTCAGATGCAGCCAACTTCTTCTCCCATTCACCCCTATCCTCATCATATTTTTTATGGGAATCCTTCAAAGACTGGGCCAAACCCAGAAAAGCATCCTCCACTCCAAAAGAGGAGCTAGAAGCCTTGAGTGCTTCATCTTTCTTCACTATGGTGTTAAAATAACTCACCAGCTGAAAAAGAAGGTAATGATAAGTCAGTGCCGAGATACATATATTGACTGAAAGAAAGAAAAATTCAGGATAAGAGAAACTTACTGAAGCAATGTGATGAGTAGCTAGGGATGTCAGCATATCCCTAGACATGTTTTCTTTAATTCCTTGGATTTCAGGAATAGTCCAAGTACTTACCGAGCTCATTGCAGAGCTCGGTGGAATAATGGTTGGAACACCAGCTCCACTAGCTTGGAGCTGGGGAATGGTTTCAGAAAACTAACCGAGGAGGATTTCTTCAATCTCCTCAGTGGCACTTCAGCAGTTTCAACCAAAGAACTTTTGGTGGGGGAGATGGTGATCACTTCCACAGAAGCACTTTTCTTGCTCGGAGCCACTGGGGGCTTCTCGGCAGCCTTCTGAGGAGCACCAGAAGGGGCAGCATCTACTTTCTTTATCCCCTTTGGGACATCATTCTTGTTTCTCTTTCCATCTCCAGCAGCGGAAGTCTCCTCGAAGATAGCAGGAACTCTTTTTTTGCCCATTTTCTGACTTAGAGGAATGTGAGATTCTGGTAAAGAATCCTCAGAAGCTGGCAATGGTTCACTAATGCTGACCACAGGACGAGCAGTAAAGGATGATGTATAGCTCATGTACTGCAACAAGTATGAAGCAGACCTGACGTGCTCATCTGTAACTTTCTGATGCAAACTCCAGATATGTTTTAAATGCTTGATATTAACTTCTGATTCTTTTGGAGTTTTTCTCTTACTGTCAACTGCAAACAAATACATAGTGAAATATCAGTCATATATTTTATCAAACATAATGAAATCATAATTTCAGAAATAAAATAAGATGAAAATAACATATCCCATTGCCATATGGAGGGCATTTGGGACCTTCATATACTTCGTCTCCAACCAAAGAGGCATGTTGCCAATTTTTGATAACTACCCCATGTTCAAAATAATCCCTATTAGCATCAGGGAGATTGACTACTAAAGCCCTATTCAAAAATCTAGTTTTTAGATAATAAACATTATCTAGAACATCCCATCTGTAACAATACATAATCTCAGAAATTCCTATACGAGTTCCATGAGTTTGATTTAACCTATACACCCCATTAACTATTCTCCATGTGTTGGGGGCTATTTTTGCAGGAACAAGATCGAAATACTGACAGAACTCTAAGCACAGAGGGTTTGGTGGAAAAGAAAATCCACATGCAGCAATAAAGAGACTGGGGAACCAATGTCCCTCAGCCAAATTAAAATAATTTGAAGGCTCAGAAAGATCCTCCAAAGTTACCCAAGACGGAATAGAGAAATCAGAACGGAGTTTCTCAAGAGATTCAATAATATAAACCATGGTGAATAAAAGAAATGAATAAGAAGGAAGAAGATCTTACAGGAAAAAGGGAGATCTGCTGACGACGAACGAAAACAAGGATGAACGCACAAGAGAAAGAAAGACTATGGAAAACCCGAAAGCAGAAATTGGAAAAGGTAGAAGACGGTGATATTGTCTATGAAGTTTAAATACTTTGCCTTGGGAAACGGCAAAAGAAATGATTACAAAAAGGAAACTATTACGCTACCAGCGGCTAAAAGGACAAAAAGTAAACGAAGATCGAAGCGCTTATAAAAATACAAAAAAGGCGGATTCTGCGAATTTGGAAGGAAATTCAAAATACGGAGAAATGTTCCTAAAAACCAGGAAGATCATTTAATATTGCCATATACCGAGAAAGAATGTTCCATACTCCTCAAAGTTCAAAATATGAAACATTGGGGGCTTCTGTTGATACCAAAATTAGTATGCTGATATAGACGAATCACAAGAAGACAACTGTCGATCTACGTGGCACAATAGCATCGAGGAAGTCTATTCCCCCGACCAAGTCAGACTCACTCCGAGCAACAAGTATACTCCGAGGAACTCCAGCTCTCCGAGGAACTCCAACGCTCCGAGGAACTCCAGCGCTCCGAGGAAATCTTGAACGACGAGCAACTAAGGCGGTTCGAGATGCATCTCGACCACAGCATTGATTGCTAGATAATCAACAGTTCAACTATTCATTGAATGCTTATCATCTTGACGCACACTCTTGAAGAACATTAAATGAATTACCCTTTCATATGTATATCATTTAATGTATCACCCTTTCAGATTATAGCCTCAAGGCTATAAATACATTGTATTACCCTCATTCAAAGGGACCGAAATTTCTTGATAATACTTGTAATCGAGAATTTCCAAACACTCAGCAATAACATAACAGTGGACGTAGGCCCTTCATATAAGGCTGAACCACTTTAAAATTCTTTGTCTCATTTATTTATCTGTTGATGAGATTGAATTATTAGAGTAATCTAGTTTTTTACATCAACAGTAATTATATGGTATAAAAATACCCCCATACTAATTAAAAAAAAGGTTCATTAGTGGACTATTGAATTCCACGTGCTATTTCTCTAGGTTTATATCATGATTACTTCTTCTCACACGATTTATATATAGACTTTTTTTCACAATGAAAATATCATTACTATATCCCATCACTATTTCAATTCTACTTCTCTGTCCCTTACTCTGCCATCTTTCTGAACTCGATTATGGCATTCCAAGAGAGTCAAAAACTATCCCAAAGAGTGTAATTGAGTTTGGATTTACCCTGGACTCAATAAAGAACGATGAAGAGCCTTAGTCCATTACTGTTATGTCTACCTTTTTTACTAACGATAAAGGATAATCTGATGCTAAAGATTGGGGCTCTTTGGATTCAACTATCCCTTCATATTGCACCCCAATGTCAGGCGTTATCATTCATCCTCCACTTATCGTAGATGGATTATTTATTGTGAAAATATCATTAAAGGTTCCACTTGAACCTATCACTATTTACTATAGGTTATATTTATTTATGCTCTTCCCAGATTGGGTTGATCGAAGCTTTCATCTCCCGCCTTTTTATGAGACCATTGATAACATATCAAAGATCTACAATTAAATGCAAAAGAGAAAAAGGGGGACTAGGGTTTCATATTGACATAAACTAGAATGTAATCCAATAAAAATAAGGAAAAAGAATATATGTCCCACTACAACCACCTAATAATAAAATAAAAAGGGAAAATACTAAAGTACCCTTAATGCTAAATAAAACTATAATTCCCCCCCCCCCCTCAAACTCACGATGTTGCAGAGAGAATAATTGAGAGTTTACCAACCAAAAAATGAAAACGCTGAACTGGATGAGAATTCATAAAAAAATCAGCTATCTGTGCGAAAGAAGAAACAAAAGACAAAGTGATGGCGACATTGTAAGATGATGACGAGTGGTATAATGACGAGTGGTATGACAATCAATCTCGATGTGCTTAGTCCTCTCATGAAAATAGAATTGTGAGCAATCTGAATAGCACTCTTATTATCACGGTACATAAGAGTGGGCTGAGAAAGAGAGACACCCATATCTGCAAGTAATCGATGTAGCCAAATAACCTCGCGAGTGGTAGAAGCCATAGCACGAGACTCGGCTTTCATGGAAGACACAGAAACAATAGTTGGGTTTTTGCTCTTCCAAGAAACAAGAGAATCACCCAGAATTACACAAAATCCAGTAACTGACTTGCGATCTATAAGATCACTGGCCTAATCAGTATTAGAGTATGCAAGCAACTCCAAAGAAGAAGATGAACTAAGTAAAAGACTCTGAAATTGAGTGCATCTCAAGTATCGCAATATACGATGAACATCTGCCCAATGAACCATACTCGGAGTAGTAACAAACTGACAAAAGCATGGACTGCGTGAGATATATATGGACGAGTAATAGTAAGATAAACCAAGTTACCCGCAATAGTGCGATATAAGGTAGGATCGGGAAAAAGAACACCATCATACGAGGAAAGATAAACATTAAGCTCCTGAGGGGTATCAATAATCTTAGTATCAGTGAGACGAGCACGCTCAAGAATGTAATTGATGTACTTAGATTTTGAGAGAAGATAACCCTTTGGAGAATGAGCTACCTCAATACCCAAAAAGTAACGTAGGGGCCCCAAATCCTTCATCTCTAAACAATGAGATTATTCAAACTTCAAAGCTGTAATTCCTCCAACATTATCCCCAATAATAATCATATCATCAACATACAAAGAGACCAAAATACGACCACCCAAGGTGCACCTGATAAAGAGATATGAATCATGCTCACTTGGAATGAACCCAAGAGAGGTAATCATGGTAGAAAACTTCTCAAACCATGCCCGTGATGCCTGTTTGAGACCATATAAGGCCTTCTTAAGACTATAAACTTCACTAGGACCATGTGGAACACTCGGAGGAGGAGTCATATAAACCTCCTCATGAAGATCGTCGTTCAAGAATGCATTTTTAACATCCATTTCCGATATATGCCACTAACGGACAGATGCAATAATAATAAGAGTATAAATAGTAGCTAATTTAGCAATAGGAGCAAAGGTCTCTTCATAATCTATACCATATTGTTGAGAAAAAACCTGAGCAAGCAATGTTGCTTTGTACCGCTCAATTGGAACATCTAACATGGTTTTGATTTATATACCCAATGAGATCCAATTGCCCACTTAACAACAGGTAAGAAAACCAAATACCAAGTATTTTTCTTATGAAAATCAGAGAGTTCCTCAGCCATAGCCTACTGCCAAAGAGGATCCAGAGTTGCCTCTTTATTAGAAGAATGCTCAGAGAGGCAGTGAACAGAGGATAAAATGAAGCAAAAGAATTCGAATAACAAGAATAAACAAAATATGGTGAGTGAATGGATGACGTGGAAGTTTTGGATAGCGAGAAGAAGATTCCACTGTTCAGTAGGTCCTTGGGTGGCCACACGAGAAGGGGGAGTATGAGTAACATCGGATGGCAAAGTACCTACATCAGTAGAAATAATAGGAACATGAGGAACATAGGGTGGTACACTGTTGGTGGTGAAAGGTGCTTCAGATGGAACACTATCATCATTATCAAATAACGAATCAATATTGAAAAGATTAGATTTAGTGAGTTCATGAATATTATCTGGAATAGAAAAGAAAGGAATATGCTCAAGAAACACAACATGGAGAGAGATATATATTTTTTTTTGTAACTGGATCATAACAACGATATTCCTTTTGACCCTCACCATAGCCAAGAAAAACACAAATAGTTGACTTTGGAGATAATTTTGTATGTTCCACATGAGGTCGAAGAACAAACCAAGTAAAACCAAACACCCTTAAGCAAGAATAATGAGGGACAGACCCATACAACTTTTCAAAAGGTGACAAACCTGAACAATGAGAGGTCGTAATATTATTAATCAAATTGATAGTATTAAAGAAAACCTCTCCCCAAAACTCACTACGGACATATGAGGATAATAAAAGAAAGATAGTAGTTTCAATAATGTGCCTATGTTTCCTTTCAGCAACACCATTTTGCTCAAGAGTGTCAGTACAAGATGATTGGTGAATAATTCCATCTGGATCAAGAAACTCACTGAAATTTTTTAGAAGTATATTCCCCAACCAAATTGCATCTCAAATATTTGATAATAGTAGAATGTTGAGTTTTGACAAAGGCACGAAATTTATTATAAATATAAAAAAAATCTGAACATCGTTTCATGAGAAAAATCAAATAGTAACGCATATAATCGTCAATAAAGGACACATAATATCGAGACCCTCCTTTTGTAATAATAGGAGAGGGTCCCCACACATCATAATGAATGGGATCAAAGGGTTAAAAAGTAGAGGAAATACTTCTATTAAACAGTAAAGCTTAAAATTTTACAAGTTTACAACCGCTACAATCAGAGATATCATGACAGTGAAAATCTATTAATATACCTGTAGAAGCTAAATATTTTGATCGTGACCTTGATACATGACCAAGATGAGAGTGCTTTAAATAAAAGCTAGACGAATCTGAACTCAAATGAAAGGATAACAAGTCAACACTGAAAACTGCAACCATTGATACTTTCAGTTTCTCCATTATGTACAATTTCCCCTGCCAACAGCCTCTCCCAATAACCTTTTAAGACCGTGGATCCTGCACATGATAAAAGTTAGAAGAAAAGGAAAATGAGTAACCAATATCACATAGTTGACCAACAGAAACAAGATTCTCGGGAGGCTGGGATGAGGAGCTCGGTTTCTCGGTGGGAACAACGAGTTGGTTGGTAGGAACTGGAACTTGTTCAAGAGGAGCAGGCCGAGATGAAAGCTCCTCGTCAGTAGGCTGGGTAAGGATGAGATCACCCACTACCATTGAAGATTCTTCGAAGGCAGCTTCATCCTATTCTTCATCTTCAATAGCTGGAGGAGGACCAGGCAGATGTTGCTGAAATAGCTCAGAGTCCTCGTTCACTTTCAATTCTTGCAGGGCAGCAACCCAACCATCTCGGAAGTATTTCAAACTCCCATACTGCACCTGGGTCATCATTGCTGCTACCCCCCTGTCCCATCCTTTATCCCAACCATTACGAAATGATTTTTTCACTGCCACTTTTCTCTTCATTTTCTCCGAGGAGATCTTCTCGGATAGAAGATCCTCGGAGGCTTTCAACTTGGCCTCCACGTCCTCCTTCTGGCGATTTATTTCTCACAGAAGGGTTAGCTCTTCCTCAGCAGACTTCAACTTATTTTCAAGCTCCCCAAATTTTGTGAGCTTCTCGATATATTTCTTATTCTCTCCCTCCAAGTCTTTTATTTTGTTTCCCAACTGCACCTTCTCTGCCTCAGATGCAGCCAACTTCTTCTCCCATTCACCCCTATCCTCATCATATTTTTTATTGGAATCCTTCAAAGACTGGGCCAAACCCAGAAAAGCATCCTCCACTCCAAAAGAGGAGCTAGAAGCCTTGAGTGCTTCATCTTTCTTCACTATGGTGTTAAAACAACTCACTAGCTGAAAAAGAAGGTAATGATAAGTCAGTGCCGAGATACATATATTGACTGAAAGAAAGAAAAATTCAGGATAAGAGAAACTTACTGAAGCAATGTGATGAGTAGCTAGGGATGTCAGCATATCCCTAGACATATTTTCTTTAATTTCTTGGATTTCAGGAATAGTCCAAGTACTTACCGAGCTCATTGCAGAGCTCGGTGGAATAATGGTTGGAACACCAGCTCCACTAGCTTGGAGCTGGGGAATGGTTTCAGAAAAACTAACCGAGGAGGATTTCTTCAATCTCCTCAGTGGCACTTCAGCAGTTTCAACCAAAGAACTTTTGGTGGGGGAGATGGTGATCACTTCCACAGAAGCACTTTTCTTGCTCGGAGCCACTGGGGGCTTCTCGGCAGCCTTCTGAGGAGCACCAGAAGGGGCAGCATCTACTTTCTTTATCCCCTTTGGGACATCATTCTTGTTTCTCTTTCCATCTCCAGCAGCGGAAGTCTCCTCGAAGATAGCAGGAACTCTTTTTTTGCCCATTTTCTGACTTAGAGGAATATGAGATTCTGGTGAAGAATCCTCAGAAGCTGGCAATGTTTCACTAATGCTGACCACAGGACGAGCAGTAAAGGATGATGTATAGCTCATGTATTGCAACAAGTATGAAGCAGACCTGACGTGCTCATCTGTAACTTTCTGATGCAAACTCCAGATATGTTTTAAATGCTTGATATTAACTTCTGATTCTTTTGGAGTTTTTCTCTTACTGTCAACTGCAAACAAATACATAGTGAAATATCAGTCATATATTTTATCAAACATAATGAAATCATAATTTCAGAAATAAAATAAGATGAAAATAACCTATCCCATTGCCATATGGAGGGCATTTGGGACCTTCATATACTTCGTCTCCAACCAAAGAGGCATGTTGCCAATTTTTGATAACTACCCCATGTTCAAAATAATCCCTATTAGCATCAGGGAGATTGACTACTAAAGCCCTATTCAAAAATCTAGTTTTTAGATAATAAACATTATCTAGAACATCCCATCTGTAACAATACATAATCTCAGAAATTCCTATACGAGTTCCATGAGTTTGATTTAACCTATACACCCCATTAACTATTCTCCATGTGTTGGGGGCTATTTTTGCAGGAACAAGATCGAAATACTGACAGAACTCTAAGCACAGAGGGTTTGGTGGAAAAGAAAATCCACATTCAGCAATAAAGAGACTGGGGAACCAATGTCCCTCAGCCAAATTAAAATAATTTGAAGGCTCAGAAAGATCCTCCAAAGTTACCCAAGACGGAATAGAGAAATCAGAACGGAGTTTCTCAAGAGATTCAATAATATAAACCATGGTGAATAAAAGAAATGAATAAGAAGGAAGAAGATCTTACAGGAAAAAGGGAGATCTGCTGACGACGAACGAAAACAAGGATGAACGCACAAGAGAAAGAAAGACTATGGAAAACCCGAAAGCAGAAATTGGAAAAGGTAGAAGACGGTGATATTGTCTATGAAGTTTAAATACTTTGCCTTGGGAAACGGCAAAAGAAATGATTACAAAAAGGAAACTATTACGCTACCAGCGGCTAAAAGGACAAAAAGTAAACGAAGATCGAAGCGCTTATAAAAATACAAAAAAGGCGGATTCTGCGAATTTGGAAGGAAATTCAAAATACGGAGAAATGTTCCTAAAAACCAGGAAGATCATTTAATATTGCCATATACCGAGAAAGAATGTTCCATACTCCTCAAAGTTCGAAATATGAAACATTGGGGGCTTCTGTTGATACCAAAATTAGTATGCTGATATAGACGAATCACAAGAAGACAAGTGTCGATCTACGTGGCACAATAGCATCGAGGAAGTCTATTCCCCCGACCAAGTCAGACTCACTCCGAGCAACAAGTATACTCCGAGGAACTCCAGCTCTCCGAGGAACTCCAACGCTCCGAGGAACTCCAGCGCTCCGAGGAAATCTTGAACGACGAGCAACTAAGGCGGTTCGAGATGCATCTCGACCACAGCATTGATTGCTAGATAATCAACAGTTCAACTATTCATTTAATGCTTATCATCTTGACGCACACTCTTGAAGAACATTAAATGAATTACCCTTTCATATGTATATCATTTAATGTATCACCCTTTCAGATTATAGCCTCAAGGCTATAAATACATTGTATTACCCTCATTCAAAGGGACCGAAATTTCTTGATAATACTTGTAATCGAGAATTCCCAAACACTCAGCAATAACATAACAGTGGACGTAGGCCCTTCATATAAGGCTGAACCACTTTAAAATTCTTTGTCTCATTTATTTATCTGTTGATGAGATTGAATTATTAGAGTAATCTAGTTTTTTACATCAACAGTAATTATATGGTATAAAAATACCCCCATACTAATTAAAAAAAAGGTTCATTAGTGGACTATTGAATTCCACGTGCTATTTCTCTAGGTTTATATCATGATTACTTCTTCTCACACGATTTATATATAGACTTTTTTTCACAATGAAAATATCATTACTATATCCCATCACTATTTCAATTCTACTTCTCTGTCCCTTACTCTGCCATCTTTCTGAACTCGATTATGGCATTCCAAGAGAGTTAAAAACTATCCCAAAGAGTGTAATTGAGTTTGGATTTACCCTGGACTCAATAAAGAACGATGAAGAGCCTTAGTCCATTACTGTTATGTCTACCTTTTTTACTAACGATAAAGGATAATCTGATGCTAAAGATTGGGGCTCTTTGGATTCAACTATCCCTTCATATTGCACCCCAATGTCAGGCGTTATCATTCATCCTCCACTTATCGTAGATGGATTATTTATTGTGAAAATATCATTAAAGGTTCCACTTGAACCTATCACTATTTACTATAGGTTATATTTATTTATGCTCTTCCCAGATTGGGTTGATCGAAGCTTTCATCTCCCGCCTTTTTATGAGACCATTGATAACATATCAAAGATCTACAATTAAATGCAAAAGAGAAAAAGGGGGACTAGGGTTTCATATTGACATAAACTAGAATGTAATCCAATAAAAATAAGGAAAAAGAATATATGTCCCACTACAACCACCTAATAATAAAATAAAAAGGGAAAATACTAAAGTACCCTTAATGCTAAATAAAACTATAATTCCCCCCCCCCCCTCAAACTCACGATGTTGCAGAGAGAATAATTGAGAGTTTACCAACCAAAAAATGAAAACGCTGAACTGGATGAGAATTCATAAAAAAATCAGCTATCTGTGCGAAAGAAGAAACAAAAGACAAAGTGATGGCGACATTGTAAGATGATGACGAGTGGTATAATGACGAGTGGTATGATAATCAATCTCGATGTGCTTAGTCCTCTCATGAAAATAGAATTGTGAGCAATCTGAATAGCACTCTTATTATCACGGTACATAAGAGTGGGCTGAGAAAGAGAGACACCCATATCTGCAAGTAATCGATGTAGCCAAATAACCTCGCGAGTGGTAGAAGCCATAGCACGAGACTCGGCTTTCATGGAAGACACAGAAACAATAGTTGGGTTTTTGCTCTTCCAAGAAACAAGAGAATCACCCAGAATTACACAAAATCCAGTAACTGACTTGCGATCTATAAGATCACTGGCCTAATCAGTATTAGAGTATGCAAGCAACTCCAAAGAAGAAGATGAACTAAGTAAAAGACTCTGAAATTGAGTGCATCTCAAGTATCACAATATACGATGAACATCTGCCCAATGAACCGTACTCGGAGTAGTAACAAACTGACAAAAGCATGGACTGCGTGAGATATATATGGACGAGTAATAGTAAGATAAACCAAGTTACCCGCAATAGTGCGATATAAGGTAGGATCGGGAAAAAGAACACCATCATACGAGGAAAGATAAACATTAAGCTCCTGAGGGGTATCAATAATCTTAGTATCAGTGAGACGAGCACGCTCAAGAATGTAACCGATGTACTTAGATTGTGAGAGAAGATAACCCTTTGGAGAATGAGCTACCTCAATACCCAAAAAGTAACGTAGGGGCCCCAAATCCTTCATCTCTAAACAATGAGATTATTCAAACTTCAAAGCTGTAATTCCTCCAACATTATCCCCAATAATAATCATATCATAAACATACAAAGAGACCAAAATACGACCACCCAAGGTGCACCTGATAAAGAGATATGAATCATGCTCACTTGGAATGAACCCAAGAGAGGTAATCATGGTAGAAAACTTCTCAAACCATGCCCGTGATGCCTGTTTGAGACCATATAAGGCCTTCTTAAGACTATAAACTTCACCAGGACCATGTGGAACACTCGGAGGCGGAGTCATATAAACCTCCTCATGAAGATCGTCGTTCAAGAATGCATTTTTAACATCCATTTCCGATATATGCCACTAACGGACAGATGCAATAATAATAAGAGTATAAATAGTAGCTAATTTCGCAATAGGAGCAAAGGTCTCGTCATAATCTATACCATATTGTTGAGAAAAAACCTGAGCAAGCAATGTTGCTTTGTACCGCTCAATTGGAACATCTAACATGGTTTTGATTTATATACCCAATGAGATCCAATTGCCCACTTAACAACAGGTAAGAAAACCAAACACCAAGTATTTTTCTTATGCAAATCAGAGAGTTCCTTATCCATAGCCTACTGCCAAAGAGGATCCAGAGTTGCCTCTTTATTAGAAGAATGCTCAGAGAGGCAGTGAACAGAGGATAAAATGAAGCAAAAGAATTCGAATAACAAGAATAAACAAAATATGGTGAGTGAATGGATGACGTGGAAGTTTTGGATAGCGAGAAGAAGATTCCACTGTTCAGTAGGTCCTTGGGTGGCCACACGAGAAGGGGGAGTATGAGGAACATCGGATGGCAAAGTACCTACATCAGTAGAAATAATAGGAACATGAGGAACATAGGGTGGTGCACTGTTGGTGGTGAAAGGTGCTTCAGATGGAACACTATCATCATTATCAAATAACGAATCAATATTGAAAAGATTAGATTTAGTGAGTTCATGAATATTATGTGGAATAGAAAAGAAAGGAATATGCTCAAGAAACACAACATGGAGAGATATATATATATTTTTTTTGTAACTGGATCATAACAACGATATTCCTTTTGACCCTCACCATAGCCAAGAAAAACACAAATAGTTGACTTTGGAGATAATTTTGTATGTTCCACACGAGGTCGAAGAACAAACCAAGTAAAACCAAACACCCTTAAGCAAGAATAATGAGGGACAGACCCATACAACTTTTCAAAAGGTGACAAACCTGAACAATGAGAGGTCGTAATATTATTAATCAAATTGATAGTAGTAAAGAAAACCTCTCCCCAAAACTCACTACGGACATATGAGGAGAATAAAAGAAAGATAATAGTTTCAATAATGTGCCTATGTTTCCTTTCAGCAACACCATTTTGCTCAGGAGTGTCAGTACAAGATGATTGGTGAATAATTCCATCTGGATCAAGAAACTCACTGAAATTTTTTAGAAGTATATTCCCCACCCAAATTGCATCTAAAATATTTGATAATAGTAGAATGTTGAGTTTTGACAGAGGCACGAAATTTATTATAAATATAAAAAAAATCTGAACATCGTTTCATGAGAAAAATCCAATAGTAACGCATATAATCGTCAATAAAGGAGACATAATATCGAGACCCTCCTTTTGTAATAATAGGAGAGGGTCCCCACACATCATAATGAATGGGATCAAAGGGTTAAAAAGTAGAGGAAATACTTCTATTAAACAGTAAAGCTTAAAATTTTACAAGTTTACAACCGCTACAATCAGAGATATCATGACAGTGAAAATCTATTAATATACCTGTAGAAGCTAAATATTTTGATCGTGACCTTGATACATGACCAAGATGAGAGTGCTTTAAATAAAAGCTAGACGAATCTGAACTCAAATGAAAGGATGACAAGTCAACACTGGAAGCTGCAACCATTGATACTTTCAGTTTCTCCATTATGTACAATTTCCCCTGCCAACAGCCTCTCCCAATAACCTTTTAAGACCGTGGATCCTGCACATGATAAAAGGTAGAAGAAAAGGAAAATGAGTAACCAATATCACATAGTTGACCAACAGAAACAAGATTCATTGTAATCTTAGGAATGTTGTAAACATTATAGAGAGAGAGAGAGGTTGGGTGAGTCAGTAGTCCCAACACTTGTTGACGGCATAGGACTACCATCAGCAGTCATAACGAGCAATAAAGAAGTGGGACAAAAAGAACCAAAAGAGGAAAAATTTGGTGACATATGATTATAAGCATCGGAGTGTAGAATTCAAATACCTGAGGACTTACCTGGTAAAGAGATAGACATATCGTGTGGTAGTGTGGTAAGAAACTATTAAAAATGCTCAGTAAGAGAAGACATAGATGGAGTTGATAATGAAGAACATGATGCAAATAAGCCTGATGGCGGCACAACTGCTGCACTATTAGGCTGTGAAGGCCTATACGAATGCTGGTGAGATTGGTTGTTGGATTTCCAAGTAGAAAGCTGTTGCTAAGGTGGTCGACTATTTGATTGTTGTTTTTGTTGTTGTTGTTGTTGTTTTTGTTGTTGCAGTGCTCGTAACTTAGGGAACTGAGACTTCCAATGACCCTTCTCCTTATAGTATCTACATTCTTCACTAGAAACTCTTGAATAAGGCTTGTTCTGATTACTAGAATTTGTCCTATAGGAGGCTACGAAGACAGATGGATTAGGTCTCAAAGAAATTACCTTTCGTGACTGAGTCTTTAGATGAATCTCCTTAGCTAACAACTCGTGAATAACATAATCAACAGTTGGAAGAGGGCTACGATAAAGAATCAACCCACGAAGACCCTCAAAATCATCATGTAATGCCATCTGAAACTGAATCAAGCATTGTTCCTCCCTATTGGAAATATATGGTGAAAAGGCTCGCAATTCAGTTGACTCTGTGAAAGCCAACTGATCTCATAGATCCGTCATAGCAGAATATAACTCCTAGATACTCAATTTTTTTGCTCAACAACCCGAATATTGCACTCCAACTGGTACTTTTCTACGAAATTAGATTGTATATACAATCTTCCCAAATGATCCCAAACATCATTTACATCATCATACTTAGCCAAATGCATACCTATAGAAGGTGCAACGGAGTTGTTAATCCAAATGATGATTTTCGAGTTGTTTGCCTCCTAAACATCCAATAACTCTGCATATTTTTCAACATTCATTTTATCGTTAGGATTACTCAAATAACCATTAATGTAACCCCAAATCATCTTCCCCTTCAAAATATTCTTCATAACATAACTCCAATATATATAATTTTTTCCATCTAATCAGACACTAATTGATTGCAGCGAATCATCTCTATCACATGCCATTGCGAAAATAAATAATAAACAGTACCCAAATGGAACCAAATCAAACGAACTAAATAATTAATCGAACAAATGGGAGGAAGCGACCATAATTACCTTCAAAACAGTCAAGCGAATAGAAAAATTTGGATCCACGAACTATGTTGATGAGATTAAGCTTTGATCCCGCTCTGATACCATGATAACATATCAAGGATCTACAATCAAATGGAAAAGAGAAAAAGAGGGGCTAGGGTTTCATATAGACATAAACAAGAATACAATCCAATGAAAAGAAGGAAAAAGAATATATGTCCTACTACAACCACCTAATAATAAAATAAAAATGGAAAATACTAAAGTACCCTTAATGCTAAATAAAACTCTAATAATCACTAAGTCTTTTTGTTCCATTAATAAACCTTCATACGATGGGTTGGGAATTATGGAGATGGTTGAAACTAGAAAATTTGAATATGACTTCAAAAATCCTATTTACAAGAGCCACCATACCACTTTGGTTCACTATAATTCTCTACTATCTCCTCCTCTTAATGAGTTGAGTGTCAACTATATTGTCATATACCCCTATTGTCCTCATGATTAAGTGGTTTCTTCTTTATTGAATCATGAAATTAGGGGATATTATGCATGGTCAAGGTCAAATAACCATCATTATCCTTTTCAAACTAAGGTCAATTAGTATTTGAATCGATCCCATGTTTCAAATATGATTATCTTTCAAATTTCCCATATACACACTAATCCCATGTTTCAAACATTCATCATACTTACCTTTCCTTCATCAAAGTTTTAGTCAAATTTCTTCTAACTTTTAATGCTATAAGACTCGGGTTAAAACTCATGATGATATCAATTCCCTTTCAAATAGAGTTATAGAGGAATGGAAACATTTTGAGGATATATATCTGAATAGCCAAGAAGATCCAGCCAGTTTAGGTTTCTAAGATCTTTCATTAGATGTCATACTTTTTTTGTCTAACCATATGAAACGTAAGGTTCGAGAGGGTGTGTTGGACTTACAATATCACGGGCCATTATTTTTACAGTTAGCCCTAATCAATCCTTATCTGGAATTAGAGGAAATATATATTGATTACATATAGAATACTTTCCACCATTTTGTGACATATTCTTTTCATCATTAATACATACTTCCAGGAATAAAATATTGTATTTCCCCATCTTTTGTAACGCATAAACTTGAAATATCAATGGAAAAATACCATTTTATTTTGAATATTTGTTGATGGATGAAGCAAAAGCAATGTATTGTGGATACATTTTCAAATTTGATCGGTAGCTAATTTATCAATTTAACTAATTTGTCACCATAACTTATTATTTATTTTTGTCATCTAATGAATGCTTTAACACACTTGTAATAATTTTGATAGACCAATAGATTTTTTAATTATGGCATAATTTTCATGCATGTTATATCATTGGTAATGGTCCGACCAAATCTCATTACACGTGCGAAAGTGTCCAAGTAATAACTTTTTGCTGCCAATTGGAATAATTAATTCTTAGAAAATAGGCAACTTTTTCAATTCACTTCAACCAATATAATTGTCTTCTTTAGGAATCCCGATATTTAATTTTGATTCATTGGGATATTAGTGACTCAAAAATGTAAATGTGAGAGCATTTTGATTGATGTGGCCAACATAAGTGCTTTTTTGTCTCCCCACTTCCCCATAATTTCTCGTTTTGGAAGGAACATTCTAAAAGACAAGTGTCAATATCTTCTTGGCATCATTTTTCATTTCAAACGGAATGACTAAGTTATTTAAGCTCATTTCTTTTAACTTTTCCTTCTTTATCGTTCACTTTCTCTTCCCAAGAAAACTTTTAGCTCTCAAGACCACTTTCTCTTTCTTTAAAGTCTTCACCATCAATGGTATCTAATTATCAATCTTCTAATGTTTACCTCCAATAACCATCACTAAACTCTAACAAAAAAACTCCATTATTTTTAGAAGGAGTAGTTTCCCCATTAAAACCTCATATGAAGCTCATTGCACCACTATGTCTTCCTACTTTAAGGATGAGCGTCCATTGTCTTTTCCCATTTTTTATACCAAGTTTGAGGATCAAAACCTTATCATAGAGGATTCCACATGTATCAAAGAACCTTCCTCATTTAGTTTTAGGGTTTGGCCCATAAATTGATGAATGATGTATGACCCAAGTGGGGTAAATCAAATTCTCATTGCTAATGCAGGAAATATGGAGAAGGTATGTATTTATGACACTGTTAAACTCGATTTTAAGATACCAATCATGGACCATTTGTTATCTCTAGTGAGATTCACTTTTGGAATTAATCATTCACTTCTTTTAGTTCTATTTTGGGATGACATGTCATATTGTGTTGGATATTTGCTAACTAACTAGCTTTAAAGCTATTAGGGAGGATGTACACTCTCATATGTACAAGCTGACATCCCATTAAACCTTCAAAGTGAAAATATCCACTTATCATACTCCACTTTAAAGAAAACAAACACATGAAAAGTTCCATAGTTATGTATGAAAATGAGTATTTTTATTCTTTACTGCTTTACCTATCAAGAAATGACTTTTGTGTCAAGTCTCAAAGAGGTATGATAAAATACTCACTCCTAATTGTTGTTCTTGTGAAAGGTAAAGAGGTTTCCCTTGATCCAACCTTTTAGTCTCTCTTTATAAGATTTTCTTTGAGATTATATAGGACGTACTCAATGATAATAAAGGTGGGCCACTGTGGTACCTTTTAATGTAGATAAATGCCTTATTTCTAGAGATTGTCCATGTCACACATAACTCTGAATTTAGCCACCTCAATGCTTATTATCATTTAAATCCTAGAAACAATAGCTTTGGAGCTCTCTTCTCAACATGTTTAGAGGTCTAAAATTTAATAGACCAAGGATTCACTTGAATCCTTTGTTTGAAGACAAGGAGGCTCCTTATTGTCTTGATTGAATTATGTAGATCCGTGATTGGGGAGCTTCTTGATTTCCAAAGGTTTATACTATTTAACTACACCTCTCACTACCCCTAATTCTATATAGATTATGTACTATTAGGACTTAAAATAATATTGATTATGGATATAGGATAACAAACATTTCGTTTTAATTTTTAGTCCTTATTTTCAAATTATAGGGACATGTGGCATGCTATGATTGGTTGATGTTTTATGAGTGTGGGTCCGCGCCAGCGGCTTTATTCAAAAATAGGGACAAAAACTGTAAAAAAAAAATTGTTGTCCTATTTCCAAAATACATATTACAATAGGTCCTAAATTTACAAAGCCCCAATTCTATATCCTGTAGGGATATTTACTTTCCTACCCAATTTTCTAAGAAATTTGGTCTTTACCAATCTATTTGAGTTCCTATAAAGAGTCTAGATAAGGGATATTTAATTTGTAAGTCTTCTTAAATTTCAAAGACCACTGTTCTAAAAGGGGTTCCCGACAATCATAGAGTTCAAAGTATTTTAGTACAGCTAGAGTCGAATTAAATGCAGGAGTGACCAAATTCTCTAAGGATTGGTGGTAAAATTACACTAAAGTTCACTTGAAGCCTTTACCTGCTACTAGAGAGCCTTTGAAGCCCTCTTAGTATGGTAAGGCCTTTGTTGTCATATACAATCTCAAAAAAAATTCTTTTGGTGAGACAATTGGCAAAGGAATGAAATAAACTTGGGGCTTTATCCTAGACCCATTACATATATCTAATAAAAAAATCCCAAACAAGTGGAACTTAAATTTTAAAAATCCACTTTTGTCCAATTTATAAACACATTTAGCCATGATAGGGAGATCATGGTAGTGAAAAAATATCATCAATTATTTTTAAGTTCACAACTTCTTTAGCCAAACATTCTACAACCATTTTGTTTCCTTGTAACTATGGTTTATAAAGTACGAAAAAGAATTTAACTTGAGTGTCTTCGAGGCATTTTTGTAACTTCTAGTGAGGCTTCCAATTATTCTTGATAAAATTAACAACCACGGAAGAGTAAGAAGAAATTTATATGGGGTTAATATTGTAGTCGACGTAAACTTGCAATCCCATTTCAACCCAAAAGGTTCAGCATGTTCATTTGTTAATTTACCAAGGAGAAAGGAAAAAGCCACTTATTGCCCAAGTGATCACTCACAATACCATTACAACCACTTCTTCCTGGATTCCTTAAAATAGGGTTTATGAGGTAAGAGACACCTTATTTCTTTGAATGAACCATGCCTTGTTTGAAAGGTAAGTTGAAATAAATAAAATCAATCAATTATCGAATGGGTTTCCGCAATCTTCAAATTTGACATTCTGGCTTATATCAATTCCAAGGGAGATGATTTGGCTTATGATCAGTTTATTGTTGGCATTCTAATTCTCATAGAAGAATTTATGTTTATCCTTCCACAAGTCCTAGCAGACCATAATGGGGACCACCTTACCTAGTAAATTCAAGGAGTTTTTTTCTAGCTCTACACCACCAGCTCTTAAGCATCACATTGAAACCACTAACATATTTAAATTCCCATGACCTTGGTAAAGAACATACAAACCAATTTGGCTTTCTCATACCATAAGAACATACGAGAAATGGATACATAATGGTGATGACATGACTTACAATAAGATTCCAATCCAATACCCATGGATTGGATAATCTCACCTAATGACAAGTAGTTATGAATAATTCTCCACATATTGATGGATAATTATTTGAAGATTTCGTTATCTCAAATAAAGTCCATAAGCCTGGATGATTGATGGTGGCCTTTAATCACATTAATAACTGAGCTCAAGGAAAACAGGCCATAGTTTGAGGGTTTCCAAGTAACTGATCGTCAATGACCTCCATATTACTTAGGCTTATATATTTCACACTTTGAATTATTTTTAAAACTATGGATACCGAGAAAGAATTAACATATTGCCTTATATTTTTATTCATCATAAAATTATCCCACAAAGTGTTCTCATTCTTGCACTTCCAGTATAGTCTCATTCTTGAGGCAATAGCACCAAGCCCACCAGCACATATTGGTTTGCAAAAAAAAGTCTCATCCCTTGAATTGATA
Organism: Sambucus nigra; assembly: GCA_949130495.1. NCBI lineage: Eukaryota > Viridiplantae > Streptophyta > Magnoliopsida > Dipsacales > Adoxaceae > Sambucus > Sambucus nigra. The sequence continues at coordinate 409,284,725 of OX422218.1, read as the reverse complement.
CTTCCATTCATTAACCTTACCGCCTCCCTAGAAAATTTATTAAATATAGTATGGATGGACCTTATCACCACACAATGAGGTCGCATAGAGGATAAGAGATATAAGGGGATGGAGGAAAGAACATGCAGGAGAAGAATGGATCAACCTCCACTAAATTAAAGTTTTGAATGCCACCCTGTAATTTTTATTCTAATAAAATGAATCAGATCAGATAAGTAGGAAATTTTTTCTTCTCTCCATGAATAGAGGACAGCCTAAGTAATTGAGAGGAAGAAATCTAAAAACCAGACCTGTAGCATCAATTATGAAGTTCCTTTTGCAAGAGGATCGCATGTAATCAATAGAGAAGTTGTTTTCTTTAAAGTTGATTTTCTGCCCAAAGCCAACAGCATAATGAACAAACTCCATAAGATTTTTAATACTTCTCTTATGAGCTCTAGTGAAAAGAATAGAATCATCTATAACTAAGATTCAATATCAAAGTTCTTCCATTAGGGTGATAGATAGGCTTAACCAAGCCATTGATTATAAGATTGTATAATCATGTTCTTAATGATTTAGCAGCAATAATAAAGAGACTTGGGGAAATTGGATCCCCTTGACAAACTCCTTTGAGTAATTGAAATACCATTCAAACTGTCCATTACTAATAATAGATAACCAATTATTAGATATGATTCTCCGTATGAAGTCAATCCATCTTTCACCGGACTTGAATCTATGAAGCACTTTCATAAGGAGCATCAAGTTAATTCTATTATAGGAATTGTTCATATCAATCTTAATAATAACATTGCCTACATGAGTATTTCTCCCTATGTTATGAACCACCTCTTGAGCCAAAAGGATATTATATTTAATGTAATGACCTTTGACAAAGCCACTTTGATTTCTAAAAATCAACTGGGGGAGGATTAAGCAGAGCCTAGAGAACACTACACCAAATCCTGCGAATGGTCACTCCCAGGTGGTCACGGCCCAAGTCCACGACCAACTCAATTTTTGGCATGACCATATTTATTACCACACTAAATCATGGATGCTCTGGAAGTGGTCACGGACCAAATTCCTGACAATATGGTTCACGGACTTGGGACATGACCAGGGCGTGACAACCTTGGTTCCAAATTCACACCAAAATTCCCTCCAAACTGGTCATGGATGGGTCACGGACTTAGACCGTGACCATAGGCATGACGAAGCACAAAACATACACAAATTGGGCCACGGTTGGGGGGCGTGACCATTTCTGGGTATGGGTCACGGCTATGGGCCGTGACCATCCTCCATTCTAGCAGTGATCTTGATGGAGAAAGGGTCGTGAACGGTGGGTCACGGCCTAGAGCCTTGATCAGGCTCAATCCAGTAGGTTACCCCTTTATTTATTGGTTGTGCATGGTGGGTCAAGGCTATAGGTCGTGACCAAGTTTAGAACTTAAAAAAAGACTCGCTCAAAATCATTTCCGCTGAACGAATTTTCTCTCATGGCTTATGCGATTTCGTTTCGATTTGTGCAATTTCACAACATCAGGTGCGATTTATCTCATTTCTATATATAGATTTATGTTTGTATGTGTGTGTGTGTGTGTGTGTATGTATAGATTTACGTTTATATGTGTGTGGATGCACAGATTATGTGTATATGTGTGTTTAACTATGAACAAATAAATTATTTTTTATGTCAATAAACCCTAGATTTTATGTATGTATATGTATAGATTGTATGTGTATGTATGTATAGATTTTTGTCAAAAAATATTAGGGTTTAAGTAAACCCTAGATTTTTTGTGTGTATGTATAGATTATGTCAATAAACCCTAGATTGTATATGTGTATTTTTTTTTGACAAAATATTATTCAAAACTCTAGACATTATATTTTTTTTGACAAAATATAATTAAATGAATTTATAATAAGTAAAAAAAATTACAACCGCCTTGTTGTGGGTTATATGTATGCATAGATTTATGTCAAAAAAATATTAGGGTTTAAGTAAACCCTAGACTGTATGTGTGTGTATGTATAGATTATGTCAATAAACCCTAGATTGTATGTGTGTATATTTTTTTGACAAAATATGCTTGTCTTGTTATTTTTTTACAAAATAAAATTAAATGATTTTCTTTGGCATACAATCGCAAACACGTGTCGATAAATGTACATGTTATTAAATCTGATGGGTGTTCTTGATTTGCCTATTGCGATTAATGTGCATTTTTTGAAGTTTACGTCAAGGTATTAGGAGGATACAACTTGACACGGAACAAATACAGCTTGATTCCGTTCATTCATATTTTAACTTGACATGTATGCTATGATTATGTTGATTTCATACAGTTCTCTTTTAGTTTGAGATTTGTTGTGATCAACTTGATTGGATATGTATTTAAAAACTTAAAATGGCGGCGTAATAATCACAACTACATTGATATTATAGGCACCGGGTTGATATTATAGATTTTTGTTCTCCTTTGCCTTTGTGTATTTTTCTTTACATATTATAGGCAGCAGGTTGCTCACGTTTGTTTGAATTGCGATGTTAAAATGGGGGAATAAATATGCGTCATATGTAAATCTAGGACATATTATAGGGAGAAAATATAATTCTTCAGTGGTTTTGTGAGGTACTTTCTTTAATTTTACATACTCGATCTTCATAACACATTGTTTACGTATTGCAGATCTAACCAATTAGATACCAGTTCTTCATTACATTACAGTTTTTCATTACATACCAGGTACTCTTTACTTTAAGTAAAGTAGTTATATAATTGATATACATTATCGTTTAAATCTTTTAGATGATAGAAGGTGTGTCCTTCCCCGATCCACGCCGCAGGGTGAATGAACGTGAGGGAGGATCTCGGGCCACGCGCGTCCCTCTTGGGAGCGCTTCGGCCAGAGTCATTTGAGGTGACATGGAAAATGTATAGAGATTAGAGTCGCCAGTCTATTTTAATCAAAACAAACAAAAGAAAGGGGGAAGCCATCCCGAAGGATAGCATCCAAAGACATATTGGTGCATAAGAAACCAAAATGATTCAAAAAGGGTCCGGAGGTTAAGTTACGAAATGGGAAGGTGTTAGGCACCCATTCCGCCCTTTCGGTCTCTCATGGGTTCTTGCTATTTTCCTTTTATTTTTCCCATGGTGTGTGTGCATGTGTATATATAGTGGAGATAGGAATCATCGGCTTGTACCATGGAAGAGGTAAAGCGAGTCGTCCGTAGGAAGGTGTAAAAGGTATTAGAAAATAGGATTTAGGCGATCATCACTACGTTAATGGTTATGAGGGAACGATAATGTATGTGGAATAATACACCACTAAGAACAAATATATGTATATATATAATATAAGAGAATGGAGATTAGAGAAATAAAAAATGAGAGGAAAAGTAAAAATAGGACTCGAGTCTCGAGTTTTACCCCGAGACACCTACGTAGCCTATAGAGGCATCAAAGTCCACATAGTTCGCATACAAAACTAGGGGTGGGGTTTATCCCATAAATCCAACCGAGGATTCTCTTATTTTTGTGTATGTATGTGTGTAGGAAAAAGTGTTTTAGTTATGAGAAAAGTGTAAGAGAAGCGTGAGAATTCCCGTTTGGAATTTATGAGCAAACCCTCTTTTTCCTGTTTTTTAGGTTTTTATTTATAAGAAAATAAGAGATGTGCAATAATACTAAGTAAAAAGTATATTAGGATGTGTGAGATGAGATAATAAAAGTGTTAAGTAATAAAACAAGTTATTGCGAATTTATGAGAATTTAAAGAGAGAGTTGAGAAAATTGGACCTTCTTGAAGATCTTGAGCTTGATTTGAATGTTGGAGAGCAGCCCTTAGACTTGGATGATGATGGAGGGTAGTGAATTCACCAATTTTGATGAAAAGGATGATGAAAAGTGAAGGTCGGAAAGGAATTTGGGTGTGGAAATCACGTTGACTTTGAGAGAGGTTTGCAAGATTAGCTGAGAGTGATTTCTATCAGATCTGGGCTCCTCTTGCAAGTGAGGTCAGTCCTCCTTTTTATAAGCTCGGGGCATTTCCTATCTGCATATCCCTGTTCCTGCCGTTGGAAGGTGCGTTTAGGCACACTATCGATAGGCAAGGTCTGTGACCTGCCGTTTACTAGTATTTTTCAGGCCTTTTTGAAAAATCAGTCGCGGAACGTAAACTGTTGATCAGAATCGTGCACGGGGTGGACCATTGGAAAGGTAATTTAGAGACCTTCGAAAGTCCTTTGGCCTACTCCTGGGTCCAGGAGTTAACTTTGGGTAAATTTTAGCTCGGAAGCATTCGTCAGTCCATTGGACGGGGAATCGTCGGACACAAATGGATCGTTCGTCTGCATGGTAATCCCAAATCGTGCAGGGGGTGGACCATTGGAAAGGTTAGGATATTTAATTCTACATTCCAAAGAGTTTGACCAGGTTTGGGGAGTTGACTTTGGTCAACCGGGCCCTGGAAGCATTCGGTGACCTTTCGGAGTAAAACGGATCGTTCGTCCGTACTGTAAGTCAGAATCGTGCAAGGGAGGGACTGTTGGAAAGTGGATTCAGTGCCCTTAAAATATTCATTTAGTCTCGATCGAGATAAAGAGTTGTCCTAGGTCAAATAGAGCCCGGGAGCACCCGGTGGCCTCCTGATTGAGTCTCGAGGGAAATGGGTCGTTCATCCGCATGGTAAGTCAGAATTGCACACGGGATAGACCGTTGAAAAGGGGTTTCAGTGCCCTTCGAAGATTCATTCAGTCTCGATCAAGCTGAAGACTTTGACTTTTGGTCACACGGAGCCTGGGCGTGCCCGATGGATACTAGGTCAGTACACGGGGTATGACCTAGGTTTGTAGTGATGAAGGGAGGTGCTAGGGACCTAAGGACAGTTTATGGGGTAACAAAATCGGGTTTCTACAGAGCCCCTCGACTGGTGAGTTTGGAATAAATGATAGCCATCGAATTGACACCGCATGATGCTTTGAAGGAGGCGGATCAATTCAGAGGGTCGAGGCCGATTCTGAGGATCTAAGGGAGCGAGGATAACCAATTCAGAGGGTCAAGGCTGATTCTGAGGACCTAAGGGAGCGAATACGACCAATTCAGATGGTTGAGGACGATTCTGAGGACCTAAGGAGTGTGATGGGGATAACCAATTCTGTGGGTAGAAGCTGATTCTGCGGGAATGCAGATGAGGGTGACCGATTCTACGGGTCAAAGCTAATTCTACGGGCTTAAGTATAAGATGACCAATTTTATGAGTTTGAAGATGAGGGTGGCCGATTTTGTGGGTCAAAGCCAATTCTACGGGCTTAAGTATAAGATGACCAATTCTGCGGGTCGAAGCCAATTCTGAGGGCTTATGTAGAGGTGACCAATTCTGCGGGTCGAAGCTAATTTTACGGGCTTATGCTGAGATGACCAATTATGCGGGTCGAAGCCAATTCTGTGGGCTTATGTTGAGATGACCAATTCTGCGAGCTTATGTTGAGATGACCAATTCTACCGGTCAAAGCCAATTCTGTGGGCTTAAGTAGAGATGACCAATTCTGCGGGGCAAATCCAATTCTAAGGGCTTAAGTGGAGATGACCAATTCTATGGGTCGAAGCCAATTCTGCGGGTCGAAGCTAATTCCGCGAGCTTAAGTATGAGATGACCAATTCTGCGGGTCGAAGACAACTCAGAGGGCTTAAGTGGAGTTGTCCAATTCAGTGGGTCGAAGACAATTCTGCGGGCTTAAGTTAAGATGACCAATTCTGCGAGTCGAAGCTAATTTTACGGGCTTAAGTATGAGATAAACAATTCTGCGGGTCAAAGACAATTCTACGGGCTTAAGTAGAGATGGCCAATTCTGTGGGTCGAAGCCAATTCTGCAAGCTTAAGTATGAGATGACCAATTCTGAAGGCTTAAGTATGAGATTACGATTCAAAACCGAGGTCAATTCTGACCTAAGAGAGGTGACGATCCAAGATCGAGGTCAATTCTGGCCTATATTCCCTTTGGGGGTAATTAGGGATTCTGCTGGGGGTAAAGATTAGATTTTGGATTCCGTTGGGGAATACCGAATGAGTTGGGAAAAAATAGAGTGTCCTTTGGAGACTTTGAAAATGACTTTCTGGAGTTCCGCTAGGGAAATTACATCGTGATGTTGTTTTGAGCTAGGGAGATTATTACCAGGGAAGTGTTTGTGATCTGCAGAGGAGAGGCGAGTTTGATGTCGTAAACTTCACTGGGGAAGTGATTAGGTGGTCCAGGTATTAGACGCATTGCTCGAGGAGGTTTGAGACCTTTAGAGATCCTCCGGGGGCGTCGCTGGGAGGAGTTTGACTTGGTTTTTTAAGAGTTCCGCTGGGGAAATGGGGGTTTCTCTTGAGGGAGTGAAAAAATTTCTTGGTGAAAATGTTCTAAACTTCCTGTGATTTTTAGGAATTTTCTGAGGATTTTTTAGGGCTTTTGGTATTTTCTGGGAATTTTTGTACGAAATTTCAAGAGGGTGCCGATCGGCATGGTGCAGGGGGTACTATTCGATAGATTACTGAGGAGGAGGTGGTGGTGCCATCCGCGCAGCCTCATATGTCTATGTGGCGAGAGCGGCTGCTGCCAGAGGATGCAAGGATCGCGGCGATGATCGGTGAGTCCTACTTGTTGTATACTGATACGAGAACGCTGTATGACTAGATGGACTTTATGACGAGCTGGTTGATGGTGCCCAGCATATATGATGCCTTGCCTTTCCCTCCAGCGGGTTTGAGTCGGGCGGTGAGGTCCTCCCACAGCGGAAGTGGTCCAGTGACGGTGGTGGCGACGACTTCAGAGGTTCCTTTCGTGCGATTTCACACTCCTTCGTATAACATTCAGCGAGCTGATGGAGGGATGGTGCCTATGTTGCACCGTCCTCATGCGATGGATCCGGAGGAGTTGGGTTTGACAGAGGATGTTCTTCGTCTTGAGGTATACCTTCTTGCTCTTTTTTGGTTCTTTTTATATTTTGATTCTTCTTTGAAACTTATTTTTTCCTTTTTCTCTGCAGTAAGTTCGAGTGTCGACCACTTGGCTGAGGGATATTAGAGACTGGATATCTTCGGCGACTGCCCATATTCGAGATGCGGTCTCGGTTCCTTCTTGCTTGATACTGTCTGCTTCATCCGGGGAGGACTCTGTCTGGGGTAGCAGTGGTGCATCGTCTCACCGTAGGGGAAAGAGAGAGCATCACAGGGGTGGAAGCTCTTAGAGAGAGGGTGAAGGGTAGGTGAGAGAGAGAGGATGTGGGTTCGGGATGAGTCCCATTATTTTTTGATTTTCTTTTATTTCCTGTAAAATTTGATGTAACACAGAAGAATATATATATGTAATGCAAATGGATATTTTATTATCTTTGTTAATGATGAATGAGTGGATGCATGCACATGCGCTTTTTACTTTGCTGTTGAGACCGTAAAAAGAGATATTTTGGGGATTTTGGAGAAAAATGGGAAATTATATAAGGGTGGAAAAGGATTTTTGAAATTCTGTTGAGAACATTAATTTATTTTTAGTCTTCTGAATTTTGACAAAAGAGGAAAAAGGAAAATTTCCAAAAATAGGGGGTTGCCGATCGGCAAGCACCTTGTCCTAACTTTCGGCAAACAAGTCCAGTCCCATTAATTCAAAGCTTTGATTAGTGCCCTCTTCAGCCTTTGGTAATTATGTGGGGTCGGATTCCCTCCGATTTCTACAGGTATTGTGTCTTTTATGAGGGTTCTCAAGTATAAAAAGGGGAAGGGTGGAGTGCTTCCAGCACACCTTCACTTGTCTATTATTTCTTAGTCTTGCAAGATGGCTCTCCCTGGTAGCATTGAGTTTGCAAATTACCTCGAAGCCTTGGAATCGATGTGCTCTTATAATGTTGAATACGATGCTTTTAACATGCGTCGAGTCTCTTTGTGGCGCAATCAGTCCATTGAGTGGAACATGCTAAAAGCGGTGGTACAATTTTGGTACCCCGAAGACCATGTCTTTCGCTTTGAGTTGGATGAAGTTTGTCCTACCTACGAGGAATTTTCTGCCATGCTGGGGATAAATACCAGTGTTGCTGCGGCTTTACCCAAATTTTCCCTTTCTCCTAAGGATTTGTTGGCTGGGCTTCTTTGTATTTTGCCTTCGACGGCTAGATCACTGGTTGCTGGAGGAATGATTTCCCTCTCGAAGGTGTTGCAGTCTGTGCATTTGCAGGAAGCTGGAGATGCTGGATACGCTGGAGTCGCTGCTTTAGGCTTGGTTTCAAAATTATTATTGGTGACAGGGGAACTGCTGGTGGATCCTCAACTTGCAACCATTACTTTATTGATGTCATACCGTCGCAATCCTGCGACGGTGATACTGGCGGAGACCCTGAATGGTCTGGATGCCTGGAGAAATGATCGTTCTGACTTCCTGCGGGGTAGCCCCGTGATGCTATTCATGTGGTTTTCTGAAAAACTCCGCCTGGTGACTCTTCCAGAATATCCTTTGTCGATTGTACCCAACCTTTTTCTGTGTCACTTTTTCTATGTTGGACTGGATATTGAGAGTTGGGAGAATTGGCTTATGGAGAATGGGGCTTGGAATCTGTACTGGTCAGTGCCTTGGTGGGGACAGTTGTTGCCAGTTCTGGAGTTAGGAGAATACCCGTATCTGCGGCTGGTCGGCCTCGGACAGACCTCTTTTTATTTCCCTTGGCGGCTTCTGCGCTAATTTGGCAGGGCAGAGAACGTGCCACCTCGGACACTAAATTTCTTTCCGGTAGAGGATTTGACTGAGTGTCTGTGCATGCAGCTTGGCTCTCTGTGGGAGAATCGGCGTCCGTCGACCCGTCGTTCTCAGTCTGTTGGGAGAGTTTGGCATATCCCTGGGGATTATATGAAGTGGTTGTGGAGGAGAGTATTTAGCAAGATATTGGCAGTGGAGACTGGACAGAAATGGTTTGTTTCTTTTGACACCATGGAAGGAGGTGCTGTGGTCTTTTCAAAGTTGGTTCAAGCCTATCGGTCCATGGAGTGCCTGCGATATTCTGTTCAGGCTGGGGAAAATTAGGGACCCCAGGATGCAGATGATGATGACGGAGCAAGCTCCTCTAGTAGCTGTGGGTAGGACTGCTGGAGAGTTTATTGTGTAATGGGGGATAAATATGGGGATTTTATTTGGCTTTTTTTTAGGAAGATAGGGGGAAGGGAGTTATCCGTTCCTTTCTTATGTAATTTGTACAGTAATTTATTATTAAGGAAATAAACAAGTTTCTGATCATCCAGCGGTGCCTTTGATGATTTTTGTGTTGTTTGAATTATCTATACCGATCACTAAGGCATATATAATCCTTTTGTTCAAATATATGTTGGAATTGACTTTCATTCTCGTATGTAAGAAAAGAATAGTATTTTGTGAAAAAGAATGGGTCATGCTCATGCAAGGTGTATGAGCTGCCTACGTACCTCTGGGGTTTTTGAAAAGTTTTAGTTTGTTTGAAAATGATTTTTGTAGAGGATCAGGCCCACTTAGTTCTGGGTAAGGGGGGAATGAAGAGTTTATTTTTTTTTAGAATAGAAGGGGGACGAGAAGAGTCGTAGCGTGCCGAGATTTTGGACTAGGGGTAGAATTTTTTGAGATGGTCCAGGTTGACTGGACGGTCCATCTCTTCCCCATCTAAGTCGGTGAGCATGGCGGCATCGTTGGATAAGATTTTCTTGATAATGTAGGGGTCGTTCTAATTGGGCTTCAATTTCCCTCTGGGGTCCCAGATGGGTTCTATGATTTCTTTGAGGGCTATGTCCCCTTCTCGGACACCACGGTCCTTAACTATCTTGTTGAATGAATGCGCTATTCGGCGATGGTACCCTTATATGTGGTATAGTGCTTTTAGTCTCCTTTCTTCTAGGAGGGTCATCTCGTTAATACGGCTTTGGCACCAGTCTTCTTCACTGACCTCGCTTTCAAGCATAACCCATAGAGAGGGTATTTCCAACTCCACATGTAGGACTGCTTTCATGCCGTAGACCAGAGAGTAAGGGGTATCCCCAGTAGAGGTTCTAATTGAGGTTCGACAGCCCCAGAGGGTATACGGGATCCGGTCGGCCCAATCTCGACAGCTTTCGATCATCTTGTTGATGATGGCTTTGAGATTTTTATTGTCGACTTCAACTGCACCGTTGGTCTGAGGTCGGTAGGGAGAAGATTTGTGTCTCTGAATCCCATACTCATTGACCAGTTCTGTAACTTCTGCCTAGAAATGTAACCCGTTATCTGATACTATCTTGTGCAGGACCCCATACCGATAGATGATGTTTTTCTTGATGAATTTGGCCACTTTCTTGGCGTTCATCACTGCGTATGACTCAGCCTCGACCCATTTAGTGAAGTAATCAATGGCAACTGGGATGAACTCATGCCCTTTGGAAGCCTTCAGTCTAAACTTCCCTATTATGTCGATGCCCCAAGTGGAGAATGGCCAGGGAGAGATTATGTTGTATAATTCGCGTGGAGGCAGATGCTGAAGGTTGGAGAATTGTTGGCATTTAAGGCATCTCTGGACATAGGCGGGTCATGGTGGTCCAGTAATAACCTTATCGTATGATCTTTTTGGAAAGCATGTGACCGTTCATGTGGGGTCCGCATTCCCTCCTGTGGATTTTCTACATTATCTTTTCAATGTCATTCCTGTGATGAAGTGCAGTTGAGTTCCATCGAAGTTCCTTATGAGCAGTGCTTTGTGATAGGTGATGTACTGGGTAGCCAGTCTTCGTAGGGTTGCTCAATTTTTCTTATTAGAACCCTCTGGATACCCACTATGTTTAAGGAGGTTCCATATATCATAGTACCAATAGTTGGCTAGCTCGGAATCTTCTATGGTGACGAGCTCAATGTGGTAGCAGTGGGTTGGTTTGTCTTGCTTTTGAAAAAGGAAGGGGGTCATTATTATTCCCTCGGGCATGTCGACCATGGAGGCCAAGGTAGCAAGGGCATCGGCTAGGTTATTCTTTGATCGGGGTAGGTAATGGAAGGTGATATCTTGGAATTGGGAGGCCAGTTCTTCTAAGTGGGCATAGAAGGGTTGGAGTTTCTCGTCCTTAACTCTCCATTTTCTGAGCACTTGACCGATGATGAGGGAGGAATCCCCGTAGACGTCTAGGTATTGAATACCTTTCTTAAGAGCAACTTTGAGGCCTACCATGCATGCCTCGTATTCAGTCATATTGTTGGTGCAAGGGAAATACAATTTGATGGAGATGGGATTGTGGGAGTCATCTGGGGTGATCAGAAGTATCCCAATGCCTTATCATTTCCTATTGACAGCACCATCAAAGAACATTTGCCATCAAAGCTTGTCCTAAGGAGTGCAAAGGATGTTTTCATCTGGGAATTCGGAGATCCAGACATCAGCTTCTTCTATGGGATGATCAACGAGGTAGTCAGAGATGGATCTTCCTTTCATGGCTTTCTGTATGACGTACATAATATCAAACTCGGCTAGGAGCATCAACCATCGGGCCTTTCAGCTGGATAAAGTGGGTTTCTCGATCAGGTATTTAATGGGGTCTATTCGGGATACAAGTTTGATGGGGAAGGTGAGCATATAGTGCCGCAACTTTTGGGTGACCTAGACAAATACGACACACACCTTTTCCAAAGCGATGTAGTTAACCTCATACCCTACCAATTTGCTACTGGCATAATAGATGGATCTTTCTTTGTGGGAATCTTCAAGGTATTGGGCTAGCAAATCCCCAACTACAGTGTCGGTTATGGTTAGGTATAGGAGCAAGGGGAGACCAAGCTGTGGTGGCATGAGTACCGGGGGGTTGGGTCAGATATTGTTTGATTCAGTTAAAAGCTTCTTGGCAAGCCTCATTCCAAACCTTAGTTGAATCCTTTCGGAGGAGTTTAAAGATTGGTTCACAGATGGAGGTTAACTGGCTGATGAACCAACTGATGTATTATAATTTCCCAAGGAAACTACGAAATTCTTTCTCTGTTCGGGGAGGTGGCATCTCAAGTATATCTTTCATCTTGGCAGGATCTGTTTCTATCCCCTTCTCACTGACCATGAATCCCAAGAGTTTTCCCTTTATAATACCGAAGATGCATTTCTGTGGATTGAGTCTCATCTGGTACCGTCGTAGTCGTTCGAAGAACTTTCGAAGAGTGGCGACATGACCTTTTCTAGTTTTGGATTTGATAATCATATCATCCACATATACCCCAACCTTTTTATGAATCAGATCATGCAAGATGGTTGTGGCAGCCCTGTAGTAGGTAGCCCCAACATTCTTGAGACCAAATGGCATGACAGTGTAGTAAAAGGTTCCCCATGGGGTGATGAATGCATTTTTTTCTTAGCGGTCTAGGTGCATTTTGATTTGGTTGTATCTGAAAAACCCGTCGACGAATGACTTGAGAGCATGACTGACTGTGTTGTCCACGATCATGGCGATATTGGGTAGCCGATAATCATCCTTAGGAGAGGATTTATTCAAATCTCGATAGTCTACACACATTCGAACTTTTCCCCCTGATTTTGGCACGGGCACAATGTTGGCTATCCATGTGGGATATTCGATCACACGAATGAAGCCTACGTTCAACTATTTGACCACCTCTTCTTTGACTTTGAGTGACCATTTGATGCGGAGCTTTCTCAACTTTTACTTGATCGTCTTGTAATATGGGAGAGTGGGAATCTCTTGTTGAGCTATTCTAGGATCAATGTCGGGCATATCATCATAGGACCATGCGAAGATATCCATAAATTCCTTTAGCAATTCTTCGAGTTGTGTAAGCTCATGCTCATCGAGGGTAGCCCCTATCCTAATCTCGCGCAATTGGATACAAGAACAGAGGTTACTAACAACAGTCTCTTCTTCATTAACTTAAACGCGGTTATGTTGCTTATTATTTACCTTGTTTAGATCAGTTAAGAATTATTTATTTGCAAAATCATCATCATCAAAAGTTTGATTAGAATCCAGATAGTTAATGTAAGGCACAGTAAGATACTCAAAATCTTCATTTATTTCATTATTAGGAAAAACAGCACTGAGAACCTCGTCAAAAGAGGACTCGATTACATTTGAACAAGGATAGACAACAGAAGAAGAAAGGGGGTAAACATTAGGATTAGGGGAGATTTCAGCAGGTAGAACTAGTGCAGCATGCCAGTTGAGGAGAGGTGTATCAGCATCTTTAATCAGGTGGGATGGATCCAATGATGTAGTGCCTGAGTAAACCATGTAGAGTGCCAGCCCCAATGTCTATAAGTTTAAGGAATCTTCAGAGTCATTTTCCTCAGCCTCTTTGGTATCTTTGATGAGCGGTTATACATGGTGTTGGGAACTCTCGGTCCATGGGTAGCTGTCTTAGAAGAATATACCCATTAGAGGCTTCATCTTCTTGTCTGTATGGTCACACCATGGTTCTGAAAAGCTGCAAAAGGGGAAGTCTTCACCCTCTTTGATGAATCGTCCGTTAAAGGAGTCACCTAGGATAGTCTGGAAGTGGTTTAGTCTCCTCTTTGATCGAGACTGGCAGATCATTCTGAGGTCTTGTTCTGATGGTTGATACCCTAAACCACATGGAGGAAAAGTCTTTTTTAGTTCAATGGGCTTCAGTATTCCTTGTTGTCTTTGTCCTAGCCCCAATCTGGGCATGAAGTTTCCATGAAGGTCATATTTTGGACAAACCCTTTATTTGAAGTCGTCTCTTGCCGGGAGTAAAATTGGTTCAACTCAAAATCCTGATAGGATCATATCATTTGACCCGTGTTGTATCTCAAGGATTGGACTGCTTGTACTTTCACCATCGGTATTGTCGCCATCGCCCAAGATGGTAATGACCCATCTGTTTGTGAAGAACTTTAATTTTTTATGGAGTGAAGAATTCACACCCTTGATACTGTGGAGCCAAGGTCGTTCGAGTAACAAGTTAAAATAAGTTGGGATGTCAATAACTTGGAATTTAAAGATAGGATTTATAGGGCCAGTCCTTATTACAAGATTTATGGATCCCATCACCTCCCTACGGGTATTATCATCGGCACGCACAGCAGCGAAAGTTGAAGTTAGGGCGCTTTCTTTCAGGCCTAAACATTTGAAGGTTCTCAGTGGGCAGACATTCAAGGCAGATCCATTATCGACAAGAGAGAGTGGAACAACCTTCCCCATAACTTCGACGGAGATGTTAAGTGCATGATTGTGGTTTGGGCCAATCTTGGAGATTTCTTCTTCAGAAAAGGATAGCATTCAGGTAGAGGTCAAGGATCCGACCAAATTTACCGCTTCTTCTAGTGTGGTAGAGGGATGAACTGTAGGTCCAGTGAGCAACTTGATCAAACAATTTCTGTGTAGCTGAGAGACATAAAAAGCCCCCATAAAGTGATGTTAACTTGATTTTTCTTTAGTTTATCAAGGATATTGCTCTCCTCTAGGGTCATCTCTGGCATAGGAAGGTTTTCCACGCCCTTCCCCTTGTCATTGGCTGGTAGTGAGTTTGGGATCTGGTAATGCCCCTCTGATCTGGTTATGTGATTTACTGAAGAAGAAAAGAACATGAACCCTATTTCCTTATTAATCTCGGGCTATTCTACTACCTTGTCTATTTCCCCGAGAAGTTCTTCAAATGATATCACTCCATACATGTCGACCACCGGGCCAGTTTTCTCTTAAGCTTGTTCTTCATTCAAATCTCTGAATTCTTCCCCCCATCCGGTGGCAACAATTATGTCTTTCCATGTAAAGTTGATGCATTCCATAACTTCAATGGCCTATTCATATAGGTCTTCCCAATCTGTGGGGATGTGTAAGGGTGAAGGGACCAGGCACCCCTATAGCTTTAAAGCATCGAATAACTTGGTAATACTGCAAATGTTATTGGTTTGCCTGAATAATTCTGCCATGATCCAGACGACATCATTCAGGCTGACTTCATCGGCTGGTACTACCCATCTATCTAACTCTCGAGCCCATTTCCGGGCTTCCAAGAACAACATACTGAACCTTTGGCAATCAATGACCATCTGTGAGGGCAATTTCAACCCGAACTCTAGGAGTTGTTTTAAAACTTCTGATAATTCCATTCTTCCATTTTTAGAACGGATACGGATAGCGATGGATGCTCTGGTAAGGAATGATAGTACCAGATCAGCGAGGCGGTGTAGGAGTAAATATGGGCAAATTTGGGGAGGTTTATGAGAGTATATGGGCGTGATTTGAGTTGAGGGATCAAATTATGGGTTCTCCTCTAAGAAGATGGCATTGGTATGATTTGGAAGTGGGTTGTGAGTAGTTTTTGGCTTAGGATTGGCTGGTGGGGCGATGGTACCCCGGTCAATTAGACCTTGGATTACATTTTTGAGGTGAAAGAATTGGTTGGTGGTATGGCCAGCAGTTTGGTGAAAGGCGCAGTGAGCATCTGCCTTGAAGTTTATTGGGAGTGGAATTGGCAATGGACGAAGGTCCAAAGGTTTGATAAGGTTTCGGCTTAACAAGGCTTGATAAACTTTGGAGAGGGGAGCATGGAGCTCGATTTATTCCTTTCAGACTGGGATAGGGCGGCTTTCTAGTGCCCATGATGTGGTTGGTTAAGAGATGTTGTTGATGGTTGAGACTGCGGCACTAGCAGGATTATCATATTTTCTGGCGGTGAACTGTCCGGGCACCTTCTTTAGTTCAACTTATATCTTGGCAAGACCCTCCTAGATTTCTACTCCTGCTTCTCTGAGAGCTTGGAAGTGGGGGTAGTATTGTCCTCCCATCGTTTCTCGGACATGGGGTAAGAAATTATTCTTCACTATGCTGACTTGTTCTTCTTTGGAAGGTCGATTGGTTATGGTTGCTTCCTTTTCCCTCCATCGGGCGATAAATTTATTGACTGATTCACCAGGGTTCTATTTGAGCAGCTCCAAATCACGACGGGTGACATCAAGCTCTTCATTGTATTTGCACTGCGACATGAATTCTGGAGCCACATCTTCCCATCTATGAATTTTGGACTCTTCGAGAGGTAAAAACCATCGGACGGCGCTATCCTTCAAAGTCTTCTGAAACAATTGGGCCATCAGTTCTTCAGAAGCCCCTAGTAGAGTCATAGAACGGTGATAACTTTGGAGATGAACAATCGGGGGTCCGCTTCCTTCAAATTTCTCAATATTTGGCATCTTAAACTTCAAGGGTAACCTTGCTTTAGGATAAGGAGACATGTAGGTCTAGTCCAGGTAATTTCCTGAGATTCTGACTTGGTCAAACTTCTTAGTGAGCATCTTGAGATCTTCTTTGACTTTGTTCAATTCTTCTTCTTTTGGCTTAATGACTATAGGAAAGTTAGCCCCATGCTGGGCAAGATTCGGCATAGGAAGCTGGGTAGGCGGCGGCCCATTAGCAGGAGGGGCACATGGAGCGTGTTGATAATCTTCGAGAACCCAAATAGGATCGGGTGGATCCATAGCGCGAGGAAATAGAGCCTCGAGCTCTTGAGGAACGGGAACCTAGTTTTGTTGCATCTCTCGAACCTCGGTTTGGAGGTTGTCAATCTTGGACACAAGATGAACTAGAACTCTCGTCAGATCCGGTTGCACAACGGGTTCTTGATCTATGTTCTCCATGGAAAGTGGATGGATTTAGGACTCGTAAGGAGTAATAGGGGAATGGACTAAACTCTGGGGTGACTTGACTGAAGACCTAATCTAATAAGAAGCCAGGCCAAGGGCTTGCGATCGACCTGAGAAGGTGTAAAATGGGATTTATTTTGAGAAAGGGGGATGAAAAAAAATTGACATTTTTTTTCGAGATTGAAAGACAAAATATTTTTGGATTTTCTATAAATAGAGGAGAATTTTTTTTTATTTTTGGTAAGGAAAAAAAATGTTTTTGGATTTTGGATAAAGAAAAAAGGGAATTTCCCCTTTGGAGACGGTCTCAGCATGATTATTATAATTATTATGTTTTCACTTGTATTAATTCTCCTAAATGCAAAATGAAATTCCGGACGGGACCCGAGCCTGGAAAAATTGGGTTTGTAATATATGCAAAGCTATGGATGGACTTGTGACCAGGCTTACGGACAGGGTCCCATTTTTAAAAAATGCACGAAAATTCGGGCGGCAAGCCGATCCGAAATTTTGGTAGAGTTTTGGGTTGAAACCGGCAATCTAACATGTGTGTTATAAGTTTGACACCTATATACGGGTATGCAGTTGGTTGGGTGAATTGGAATGGGTTTCCCCCTTTGGCGTGACTTCCACGATATACGTCTTGATCTTGCGAGAAACCGATACGTGTGGACAAGCCATTTGATATACCTCAGTGTACGTGAATTTCCTCACCATATATCTTGTAAGGACGGTATGTGTGAGAACGAATTCGATATACTCGGCGTACGTGAATGAATTCCCTACGATATACCTCCCATCATGGCTTCAGTCAAGCGGTACGATGCGGGAGAACCGTTCGATATACGTTTAAGGTACTTGGCTAATGGAAGGTGAGAGTCATATCGGTTAGCCTAACTGCAACCTGCTGGACCAGCGCCCATCACGAAGTGACCCTCTAGTTACTGGGTAAAATTTGGTCAATAGCAATGCTCTTTGGTGATGTCATGTGAATCATGCATGATTCTTTAATTAGTATCTTATGAGAATGTATTTCTTGATTATGCCAAACAGGGAGCAAAGTGCAAGTACCAATGGTACACCAAGTATGGATGGGGCGTGTAACATGTGGATATATATGACCCTAGGTGCACGTGGTGCGAAGTGTACATGGAGAAATTTTTACAAGTGTGTGAATAGAAAGAATAAGCATGGGATACACATGAGTAATAAAGGGGGACATGTAAATAGGGTAGAACATAAGCAAACATAACACCCACGCAAATAGAGTATGTCCCTCAAAACAATAATATCCCTAGAAGAGTCACCACTATGGCCATCCCCGATCCTCGTTGCGGGGCGAATGAGCGTGAGGAAGGATCTCAAGTCCCGCACATCCCTCTCGGGAGCGCTTCGGCCGGCGTCATTTGAGGTGAGGTGTTAAATGTAGAGAGAATAGAGTTACCAGTCTATTTTACCCAAAACAGACAAAAGAAAAGGGGAAGCCATCCCTAAGGATAGCATCCAAAGACATATTGGTGCATACGAAACCAAAATGATTCGAAAAGGTTCCGAAGGCTAAGTTACGAAATAGGAAGGTGTTAGGCACCCATTCCGCCCTTTCGATCTTTCATGGTTTTTTGTTATTTTCCTTTTATTTTCCCCGTGATGTGTGTGCATGTGTATATATAGTGAAGATAGGAATCATCGGCTTGTACCATGGAAGAGGTAAAGCAAGTCGTCTGTAGGAAGGTGTAAAAGGTATTAGAAAGTAGGATTTAGGTAATCATCACTACGTTAATCGTTATGAGGGAACGATAACGTATGTGGAACAATACGCCACTAAGAACAAATATATGTATATATATAATATAAAAGAATGGAGATTAGAGAAATAAAAAAATGAGAGGAAAAGTCAAAATAGGACTCGAGTCCCGGGTTTTACCCCGAGATGCCTACGTAGCCTATAGACGCATCAAAGTCCACGTAGTTCGCATACAAAATGAGGGGTGGGGTTTATCCCATAAATCCAACCGTGGGATTCTCCTATTTGTGTGTGTGTGTGTGTGTGTGTAGGAAAAAGTGTTTTAGTTGTGAGAAAAGTGTAAGAGAAGTGTGAGAATTCTCGTTTGGAATTTATGATCAAACCTTTTTTTTCTTATTTTTTGGGTTTTTATTTATATGAAAATAAGAGATGTGCAATAATACTAAGTAAAAAGTATATTAGGATGTGTGAGATGAGATAATAAAAGTGTTAAGTAATAAAACAAGTTATTACGAAGTTATGAGAATTTAAAGAGAGAGTTGCGAAAATTGGACCTTCTTGAAGATCTTGAGCTTGATTTGAATGTTGGAGAGCAGCCCTTAGACTTGGATGATGATGATGGAGGGTAGTGAATTCACCAAGTTTGATGAAAAGGATGATGAAAAGTGAAGGTTGGAAAGGGATTTGGGTGTGGAAATCACGCTGACTTTGAGAGAGGTTTTCAAGATTTGCTGAGAGTGATTCCTATCAGATCTGGGCTTCTCTTTCAAGTGAGGTCAGGCCTCCTTTTTATAGGCCCAGGGAATTGCCTATCGGCATAGCCCTATTCTTGTCGTTTGGCAGGTGCATTTAGGCACACTACCGATAGGCAGGGTCTAGGACCTGCCGTTTGGCAGTATTTTTTAGGCCTTTTTGGAAAATCGGTCACAGAATGCAAACCATTGATCAGAATCATGCATGGGGAAGACTGATGGAAAGGTAAATAAGAGACCTTCGAAAGTCCTTTGGAGTGATCTTGGGTCCGGGAGTTGACTTTGGGTCAAATATGGCTCGGAAGCATTCATTAAACCATTAAATGGGGAATCGTCGGAGGCAAACGGATCGTTCGTCCGTATGGTAAGCCGGAATCGCACACGGGACGGACCATTGGAAAGGTTAGGAGATGTACTTGGACATTCCAAAGAGTTTGATCAGGTTCGAGGAGTTGACTTTGGTCAATCGGGCCCTGGAAGAATTCAGTGATCTTTCGGAGTAAAACGAATCGTTCGTCCGTACCGTATGTCAGAATCGCGCACGGGACGGACCGTTGGAAAGAGGATTCAGTTCCCTTCAATGATTGATTCAGTCTCGATCGAGCTGAAGAGTTGACCTAGGTCAAACAAAGCCGAGGGGAGCGCCCGGTGGCCTTATGATTGAGTCTCGGGGGAAATGGGTCGTTCGTCCGCATGGTAAGTCAGAATTGCCCACGGGATAGACCGTTGAAAAGGGATTTCAGTGCCCTTCGGATATTCATTCTGTCTCGATTGAGCTGAAGACTTTAAATTTTGGTCAAACGGATCCTGGGCGTGCTCGATGACTTCTACGTCAATACTCGGGGAACGACATGGGTTTATAGTCATGAATGGAGGTGCTAGGGACCTAAGGAGAGTTTATGGGGTAACAGAATGGGGTGTCTACAAAAGGTGTACGGGATAATTATTGGTTTTATTTATTTTGGTTATTGGATAATTATTGGTTGTTTGCTTGTTGTTGGATAGTATGTTACAAGGAGTATGGGATAATTAGAAGGAATACGAAATAATTATTGGTTTTATTATTAGATAATATGTTGAAAATATTTTAGACTCCCAGTTTCAGAATACGATGATAACTTGTTAATGTCAAGGCATAAGCTTAAAAACATGGCATTAGAGGGGAGGAACCCGAAACATCCCACAAACGGACCCGTGAGAGGGTGAAAACACAAAACAGCCCCCATACAGTCTCGTAAAAAGCACCAACACCTCTCACGGGACCAATGTAACTCATAGGAACTGAATGCGCGATCACAGGACTCTTGGTTTTAGAATACGACGACAATTTAAAAATATGAGAACTTAATCTTGAAAATAAGGCGTTAGAGGGAGAAAACACAAAATGGCCCCCGTATGGTCCCGTGAGAGACACCAACACCTCTCACGGGACTAATGTAGTACGTAGGAACTGATCGTGTGATCACGGGACTCCTGATTTTAGAATACGACGATAATTTGAAAATATGAGGACTTAAGCTTGAAAATAAGGCGTTAGAGGGGGAAAACATGAAACAACCCCCATACGGTCCCATGAGAGGCACCAACACCTCTCACGGGACCAACGTAACATGTAGGAATGGACCGCATGATAACGGGACTCCCGGTTTCAAAATACGATGATAATTCGAAAATATGAGGACTTAAGCTTGAAAATAAGGCGTTGGAAGGGGAAAACACGAAACAGCCCCCGTACGGTCCCGTGAGAGGAACCAACACCTCTCACGGGACCAATGTAACACGTAGTAACTGACCGTGTGATCACGGGTGCGACGCCCCGAACCGGATTTAAGGGTTATTATAGGATCGACCCTGATCCAATCCAAGTGTCAAGTGTGGGGTGCAATGAACAACCTAAATAGTGTTACTATTCCAGTTTTATTATTAAATAAGATTACGCTTTGCTTAGCATACGATTCCAATATAAAATAAACTATGTGCGGGACCCAAGGGAAGTGCCCCCCAAGGCCAAGTAAACAGAGCTACTAACATTAATGCAAGTAAATATTACTTGTATAACGCTCTCAAAGTACGGAACCGCATACAACCTGTCATAACAAAAAGGAAGGAGTTAGCGAAAGGCTCAGTGGGATTTATACAAATGCAAAATATAAACAAATGGCAGAAAAGAATACTCACTCACTATACGCTCATGAAAATATGTATATATCTACACATATACTTTTGAAAATACATGCTCCGATGTATTAAACCATTTTACTCCAAAAATATTATTTATCCCCGTTCATCCTCTTTTTATTTCCCAAAATAGTCATTTTGGATTATCTTTCTTTAAAATCACATTCTTTCCCATTAACGCACACGGTTAATCATTTGTTGGAAAAACCTTTCTTTTCCAGAATATATTCATATATTCAACGTTTATAGAGTTACTTTGCCATTATTTTAATATTCTCATTAAAATAATCTTTATGACACGCACAACTCGTGTTGGGAAAATATTCATTTTTTATTACGAAACTTATACACCGACACAAAACATTTATTATTTCATAACAACTTTGGTTATTTCCATCTTTCAACTTTTTGCAAATCTCAAGATTTATTTGGATTAATTTCAAGAATATTCTCATTCTTCATTTCTTATTACAAGAATTATCAATCTTTGCCTTGGAGTCTAGCCATTATTCCAGGCCTTCAGGGGCTCCACACCATCGGTCTCCAGTAGCCATATGCTCATCTGTACATTAACCACAAGGGATGTCATTCCCTGCTTAATTCTCCGCATCATGCAAGTATCATTTCTTATCTTTTTTACATATTTCATAATTCTCATCATTTTCGATTTCATCATTTCTTTCATTTCATCTTTGTGTCACACTTTATTATTCACGTCTTTAATTTCTTCAATTAAACTCAGTCGAGGAGGCCATAAATGCAACACCGTTTTCGAATATCATTTCGGTGAAACTCAATATTTTCACTTAGCAAAAATGTATCATTAATCTCCTTTTACCAAACTCAATTAATACATTTAATTGCCAAATACTTTCTTGACAGCATACTATTCACTATATTTACGATAATGCCACTACTATTTATTTTACACAAAAATCCTCATTGAAAATGGGTTTAACGATACTAATTTCACAAAAAATCAATTTATAACTTCTTAAAGTGTATTTCTGATATTTCCAGCATAATTTCAGTAATAAATTTTAAATTTTATAAAAAAGACTTTATTTCCATTTATGTTTCCAAAATAAGTTGTACTCACTTTAAATACCCATTTGGCCACTATCAACACATTTGGCCTTCTTTACTTTCTGTAATTACACTTAAGTGTCAATTTAAAAGTAAGAATTTTATATTTTAATTATTTACATATCAACCCCAAATATTTCTTATTATGAGTTTAAGCATCTCAAAAACACCCATTTAAGTAAAAGTTCAATTTCTACTTCTATTTCATCATTTTGGTAAGAAAGTCCCATTTTTATTTCGTAAAAATGGCCTACATTAGCCCAATATTTTTCTTAATATGAAATTACATTATTTACCTTCGAAACATCATTTTCGTACATTTTATTTCATAAAATGTTTAAGGCTAATATTCTGAAATTTATCCACCTTTTGAACCCATCAAAATTACTTCTTAAATACTCATTTCTACACACCAAATGATGATATGATGACTAAACAACATAAAATTGTAAAGTATCTAAAATACTACATATATCAAGTCTAGTATATGTAAATATCATTCTAAAAATTATGAAACTCTAAACCTCAATCAAAGTAAGATTTTTCCCACCTCTTAAGACTCCAAAATGGTGGTGTAGGAGGAGCAACTCCCACCTTCAAAGATGGCCTCAAGGGGTTACCAAATGCATCCTCCATGAGATCTCTATATGTGCTCTAGGAACTCCTTCTTCAAACTCTAAGAAATGCTCCAAAACTCCAACTCTAGCTCCAAAATATAAGCTCCAAGACTTCCTTAAGCTATATACCCCTTGAGTGGTTGTTTTGAGGTGTAAATATATCAAAAATATGGAGTTTGGGTGGTTTTAGGGAGGGTGGGGAGGTGAGATACGGGTTTAGGAGAGTAATAATGGTATGGAAGTGTTTGTAGAATGATAGAGAGGTTGCACAAATCTGATGAGAATAATATGAACCAAAGCTACCTCCATCTCTCTCTTATAATAACACACCAACTCACACACTCACATGGTAATTTAACAATGTCCATCACAATAATTTCCACTACCCATAATATGCCAATGATGGCCCCTAATCAGCAACTCAAAAGTTGGAATTGGAAAACTAAGAAAGCAATAGCAAAAGGAAGTGAAAAACAACAAAAAATTATACAATCTGGCCGAGTGGAAAATTATCAAAAAAAAGGCATTAGATGAATTTTTTTGGAGATGTTGAAGAAGGTAAAGTTGCCCAAACTTAAATTTTTAAGTCGATCTGAAATTTTTTAGAATTTTCTGAGCACTTTTATTTTTTGACGAAAATAATAATATTTTATTTATTTATTTTTAACTTTTGACCCCGTGGTATTTTTATATGAATTTTTATGGTCTAAAATATGTCGTCAAATTATTTTTAACCCCAATAAAATGTCCTACAAAAATCGCTCAAGTTCGCGTCCTGTACGACACATGCTGGCAAAAGTCGCGTTATATTAAGCATGACCGTGTCATAATCATTCATTGGCACCTAATAATGTAGAGACTCCCTTAGCAATGACACGCAGCCCTTGGTTGCAAAGATCTCTCCACAAAGACGAACAACAACAAAGTATGTGTTCTAGGGTTCTAAAAGATTCACAAAAGTAATTGGGATTTTTGTGTGTGAATCAAAAAGATGTTTGGCACTTCAAAAAATGAATCTTGTTGTGTTTGAACTCTTAAAAACGTTTTCTCAAAGACTTGAAAAAATATACCACCGAAATAGATATATATATATATATATATATATATATATATATATATATAAGAAATATGAATAGGTGGAAAAATATCACACGGAGTTGATCGAGTTTATCCCAGGCGGACCGGTCTGGCTTGGAAGCGGATCGGTCCGACCTCGGATCGGTGATTTTTAAAATATGGCTCCATCGGTTTGCATTCGATCTGGGGTCTACTGGACCTTGAGCAAGGCGGATCGGTCCAGGTAGAGGGCGGACCGGTCCGATTTTCCCAGAAAAATAAAAAACTTTAAAAAGCCTCATTTTGCTTGAAAAAAATTACTTCTTATTTTTATAAAAAAACATTTTATAAAAATTTCCCAATACTAAATATGAACTTTAAGGAACGTAAAAACACAATTTTACCAAGTTCATTCTCGCAGAGGCTATGATGTTGAAGATGCTTTGATATTCGGATCCGTTGATGTAGATGCGATCTTGAATTTCTTCAACGGTGTAACGGCGTACGACATACAAATTGATGATGGACAAAAATGTCCTTACAAATCTCCCCCTATGTCTATGCCTGTACATACATAAAAAATATCCGAATTATCAACTAATGACCTATACAAATCTACCCTCCCATGAACCCTAAATATGGAAATATACAAATGTTTAAATCTTCATCATTTGTTCTTAAATCTTCAACAATCATCAAATCTCAAAGCTTTTCTCATCAGGGAGTGCAACATATTGATCTTCAATCTATACACATGAGACAAAGAAAATACCACGTGACATATCGAGTTTGAAATGAGATAAACATGGATACCAATGTATGATAAAAACATAAGCTATATCTCAAAAACTCCCCCAAAATACAAACCAAACTCCCCCATAATATGATAATTCTTTCTCCCCCTTTTTATGATGTCCCCAAATAGACAAATGAGAAGAATGAATCAAATAAGCAAAATCATGGTGTCACGGTACACAAAACAGGGCATCAAACAATATGGTAAACGTGATCTTGCAAGGAGATGCTCAAACAAATCTTCCCAAACTATTTTTGAATTATTTTAAATTTTTCGTACAAAAATAAGATACCAATTTGAACAAATATGATACAAAAATCACACCATGGATTTAGACTCAAACAACCAAGTCATGAAAATGGAATGAATGGGTGTGAACACATTCGATAGGAAAATCAACTCAATCAATCATATGTGCACGATGCATATGTGTACTCCTAACGAATGAACATCAAAAGTATCCTTAGGTGTAAAAAAAATTTGTTGAATTTAAATGACATCGTCTTATACAAACCAACAAATCAAAGTCAAAATGATTTCCACGCCAATAACGTCCAAAACTATTTAGTGCCGTTTCGAGAACTTTTCAAAGGATGTGCAAACCCATTGATATATCCATCCAAAACTCCCTCATATATAATAATGCAATTTTTATATCTAAAGAGGTACTAAATTCTCAACTTAGAGAAAACCTATTGGCCCAAATTTTTGGCATATGTCATCTTTTTATTGCCTTAATTTTTTTTGTGTGGGCTCTTTTCAAACGGTGGCTTTCACGACGTGATTATTATTCACTCGCAGCCCTTTCCCGAGTTCACTCATCATTTTTTCAAACTAAACAGTTAATTCCTCACGGGTAATGGTTTTTACATGCACTACTTTTATTACTTTCGTATTTTTGCACTTGGTTCGTTTTAAGGACAGGATTGAGATGAAAACACCCAACCAACATGTGACAAGTCAAGAACAATAATCAAACAAATCCGTGCATGTGTGCAATAAAGGAAACTATGAGTCAAACATGGAGGAAGAAACACTTAATTACATCTTAATGACTCCAAACATTATAAAGCACAAGGATGAATTGACTTATTGTCTCAAAACACTATCAAATAGTCACATGTAAAATGGAATGATGTTATGACTTGGTCATCCTAAGTTTCCATCCATAAACGGTGCAAAACAATACAAAAATCTTTTTGGATTTTCTCAAAATTTTATCAAAATAAAATCTTTTTGTATTTTTCAAAAACTTTATGAAAAACAAAAATTTATACAAAAAGTACACATGTCATAACACTAGCAAACAAGTATAAATCATGAAACCACAACTAGTGTA
Organism: Sambucus nigra; assembly: GCA_949130495.1. Lineage (NCBI taxonomy): Eukaryota > Viridiplantae > Streptophyta > Magnoliopsida > Dipsacales > Adoxaceae > Sambucus > Sambucus nigra. Next base: position 409,258,553 of record OX422218.1, on the reverse strand, counting down.
TGATAAACATGCAAACACAATCAACTATATGATATGGAAAGTGAAGAATCATGTGCAAGCAACCGGGAATCAACTTGTCTAAAATCTAGTGCCTCTAAAAGTGATTTTCTAACCCAAATAGATGTGAAACATCGTGTGGGGGCTTTGGAAACCATGGGAACACTAGACATAAACTTCCTAGGACTTTTTCCAAGATCAAAACAAAAACGCCTAAGGTGACCTTTCCTACCACAATATGAACATGTGTAAACGGGTGGAATGACACCTAAAGTGTGATCTTTTCTAACATCCTTGGACATAGTTGACCCTCTAAAACAAATAATGGTTTTGGCTTTAGCACTAGAAGCACGAGAACAAGATGAGCCATTACCATCACTATCAAACCTACTTGAGTCTGTCAAATCATTTTTTAACTTCAAAATTTTTGACTCAAGCAAAGAATTAGACTCTTCCAATCTGAGGGATTTCTTTTTCAAATTATCAATTAAACTTAACAGTTTATCGCGCTCCCCCTCAATAAAAACAAACTTATCTCTAAGAGTCTTTCCACGTGCCGTAAAATCATCGATTAATTTTTTATCCTTGACGGCACAAACGGGAACCCTAGAATTTTTTAAGTCCTCCAATTCCTTCTCTAAAACTAGGACTCTCTCATCACTCTTCTTTTTGCAATTTTCAAAGAATCAAAATCAGTACACAAATTACCAAAGTGCTCACGATAAATATCATTTTGAGTTTGAAATGCTTGCAAATATTCAATCTTGCTTTTAAAGAGAGAATTTTCTTTTTCCAAAACTTTAATTCTTTCGCAAAGTTTCAAATTCAAACTTTTTAAATTTTCAGCATGGTCGTGAAATTTTTCAAAAATATGTTGCTCATTAAATGGGCGTTCCATTAAAAAATTGCGATTTTTCACAAACATGATTAAAAAAATCAATATCACACGATTTTGCGGAAAATAGGAATACGCGATAAATTAGCGTAACCCGCTCTGATACCAATTTGAGAAGACAAGACTGTGTGATAATTGATTAAACTAGATTCGCAAGTTTCCAAGAACCCCTTATTTAATTAGAGTCCCTAAACATGCATCTAAGGTGCGTGTGTCAACCCATAAATAAATAAAGCATGTGACACAAAAAATATACTGAGACACAGAATTCAGGAAAAAACCCCTTTCGGGTAAAACCTTTATTTCACTATGAATATACAAACCGCAACTTACAATTACATTGAGAAATCTGCAATGGATCAACGCACAGCCAACCCACAAAGACACGCAGTCTTGAACTCAGCAAGAGAATACACGCAGCACCCTCCAAGGACTCGCATCCCAAAAAAACGAAGGAAGAACCGCAACTCTCCTCAATGACACGCAGCCATAAAACTTTATAGAGACTCCCTTAGCAATGACACGCAGCCCTCGGTTGTAAAGATCTCTCCACAAAGATGAACAACAACAAAGTATGTGTTCTAGGGTTCTAAAAGATTCACAAAAGTAATTGGGATTTTTGTGTGTGAATCAAAAAAATGTTTGGCACATCAAAAAACGAAGTCTTGTTGTGTTTGAACTCTTAAAAACGTTTTCACAAAGACTTGAAAAAAATATACCATCGAAATAGATATATATATAGGAAATATGAATAGGTGGAAAAATAGGAAAGTATGTGTCCATTAACAATTTATTATGTCGCACGCCGTTACACCGTTGAAGAAATTCAAGATTCATACATTCATCAACGGATCCGAATATCAAAAGAAGAAGAGGAATCATAGTCTGACAGACCGGACCGGTCCGCCTGCAATAAAAGAACCGATCCGGCTAACCGGACCGGTCCGCCTCAGACACGGACCGGTCCGCCTCAGACCCGGACCGATCCGCTTGCTGAAGGCCAGTATACCCCGGACCGCAAGCGAACCGATGAAGCCTGGAATAAAAGAACCGATCCATCCAACCGACCGATCCGCCCCCAAGCCGGACCGGTCCGCCTGGGATAAATTCGGCCAGATCTGTTAGAGATTTTTTAGGCTCAAAGTTTTCTTATTTAAGACAACTTTAGGGAGTTATTTTCTAAGACTTTTCAAGACGATTTTCAGAGTCCTAAATACTCTAAGTCTTCACCTATTGAGCCCAAGACTATAGGTTTTTTTATTCACACAAATTGCCAAATCTTTGTGAATCTTTTTGGTAACCCAAGAACACAACCTTGTGTTTGTTCAAACCTTTGTGGAGAGATCTTTGCAACCGAGGGCTGCGTGTCATTGCTGAGGGAGTCTCTACAAAGTTTTATGGATGCGTGTCATTGAGGAGTGCTGCGGTTCTTCCTTTGTTGATTGGATTGAGGTTCATGTGGGTTCGCTGCGTGTGGATTCATTGTTGCCGACACCGACCGACACCAGCGGGTATTCATGTGTCACTGTATTTCATTGTAATCTGTGTAAGTTGCGATTTACTTGTTATAGTGAAATAAAAGGTTTTGCCCTGCGGGGATTTTTCCTTAACTTTGTGTCGCATGCTTTATTTATGGGTTGACACTTGCACTTTAGATGCATGATTAGGGGCTGAAATTAAATAAGTGTGCCAAATTAGAAATTTGCGAAGTTAATCAATTATCACACGTAATTCTGCCGTTCTCAATAATCATTCATTGGCATTTTTGCATCAAATTTAACAAACATACTTACTAAGACTATTAGGGCTTAATTGCACATCCATGCGAACCATGTAAAGTGGTGATTATTTTTCTCCTTAATTACTTTTCATAATGTGTCAGTTTTCGTGCCATTTTGGCGTAATTCCCTTATATATTTATTCCAAAAAAATTTCCTTCGAATAAAATCATCAATTTATTATTCAATATTTATTTTTTAGGGCGGGGTATCAAAACGGGACTCCCGATTTGAGAATACGACGACAATTTGAAAATATAAGGACTTAAGCTTGAAAACAAGGCGTTAGAAGGTGAAAAATTTGAAACAACCCTCGTACGGTCCCGAGAGAGGCATCAACAGCTCTCATGGGACCAATGTAATACGTAGGAACTGATTGAGCGATCACGGGACACCCGGTATGAGAATACAATGATAATTTAAAATTTTGAGGACTTAAGCTTGACAACAAGGTGTTAGAGGGTGAAAACTCAATACAGGCCACGTACGGTCCCGTGAGAGGCACTAACACTTCTCACGGGACCAATGTAACTCGTACGAACTGACCGCGTGATCAAGGGACTCCCAGTTTGAGAATACGAAGATAATTTGAAAATATGAGGACTTAAGCTTAAAAACATGGCGTTAGAGGGTGAAAACTCTAAACAACCTCTGTAGGACGAATAAAAATCTACATCGGTTGCAGCAGCTATATATGGCTTATATAGCAGCTATATATTAAAATATTTTTTTTTAAAGGGGATTAACCCCTAATTTATTTGATTATAAGGAAGAAAAGTCCTTCCAGGTGGCAATACAAATACTTAGAAAAGGAGCAAGTCTAGTTGAGAAAATTTTGGTAATAATCTTGTAACAAAAATTACAAAGACTAATAGGCCTAAAGTGACCACTATAAGTAGGATTATGGGATTTTGGAATGAGGGAAATGTTAGTAACGTTCCAAGATTTTGGAATGGTTGCTTCTAAGAAAAAAAATTGAATTGAATTGATCAGGTTCATTTTTATAATCTCCCAACACTTTAGAAAGAAAACCCCATTAAAACCATTTACATCGGCAGCACTATCCCCATTCATGGTTTTAATAGATAGTAAGATTTCTCCTTCACTAGTAATCTGAGTGAGAATATTATTCATTTCATCTGTCACCATTTTAGGAATAATATTCAAAAGAGCATTATCATTTGAAACTGATTCTTCTTAAAGAAGATTTTCAAAATGATTTATGAGTCCAGAGGAAATGTCAGCCTGCGACTTTAGCCATTTTCCATCCTTGTCCTTCAGTCTATGGATCCAGAGATTTCTTCTATTTTTCTTTACAACAGCATGATAAAATTTTGAATTTTTATCTCCATCTTGAATCCATCGGTGTTTAACTTTCTGCTTCTAGAATTGTTCCTCTAAATCCATTGAAAAAATTAAGTTTTACTTGGGTTGCTTGCATTTTTTCTCTAGAAAAATTGGAGGGATCATTCATATACTGGTTTTCTTTATCCAATAACTCATCTTCCAGGTCTGCAAATTATTGAAATATGTTCTTGAAAACATATGTGTCAACTTCTTAAGCTCCTACTTGAGTCTTTTCAATTTCATTGAGAATTTCATCATGAAAGACCCTAGGAATTCTTATTCCTAAGAAAGTTTCACTATTCCTTGAAAGTCCTCATGCATAGTCCACATGTTTTAGAATTTGAAAGGCTTGATGATGTTATCAGCTTGAGTTTCAATCCAAATAAAGAGAGGAGAATGATCTGAACAGTTCTTATTAAGATGCTTGATTGAAGTATTTTGCATAAAAGAGAGCCAAGCTGAGTTAATCAAACCCCTATACAATCTTTCACATATAAGATTAGCATCTCTTTTAATAAACAAAGTAAACTTTGAACCCCCATATCCCATATCTATAACGCCTGCATCCTAAATAAACTAATTGAAATCTGCCATACTTGACTGATCAACATTATTTCCTCCAATTTTTACAGAAGAGTGGGCTACGGTGCTGAAATCACCCATAACCAAGAGCGGACTATCATCAATCACTGACATATTAATCATGAAGCCTTCCCATAAAGACAATATTTCTACCTTACAACATTCTACATATACTAAAGAAATGCAAAAAGAGTTAGGAAATAGAGGATGAGTTATATTAAGGAGGATTTGATGAATACCATTATTAATCAAGACAACATCCATATCAAATGTCCAGAACCACTAAATCTTATTACTAGAATTTTCCCTATATCCATCAAAGTTACGAAAATTACAAAGATCCTGAATCTTCTCAAGCTTGATTTTCGGTTCAAAAATATCTAAGAAAGGAATAGAAGCTATATATGGCAATATATAGCTACTATATAGCTACTATAAATCTTAAAAACAAGGCGTTAGAGGGTGAAAAGATGAAATAGCCCCTGTATGGTCCCGTGAGAGGCACCAACACCTCTCACGAGACCAATGTAACACGTAGGAACTGATCACGCGATAATGGGACTCCCGGTTTGAGATTACGAAGATAATTTGAAAATATGAGGACTTAAGCTTGAAAATAAGGCAATAGAGGGTTAAAAGACGAAACAGCCCCTGTACGGCCCCGTGAGAGACACCAACACCTCTCACGGGAACAATGTAACACATAGGAACTTACCATGTGATAACGGGACTCTCGGTTTCAGAATATTACGATAATTTGAAAATATAAGGACTTAAGCTTGAAAATAAGGCGTTAGAGGGTAAAACTCGAAACATCACCCGTACGGTCCCATGAGAGGTACCAACACCTCTCACGGGACCAATGTAACACGTAGGAACTGACCGCATGATCACAGGACTCCTAGTTTGAGAATACGATAAAAATTTGAAAATATGAGGACTTAAGCTTAAAAATAAGGCGTTAGAGGTTGAAAACTCGAAACAACCCCTGTACGGTCCCGTGAGAGGCACTAACACCTCTAACGGGACCAATGTAACACATAGGAATTGACCGTGCGATCACGGGACTCCCGATTTGAGAATACGACAATAATTTGAAACTATGAAGACTTAAGCTTGAAAATAAGGCGTTAGAAGGGGAAAACACGAAATTGAAAACCGTACGGTCCCGTGAGAGGCACCAACACCTTTCATGGCACCAATGTAACACGTAGGAACTGACGGCACAATCAAGGGACTACCCGTTTAATAATACGATGATAATTTAAAAATATAAGGACTTAAGCTTGAAAATAAGGTGTTAGAGGGTGAAAACTCGAAACAGCCCCCGTACGGTCCCGTGAGAGGCACCAACACCTCTCATGGGACCAATGTAATACGTAGGAACTGATCGAACGATAACGGGACTCCCGATTAGATAATACGATGATAATTTGAAAATATGAGAACTTAGGCTTAAAAACAAGGCGTTAGATGATGAAAACTTGCAATATCCCCAATACGATTCCATGAGAGGCACCAACACCTCTCACGGGACCAATGTAACACGTAGGAATGAACCACGAGATAACTGGAATCCCGATTTAAGAATACGACGATAATCTAAAAATATGAGGACTTAAGATAGAAAATAAGGCGTTAAAGGGTGAAAAATCGAAACAGCCCCTGTACGGTCCCGTGAGAGGAACCAACACATATCACGGGACCAATGTAACATGTAGGAATTAATCACGTGATCATGGGGCTCACGGTTTGAGAAAACGACGATAATTTGAAAATATGGGGACTTAAATTTAAAAACAAGGCGTTAGAGGGGAAAACATGAAATAGCCTCCTTACGGTCCCGTGAGAGGAACCAACACCTCTCACGGGACCAATGTAACACGTAAGAACTGACAGCGGGATCACAGGACTCCAGGTTTGAGAATACAATGATATTTTGAAAATATGAGGACATAAGCTTGAAAATAAGGCGTTAGAGGGTAAAACTCGAAATAGCCCCCGTACGGTCCCGTGAGAGGTACCAATACCTCTTGTCGGACCAATGTAACACGTAGGAATGAACCTCACGATCACAGGACTCTCAGTTTTAGAATACGACGATAATTTAAAAATATGATGGCTTAAGCTTGAAAACAAGGCATTAAAGGGTAAAACTGGAAACAGCCCCCGTATGGTCCCGTGAGAGGCTCTAACACCTTTCACGAGACCAATGTAACACGTAGGAACTGATCACACAATAATGGGACTCCCGGTTTGAGTTTACGATGATAATTTAAAAATATGAGAACTTAAGCTTGAAAATAAGGCGTTAGAGGGTGAAAAGACGAAACAGCTCCCGTACGGTCCCGTGAGAGGAACCAACACCTCTAACGGGACCAATGTAACATGTAAGAACTAACCGCGCAATCACGGGACTCCTCGTTTGATAATACAATGATAATTTAAAATATAAGGACTTAAGCTTGAAAATAAGGCATTAAAGAGTGAAAACTCGAAACAACCCCCGTACGGTTCCGTGAGAGGCACCAACACCTCTCACGGGACCAATATAATCGTTTGATCACGGGATCACGGGACTCCCACTTTGAGAATACGATGATATGGTAGGAACTAACCGTTTGATCACGGGACTCCCACTTTGAGAATACACTGATAATTTGAAAATATAAGGACTTAATCTTGAAAACAAGGCTATAGAAGTTGAAAACTCGAAACAACCCCTATACGGTCCTGTGAGAGGTACCAACACCTCTCACGAGAGCAATGTAACCCGTAGGAACTGACCGCGTCATAACGGGACTCCCGATTTAAGAATACAATGATAATTTGAGAATATAAGGACTTAAGCTTGAAAAAAAGGCGTTGGAGAGTGAAAACTCAAAACAGCCCCATACGATCCTGTGAGAGGCACCGACACCTCTCATGGGACCAATGTAACATGTAGGAACTGACGGCGTGATAATGGGACTCCCAATTTGAGAATACAATGACAATTTGAATGTATGAGAACTTAAGCTTAAAAATAAGGCATTGAGGGTAAAAACTCGAAATAGCCCCGTACGGTTCCGAGAGAGGAACCAACATCGCTCGCGAGACCAATGTAATAGGTAGGAACTGACCGCGCAATAACGGGACTCCCGGTTTGAGAATACGACTATAATTTGAAAATAAGAGGACTTAATCTAGAAAATAAGGCTTTGGAGGGAGAAAACACGAAACAACCCATGTACGGTCCCGTGAGAGGCTCCAACACCTCTCATTGGACAAATGTAACACTTCAGAACTGACGGCGTGATCACGGGACTCCAGGTTTGAGAATACGACAATAATTTGAAAATATAAGGTCTTAAGCTTGAAAATAAGGCGTTAGAGGGTGAAAATTAGAAACAGCCCCAGTACGGTCCCATAAGAGGAACCAGCACCTCTCTGGGACTAATGTGACATGTAGGCACCGATTGTGCCATCACGGAACTCTTGGTTTGAGAATATGATGACAATTTGAAAATATGAGGACTTAAGCTTGAAAATAAGGCGTTATAGGGGCAACACGAAATAGCCCTCGTACGGTCCTGTGAGAGGTACCAACACCTCTCACGGGGCCAATGTAACACGTAGGAACTGATCGCACGATCACGAGACTCCCATTTTGAGAATACGATGATAATTTGAAAATATGAGGACTTAAGCTTGAAAACAAATCATTAGAAGGTAAAACTGTCCTCGTATCATCCCGTGAGAGGCTCCAACACCTCTCACGAGACCGATGTAAAACATAGGAACTGACTGCGCGATAATGGGACTCCTGGTTTGAGATTAAGATGATAATTTGAAAATATGAGGGCTTAAGCTTGAAAACAAGCCATTAAAGGGTGAAAAGATTAGACAACCCCCGTATAGTCCCATGAGAGGCACCAATACCTCTCACGAGACCAATATAACATGCAGGAACTTACCGCACAATAATGGGACTCCCGATTTGAGAATATGATGATAATTTGAAAATATGAGGACTTAAGCTTGAAAACAAGGCATTAGTGGGTGAAAAGACGAAACAGCCCCCGTTTGGTCCCAAGAAAGGCACCAACACCTCTCATGGGACCAATGTAACACGAAGGAACTTACCGCGTGAAAAAAGGACTCCCGATTTGACAATATGATCATAATTTGAAAATATGAGGACTTAAGCTTGAAAACAAGTAATTAGAGGGAGAAATGACGAAACAGCCCCCATACGGTCCCGTGAGAGGCACCAACACCTCTCACAGGACCAATGTAACATGTAAGAACTTACTGCACGATAATGGGACTCCAGATTTGAGAATATGGTGATAATTTGAAAATATAAGGACTTAAGCATGAAAATAAGGCGTTAGAGGGTGAAAACTCGAAACAATCCCCGTACGGTAGCGGAGAAGAACCAACACCTCTCACGGGATGAATGTAACGTGTAGGAACTGACTGAGCGATCACAGACTCCCGATTTGAGAATACGATAATAATTTGAAATTACTATTATTAGTGGGGAAAACATGAAATAGCCCCCGTACGGTCCCTTGAGAGGCACAACACCTCTCACGGGACCAATGTAACACGTCAAAACTGACCGTGAGATAACGAGATTCTCGATTTGAGAATAGGATGATAATTAAAAAATATGAGGACAAAAACTTAAAAACAAGGCGTTAGAGGATGAAAACTTAAAAAAGCCCCCGTACGGTCCCGTGAGAGGAGCCAAAACCTCTCACGGGACCAATATAACATGTAGGAACTTATCGCGCGAAAATGGGACACCCGATTTGAGAATATGATGATAATTTGAAAATATAAGGACTTAAGCTTGAAGACAATTCGTTAGAGGGTGAAAAGACAAAACGGCTCTCGTACGGTCTCGTGAGAGGTACTAACACCATTCGTAGGACCAATGTAACACGTAAGAACTTACCATGCGAAAATGGGACTACCAGTTTGAGAATATGACGATAATTTTAAAATATGAGGACTTATGCTTGAAAACAAGACATTAGAGGGTGAAAAGATGAAACGGCCCCCGTACAGTCCCGTGAGAGGCACCAACACCTCTCACAGGACCAATGTAACACGTAAGAACTTATCGCTCGATAACGGGACACCCGTTTTGAGAATACAATGATAATTTGAAAATATGAGGTCTAAAGCTTATAAACAAGGCATTAGAGAGTGAAAACCTGAAACATGCCCCGTACGATCCCGTGAGAGGTTCCAGCACCTCTCACGGGACCAATGTAACACTTCGGAACTGATCGCACGATCACGGGACTCCTAGTTTGAGAATACAACGATAAGTTGAAAATATAAGGACTTAAGCTTGAAAACAAGGCGTTAGAGGGTGAAACTAAGAAACAACCCCCGTACGGTCCCATGAGAGGAACCAACACCTCTTACGGGACCAATGTAACACGTAGGAAATGATCGCGCGATCGGGGGACTCTCAGCTTGAGAATACGATGACAATTTGAAAATATGAAGACTCAAGCGTGAAAACAAGGCGTTAGAAGGTAAAAACACGAAACTTCCCCCGTACGGTCCGGTGAGAGGTACCAACACCTCTCACGAGACCAATATAACACATAGGAACTGATCGTGCAATCACGGGACTCCCATTTTGAGAATATGATTATAATATAAAAATATGAGGACTTAAGCTTAAAAACAAGGCGTTAGAGAGTGAAATCTCGAAATAGCCCCAGTACGGTTGCGTGAGAGGAACTAGCCCCTCTCACGGGATGAATATAACACGTAGGAACTGACTGTGTGATCACGGGACTCTCGATTTGAGAATACGACGATAATTTGAAAATAATATTTTTAGAGGGGAAAACACGAAATAGCCCCTGTACGATCACGTGAAAGGCACCAACACCTCTCACGGTACCAATGTAATACGTCAAAACTGATCATGAGATAACAGGATTCCCGATTTGAGAATACGATGATAATTTAAAAATATGAGGACGTAAGCTTGAAAACAAGGCGTTAGAGGGTGAAAACTCAAAACAGCCCACGTACGGTCCCGTGAGAGAAACAAACATCTCTCGGGGGACCATTGTAACACATAGGAACTGATCGCGCAATAACGAGACTCCCGATTTGAGAATACGATGATAATTTGAAAATGTGAGGACTTTATCTTGAAAACAAACCGTTAGAGGGTAAAACTCGAAACATCACCCGTATGGTCCCGTGAGAGGCACCAACACCTCTTGCGGGACCAATGTAACACGTAGGAACTGACTGTGCAATCACGGGACTCTCAGTTTGAGAATACGATAATAATTTGAAAATATGAGGACCTAAGCTTGAAAATAAGGCGTTAGAGGGTGAAAACTCGAAACAACCCCCGTACGGTCCCGTTAGAGGCATCAACACCTCTCACGAACCAATATAACATGGAGGAACTGATTGTGCAATAATGGGACTCCCAATTTGAGAATGTGATGATAATTTCAAAATATGGGGACTTAAGCTTGAAAATAAGGTGTTCGAGGGTGAAAACTCGAAATTGCCCCCGTACAGTCCCATGGAGGAACCAACACCTCTCAGGGGACCAATATAACACTTAGGAACTGACTGAGCAACCACGGGACTCCCGATTTGAGAATACGACGATAATTTGAAAATATCAGGACTTGAGCTTGAAAACGAGGTGTTATAGGGGTAAAATTCAAAATAGCCCCCGTACGGTCCCGTGAGTGGCACAAACACCTCTCACGGGACCAATGTAACACATAGGAACTGACCGCATGATAACGGGACACCCAGTTTGATAATACGATGATAATTCAAAAATATGAGGACTTAAGCTTGAAAATCGAGGTGTTAGAGGAGAAAAATTCAAAACAACCCCCGTACGGTCCCGTGAGAGGAACCAACAGCTCTCATGGGACCAATGTAATAAGTAGGAACTGATTGAGCAATCACAAGACTCACGTTATGAGAATACGATGATAATTTGAAATTTTGAAGGCTTAAGCTTGACAACAAGGTGTTCGAGGGTGAAAAGTCGAAACAGCCCCCGTACGGTCCCATGAGAGGCACTAACACTTCTCACGGGACCAATGTAACTCGTACGAACTGATCGCGTGATCAGGGGAATCCCGGTTTAAGAATACGATGATAATTTGAAAATATGAGGACTTAATCTTAAAAACATGGCGTTAGAGGGTGAAAATGCTAAGCAACCCCTGTACGGCGAATAAAAATCTACATCGGCTGCAGCAGCTATATATGGCTTATATAGCAGCTATATATTAAAATATTTTTTTTAAGTGGATTAACCCCTAATTTATTTGATTATAAGGAAGAAAATTCCTTCCAGGTGGTAATACAAATACTTAGAAAAGGAGCAAGTCTAGTTGAGCAAATTTTGGTAATAATCTTGTAACAAAAATTATAAAGACTAATAGGTCTAAAGTCACCACTATGAGTAGGATTATGGGATTTTGGTATGAGGGAAATGTTAGTAACATTCCAAGATTTTGGAATGGTTGCTTCTAAGAAAAAACTTTGAATTGCATTGGTCAGGTTCATTTTTATAATCTCCACACACTTTAGAAAGAAAACCCCATTAAAACCATCTACACCGGCAGCACTATCCCCATTCATGGTTTTAAGAGATAGTAAGATTTCTTCTTCACTAGGAATCCCAGTGAGAATCTTATTCATTTCATCTGTCACCATTTTAGGAATAATATTCAAAAGAGCATTATCATTTGAAACTGATTCTTTTTAAAGAATATTTTCAAAATGATTTATGAGTTCAGAGGAAATGTCAGCCTGGGACTTTAGCCATTTTCCATCCTTGTCCTTCAGTCTATGGATCCAGAGATTTCTTCTATTTTTCTTTACAATAGCATGATAAAATTTTGAATTTTTGTCTCCACTTGAATCCACTAGTGTTTAGCTTTCTGCTTCCAGAATTGTTCCTCTAAAGCCTTAGAAAAATTGAGTTTTGCTTGGGTTGCTTGCATTTCTTCTCTAGAAAAATTAGAAGGATCATTCATATACTGGTTTTCTTTATCCAATAACTCATCTTCCAGGTCTGCTACTTGTTGAAATATGTTCTTGAAAACATTTGTGTCCACTTATTAAGCTCCTGCTTGAGTCTTTTCAATTTCAATGAGAATTTCATCACGAAAGACCCTTGGCATTCTTCTTCCTAAGAAAGCTTCACTATTCTTTGAAAGTCCTCATGCATAGTCCACATGTTTTAGAATTTGAAAGGCATGATAACGTTATCAGCTTGAGTTAGAATCAAAATGATAAGAGGAGAATGATCTGAACAATTCTTGTTATAATACTTGATTGGAGTATTTTGCATAAAAGAGAGCCAAGCAGAGTTAATCAAACCTCTATCCAATCTTTCACATACAAGATTAGCATCTCTTTTAATCAACAAAGTGAAATTTGAACCCCCATATCCCACATCTATAAGGCCTGCATCTTAAATGAACTGATTGAAATCTGCCATACTTGACTGATCAGCATTATTTCCTCTCATTTTTACAGAAGAGTGGGGTACGGTGTTAAAATCACCCACAATCAATAGCGGACTATCATCAATCATTGACATATTAATCATGAAGCCTTCCCATAAAGACAATCTTTCTACCTTACAACATTGTGAATATACTAAAGAAATGCAGAAAGAGTTAGGAAAGAGAGGATGAGTTATATTAAGGAGAACTTGATGAATACCATTATTAATCAAGTCAACATCCATATCAAATGTCTAGAACCACTAAATCTTCTTATTAGAATTTTCCCCAGAGCCATCAAAGTTAAGGAAATTACAAAGCTCTTGAATCTTCTCAAACTTGATTTTTGGTTCCAAAATATCTCTGAAAGGAATAGAAGCTACATATGGCAATATATAGCTGCTGTGAAGCTTAAAAACAAGGCGTTAGAGGGCGAAAATACTAAATAGCCCCCGTACGGTCCCGAGAGAGGCACCAACACCTCTCACGATACCAATGTAACACGTAGGAACTAATCGCGCGATAATGGGACTCCCGGTTTCAGATTACGATGATAATTTAAAAATATGAGGACTTAAGCTTAAAAACAAGGCGTTAGAGGGTGAAAAGATGAAATAGCCCCCGTATGGTCCCGTGAGAGGCCCCAATACCACTCATGGGACCAATGTAACACGTAGGAACATATCGCGTGATAACGGGACTCTCGATTTGAAAATACGATGATTATTTGAAAATATGGGGACTTAAGCTTAAAAATAAGGCGTTAGAGGGTAAAACTTGACACAGCACACGTACGGTCCCGTGAGAGGTACCAACGCCTCTCGTGGGACCAATGTAACACATAAGAATTGAACGCGCGATCACAAGACTCCCGATTTGAGAATACGATGATAATTTGAAAATATGAGGACTTAAGCTTAAAAACAAGGCGTTAGAGGTTGAAAACTCGAAACAACCCTTGTAGGGTCCCGTGATAGGCACCCACACCTCTCACGGGACCAATGTAACACATAGGAATTGATAGCGTGATCACGGGACTCCCAAGAATATGATGATAATTTGAAACTATGAAGACTTAAGCTTGAAAATAAGGCGTTAGAGGGTGAAAACTTAAAACAGCCCCCGTACGGTCCCGTGAGAGGCACCAACACCTCTCGCGGGACTAATGTAACTCGTAGGAACTCACCGTGCTATAACGGGACTCTCGATTTGAGAATAAGATGATAATTTGAAAATAAGAGGACTTAAGCTTGAAAATAAGGCATTGCAGGGAGAAAACACAAAACAGCCCCCGTACGGTCCCGGGATAGGCTCCAACACCTCTCACATGACAAATGTAACACTTCAAAACTGACCGTACGATCACGGGACTCCAGGTTTGAGAATACGATGATAATTTGAAAATATATGGTCTTAAGCTTAAAAACAAGGCGTTAGAGGTTGAAAACTAGAAACAGTCCCCATACGGTCCCGTAAGAAGAACTAACACCTCTCTCGGGACCAATGTGACACGTAGGCACTGATCGCGCGATCACAGGACTCTTGGTTTGAGAATATGATGACAATTTGAAATTATGAGGAAACGGCCCCCATACGGTCCCGTGAGAGGCACCAACACCTCTCACGGGACCAATGTAAGACGTAGGAACTGACCGCTCGATCACGAGACTCCCATTTTGAGACTACGATGATAATTTGAAAATATGAGGACTTAAGCTTGAAAATAAAGCATTAGAGGGTAAAACTTGAAACAGTCCTCGTAACGTCCCGTGAGAGGCTCCAACACCTCTCACGAAACCAATGTAAAACATAGGAACTGACTGTGCGATAATGGGACTCCCAGTTTGAGATTACGATGATAATTTGAAAATATGAGGATTTAAGCTTGAAAACAAGGCTTTAGAGGGTGAAAAGATGAAACAGCCCCCGTACGATCCAATGAGAGGCACCAATACCTCTCACGGGACCAATATAACACGTAGAAACTTACCGCTCGATAATGGGACTCTCGATTTGTGAATACGATGATAATTTGAAAATATGAGGACTTAAGCTTGAAAGCAAGGCATTAGAGGGTGAAAAGACGAAACAGTCCCCGTTCGGTCCCATAAGAGGCACCAACACCTCTCACGGGACCAATGTAACACGTAGAAACTTACCGCGTGAAAATGGGACTCTCAGTTTGACAATATGATGATAATTTGAAAATATGAGGACTTAAGCTTAAAAACAAGACATTAGAGGGAGAAAAGATGAACCAGCCCCCATACAGTCCCGTGAGAGGCACAAACACCTCTCATAGGACCAATGTAACACGTAAGAACTTACTGCACGATAATGGGACTCTCGGTTTGAGAATATGATGATAATTTGAAAATATAAGGACTTAAGCATGAAAATAAGGCATTAGAGGGTGAAAAGTCGAAATAACCTCCGTACGGTAGCATGAGAGGAACCAACACCTCTCATGGGATTAATGTAACATGTAGGAACAGACTACGCGATCACAGCAATCTTGGTTTGAGAATATGATGATAATTTGAAAAAACTATTGTTAGAGGGGAAAACACGAAACAACCCCCATACGATCCCGTGGGAGGCACTAACACCTCTCACGGGACCAATGTAACACGTCGAAACTGATCGTGAGATAACGAGATTACCGATTTGAGAATACGATGATAATTTGAAAATATGAGGATGTAAACTTGAAAACAAGGCGTTAGAGGATGAAAACTCAAAATAGCCCTCGTACGTTCCCGTTAGAGGAGCCAAAACCTCTCACGGGACCAATGTAACATGTAGGAACTTATCGCGCGAAAATGGGACACCCGATTTGATAATATGATGATAATTTCAAAATATGAGGACTTAATCTTGAATACAATTCGTTAGAGGGTGAAAAGACAAAACAGCTCTCGTACGGTCTCGTGAAAGGTACTAACACCATTCGCAGGACCAATGTAACACATAAGAACTTACCATGCGATAATGGGACTCCCGGTTTGAGAATATGATGATAATTTTAAAACATGAGGACTTATGCTTGAAAATAAGACATTAGAGGGTGAAAAGATGAAACCGCCCCCGTACAATCCCGTGAGAGGAACCAACACCTCTCAAAGGACCAACGTAACACGTAAGAACTTATCGCTCGATAACGGGACTCCCGATTTGAGAATACAATGATAATTTGAAAATATGAGGTCTAAAACTTATAAATAAGGCATTAGAGGGTGAAAACTTGAAACATTCCCCGTACGGTCCCGTGAGAGGTACCAACACCTCTCATGGGACCAATGTAACACTTCAGAACTGATCGCAGGATCACGGGACTCCTGGTTTGAGAATACGACGATAATTTAAAAATATAAGGACTTAAGCTTGAAAACAAGGCGTTAGAGGGTGAAAACTAGAAACAACCCCCGTACGGTCCCATGAGAGGAACCAACAACTCTTACGGGTCCAATGTAACACGTAGGAACTGATTGCGCGATCGGGGGACTCTCAGCTTGAGAATGTGATGACAATTTGAAAAAATCAGGACTCAAGCTTGAAAACAAGGCGTTAGAGGGGAAAAACACAAAACTTCCCCCGTACGATCCGGTGAGAGGCACCAACATCTCTCATGGGATAAATGTAACACGTAGGAACTGATCGCGCAATCACGGGACTCCTATTTTGAGAATACGATGATAATATGAAAATATGAGGACTTAAGCTTGAAAACAAGGCGTTAGAGAGTGAAATCTCAAAACAGCCTCCGTACGGTAGTGTGAGAGGAACTAACCTCTCTCACGGGATGAATATAACACGTAGGAACTGACTGTGTGATCACGGGACTCCCGATTTGAGAATACGATGATAATTTGAAAATAATATTTTTAGAGGGGAAAACACGAAACAACCCCCGTACGGTCTCGGGAAAGGCACTAACACCTCTCACGGTACCAATGTAATACGTCAAAATTGACCGTGAGATAACGGGATTCCCAATCTGAGAATACGATGATAATTTGAAAATATGAGAACGTAAGCTTGAAAACAAGGCGTTAGAGGGTGAAAACTCGAAACAGCCCTCGTACGATCCCGTGAGAGGAACAAACATCTCTCGCGGGACCAATGTAACACGTAGGAACTGATCGCACGATAACAGGACTCCCAGTTTAAGAATACAATGATAATTTGAAAATATGAGGACTTTAGCTTGAAAATAAACCGTTAGAGGGTAAAACTCAAAACATCACCGGTACGGTTCCGTGAGAGGCACCAACACCTCTTACGGGACCAATGTAACACATCGGAATTGACCGTGCGATCACGGGACTCTTGGTTTGATAATATGACAATAATTTGAAAATATGAGGGCCTAAGTTTGAAAACGAGGCATTAGAGGGTGAAAACTCGAAATAGCCCCCGTACAGTCCCGTTAGAGGCACCAACACCTCTCATGAACCAATATAACATGGAGGAACTGGTTGTACGATAATGGGACTCCTAATTTGAGAATGTGATGATAATTTCAAAATATGGGGACTTAAGCTTGAAAACAAGGCGTTCGAGGGGGAAAACTCGAAATTGCCCATGTACGGTCCCATGGAGGAACGAGCACCTCTAAAGGGACCAATATAACACGTAGGAACTGACTGAGCAATCACGATACTCCCTATTTGAGAATACGATGATAATTTGAAAATATAAGGACTTAATCTTGAAAATGAGTTGTTAGAGGGGAAAAATTCAAAATAGCCCCCGTACGGTCCCGTGAGAGGCACCAACACCTCTCACGGGGACCACTGTAACACGTAGGAACTGACCGTGTGATAACGGGACTCACGACTTGAGAATATGATGATAATTTCAAAATATGAGGACTAAAGATTGAAACCAAGGCATTAGATGGTGAAAACTCAAAACATCACACGTACGGTCCCGTGAGAGGCACTAACACCTCTTACGGGACCAATGTAGCACATAGGAACTGACCGCATGATAACAGGACACCCGGTTTGAGAATACGAAGATAATTCATAAATATGAGGACTTAAGCTTGAAAACCGAGGTGTTAGAGGGAAAAAATTCGAAATAACCCCCGTACGGTCCCGTGAGAGGAAACAACAGCTCTCATGGGGCCAATGTAACACGTAGGAACTGATTGAGCGATCACGGGACACCCGGTATGAGAATACAATGATAATTTAAAAATTTGAGGACTTAATCTTGACAACAAGGTGTTAGAGGGTGAAAACTCAATACAGGCCACGTACGGTCCCGTGAGAGGCACTAACACTTCTCACGGGACCAATGTAACTCGTACGAACTGACCGCGTGATCAAGGGACTCCTAGTTTCAGAATACGAAGATAATTTGAAAATATGAGGACTTAAGCTTAAAAACATGGCGTTAGTGGGTGAAAACGCTAAACAACCCCTGTAGGACGAACAAAAATCTACATCGGTTGCAGCAGCTATATATGGCTTATATAGCAGCTATATATTGACATAATTTTTTTTTGAAAGGGGATTAACCCCTAATTTATTTAATTATAAGGAAGAAAAGTCCTTCCAGGTGGCAATACAAATACTTAGGAAAGGAGCAAGTCTAGTTGAGCAAATTTTGGTAATAATCTTGTAACAAAAATTACAAAGACTAATAGGCCTAAAGTGACCACTATAAGTAGGATTA
Source organism: Sambucus nigra (assembly GCA_949130495.1). Classification (NCBI taxonomy): domain Eukaryota; kingdom Viridiplantae; phylum Streptophyta; class Magnoliopsida; order Dipsacales; family Adoxaceae; genus Sambucus; species Sambucus nigra. The sequence continues at coordinate 409,239,753 of OX422218.1, read as the reverse complement.
TGGGATTTTGGAATGAGGGAAATGTTAGTAACATTCCAAGATTTTGGAATGGTTGCTTCTAAGAAAAAAAAATTGAATTTCATTGGTCAGGTTCATTTTTATCATCTCCCAGCACTTTAGAAAGAAAACCCCATTAAAACCATCTACACCGGCAGCACTATCCCCATTTATGGTTTTAATAGATAGTAAGATTTCTTCTTCACTGGGAATCTCAATGAGAATATTATTCATTTCATCTGTCACCATTTTAGGAATAATATTCAAAAGAGCATTAGAATTTGAAACTGATTCTTCTTAAAGAAGATTTTCAAAACGATTTATGAGTTCAGAGGAAATGTCAGCCTGCTACTTTAGCCATTTTCCATCCTTGTCCTTCAGTCTATGGATCCATAGATTTCTTCTATTTTTCTTTACAACATCATGATAAAATTTTGAATTTTTGTCTCCATCTTGAATCCACTGGTGTTTAACTTTCTGCTTCCAGAATTGTTCCTCTAAAGCCATTCAAAAAATTAAGTTTTACTTGGGTTGCTTGCATTTCTTCTCTAGAAAAATCGGAGGGATCATTCATATACTGGTTTTCTCTATCCAATAACTCATCTTCCAGGTCTACTACTTGTTGAAATATGTTTTTGAAAACATCTGTGTCCACTTCTTAAGCTCCTACTTGAGTCTTTTCAATTTCATTGAGAATTTCATCATGAAAGACCCTTGGCATTCTTCTTCCTAAGAAAGTTTCACTATTCTTTGAAAGTCCTCATGCATAGTCCACATGTTTTAGAATTTGAAAGGCTTGATGATGTTATCAGCTTGAGTTTCAATCCAAATAAAGAGAAGAGAATGATCTGAACAGTTCTTATTAAGATGCTTGATTGAAGTATTTTGCATAAAAGAGAGCCAAGCAGAGTTAATCAAACCTCTATACAATCTTTCACATATAAGATTAGCATCTCTTTTAATAAACAAAGTAAACTTTGAACCCCCATATCACATCTGTATAACTCCTGCATCCTGAATAAACTAATTGAAATCTGCCATACCTGACTGATCAGCATTATTTCCTCCAATTTTTACAGAAGAGTGGGCTACGGTGTTGAAATCACCCATAACCAAGAGTGGACTATCATCAATCATTGACATACTAATCATAAAGCCTTCCCATAAAGAAAATATTTCTACCTTATAACATTTTGCATATACTAAAGAAATGTAAAAAGAGTTAGGAAAGAGAGGATGAGTTATATTAAGGAGGACTTGATGAATACCATTATTAATCAAGTCAACATCCATATCAGATGTCCAGAACCACTAAATCTTATTACTAGAATTTGCCCCACAGCCATCAAACTTAAGGAAATTACAAAGATCTTGAATCTTCTCAAGCTTGATTTTCGGTTCCAAAATATCTAAGAAAGGAATAGAAGCTATATATGGCAATATATTGCTGCTATATAGCTTCTATAAAGCTTAAAAACAAGGCGTTAGAGGGTGAAAAGATGAAATAGCTCCCGTATGGTCCCGTGAGAGGCACCAACACCTCTCACGAGACCAATGTAACATGTAGGAACTGATCACGCGATAATGGGACTCCCGGTTTGATATTACGAAGATAATTTGAAAATATGAGGACTTAAGCTTGAAAATAAGGCAATATAGGGTTAAAAGACGAAACAGCCCCCGTACGGCCCCGTAAGAGACACCAACACCTCTCACGGGACCAATGTAACACATAGGAACTTACCGTGTGATAACGGGACTCTCGGTTTCAGAATATTATGATAATTTGAAAATATAAGGACTTAAGCTTGAAAATAAGGCGTTAGAGGGTAAAACTCAAAACAGCACCCGTACGGTCCCGTGAGAGGTACCAACACCTCTCACGGGACTAATTAACACGTAGGAACTGACTGCATGATCACGGGACTCCGAATTTGAGAATACGATGATAATTTGAATCTAATAGACTTAAGCTTGAAAACAAGGCGTTAGAGGGTGAAAACTTAAAAAAGCCCCCGTACAGTCCCGTGAGAGGCACCAACACCTCTCGCGGGACTAATGTAACTCTTAAGAACTCACCACGCTATAACGGGACTCCCGATTTGAGAATACGATGTTAATTTGAAAATAAGAGGACTTAAGCTTGAAAATAAGGCGTTGGAGGGAGAAAACACGAAACAGCCCCCGTACGGTCCCGTGATAGGCTCCAACACCTCTCTCATGACAAATGTAACACTTCAAAACTGACCGCACGATCATGGGACTCCAGGTTTGTGAATACGATGATAATTTTAAAATATAAGGTCTTGCTTAAAAACAAGGTGTTAGAGGGTAAAAACTAAAAACAACCCCCGTACAATCCCGTAAGAAGAACTAACACCTCTTGCGGGACCAATGTGACACGTAGGTACTGATCGCGCGATCACGAAACTCTTGGTTTGAGAATATGACTATAATTTGGAAATATGAGGAAACGGCCCCGGTACGATCCCGTGAGAGGCACCAACAGCTCTCACGGGACCAATGTAACACGTAGGAACTGACCGAACGATCACGAGACTCCCATTTTGAGACTACGATGATAATTTTGAAATATGAGGACTTACGCTTTAAAATAAAGCATTAGAGGGTAAAACTTGAAACAGTCCCCGTATCATCCCATGAGAGGCTCCAACACCTCTCACGAGACCAATGTAAAACATAGGAACTGACTGTTCGTTAATGGGACTCCCGGTATGAGATTATGATGATAATTTGAAAATGTGAGGATTTAAGCTTGAAAATAAGGATTTAGAGGGAGAACAGATGAAACAACCCCCGTACGGTCCATGAGAGGCACCAATACCTCTCACGGGACCAATATAACACGTAGGAACTTACCTCTTGATAATGTGACTCTCGATTTGTGAATACGACGATAATTTGAAAATATGGGGACTTAAGCTTGAAAGCAAGGCATTATAGGGTGAAAAGACAAAATAGTCCCCGTTCGGTCCCGTGAGAGGCACCAACACCTCTCACGGGACTAATGTAACACGTAGGAACTTACCGCATGAAAATGGGACTCTCAGTTTGACAATATGATGATAATTTGAAAATATGAGGACTTAACCTTAAAAACAAGATAGTAGAGGGAGAAAAGATGAAACAACCCCCATACAATCCCGTGAGAGGCACAAACACCTCTCACAGGACCAATGTAACACGTAAGACCTTACTACATGATAGTGGGAGTCTCGGTTTGAGAATATGATGATAATTTGAAAATATAAGGACTTAAGCATGAAAATAAGGCGTTAGAGGGTGAAAAGTCGAAATAGCCCCCATACGGTATCATGAGAGGAACCAACACTTCTCACGGGATGAATGTAACATGTAGGAATTGACTGCACAATCACAGGACTCTCGGTTTGATAATACGATGATAATTTGAAAATACTATTGTTAGAGGGGGAAAACACGAAACAGCCCCGTACGGTCCCGTGAGAGGCACTAACACCTCTCACGGGACCAATGTAACACGTCGAAACTGACCGTGAGATAACGGGATTACCGACTTGAGAATACGATGATAATTTGAAAATATGAGGACGTAAGCTTGAAAACAAGGCGTTAGAGGATGAAAACTCAAAACAGCCCCCGTACGGTCCCGTGAGAGGAACCAAAACCTCTCACGGGACCAATGTAACACGTAGGAACTTACCGAGCGAAAACGAGACACCCGATTTGAGAATATGATGATAATTTTAAAATATGAGGACTTAAGCTTAAAAACAAGCCGTTAGAGGGTGCAAAGACGAAACATCCCCCGTACGGTCCCATGAGAGGCACCAGCACCATTCGCAGGACCAATGTAACACGTAAGAACTTATCGTGCGATAATGGGACTCCCGGTTTGAGAATATGACGATCATTTTAAATATGAGGACTTCGACTAATTAAATACCGGGTAGCTACTCCTTTATAAAATTAATTCAAAATGTCAAGTTGGTCCAGTTAATAGCATCACTGTCGAAAACATTTTAATGATTACTAATCACCTAGTATTAAAAAAGTAAGTTGCCAAATTTTAATTTAAGTCTGATTAACATGCAACAAGTATAATGAAGAATAAAAACACCATTCACCATAAAGAAGTAAATAGAGTAACCATCATATAATGTAAATAAAATCTGGAGGAAAAAATCCTCACTACAATCCCACAACTGAAATAAGTAATGAAATACTAAGACTGAATACTGAAATAATACATGCTAAAGTCTGAAAACTGAAATGGAAAGATGTCTCTAATAGAAATGGGCAACATGCCCTACAACTGATAGATACTGAATCAGGAATCCAAATGATAGAAGCGTCTAAAAGAAAATCCCTGTAGCTTCCACAAACAGCTACAGCTCATCTTCTGAATGAGTATCCTAGGCATGGTGTCCTTGTGGTTGGGCACCTGAAAATGGTTTTACAAAAATAGATTTGAAAAGCAAACGGGTCAGAGCCCGAATGTGGAGTTATATTTTAAAACCTGCAAGTGCTTTAAAAACATTTAAAACATTAAATGCAAAGTACATGTTAGGACGTGCACTCACATGATATTCTCACCTCTCGTCTAATTGTGCACTCCTAACGTAAGTACCCATCTACAACGACACAAACCACTAGCTAAGTGACATCATAACTAGCTAGACTGTTATAGGTCCTACCCTTATTACTCGGTTCTATTAACATTATAACGCTCGTAATTAAATAGGGGTTTAACGTAAACTTAGATGCTCAATATGCAATATATTTCACTATCAGCTAACCCGTTATGTTTCTCGAAACAATACCGTAATTATATTCACAACATTAACATGAAGGTTCCCATTAATTAAGTGTATATTATTCACATCATAAATATACAATACAAGCACCCCGAGAACTAAGCTGTGGTGCACACATACTCTGCTATCCATCCTGGTACATCACGTACATAAGGATTACATATTCCGAATCTCTCAGGAATAGTTCACAGATAACAACATCACGAATAATGGAGGCGAACACAGTCACATCACATGGGTCACGCACATACCTATGCTCCCACGATCAGCGGACTTATTAATATCCCAATAAGTCTTTCTATGACCTATGTTCATCAAGGTAACCAGTCTAAATCCGGGAAACACAAGGATTAGAGGGCCCTAAGCGAACGCAAACCTCCCTTGATAGCAAGTATGGTAGGTATGTCATACACACAATTCATATACCAATACTAAGTAAACACACGTCTTAGTAATCTCGTAGTTTAATTGTAGTACTATTCTCATTCTCGTACCAATATATAATTTACACACTTTATACGATTCCGGTTTATAATCATACGCGCCATAATCTATTCTCACGTCGTAGTAGACACTCAAGTCACAACCCAAGCGGTTCCTTGATTTAAATCACTCGTATATAATTTACTCCTCATAATAACCCAAAAGTCCCAAATCTATCAATACATCATCAAGGAATGTTAACTCTACCCTCGAACAAGTTTACGGGACTCCCCATATCAAAATAGGCCAAAAAGGCCCAAACTGCCAGCTCGTTAGAAGTCTCGTTCGAACGAGGCTGTTCGAACGAGATCAAACTGTCAGCTCGTTAGAAGTCTCGTTCGAACGAGACTGTTCGAACAAGATCCAGTTCGTTCGAACGAACTGTACCTTCCAACGAGATCTCGTTCGAACGAAGTATCGAACAAAATTCCTTTTCGTTAGAAGCGACTGGTCAACTAGTTAGAAGCTCGTTCGAACGAGCTCGTTCGAACGACCTGAGTTGGTTTCTAACGAGCTACCAGCTGCGAGCCCAGAAATTCCAAAATCGTTTTTCACCCAATTTCTACTCCTCAAATCTCCTCTAAACTTCGTCCCAACTACGTTTTAAGGTCTCTAATAAATCCTAAACATATTATAGTCACATCCTAACACGTTTTAAAGGATTAATCCATCCTAACATCAACCAAATTTACAAATCTCAACACTTTTGCCCAATTTTTCAAAACATGAACCCTAACTTTATGAATCATGAATTAATCCAATATAAATCCGTTTTAATTTCTTCCAATCACAAATATCATGAGAATAATCATATACCTATCATTCTACATGCAATTCTCCTCAAGATTTTCAAGTTCTATGTTCTAAACTACATGGGTTTTCATTATTTCACCAAGAACAAACATAAATTTGAATTATCTAACATGGAAAGAACATTCTCTGAAATTAAATGGAATTAAGTCACTTGCCTCGGGTTTATCTCTGATTTAGATGTTGGTTTGATGGAGCTTTTTCGGAGAATTCCTTCTCTCTCCAAGCTTTCTTCTCCAATGGTTATGGTGGTTAGGGTTTGCTTTGGGAAGATATTAGAAAACCTAATTCTAATAACCTATGTAGCCCTCTAGGTTAATATGGGTTGGTTAGTGTCTTAGTGGGTCAAATCCACATCAGATGTAATTAACCAATTTTCGTCACTTTTAATTTCCCAAAATACGAAATTACCAAAATACCCTTTATATTGCCGGTATGGCCTAAAAATACCCCGGGACCCAAACTACACCCCCGGCTAGTGTTTTTTGACTATCTCGACCCTTCCGGACGCGTTGGCGCACTCAAAACGACCATACGGATAATAGAAATAAAAATCACTTTTATAATTAAAATAATATACCATGACGCGGCGGTCACACGCGTCTCAACAAAATTCCCAAATTGCCGTATATAAATCTCACGACAAATTTCATAATTCAATATTCATATAAAAACATGTATGCACATAATCAAATACCAACTCGCATCTCGTTAGCATTTTTAACCCGGATTAATTTCCGATTAATTCACATTTAATTAATTAATCCCAAAAATAAATATAGCCAAAAGTACGGGGTATTACACCAACACCTCTCATAGGACCAATGTAACACGTAAGAACTTATCGCGCGATAACGGGACTCCCGTTTTTAGAATATGATGATAATTTGAAAATATGAGGTCTAAAGCTTGTAAATAAGGCATTAGAGGGTGAAAACTCAAAACAGGCCCCGTACGGTCCCGTGAGAGGTACCAAAACCTCTCACGGGACCAATGTAACACTTCGGAACTGATCGCACGATCACGGGACTCCCGATTTGAGAATACGACAACAATTTGAAAATATAAGGACTTATGCTTGAAAATAAGGCGTTAGAGGGTGAAAACTAGAAACAACCCCCATACGGTCCCATGAGAGGAACCAACACCTCTCACGGGACTAATGTGACACGTAGGAACTGATCGCGTGATCACGGGACTCTTGGCTTGAGAATACGACGACAATTTGAAAATATGAGGACTTAAACTTGAAAATAAGGCGTTAGAGGGGGAAAACACGAAACTTCCCCGGGACGGTCCCGTGAGAGGCACCAACACCTCTCACGGGACCAATATAACACGTAGGAACTGATCTCGCAATCACTGGACTCCCATTTTGAGAATACTATGATAATTTGAAAATATGAGGACTTAAGCTTGAAAACAAGGTGTTAGAGGGTGAAATCTCGAAATGGCCCCCCGTACGGTAGCATGAGAGGAACTAACCCCTCTCACCGGATGAATGTAACATATAGGAACTGATTGTGCGATCACAGGACTCCCGATTTGAGAATACGACGATAATTTGAAAATAATATTTTTAGAGGGGGAAAACACAAAACCCCCGTACGGTCCCGTGAGAGGCACCAACAACTCTCACGGGACCAATGTAATACGTCGAAACTGACCGTGAGAAAACAGGATTCCCAATTTGAGAATACGATGATATTTGAAAATATGAGGAAGTATGCTTGAAAACAAGGCGTTAGAGGGTGAAAACTTGAAACAACCCCCATACGATCCCGTAAGAGGAACGAACACCTCTCGAAGGACCAATGTAACACGTAGGAACTGATCGCGTGATAACGGGACTCCTGGTTTGAGAATACGATGATAATTTGAAAATATGAGGACTTTAGCTTGAAAACAAGTCGTTTGGGGGTATAACTAGAAACAGCCCCCGTTCGGTCCCGTGAGAGGCACCAACACCCCTTGCGGGACCAATGTAACACATAGGAACTGAACGTGCAATCGCGGAACTCTCGATTTGAAAATACGACAATAATTTGAAAATATGGAACCTAAGATTGAAAACAAGGTGTTAGAGGGTGAAAACTCGAAACAGCCCCCATATGGTCCCGTTAAAGGTACCAACACCTCTCACGAACCAATGTAACACATAGGAACTGACTGTTTGATAATGGGACTCCTAATTTGAGAATATGATGATAATTTGAAAATATGGGGACTTAAGTTTGAAAGCAAGGCATTCGAGGGTAAAAACTCAAAATATCCCGCTACGGTCCCGTGGAGGAACCAACACCTCTCACGTGACCAATATCACACGTAGGAACTGACCGAGCGATCACGGGACTTCCGATTTGAGAATACGATGATAATTTGAAAATATGAGGACCTAAGCTTGAAAACGAGGTGTTAGAGGGGAAAAATTCAAAACAGCCTCACGGGATCAATGTAACACGTAGGAACTGACCATGTGATAACAGGACTCACGATTTGAGAATACGATGATAATTTCAAAATATGAGGACTAAATCTTGAAAATAAGGAATTAGACGGTGAAAACTCAAAACATCCCCCGTACAGTCCCGTGAGAGGCACCAACACCTCTTACAAGACCAATGTAACACATAGGAACTGACCGCGCGATAATAGGACTCTCGATTTGAGAATACGATGATAATTCAAAAATATGAGGACTTAAGCTTGAAAACAAGGTGTTAGAGGGGAAAATTTTGAAACGCCCCCGTACGGTCCCGTGAGAGGCACCAACAGCTCTCATGGGACCAACATAACACGTAGGAACTGATTGAGCGATCACGGGACTCTTGGTATTAGAATACGATGACAATTTGAAAATTTGAGGACTTAAGCTTGGCAACAAGGTGTTAGAGGGGAAAACACGAAACACCCCCGTACGATCCCGTAAGAGGCACCAACACCTCGTATGGGATCAATGTAACTCGTAGGAACTGGTCACGGGACTCTCGATTTGAGAATATGATGATAATTTTAAAATATGAGGACTTAATCTTGAAAATAAGGCGTTAGAGGGTGAAAATAGGAAACAACCCCCGTACGGTCCCGTGAGAGGCACTAACGCCTCTCGCGGGACTAATGTAACATGTAGGAACTAACTGCACTATAACGGGACTCCATTTGGAGAATACGATGATAATTTCAAAATCTGAGGACTTAATCTTAAAAATAAGGCGTTAGAGGGAGAAAACATGAAACAACCCCTGTACTGTCCCGTGAGAGGCACCAACACCTCTCACGAGACTAATATAACACTTCAGAACTGACTGCACGATCATGGGACTCCTGGTTTGAGAATACGATAATAATTTGAAATTATAAGGACTTAAGCTTGAAAACAAGGTGTTATAGGGTTAAAACTAGAAACAGCCCCCGTACGATCCCTTGAGAGGAACCAAGACCGCTCACGGGACTAATGTGACACGTAGGAACTAATTGCGTGATCACGGGACTCTCAGTTTGACAATATGATGACAATCTGAAAATATCAGGACTTCAGCTTGAAAACGGCATTAGATGTGAAAAACACGAAACAGTCCCCATACGGTCCCGTGAGAGGCACCAACACCTCTAACGGGACCAATGTAACACGTAGTAACTGACCGCATGATAATGCGACTCCCAGTTTGATAATACGACAATAATTTGAAAATATGAGGACTTAAGCTCGAAAATAAGGCGTTAGAGGGTAAAACTGGAAATAGCCCCCGTATTGTACAGTGAGACGCTCCAACACCTCTCACGAGATCAATGTAAAATTTAGGAACTGACCGAGCGATAATGGTTCTTCCGATTTGAGATTACGATGATAATTTGAAAATATGAGGACTTAAGCTTGAAAACAAGGCATTAAAGGGTGAAAAGACAAAACAGCCCCTTTACGATCCCGTGAGAGGCACCAATACCTCTCATGGGACCAATGTAACACGTAGAAACTTACAGCGCGATACTGGGACTCCCGGTTTGGGAATATGATGATTATTTGAAAATATGAGAACTTAAGCTTAAAAACAAGGCGTTGGAGGGTGAAAACTCAAAACAGGCCTCGTACGGTCTCGTGAGAGGCACCAACACCTCTCACGGGACCAATGTAACATGTAAGAACTGACCGCGTGATAACAGGACTCCCGGTTTGACAATACAATGATAATTTGAAAATATGAGGACTTAAGCTTGAAAACAAGGCATTAGAGGGTGTAAAGATGAAACAACCCCCGTACGGTCCCGGGAGAGGCACCAACACCTCTCATGGGACCAATATAACACGTTGGAACTTACCGCGTGAAAATTGGACTCCCGATTTGATAATATGATGATAATTTGAAAATATCAGGGCTTAATCTTAAAAATAAGGCGTTAGAGGGTGAAAAGACAAAACAACTCCCGTACGGACCCGTGAGAGGACCCAACACCTCTCACGGGACCAATGTAACACGTAAGAACTTACTATGTGATAATGGGACTCCCGGTTTGAGAATATGATGATAATTTGAAAATATAAGGACTTAAGCTTGAAAATAAGGCGTTATAGGGTGAAAACTCGAAACAGACCCCGTATGGTCCCGTGAAAGGCACCAACACCTCTCACGGGACCAATGTGACACGTAAGAACTAACCGCGCGATCATGGGGCTCCCAGTTTGAGAATACGATGATAATTTAAAAATATAAGGACTTAAGCTTGAAAATAAGGCATTATAGGGTGAAAACTCGAAACAGCCCCCGTACGGTAGCGTGAGAGGAACCAACACCTCTCACGGGATGAATGTAACACGTAGGAACTGATGGCACGATCACAGGACTCCCGATTTGAGAATACAATAATAATTTGAAAATACTATTCTTAGAGGCGGAAAACACGAAATAGCCCTCGTACGGTCCCGTGAGAGGTACCAACACCTCTCACAGGACCAATGTAACACGTCGAAACTAACTGTGAGATAACGGGATTCCTGATTTGAGAATACAATAATAATTTGAAAATATGAGGACTTAAGCTTGAAAACAAGGCGTTAGAGGGTGAAAACTCGAAATAGCCCTCGTACGGTCCCGTAAGAGGCACCAACACCTCTCACGAGACCAATGTAACACATAGGAACTGACCATGTGATAACGGGACTCCCTATTTGAGAATAAGACGATAATTTCAAAATATGAGGACTTAATCTTAAAAACAAGGCGTTCGAGTGTGAAAACTCGAAACAGCCCCCATACGGTCCTATGGAGGAATCAACAGCTCTCACGAGACCAATGTAACATGTACGAACTGATCGCGTGATCATGGGAATCTCAGTTTGAGAATACGATGATAATTTTAAAATATGAGGACTTCAGCTTGAAAATAAGGTGTTAGATGGTGAAAACTCGAAACAGTCCCCGTACGGTCCCGTGAGAGGCACCAACGCCTCTCACGAATCAATGTAACACGTAAAAACTGATCGCATGATAAAAGGACACCCAGTTTGAGAATACAATGATAATTTGAAAATATGAGGACTTAAGCTGGAAAACGAGGCGTTAGAGGGGAAAATTCGAAACAGCCCCATATGATCCCGTGAGAGGAACCAACAGCTCTCATGGGACCAATGTAACACGTAGGAAATGATCGAGCAATCACGGGACTCCAGGTAAGATAATACGATGTTAATTTGAAAATATGAGGACTTAAGCTTGACAACAAGGTGTTAGAGCGGGAAAACACGAAACAGACTCCATATGGTCACATGAGAGGCATCAACACCTCTCGCGAGACCAATGTATCACGTAGGAACTGACCGCATGATAATTGGACTCCTGGTTTGAGAATATGATGATAATTTTAAAATCTGAGGACTTAAGCTTGAAAACAAGGCGTTAGTGGGTGAAAACTTGAAACGGCCCCCGTATGGTCCCGTGAGAGGAAACAGCACCTCTCACAGGACCAATGTAACTCGTAGGAACTGATCGCATGATCACAAGACTCCCAATTTGAGAATACAATTATAATTTGCATATTTTTAGACTTAGGCATAAAAACATGGCGTTAGTGGGTGAAAACCCGATACAGCCCCCGAATGTCCCCGTGAGTGGCACCAACACCTCGCACGGGACCAATGTAACTCGTAGGAACTGACCGTGCGATCACAGAACTCCCGATTTGAGAATACGATGATAATTTTCATATTTCTAGACTTAGGCATAAGAAAATGGCGTTAGTGGGTGAAAACCCAAAATAGCCCCTAAACGAGCCCCGTGAGTGGCACCGACACCTCGCACGGGACCAATGTAACTCGTAGGAAATGATATGTTGATAATTATAACTCATATATATAGTTTTTTAGCTTGAATAATTTTTTTGTAAAACTACTTGGTTACTGATATCATTTTTTTTGTATCCTATCATATATAGGATTTTTACACGTGGAACAAATAAAGGAGGCAATGGTTTACAATATGAAGATTGTTTATATAATGTTGTGAACATTCAGGATTATGTTTTTATGTGTTACAGTCGTGCGGGCTTTTATTGTTTAGTTTTATGGTCGTGCGGACTTTTATAATTTGATTGTTAAATTTTATGGTCATGCGGGCTTTATATTAAGTAGGTTTTACATTTTCAGGGTTTGGAATGTCCAGGAAATAGAGGAAACTCTACATAATTTTTTTTGGGTCTGTAAATTATTAAGACGTGTAATATTTTTAAGTTTGTATAGATATTAGTTTATTAACAACGTTCCCATTTCGTAATTTGTGATTTTTTTTATTGTTTTGCCAATAATAAATATTTGTAACACCTCGTACACGTCCAACGTTACATGTAACAACCGACCGTGCAGTCACAGGACCCCCAATTTTAGGATTGGACCAAAAAAAGACATTGTTTTTTAAATTATAGTTAAATATGGTCATGGACTTTGTCCATGACCATTTTTATTTTTTTCGCCGCGTATTAAAATGGTCAAGGCGAAAGTCCATGACCCCCAACCGTGACGAAAAATGGTCGCAGCCAAAGTCTGAGACAATTTTTTTTCCTTTTTTTTCATTGCGGTGTGGATCACAGACTTGTGCCACGACCATTTTTTTCCTTTTTTTCGTCGTGGTGTGGGTCGCGAACTTTGGCCCTGACCAATTTTTGTCACGGTTGTAGGTCATAGATTTGGGCCGCGACCATTTTTTTCCTTTTTTTTCGTCGCGGCGTGGGTCACGGGCTTTGGCCACGATCAATTTTGTCACGGTTGTGGGTCACGAACGAAGGCCGCGACCATTTTTTCCCATCACGGTATGGGTTACGGCACAAGTCCACGACCATCTGTCGTGACCCACGAAATGGTCACGGACTTGGGCCGCGACCTACAAAATGGTCACGGCACAAGTACGCGACCCACAGTCTTGATCAGGGATTTTAGCCGTAACCATTCACCATTTTTGTAGTAGTGGAAGAGGATTTTGGAGATCACCTTATAGTTGAAGTTATAAAGGATAATTATCCTGAAATATTTACAGTTTTAGGATGCTTCACTGTAGGAATCAGGACAATAGGAGTGATAGTCCAGCATTTATGGAGATCCTCTCGAACAAAGTAGATATTGGAAGCTTTGAGTATGTCCTCTTTAATAATATTCCAGCATCTCTTATAGAACATTCTACCAAATCCATCTGAATCAGGGGTAGAGTCGTAACACATTGAAATAACATAATGGTATATATCCTCTTCAGTGGATAAAGCCTCAAGAGAAGCATTGGATTCAGTTGACATGAGGAAAGGGATGGTACTGAGAAGCTCTTCATTATTAACTTAATCATCTGTAGAAAGTAGGTTTGAGAAATATGAAATTATATAATAATTTATTCTTTCCCTCTCCTCCAACCAATTGGCATTTGTGTCTTTGATTATATAAATGGATAGATTCTTTTGATTAACTTTGACTTTATAGTGGAAAAAATAGGACTTAGAGTCACCATCAGATAGCCATTTAACTGAGGACTTTTTCTTCCTCTATATTTCTTTTTTCTAAGGGCCTGCATCAATAAAGCCTTGTTGTGATTTAGGGAAAGTCTTTTCTCTTTTGTATGTTTAATTCATAGTCCAATTCTTATTACATCGCCACGTCTTTGAAGATATTTTGAAAAAGATCTTTGAATATATCATTGTTCCAAGTCTTCAAGACAACTTTAAGCCTTTTAAATTTTGAAGAAAAATTATGCATATACATAGAGGTGAAATTTTTTTATAGTAATAATAGACCAAATATTCAAAACTTGTATGAAAAAATCACATGTTTTTAAATTTAAAAATCATTGGCACATTATCCATTGTTGTTTTGATACAAAAAAGAAAATGAGAGTGATCTGAACAAAACCTATTGAGGTGTTGAATTGAGGTGTTTGGATAGGTCAAAGTCCACTAGTTATTGATTAAACCTCAGTCCAATATTTCCATAATAAGGCTATCCTCCTTCATATTACTAAATTTGGTAAATTTTATGCCTTTATACCCTAGGTCAACTAAGCCACTCATGTCCAATTCTTGAGTGAAATCTCTAACTTCTAGATGATCCACATCATTGCCTCCAAGCTTTTCATTTTGACTTGTCACAACATTGAATTCCCCCATAACTAGATGAGAAGTATTATCATTATTGGAACTAATTTCATGCAGTTGATCCCATGGAAACATTCTGTACTCCTTAGTGCATTTTGCATACACTGAAGTCAAGACAATATCATGGGCAACTGAAAGATGGGTGGTATTTGATTGACAATTGACCTCTATACCAAATCTCCAAAAAAAATCCATATTTTGCCAGAGATGTAGCTGCTATAACCATCAAAACCCCACTTAATTCTGAACATCTCTAATTGATTAGAGTCTAATTTGGGTCTTATAAGAGATAAAACATGACATTTATGAGTTTTATAAGTTTCCTAATTCTTCGAGCAAATGGGTTATTCCCAACCCCTTGATATTCCGGATAAGGAAGCCACTCATTGAGGCAGTTTGAGGTTGGAGTGATTGGTTCCATTGGCATTGGACCTTATTATCCTCTTATACTTGGATTTATGGGGACTTGAAGTTCATCCCCTTTTGTTATTTCTTCATTACTTTGGGCTTCTTCTCTCTTATTTTGATATTTTCTTTAGTTTGGTCTCTAAATTCCTTACGAAGATAATCAGCTCTTCAATCATGGGGGTGTTTTCGTCTTCAAAATCTTCCTTACTAGTGGCATAAATATATTAAACAATGGGGTGTAACACCCCGCGCAAAAATACGAGGCACTACACAATTAAAACTAAACTAAATGCTCAATAATTAGTAAACCGCATATATATTCCACAAAAATAAATATAATAAAATCCAAAATTTACACTTCCAAAATAATTAAAATTAAATTCTAGTCAAAAATAATAATAATATCTCCAAATACATTACATTGCCAAGCTATATAAAGATGATAAAATCCTCCAAACATCGTTCTCTAAAATCCTCCAAATAATTCGTAGCGTCCAAATTCACGCTAACCTTCCACTAAAAGAAAATACGGGGAAGTTCATAATATGACAAAAATAGATGCTCAAAATGATAATGGTGAATAAATACAACTATATAAAACTGTATACGAGTCCAATGCGACATCCGAGCATTATACTAATATTTTTCTCAATAACACATTAATAGGTCACTGGGCCTCACCTCACCTCACCTAGACTTAATAAATCCTCATCCTGGCTATTGGAGTTTTGAATTTTTGGCGGGTGACCATTCTTAGTACTATATTAAAATTTCATGACACCATGCCCATCAATAAATACAATATCTCAATCGAATCAATATTTTAGATTCCAATCAACGTCATGATATCATCAATATGAGTATAAATAAATGAGCAACGGTTACTCTCGAGAGATTTAAGGAGAATATTGCGTAAACCTCGTACCTTAAAATCATCACTTAAAAACTCATAAATTCTGCGTCAATGTTTTTATCACACCACTGCATTCCTTTCTCAAAAACAATCAAAACTCGTTCTAGCCCAAACTCGAGAAAACACTAAATAATCCTTCAAATCAAGGGTTGAATATTGAATAAAATTGGGACTAGGTTTGTAGATAAAGGGAGATGAAAATAAAATAGGTCTTATGCTTTAGAGTTTATGAAAATGCCTTTTAAAAGTCCTAATCCCGGATTATTAATATATAAAAATTTGGAGGGATTTGAGTTAAAATCAAACTCTTTAAAAACCAACAGATCGTCGCCTCTGCCTCAAACCAAATCGATTCAGCTCTAAGGCCAAATTGATTTGCCCCTGATTCGAAGGCAAGTAGACCCAAAAGTTATATATGTATAAGAAAATTCCAAGTTTACCCCCGATCCCAATTCCGATTAAAGTTCCATTTTTCCTAAATAAAATCCAACATTTTAGATAGCTGAAAATAATTAAAACCCAAATTTTTTATTTTTTCTTTAATCTGAATTAATTTAAATAAATACCAAAAAAATTACAGGTTGTTACATACTTCCCCACTAGCACTAGAATTTAGTCCTCTAAATTAGACGAAGCATAATGCTCAAGATAAAATACGACGCACAACTATCTACCCATGAAAACCACGATTAGGTACCCATACACCCAATCCTACCCGCATGTACCCCGCGCGCTCTCTCACGAATCACCACTCGATTATATCTCCCAAAAATCATCATAATACTAAAGTCCTCAAATCATATCTAAACATCCTCACATCAAGTTTTCTAATCCCAACCTCTATGCCTACCACGTCCTCAACAAAAACTCCCTATCTCCAACGAAACACATATAACCCGCATGCTAGACCCAAACCCAAAGACCCGAGGTTTGTCATATCCCTAAGCTCTGATACCATCTATAACACCCCGTGCAAAAACACGAGGCGTTACTATGATTAAAACTAAATTAAATCATCAACAATTAGTATAGAGCATCTATATTTCACAAAAATAAATATAACGAAATCCAAACTTTACACTTTCGAAATAATTACAATTAAATTCCACTCAAAAATAATACTAAGATCTCCAAATACATTACACTATCAAGCAATACAAAGATAATAAAATCCTCCAAACGTCGTGCTCTAAAATCCTCCAAATAATCTGTAGCGTCCAAATCCACGCTAACTTGCCGCTAAAAGAAAATACGGGAAAGTACACAATGTGACAAGAATATATGCTCAAAATAATAATGGTTAATAAAATGCAACAATACGAAATTATATACGAGTCCAATGCGATATTCGGGCTTTATACCAATATTTTTCTCAATAACACATCAATAGGTCACCGGGCCTCACCTCACCTCACCTAGAATTCGTAAAGCTTCAACCTGGGCATTAGAGTTTTGGATTTTTGGTGGCTGACCATTCTCAGTGCCATATTAAAATTTCATGACACCAGGCCCATCAACAAATACAATATCTCAATCGAATCAATATTTTAGATTTCAATAAACGTCATGATATCAATAATATGAGTACAAATAAATGAGGAACAAATGGCTACTCTCGAGAGATTTAAGGAGCATATTGCATAATCCACATACCTTAAGATCATCACTTTAAAACTCATAAATTCTACCTCAAAGTTCTAATTGCACCACTGCGTTCCTCTCGCGAAAACAATCAAAACTCGTTCTAGTCCAAACTCGAGAAAACACCAAATAAGTCTTCAAATCAAGGGTTGCATATTGAATAAAATTGGGGCTAGGGTTTGTAGATATAGGGAGATGAAAATAAAATAGGTCTTCTACTTTTAGATTCTATGAAAATGCCTTTTAAAAGTTTTAACCCCTGGTTATTAGTATATAAAAATTTGGAGGAATTTGAGTTAAAATCAAACTCTTTAAAAACCAAAAAATTGTCGCCTCTACCAGAAATTGAATCGATTTGGCTCTAAAGTCTTTTATGTACTAATTAAATATTCTTCTTCTACTTCATCCTCTAGATTTTATGTGATTTTCTCAATGGATTCAATATGTTTTCACTGCCTTCTCGATTTCCTTTTTCCATCTTAATAGTTTTTGGTTTTTATGTTATTGAAGTTCTTTTTCTCGACTTGCATTTTTTTCTCCTGGTAAATAGTATTCATTATCTTGATTTGTGTAGTGTGATTGAGGACTTTAAACTATTTATTAACCACATTTCCTTTCTTAAATAAATAAGTCAAATAAGTTGGCTTATTTTCATATTGTATCTCCAGCGAGAAGCCCCCATTCCCGCATCCTATCTGTTGATGCAAAAAACTGGACCGAATCCCATTTTTATGATCACAGATAAATAGATGAAAGCAATCTAATCAAGCACATAAGAGACAAATATTTTTAAAGTGGTTCGGCTATGAATAAAGCCTACGTCCACTGTTATTTTATTCCCAGTGGTTTACAATAGCACCATAGGGTGTAGAGAGAGAAAGGATGTGTATCTTGTGTATGGGGTTTCTAGGTTCTCTTGGATCTCTTACCTTTTGGATAAGGGGATACATGTATTTATAGTGATGGGAGATAAAGAGATTCATTGTATGTAGACATTTATGTCTACATTCAACGAATATAATTTTTGAATTGCTTGGTATGCTATGTGTTGTCATCTATTAATACAGTATAAATGTACATTAAGGCTCATTAAATGCGCTGCCATCTTCATTAATGCACATTAAATGCATAGTTATCCTTTGATCTTCCTGGTTGGTATGCCGACCAACTCTCCTCGGGTGCCGAATAACTCTCCTCGGGTGCCGACCAACTCTCCTCGGGTGCCGACTAATACTCCTTGGGTGCCAACTAATTTTCCTCGGGTGCCGACTAATACTCCTTGGGTGCCGACCAACTCTCCTCGGATGTCGAATATTGCCACATAGGATGACATGTGTCCTTTTCTGATTGGTCCTCGTAGATGGAGAATTTTTGCGTTAACAGAAGCCCCCAATGCTCCATGCTTGATGGTTTACTTGAAATGATGGAGTATTTATTCTGCAGTGTTGCTCGGTGCTCGTGAAATTCATGATCTACCTTCTTGATTTGTTCAACATAAAGTGCATTATCTCCTGGACGACATATGATGCAGGCTGATTGATGGTTGCTAATCTTTCTTTAGAGGAACTCTGTGTGCTATGTATCACCCCTGGGAATTTGGATGCAACCATGCCATAGTATGCAGCTTGTAGCTTGTCATAATCTTCAAGTATGTTGATTGGTTTGCTAGCCGACCAACTGCCTCCTGTGCCGAGCAACTGAGTGTTAACTTCACGTGCTTGTTTCTTCTGATTTATGATCCTCTGAATACTTTGTCGAGTAACATACTAGCTTTTGAACCCAACTCTTCAATCTGATTAGTACCAAGCTAGTGGTGCACTTCGAAACATTTTCATACAACTTCTTCTTCAATGTTGGTCGGGATAGTAGTAGTAAATATCTCAGTGTTGTAGATGCCAAATTTGACTTCTGAACTTCAATAGTATGTGCATAATAACTCCTGAATATGCCTCCTGAACTTCTGAATGCACCTCCTGAACTTCTGAATTTCAATATTCCTCCTGAACTTCAATATACCTCCTGAATTTCAATAGCCTCCTGAACTTCAATATACCTCCTGAATTTCAATAGCCTCTTGAACTTCAATATACCTCCTGAACTTCAATATCAAAAATAATTCATGAGCAAGAAAAATAACTCCTGAATGATGATTGGTCGGGGGCCCTACCGTGTGAGTTTGTGGAGTTGAATTTGATGCTCAACTGCATGATGTTATAAGAATGTGCCACCGAATGAAAAAATATATCTGTAATAGAATCCCCCAAGTGTGGAATGTGAACTTTGAATGCTTTTTGCTTGATCGCTTTCACATACTCATAAAATGTTTCCGACCAACTGTAGTTGACAGCTTCTTATTTCCGACCAACCTGAGTTGACATTTTTGGGAATAGATTTACTTCCTAACCAACATAAGTTGGCATTTTTAGGAATATATAGTTTTACTTCCCGTAGGAATACATTTACTTCCTAACCAACATAAGTTGGAATTTTTAGGAATACATAGTTTTAATTCCCGTAGGAATATATTTACTTCCTAACCAACATAAGTTGGCATTTTTAGGAATACATTTCCTAACCAACATAAGTTGGCATTTTTAGGAATATTTTTACTTCCCGTACATAGTTTTACTTCCCGTAGGAATACATTTACTTCCTAACCAACATAAGTTGGCATTTTTAGGAATACATAGTTTTACTTCCCGTAGGAATACATTTACTTCCTAACCAACATAAGTTGGCATTTTTAGGAATACATAGTTTTACTTCATGTAGGAATACATTTAATTCCTAACCAACATAAGTCGGCATTTTTAGAATTACATTTTTGATAATAAATGATAGAGACTTCCTCGGAGCTGACCAACGGATTGTTGGTAATAAGATATAATAAATGTTGGAGACATCCTTGGAGTTGAACAACAGATTGTTGGCAATAAGATAATATATGCTGGAGACATCCTTGGAGCTGACCAACAGATTTTTGGGAATAAGATAATATAAATGTTGGAGACCTCCTTGGAGCTGACCAATAGATTGTTGGGAATAAGATAATATAAATGTTGGAGACCTCCTTGCTGAAATAAGAATAGAATATGCATCCAAATAGATATAAAGAATAATTAAAAATAATAAAATGCCTCGTTGATCTGTCGAGGTAGAATTATATAATGCCGAACAAGAATAAGATCTTACAGAACATAAGAATATGGCCGAGAACGTTGTCAGTCCTGAATATAAATAAGAATTATCCAACCAACTATCCGTTGGCGGTGAAATACAATGAATGTTGTATTTCTCCTTAAAGATGAATAAGTATCTTGTCGAGGCACAATTGCATAATGCCGAATAAGAATAATATTTTCCAGAACATAAGAATATGGCCGAGAACTTTGTTGGGCCTGAATATAAATAAGAATTACCCCGACCAACTATCCGTTGGGGGTGACATATAATAAATGTTATAGTTCTCCTCGGAGCTGAATATGATAATAAGTATCTCGCCGAGTTCCATGTTGAGATGAATATAGAATATGAATCCCAAGGGATATATAGAATAATTTTTGCTTGAGCCGATCTCTGGGCCTGAATAAGAATTGCCCCGACCAACTATCCGTTGGGGGTGAAATATAATAACTGTTGTAGCTTTTCCTCAGAGCTGAATATGATAATAAGTATTTCACCGAGCTCCACGAAGAGATGAATATAGAATATGAATCCGAACGGATATATAGAATAATTCGTGCTTGAGCACAGAGCAAAGAAATAATAAAATATATAGTTCCTTGCTGAGGTGAAATTTTATAATGCTGAGCAATGATAATAGTTTCCAGATTGTTTTCGAGCATTCGTCGGCGTTGAGTCTTTTACCTGTAAAAATTAATATCTTGCTCTACCATTTGTGTAGGCTGAATTGATTAGTCGTGAGAATAATTTACTCATCCAATCAATATATGATATGTATATGCTTGAGAAATAAAAATATTAATTTCAAAAAATGAAATAATATATGTTGGCTGACATGTCGAGGCACAATTGCCGGATGTCGAGCAATACTACTTTTTCAGAGGTTTACGAGAGCTTTCATCAGGATTGAATCTCGTCCCTATGAAATTTTAATAAGCTTCCCGAGCACCTGTCGAGACTAGAGAAAATAATTATTATCATGAGAATAATTATTCAGCCAAACAATATGTGATGTGTATCAGCATAAAATAATAAAAATTTCAAAATATGAAATAATATTTTTGTGCCAAATGTGTGTGAGATGGACAAATTTTTATCAAATATGCATCATAAATAAGACGTAGAGTTTTCTGTAAAGTTATTTAATCTCCAACAACTAATCAGGTATAAGTTGTTGTTTGAAAATTATTTACCACTTGGTTTTAAAAAAAAAATTGGGGTGATCACAAGTTAAAAAAGACTTAATCCCCCTATTTGTCCCCAAGCTGAACTCGTGTTTAAAGAAATATCTGGGGTACTTCACATTTTTTAATACCCCAAGATTCTACTACTGCCGACAAACGGCATGGATGTTGCCGACCAACATTTAAGGATATCTCAAGTTATAGAATATATGGTGCCGACCAAGAAGCAAATGGTCCCCGACCAGCTGAGCAATTTCTCCGATCAATAAAAATGGTGCGTTGACAGCACCGAACAACATTAGATGTCACCGACCAAAAAGTGGATGGTTGAATAGTTGCCGACCAGTAAATTGAACCATCCTAACAAGACTGAGATGTTGTCGATCAAGAAGTAAATGATCGTTGACCTGCAATTGGTTCCATCGAGCAACAATAAGAGTCTCTGACCAACAATAAGATACCTCGTAGTTGGATAAAATTATTTCAACGTTGCTGATGGATCTTCACATCTTTTCTTCGACAAACAAAAATGGTCTGGTTAAGCTTCCCTTTAATAAAAGATGGCCCAAGATGATGCCGACCAACAATATGGATGGATGACCAGAATATCTCGAATCCTTAGATCAGAAAAATAACATTCGATGTAAAATTTAAGCATTAAGAATGTTCATTAAATGAATAATTATCTAATCCACTATATCGCGTGATTCCGATAAAGAAACCCCATGATGTGATGAACGAGGGGCCAACATATCAAATTTGTGCCCAGAGTCTTGATATGGTCATGATTTGTTTTACTGATCCTCTTTTACAAGAGGTGGGTAATGATTTTTTAGGTGAGAGAAAATTATTTTTTATATTGATCCTCTCCTATTCCCTATTTGGAGAGATAAAAATATGTTGAATGATCGAAGTTATTACCAAATTTATATCAAAAATCAATCAATTTGACTTTTTTGACATAGATAGAAGATGAACCAAATTAAGTATATAGTTCATCAAAATGAATGCAAAGAGACTCAAACTTGAAGAGAGAGAAAGTAGATCTGGGTCATGATTTCCATGAGAAAACTTTGTATTGTCTTTAACCTTTC
Organism: Sambucus nigra; assembly: GCA_949130495.1. Classification (NCBI taxonomy): domain Eukaryota; kingdom Viridiplantae; phylum Streptophyta; class Magnoliopsida; order Dipsacales; family Adoxaceae; genus Sambucus; species Sambucus nigra. The sequence continues at coordinate 409,216,604 of OX422218.1, read as the reverse complement.
CCATTCTCTGATTAAAAATGTAATGGGAATTTTAATAGTCATCAAAGATCTTTCAAAGATTATTTCAAAATCAACAATGAAAATTATCAAATCTTATCATCGTCGTATATATTAGTGTATGTAATCATTTAAAATATTGATTTCATGAGATAAAATTTTAACTTGAGAATCAAGCCAAAAGTTTTGATTTATGAAATTCACCATTTCACAGATTTCTCAACAAGAATTAATTTAACAGTTATGATTTTGAAATCATGATATGCAATTTTTGCAGATTTCATAAATAAAAATTGGACAACTAATTTATGTATATAAACATGAAAATCATGATTGAATCAACAGATGTATGTATAATTGATTATACGTAGAGAAAATAAAAACTTAGCTTTTGATGGAGAACAATGCTTGTAACACGTTCCCACAGACGGCGCCAATCTGTTGATGCAAAAAACTGGACCGAATCCCATTTTTATGATCACAGATAAACAGATGAAAGAAATCTAATCAAGAACATAAGAGACAAAGATTTTTAAAGTGGTTCGGCCATGAATAAATCCTACGTCCACTGTTATTTTATTCCCAGGGGTTTACAATAGCACCATAGGGTGTAGAGAGAGAAAGGATGTGTATCTTGTGTATGGGGTTTCTAGGTTCTCTTGGATCTCTTCCCTTTTGGCTAATGGGATACATGTATTTATAGTGATGGGAGATAAAGGGATTCATTGTATGTAGGCATTTATGTCTACATTCAACGAATCTAATTGTTGAATTGCTTGGTATGTTATGTGTTGTCGTCTATTAATACAGTATAAATGTACATTAAGGCTCATTAAATGCGCTGCCATCTTCATTAATGCACATTAAATGCATAGTTATCCTTTGATCTTCCTGGTTGGTATGCCAACCAACTCTCCTCGGGTGCCGACTAACTCTCCTCCTCTCCTCGGGTGCCGACTAATACTCCTCGGGTGCCAACTAATTTTCCTCGGGTACTGACCAACTCTCCTCGGGTGCCGACTAATACTCCTCGGGTGCCGACCAACTCTCCTCGGATGTCGAATATTACCACGTAGGATAACATGTGTCCTTTTCTGATTGGTCCTCGTAGATGGAGAATTTTTGCGTTAACACTATCCATACTATTTGGTGAATTTTTTCTTTTAGATAAAGATGCACACACACCCTTGCCATGATTGGCCTATTCAAATCAATAATGGAAGCATCCAATCTGAATGATTTCCCTATCAATTGGGCTATTGAATACAGAGATAGTTTGGAGAAGAAATGAATGGGAAGATTTAGGAAGATCTAAATTTTAACAATGATACTATCTTTTTCCACTATAAAATTCATAGTCCATTTGAATATTCTCGTTAGATATCTAATGTGTACCATGTTTCTCTTATCCAAAATATGGTAAAGTCTTCTTCACTGCGTAGTCTGATGAGAACATGTTTTTGGTCCAGAAGTACAATAAAGTAGGAAATTTTGAGAGTGAAAGATTCGAATGTTTTTCTTATAACTTCCATTGATGGTTGGCCATGAGAGAATTTACCAAATAGGTAAACCTTGAAGGGCATTGATAGAGTGTCAATTTTAGCTCGGATGAAGTTAATTCTTAATTATCCTTTGCATGGAAATTGTTTTTTAAATGAAAACTCGTTGTATAGTTAATTTGATGCTTCTAATATAGAAGCAAAGGACTTGTTCCATGCATTTGGTATGTCAAGAGATTTTTTTATCAAAGGTAGCCATGAATTTTTTTTAGGACCAAAAACCCTAGATTGGGTTTTCGAGGGGAAAATGGACATTTGGTACATGACCTAAGCATTCCATAAAAGTCATCCAATTTGATGTTCTTTCAATAATGAACTAACTCTAAAATAAATTAAGGCTTTGAGGTTGAAGGGTTTGATAGAGAAGAGGTGTTGGGAAGAAAAGTCTGCTCTTGTTAAAACAGAAAGGATAAGACCTTCTTCTAATGCCTTAACTAGTACATCCTCGGGTAATCTTGAACCTATTGAGACTCCTATACATGCCATGTTTAAATTTCGTAGGTCAAAACACTGACTAAGAAACCTCTATAAAAAGTTTACTCGACAAGTATGTCCATATTTTTTTCTTTTCGAAGTAATTCTATGAATTTTGGAATCTTCATATTTTTATCTTAACTTTAAATTGTCTTTCTCTTACTATAAAATCACCTTATACCTAACTAATGTAGAGGATTCTATGCTAGACAGAGATCTCATGACACCAACTTCAACATTCTCGATTAATTAGTCAGGTGATCTTTTAATCCATACCTCTGCTCCAACTTTGAATCCAGTATCTAGAATACAAATAACTCCCATACCTATTGATCCTCCTACTACCATTATCATTTAAAGATATGAAGTTATTATTACTTCACCTCTTATGGAAGAAGAGACCGATTGGATCATTATCCCTACTGATAATGCCCCAATGCCTCACACAATTATTCTAATTGTTAAAGTCATTCAAGAGACAAGCACTTCATACTTTAGGGAGGCTTCCCCTACGATAGAAGTTGCTCCATTAGTTGAGTACCTTCCTATCATAGTGACATCAACTCAAGTAGCTACTTTTCAAGTGGAGCTTCATGAAATCATGTTAGAAGCTCCTGTTTGTACCGTGGAGATCTCTACGAGAAACATGGAGAAGAAGTTTCAAAACCTTATTGAAGCCCCACCAACTCATCCTCATTGGAAATTAGCGACCTCTTAAGATTTTTAGATACTTCAAGTCTTTGTTAGGGTGCCATTTGAGGCCCTAACTAATTTTTCCTTTTTTAGTGGGCTGAAAATAGCTTGTTCCTGCATTTCTCAACTCAAAGCTTAGAGGAAGATGTTATGAAGACCTTAGACATTAGTGTCTTAGTATTTCTGTATTACATCAACATTATGACCCAACCATAGGCCGAGGAAAATGATCTAGCTGCAAAACAAGCTCATCACACAAATTAAAAAGTTGAGGACTAAGGGCCTACAAGATTTGAGTGTCATTCAGACTAAAATGATTGATCTCCTATCTGAGAAAGAAGAGTTAGAGAAGCAACTGGAAAGATTCAAATCTGAGCTTGAGTTGATAGTCATGGAGGAAGCTTAAATTTCCAACTTAAATTTAACCAATTGATTTGAGATATGCAGGTCTCTACCAGTAATGCAACTTCTTTTGAAGAAATAGGGCCATAATTATAACTAAGAAGGTTAAATACTAAGTTTTCAGGACCAAATTTAGAACCATTGCATTTAGATGATTTTATTAACATGTAATAACCAATATATCTGCAATTACACACTTTGTTCTTATTGTATTACTTACCAAATGGTTGTGTAATATGGATTTAGAAATTTGTCATTTTTTTCTCATATGTCCATTGATGTCTCTTAAATGGTATAATCCATATTTCAATGCAATATAAATTTAAAATGGCAATTTCCACTTTGGGGACCACTTTCCATAGGTTGGATCTTTTTATCCTAATGATAGAATGATTTTCCAAATAAAATCTCCTTCATTATAAGTCTTATTTTTTACTTTCTTATTATCGCTATCAGTTATTTCATTCTTTTGGACCAATATATTTTTTAAGTCTCTGACCCTATATCATCTATGTTTTCTAACTCCATGAACATAGCTTGACCATAACCTTTTTTTTTATCAAATACCACTATCAACAAATTATGCCACTCCCTTGGATTTTTCTCAATCATATTACTCAAGTTGTTCTTGGTTACTTTGTTTGTGGCCTCTACCTAGCCAACTAATTTGAGCATAGTAAGGTTCCACTTTTGTCAAATTTGTTTCTAACCTTTATGTGAATTCTAACACCATTTCTGACTCAAACATTCTTACATTGTATGATGTTATGGTTTTTGATAGACAAAACCTATACAATATATCCTGGTAGAAATCTACCAACTCATATTGGATAACTACTTTCAAAGATTTTGCGTCCATTAACTTGTTAAAGTAGTCAGTTTCACAAACTTGAGTAACTTAGAAGATGGAGGATATATTTTTCCTTTGATGTCAATTTAATATTCTCTAAATGTTCAAGGCTTTACAGCATATTATAGGAAAATGGCAAACATAGGTTTCAGAGGACCGTGTTTTAGCCCTTTTGACACCCTTTTCTAAAATCAATGCAATCTTTCAAGATGAAAGGCCAATAAAAACTATTTCTTTTTAACATCCATCTCATCTTTGTACTAGCTTGATGTGTACTACAAATGCCCTCATGGACTTAAGAAATGGTTGTTAGACCATCTTATTTGCTTAGGAACTCAAGAATTATTCCATCACCACCTCCTTTAAATAATTTTCCAGCATGCATATCATAACTGGTAAATCTCAACTTGACAGCTCTATTACTTTTGATATTTAGGTTAGTTAGATATTTAATCAATTGCTTCAATCCTAAACTAAGGCCATATGTTATGTAATAGTGAAAAAAATCCATCAATGGAACTGAGATTTAATTTTTCTACAAGGTTATCATCAAGCTTAAAATCTAAATCTTTTTGAGCCATTACATTGGCATCTTAATCTAGAAACCCGAGAATATAATTTAGTGTAACCTCATCAAATTTGAGTAGAAAAACTAAGGCCATTTAGTTATAAAAGTTAAGCCATCATGGACACACTTGTATTAACAAGTTAACTATCTTATCACTAATTGAGAATCTCATATTCCACCTAATTGTTAGAGCATACATTGTATTTTAATATATATCCATGTTTAGTTTTAATATGATTAGTGGATTCAATACCCCCCCCCCCCCCCTTATTCCCAACATCATTTCAGTCTTCAAACTATCAAATCATATCTCCCATGGAATCATATATATATATATATATATAGGGGAGTAGTTAATGATTGTCTTTTAATTGCACTTTGAGGAACATTATTCAGACAAAACTTAGGTAGAGCTAACATCCATTTACCAATTTTACTACGCCAAATAGGTCTATATAACATGTATTTGATTAAATCAAATTTTGGCATAACATAGATCTCTTTAGGCAATAGGTAATATGTTAGTTATATAGCATATCACCGTGGAGACATCAATCTATACTCGGAAATATACGCCTAACACGAACCGCATTGATAACATTGATAAGTTCGTCGATGAGGGTGGTCATGTGATGGAACAATGGGTGAAATTAACGAGTTTGCAACATGAACAAGTAGCTCGCTATCTATTTGATGCACATGAAGATGTCGAAGAATGGAAAAAGTAAGTTTGAATTATTTTAAGTTTTACATTATTTTAGATTATTTTATACATGATTAATTTTGTAATACATTCGTCACATTAATTTTATGCAGAAAATATGAAGCCTGTGAGAACAATAAAAGACGAAAAATAATGGCACAATCAGATAGCGATTTTAGGCTGTGGTTGTCACACGAAGTAATTATAATGAAAACAGTTGTTACATTACGATAAAACTTTATAACTAATCAAATTAATTTATCTATATTCTCAACTCTTAAAGATGGGTGATGAAACATCAAGGCTTGATCGTCTAGCCATTAGACCCTTGTTCATGGCACTAGAGTACAAAAATTATCGATTGAACGGTTACATATTTGGTGCAAGGGTGTACGAGGAAAATACAAATGTACAGAACTCGGGCATTTCATACAAGGCTCTTACTTTCTTTTAAGTGAGCATAAAAGATAAAAACCTCATTGAAGCTGAAATGACTTACTATGGTGTAATTCGAAATATATTTGAATTAGACTATGTAAGCTTCAAAGAGGTTGTATTTCACTGTTATTGGGTAAGAGTTGAGGATTAAAATGATTGTAAAGTTGATATTGGCACCAATTTGATCATGGTTGACTTGTCCAAGTCGAAGAGCAACGAACATGTGAGCGATGAGCCATTTGTTTGTGCATTTCAAAAGGTCAACCAAGTATTTTACTCGGAGTATATCAACAACGAGCCATGGTCAATCGTCCTACAAGCGCCAAAGCTTATAAACAGTAGTGTGGATGACTTGGATGCTCCTATCAAATATCAATCCATTTTTTATGATAATCTGAATTTGAAATAATTTTTTCAGTTTGTAATAAATATTCCAATTTAGCGCATGTACTAGTGTTTTATTATTATCGAAAATTGGTTTAATGCTTTTAATTCATTTGTACTTGATCATTTTCACTCTTTTTATCTTTCTCTCTTTCCTTTTTATATGTATGTGTGTAAAACATTAATAAGTATTCCAATTTTCGGATTAAAGTTTTTTATTCATTTGTACTTGATTATATTAGCGCATATACTATTTAGACTTAATGGTTGCATGTCTTCTTCTAATTCATTTTGAATTTTTACTAATAACAATATTTTTTACAGAAAATGTCTCCTTCAGGGATTAAGGCAAGGATGATGATGATGATAATGATGATGTCTTCTGGGCTCGACGGTAACGGAGGCGATGAGGGATCATCGGCCCCTACGCTCCCCAAATGGGGAAAATTGGGAATGGCCGTCAAGAACAAGATAAGGATATTACCTAGATCCCTCGAACTGGTAAATATGATTATCATCTCGGGGTACACTAGTTGAAGGGAGGTGCCAAATGATCTCAAGTTAGATATTTGGGAGGCACTACAGGTAACGTATTTATATTTTATTTCAATTTCAAATTCAATTTATATTTACATTTATATTTATTCACAACTAACATTGTATTTGTTTGACAGGAATAATTCAGCCTGGCCCCAGAACTTTGTGATTCTGTCTTGGAGCAGTTGAGGGAGCAACACAAGACAAGGAAGCAAAATTTGTGGGCCTGGTGCTTTGGGAAGACCCGAGACTCAATTATCAGAATGCGTGAGTCCGTCCCGCCGAAGGAGCCGATCTCATTCGCATAATGGCAGAAGTTCATTGACAATGAGATTATGGAATGACAATTGGCATCTCAACAATCGGGGAGAGCAAATCAGGCAAAAAAGAAGAACGTGCACTACTCCGGCCAGACGTCTTACGTCGAGGTAGAGCATAGGATGATGGTAAGTTTTTATTTTTTTATAATTACAAAAATATATTATTCTGCATTATTTTACTTTGCAGGCCCGGTACTAATTTTGCATTTTTTTTATTTTAGGGGACAGGTTGTGGCCCTGTGGGTAGGCTACATAGGCTCGATGCCTATGTGGAAATTCGAACGAATAAGGGGAAGGATAAGGAGGTGTCCCCGAGTGTCGCGGCCACGATTATAAGTAATTCGACAGTTTACTTTTTATTAATTACGTTATAATTATTGTATTTACTTATTTAACTAATCGTGTGCTTTTTGTCATTTTAGGCAAAGATTAAAGAAGTGCATGAGTCGCAGTCTAATGTTGACAAGGCATCTTTGCCCACGGACGCACTCAGCCAAGTGTTTGTCGTTGATCATAAGGGGAGGACAAGGGGTGAGCTCGCGGGTGGCCAAATCTAGGATCATCGGATTGGAGACGAGCAACACCGGGTTAGCTCGTTAGGTGGACTCTCATGACGCAAATCTATCAAGGTTGGAGACGACGTTCCAAGATATATTCTCATTCGTGAAGCGTTCATTGGGAAAAAAGGGGAAGGGGAAGGAGAAGATGGTGGAGGAGGATAAGGACGTGAACGTCATTGTTTCATCATCGACACGTGCGGAATCGTCGATTGATGTTCCAGTCTCCTACTTGGCTCCCGTCGAACGGCCTATGATAATAATTGGTTGGCCAAGCATGTTTATACTCGACGTAATTGATGGAACGCGTATAGGGAGGGGGTTGAGGGACCCGATAGCATCCAAGGTATGTTAGTTCATGGACGTGTGCTTCAAGACATGGAGGCCAAGGTGCTCTTCACGCATGTGATAACCGGGAAGGAGAACTCTCCATTGTGGTTATGCGAACAATGCGATGTGATGCATATTTAGGGGTGTCTCAATGCGTATATTGTGTGGCCTTACTTCCTCCTCAAACCTACCACATGACATTATTTGTATCTATTTTATCTGGACACTTGGATTATATTTGTATTATTTTTATTTGTTACATTTTGGTTTGGATATAGAATTATATATGCAATGATTTGGTGCATTATTTCTATTTTATTTGGATATATGCTATCTGAACGGGTACAATTTTGCTATAACGGGTACAAATATACTGCTGGGCAGTGGCAGCGGCCAAACTACCCAGCATATTTTTTTTTTAAATTTTGTCCAGATTTGTCACGGTCAGTGTCCGTGACAATTTTTTAAAGGTTGTCACGGGTTTGTCACGATCTGTTACCGTGACAAATCTTGTCAAGGTTAAGGACCGTGACAAATTCGTGACAAAAAAAGGTGTCACCCCCAGAATTGTCACGATCATTCACCTTAACAAGTTGGACTTGTCACGGTCAATGACCGTGACAATCTAGCAGATTTGGTGTAGTGCAAGGTTATTTAAAATAAGGGTTATATGAGGAGCGAGAAATTATAATGTATAAGATTGGGCGAATTCTTAGAATATTATATATACACGGGTAGTTGAGATAGCGTACGGATATTAACGATGGTTAATATGCTTGTTAGGCTGGGTAGCTTAACTAGAGTGTTTAAAATACATGTGTTAGGTGTGCACTGCTAGATGAGAGGTGGGGGGTATCTCGTGTGAGTGCACACCAGTTTAAATATGGAGAATATCATATTTTAAATATTAAGTATGTTAAACACTTGCTAAAATAAATTTTTTTAAATCTCGGACTCTAACCCGTATCTATTTTTCTTTTTCTTCTCATATGTATACTTTTTAGCTGTCCAGACACAGGGACTCCTGGATGATTATTCTTTCGAGTCAGACGTAGTTGCGCAGCTGTGAATGTTAGCAAGGATTGTTTTAGATGCTTCCTTCTTTGCGATCTAGTTAGGAGGTATTGAAATTGATAAATGGTCTTGTTGCCCAACTGATGTCATTTATTTTATTTGCAGAGATTTTATTTTACGTGCATTTGATATGGTTGTACAAATATTTTATCGAGAGTTATCGGTTATTTATTTATTCATTTAAGTTGTAATTTACATTACCGTGTCAATGGTTTTATTTGTTCATTGGGTTTAAAAAGATTAGAAAGTTTAAATTTGACGCCATGCCTAATAGGTTATTAGTAATTAAATTAGTTTTCGACAGTGATGCTGAGGACGAAACCATTTTAGATTTTTGTTTAATTTAATATAGGACTGATCATCCTGTATTTTATTAGGCGGGGTGTCACATTCCAACACTCATTAGCGGGCTACTCGCTAAAGATCTTTATTACTCCCTGGTAAAGAAAATGTCAAAAATAATGGCAGAATTGATGACTAAAGCTGCCAAGATAATTAATGCTTAATAAGCTATGGCTGTAAAGGAGGCTATAGATTCCAAATCCAAAGAGCAGAAGAACGATTCTTTCTAAAAGGATCGAGGAAATAAGAAACAGGACAATCTGGATCGAATGAAGAAATATGAAGATTATACCCCTCTGACTAAAGGTGTGCATTATATCTTAGAAGAAATTTGAAATAACAAAGAGTTGCACTGGCTGAGAAAGTTAAAGGTACCCCCCAATCAAAGGAACACTTTAAAGTTTTGTGAATTTCATAGGGATCATGGGAATACTACTAAAAAGTGCATTTATTTGAAAAATGAAATTGAAACTCTAACTCAGAGGGGAAAGTTTTCCAAATTCGTCAATCAAGAGCGTGATCAGAACAGCGGGAGAAGATCAAACTCACCCCATCGAGAAATAGCCGACAAAAGAGCATGCGACTAAGAAACTGGAGAAGATCTCGACCTACCTAATAGACCAAAGGAACCAGAGATGGGCATCGTCATGATCTCTTTTGGATGTCATTTTATTATAGGAGGTGAAATTTAAGGAGGAGATGCAATAGCAGAAAGGAAGGCCTAAATGAATGAAGCCAAGGATTGTCCAACTATTAGGAAAATTGACAAGGTCGAATCCGATGATGGACGACCAAGAAAATTCAACAAAGATCGACTATTAATTGGATTATCCAAGAAAGATCTGAATGGGGTAATTTATCCTCATCACAATCCGTTAGTCATCACATGTCGAGTTCGTAAAGGCTAGGTTGCAAGGATATTGGTCGATAACGAAAGCTCCACAGATGTAATGTTCTATGCGTGCTTTAGTAATATTGGGCTAAAAGATAGCATACTGGAACCATATCATAGACCACTCATAGGATTTACTGGAAAAAGAGTATATCCTTTGGGTACTATCAAGTTGGGCGTCATAGTCGGCACATAGCCGACAAGCAATCAAGAGCAAATTCATTTTTTTGTATTGGATAAAAATGTCCCATCCACCTACAATATCATTCTTGGCAGAGTGGGAATAAAGAAGTTTGAGGTCGTCCCATCCATAGTTCATCAATGTATTAAGTTCTCGACTAACTATGGAGTTAGCATGGTCAATGCGAACCAAAAAGATGCCAAAGAATGCTACTATAAATCAGTCGACTAGTAGGAGGTCAAGATGATCACCACCACTTATCACATTGACACATTGGACCCAAGAAAAGAAAAGGGTCTGGTTAAGGGATAAATCATAGAGGAGACAGAGTCCATTGTCTTGGATGATGAGAAGCCAGAAATAACTACCCAAATTGGTTCAAGTTTGACCCCTTCTCTCAAACAGGAATTAAATAAATTTATTAAAGAGAGAAAGAGCATGTTTGCCTAGAGTCACGAGGATATACTGAGAATTGACACTAATTTCCTCTTCCATGAGCTCAATATAGCCAAAGACTCCAAGACAGTCAAACAAAAGTGAAGAGTTTTCAGTCCCGAGAAAAATGTGGCAATCCACGAGGAGGTAGAGAAATTACAGAAAGAAAATTTCATCAAAGATGTCAAGTACCCGACCTGGTTATCTAATGTGGTGATGGTAAAGAAGAATAAGTGGCGCATGTGCTGATTTTACTGATCTTAATAAAGCTTGCTCAAAAGATCATTTTCCATAGCCAAGGATTGATTAATTGGTAGATGCAACTGCAGGTTATGAGTTTCTTAGCTTTATGGATGCTTATTTTGGTTACAACCAGATAAAAATAAAGCCCGAAGATAGAGAAAGCACATCCTTCATTACTAGCCCAGGAACATATTGCTATAATGTCATGCCTTTTGGGCTAAAAAATATTGGAGCAACGTATCAGAGGTTAGTAAATAAAGTTTTTGAAGAATAAATCGACAGGAATATGGAAGTTTACGTTCATGATATGATAACCAAAAGTAAGGTGGCCACCAACCACATCACCGATTTAACTGGGACATTTGACCAACTGGAGAAGCATCAAATGAAGTTCAACCCGATGAAGTGTACTTTTGGTGTACAGGAAGGAATGTTTCTGGGGTACATTATCAATCAGAGGGGGATAAAAGCTAATCCTGATAAAATCAAAGCTTTGCTGGAAATGTAGTCCCTGACTAGCAAAAAGGTGGTACAAAAGCTCACAAAAAGGGTAGCAGCTTAAATCGCTTTGTTTCCAGGGCAATCGACAAGTGCCTTGCATTCTTCAAAGTGCTTAGAAAGGCTTTTGAGTAGAATGATGAATGCAAAAGAGCTTTTGTATAACTTAAGAAATATATGGGATCTCCATCATTGCTCTCCCGACCAATAATGGGAGAAAAAATGTATTTGTATCTGACCGTTTCAGAATCAGCTATCAGCTCGACACTCATCCGACTAGAGGAAGGAGTCCAAAAGTCGTTGTATTATATAGGTAAAGCATTTAGAGGAGCTAAAATAAGATACCCACGCTTGGAAAAGTTGGAACTACCACTAATGGAGGCATTCAAGAGAATGAGGCCATACTTTCAAGCCCACACTATTATATTGTACACTGACTTGCCTTTAAGACAAGCCCTACACAAACCTGAGAAGTTAGGAAGATTAATGTCGTGGGCAGTGGAACTGGGAGAATATGATATTTTGTATAAATTATAGACTTCGATGAAGGGTCAAGTAGTAGCAAATTTTATCACATAATTTACTTATGCAGAGGCGTTAGATCAGCCAAGTTTGCCTAACGAGCAGACTTCTTCGAAAGATAGCTTCGCTCAAAATCAAACCGACATAGTCACCGACCAGCTAGAATCCTCATCTGCTCAGGAAAAATCTTAACGTCTGGTAGAGCAAAGTCAAAAAATATTCAAGCGTGGAGAACTAGTAACTAAAGAATTCAATAATAAAATTACAATCTGGAAATTGTTCGTTGATGGTTGGTAACTTTGCTTTTTGTGTGTCGTTGTTTGAAATCCAAGTTAGTCGAAACCTCAAATAACTACAAAATAATACAATCTCAAGTGTAGAGGTAAGTAAGGGTATCAATCCACTTCTAAGGGGGTAGGCTAGAGACAAATTCAATTGTAATTCACTTTTTATTTTATTTTTGTGCTTTTTCACATTTCTACTTTTTTTAGCTTTTTCAAATATTAAAACAATTGGGTGAGGTGATGATTTTGTGACACCCCGCCTAATTAATCCCGGGTGATCAGTCATAAATCATGTTAGAAAAGGTTTCTCAATTGGTCCATTCTTAGTATCACTGTCGTCTTTTTTTAATTACTAACCACCTAAGTGAGAAAAGTAGACTGGTGCCAATTTTTATATCTTTAAATTAATTAAAACTCATGCGGAACATGAAATAATACACAATCACAATTAACTAAAATAACCATCCACAATTAAAATACTTAACCGAATAAACCATCGGTCCAAATAACCAATACAAGTAAAGATAAGAAGAAAAGTCTTAACAAGTCTAATACATGAACTGTGAGCGACATGATCAGATAACTGCTAGAAAATTCCTATACGAACGAGAGGAGGAGGCGTCTATCAAAACCCCGCAACATCCACATGTACTGCAGTAGAGGATACCTGGAATGGAGTCAAGCTTGGCGCCCTTGTGGTTGGACACCTAAAAGGTTTTAAAAAAATTTATAGCAAGGGTTAGTACCCAAAAACATTTGAAAACATTTAACAAATGATTAACTTGGGGTAATAAATAAATATGCATGCTCTTCATATTTTAGTTAGTGCCGCACTCTCTTGAGGACTTCCTCACCCCTCCTCTAAGGTGCACTACTAACGCTTCCATTTAATTTACTAGGTCCTGCGCTCTTGACCCAATACTTATTTTAACCCTTGAAATTTTCCTACACTAAATGAGTATGCCTTAATTCATGATTTTTAAGTTATTATAAACATCAAACTTAATTAAATCATTACCCGTTTTAATTTCATATAACATTCACACCCGTTATGCACATAGTACATTTTTCACTATGTATTAATTATCCCATATATAATTATCTACCTAATTATATATCTAATCATTTTACAGTATTCACAAACATGCTAAAATAACATTTAATACAAACTTTTTACCGAGTAAAAATACTCACAAAAATATAAATTTTCCCAAGTGCTATCCCACTAGGTGTATTCACATAACCTAGTTATTTGAGTTAGATTCGCTCACTAACTTAGTTTAACATACGAATTTGGAGGCGGTCATATTCCTTCCCTGAAAGTGAGATGCCCCTCATCCATATAACGGACGCTATGACCTGGGATTGTACTCGCCCTACTCCTCAAGCTAGGGGATTCATCCACTACGCGCAACCTCCCCCTATAGCACTAGAGTATATACTAATAATATCCAATCACTGATATTAATGCACACACACACACACACACACTATATATATATATATATATATATATATACATATATATATACTGTCACAACTCGTACATATATATAAATATAAAATGTCCCGGCTACACCATGTACACAATCCGTAAGATAAGCCTAGTTAATTTATTAAAAGTTTATGGTCCAACTCTAATCATTAATTAATTCACACATTAATTAATTAAGTCACCTTTGGTGTCGCCCGCACCATAAAATTGGACTTACTCTCGTAGTCCTAATCAACCTCACCCGAGTCTAAATCCCCGACTCTCAAATTATTTAGCCTTTACCTAAATAAGGTTTATCTCTCGGTATTCCTCAACCATTATCCCCGCACTTGTTTTCTAACTATGTTTAATCCTTTCGAACTCTTTCCAAAAATTTAACCTTAGTGTATCACCTAATTTCTCGAAAACTCGACGAATTTAAACTATGATGTCACACTAAGTCATCTCCAAATTCTAATTAATTTTATTCACCATTAATTAGATTTAAAACCCATGTATAAATTTCTCACCAAATTAATTCATGGAAAAAGATTAAATTAAATTTTCTTTATATAAAATAAAACTGGGCGAACTGTCAAAATCTACCGACCTTCGATCGATCGACCCCAGACCTTCGATCGATCGATCGAGCAGGTCTTCGTCTTCTTCGCGAAGATAGATTCTTCCATGGACGAGCTTCATAAAACCCTAACTCCTTCTACCAGAAATCTCAAGCTTTCTTAACCATAATACAAGTTAGGAACCTTATTAGGGACCTCCAAAATGCCCTCCAACGTTATTAATTCGTCCATTAACTACAATTTCTGAATTTGGGGAAATATTCATCTTTTTAATTCCTTACCCATTTACATCCCAAATCCCTTCACCAAATTCATTTCTAATTATCCAGATATCATCCTACCAGATATGTATCAATTTATAATATCAGATTTCTACAAGAATCCTCATTCAAATTCGTAAATCAGATTATTATTTTCAAAACCTCATGTTTATGCCATGAACACCCAAAAAGAATTTTGATCAAACACATCACATGAATATGAATTTCAAAACAGATTCAATACTATTTCAGGTTATCCACTTGCCTTAGGTTTCGTAGTGTCTGATTCGGAGATGAATTTCCAAGGTTGAAGACGATCCTTGTTGGCTCTCTAGTGATCCCAAAACTGCCTTTAACTGCTATTAGGGTTCCTTAATACCTTAGCCTTTTTCTAAAACTCTATCAGCCGTTTTATTATTCCTCCCAATTCCTTACTTTACCTAATCCCGTTTTTTTGCCTAATGGGCCAAGCCCAAGTGACCCAAATGCCCCCATGTGGGCCCGGCTATGTCTAAAAACACCCCGTGACCCGTTTACTACCCCGGGTACACTTTTTCGACTATCTTGGCCCATCCCGACTCAATCGTACACTCAGAATTGGCATCCAAATTAATTTATAAAAATATTTATCCCCTCACCCCTTTAGTCTATACCGACTCCCGGTTGAGATAAGTGCATACCCTGTCATTAATACTCGAAATGACTTAAATAAATAATTACTATTCACTTAGTAAATAACTTCCCATAAATATTAATCATTTACTCCTCGATTAATATTTAAATAAAATTTCCCTAATTAATTCAATTAAATTACGACTCACGAGTAATTTTCAATTCCCGAATTAATTAAATATTTAATGCATGAAAAATGCGGGGTGTTACAGATTTAAACTAAACTAAACTAAATGTAATATGATAATAACTAACTAGAAAATGACTAAAATGAAAAATAAAGTCTAACACTAAAATAAGAGATAAAGTGAGGTAAATAATTATGAGAACAATCAAGGAATGGGATTACACCACAAATTTTAGCTATTCTAACTAATTAATTTAATTAATTGAATTCTCCCAAATTAATATCAAAATTACAAATCAACTCGCGTTGAAATTGTAATTATAATAGTAGCCTTTTAGAAAATTAAATTTAACACCCCACAACTCTAGAAAAATAGATCTACACTCCTTTTAATTAATCACCCGCTAGGATCGATCAATTAAAATTTATGTCAATCTTAGAAAATAAATTTAAAGTTGAAATTCAAGTTATAATACCCCACTTAAGAAACCCCTATCTCTAGTTAGAATCTAAAATGGGTATTATAACTAGAATTTTGATTTTCTCTCGAAAATCTTTTACCCTCTCTCGAGGCGTAAATTTAAGGGTGAGGAATCAAAATTAACATTCAAAGGGAATTTTCAAGTAATTAAACTATTTAAACTAAAATAACATCAAATAAGGGTTTCCCCCCACCCCTTGAAAGGGGATTAGCCTAACATGATATTAAACATGATGAACAAATAATCAAAGGCAAATATAATAAAAGAGTAGAGAAAGAGAACAAATCTTCAACAAGTCTCCTTGAAATTGGCAATTTGAACTCTATCCTCTTCTAAACAATTCAATTACTCACAATTAAATCTCACCAAATCTCTAAAAAAATAAAAACAAAAACTATTTACAAAATGGTATTTATCTCTCTACAATTCTCTCTCTAAAAATTCCTATCTTAAAGCTCTCTTTTCATATGGGGTCTTCATCTTCATTTATAGTAGGCACATGGAGCATGGGGGTATTTTTGGGAATTGGCTTGAGTGTGCATGGAAATGGTGAGGTGTGAGGGCATGTGGTTGAGGGGATTTGGGAATAAAATCTTATATGGTTAAAGGAGTAGTTTTGGAAATTGGGGTAAGTAGGTAGTTGGGGGTAAAATTGGGAAAAAGGGTTAAAAGGGGTTTTATGGCACATGGGTTTTTAATGAGTTTATTGTTGGTTTGATTTTGGAAGATGTGAAGAAATCGTTTTTGGCTTGGATGACAAATGGGTTGGGGGATGATCGGGTTTGGATAAGGGATGACGATCTCGGGTTTCGGAGGCTCCGTTTGGAGGGGGTCAAGATCGCGGGTTGAGGGGTTGGGTTGTAGGTCGGCGACGGGCAACAGGGTAGGGTCGTCGGCGAGGTGGTGAGGCAACGGGTTCCGGGTAATGTCTGGAGCAGGAGCTCGGGATGGGGACGTGGTTGGGCGCAGGAGGAGAGAGAGAGGTGCGCCGAAGGTGGTAAGGGTCGCCGGAGAGAGAGGTGGGCGGACTTTTGGTGGCATAGGTGGTTTTGGGGTTTGAGTTGGATGAGAGATGAGAGGTTTGGTGTTGTGGAGGTATAAGGTGGTGTGGAAATGGTGAGTGATTGAGGGTTATGGATAATAGAGGAGAAAGAGGGTGTTGGGGGAAGAAGATGAAAGGAGATGTGTTTGTGTGTGTGTGTGTAGGTATAGGATAGTTAGGATGTGGGTGGGAATGTGTTATGGTGTAAGACAGGGTATTGGGTGGTTATGGTGTGAGGGAGTTTATGTGTGTGTGTGTGTTTAATTTGGACACCTAACTAAAATAATAAAGACTCAAAAATTAAAAATTAAAATTAAATCTAACTAAGAATAAAACAACTAAAAAAATAAAAAAATACAAATATTAAAATTTAAAAAATAAAATCCTAACCTACAAAAAACTAAAACAATAAAACAAAAGAAATAAAAAATGAAAAATCTAATAAAATGTGAAAACAAAAGTCCTAAAATATAAAATCTAATAAACTACTAAAACTAATCCTAATAAAATAAGGCTAAACTAAAAGCTAAAAAAAATCAAAATAAAATAAAATTATACTAATAAAAATAAAATAGAAAATAAAACCTAGAAAATACTAAATAAATCTAAAATAAACCTACAAATAAAATGACTCAAACTAAAAATATAAAAAAATATAAAAAGACACAAACTAAACACACACAAACTTGAGGTAATGGTTTGGGCTAGGTTTAGGGTAGGCTAGGGTACGGGATAGGGGTATTTAGCACCATTCAACGCGCATTTGCCTTGATATATAACTTTTGTCACCGCAAACAGATATTTGACCTACAAGATAAACATTTAAGCACATAAGACCCATATTGTTGAGAATTAGCAACTAAAGTACGTCTATTCGGGGTATAAAATGTACAGTTTTGGGTGCTTATCACACCACCCCCAAACAGAGTGTTGCTAGTCCTCGAGCAATAAGATAGAGAGAAAGAGAAAGATAAGTAACCAAAAGTGTACCACTTTCGCGGGTACTTGCGATTGCACTTAGCATGTGAAACAAGCCTTTAAACATATAGGTTGCCCTACATGACGAGTTGTGTCTTGTGAGGGTTTGCATGGAATAAACCCACAAAATTCTTTATTTGCAAAAATTTATTGAAAGGCAGTCAATCTCTTATTAGACATAGAATAATCACACAATCCATCATATGAGAAATATTTTGAGAAATACAAGCTAAAAGTGCATAAAAAGTTTAGCTGAGTGCATACTCAAGGCACATCCTTCCTAGAACTCAACGCGTGTAGTGTGAATCAGTCAAAATGGGTCGAGAATCATAAGAGTAATTCCTAGATTGCCTTTTCGAAATCAACACTTCAATTTCAAATCTCACTGGATATCTCTCTCTCAAACGAACTCTCGAGATTAGGGTTGGTGTATCGCTCTTGTGTGTGAGGAGGCGAGTAAATGTAAGCAAGTTCAAACGTCTCACACACACATAAGAAAGAACGAACAATTTGAAAGAAAAGTGATCTCGTGAAAGAATACTAATCACTATAGTGAGAACGTTGAGTTATTCACCACGTCGACTTTCATTTTCTCGAACACCTAGGGTAACATGGATGTATATGGGTGAGGGGGAAAAGAAATGGAATATGTGGGATGTGGTGAGATAAGATGGGATGGATGTGTGAAATGATTGATGTAAATGGATACGAAATGGATGGATATGCGATGTGAGAGAGTGAATAGCACTTGAAGAACAAATGCCTTTATTTAAAAACTAACTACAAACTCTCTTTCTTTTCTTTTCCGTCTTTTCTTTTCTTTTTTCGATTTTTCTTTTCTTTTATCTCTATTTTTTTCTATTTTTATGTTTTTCTCTTTTTTTTTTCTCTAACTTTTCAAACCAACACTTAAGACATTTACATTTGAAATCACACTTTTTTATTTGAAAATGAAAGATGATATGGAGATGATAGATGATGGTGTGGGGAAATATGTGGGAATATGGAAGAGCATGGGAATATAATGGGTGAAGTGAATGGTAAATGGTATGAAAAGGGGGTGAGTTTATGGATGAAAATTTGGTGATCGAGACCAACTTAAATACACACGTTTCTTATAACTCGAAAAAGATGTCATTCTCAGTGATCAAGCTAAAATTTTATGAAAGATAATGAGATCATACAACAATTAAAGTGCGGACCCAAAAGAAGTTGAATCAACTTGTGACTCGGAGATTGCGTAAACTCTCTAAAAGGTGAAAGGAACGAATCTCACGGGCTAAAGTCTCTACTAGTGATCCTTAAGGTTCTCTTGAGAATTATAGTACTCTTCAACTCTAAACCGTAATGACATGATAAGTGCGCAAATTTTGTTGAGTCTAGAAATTCATGGTGCAACGTGCCTTGGGACGTATTACATAAGCTATTTAGAAAAAATATTCTCTAGCTTGATTCCTAGACTTAAAAAAAATGGATGATTGAAAATTCACATCAATGAGTGAGATGAAAGAAACTGCACGAAATTTTAAAAATCAGATTTAAAATATCAAAATTTTTCAAAAGAGGTACGATTTTGATAAAATTCCCCACCCCCAAACAAAAAGGAACATCGTCCTCGATGTTAAGTAAAATGATTTTGAAAATTGAGAGCATAAGGTAGGAAAGATAATACCAGAATCAACTGCTAATGAAGTGGACAGATGAAGCCAAAATGAAACCTGAATAAGAAGTGAGAAAACAAAAGTGTACAAGTCTATAAGCATGATAAGGCATTGGGTGATGTGAAACACCACCCCCAAACAGGATGAGACTGTACAAAAAAATGTGGGTTGCCTCCCGGTAGCGCTAAGTTTAACGTCTTCATCCAGACCGAAGGGATCTCACCCTAAGGATAGGAACAAGGAAAGCGCGGGGTGGCAGAAAAATCGGGTGATGAGAATCACCCCCAAACAAGACTGAAGCGTCAGTCTTGCTGGATAAAGGCTAAAGGTGTCAATGCACTTGTATGGCAAAGTGCATCACACGATGCAAAGCATCGGTGGACCATGGGTGGGTGGGGATCAGGGTAAGGGTGGGGGTGGAAAGGTATCGATCACGAGCCTTGTTGTGCTTAAAGGTGAGGGCAACTAAGGCCCTATAAGCGTGGTGCTCAAGTTGGTGAGGAAGGAAATATGGTGGGAAAAGTGGAATGGGATGGGGATCATATAAATCACATGACCATTTTATAAATGGGCGAAGATAATTGTCGTGCCGTGACACACCAGGGAGATGTTGAGAAGAGAAATCAACACCACAAGGAAGCGGTGTGCATGGAGGAACAAGCTCGGTGTCACGGAAGTGGAGAGTATCACCATAACTCTCGTGGAAGGTGGAGGATGGTTTTAGGTGAGGATCTAAAAATGTAGATGAAAACATGAACTGTGTAAAATCAAGATTTAAACCAGGTGGTAGGGTGGAAAGGATAATGGATGGGGTAAAGGGTGGGATAAACGGTGGAGCGGGTGGGATAAATGGTGGAGGAAGATGATCCAACTAAAGAGTGGGAGACACACACACCTCATGAGGCGCGGAGTGATCCACAAGGGAACTTGCAGGAGGAAGTGTGGAAATAAATGAGTGAGTGATCAACTTATCCACCATTATGTCGCCATCCGATGTGGTGAAAGGGTTTAACGAGGCATTAAGATCCGAGATAGATGAATCAACATCAATATTCGGCTCAAGGGGAGCCAAATATGACAGGGTAGGATCTAGATCAAGAGAGGTGGGAACCATATCTAACGCTATCTCGGCACAATGGTGAGCACTCGTAGCCGGAGCGAATTTAAAAGATAAAGTCATGTCAGAGACATAGGCAATTGGGGTGTAAGGTAAAAGCTCGGGCATATTTTTGGATATCTTGGGAATGGGAACCTCAAGGTGGGGTTCAGGATGACATGGTGGGGTTGGATCAGGTTCACTCTCGAAAGGTAAGTCAACACAATTGTCGACTTGGGACCTGGACCATGGAATGGTATCAACTTAGAGATTCTCGGGAATATAGGGTTGGTCACACTCAAAATCGGTGGAACAAGACAACGCATCATCACTCCACATGGGGGCAACGATGGGTGGAGCAATGGGAATATCCGACTCTCACTCACACTCAATGTCATTTAATCTTTGTTCAAGCCTTTGGATAGCTTCATTTTGAAGTTGAGTGGCTTGCTCTTGCTAGAGTATGAACTTTTGCAAGAGGCTTTCGAGAGTGGAGGTGGATGATGGTGGTGGTGGAATGATGGGTGGTGGCGGTGGGTGAGGTGGACACAACTCGCTATGGTCATATGGAGAATACTCAAAGAAAGTGGGTGGAGTGGGACCAAGTTCATCATACACGAAAGGATCGGTTTCGTGATGGAAAATTGGTTGATGCTCATGGGGTGCGTAGTAAGGGAAATGATCATGAATGAGTGCACAAGGTTGCCATGACGACTGTTGGAACGTGTGAGGATCCACAACATCGGGTTGGGAATCGTATTGCGTGGAAGGGTGATTAGGCCTCCATGAATATCACGGGTACTCACACCACTCAAGATTGGGCATATCGGGATAGTAGGCCAAAGTGGGTTCCAAAACAGTTGCATATGGATACACATGTTCCATGGTGGGTTCGGATGGAGATGACAAGTACGGACACTCATGGGACATGTGTTCGGCATAATAACAGTAGGTGCACAACAAAGGAAGAGACACGCCGACACTTGACACCGAGGGTGATGGAATATGAGGTGCGTGCATGGAAGGGTCAAGTGTATCAAGGGCACTCGTGATAGAGCCAAAACTAGGCCTGTCAATCGGGCTCTATGAGCCGAGCCTATGGTTGCTCAAGCTCGACCCGATTTTGGTTTACTTGGCTCAAGCTCAAGCTCGGCCCGAACGAGCTTGAGAGTGCTTGGCTCAAGCTCGGCTCACAAAGTAAATCGGGCTTCGGGCCTAATTTGAGCCGGCCCGAATTGAATATTTATATACATATTTATTTATTTTAATAATTAATATTCATATTTCAGCAATAAAAAAATATATTTTAGCAATAAAAAATAGATTTTAGCACTAAAACAAATCTAATTCAGCACTAATATATTGACATTTCAGCATTAGTAAAACACATTTCAGCACTAAAAAATTAATTTCAAAACACTAAAAAAAACACATTTCAACACTAAAAAATACATTTTAGCACTAATATTGACATTTTAGCATTAAAAACCCCCATTTCAGCACTAAAATAACAGATTTCAATACTAAAAAAAAACAAATGTTAGCACTAATATTGACAAGTCCCGTAAGATTAAGTAAAGTAAAGTAAAGTAAAGTAATAAATGACCGACCTTATTTTTGTTTCTTTAATATTAAGTCCAATAGTTTATTTCCAATAGTTTATTTGCATAAGGATAAAATTATAAAAATTCTTTTGTTTTAAAATATTTTTTACATATCATAAAAAATAAAATAATTATATATATATATATATATATATATATATATATATATATATATATATATATATATATATATATATAATATTATTTAGGGCCGAGCCTAGTTCGGGCTTGAAAGTGCCTCGCTCGCACTCGGCTCAAATTGAATTCGGGCTTACTATCTCGGCTCAAACTCGGCTCGACTCAAACTCAATAAAAGCTCGGCCCAAATTTAGCGGGCCGAGCAAGCGGGCTTCGGGCCTGCTCGGCTCAATTGACAGGCCTAGCCAAAACCATGAAAAATCTCACAAAGAGACGATTTGGGCTCACTTTCACACGTGTCACGTGTCAATGGAAAATGACCAAAGTAGTACCGTACCGGACGTTCTTCGGCCATGAGAAAAATATTTTTTTGGAATTTTTATTTTTTTTCAAAAGGAAAGAAAATATTTTTGGATTTTTTTATAAAAATAATAGAAGAAAATATTTTTGGATTTTTCTAAAATGAAAGAAAGAAAATATTTTTGGATTTGTTTTTGGAAGAAAAGGCGGGGAAAAATAGGTGGACTCTTTGAATTTGACGAACTCACTAAAACTGACTACCGAAAAATTAAATTGGACACACACACGAGTTAAAGAGAATTCCTGACTAGCACATAGCCAATTTTTATCTTTAAATTTAGTGAAACGGTAGTTAAATTTTAATTAAGTCCGCGGACGATAAAAAAATCACAGAATAATCTGAGTGATCGCCTTTGCAAAATTTTCTCCGATTGGGCTACCTAGTTGATTGATTTTAAATTTAGTGATGGCTAGAGTAGCACACAATTGGTAAGCGAGTGAATCGGGTGATGAAATCCCTTCTCGTGAGTGACCGGGTGTAGGTCTTAGTAATTTAATTCATCACACCATTCAAAAAATAAATGCGAGAATAAAATCACACAAGAGCACACAAAAGAATTAACTCACTAGCAGGAGAGGCGCGAGGGTATAAGAGATGTACCTCCCACAGTTTTTACGTCGAGGGGTGCCGAAAAGTTTGAGTCGATTGGGGGGGGAGATCACGCCTATCTCAGTCGTCCCCGGGAGTCCTACCGACCCAAGATAGAGAGGCTTCGCTTCCTCGCCAATGGACGCCCTCTCTGTACCTTGTTCGGTTTCCCTATCATGCTTGTCTTCAATTTATTACGAATTTTTAAAATGAAAAATAAAATAAAGGTGTCTCTAAGCACCGCAATACAAGCCAATGATAAAAATAAACCTAATACACGGCTTCTAAAAATATAAAAATGGTACAAAAATAATAAAGTGCAAAAAATAAATGAACTACAAGTTGAAATCCGCTCCAAGTGCTTCACGCTCCCAAGAATGGCAACGGCGCCATTTGATAACTTTGACTTTTTAGATCCCCGGCAATGGCGCCATTTGATAACTTTGACTTTTTAGATCCCCGGCAACGGCGCCATTTGATAATTATAACTTTTGTGTCCCCGACAATGGCGCCATTTGATAACTATAACTTTTGTGTCCCCGACAACGGCGCCATTTGAAAACTATGTTTTCATGTGTCGTTGTTTGAAAGCCAAGTTAGTCAAAACCTCAAATAACTACAAAATAATACAATCTCAAGTGTAGAGGTAAGTAAGGGTATCAATCCACTTCCAAGGGGGTAAGCTAGAGACAAATTCAATTGTAATTCACTATTTATTTTCTTTTTGTGCTTTTTCACTTTTCTACTTTTTTTAGCTTTTTCAAATATTAAAATAATTGGGTGAGGTGATGATTTAAACTAAACTAAACTAAACTAAATGTAATATGATAATAACTAACTAGAAAATGACTAAAATGAAAAATAAAGTCTAACACTAAAATAAGAGATAAAGTGAGGTAAATAATTGTGAGAACAATCAAGGAATGGGATTACACCACAAATTTTAGCTATTCTAACTAATTAATTTAATTAATTGAATTCTCCCAAATTAATATCAAAATTACAATTCAACTCTCGTTGTAAATGTAATTTTAATGGTAACCTTTTAGAAAATTAAATTTAACACCCCATAACTCTAGAAAAATAGATCTACACTCCTTTTAATTAATCATCTGCTAGGATCGATCAATTAAAATTTATGTCAATCTTAGAAAATAAATTTAGAGTTGAAATTCAAGTTATAATACCCCACTTAAGAAACCCCTATCTCTAGTTCGAATCTAAAATGGGTATTATAACTAGAATTTCGATTTTCTCTCGAAAATCATTTACCCTCTCTCGAGGCGTAAATTTAAGGGTGAGGAATCAAAATTAATATTCAAAGGGAATTTTCAAGTAATCAAACTAATTAAACTAAAATAACATCAAATAAGGGTTTCCCCCCACCCCTTGAAAGGGGATTAGCCTAACATGATATTAAACATGATGAACAAATAATCAAAGGCAAATATAATAAAAGAGTAGAGAAACAGAACAAATCTTCAACAAGTCTCCTTGAAATTGGCAATTTGAACTCTATCCTCTTCCATACAATTCAATTACTCACAATTAAATCTCACAAAATCTCTAAAAAAATAAAAACAAAAATTATTTACAAAATGGTATTTATCTCTCTACAATCCTCTCTCTAAAAATTCCTATCTTAAAGCTCTCTTTTCATATGGAGTCTTCATCTTCATTTATAGTAGGCACATGGAGCATGGGGGTATTTTTAGGAATTGACTTGAGTGTGCATGGAAATAGTGAGGTGTGAGGAAATATGGGTGAGGGGATTTGGGAATAAAATCTTATATGGTTAAAGGGGTAGTTTTGAAAATTGGGGTAAGTATGTAGTTGGGGGTAAAATTGGGAAAAAATGGTTAAAAGGGGTTTTATGGCACATGGGTTTTTAATGAGTTTATTGTTGGTTTGATTTTGGCAGATGTGAAGAAATCATTTTTGGCTTGGATGACAAATGGGTTTGGGGACGATCGGGTTTGGATAAGGGATGACGATCTCAGGTTTTGGAGGCTCCGTTTGGAGGGGGGTCAAGGTCAGGGGTTGAGGGGTTGGGTTGTAGGTCGGCGACGGGCAGCAGGGTAGGGTCTCCGGCGAGGTGGTGAGGCAGCGGGTTCCGGGTAATGGCCGAAGCAGGGGCTCGGGATGGGGACATGGTTGGGCGTAGGAGGAGAGAGAGAGGTATGCCGAAGGTGGAAAGGGTCGTCGGAGAGAGAGGTGGGCGAACTTTTGGTGGCACAGGTGGTTTTGGGGTTTGAGTTGGATGAGAGATGAGAGGTTTGGTGTTGTGGAGGTATAAGGTGGTGTGGAAATGGTGAGTGATTGTGGGTTATGGATGATAGAGGGGAGAGAGGGTGTTGGGGGAATAAGATGAAAGGAGATGTGTTTGTGTGTGTGTCTGTAGGTATAGGATAGTTAGGATGTGGGTGGGAATGTGTTACAGTGTAAGATAGGGTATTGGGTGGTTATGGTGTGAGGGAGTTTATGTTTGTTTGTTTAATTTGGACACGTAGCTAAAATAATAAAAAATTATAAATTATAAATAAAAATTAAATCTAACTGAGAATAAAACGACTAAAACAATAAAAAAATAAAATATTAAAATTTAAAAAATAAAAAAAAATCCTAAGCTACTAAAAACTAAAACAATAAAACAAAAGAAATAAAAAATGAAAAATCTAATAAAATGTGAAAACAAAAGTCCTCAAATATAAAATCTAATAAACTACTAAAACTAATCCTAATAAAATAAGACAAAACTAAAAGCTAATCAAAATCAAAATAAAATAAAATCATATTAATAAAAATAAAATAGAAAAAAATAAAATAAAACCTAGAAAATACTAAATAAATCTAAAATAAACCTAAAAATAGAATGACTCAAACTAAAAATATAATAAAATATAAAAAGACACAAACTAAATGCACACAAACTTGAGGTGATGGTTTAGGGTAGGTTTAGGGTAGGCTAGGGTACGGGATAGGGGTATTTATCACCATTCAATGGGCATTTGCCTTAATATATATCTTTTGTCACCGCAAACGGACGTTTGACCTACAAGATAAATATTTAAGCACATAATACCCATATTTTTTAGAATTAGCAACTAAAGTACGTCTATTTGGGATATAAAATGTACAGTTTTTGGTGCTTATTAATGGTTCTTCTTGCACTACTAGAAATGGGGCATGGCTCATCCTAAACAACCTCGATGATCTAAATGCTAAGTAAGCCCTGAGATTTCAATTTTAGGCATCCAATAATGAAGCAGAATATGAAGCCTTGATTACTGGGATGGAATTAGCATCATCCTTAGGCGCCAAACAAGTGGTGGCACAAAGTGATTCACAACTCATTGCTCATCAGTAACTTCAAATCTACGAGGTTAGCGAAGAGATAATGATATGATACTGGAAAAGAAGCATCTAAGTAATCTCTTCATTCCCAGCAGTGAAAATAGTGAGAATCCCAAGACTGGATAATGCCCGAGCATATGCACTTGCTTGGCTAGTTTCAGTCACTCCCATGGAACTTACAAGAACAATCCCAGTAGAGATACTCACTAGCAGGGGCATTGATATGGATGTAGTCAACATGATGTCCATAGATTTAGGTCCATGGATGGATCTTATCAGAAATTATATTGAAACATGAATCTTATTGCTGATCAGAAAGAAGCCAGGAAGTTAAGGTACAAAGCAGCTTGTTATGTAATGGAAAAAGTTGTGTTGTATAAGAGTGGATATATAGTATCTTTGCAGCGATGTTTCCATCCAATAGAAATGGAGGACTTAATCAAATAAGTGCATCAAGTTTCGTGTGGCGCCCATTCGGCTGGGAGGTCCTTGGTACAATAATTATCTATGCAAGGCTACTATTGGCCGAAGATGAAAGCTAATTGTATTTCGTTCGTAAAAATGTGCGATAAATGCCAGAGGTTTGTTATAGTTCATAGAAATCAAGGTGCTTCCCTCACCCCTATCACTTCACCTTAGACATTTGCGATTTGGGGAATAGATTTGGATGAACCCTTGTCGACCACAAAAGGAAGGTCCAAGTACTTAGTCATCGCAGTGGATTACTTTACAAAATGGGTTGAGGTTGAACCTCTAGTAGATATGCATTATCAAAATGTGTTCAAATTCATATGGAAGCAAATCATATGCCATTATGGGATTCCATACGCCTTCATCATAGACCATGGTACACAGTTTGATAATGAAGAGTTTGAAGAATACTATTTGAGATCAGGAATTCAAAAGCTTCCTCAGCTCCTGGACACCCTCAATGTAATGGTCAGACGGAAATCACCAACAAAACTCTTCTAGATGGAATAAATAAACGACTAGATAATCCTAAAGGCAACTGGGTCAATGAGCTTTATAGTGTCATTTGGGCTTACAGGACCACGTCAAGAACAGCAACAGGAGAGACACTTTACATGCTCGCTTTTGGTACTGAGGCAGTGATACCAGCGGAGATAGGTTTGCCCAATAACAGAGTGCTTAATTTTTATGCACCCAAAATCTATTGACGAGGCGACTAGATCTGGATATGATCAAAGAAGTTAGAGAAGACGCTGCTATTCGGATGGTCGCTTATCAACAACGGACAACAACAATCTATAACAAGAGAGTCAGGCTGACCTACTTGAAGCAAGGAGATCAGGTTCTCAAAAAAGTCATTCAGAAGAATAATAAGTTGGAGCCCAACTGGCATGGTCCTTATCATATCTAAACAGAGGTCCGACCAGGGACTTATCGACTGGAGACTTTGGGAGGAGATGAATTCAAAAATTCCTGGAATGCCGACCATCTTCGTAAAGTACTACCAGTAATTTTATTATTCCTTGTAATCAGTTCATTCAGTTCAAACTCAATCAGCTAATGAAAAGAAGTTTGTTTCGATCATGATCCTGTATTATGTTTTATTTTTCAGAGTATACGACACCATCAACAAAAAATTACACCTCATCTTTTCAAACTTTTCTAACTCCAGAAAAGTTTATACTTCAACTTTTCAAACTTTTCCAACTCCAGAAAAATTTATGCTTCAGCTTTTCAAACTTTTTCAACTCCATAAAAGCTTACGCATTAGCTTTTCAAACTTTTTCAACTTCTAAAAAGTGCTTCATGTATAACTTCGTCTTTGACAAGTTAAAAACAAGAAGCTCATAAAACTTTGTATACAACTCCAAAAAGTTAAAAACAAGTTTTACTTAGCTGGTTTAAATACAGGAATATATGTACACATTCCTAAATAAAGGAATACACATATACATTCCTAACACACTTGGTCGTCGCTAATAAATAATGTTAACAAAACTCGTTACAGTTTTATCTAAAAATAATATTAGTAGAATCTATGGCCTTACATTCATATTCTTATCATTTAAGCAAGTTTGATAGTGTTTAAATCAACTAACTAGTCTCAATAAAGACTATCTAGTTGAGTATCAGATTGGTAACAACCATAAGCTTAAATAATGAAGAAATAATAACTCAATTTATAGAGCTAACTAACTATTCATAACAGATTATCTAGTCGGCCAAAAAAAATACAAATACGATAAAGAGAAATCTTCAATTTCATGTAAGGCCTTCAATACAAAAAAGTAATTCATCTGATGGAGTGAATCCAATAATCACCAAGTAATGCATTAAAATCTTGTTTTGCCTTCAATGATAAAGAAATCAATTTAAAATTTCTTAATCCCTCCTTCAATATCAACTAGTATTACACTTTTAGTTACTTTTTATCTCCAACAAAATAAGATATTATAATTTGAGTCTAGTCCAATTTATCATTTTGTTTGTTTATTTTGAAAAGCGTGGAGTGTGACATCATGTTAATAGTATCACCATCATCTACCAATATTTTATTCATTAAACTCTATTTATCCAAGATTTTATATACACGGGTTTAATGTGATTAGTCATATTAGGAGTAGGCTCTTTGAACCCATATATAAAATCTAAAGTAGATACTAACAGTACTTTCTTGCCATGCAACTATCACGTAAGTGTTAGGTGGCTACCTAATTAGATTTTTTCGCCTAGATTTTTAACTGTTCCTATAACCCCCACTTAGTGCTTAATCCCAAGTCCAAACCCTTGACATGTGTCAAACATTTAATCTCACTTTTGCATTAACCTCACACATTATACTTGATTTCAATTGTCATTTGGTAATTCTATGTGGCGATCTCTCACTAGATGATAATTGTATGGTGCAAACAGATATAAGTTGATATAAGAAAAATTATTTTTAAGATACTTAAAATGATATTCTAAAAATAATTTATTTGAAACTTCATTATTGGGGATATCTATTTCTCTTGAGTAATAATTTTGTTTGGTATATACTTGTTCTTGAATAGTTTCAATATGCTTTAAACTTAATGTTGAGTATTTATGTTCTTAGAGTGTGTCGTGTTTCCATTGACTTCGATATTGATACAAATTTTCCATATATGTTGATGTCACATTAGGATAAAAATTCTACATTATCTAAATGTGTTTGATCTTCACTTTTGGTGATCAAATTTGATAAGATGCTATATTAAAATGATTTACGTCTTAGTATATCCTATATCTTTGGTGGTTATTATCCATAATATTACCCATGCTTCACATTTGGATTTTGCATAGACATATTTCATACACACTTACATTGTTATATCTTTAGGTATGTCAAATTTATGTTTACATGTTTTGAGTTTTATAATTGGTCTACAAATCTATTTTCACCAATATCTTGTATATCTT
The DNA here is from genome assembly GCA_949130495.1 of Sambucus nigra. Taxonomy (NCBI): domain Eukaryota; kingdom Viridiplantae; phylum Streptophyta; class Magnoliopsida; order Dipsacales; family Adoxaceae; genus Sambucus; species Sambucus nigra. Next base: position 409,186,492 of record OX422218.1, on the reverse strand, counting down.
ATGCTCATAAATCATTTCTGCTTCACCTTGTGTTTAGTACATTGTTAGTGTTCCCTCTGAAAATCTTGATGATGATTTATATATACTTGGCTTGTTATATCATTTATGTGCCTTTATATTTTACATCATATGAATCATATCTCATATCACTCTTTGCACTTACTATTATCACTTAGGATGTCCTATATATCTTAAAACTTATTTACTTTAATTGTGCCAAATAGTTATGTAAACTGTGCATGTATTAATGTATTTCTTGGTCACATCATCTTTCCAAAGCAAAAAGAAAGTTTCAACAAAGGAGGAAAATTTTGATTGAGAAAGAATCAATTTGTGAGAAAAGAAAGTTAGCTTTAAGATCGAAAGAGAGAAAATTTGTATTATTAAATCATGCTAGATGTTAATCATGTTAAGGAGTTTTTCGTAATAAATACAATAGATTATCAGAATTTCAATAACATATATATTTGGTTATGCTTTTGACATATATATTTGGTCGAGCTAAGTCAACCTTCCAACATGAGTGAAGCTCATTTCACTTTCATAGGGATATGAATCCCATTTCCTATGATCCATACTAACACGAATCAGCCTTACAATTCGTGTGTACTCACCTTTTTACTCTAAATCCTTGTCCAGAGGCCACCAGGCGCTCCTGGGCCCTGTTTAACCTTGGACAACCATCCAATTTGATTGAATCTCATTTCACCTTAATAGGGCTCTGAATACCCTTTACAATGGTTCATAATGTGCATAAATCCTTAAAATTCATGTGTACTCACCTTTTTACTCTAAACCATGATCCAGAGGCCACTGGACACTCCCAAAACTCATTTAACCTTGGTCAACTCTCCAAACCATGCGAATCTCATTTCACCTTCATAGGGCTTTGAATTTCCTTTCTAATGGTCCATATTGTGCATGAATTTGCCTTACGGTTCACCCGTACATGTTTTTTTGCTTTGAGAAACCCTGTCTAGAGGCCATCGGTCACTTTCGATCCACGTTTGACTTTGGTCAACTCCTTAACTTGAGAGTGGCTCAATAAATTTTCATAGAGATCTGAATCTCCTTTGCAACAGTCCTGATCGTACATGATTCAGACTTATTAGTTTCTTTTTAAAATCCCTTTTTGGACTGCCTATAGGCACCCTAGACCCTCTGCCTATAGGCAGAGGTGTACTTTACTTCGCCAGCAAATAAGAGGTATGACGATAGGCAAGCTTCAGCCTATGCCAATCATAAGATCTCTTGACCCTAATTTTAGCAATTTAAGGAGGTAATGAGCTCATTCCTAAGGACCCTTTTTTCGGTAATCTGAACATTCTTTCCTCCAAATTAGTACGCCGCCATTGTAAAAAAATCCAAGTTTCCAACATTCCTCTCACCTTTCTTACCTCACTTTTATACCACCTCTTGACACCTACCTCGTCCCTTCTCCACCATCATCCCACAACCATAAATCAACCTACTTCTCTTCAAAAATCAGTAGTGAAATCTTCAAGGAGGTCTACTCATTTTTTATTTCATTTAACTAGTGTTCTTTATTTTCCTTTCTTCCATTTTTAGTATCTTTTAGTCTTGTTCCATTATCTCACATTAACTAATATCCTTTTTATTACTAGAACTCACATAATATATTTTCATAAAATCAAAAAGGCCAAAAAAAAGGTTCATATATAAACCCCAAAATAGGATTTCCTCCTTTTTTTTTCTACACTTGTATACCTGAGCAGGTTTTTTTCAAAACCAGCTAAAGAGGAGTCCTAAATTTGGTGAAGGCTTGAGTGAGAGCCTATTTACATTATGTTGTGGGAATTCGTACCTATATGGACATTAAACTTTGAGATTTAATTCCTTGCTTTAAACACTTGAAATTTTTTAGCGTAATGATACACTCAATATATTAATTATAGTCAATTGTGTAGAATAAAATTTAATCATATGTCTAGTTGGATTTGGATTTTAGATTCAAGTGAAATTTTAGATTATTGGGTGCGATAAATTTAAAACAAGTTAACAAACAAGAGGAATATGCAGAGTTATATTTTTTCCAAATTTCAGTTATACTCTTATTCTTGATAAATTGATGTTAAAATTTTTCATAGATTTAACATTTCAAGGCCTAAGCCTTCATTTCTGCCTCAGCAGTGATCCTTCTACTCATACCTCATTAGTGCAATTGATATTAAGATATAGGTGTCATTGGCCCTCGTGCTAATTCTATTTTTATTTCCGCTGATACTATTTTAGATTTGAGGGGTATATGTTGTACATTACATTTTCTGTGATTGAGAGTATTGGCATGTATAGTTCAGTCTGCATGTATAAATTTCTTTTGAATTTATGAAGGCATCAGACTAGCTCAGTATTCTACTTATCTTGTTTAGTATTTCATTTAGTATACTTTATTGTATGCATTCTAAGAATGGTACTTAATTATGTAGACTCCTCTATTGTTTAATTTAAACATGATCAATTTGTTATGAGATTCAACTTGGTGTCACATATGAGCGATGAGAAATCTAGAAAAGTCTTTTTGGAAAGTCATTTGTTTTCAAGCTCCATAGATATCACAAGTAGTAAAATATTATAAAATAGATTCATAATCACTATAGATCATAATGACAAATCCAAAAAATTTATAAGGAGTTGTGAGGATTCTATGCCTTAAAGAATATAATGTTTTATATATACAAAACCTTAAAATATTTAAGGGGTGCGATACAATTACAATTTGGGTATAATTACAAGCGATACAAATAAGATTGATAAAGAAGTCGATTGATAGGTTGTGTTAAAATGGGAATGGTATTCGTATACATATATAATAAAATATGATATAGGACAAAAATCATAACATAGATACGTACATACATACAAACAAACATACATACATACATGCATCCATGCATGCACACATGCATACATTTATACATGCATATACATTAAATATACACAAATTTAACATAAATATTCTAAAACTATACATAACATATCTATACCTTTCTCTAGCGATATTTTTCAATACCAATCACATTTCCATTAATAAAATAAGGGATAATTATATTTAGGTCCCATTTATCGGGTCAACATACTTATAAGTCCTATTGACTTTTCAACATTCTTATAGAGCCTATTCCAACTTTTTAGGGAATTTTTTTACATTTTTACCCTTTTATAACTAATCATCTGTAACTTCCTTTAGGAAGTTACATAAGTGGTTGGATTTCTTTTTTTAATCTTTAAATCATCATAACTTTTGATTCACAAATTCATTTTTCGTAAAATTACTAATTTTGAAATCTGCTCGATGAGATCTATCAAACAAGATCCATGAAGGCTATAAAATTCCAAAGAAAAAAATTTACACAAACAGTAAACTTTACTGTATGCACTAGAATATGAAATAGTTTTATATATGTGACATTTTCACAAACAGACAGTAACATTTACTGTGGTAATATTACACAGTGTATATATATACATATATATATATATATATATATATATATTCGGTGGATCCAAACCCTCTTTTTTCAAAAATACCTTATATTTCAAGGTTCGCGCTAACCGCATCCAATCCTTACCACCTGTAAGGACATTTTTGTCCATGAGCAATTTATATGTTGTTGAAGAAAATTAAGATCATACACTCATCAACGGATCCGAATATCAAAAGCAGTAGAGGAAACAAAGGCTGACAACCGGACCGGTCCGCCTGAATAAAAGAACCGATCCGGTCAACCGGACCGATCCGTTACGCTGAAGGCCAGTATACCCCGGATCGATGGCAAACCGATGAAGTTGATAACCGAATCGATCCGATGTCAACCGGACCGATCCGCCTTTAATAAAAGAACCGATTCGATGTCAACCGAACCGATCCGCCTCAGACTCGGACCGGTCCGCCGAGGGTGACTTCAATCAGATCGTGTTCCGAAATTTATGTCCCGAGCCTTCTTATTTAATCCCACTACAGGAAGTGATTTTCTAAGACTTATTCACAAGATTTCCAGAGAATTGAAAGCCCTAAGTCTTCACCTATTGAGTACCAATACTCTAGGTTTATTTGATTCACACAAATTCCATACATTTGTGAATCACTTTGCAACCCAGGAACTCACTTTTGCTGTTCAACCCTTTGTGGAGGAGACCGTTCTTCTTCTCCATTGCAGCCCTACTGGACAGGGATAGTTCCAGCCGCCGACTACAGAATCCGATACCTGAGGGTAATTCTTAGTCACTTGTATTTTCATTATAATCCGATTGTAAGCCGTTTTCTTACAAATTATAGTGAAAATAAATGGTTTTGTCCCTGTGGGGGATTTTTCCTCAATTATGTGTGTTTGAATAACTCTTGCATGATTTCATATTGTTTCAATCACACCTAGTTGCATGTTTAGGGTTTGTTTGGGTTAAAAGGTGTTTAATATCTAATTTGATCATTTGAACGCGAGCACACACGTTCTCAAATTGGTATCAGAGCAGGTTACGCTAATCTATTGCGTATTCCTATTTTCCGCAAAAAAATTTCTAAGATATCAATTTTTTGATAAAATTGATTTTTGAAAAAGTGCGTGTTCAAATGGAGAAATTATATAATAAAATGCCTGTTTTTGACGGGACAAATTATGCTTATTGGAAAGCCCGAATGAAGTCGGCTTTAAAAGCCATTGATGAACGTGTCTGGATTTTAGTAGAAAGAGGGTGGACTCCTCCCTCCGTGACTGTTGATAATGTGATTAGTTTGAAACCTGACACTTCTTGGACTGATGAAGAATTTAAATGGTCATCTTTTAATTCTAAGGGTCTAAGTGCTATTTTTGGTCCTGTCACGCCTGATGAGTTCAAACGCATAATGACGTGCACCACGTCAAAAGAGGCATGGGATGTTTTACAACTCAGCCATGAAGGAACTAATGCTGTGAAAGAATCTAAGTTGCAAAATTTGACAACTCAATTTGAAACCATCACCATGCATGAATCTGAATGCTTTGATGAATTTTATACTAGACTTTCTGACATTGTGAATACTAACTTTAATCTTGGTGAACATATTCCTAATGCTAGAGTTGTTAAAAATATTCTTCGTTCTTTACCTAAGCGTTTTATCCCTAAAGTCACTGTGCTAAATTCTATGGGTAATTTAAATACGCTAAAATTGGAAGAACTTGTAGGAGATTTGCAAACTTATGAAATTGATATGTTCCCTAAAACTGCTAAATCTAAAGATAAGGGAATTGCACTTAAATCCCAAGAGAGAAGGAGTTAGGGGTCGGTTAGAAAAAGGGTAGAGTCGTCTAGAAAGAGAGAGACTGACACGTCAGATTCTGAGTGTGATTTTGACCTAGATGATTTGGCTCTTTTTGCAAAAAAATTCAAAAGGATTCTCAAATTTAAGAAAAATGGCAATTTTAAAGATAAAAAGAAATTTGAGAAAAATAAGTTTGAAAAGAAAAATGAAAAAGACTCCAAAAATCCTCCTAAGAAAGAAAGTGAGAGATGTTTTGAGTGCGATGGTAGGGGTCATAGAGCCTTTGAGTGTGCCAATCGTCTGAATAGAGAGAAAGGGAAAGCTGTACTTAATGCTACCCTTAGTGATGACAGTGAGGTCGAGACGGTGGATTCAGGAGATGAGTCACCGCATGAGTGTAACTTCACCGCATTCATGGACAGTCAAGTGAGCACTCCTAGTTCTCTTCACGACGATGAAGATGATGATTCACAGGGACACCTCGACAGTGAGATCGATGAGAGTGAGGGGGAGGATGACTCAAGTGAGAGCGAGAGTGATATTCAACGTGCCTACACTGAGTTATATTCTGAGTTATTTAAAACTAAAAAACGTAACAAAGCGCTAGTTCTTAAGATCACCATCTTAGAGGAAGATTTAAGAAAGGCGAGAGAAAGAGAGTCCTCCACCGTCACCGCCCTGAGAGAGAGAGAATCTGCCTGTGTCGAGAAAGAGAATCTGTTTAGAGAGAGAGAGAGTGTTATAGAGATTGAGAGAGGGGACTTGACCAAACAAGTGGCTAGTCTTACGAGTCATCTCCATTCCTCCATGGAGACTCAGAAGAAACTTGAAGCCCTTGTTTCCCAGCTGACTCATGATCTTGAGAAAGCACGGGAAGTCAAGGTACAAATCGAGGACAGATCTGGGAAGATGGGAAAGATTCTCCTCGGCCCCGCTTTACGTTTTGGTGATCGGCAAGGAATTGGATATGATGGTGCCTCCACGTCCCAAATTACACCTGGACCAGTTCCTGAGTTTACTACCACTCCTTATGGTCACCGACAAAAACCTCGAAGGAGAGTTTGACCAAGAAAGGCAAACCAAGGTCCGCCTTTGACTGTACTCTTTTGTACTTATTGCAAAAGAAAAGGCCACCTTAGGGAGTCTTGCTATAGCATGGGTCGGATACGACGTACTATTGCTCCACCACGTCATACTAATGAGTTTTCTAGTCTGAGAGAGCGAGTTGAGTTCTTAGCTTCCACGACTCAGAGTTTAATGGAAGAATTCCGACGGATGTCTTTGCCGTTAGTGAACACTTCTCACATTCCAGTTAAAACTAACAACAACAAAGGCAAACAAAATGTCATTCCTATTTGGGTACCTAAGAAAGATAAAAAGGCCTTCGTTGTTCATGTTTCTCTCAAAGCACATAATACCTCACAGTGGTATTTTGATAGTGGGTGCTCCAGACACATGACAGGTGATGCCTCATTTTTTACGACTCTTGAGGACTATCAGGATGGCAGAATCACCTTTGGAGATGGGAGCAAGTCTAGCATTATAGGACGTGGTACTGTCAAGTTACCTGGATTTCCTAAGCTATAAAATGTTTTGTATGTCAAAGGTTTGAAAGCAAACCTTCTCAGCATTAGCCAGCTGTGCGACACTGACTTTGCAGTAAAGTTTGACCGGGATGCGTGTAAAGTCTATAATCAAGCCGGTAAACTTTTGATGCAAGGGGTGAGGACTGAGGATAATTGCTATGGGACTGAGCCCACTGTGACACCCCGACTAATTAAACACCGGGTAGCTACTCCTTTATAAAATTAGTTCAAAATGCCAAGTTGGCTCAGTTAATAGCATCACTGTCGAAAACATTTATAAAGATTACTAACCACCTAGTATTTAAAAAGTAAGTGCCAAATTTTATTAAATCTGATTAACATGCAACAAGAGTAATGAATAACTAAATAACACCATTCACCATACTGAAGTAACAAGAATAACCATCACAATATGTAAATAAAACCTGGAAGAAAAACTCCTCAATACACATCCCACAACTGATATATAAACTGAAATAAATAACTAAAACTGAATACTGAGCAATACATGCTAGAGTCTGAAAACTGAAATGTAAAAATGCTCTAAATAGGAATGGGCAACATGCCCTACAACTGATAGATAGTGACTCTGGAATCCAAAAGATAGAAGCGTCTATGAGCAAATCCCTGTAGCTTCCACAACCAGCTGCAGCACGTCACCTGAATGAGAATCCTATGCTTGGTGTCCTTGTGGCTGGGCACCTAAAATGGTTTTACAAGAAAATATATTTGAAAGCAAATGGGTCAGAGCCCGAAAGTGGAAATCATTTTAAAAACCTGCAAGTGCTTTAAAAACATTTAAAACATTAAATGCAAAGTACATGTTAGGACGTGCACTCACATTAAATTCTCACCTCTCGACTAACTGTGCACTCCTAACGTAAGTACCCATCTATAACTACCCTTTCCACTAGCTAAGTGACAACGTAAACTAGCTAGACAACCAAAGGTTCTACCCATTTTACTTAGTTCCATATAATATAACAACGCTCGTAATTTAATAGAGGTCTCCCGTAATCTCCGTTATTAAGTATGCCATTGATATAACTAACAGCTAACTCATTATATATCTCGCAACAATACCGGAATATTTTACAACATTAACATGAGGATTTCCATTAAATAATGTATATTATTCATCACATAAATATACGATACAAGCACCCCGCAATCTAAGCTGTAGTGCACACATACTCTGCTATCCATCCCGGTACATCACGTACATAAGGATCACATATTCCGAATCTCTCAGGAATAGTTCAGATAACACAAATCACAAATAGTGGAGGCGAACACAGTCACCATCACATGGGTCACGCACATACCTGCGCTCCCATGGTCAGCGGACTTATTAATATCACAATAAGTCTTTCAATGACCTATGTTCATCAAGGTACCAGTCTATATCCCCCCCGTAGGCACACAAGGAATAGAGGGTCCTAAGCGAACGAAACCTCCCGTGATAGCAAGTATGGTAGGTATGTCATACATACAATCCATATATCAATACTAAGTAAACACACATCTTAGTAATACCGTATTATATTCGTAGTACATGTTGCATTCTCGTACTAACTAATTATCACAACTTATTTTATTCCGGTTCATAATTATACGCGCTATAATTCATCCTCACATCGTAGTAGTCACTCACGTCTCAACCCAAATGATTCATTGAATATAACTCTCGTATATGATTTACTCATCTCAATAACCCAAAAGTCCCTAATCAATCACTATATCATCAAAGGGATGCTAACCCTACCCTTGAACCATCTCCCGGAACTCCAAAAGTCAAAACAGTCCAAAAAGGGGCAAACTGCCAACTCGTTAGAAGTCTCGTTCGAACGAGGCTTCGAACGAGTTTGGACTGTCAGGTCGTTAGAAGTCTCGTTCGAACGAGACTGTTCGAACGAGGTCCCAGTTCGTTCGAACGAACTGACCCTTCTAACGATATCTCGTTCGAACGAGATATCGAACGAAAATCCTACTCGTTAATAACGACTGGTCAACTCGTTAGAAGCTCGTTCGAACGAGCTCGTTCGAACGACCTGGGGGCTGCTTCTAACGAGATGCCAGTTTTGGCCCAGATTTTTTTCCCAATTCGTTTTTCACCATTTATAACATTACTAATCTCTCCCAAAGTCCATCCTAACAACATTTTAGGGTCTATAATCAATACTAAACATATATAGTCACATCCTAACATGTTTCTAAGGGATCAATCCATCCAAATATTAATTTAATTTACACCTTTCTACACTTTGTCCAATTATCTCAAGAACATGAACCCTAACTACATATCATCATCAAATCCCAGAATTTAATTCATTTTCTTTCCTTCTAATCACAATTATAATAAGGGAAATCATTTACCTATCATACTACATGCAATCCTCTTCACAATTTTTAAGTTCTAAACCTCAAACTACATGGGTTTTCATTATCTTCCAAGAACAGTTGAAATTTATCAATTTCTAACATGGAGGAAACATTCTACGAATTTAAATGCGATTAAAACACTTGCCTTGGTTTGATTTCTGGTTTGGTGTAGGTTTGGTGAAGATTCTGCAGAGTTTCTTCTCTCCCAAGCTCTATCTCCAATGGTGGCTCAAGGTGGCTAGGGTTTTGATTTGGGGAAACTTAGAAAACCTAAATGACAACCTACGTAGCCTTCTAGGTTAATATGGGTTGTCTAATGGGCTTAATGGGTTAATATCCACATCAGATTTAATCTCTAATTTTCGTCACTTTTAATTCCTCAAAATGTAAAATTACCAAAATACCCTTTAAGTTACCGGTATGGCCTAAAAATACCCCGGGACCCAAACTATACCCCCGGCTAGTGTTTTCTGACTATCTCGACCCTTCCGGACGCGTTGGCGCGCTCAAAACGACCATACGGATTATCGATTTTAAATTCACTTTTTATTAATAAAATATTATACCGTGACGCGGCGGTCCCACGTGTCTCAACAAAATTTCCAAATTGCCGTATATAAATCCCACGACAAATTTTATAATACCAAATACATATATAATCATATATGCACATAATCAAATACCAATTCGCATCACATCAGTATTTATAACCCGGATTAATTTCCAATTAATACGCATTTAATTAATTAATCCCAAAAATAAATATAGCCAAAAGTACGGGGTATTACATACTTCCCCCCTAATAACTGAATTTCGTCCCGAAATTCGAAATTAGAAAGTACCTGCTAAAAACAGCTCTGGATAACGTTCGCGCATCTCATCCTCGCGCTCCCATGTGGACTCCTTGACATTGTGATGTCGCCACTGAACACGTACTAACGGGACTATCTTTGACCGCAGTTTCCTCTCGCTTCGGTCCAAAATAGCAATTGGCCCCTCCTCATAAGAGCTATCCGGCTGGAGATCGATGTCCTCCACAGCAATGTGAGAATGAGCCAAATCATCCCTAAGGTATTTCCTCAGCGAGGAAATATGGAACACGTCGTGAATCCGATGCAAATGCTCCGGTAACCCGAGTCTATACGCAACCGGTCCGATCCGCTCAATAATAGGAAACGGCCCCACATACCTTGGTGCCAACTTCCCCTTCTTCCCGAATCGCATAATCCCCTTCATCGGAGAAACCCTGAGCAAAACTTGGTCCCCCACTTGGAACTCCCTGAAAAATCTCTTCGCATCAGCATAACTCTTCTGCCTGTCTTGAGCTACCCGAATGCGACTCCGAATCAACTCAATCCTTGTCGAAGTATCCTGAATTACTTCCGGCCCAAGTAGTTTGTTGTCCCCCACTTCCAACCAACATGCTGGGGAACGACAAGGCCTACCGTACAATGCCTCAAACGGAGCCATGCCAATCGTGAACTGATAGGAGTTGTTGTAAGCAAACTCCACCAGTGGAAGGTACTGCTCCCATCCACCCCCGAAGTCAAAAATACACATGCGTAGCATGTCTTCCAACATCTGATTGGTGCGCTCGGTCTGCCCATCAGTCTGCGGATGATAAGCCGTACTCAACCGCAATTCCGTGCCCATGGCCTCCTGGAAACTCTCCCAAAACCTCGAAACAAATATCTTATCTCTGTCAGACACGATATTTAGGGGCACACCGTGAAGTCTCACAATCTCTGAAATGAAGAGTTGGGCATACTGACCCGCAGTGTAATCAGTCCTAACGGGTAAAAAGTGAGCGACCTTGGACAATCTGTCCACAATTACCCAAACGGAGTCGTGACCCCTCTGCGACGTAGGCAACCCCGTGATAAAGTCCATGGATATGCTCTCCCACATCCACACCGGAACCTCCAATGGCTGTAGCAATCCTGTTGGTCTCTGATGATCCACTTTTACAAGCTGACAAGTGGCGCATTTCGAGACAAACTCTGCGATATCTCTCTTCATACCGCTCCACCAATACTGCCGTCTCATATCTTGGTACATTTTGTCCCCTCCGGGATGTACCGCGAACCGTGAGCCGTGCGACTCTGCCATCACATCGTGTCGCAGTTCCTCTCCTTCCGGAACTACCAATCTCCCATTGAAGCGTAATCCCCCATCTGAGCTAACGGTATAGGACTCGGCTCCCTCTGCTAGCAATCGAACTATCTGCTCCTGACAGAACGTGTCATTAGCCTGTGCCCGTACTACCTTCGTAAGAATCTGCGGTGTAACGGTCATCACAGACATGAAAGATCGGGCCACTGCATCCTGGTGTCCCAATTCCTTCCACTTCGCTTTCCACACCTCTGCCACCTCATCTGCTGGCCTGCGGCTCAACGCGTCTGCTACCACGTTAGCCTTACCCGGGTGGTACTGAATGTCGAACTGGTAGTCTTTCACAAATTCAAGCCACCTACGCTGCCGCATATTTAATTCCTTCTGCGTGAACAGATACTGTAGTGACTTGTGGTCCGTGAACAGCTGAAACTTCTCCCCCAAAAGATAGTGCCTCCAAATCCGTAAGGCAAATACTACTGCTGCCAATTCCAAATCATGCGTGGGGTAATTCTTCTCATGAGGCTTAAGCTTACGGGAAGCATAAGCTATGGCCTGTCTCTCCTGCTGCAAAACACCTCCAAGTCCTTGCAAAGACGCATCGGTGTAAACCAAATACTCAACTCCCGATCTCGGCAATGCTAACACAGGTGCTGAGGTCAATTTGTCCTTCAACTCATCGAATGCCAACTGACAGGCATCACTCCAGATATATGGCACACCCTTACGAGTAAGATGTGTCAAAGGACCTGCTATCTCTGAGAAACCCCGAATAAACCTCCTGTAGTATCCTGCTAGGCCCAAGAAACTACGAATCTCCGTTGGTGTCGTGGGCTGTCCCCACTCCCTCACCGCTGACACCTTCCCCGGATCGACAGATATTCCCTGGTCGGAAATAATGTGACCCAAGAACTGGACTTCCTTCAGCCAAAACCCGCACTTCTCATATTTTGCATACAACTCGTTCTGACGAAGTGTCTGCAAAACTTGCCTCAAATGCTCGGCGTGCTCCTCCTCTGTCTGAGAGTAAACCAGAATATCATCAATGAAGACAATGACAAATTGATCTAGGAAATCTCTGAACACCCTATTCATCAAGTCCATAAACACTGCTGGAGCATTGGTCAAGCCGAAAGGCATAACCCGAAACTCATAAGAACCATATCTCGATAAGAACGCAGTCTTCGAGACATCCTCCTCCCTGATACGCAACTGATGGTATCCCGACCTCAAGTCAATCTTCGAGAAGAAAGAAGCTCCTCTCAACTGGTCGAATAAGTCATCGATTCGAGGCAACGGATACTTATTCCGTATCGTGACCTTATTCAACTCTCGGTAGTCCACGCACAATCTCAGTGAACCATCCCTCTTCTTCACAAACAAAACTGGAGCGCCCCAAGGTGAGGTACTCCTGCGAATAAAGCCCTGCCCTAACAGCTGCTCTATCTGATCCCGTAACTCTCGCATCTCAGCTGGAGCCATACGGTACGGTGCACGTGCTATAGGTCTCGTACCCGGTAGCAGATCAATAACGAAGTCTATCTCTCGACTGGGTGGTAAGCCTGGTATCTCCTGAAACACATCCGAATACTCCCTGACAACCGGGATCGAATCTAAAGGAATCACAACCTCCTTAGAGGTCTCCTCCTCTATGTAATACAGATGAGCGGTCGATCCTCCCTCTGGGCGAGGCATCGCCACTATAAACATCTCCTGCCCCGGAATGGCAAAAACAATGCTCCCGCTGAAGCAATCAATCATGGCCCTATATGCTACGAGCCAATCCATCCCGATGATCACATCGTGAACATGCATGTCTAACACTAACATGTCCGCAGGCAATACCAAACCACCAACCTCTACCCCGACTCCCCGGCATATAAAGAAAATAAGTGACCCATTCCCTAATGGTGAGTCGACACACGTCACTGTGCTCTCTGCCGTAGCTAACAATCCTAAAGCTTTCGCGAAGTGTGTAGCTATAAAACAATGTATAGCACCCGTATCAAATAACACCCGACCCATAGTGCCATGGATAGGAAACGTACCCTCGATCGCGGGCGGTGCCTGTGGAACTGCAGCCTGGTGAACGTTGTAGACACGTCCATACTGTAGTTGCCCCTGTTGAGCTGGGACCGCTGGAATGGGTGGCAATGCTGCCATCTGTGGCGGTGCGGGAAGAGCGGCGGGAAACATAGGTCTCTGTGGCTCCTGGCGAGCACCCTGCTGCTGCTGCTGTGGGGCCCTGCCCCTATCAGGACAATCCTGCTTCTTATGGCCAGTCTTGCCACAAGTAAAGCACTTCCCTGGGAAGTTTCCTCCCCTCTGCCCCTGCTGTCCCCGGCCCTGGTGGCCGTTACCATTCCTCCCTTGGCCCTGCTGGCCCTGATGGAACTGCTGCCCATTCTGTCCCTGTTGGCCCTGCTGGCCGTTTGGACCCTGATGGCCCTAGCGGAAACCTCCCTGTCCCTGCCTGTAGTTCCCTGACCGGAACCTCTTGTTATCCCCCTGCTGGGTACCCTGCTCAGTCTGTCTCTGCCCCTGACCGGTTTGTGCCCCGCTGGCACCATGTCCTCCAGTCCTGCCCTGATGGCTAGACTCTCCCGACCGCTTGCCCTCGGCCATGTGAAAACGGTGGTCCTGGCAGTGCAGTAATGCAGCGTTAACCACATCAGAATACGTGGCCAACGATAGGTTCCCTAGCAGATGCTGACGGATCCTCCAATTCAACCCGTCGGTGAACTTCTCTATCTTCTTCTTCTCTGTTGGAATCTCGTCTGGAACGATATTCAACAAGTTAGTGAACTCGGCCTCATACTCGGCCACTGTCTTGCCCTCCTGCTTCAAACTCATCAGCTTCCTCCTCATTTCTGTATGAACTGCAGACGGAAAGTACTTGCGGTCGAACCGCACCCAGAACTCCTGAATGGTGAGGGTATCCCTCTCCTCCGCGGTGGTAATAGACTCCCACCACTGTAGCGCAGATCCAACTAGCTTGAAAGTAGCTAGCACCTGTTTCTGAACATCAGTGCACTCATGCATCCTCAAATGCCTATGGCCTGTCTCTCCTGCTGCAAAACACCTCCAAGTCCTTGCAAAGACGCATCGGTGTAAACCAAATACTCAACTCCCGGTCTCGGCAATGCTAACACAGGTGCTGAGGTCAATTTGTCCTTCAACTCATCGAATGCCAACTGACAGGCATCACTCCAGATATATGGCACACCCTTACGAGTAAGATGTGTCAAAGGACCTGCTATCTCTGAGAAACCCCGAATAAACCTCCTGTAGTATCCTGCTAGGCCCAAGAAACTACGAATCTCCGTTGGTGTCGTGGGCTGTCCCCACTCCCTCACCGCTGACACCTTCCCCGGATCGACAGATATTCCCTGGTCGGAAATAATGTGACCCAAGAACTGGACTTCCTTCAGCCAAAACCCGCACTTCTCATATTTTGCATACAACTCGTTCTGACGAAGTGTCTGCAAAACTTGCCTCAAATGCTCGGCGTGCTCCTCCTCTGTCTGAGAGTAAACCAGAATATCATCAATGAAGACAATGACAAATTGATCTAGGAAATCTCTGAACACCCTATTCATCAAGTCCATAAACACTGCTGGAGCGTTGGTCAAGCCGAAAGGCATAACCCGAAACTCATAAGAACCATATCTCGATAAGAACGCAGTCTTCGAGACATCCTCCTCCCTGATACGCAACTGATGGTATCCCGACCTCAAGTCAATCTTCGAGAAGAAAGAAGCTCCTCTCAACTGGTCGAATAAGTCATCGATTCGAGGCAACGGATACTTATTCCGTATCGTGACCTTATTCAACTCTCGGTAGTCCACGCACAATCTCAGTGAACCATCCCTCTTCTTCACAAACAAAACTGGAGCGCCCCAAGGTGAGGTACTCCTGCGAATAAAGCCCTGCCCTAACAGCTGCTCTATCTGATCCCGTAACTCTCGCATCTCAGCTGGAGCCATACGGTACGGTGCACGTGCTATAGGTCTCGTACCCGGTAGCAGATCAATAACGAAGTCTATCTCTCGACTGGGTGGTAAGCCTGGTATCTCCTGAAACACATCCGAATACTCCCTGACAACCGGGATCGAATCTAAAGGAATCACAACCTCCTTAGAGGTCTCCTCCTCTATGTAATACAGATGAGCGGTCGATCCTCCCTCTGGGCGAGGCATCGCCACTATAAACATCTCCTGCCCCGGAATGGCAAAAACAATGCTCCCGCTGAAGCAATCAATCATGGCCCTATATGCTACGAGCCAATCCATCCCGATGATCACATCGTGAACATGCATGTCTAACACTAACATGTCCGCAGGCAATACCAAACCACCAACCTCTACCCCGACTCCCCGGCATATAAAGAAAATAAGTGACCCATTCCCTAATGGTGAGTCGACACACGTCACTGTGCTCTCTGCCGTAGCTAACAATCCTAAAGCTTTCGCGAAGTGTGTAGCTATAAAACAATGTATAGCACCCGTATCAAATAACACCCGACCCATAGTGCCATGGATAGGAAACGTACCCTCGATCGCGGGCGGTGCCTGTGGAACTGCAGCCTGGTGAACGTTGTAGACACGTCCATACTGTAGTTGCCCCTGTTGAGCTGGGACCGCTGGAATGGGTGGCAATGCTGCCATCTGTGGCGGTGCGGGAAGAGCGGCGGGAAACATAGGTCTCTGTGGCTCCTGGCGAGCACCCTGCTGCTGCTGCTGTGGGGCCCTGCCCCTATCAGGACAATCCTGCTTCTTATGGCCAGTCTTGCCACAAGTAAAGCACTTCCCTGGGAAGTTTCCTCCCCTCTGCCCCTGCTGTCCCCGGCCCTGGTGGCCGTTACCATTCCTCCCTTGGCCCTGCTGGCCCTGATGGAACTGCTGCCCATTCTGTCCCTGTTGGCCCTGCTGGCCGTTTGGACCCTGATGGCCCTAGCGGAAACCTCCCTGTCCCTGCCTGTAGTTCCCTGATCGGAACCTCTTGTTATCCCCCTGCTGGGTACCCTGCTCAGTCTGTCTCTGCCCCTGACCGGTTTGTGCCCCGCTGGCACCATGTCCTCCAGTCCTGCCCTGATGGCTAGACTCTCCCGACCGCTTGCCCTCGGCCATGTGAAAACGGTGGTCCTGGCAGTGCAGTAATGCAGCGTTAACCACATCAGAATACGTGGCCAACGATAGGTTCCCTAGCAGATGCTGACGGATCCTCCAATTCAACCCGTCGGTGAACTTCTCTATCTTCTTCTTCTCTGTTGGAATCTCGTCTGGAACGATATTCAACAAGTTAGTGAACTCGGCCTCATACTCGGCCACTGTCTTGCCCTCCTGCTTCAAACTCATCAGCTTCCTCCTCATTTCTGTATGAACTGCAGACGGAAAGTACTTGCGGTCGAACCGCACCCAGAACTCCTGAATGGTGAGGGTATCCCTCTCCTCCGCGGTGGTAATAGACTCCCACCACTGTAGCGCAGATCCAACTAGCTTGAAAGTAGCTAGCACCTGTTTCTGAACATCAGTGCACTCATGCATCCTCAAATGCCTCTGCATGTCCTTCCTCCATTGGCTCGAGATAACCACATCTGAGCTTCCAGCAAACTCTGGTGGATGCGCTTTCTGAAAAGCGTCACGTACACGCTCCCAAGCAGACGGGAATGCATTAACCTGTACTGGCGCGGCAGCCGACGCCTGCGGTGGTGCCTGCTGAATCACGGCAATCGCGGCATTTACCGCTTGGGCTACTATAGCAGCAATCTCAGCGGCGTTCAACATGCCCTGAACTGGAGCGGGCTGTGGTTCGGGCGTAGCATTCCTGGGAACTCGTCGTGCACGTCGTGGAGGCATCTGAAATAAGAACAAAGTTTATAAGTTCACGGTTTATAAACTTAAAATAGCTGAAGAACGAAGCATACACAAAAGAATACAACAGTCCTAAAATATAGGGCTCTATATCAAAGAAACGTAGCGGAAACATAATAGTCGTACAGATCCTAAAGGACACTAGAACCTGATGCTCTGATACCACCTGTGACACCCCGACTAATTAAACACAGGGTAGCTACTCCTTTATAAAACTAGTTCAAAATGCCAAGTTGGCTCAGTTAATAGCATCACTGTCGAAAACATTTATAAAGATTACTAACCACCTAGTATTTAAAAAGTAAGTGCCAAATTTTATTAAATCTGATTAACATGCAACAAGAGTAATGAATAACTAAATAACACCATTCACCATACTGAAGTAACAAGAATAACCATCACAATATGTAAATAAAACCTGGAAGAAAAACTCCTCAATACACATCCCACAACTGATATATAAACTGAAATAAATAACTAAAACTGAATACTGAGCAATACATGCTAGAGTCTGAAAACTGAAATGTAAAAATGCTCTAAATAGGAATGGGCAACATGCCCTACAACTGATAGATAGTGACTCTGGAATCCAAAAGATAGAAGCGTCTATGAGCAAATCCCTGTAGCTTCCACAACCAGCTGCAGCACGTCACCTGAATGAGAATCCTATGCTTGGTGTCCTTGTGGCTGGGCACCTAAAATGGTTTTACAAGAAAATATATTTGAAAGCAAATGGGTCAGAGCCCGAAAGTGGAAATCATTTTAAAAACCTGCAAGTGCTTTAAAAACATTTAAAACATTAAATGCAAAGTACATGTTAGGACGTGCACTCACATTAAATTCTCACCTCTCGACTAACTGTGCACTCCTAACGTAAGTACCCATCTATAACTACCCTTTCCACTAGCTAAGTGACAACGTAAACTAGCTAGACAACCAAAGGTTCTACCCATTTTACTTAGTTCCATATAATATAACAACGCTCGTAATTTAATAGAGGTCTCCCGTAATCTCCGTTATTAAGTATGCCATTGATATAACTAACAGCTAACTCATTATATATCTCGCAACAATACCGGAATATTTTACAACATTAACATGAGGATTTCCATTAAATAATGTATATTATTCATCACATAAATATACGATACAAGCACCCCGCAATCTAAGCTGTAGTGCACACATACTCTGCTATCCATCCCGGTACATCACGTACATAAGGATCACATATTCCGAATCTCTCAGGAATAGTTCAGATAACACAAATCACAAATAGTGGAGGCGAACACAGTCACCATCACATGGGTCACGCACATACCTGCGCTCCCATGGTCAGCGGACTTATTAATATCACAATAAGTCTTTCAATGACCTATGTTCATCAAGGTACCAGTCTATATCCCCCCCGTAGGCACACAAGGAATAGAGGGTCCTAAGCGAACGAAACCTCCCGTGATAGCAAGTATGGTAGGTATGTCATACATACAATCCATATATCAATACTAAGTAAACACACATCTTAGTAATACCGTATTATATTCGTAGTACATGTTGCATTCTCGTACTAACTAATTATCACAACTTATTTTATTCCGGTTCATAATTATACGCGCTATAATTCATCCTCACATCGTAGTAGTCACTCACGTCTCAACCCAAATGATTCATTGAATATAACTCTCGTATATGATTTACTCATCTCAATAACCCAAAAGTCCCTAATCAATCACTATATCATCAAAGGGATGCTAACCCTACCCTTGAACCATCTCCCGGAACTCCAAAAGTCAAAACAGTCCAAAAAGGGGCAAACTGCCAACTCGTTAGAAGTCTCGTTCGAACGAGGCTTCGAACGAGTTTGGACTGTCAGGTCGTTAGAAGTCTCGTTCGAACGAGACTGTTCGAACGAGGTCCCAGTTCGTTCGAACGAACTGACCCTTCTAACGATATCTCGTTCGAACGAGATATCGAACGAAAATCCTACTCGTTAATAACGACTGGTCAACTCGTTAGAAGCTCGTTCGAACGAGCTCGTTCGAACGACCTGGGGGCTGCTTCTAACAAGATGCCAGTTTCGGCCCAGATTTTTTTCCCAATTCGTTTTTCACCATTTATAACATTACTAATCTCTCCCAAAGTCCATCCTAACAACATTTTAGGGTCTATAATCAATACTAAACATATATAGTCACATCCTAACATGTTTCTAAGGGATCAATCCATCCAAATATTAATTTAATTTACACCTTTCTACACTTTGTCCAATTATCTCAAGAACATGAACCCTAACTACATATCATCATCAAATCCCAGAATTTAATTCATTTTCTTTCCTTCTAATCACAATTATAATAAGGGAAATCATTTACCTATCATACTACATGCAATCCTCTTCACAATTTTTAAGTTCTAAACCTCAAACTACATGGGTTTTCATTATCTTCCAAGAACAGTTGAAATTTATCAATTTCTAACATGGAGGAAACATTCTACGAATTTAAATGCGATTAAAACACTTGCCTTGGTTTGATTTCTGGTTTGGTGTAGGTTTGGTGAAGATTCTGCAGAGTTTCTTCTCTCCCAAGCTCTATCTCCAATGGTGGCTCAAGGTGGCTAGGGTTTTGATTTGGGGAAACTTAGAAAACCTAAATGACAACCTACGTAGCCTTCTAGGTTAATATGGGTTGTCTAATGGGCTTAATGGGTTAATATCCACATCAGATTTAATCTCTAATTTTCGTCACTTTTAATTCCTCAAAATGTAAAATTACCAAAATACCCTTTAAGTTACCGGTATGGCCTAAAAATACCCCGGGACCCAAACTATACCCCCGGCTAGTGTTTTCTGACTATCTCGACCCTTCCGGACGCGTTGGCGCGCTCAAAACGACCATACGGATTATCGATTTTAAATTCACTTTTTATTAATAAAATATTATACCGTGACGCGGCGGTCCCACGTGTCTCAACAAAATTTCCAAATTGCCGTATATAAATCCCACGACAAATTTTATAATACCAAATACATATATAATCATATATGCACATAATCAAATACCAATTCGCATCACATCAGTATTTATAACCCGGATTAATTTCCAATTAATACGCATTTAATTAATTAATCCCAAAAATAAATATAGCCAAAAGTACGGGGTATTACACCCACATCCTCATTTGTCTGCAACATCGCCACAATCACTCCTATGGATCTGTGGCATCAATCTCTAGGTCACGTGAACGTTAGAGATCTTAATCGTTTAGCTAAAAAGGGCCTAGTACGTGGCTTACCATCTCTTGGAAAGTCAACTTCGACCGTTTGTGGACCCTGTCAATTGGGAAAACAAATTCGTAGTCCTCATAGGAAGTTACATTCCAATACCACCTCTCGTGTTCTTGAGTTGATTCACATGGATCTTATGGGTCCCACTCGTACTGAGAGTCTAGGTGGTAAGAGGTACATCCTCGTGATGGTAGATGATTTCTCCAGGTGCTCCATTGTAGGTTTTCTGAGAGAGAAATCCGATGCTGTAGAATTTTTAACGACCAAGTGTCGTGTCCTGCAAAATCAACACGGTGTCACTATTAACAGGATGCGTAGTAACAATGGCACTGAATTCACAGAAGCAAAGGTAGACCTTTACTGTGATAGCCTTGGGATCAAACATGAGTTTTCTGCTGTGAGAACTCCTCAGTAAAATGGGATTATTGAGAGAAAGAATAGAACGATCCAAGAGATGGCTAGATCTATGCTTCCAGGTCGTAAAACTTCTAGGAGATTTTGGGCAGAGGTAGTGTCTACTGCATGCCACATGGTGAATAGGATGTATTTGCGTCCACACACACTTCAAACTCCTTATGAGTTGTGGACTGGCAAGAAGCCCAACCTGGCATATTTCCGTGTTTTTGGGAGTAAATGCTACATCCTACGGGATAGAGAGCAATTAGGAAAGTTCGACTCCCGAAGCGACGAGGGAATATTTCTAGGATATTCATCGACTAGCAGAGTGTACCGGGTTTTTAACCTGAAGATCTCTAAGGTTATGGAATCAATAAACGTCACCGTGTAAGATGACAAACCTTTGACGGTTATTGATCCTAACCTTCAGTGTGAGGATGAGGATTGTTCTGACAGTGATTTACTTGTTCCTCTCTCACACTCTGTGGACCCTAATCCTGTGTTAGGGGACACACTTGCTTGGGTTCGCAAGAGTCATGACCCATCTGCCATTGTTGGTGATCCCACTCTAGGGGTCAAGACTCATGCTCAGCTAGAGAACGTTGTTAGCCATCTTTGCTACACGTCCAAAGTCGAGCCCAAGAACCATAAAGAAGCACTCAAGGATGAACACTGGATATCTGCTATGCAGGATGAGTTGCTTCAATTTAAAAAGAATAATGTCTGGGAATTAGTCCCCCGACCTAGCGAGACTAATGTCATAGGTACCCGGTGGATTTTCAAGAACAAAATGGATGAAAATGGTACCATAATCAGAAATAAGGCTAGGTTGGTCGCTAAAGGCTACACATAGATAGAGGGTGTAGACTTTGGGGAGACATTTGCTCCTGTTGCGAGGCTTGAGTCCGTCTGTCTTCTGCTCGCCATCGCTTGTCATCTGCGCTTCAAGGTATATCAGATGGATGTTAAGAGTGCCTTTCTGAATGGCATTCTACAGGAGGAGGTTTATGTGGAACAACCAAAAGGGTTTGAAGACCCTCAGCATCCAGATCACGTCTATTATCTTAGAAAAGCCTTGTATGGTTTGAAGCAAGCACCCTGTGCTTGGTACGAAAGGCTTACTTCCTATCTCTTAGCTCGTGGCTTCAAGAGAGGGGGAGCAGATATGACGTTGTTCGTCAGGAGAGATGACGGTGCTATTTTGGTTGCCCAGGTCTATGTGGATGACATAGTCTTTGGATCCACATACTCCCAGCATGCTCACCACTTTGAGGAGGAGATGAAAAGTGAGTTTGAGATGAGCATGGTTGGTGAGCTTACATTCTTCCTTGGTCTCCAGGTTCGTCAGCTAGAGGATGGGATGTTCATCTCCCAATCCAAGTATGCTAGAGACCTAGTGAAGAAATTTGGTTTAGACTCCGCTAAGCATGCACGTACACCTATGAGTACCACTACCAAGCTTAGTAAGGACACTTCAAGCAAGGACGTAGAGCAAACCTTATATCAGAGTATGATAGGTAGTCTTCTCTATTTGACTGCCAGTCGTCCCGACATCGCCTTTAGTGTTGGAGTCTGTGCACGATATCAGGCGTCCCCAAAAGAGTCACATTTACTTGCTCTAAAACGTATTATTAAATACGTGAGTGGGACTCTCTCATACGGGATTTGGTAATCCTTTGATACCGATGACCATTTATCCGCCTATTCAGATGCCGATTGGGCTGGGGATGTAGATGGTTGTAGGAGCACTTCTGGTGGGTGTTTCTATTTTGGTTCTGCTCTTGTCTCCTGGCTGAGCAAGAAGCAAAATTCCATCTCTTTGTCCACTGCGGAGGCTGAGTGCATAGCCGCCGGGAGTTGTTGCACACAACTCTTGTGGATGAAGCAAATGTTGGAGGATTACGGGATTTCACAAGACACCATGATCATTTCTTATGATAACACGAGCGGGATTCACATATCCCGTAATCCCGTCCAGCATTCACGCACAAAACACATCAGGATACGTGAGCACTTTATTTGTCAGTTAGTTGAGGAGAACACTGTATCCCTAAGTTTTGTTCCCACCGACCGTCAGTTAGCCGACATTTTCACGAAACCTTTATATGCCCTTAGATTTGAGAGTCTTAGGAAGTCTTTGGGGATTTGCACAGTTGACTGAGGGGTTGGTCTATGTCTAGAATAGGATGCTTCTTTATGTTCATATCATATGCTTCCTATTGCTAGTCTGTTTTATATGTACCATTGCTTAGTTGTACAACTATTATTTATTCTTTTTGAATTTTATATTTCTTTTGAAAAAATACAAAAAGATTTTCCTTTAAGAAAAATTTTGAGAAAAGCACAAAAAGATTTTATTTTGATAAAAAAAAAAATTGAAAAAGACCAAAAATATTTTTTTTGTTTTTGCTCCTTTTTGTGGATGAGCATTTAAGATAGCCAAGTCATAACTCCATTCCATATCTCCATGTGACTGTTTGATAGAGATTTGAGAGGCTACATCATTTCATCCATGTGCTTTACATTGTATGGAGTCTTTGAGATGTAATTCGTGATATCTTCCTACATGTTTGACTCCAATATCCTTTATTGCACACATGCACGGCTATATTTGATTATTGCACTTGTCTATCTCATATTGGCTTGAGTGTTTCCATCTCAATTCTGTCTCTACAATGTACAATATGCGATAAAACTTGACAAGATTGGAATGCATGTAAAAACCGTTTTGGTGAGACTGTGTGTTTTTGTATAACGGGGAGGGGCTGCGATAGGTAATCATATATCCCTTGCGCAAAAGCCACCGTTAAAAAGGACCTAAAAATGGAGGAATTTTTATATCCGAGGTCCAAAGAGGTTAAAAGAGCCCGAAAAAATTTAAAGGCAATAAAAAGCACTTCATGCCATATATGGGCCACTTAGGTTTCACCATCAATTCTCCAAAGTTTGAGAATTTAGAATGCCTCTATTCAAAATTATATCTGAGGGAGTTTGGTTGGAGAATCTTTAAACGGGTTTGCACTTCCTTGAAAGTCCTGAAAAGGCATAAAATCATTTTGGACGTTATTGGTGTGAAAATCACTTTGAGCTTTGATTTGTTGATTTGATTGAGTCAATATCTTATATTGTCATTATTTTACACCAAAGGAAGCATTTGAGTTCATTCGCTAGGAATATCCAATATTCATCGTGCACATATGTCATGTTTGTATGCATTGATTTTCCTATCGAATTTGATCACACCACTTCATTTACGCTATCATCGACTTGGTTGATTTGTGTTCATTCATGGTGTGATTTTATCCCTGTGACATCCCGCACTTGCTTGTTTGATTTGTTTCTCTCATTTGTCTATTTGGGGACATCATAAAAAGGGGGGAGAATGAATTATCTTATTATGGCGGAGATTTGAAAGTTTGAGTTTGCTCATATATTGGTATACATGTTTATTTCATTTCAAACTCAATATGTCACTTGGTATTTTTGCTTTGTCTCATGTGTGTACGTACTACATGGATTATCATGGATTGCACACCCTGATGAGCAAAGTGTTGAGATTCCTGCAGAATTGAAGAGAAAAACGTTGTAGTCTTATTCAATTGTATCTTTCCAGTTTTGGGTTCATGGAAGGGTAGATTTGTATAGGCATTTTCATTTCTTTGATAATTCGGATGTTTGTTTTTATGTATGTACCGGCATAGACATAGGGGGAGATTTGTAAGGACATTTTTGTCCATGAGCAATTTATATGTTGTACGTCGTTACACCGTTGAAGAAAATCAAGATCATACACTCATCAACGGATCCGAATATCAAAAGCAGTAGAGGAAACAAAGGCTGACAATCGGACCGTTCCACCTGAATAAAAGAACCGATCCGGTCACAAATGGACCGATCCGTTACGCTGAAGGCTAGTATACCCCGGATCGATGGCAAACCGATGAAGCTGATAACCGAACCGATCCGATGTCAATCGGACCGATCCGCCTTTAATAAAAGAACCGATCCGATGTCAACCGGACCGATCCACCTCAGACCCGTACCGGTCCGCCGAGGATAACTTCAATCAGATCGTGTTCAGATCGTGTTTTGAAATTTATGTCCCGAGCCTTCTTATTTAATCCCACTACGGGAAGTGATTTTCTAAGACTTATTCACACGATTTCCAGAGAATTGAAATCCCTAAGTCTTCACCTATTGAGTACCAATACTCTAGGTTTATTTGATTCACACAAATTCCATACATTTGTGAATCACTTTGCAACCCAGGAACGCACTTTTGCTGTTCAACCCTTTGTGAAGGAGACCGTTCTTCTTCTCCATTGCAGCCCTACTGGACAGGGATAGTTCTAGCCGCCGACTACAGAATCCGATACCTGAGGGTAATTCTTAGTCACTTGTATTTTCATTGTAATCCGATTGTAAGCCGTTTTCTTACAAATTATAGTGAAAATAAATGGTTTTGCCCCTGTGGGGGATTTTTCCTCAATTATGTGTGTTTGAATAACTCTTGCATGATTTCATACTGTTTCAATCACACCTAGTTGCATGTTTAGGGTTTGTTTGGGTTAGAAGGTGTTTAATATATAATTTGATCATTTGAACGCGAGCACACACGTTCTCACCACCACTGTTGGAGCTTCAACGACCTTCATCAGAGCTCCGATTTGGGGTGGGTAAGGGTGGCATGTTGTGCCGCTGGAGCGGACCTTTGAAAATAAGAGACTTTGGAATAAATGAGTTTTGGATCGACCGGAGTGTTATGGGTTACCGCTGGCGCGGACCGTTGAAAATAAGATTGGATAAATGGGATCTGGATCGTATTGAGCGTCGGTTTGGGGTGATTAAGGGTAGCATTAGGTGCCGGTTGCGCAGAGCTTTAAAAATAGGCGCATATTGGATATATATATATATATATATATATATATATATATATATATATATATATATATATATATATATATATATGTGTGTGTGTGTGTGTGTGTGTGTGTGTGTGTGTGTGTGTGTAATGTGATAACACAGTAAATGCTATTGTTTGTAAAAATGTCATAGATATTAAACTTTATTGTATACACTAGAAAATGAAATAGTTTTATATCTGTGACATTTTCACAAACAATAACACTTACTGTGTTAATATATTTATGAACAAGTTTTATATACATAACATATTCACAAACAGTAACATTTACTGAGTTAATATTACACAATATATATATATATATATATATATATATATATATATATATATACACACACACACACACACACACGATAGATCCAAATCTCATTTTTTTTTTCAAAATTACCATATTTTTAAATGTTTACACTAGCGACATTCAATCCCCACCACTACCCACCCCCATTGTTGGAGCTTCAACGATTTTCATCAGAGCTATGATTTGGGTGGGTAGTAGTGACATAGGGTGCCGCTGGCGCGGAACTTTGAAATTAAGAGAATATTAGATAAATGGGGTTTGGATCCACGGGAGCTCCGATTTGGGGTGAGTAGGGGTGACATTAGGTTAGGTTTATATCTATAACATTTTCACAAATATTAACATTTACTGTGTCCATATAACACAGTATATATATATATATATATATATATATCCAAATCTCTTTTTTCTGATATTATCTTGTTTTTAACGGTTCGCGCCAGTGGCATCCAATCCCCACCACCGAAGCTCCAACAACCTTCATCAGAGCTCTGATTTGAGGTGGCATGGGATGTCGATGTAACACTTTCACAAACAGCAGCTTTTATTATTTGTGAAAATATTACATATGTAAACTTAACCCAATGCTACCCATACTCATCTCAAACTGGAGCTCCGGTGGATCCAAACCCCATTTATCCAATATTATCTTATTTTCTAAGGTCCACGCCAGCGGCACTCCATGTCACCCCAAATTCGAACTCTGATGAAGGTTGTTGGAGCTCAGACAATTGGGGTTGGTAGTGGTCGTGATTAGATACCGCTAGCGTCGACCGTTAAAAATAAGACAATATCAGAAAAAAGAGAATATATATATATATATACTGTGTTATAACACAGTAAATGTTACCGTTTGTGAAAATGTTATAGATATAAACCTAACACAATGCCACCCCTACTCACCGCAAATCGGAGCTCCGGTGGATCCAAACCCTATTTATCTAATATTCTCTTAATTTCAGAGGTTCGCGCCAGCGGCACCCTATGCTATTACTACCCACCCAAATCATAGCTCTAATGAAAGTTGTTGAATCTCCGACAATGGGGATGGGTAGTGGTGGAGATTGAATGTCGCTAGCGTAAACCTTTAGATATATGGTAATTTTGAAAAAAAAAAAGAGGTTTGGATCTACCGTATGTATATATATATATATATATATATATATATATATATATATAACTCAGTAAATGTTACTGTTTGTGAAAATGTTATATATATAAATCTATTCCATAAATATACTAACACAGTAAGTGTTATTTCTTGTGAAAATGTCACAGATATAAAACTATTTTATTTTCTGGTGTATACAATAATGTTTAATATCTATGACAATTTTACAAACAATAGCATTTACTGTGTTATATATATATATCCAATATGCTCCTATTTTTAAAGTTTTGCACCACTGGCACCTAATGCCACCCCTACTCACCCCAAATCGGCGCTCCAGAGGATTCTGATCCCATTTATCCAATCTTATTTTCAAAGGTCCGAGCCAACGGCACCCCATGATACTCTGGGGGAGCCAAAAACCATTTATTCAATCATCTCTTATTTTCAAATGTCCACGCCAGCGGCACCACATGCCACCTTACACACCCCAAATCGGAGCTCTGACGAAGATCACCAAAGCTCCAACAATGGTGGCAAGGATTAGATACCGCTATATATATATATATATATATATATACTGTGTAATATTATCACAGTAAATGTTACTGTCTGTTTGTGAAAATGCCACATATATAAAACTATTTCATATTCTAGTGCATACAGTAAAGTTTACTGTTTGTGTAAATTTTTTTCTTTGAAATTTTATAGCCTTCATGGATCTTGTTTGATAGATCTCGTCGAGCAGATTTCAAAAATAGTAATTTTGTTAAAAACGGATTTGTGAATCAAAAGTTATGATCATTTGAAGATTAGAAAAAAAAATTCAACCACTTATGTAACTTTCTCAAGGACGTTACGGATTGTTGGTTTTAAAAGGATAAAATTGTGAAAAAAAGTTTCAAAAAATTAGGAGTGGGACTTATATGCAAGAAAAAAAACATGGTGGGACTAAAATGTATATAAGAAAATCTAATAGGATCTAAACGTAAATGCCCCATAAAATAATAAATTACAAAATATTCCATTTACAACTTTATATACTCTTATCTTTTTGTAATTCCAACTTTCTTCAAATCTATTATCGTGTCTCGCTCCTTCATTCGAGTTGCTTGCCTAAATCAAAACCCATTTTTAGATTATAAAATAAGATAGTGTTAATAAATCCAAAGAACCCATTTAAATATTATTATATAGATATATATTGATTCTAATCCTAATAATATTACAGTTTTTTTTTATAAACCCGTGTTTTCTTTCAACATCCCAAAAAATCTATTTCAGTTATTAAAATAAAATAAAACCTGTAAAACTATATGGCTACCCCTGTCAACAACCCTCAAGTACTGTAAAAGTAAAAAACATTTCCATGCAATACTGAAAAATTGGCTTATCTGACGGTTACCATAATAACACGGATTCTACACATAACATATATCCGCTTAAGAGAAAATAAAATAAAAATAAAAGTAAAATAAAATAAACCAACCAGTACAAACTCCAAAATTGTAGCAACCACTTATCCCACACAATCTTAACTTCTGCTTGTTCACGTTGCAGTCTTGCCATTTGGATCAAGTAGGATCTTTGACAAGTTACCCACAAACTACACAGAAATATATATGAACTTATATATATATATATATATATATATATATATATATAGGAGAAGGATCACAAGTGGACCAAAAGAATGAACTTTTTAATGGACTTAACAAAAAAGACTAATAACCCACTAATTTTAATTCCTATGTGTAATGGGTCCACGCCAGCAGCACCCAATAACCGAGACTTATTAGTCTTTTCTGTTAAGTCCATTAAAAAGTTCATTCTTTTGGTCCACTTGTGAACCTCTCCCTATATATATATATATATATATATATATATATATATATATATAGTCAAACTCTTCAAGATACCGCACTTAACATACCTATGAACATACTCATTTTAAAAAAATGTAAATATATTTTAACTAGAAGTCTAAGCGGTACGATTTGATCGGTTAATAATAGATACCAATACCAAAAACAAACGCTGGATGGTAAAATCAAACCGTACCAGATTACCACCCGGTACACTAAAATCAATACCAAAACCAAATCGGCCAGTATTTCGATTTTTTCGATAATTTCGATTTTTTCTGATTTCGGTAAATTCTATTTTTTTCTTGATTTCTGATTTCTGATTTCTGGTTTTGATTTTTTCTGATTTCGGTAAACAGCACTAAAAGCCGCAAAAAACCAAAAACAAAACTAACTTACTTTTTAAAATATTAAAACCAAAACAAAAACCAACTTTTTTCTGGTTTCGATAAATTCGGTACGATAATTTCGGTAAATTCGGTACTGTACGCTAATTTCGGTACGATTTTTTCTGGTTTCAATAAATTCGGTACGGTAATTTCGGTAAATCGATTTTTTAAATATTAAAAACAAAGTCAACCAACTTTTTTGCTGTAATTTCGGTTTCGGTAAGACCGATTTTCGATATTTTAATATATGAAACCAGAACCATTTTTTTTCGAACCTAAACGGTACGGTAAAAATCTGTACCGCTTCCACCCCTAATTTTAACCAAATTTGGTATACGTGACCTACAAAGTAAGGATATCATCTATCAAAAAAATCATCAAAAATTCGATCCGAAAATGGGTGAAATGAAAAGTAAGTATATATGCGCATTTCCGACCGTACAATTTTTTTCTATCATCTCATCTATTTTCGGATTGAATTTTTTTATGGTTTTTTTGGTAGATGATCTCTTTATTATGTAGATCATGTATACCAAATTTGGTCGAATTTTTTTTATTTTTTTTTACTTGCTTTAAATGGATATGCTCATAGGTACGTTGAATGAGGTATGTTATAGAGTTTGTAGAGAGAGAGAGAGAGAGAGAGAGAGAGAGAGAGTCTATTGGAGGGTTAGAACCCATGGTCGTGGGTTTAATTTTGAGATCAATGTGTTTCGTAGGTGCTTCGATGGTTGGATAATGGCTTCTTTGATAATAAAGAAGAGGGAAACTTCCGGATATGGGTTTTCTTTGATGAGAGAGAAAAACAAGAATGAGGGTTTGATGAGAGAGAAAAAACAGAATAAATATGTTCACTTTGCTGTTTTTTTTTAATGTTTAAAAATTATTTGAATGTACTTTAATATTTAAAAGTTATTTATTCTGAACAAAATAGTAGAAACTCCTAAAAAAATTAGAGGGCTCACAACAAAACCATGGTTCATATACAAGCATCAATATGTACTAAATATTCTATAGATATAGATTGATTCTAATTAGAGTAATATTAATTTTAAAATGTACTAAAATCTCTCAACACTTAGGATCCGTTTGCCAATCAAATTCCAACGCTTGGAATTGAAATTCAAAGGCTAATTTCAATTTCGTGGAATTAAAATTGGTCTTCAAATTTCATTTTCATGGTTTGAAATTGAGTTGCCAAACGGACCCTTAAGTTATTTATAGCGCTCGTTTTCTCTCCCCACAAATGATATAATGTGCACCGACTACATAAATACTTCCATTGTTTTCTCACAAACTTTAGAAGTCATTTGCTTTTCTATCGTACATATTTTTTGGGGTCATTTTTTCAATCTTGGTATTATGAAATATACATCATAATATATATATAGAGAGAGAGAGAGAGTTAGGCTCTCCAACATACATTATTAAATATACCTATTTTTTTAAAGTAGTAAAAAAAAAATTGAGTTAATAATTTTTATATGGGTTCATGATATTTAAATGTGTTCCTGTAAAAATATTCAGATCAAAATAATGTATTTTGATATTTTTAGAAAATAGATAAAAGAACTGACACTTTTAAAGGGTAAAAACTGAGAAATTTTTTACCTATTTTTTAAAAATAACAAAATCATTATTTTCAATTGATTTTTTTTATAGGGGCACATTGAAATAACATGAACTTATATAAAAAATATCATCTCAAAATTATTTTTTTTACTATTTTGAAAAAAATGATATGTTGCTAGGTATGTTACTAGAATGTATGTTGGAGAGTCTGACTCTCTCTCTATATATATATATGAGAGAGAGAGAGAGAGAGAGAGAGATTTTGTTAACCAATGAAAATATCACCGGAGTGTTAACAGGTAAGATTAAGGGTGCAGTAAAATAATCTTGAAAATCAAATGGTCTATAGGTCCTTAATTGACATGGTTTTATATTTTTTAATACGTTCCAATGAAACTCAGTCGATCATTGTTTCTCCATGTAGTTTGGAAAAAATTTAATATAACATTACATACATGAATTTTTGGTACACAAAAAGAGAGATACAAACATTGTCGAGTCTTTTCTCTTTAAATTTACCTACCCAAATTGAATATAAAAATGTCCATCGTCGAGTAATTATCTTTCCAATGATGCGAATAGAAAATATAAGAAATTGTTATTATTCACTGCACTGAGATACTCCAACACACAGATTAATCGATTACCTACATAACTAGAAAATATTAAAATTAGCAAACACGGAACAACACAAAATAATGGCATGAAATTGACACAAAATACTCCACAAAAACATCCAAACCAAAGGACATCAAAGAGCCCAAGAAAAGGCCTGCATGCCTTTTAGTATTGGTCTAGTTGGGCTTTGTGTGTGAGTATTTTTGGTTTAGATCTTAGTTCAAATCCAAAATTGCTGATGGAATTGGGTGATTATTGCTCAAAAGCATTATCTCCTCCAACTCATGATCCCCACCATTAAAAATATATGAACCTTCTCGCGTATGTTGTTGTAAAGAACTCATCTGAAGTTCTTTTAGCCTGTTGATTTCATCTCTCAGCTTTTCAATTTTCCCTACAATAGCAACATTCACGTTGTCACAATTCTTTGGCAATTTTAAAAGTCAAACAGTTATTGATTTCAGGGTGGATATTTTGGGTGGATATAATATTTTTCATTTGAAGTAATAATAAATACAATAATAGCTAACATTGATATCCTACCTAAAACAACCAAGTGGACATTATCTTTGTCTCCTCCTATTTGTTACTAGATAAACAAAAAATAATTAAAAAACAAAAATATTAGAAACCAAAATTATTGACAAAAAAGTAAGAAATAAACAAAAAATTAATTAAAATATACATGAACTGAAAAAGAAATAAAGTAAAAAAAATTAACATAAACATAAATTAAAGGTATTTTTCATTTTGTTTTCAGTTTTCCTTTGATTTTTTCCATTTACTAATTACTTCTTTTTTTTTATTTGTGCTCCTTATGTATTATTATATATACTTTCAACAGATTTTGGAATAAAAAAAGTACTAATGTAAGCCTTTTTATAAATTACTTAGACCACTAATTTTAGTGAATCAATAAAGGATGATACAACAAAATTTGAATATTAACGAGACACTAAATATAAATACAGCCTTAGAGAGGTACTAAAGTACAAATATAAAATAATTGTTTAATTTTGAAGGGTGAAATTGATAATTTATTTTGGTCCATTTATGTTTTGTTTGGTCTTTGGTGCCAATGTGCTAGTCCATGACACTTAAAAATGATAACTTGGGGTTTAACACTGTGGTTCTTAATACGACAATGTAAAATTGTTATAGTACGAGAATAGTACTAATACATATATATAACAAAAACAAAATCAAATATAACGATCTAATAGACTTCCATCATAATATAAAACTCATATAACAAATATAGTTATTGAAGACAATCATATTATCACATATCTACAATATATATATTATAGTGTAAAAGGCCACATGATAAAGTGATTAAAATATTAATGCAAAATTAAACTACATATTCTCTATTTTGTTTACTAGATTCTTTTCTCACCTAGGCAAATTAGTCATTAATTTTTTTGTTAAGGTTTTAACAAATGGTATTATTAACATTACTCTTAAGGGAAAGGGGGTTAGGATGGTTACCTTCTGTCCAATTGGCCTTGTCTTTGCATGCATGTATTTTTTGGTGCAATACAAGTTTCTCCACTTGCAAGTTTGCTATGTATTGTTTTTGTAGTTCTAGTTGATGAGAGAGATTGGTTATCTTATCCTACATATGTTAAAAACAAGAAAATTAAGGGACGTACGTATTTTTCATAGATAAAACTACTATGTTAAATTGTATCATAAATCTATATATACCTGAAATTCTTTACACTTTTTTTCCAAATCCTTAATATACTGAGCCTTTTTAACCCTTGATCTTTGAGCCGATAGGCGGTTGGATATGGTCCTGAATATATAGCCAAACACAACTTGTTACCATATACTGAATAATCATACAAAAACACTGCTATATATATATATATATACTTACATAAGATTAAAACTAGAATAAGATAAATATATCCAAACCGTCTAAGTTTGGTAATGCCCATGTTAGGGTCTAGTGTTCGACCAAATTTGAGCTCGTACTCTACTGCGTGATCTAACGCAGATGATGTGCCACTGTTGTTGTTCATTATGTTGGAGGGTTTCTCAAATCAACTGGTGTTCTCGATTTTAATATCACCTACAAAAAAATGAACAAATCAAATTTTTAACAAAAAAAGAATTCATAGAAAATAGAATTTACTAAAGCATGAACTAACCCCAAAAACTTGAGTTTGTTGTGTGAGATTGCAAGACCTACCAATCCCTATAAATACGAGGAAATAATATACTTATCCGATCTAAATTCAATTTTTTGATGCAATTTATATTCCAATTGGAGCTTAAACTTCTTACCTATAATAACATTATTGACAAAGGTTATAAAATGTCTAAACGGGGAGGAATATATTGAATATATATAGTGGTAGAAATATGGAGTTAATCTCTACCAACTTGTCTTTAGTGATTAAAGTGGTTGATGTAAAAACAACCAAATTTGTCCCATATGGTTAAAGGGAATCCACATGCACGAGAAATGTTCTTGCCTCAAACAGAATCAGAGCTATTATGGAAGGCTAATCACTGATTATCCCGCCCAACGTGTTTCAAACGTTCAAATGTTACCATGAATGTAATAGATTATGTAATTTTAGGAGATGTAATATATTATGTAAATCTTGGAGATGTAATAATCTTGATTATGCTTATAAAACAATTATCTTTTTATTTACTTTTCTAGTTCCCATTTTGTAGTGTGAAAATTTTATAATTATATTAATAAATTTTGTTGTTATTTTGATTAGGGTGTTTATTAGAATTAATTAGCTTATTATTTTAGTGGACTACCAATTTATTAAAAAATGTTATTGCAATTCACGTCAGGATGGTAATAACTCTATTCTAGTATCATTATAATAGAGACTATCAAATTATATTTTCTACTTTTTCTTCATCATTATATACATTCAAATGAGTGTAGAATATAGTGTAGCTAATTTATTTTTGCATGTATTTTCTATCTATTTACATTTACCAAAATAAACAAATAAGAAATACATATATTTTTCAAGTAGTTTGTAGGCATTAGGATTTATGAAATCAATATTAAACACATAACATCAATTGTTTTTGCATTGTTTAGTCTATGTACATTGATCATTTCAAATAAATGCAAAAAATACATACCCCAAAAACTGGTTTTTGCAAATCCATTATTTGAAGTAGCTTTTTGGTTTTCCAATTAATGTAATCAATGATCAAATATAGAATAGCAAATTTTTTTATTGTTATGGTATTTTTAGGTTTATGTTTTGTATATTTTCAAATCAATAATGATACAATAATTCGAGTTAGAACCTACCACTTTTTAGCTTTTTAAAACAATATGTTTTAATTTAGTTCAATTACTTTTATTTGATTAATAAAGAATCCACATTTTCGGCATTAGAAATTTAGCTTCCCATTTTATATTTTGGTTATATTTAAAATAATTTATAATATTTATTACTTTACTTAATATCC
The DNA here is from genome assembly GCA_949130495.1 of Sambucus nigra. NCBI lineage: Eukaryota > Viridiplantae > Streptophyta > Magnoliopsida > Dipsacales > Adoxaceae > Sambucus > Sambucus nigra. The sequence goes on along the minus strand of OX422218.1, from coordinate 409,151,364 downwards.
TCTTTAAATAACAATAATGACACAACTGTTGAAATATTTTCTATGGACTTAGTGTTGAAATATATTTTGTTAAATAAATTAAAGCATACTAGTAAATTAAATTTTTTTAAAAAAATCCAAATATAATCAACTAAAAGAACAAATTTAGCTTAATAAATGTATTTTTACATGTAGTTTTATTGTATTCAAATATATATAAATGAAGGAACAACTACATGATAGCAAAATTAATTATTTCATGTTGTTCTTTTTATTCAGATCTATGGAAAGCGATTAAATAGGCCTTAGAAAATTACTTTTGCATGTCAATGTGTCACTCTAATGTGTTGAAACCAACAAAAAATAGAAATTGTATATAGTTTTGATGGTTTTTGGTTTCTGATTGATAAAAAAAGGGTAAAATTATCAATTGGTTTACATGTTGAGTGTCCTTTTTGTACAGTCTCATTCTTTAGAAGTCTATTTTTTCGTAAACCCATAATGTAATATTATGTCACATTTTAACAATTAAAATTGACTCACTACAGCTGTTTCAATGATTTTAAATCACATTAATAACATATGACTTATGTTTTGAAGTCACAACCATATGTTCTTTAGAAGCATTTTATACTATGTGGAAAATTCTCTTAGTTCTGAATGAGGACTTGATGAAAAAGTATTTTAGTGTGTTCCTTCTGTGTAGTGTATACCCTTTTTTTTAGTAATGTATACACATATTTGTGTAATCTATACACATGTTATGTCAATTTATATGTCGAAATTTATGCTTCATACACAAACTTTTGTAATGTACATGCGTCAAGTTTGTGTATATACTAAGATGTAAATTTTATATTAGAATGTGAGGGGGACTATAGTAGTGAAAAAATATGGTAGTGGAATAAGGACGGTAAAACTTTGTTCAGGGACTATATTGAGAAGCTCCCTAAAAATATTCAATCGTCGTGAGGAAGGACATTTCAAAAGTACTTCATGCGTTTCTACAGGAAAATGCCCTTAGGAGTAAAAAAAATTCAGACTTTGCATTCTCAAAGAAATTTCTTGCAAAACTATTACAGGAGTTAAAAGTAATATAACCAAATTTTATGTGTACATGTTTTTGGAATTTCAAAATCAATTTGTTGAAAACTCAACAAATTAGTCAACACCTTATGTTGATGACATATAAAGTTCACGATGCATTTGGCTAAGATTTCACAATCTTATCACAATAAACATTTATATATTTTAATATTAAGCTCTAACAAATAAAATTTCAATTATACAACACAAATAATATATATATATATATATGTGTGTGTGTGTGTGTGTGTGTGTGTGTGTGTGTGTGTGTGTTGGGAAGGGGGGGTATGAAGAATAAATATCAAAGAATTAATTACACCTACCCCTGAAATTGACAACCCGGACTTATAGTTTCGAGACTTTACCCCCTAAACTTTGAAATTGACTTTAATTAAGAGTCAATTATTGAATAGTCCCTACTATAAATATATATTTTTTTAAAAGGACACATATTTTTAGTTTAACCCATTTAGTCCCTCAAGCACTCAATATTCTCTTATTTTTAGAGGTCCGCGCCAGCGGCACTCTTTCTTCAAAATATGTGGCAAAGGACTTTTTGAAGCAAAATAAAAAAAGCTTGGACTAAATGGGTATTAAAAAATGTTCGAGGGACTATTTGGCATATGTCCCTTTAATTAACCTCCTAACACTAACATCGTTAATATTTTTTGACGGATAAGTGGTCATGTGAAATACACATGACAACTCATGAGGGTATTTTCATACATTGCTGAAAAATATTTAAAACATATATATATATATATATATATATATATATATATATATATATATATATATATATATACAGAGAGAGAGAGAGAGAGAGAGAGAGAGAGATCTGTGTGTGTGCTTAAAATTCTAAAAATTACAAAAACTATTTTTTTTTTAACTGGAAAACTTTAAAAAAATATGGAAGTGACAAATAAATGTTTAAGACGTTTGGAAATTACAAAAAAAATATTTTTAAAATACCTAAAACCTATAAAAACATTGAAAGCCTGAAAAATAAAACTAAAAAAAATAAAAAACCTGGAAAATTTATAAAAAAATAAAAATATTGAAAAAAATTAATTCAAATAAATATTTAAAACATATGAAAATTACAGAGAAAATATGTAAATGCTACTGAAAAACCTTTTATGAAATCTGAAAATAATCAAAAAAAACTTTTAAAAATACTTGCATTAAAAAAAATTCCAACGAAAAATAAAGCTCTTTTCATCCAAATTAAAAAAAAATCAAGTAACAAAAAATAGTGATTTCCAGCAAAATAAAAATGATTTTCGGAAGAAATTATATTTTTGCCAAAAAAGCATTTTTCCAGGGAAAAATAAGTGATTTTCAGTAAAAACAAATTGATTTCAAACAAAAGAAATAGGTTATCCAACAAATAAAATTATTTTCAAAAAATATATATACTGTTTCCAGAAGAAAAAAAAAAATTATTCCACCAAACCTAGATTTGAACCTGATCACTGAAGAAGTAAAATCATTAACCATTCTCTACTCATAAGCAAAATCGTCTCAAGCTCAAAAACAAAACTGTTCGGGTCTACCTATATTAAAAATAAATATTGGAACGTTATCCATTCTCTAATTTGAATTCAATTAAAGCCCATCACAAACTCACAAATTTGTAATTAGTTTGAAATCATAAAATTTTAAAAACATCACAAATTTGAAATAAAAAAAGGGATCACAGATATTTAGTCCCCACTTTTGAAGTTTTATTTGTATCCACTCCCCTATTTTTATTTTTTTAGTCGCTGGTTCTATTGTAACAACTCTAGCACACGTGTCATTCTCTGTGGAGAGAAAGAGAGGCAGTTACAAGGCGGTTGAGGATGTTTTGGGGTAGTTATGGGACTTAATACAATTTAAAAAATACATGGGAGGAAAGACTAAAAAAAACTTTGAGCATGTGACTAAACTCAAAAAAACTAATAAAAAAATAGATCTGAAAATTTGCAAAGCTGCAATCATAAAATTTAAACGCATCGATTTTAAATCCTAGGTTTGTTCATAGGGGGGGATGTGTGCGTGTGTGTTCCTCCATTCGGGGATGGAGTGGGAAATTGTGATGAGTGGGGACTAATTTAGTAAGGAATATCAAGGGTTCGGGGTCAGGAGCCCTCGAGCCGAATTTTTTTCACGTCATTTTTTACTTATAGCATATAATTGCTCATATTTTAACAACAAGATAAATAGACAATCAATTACAAATAATAAAAACACATCATAATACATTCAGCCCCAAATTTATATCTACAAAACAAAATAAATATATATATATATATATATATATATATATATATATATATATATATATATATATATATATATATATATATATATATATATATATATATAATATAAGTTATTATTTAACAATAACATTAACAAACATATAATATAACCGTTTAATTTAACAATAAACTAAATGGACCCGTGTGTGTCCGTGTGGGTGAGAGTGCTCTTGGGAAAAATGGGTCAATATCAAACTACTTAAAGTCAGGGGATAAGTTTAAAGAACCCAATATCAAACTACTTTAATGTGGGCATTGTATTAAACACGTTGTCTCGATGAACTTGCAAACTACAAAACAAAAGCATTATCATTTGACATTGGAACACATAAGGAATATCAGTTGATGATAATTCTTTACATAAAGCAACATAATAGAAGTATCTCCACTAAAACATTTTCATACAATCTATATAACTATATAAAAACTATGGACCAAAATCATATGAGACTGACACGTGACAACTTAATAAATGATATTATAAATGAGAGTCTCTCTCTAGAGAAGGATACGTGAAGATAATAACTCATCTTTCTCTACACTCCAATACAATGAATTTAGTCCATCTAACCGGCTTCCTATTCAATGTACTCCATTTTTAATTTTCCAAGAACCTACATTGAAATCTACAACCTTTTCCTCTTCTTGTTCTCTCTCTCTCCCCTTTAATATATGAACCATCCGTTAAGGCAGGAAAAGAAAAAAAAAATACAAGCCCAAACGACGACAGTTGTCTATCAATGCATTCTCATTTGAATCATTTGAAATGTATGATATAGTTACAATGTCTTTCGTATTGATTTATACATTTTTACGAATAAAAATTGTCTTCGTTTTAATTGAATTCTAATTTTATTTTGTCAGAAAATTTGTTGGTCTCCATCAAATATCTGAGTTGTCAATTGAAAGGTACAATCGTTTATTTTTATATATGACATATTGTACATCTCATGTTTATCCTACTGTTTTATGTTATAAGTGGATTTCAGCATATTAGAGGAGGATTGTTTGGAGCCATAGACCTTTATGGTAATAGTTAAGAAAACTTAATAAATGATATCATAAATGAGAGTCTCTCTCTAGAGAAGGATACGTGAAGATAATAACTCATCTTTCTCTACACTCCAATACAATGAATTTAGTCCATCTAACTGGCTTTCTATTCAATGTACTCCATTTTTAATTTTCCAAGAACCTACATTGAAATCTACAACTTTTTCCTCTTCTTCTTCTCTCTCTCCTCTTTAATATATGAACCATCCGTTAAGGCAAGCAAAGAAAAAAAAACACAAGATCAAACGACGACAGCCGTCTATCAATGCATTCTTAGTTGAATCATTTGAAATGTATGATATAGATACAATTTCTTTCGCACTGATTTATACATTTTTACGTATAAAAATTGTCTTCATTTTAATTGAATTCTAATTTTATTTTGTCAGAAAATTTGTTGGTCTCCATCAAATATCTGAGTTGTCAATTGAAAGGTGCATTCGTTTATTTTTTATGTGTGAAATATTGTATATCTCATGTTTATCCTACTGTTTTATGTTATAAGTGGATTTTAGTACATTAGAGGAGGATTTGTTTGGAGCCATAGACGTTTATAGTAATAGTTAAGAAAAATATCTTAAAAATACTAAAATGCAAATGATATAGACGTATGGCTAGATTTTTAAATACGATTCTTGCTTTTAATACAATCATGCTTCCAGAGAGATTTTCTAACCCAATTCCATCCATAAACAAATGTGAATCTGGAGAGGACATGTCTAATGTTTATTCCTTTGGTAATGTCAGGGAAGTCAACATTGATATAGATCATGTCAATGATAGTACACCCAAGCTACTACCCACTTTGTTTCCAAGTATTATTTTTTGGGGGCTTAGTTTTGTTTTCCATTTTTTCTGCAGATTTAGTTTGTTTCACACTTCAAATTTAGTTAAGAAATTTTGTGTTTGTGTGTGTTTAACAAAACTTATTGTAAGTCTCAACACTTATTTTAAGTGGGTTTTGGTATCCAACATCTAAAATTATGACATTTATCAAATTACCTTATCACTCATCTTTACTTATTGCTTATTTAATTTTTTTCTAAACATCCGATTATAAATTCCTTTGCTAAAAATTAATTCATACAGTCTTTATAATGAAATATAAATTTGTATTCGGCCACGCATCGCGTGGCCTTCATGCTAGTTCTTTTTTATAATTAACGCGATGCATTTATTATGATAGCATAAACAACATAAATCACTAGTTTCAAAATTCTCAAAACGCAATGTTGATGTTACTAATCATAAATGTTGCTCAATTCTCAATCCAAAAATTCAACAAAATCCAATGATGAACTATTTGATAAATATGACAAAATTCGGCACATATTCATTTAGTTATAGTGTGTGTGTGTGAGGGTGTCATTTTTTGCTACCAAAATTTTTTATTTCCAATCAAACTTTTTTCGACTTTGGGAAAAAATATAAAATTTGTCTAATAAAATTTCCAACTTTGGAAAAAAAGTTGTAATAGAATTGGGATATATTTTAAATTTTTAATTTCTTATGTTCCAACATATTCCCATCTTTTCATTTTATAATAATAAATTAGGACAAATGAGATAGATATATCACATCTATAATTTATGTTGTATAGATACTAACTAGCGGATCTCCCTCACTTATTCGCTAGCCAAAAACTAATCAACAAACCCTAGGCATATATGTTCTGGTTACGAGGTGTATCTAGAGTGCTTGATCGTTTGATCTTTTTTCCCTCTAGCTAGTTTCTTTTGAGGTTCATTTATTACTAAACACTTGTATTGATTATCTGTTATTTGGGTGTATACACATGGGTTTATTCTTAGTCATTTGGGAGTGCATTTACTGATTTGTATTCATTACCAATAATACAAATTATGCCTCTGTTTATTTTTAAACAACTTAATACTTAGAGTACTACTCTCTTACACTTAGTGACTCTGCTAAGGAGGAACTACATCAAGAAGCTTTTGATAAGCTTAAGAGATTGTTCACTTCTCCCAAAACGATTATTCCACTGAGAGCGAGAGTACATTTTCTACTTTATCTTACCTCAACTACGAGGTTCATTGTCTCATCATAATTACCCACGGTCCTGAGACGAGATATACTAGCATATAGAGGCATTATTTATCTTTGGTCTTTGTTGTCCAAAAACTTACATTATGGGCTATCTTTCACTATCCATATAGTGACAAGATGTGATTTAATTAAATTTTTTGTAGCATCGAACAATTATGATTGGGAGAGTAGTAGGGTAGTTCCTCATACCATCTGAGTAAGATCTGAAGTGTATGGTCCATCATGCGATAAAGAGATAATCTTATGCAGATCTTTTGGCCATTTTTCCCTCAGGTTTATTCGAGCCACCTCATGAAGATATTTCAGGTGATGACTTTCAAGCCAGTCTTTGTGAGGCAGATCCATAAGAATAGTCTATAGAGTTTGATAGTTCAGCTGCGCAAGGCAAGGGAGGAGCATAAGTCATTTTATGTAGGGGAAGGAAGAGATTACTTCGCCTTTTATGTTGTACTTTCATTATTCAAATAACAAGGTTGATTATGAAGAATTCAGTTTAGGTTTACTCGAAGCACTCCGAAGAGGAATTCGTTCACTTTGCATCAGAGGATATTTTAACTTGGTGGTTAAGCAAGTGATTGGGGAATACGTATTTAAGAATATCAGTCTAATACCTTACGGAACAATTATTCAAAGACTTCTACATCAATTTCATGAAGTAAAAGTGAAAAGGCACCTGAGGATGACGAATTGTCAAGCTGACACCTATGCCACAATAGAACAGGAGGCAATTATAGATGGTGAATCTACAACTATTGTGATCCATTTAAGAATAATGTTGTCGTGTATGCTCCAACACTTTAGTTAAGTGTGACACCCCGCTTATTAAAATAACTGGTGGTCATCCCTCTACTAAAATAAACAGGAATCTTTTTTGGCTCATTCTTAGGATTAGTGTCTAAAATCCAATTAATCACTAATAACCTATTAATCAAGATGGTGTCAAATTTTACACCTTATTTAAATCTCGTAAATAAATTGATTGAGAACAAACCATTCTAGATAAATAATTAGACAATCACCATAATTAAATCTAAATGATAGAATAAAATAAAATTTAAGTAACCGAATAAACCATTGATCCAATACAATTATTCATTACACTGAACTAAAAAAACTGAATAAAAGTCTGATAATGGGCGACATGCCCAAATAATAACTGAATAACTCTTATCTAGAGTTTCAAAAATAGAAGCGACTAAAGAAATCCCTACAAGCACTCCACACATATTGCTGCTCCGATAACTTGGAAATTATACTCATGTTTGACGTCCTAGTGGTTGGACAACTAAAAGTTTTGAAAATATTTTGATACGAGTCAGAGCCCAAATCCATTTGAAAATATTTTGCAAGTGATTAAAATGCAATAATAAATATGTAGTGCACTCTTCCCTATTTAAGCTAGTATCGCACTCCCATGAGATCATTTTCACCCTTCAACTATAGTGCGCACCGAATGTATGCATTTTAACACCCTAGTTATGTTTCCATGTCTAACTAGTCTCATTATAAACCTTAATCCCATACGCTACTCTGTGTCATGCGTATATTAATTCTCAATTATCTTTCACAGCCGCTTTATAATTATCATTCCCAATTATAATTTATCAACTCATTTCACATAACTTTCTCTAGTTATTAATTCAATATTCAACCCTTATAGTGGCTTATGCCCATATATATTTTTTCTTCACCTTCATATACGTGTTTTCATATCACATCAAGTATACATACGTATATATCAGCCGTTATATACGTAAAACTGTAATCCCTCAAAGCATTACCTTTTTGGACGCAAATCTTTAATATGCTATCAGGTTCCATGGATATACATGATAAGGACCCAAAAGTGTTTAATTTAAGCCTCGAATATAAGCATTTTAGTATCTCATTTTTAATAAATTTGGCCTTATGTTTGTATTTTATCATTTTGTAGGTCAATATGTTGTCGCGGTACAAATAGTGCTAAATCCATTCAATTGCGACACAATAGAGGTCAAAAGAATGCATCAAAGAAATCAAAGAGACTGTGAAGTCAGAAGTCCCATTTGATCATGACCAATGAGTTTCGATGCCCCGAGCCCAGTCCCGAACCAAACCTAATCCTACCCCGAGCCCGATGTGTGTTGAGTTTGTGTGATACCCCTCTTAATAAAATACCGGGTGATCAATCCTATAACAAATTAAAATAGGAGTTTCATATGGTTCATTCTCATGTATATGCCGGTACAAAATAAAAACATATAAATTATCAAAAAAAAAATTGCATATACAAATCTAATACCCTCCCATGAACCCAAAACTTAAAAATGTACTAAATATATAAGTCTAAAACTTTTCTTCAAAAAAATCTTCAATTTCAAAAAATCTTTAAATCTTTAAGCTTTTCTCATCAGGGTGTGCAAACTAATGATCTTCAATTTTGTACCTACACACATGATACAAAGTAAATACCTTTGTGATGCATCGAGTTTGAAATGATATAAGAATAAATCAATCAATAATCAAATCTCCCCCATAATGCAAAACTCTCCCATAATTCGTTCTCCCCCTTTTTATTTGTCCGAAATAAACAAGGAAACGAATACACAATAACAAACATGGAGTTTTCACGACAAAAAAAGGCATAGTATATATGAATCAAACAACGCTCAGCAAAGAGTAACTCAAAAGCTTCCACAAACTATTTTTGATTTTCAAAAAAATAATTTTATAAAAATCACACACCATGAATTTACACTAAAACAACAAAATTATGGAAACGGAATGAATGGGTATAAACATATTTGATAGGCAAATCAAAGCAATCAAACATAACATATGTGCACGATGAATATGTGTACTCCTAATGAACGAATCTCAAAATCGTCCTTAGGTGTTGAAAGTGTTGAATTTTAATGACATCGACTCAATCCATCAACAGATCAGAGTCAAGAATGATTCCCACACCAATAATGTCTAAAACTATGAGTGTTTTTTCATGACGGTGCCAGGACGTGTAAACCCATTTTTTATTACTTTCCATCCAAACTCCCTCATAAATAATAATGCTTTTTTTTCTTTTGAGGTGGCCCCTTTTTGGCATATTTATCTTTTCATTGCCTTTAAATTTTTTCGGGCTCTTTTAAACGGTGAATTTCACGATGAGTTAATTTTGTACTCTCGCAGCCCTTTTTCGTGATTCACTCATCATGTTTTGTAGCAATTAAATTCCTCACAACGATTTTTACATTGACTAATTTCATTGTCAAGTTTTATCGCATATGGTTCGTTTTAAAGACAGAATTGAGATGACAACACTCCGACCAATATGTGATAACCAAGTACAATAATCAAACAAATACTTGCAAGTGTGCATTTAAAGGAACTTATGAGTCAAACGTATAGGTAGTGACAATTAATCACATCTCAATGACTCAAAACATTGTAAATCACAAAATGAAATGATGACGCGTATCAAAACACTATCAAATCATCACATGGATATGGAATGAGATTGTGAATCGTCATCCTAAATGTCCATTCATATACGGTGTAAAAACAAACTACAAAACTCTTTTTGAGTTTTTTCAAAAAATTTATCAAAATAAAATCTTTTTGGCCTTTTTAAATTTTTTACAAAAATGAAAATCTTTTTGAATTTTTTAAAAAAATATATAAAAAAAAAAAAAACTACAAAAAGAGTACACACTAGAAATAGGCAAAAATATCATCATGAAAATCATCATATGCTAGCAACCAAGTCTAAACCTCAATCGTTAAGTGCGGTGGAGTTTTCCAAAGGTGGTGACATCCTATGAAAAACCTCCAACAAATCAAATTAAGTCTTGACAAAAAACTTTATCTGCTCCCTAATATTTGCAAACTCTCTCGTGTAATCATCTGGAGCATCAGGTTTGGGTGCGTGTGAACACGTGTAGTAGCAAAACATGACATATGACCCAACTTAAAACAAAACTCTCTAAGGTGTCCTCTCTTTTTATAGGGTGTGCAAACATAAACATGCCTAGTTACACCTCTCTCAAAACGTCTCCTACGCACTCTCCTATCAGGTACGATATGCCTAGGTGAGTTGGGTTGAGAGCCATATGGATCTATTACAAACTCGAGAACCGGCTCGAGTGCAACATGGGAAGTCTACGTACCATCATGACCTCGTCCTCGACTCTCAATATCACCCTAAATGGGATTGAGAACCATATTTCCAACCTTCTTAGATGAATTCTCTAAAGGGACTTTGAATTCTCGGGCTCTTTCGAGATCACTCTCGATTTGGGACACACGTGTCGTCAGACTAGACACCGTGTTGGTCAAATCACTCTTTTCCCGATCTAAAGCAATCAACTTTTCACTCAAAGAAATTTTCACATTTTCGAGTTGACTTGCTTCTTCCTCAAACACCCTCAAACTCTTTAAATCTCTCTCTAAATATCTCACCCTAAGAGTTAGGACTTTGTTCAACTTTTTGGTCTTTAGGGTCTCGGAATACAAATCTCTAAATACGATCTGGAGCTCACTAGCACACTCACTCTCAGACTCGCTAAAAACACTCAAATCATCCTCGGGGTGTCTCATGTTCACAAGTATCCTCATCGTTATGGGAAAAACTGGGTGTGCTCACGTGACTAGCAAAAAAATCAACAAACTTCCCATGTGATGACTCATCCTCGGAATCTTTCACCTCTTCCTCACTATCTCTAAGAGTGGATGGCATGGAAATATTTTTTCCCTTTCTCTTTAGACTAGTGGGACACTCAAATGCTCTATGGCCTCTCCCCTCACACTCAAAACACTTTTCATCTTCCTCTTTCTCACTTTCTTTCTCATCGCTCTCTTTGGCCTCATTTTTATTTTTCTCAAAAAATCTTTTATTGAAAGATTTTTGTTTTAAAAACTTGAGAAACTTTTTAAAAATTTCGCAAGCATGGCCATATCAAAATCAGACTTGGACTCACAAAACTCACTTTCTTATTCTTCCTAGACTGGGCTTTAAGTGTTATCCCTTTATCCTTAGGCTAGACAGTGTCAGGAAACATGTCAATCTCATATGTCTGGAGGTCTCCTACCAGCTCTTCTAATTTCAGAAGACTCAAATTACCTAAGGTATTCAAAACAATCACTTTAGGGATATAATATTTTAGTAGAGATCTTAAAATCTTTTCTCATGCATCAGCTATAGGCTCACCGACATTGAAACTAGTGTTGACAATATCAGATAAACGTGCATAAAAATCATCAAAACAGTCACTCTCAAGCATGGTTATCGTTTCAAATTGAGTAGTTAAATTTTGAATTTTAGACTTTTTGACCATGTTAGTACCTTTGTGGGTGAGTTGTAAACGTCCAACGCTTCTTTAGACATGGTGCACGTCATAATATGTCAGAACTCATAGGGGGTGACATGTTCAAAAATTGCACTAAGCCCACGTGAATTAAAAGTGATCCACCTATACTCATCCTTAGTCCAGTCTGACACGGGTTTTAAGTTCGTGACATTTTATGTGGTGACAGTGGGAGAAGTCCAGCCTCTTTCACAAATTACCCAAACTCACTCGTCGATTGCTTTTAACTGTGATTTCCTGCGGGCTTTCCCATAAGCATAATTATACCCGTCAAAAATTGACAACCGATTATATAAGTTTTCATTCGGAAACATTGCTATAATCTTTAAAAAATTAGACTTTTCAAAAAAAATCAATATCACATAAATTTTGAGGAAAAATTGGAATTCACAATAAATTAGTGAACCCTGCTCTGATACCAATTTGTAGAGTGTGCTGTGTGTGATACCAATTCGAATAAATTTACAAATTCCCAATTTAAACTTATTTAACTGGAGTCAATTTTAATCCAAATTAATCATTCCCTAAACATGCAACTACGGGTGGGTGGGTGGGTGGGTGGGTGGGTGTTAAACCATCACAAATAAAATTGTTAACGCACAGATTTCAAGCAAAAATTCCTTTCAGGTGAAATCATTATTTCACTATAATACTTACAATGATTACAACGAAATCTTCAATGAGTTAACCGCAAAAAATCCACATAGACCGCAGCCTAGAGTCAGCAAGAATCGCAACTCCAATTCAGCCCAGGAATACCCACGAGCACTCCCTATGACACGCAGTCATCGTCAACCTAGTAGTCCCCTCAAGAGCTCCTAAATCAGCAGTAGAGATCTTCTCTAGAAGATAAACTTGACACAAGATGTGTTCTTAGGTTCCAAAACAACTCACATAAACTATTGGGATCTTGTGAATTGAAAACAAAAGGGATTAAAGCCCTAAAAGTGAGAAGACAAAGTATTCTGCCAAAGCAGTTTCGTCTCTTGAAAATTCTCAGGTCATCTGATAAAAAACGAAGTTGGAAAACCCAATTTATAGAAAATCTAAGGGGGCGTGTCGCTTAAACGAGATATCAGTGTCGCTCGAACGATGACACGTGGCATTCAAACAACTTCGCACGACATGAGGATGTCGCTCAAACGAGTGCCTCTATCGCTCTAACAAAATTAAATAAAAAATAATTTTTTATTTCGACTTTAAAAATCCGCCTCAACACTTAGAAAAATATTTTTGGCGAAAAACGTAAAAATTCTACTCCAACACTTAGAAAATATTTGCTAAAAATAATTCCAACACTTTAAGTGAAATGCTAAGGAATTAAAACACAACCTATACCAAATTTATCTTTCGGGTGCTTGAATGTTGAAGAACTTTGATACTCGGATCCGTCTTTATGCTTGAATGATCTTGAATTATTCGTCGACGGTTGTAGTGGTATACGACATACTCAAAAAAGTACGGATAATGTAAAATAATGTCCTTACACAGAGGACTCACTGCTGAAGAGAAGGCTGAGGCTGATGGAGGACTGGGGTCTTATGATTCTCGTAAGGATCGTGGTTGTTCACTAGAGATTTGTGAAGATTAGCGTGTTACACTTGAGGCGGTTATCAAGTAGTCTGTAAGTCGATTGTCTTATAGATTTTTAAAGTGAATAAAGGTTTTACCAGAAAGGAGTTTTGTCCTGAAACTTTGCCTTTGCTGAATGCTTAGTTTAATTTATTTGTTTTATCACATGGATGAAAGCTTAGGATAAATAGAAAAAATGTCTTTGTGTAACCATCCTAGGATTATTTTCATTTACAAATTGGTATCAGAACAGGTTACACTACGTTATTGTGTTAGATCCTTGTGCAGTGCTTTTGGGGTGATTTAATTTTTTTTCTTGGTGGATTCTCATAGTTTTAACGGGTTAAATCGTTTGAATTTGAAGTTTTCTAAAAGTATTGAAATTATTTTAAAAAAAATCATTTTAAATTTGCAATGGATCTTTTGCAAACTTTTCAAAATCAAAGAGATTATTTTCATGAGAAACTTGTGGACATGGATTTTGATTTTATAAAATTAGAATTGTCCAAGAAAGAGAGTGATTAAAAAGTCTTCTTTTAGAAAAAAGAATTAGAGGACTTTAAACATTCTATGGTTAATGTTCGTGTCGTTGAGGATAGTGTTTTGATTAATTATTTTAACGCACGTGAGAAGATTCATAGGGATAAGTGTTCATCCATTGAAGGGGAGCGAGATAACCTATTAGGAATGACTGAACATATGAAAAAGGAGTCCCTAAAATTAAAAGAGTCAAATTATTTGCTTAAGTCTAAAATTTTAAAGTTAAATGATGATCTAAAAGACTCAAGTAATGTTAATAGTAATGGCAGTGTCTCACATGTTTATAATGTTTTGAGTGTCAAAGCCGAGAGCATTGTTCGTTTTTAGAGGGTTAACAAAATCCAAGGACGTTTCAAAAGGTCAACCCATAGGTAATAGTCCTCACATTTACACATGTTCACATTATGGTAGGAAAGGTCATGACGCAACCACAAATGTGTCTATAGTGCATGCTTATATAGGCTCAAGTGAAAGCCTGTTGCCTAAGTAATAACCTAGTAAGTTGAGATATTATCCATAGGGAACTAGGACGAAAGCTCATAACGAGAAAGAAATAGAAGACTAACCCTAAACTGTTCGAGAAAGAACTAAAATGTGATTAATTGTGTAATAAATTATACTATCTAAATGCAAATGAAATTTAAATTACGAACTATTCTACGTGCATAGAAATAAAGCTACAGAAATTCAGTGAATATGAATGAAGGAAAAGTAGGGTAGGATACAATCCACCAAACCCTAGTAGATTTTTAGGATAGAATACTAGCTTTTGAATTAGATAAGATATCAAAACCAGTCTTTAGTAATCCTAAGCATTACATATATGAAGGTACTAGCCCGCATCATATGTAATCAAAGGTAAGAATAAAGTGGTGTTGCATATCCAACACGCACATCGCATCCTTAAACACCTCGGTTACCTAGGGCAAACGAGGTTAAAACCTACGACGGGTGTGATTGATACACAACACTATTCAATCAAAATTTAAGGGGATAAATTTGGAAGAATTTATGCTTAATCAAATCGTCTCAACTTAGAAATTTGCGCATCCCGAGTAGTGTAAAAGAATTGTAACTAGGCCCGACTCTTGAAAAATATTTTATTAGGATAGAATTCCTCTTTTACGGGCAAGCGATTCTATTTAGAGTATGCAACAAGGCTTTAAGCCCCTAAGTTACCCTAGTAAGACAAGTGGTGTCTCGTGAGGGTTTGCAGTGAATATACCCACAAAATTCGATTTTAACTCAAAAAAAATCAAAATACCTGAAAATTCTATAATTCAAACTTTTTGAAAAATAATCACCATGTATTAATATTCATAAGTCTCTATTTGTCATGTGTGTGCGCGAAGTCAAAAATTTAACCCCGAATTTCTACCGATTGATCACTACTACGCTACTTTTCCAAAAATTTGTTTTGATTCAAATACTCACGGGATGCTCTCACAAACGAATCACTCGGAATGTGACTATTTCTCTCGATGTGCGTGATATAAAGAGCAAATTCATTGGAACACGAATTCACACACACAAAATTGAAAGACGGAATATTTATGGTGGAAGGATCTTATCATCGGGTTACGATCATTAGGAAAACGGTAACATCGCCTCTTATACACACCAGTTAATCTCTTCTATTATATTTTCGTGTTTTAACTCTCCACGCGGTAATTAATTTCGCAATTCGGACTCGGTTAGAACTTTTTCGGGTTAGAAGGTGTATTGGGTAATACAGGAATAGATAGGAAATTTGGAATTGGAGAATGTTCTTATAATGTCCATTAGTGATTTTTCGGGGTTTTTTCTCATTTTCTTTTTTTTCCTATTTTTTTTCTATTTTTCCATTTTTTTCTTTCTATTTTTGTTGAGCATTACTCTATTTTTATTTTCCCATTTTATCGCACAAATTGGACTTAATTTTTGAATTTTACATTTTTCTCAATTCCGGGCTATGTTGGTTTTTTGAGTTACCAAACGAAAGGAAAATTTTCTCCGGCTCAAAATGGCTAGCAAAAGGATATTTTTCACAACTTTTTTATGCCTAATATTTTTTGGGGAAACGAACGAGGGCCTAACTTCCTTTATCTGAATTACTAATCATATTACCATATGCGTCTCGAGATTGATTTAATTTAGAGATGTTTTAGCACGCTTTTCGAGGCAACTTCACACACTTTTTCCATAACCGATCAAGACAATAATTTTGAGATCACAACGACTTATTTTAACACTGAAAAGAACTTCGAGTTAATCATTAACTCGAATTGATTTAAAAACTCAAAAAAATCGATAGGCTCGAAATCTCACCGGGTTGATTAATCTCCACACTTATTCGTTAAGTCGTCAATTTTCGCTTAATTTCCATCTTTGGTCAATTTCGGCTTCGTGCATTTTGAATTTTACGAATTTGAGACTTTAAACAAAACTTCGGTGATATTTTTGAAAAATTTAAATCCCAAATTTTATTTATTTTGAAGAAAAATATTTTGGATTTTTGGAAATTTTTTGGGGAATTTTGAACTTTATGAAATTTGGAAGCGCATGCGTACCCCCCCCCCCCCCCCCCCCCCCCCCCCCCCCAAACTTAGACTTTTGCAAAGTCACGATGCAAAAGGATGAAAAGCTAAATTAAAGAGAGAAAGCATAGAAATGGAACAAAGTACAAAATGCAAGACATAAATATGCAGGTATAAACCAAGACAACATAGGCAAACCAAATTCCATTAGATATTCAACATACAAGCATGTGGAAATAGAAAATGGGAAAAATACACAAACAATCTAGTCAAAGAAAGCTATTGAGGTGGCGGATGAGAGGTGCCGGGAGCATTCGGGTTGTATGGGTCATAAAAGTAATTCGGCGGAGGTGCACCTATAGTCATTCGATACATCTCATCCTAGAGACGATGCATCATGCTTGTGTCACGCTGGTATACCCGTTGGTCTGCATCGTATCGATTTATGAACCCATCGAGTCGTGATTCGAGCGCGGTGATGTGTCCATCGAAATTTGCTCTCGGTGGCTCAAAATCTAAATCTTCATCTTCATTATACTCATCCTCTTCACCCTCGCCCACGACAACGTCGGCGTCCACATCCTCTTCCTCCCCGGAGTCATCCCCGTCATCATATTTCGTATCCGTCTCGTCATCATCATTGTCGTCATCATCATCCGCCCACAGTGCTCGGATGATCTCCCTTTGTCTCTCACTTTTGGTGCAGGTGCCCTGCCCAAGAGGATTAGGAAGGCAAGGAAACCCGGTGGGAGGAGCAATGTCGGCATCGACTAGAATGAAAATGATGAGTCGGGCATAAGGGAGAGGGGTGGTGCCCATTTTGTCCAAGGCCGCAAGAAAAACTTCCTTGTAGATGATACGGGATAGGTGGATCGGGGTGGTGGGGTCGAAAAGATGATACAAGAGGGTTGCCTGACGAGGACGCATAGCGAAGTTATTTGAAGTTTGCAGGATATTGGTGCAGACTATTTGGAATGTGATGTGTGCTTTACCGTTCATCCAGCCCACCGGGAATGTCTCAGTACCCCAATATTCTCTGGGTACGATGTAGGACATGCATGCGGCTTTGTCAAGGGGAAAAATTATTGGGATACGTGTATTCGGTTGGGCTCGGGACATCTTTTTTAGCTAATTTTTGGGTGAGAATTTCTAGGGAGAATGGAATGCGTGTGCCATCAACATGCGCTTCGAAAATGAAATCAGTGGTGCGAACAAGGGATCCATAGAATGCGCGCACCTCAGCCACCCATACCTATCCATGGGGCTCGTTGACAAAACAACACTAACCCCTCAGAAGGAAGAGGTTGGTGACGGATTGGGGCAGCTCATTCCAGCGCACTTATCGCTCCATATGTATCTTTTAAGATTGGTTGAAAAAGCATTCACACCAAATTTGTTCTTAGTTCAATCGGTGCGCATCATTGTCTTGGTCAATAACCTCAATACAGTAATATTTTTTTGGGAGGGCTCGGTTGGCCATGTGGGAAAGAAGTTGGTTGAAGGTAGAATCTGGAAGAGAGATTAAGAGAGTTGAGTGAGTGGAGTGGTGGTGAAATAGGGGAGGATGAATGTGTATTTATAGATGGGGATGGAGGGAAGGGTTGGATTTTGAAGGGAAGGGGGAGTGTATTTGGGAGGGAAAGAATGGATGGGGAAGAGGGAAAAACAGATTGGCAGGGGAAAAGGAGAATTAAGGAATAGGGGGTGTATCTCGGGAAGGAGCAGAAATATAGAAGTCGAACCGATCCTAGTGCCCAAGACCGGATCGGTCCGGTCCTATTTTTTTTTTTTTAAATCCATAAACAAATCGATCCGGACCCCCAGGGGCGGACCAATCCGGATCCAAGAAACTTTATGTTTCCCCTAACGTTAGAATGCACTCTTCTATCTCAATTTTTGGGTGCTCCCATAACTTTTCCTTATCATGATCGACCTAGAACCTCCCAATGCTTGCCTCGAAAACCAAGACTCTCCCTCGACGTGTGTGCTCCCGCTCCTATCCTAACGTGACTTATACCTATCGACTCTAGTTACACTAACCGACTCACATCTACTATACACAAGAATCACCCCATACGTGTAGGGGGTGCGACGACCTTCCCTTACTTCTCAATCAATCTCCATAAATGGGGTTCGAGAACCAAATGGTGTCAGCTTCTTTGACGCACACCTCAAAGTACGATTTGAGACATTGGCCGTTCACCTTGAAAGTATTTACCCCTTTTGAATCTTCCAACTCTATAGCTCCAAGAGGGATACTCCTCTAACCACAAATAGACCCATCCACCTTGAACGCAACTTATCGGGAAACAAGTGTAATCGAGAGTTTTACATTATCACTTTTTATCCCGGATGAAACTCCTTGCGTCGAATTATCTTGTCATGCACGAGTTTCATTCGTTCCTTTGAAATCTAAGCATTCTCATATGCGTCATTGCACATCACTTCCAACTCGTTTAATTGAAGCTTGCGAGCTTCACTGGCTTTATCTAGAAGGCAGTTCAACCTCTTGATGGCCCAGTAGGCTTTGTGCTCTAGCTCCACGGGGGCTTGACATAGACAAAACTAAATGGGGACATCCCGAGGGGATTCTTATAGGCAGTACGGTAAGCCCATAGCGCATCGTTTAATCGAAGTGACCAATCTTTTAGAGTAGGATCGACTGTATTTTCAATCATAGATTTGATCTCACGATTTGATAACTCGGCTTGCCCACTTGTTTGGCGGTGATAAGTTATTCCATCCTTGTGGACGACCCCATACTTTCTCATTAACTTTCCAAACGGCTTATTGCAAAAATGTGTGTCGTTATTACTTATGATTGCCTTCGGAGCACCGGAGCGAGAGAGTATGTGTTCTTATAAGAACTTTATCACCACTTTATTGTCATTCATCTTGGTAGCTATTGCCTCTACCCATTTAAAGACGTAGTCTACTGCAACGAGGATGTATAAAAACCGAAGGAGGGAGGGAATGGTCCCATGAAGTCAATACCCCAACAATTAAATAACTCAATGGCGAGAATAGGGGTTAGTGGCATCATGTCACGACGGGTAATAGCTCTCATTCTTTGGCATCTATCGCAAGATTTGTAATAGGCGTTCACATCCCAAAACATTGTGGGCTTATAGAGGCGACTTTGAAGGATTTTAGCAGTCGTCTTATTCTTGGAGAAGTGGCCTCCATAAGCTTTCGCATGACAAAACCGGATTACACTATGAATTTATTCATTCGAAACCCATCTTCGGATGAGTTGGTCCGCATAATATTTTAATAAGAATGGATCTTCATAGAAAAACATGTGTGACCAAGTGATGAATTTCTTATTCTCTTGCAGTGTCCATCCGGGAGGAACGACTCCCATGACAAGATAGTTAATGAAGTCCGCAAACTAAGGTAGAGAAGAAGTAGCAAAGAGCTGCTCATTCAGAAAGTACTCGTCTATGGGTATTGGATCACTAGGCATGTCAGACGAGATCCGTGACAATTGGTCGGCAATGACGTCTTCTACCCATTTCTTATCTTTTATAGAGATATTGAACTCTTGTAGGAGTAGGATCCACCTTATGAGGCATGGCTTCATATATTTCTTCATAAGGAGATATTTAAGTGTCGCATGGTCGCTAAAGCATGTAATGGGCGACCCAACAAGATATGAGTAGAATTTGTCCAGAGCAAAGACAACTGCTAGCAACTCTTTATCTGTGGTGGAGTAGTTAAGTTGTGGCCTAGTCAAAGTTTGGCTAGTGTAATAGATGACATGAGATTTTTTATCCTTTATTTGCCCAAAAGCAGCCCCAAAATAGTAATCACTAGCATCACACATAAGCTTGAATGGAAGGGACCAATCTAGAGCTTGCATGATGGGGGAGGAAAATTAGCATGCTTTTCAATTTATCGAAATCCTCTTAGCATGCGTCATTCCACTCAAAGGGTGCATCCTTCATAAGGAGGTTACTCAAGGGTCTAGCGATGGCGCTAAAATACTTAATAAACCTTCTATAGAATCCTGCGTGACCCAAGAAGGAACGCACATCCTTTAGTGCTTTAGGTGGGGGAGGCTCAGCTATGACATCTATTTTTGCTCGGTCAACTTCTATGCCTTTAGATGAGACTATGTGTCCAAGAACTATTCCCTCGGTAACCATGAAGTGGCATTTTCCCAATTGATAACTAAGATTGTTTCCACACACCGAGATAATACTTTCTCAAGATTCGCTAGACATTGGTCAAAAGAGGGGCAAAAAATGCTGAAATCGTCCATGAAAACCTCAAGTCCTCTCTCTACCATGTCGCTAAAGAGACTAAGCATGAACCGTTGAAAGGACCCGGGTGAATTTCACAATCCAAAAGGCACACGTTTGTAGGCAAACGTGCCAAATGGACATGTAAAAGTCATATTTTCTTGATCAAGTATGTTTACCTCAATTTGGTTATATCCAGAATAACCATCAAGGAAGCAATAATATGGGTGACCTGCTACGCATTCAAGCATTTGATTGATACATGGCAAGGGAAAATGGTCTTTTCTCATTTCGGCATTGAGTTTCTGATAATCAATGCAAACAGGCCACCCGGTGGTGGTGCATTGAGGAATTAATTCTCCCTTAGCATTTTGGACCATAGTTATGCCCGACTTCTTCGGGACGACTTGAATTGGGCTTACCCATTTGCTATCCGAGATAGGGTAGATAATCCTGACATCTAATAACTTGATAATTTCTTCTCTAACAACTTCTTTTATGGTTGGGTTTAGTCGCCTTTACATTTCCCTTGAGGGCTTCACGTCCTCCTCGAGGTGGATCTTGTGGGTATAAATCAGGGGACTTATACCCTTCAAATCCTCGAGGTGGATCTTGTGGATCTTGTGGGTATACTTTCATACACCTTTGTGGAAAAGGCATCTCTTTGTATAACTTGTGATACATGAGGGGACTCACTACTGAAGACGAAGGCTGAGGCTGACAAAGGAGTGGGTCCTTATGATTCTTGCGAGGATCATAGTTGTTCACTAGCTATTTGTGAAGATTAGCTCGTTATACTTGTGGCGGTTATCAAGTAGTCTGTAAGTCGACCATCTTATAGATTTCTAAAGTGAATAAAGGTTTTACCCAAAAGTGATTTTTTCCTTGCCTTTGCTGAATGCTTAGTTTAATTTATCTATTTCATCACATAGATGCATGCTTAGGATAAAAAGATAAAATGACTTTGTGAAACCACCCTCGGATTATTTGCATTTATAAATTGGTATCAGAGCGGGTTGCACTAAGTAATTGTGTTAGATGCTTGTGTAGTGCTTTTGGGGTGATTTATTTTTTTCTCTTGATGGATTCTCACAATTTTTATGACTTAAATCGTTTGAATTTGAAATTTTCTAAAATAATTAAAATTCTTGCAAAAGAAAATTCTCGTTTTAAATTCGCAATGGATCTTTTACAAACTGTTCAAAATCAAAGATATTTCTTTTGTGAGAAACTTGTCTGATATGGAAAATATAGCACACTACCACAGATGTTACTCAGGCATGCACAGAAGCTTATAGGTCACAGCCCTATTCAGCACAGGGTGCGGCCCTACTCAGCATGGTGCGACACCCACAGTTTTGGTCATTCATACATACCGCAGCCTTATATTAAACACGGTGCGGCACCCATGGCTTCAGCCTCATACAGGTTGCAGCCTTATGTTATGCAGGGTGAGGCACCCACGGCTTCAGCCTTATGCTATGCAGGGTGTCGCACCCATGGCTTTAGCCTCATATACAGGATGCAGCCTTATGCTATGCAGGGTGCAGCCTTATACTACACAGGGTGCGACACCCACAGCTTCAGACTCATACAGGATGCAGCCTTATGCTATGCAGGATGCAACCCTATGTCATATAGGGTGCGGCACCCACAACTCTAGCCTCACTAACAGGGAGTGGCCTTCTCATTCACAGGTCCAGTACAGGGTGCGGCACATACCACTTGGCCTTACATACAGGCCGCAACCTTATACTACAGGGTGCGTCACCCATAGCTTTAGCCTCATGCAGGATGCAGCCTTCAGCTACGCTGGATGCAGCCTTATACTATACAGGATGCGGCACTCAATATGCTTGCCTTACGGGTCGCATCCCCCTTATTCACAGCTGCTTCAGACTTGATATATGTCACGTGCTCAGCGTACGTGACACAGCTCACATACCTCCTATAAATAAAGTCCCACACCTCGAGATGGGGGAGATTCTACAATACGTGGAAAATCCTTGTCAAATTCTCCCTACACCACCTCAACATACAGCTTGGGGGCTACTCACCTCTGTCGTAGCCACACCTCCGGCACTCCCGGAACTGCTACGGACATGTACTCTCCTTTACTCTCATACTTGTATGCCTCTTTAGGCTCGATTATATTGTACAATGCACTGCATATAATGAGAATGGAGCAACACAGTGGACGTAGCCCTATTTTAGAGGTTGAACCACTATATTTCTTATCTTTTCTCTCTTTTTACTAATTTTATCCATTTATTATAATTTACACTTGATTTGCTGGTATGAGAACGACTAGTGGATGATTTCTCGTATCATCAATTTGGCACCGTCTGTGGGAAACGAGATATTTTAATCTTATTTATCTATGTTTTGAGTTCTTAAACGCCTTATTCTATTCATAGGAATCCTCTGCATCATCATCCCATGAGTAAATTTTGGTTATTGAGATCTATTTTATACTTACACCCTTAAATGGGTATTTCATACCTTCAGATCTGCTCTCGAGTCTCCATTTTATGACCTCAAATCTATTTTACATACCCCTGTGATATCGCCCCACCTAGATAAAGCTGTAAAGCTTGATGGGCTTTAGCCCCGTAAAGGTGGGTAACTAGGGAAGAGTTATATTTACTCCCATTCTGTTGTTCTTTGCCTATGATCTAGGGTTTATCGTTAGAATTGTGCCATTTTTTGCACCGAGAGGTTATTCTCTCATGGATAGACCCTAGTAGGTATGCTCTTCATGAGTTTCGAGAGAAAAACTCAGTTTCTAGGATTCAATTTTGGGATTGTCCTTTCACTGCCTAGGTAGGGATGCAGCGTGGTAGTTCAACTACCTTACATGTCGCGGCCTCTATTGGGGCAGTTGCATTACAGAAGCTTTAAATCATCAAGGAACGGACTCAGGTGGTCTTCATCTCGACCTTGGTGAATATCATTCAAAGGCCATGATAGTACACTTATGTGCCTTGCAGGTCGCAGCCTCATCAATAATATCATTCAAAGGCCTCGGCAGTACACTCATGTGCCTTGTAGGTCGCGACCCCATCTGTAATATCATTCAAAGGCCATGACAGTACACTTATGTGCCTTGCAAGCCACAACCTCATCAGTAATATCATTCAAAGGCCATGACAATCCACTAATGAGACTTACTGTCCACGACCTCATCATTAATATCATTCAAAGGCTACGGTAGTACACTTGTGTGTCTTACTGGTCGTGGCCTCAGCAGTAGTATCATGCAGTAGTTCAAGCGTTGCATCCCGACTTCCTACTTGGTTAATCCAATATTTCTACAATTACTCACTTTTGCTAATTTTGTCTCAGGTGTAAAGACTAACAAAGCAAAAAATGGAAGGAGAATCTAGCCAGAACACAAAAATGAAAGATAAGATTGGGTAGCTATACAATCACCTCTACCATCTCTATGACAGTCATGCTTCACTCCAAACCTAAGTCAACTATTTGACTGAGAGGTTCCTCATGCTTGAGGCCGCAGCGTCATCTAATGTGGACATGGCAACCAGGATTATTGCTACAGGTCCTAACACTTTCGCGGCCGTAACATCAGAGAAGGAAGTGTCCCAGCTAAAAGCACTGGCCACGGAAGGTAAGGCCGCGATCAGGGCCCTAAAGAGGAGGATGAAACAAGAAGAAATGGATCTGCTTGAGAACTACACACCGCTGAACTCTAGCTTGGAGGATATCCTTGGAAGCATTGAGGAGAAATTGCTCAGGTGGACAGAAAAGCAGAAAGCTCCACCTCATAAAAGGGACAAAGCCAAGTGGTGCAAATTCCACCATAACCACAGCCACCTCACCGAATAGTGTCACACTTTAAAGAATGAAATTGAGAGGGTCATAAGGCAGGGGATGCTGCAGCGATTCCTCAAGGATGCCTAAGGGATGGAGCCTAGCTAGACAGGCCACATTCCTCTTTTTATGCCCATATTTATATTTTATCTATTTCTGTTCTTAGTGAACTCTTTTGAATAGTTTCGTTTTAACTTTGTATTGAAATAGCAAAGTCTTATATATATTAATAGATATATGAAATCAAGTTCACTCTTATAGTGCCATATTTTTATTCTCATTTCCATGAAATGTTATATTATAAAAAACCATTTTATCTTAAACAGATCTCGATTCGAGACAATATGTTATATCGGGAATGATAATATCTAAATGGTCCCACAACACTCGTCAAGACGCCTGACTGTTCGAAAGCAAGTGACAATGGAAAATGGCAAAAGCAAATATCGAGAGCAGCTATCTAAATTGGTCTGCTACATCGCTTGTAAGGGCTTCAAGTGCCCGTTCTTAGCCTTCGGGATGCATAATTAGCCTAGGGAGGTTACTCCCCCGACAAATATCATTAACTTGGTAAATAGAGACGAAACATCATTAACTTGGTGATCTCATATTAGCTGGGGAAAGTTTCATAATACCTATCCCGAGAAGGCCTGAAAATAACCCACAGGGTCAAAGACTTAATTGTCTAAGGATAATCCTATATTTGACGGGGACAAAGACTTAATCGTCTGCGGATAATCCTATTATAGCCTCGGAAGGCATTATATATATCCAAACATAGCTTGGGGAAGTTTTGTAATACCTAGCCCAGGGGGGGCTGAAAATAACCCAATCAAATAAAGGAAAGCTATGAAATGCAATCAAAGCGACTGAAAGAAGAAGTGACATTGACATCATGAAGCGCGCCAAAGCTACGAAAAAAAGGATGGCCTCATCCCAGCATGCTACCATCAAATCAGTGGTCTGAAAGGCACCGTAGCCCTATCAATGTGTCCGCAGCCATCAAAGACTTGGAAGTGCTGGAAAAATTAGTCAAATACAAAATGCAATAGGCCGCAGCCTATTCTGGGGAACCCTTTTTAAAGGGAAGTGGTCCAAAGACTTGATTGTCCGCGACAAGGGACTTGTTTCCCAATATCCACCACACAAGAATGCTAACACAGCCTACTATTAAAAGGTGCAAGAGATCGTCATTCTACAAAATTAAATAAAGGCGTCGCGTCCCTGTTCAAAAATCCTACATTCTTTCATCCTCAACTTATGCCGCAGCATACCAATCAAGTGGTTGAAATTAAAGACTGTCGCAGCCTCACGATTGTGGCACTCACCAAAATTCGCAGCCATTTCAAACTTTTTTGGCATTCACTAAAGTCTGCAACAGCTAATTACAGGCAAGTTCAAAGTTCAAGTTACAATAATGGCTACAACCTTTGATTAAAGAGGCAATTCGATTATTCAAGAGCAAAAAAGATTCTGCAGAGCAAAAGAATTCAACTATAGCCCCAAAGTCATTTTCCTTTGGCACCACGACTTGGGGACTCATTGTGTGAAATGAAAAATCATAAGAAACAATTGGTCGCAGGGCAAAAGGTGGCATGTAGTTAAAAAGTTATAATTACAGTAAAAAAGGGACGCAGACTAGAGAAATAAGCATTGTTGTAAAAATTACAAGCCTATAAGGATGCATCATCCTCAACATCAGCCTGGACTCAAAAGGGACACGACACTTTCTTATGTACTTACCGTCTGGGCTCAAACAGGCTGCGGCACCCTATTACTACTTAGCCGTCACTTGGTATCAAACAGGCCCCGAAACCTTCTAAAGTACTTATCCGTCACTTGGTATCAAATAGGTTGCAACACCTTCTTAATTACTTGGCCGCCGCCTGGGCTCAAACAGGCCGCGACACTTTCTTAAGTACTTGGCCATCGCCTGGTATAAAGCAGGTCATGGCACCTTCTTTAGTACTTGGTCGCCGCCTGGTATCAAACCGGTCGCGACACCTTTTTCAGTACTTGGTCGTCGACTGGGCTCAAACAGGTCGCGGTACCCTATTTGTACTTGGTCGTCGCCTAGGATCAAACAGGCTATGACACCTTCTAAAGTACTTGTCTGCCGCCTGGTATCAAACAGGCTGCGACACCTTCTTAAGTACTTAGCCGCCGCCTGGGCTCAAACAGGCCGCGTCACTTTCTTAAGTACTTGGTCATCGCCTGGTATAAAATAGGCCATGACACCTTCTTTAGTACTTGACCGCTGCCTGGTATCAAACAGTCCACGACACCTTCTTCAGTACTTGGCCATTGCCTGGGCTCAAACAGGTCGCGGAACCTTCTTCAGTACTTGGCCACTGCCTGGGCTCAAACAGGCTGCAACACCCTATTAGTACTTCATCATCACCTGGTATCAAATAGGCCATAAGACCTTCTAAAGTACTTATCCGCCACCTGGTATCAAACAGGTCGTGACACCTTCTTAAGCACTTGGTCTTCGCTTGGGCTCAAATAGGCCGTGTCACTTTCTTAAGTACTTGGTCGTCGCCTGGTATAAAACAGACCACGACACCTTCTTTAGTACTTGTCCATCGCCTAGGCTCAAACAGGTCGTGGCACCTTTTTCAGTACTTGGGCTCAAACAGGCCGTGGCACCCTATTAGTACTTGGTCGTCACCTGGTATCAAACAGGTCGTGACACCTTCTAAAGTACTTATCCACCGCCTAATATAAAATAGGCCACCGCACCTTCTTTAGTACTTGGCCTCCGCCTGGTATCAAACAGGTCGCGGAACCTTCTTCAGTACTTGGTCGCTGCCTGGGCTCAAATAGTTTGCGACACCTTCTTCAGTACTTGGTCGC
Source organism: Sambucus nigra (assembly GCA_949130495.1). NCBI lineage: Eukaryota > Viridiplantae > Streptophyta > Magnoliopsida > Dipsacales > Adoxaceae > Sambucus > Sambucus nigra. The sequence continues at coordinate 409,123,975 of OX422218.1, read as the reverse complement.
CGCCTGGGCTCAAACAGGATGTGAAACCCTATTAGTACTTAGACGTCCCCTAGTATCAAACAGGCCACGGCACCTTCTTTAGTACTTGGTCGTCGCCTGGTATCAAACAGGTCGCGGTACCTTATTTTGTACTTGGCCTTTGCCTGGGCTCAAACAGGCCGTGGTACTTTCTTAAGTACTTGGTCTTCACCTGGTATAAAACAAGCCACGACACCTTATTTTTTAGTACTTGGCCTCCGCCTGGTATCAAACAGGCTGCGGCACCTTTTTCAGTACTTGGTCGTCGTCTGGGCTCAAACAGGCCGCGACACCTTCTTCAGTACTTGGTCATCGCCTGGGCTCAAACATGCCGCGACACCCCATTAGTACTTGGTCGTTGCCTCGACTCAAACAGGTCGCAGCACCTTCTTCAATCCTTAGTCGACGGTTGGTATTAAATGGTCCATAACACGGCTAGATCCCATTTATGTAAGAGGGCACAGGAAGATGAGACTTTACCTCACGGTTTCCGCGGCAGTCACATAATTTATCCACAACCCCAAAATCGCTACCTCTTGGCACTACGACTTGGGGACTTATTGATATGGGAAATATAGCACGCTTCCGGGGACGTTACTCAGGCATGCACAGAAGCTTATAGGTCGCGATCCTATTCAGCACAAGGTGCGGCCCTACTCAGCATGGTGCTACACCCACAGTTTTGGTCATTCATACATACTGCAACCTTATATTAAATAGGGTGCGGCACCCATGGCTTCAGCCTCATACAGGTTATGTTATGCAGGGTGCGGCACCCGGCTTCAGCCTTACGCTATGTAAGGTGCGGAACCCATGGCTTTAGCCTCATATACAGGATGCAGCCTTATGCTATGCTGGGTGCAGCCTTATACTACACAGGGTGCAACACCCACAGCTTCAGCTTCATACAGGATGCAGCCTTATGCTATGCAGGATGTAACCCTATGTCATATAGGGTGCGGCACCCACAGCTCTAGCCTCACTAACAGGGTGCGACCTTCTCGTTCACAGGTCTAGTACAGGGTGCGGCACATACCACTTGGCCTTACATATAGGCCGCAACCTTATACTACAGGGTGCATCACCCACAGCTTTAGCCTCATGGAGGATGCATCCTTCGGCTACGATGGATGCAGCCTTATACTATGCAGGATGCGGCACTCAATATGTCTGCCTTACAGGCCGCATCCCCTCATTCACAGCTGCTCCAGATTTCATATATGTCACGTGCTCAGGACACGTGACACAGCTCACATACCTCCTATAAATAAAGGTCCACACCTCAAGATGGGGGAGATTCTATAATACCTGGCAAAGCCTTGCCAAATTCTCCCTACACCACCTCAATATACAGCTTGGGGGCTACTCACCTCCATCGTAGCCACACCTCCGGCACAACCGGAACTGCTACGGCCATGTACTCCCCTTAACTCTCGTACTTATACGCCTCTTTAGGCTCGATTATATTGTACAATGCAATGCATATAATGAGAATGGAGCAACACAGTGGACGTATGCCTATTTTAGAGGTTGAACCACTATATATCTTATTTTCTCTCTCTTTTTACTAATTTTATTCGTTTATTATAATTTACACTTGATTTGCTGGTACGAGAACGACTAGTGGACGATTTCTCATATCATCATTGTGGACATGGACCGTGATTTTAGAAAATTAGAATTGTTCAAGAAAGAGAGTGATGAAAGAGTCCTATTTGTAGAAAAAGAATTAGAGGACTTTAAAATGTTCTGGGGTTAATGTTTGTGTTATTAAGGATAGTGTTTTGATTGATGATTTTAAGGCATGTGAGAAGACTCTTAGGGATAAGTTTATTTCATTGAGGGGGAGCGAGACAACCTTCTAGGAATGATTGAACATATGAAGAAGGAATCCCTAAAACTGAAAGAGTTAAGTATTTTGCTTGAGTCTAAAATTTTGAAGTTAAACACAATGATTTAAAAGACTCAAGTAGTGTTAGTAGTAATGGTAGTGGCTCATATTTTTCTAATGTTCTGAGTGTCAAATCCAAGACCATTGTTTATTTTGGAGGGTCAACCAAATCCAAGAAATTAGAAAATCTTAACCCACAGTAACATTCCTCACGTTTACACATGTTCACATTGTGGTAGGAAACGTCACCTTAGGCGTTTTTATTTTGATCTTAGAAGAGGTCCTAGAAAGTTTAAGTCTAGTGTTTCGTGTGGTTCCCAAAACCCCTATTAGTCATTTCACATCTATTGGGGTTAAGAATTCGATTTTGGAGTAGCTAGATGGTACACTAGTTGATTCTCGTTTGTTTACACAAGATTCTTCTCTTACAATATCTTATGGATGAGTGTGTTAGCATGTTTGTCATACTCTAGTTGTGATTCATGATATATGCTTGTTGATGTTATGACATGTGTATATTTTATATTATATTTTTTTTATTCAGTCACATTTGAAAAATACAAAAATATTTTGTTTTGATATAATTTTTTGAAAAATACAAAAAAGATTTTTTATTTTTGTGTATTTTAGTTTTACACATTTACTGTGGCATATTGGTGTGTTTGAATCCAATTCACTTCATAATTTTCATTTGGCTTGAACATTTTATTATCACTTTAGATTCTTAGATTGATCTTAAGCATGATTATGGAGTTATTTCGAACGTGACTGTTATACCGATTCAACTTCGTATATGCCTCCACACACACATGCACGAGCTTTTTGAACATTTACTTCACTATGTATATTTGAGCTTGGGGAGATGTTCTCCCTTCAATCTTATCATCTATATGCTTATGTGACTATGGAAGATTTGTACATGTATGAACCATTGTCCATAAGAGTTTATTTATTATTAAAAAAATATGAGTGCACACAAAAAGGGCTGCGAGAGATAGTTTGACACGTCGTGAAAGCCACCATTTTAAAAGAGCCCAAGAAAACTTTAAGGCAATAAAAAGAGCAAAATTTGCCAAAAGGGGGCTAAAATAGTTTAGTTTGTTTGATCTGGCAGCAGAAATCACTTCAAAAGACAAATAAAACAGAAAAGAATAGAAATATGATTATGTTAATCTTTTAAGGGTGTTTAGTTGAAGATCAACGGGTTTGCACAATGATACCTAGTTATGCTTATTTTGTCATGAAGCTATTGATTTATAGAATCGTCAATATTATAGGCTTGTGTATTATTTTGTTAATTAAGTTCAACTTTATTTGTCATTGGAGACTAAAGCTTAGTTTGATAAACTTTTTTGGTCAATTAGAACTTCTTGAACATATTTGAGTGTTTGGATTATAATTTATTTTTATCTAGTTCGCACCCTTTCATTCCATCCCATATGTTAAGACACATTGATACTATGCTAGTATATAAAGCTTATATATTTTATGTCTTGTTTTTTTGGTCATTTATACCTATATATGTGTGCCGAATTTGCTTTGATATATTTTTTATATATTATCTATGGTATTGTGTTGTATTTGTGAAAAAAAATTGAGAAAAATTAAAAAAAATTAAATATAGTTGGTTATTTTTGCCTTTGAGATGATCATTACACATGCTTGATTTATATCTTTTTGTGATGATATCTTATCATCTACGTGATTCTCCGTAATTAATGATTATATTTCTATTTTTTTGTCTATTTCGGATAAAAATAAAGGGGGAGAGCAAATTAAAAATGAGTTTTGATGAGTTTGATTTATGGGGGTGAATTTATTTATGAGTTTTACTTTGTTTCAAACTCCATGCGTCATGAGGTATATGTTTTTGTCTCATGTGTGTAAGTACTTAGAGTGGAATTCAAGACACACGGATGAAGATAAATTTTATGGAAGAAAGGGAAGAAGAAGAAGTTTGAAGACAATGAGACTTATGTCGTTCCATTCCAGGGTTAGAAAGGGTGTTAGTATTTTTACCATAAGATATTTTTTTATTTTAATTTGGTGTTCGGTTATATTTGTTTATTTTGTACCGGAATAGCCAAAGGGGGAGATTTGTAAGAATAATTTTTCTAGGATTGTTTACAACATAGAATTAGGCTAGTTTGGCGTATCCCGTTACAAATCGTCATGCACCATTAAGACTAACCGAACTCAAGCCTCTCCAAGTTTGATGACTTCTTGACATTCTGTATAGGTATAAAAAAATTTAGTGTTTAAATTAATTTATGGAATTATGTTTTGGGATGTTTATTTTTTATCAAAAATGAATAGGGTTTTTTTATTTTCAAAAACAGAGCTTTTGGTTTTCAAAAAGAAATATTTTTTATTTTTAATCTCATTCGAGCGTGATTGCATGTGGATAGAAGTGAGATTGTCGTTAGAAACGAGATTGCATGTCGTTAGAAACGAAATTGAATGTTATTAGAAGCCAGGATCAAACGAGGGCTCACTGTTTTGAGTTTTTGATGTCATTAGAAATGAAAGTTTATCTCGTTCAAATGAGATCACCATCTTGTTAGAACGACCCTACATTCTCTTTCGAATGACGCCCCGCCTCAAAATTTATATAAAATACCTGTTTCGTGTTCAAAATGTTTAACACTTTTTCCAGATGCATATCTTCACAACTTTTACAAAAGTTCTTCACTTTTTGTGTTCGAAAACACTAGTTAATTCATAAACAAACATCCTGAATATGTAGTTTTGTGAAATCGTTTAAACCATAGAAAGTGTTGTATGCTTTCCTACACCTTTATGGAGAAGGCATCTCCATGGATGACTTGTGATACCTAAGGGGAGTCATTACTGAAGATGAAAGCTGAGGGTGACGGTGGACTGCGATTTTGTGATTCTTGTGAGGATGATAGTTGTTCACTATAGATTTGCAAAGATTAGCGTGATATACTTGTGGCGGTTAACAAGTAGTCTGTAACTCGACTGTCTTGTAGATTTCTATAGTTAATGTAATGCCCCATAATTTTGAAGATTTAATTTTTAATTATTTTTGGGAGAAATAAAACTGTTCAAATTGGTGAAACTTAATTTTGTGATTTCGAGAATTTATTTTAGTGGGACGAATTATTTATATTTGGCGACCTTAGGTTTAATTATTCGAATTATTGTTGAGTCGCATTTTGAGGTCGAAATTAGAGAACGATATAAAGTATTTTGGATGACAATTGTAAGTGTACAGTTTTGTCCAAATGGGTCGAGTTAGTCAGAAAAGTGTACCCGGGGGTGGTAAATGGGTCTCGGGGTATTTTTGGGCATAGTCAGGCCCACACGGGAGTAATTGGGACATTTTAATTAGGCCCATATGACTAAAAACGGGTTTGGGGGTTATAAACCTAGGTTTAGGAGTTGTGGGCGGCCATAACTCATCTGGGAGAAATCTAAGCCCGTAGAAGAAACTAGAAGAGCAATTGGGGATCCTTTAGAGACTAATCTAGAGAGAGAGATTTGGGTGTTCTTCATCAAACTATCCTCTACACCAATGGATCAGACTCTACGAATCCAAAAGTCAAGTGGTTAACTGATGTGATTCTTAAATATGTGATCATCAATTCATACTATGGTGGGTGTAAATCAAAATCCGTTTTTGGGTGGGTTATTGCATGAAATTGGGTTTTAAATTGGTGGATTTTTAAATCAATGTTTTGGACTGTTAATGGTTGATAAGTTCTTATTATGCTATTAAGAAATATATGATTTAATTGGGATAGATGTATAAATTGTAAAGAAATTGGGAGAAATCATCTTTAAATTCATATTTGGGTTTTTTATTGCGTATAAGTTTGAGACTTAAAATAATTAAGAAGGAATTGATTTCAAAAGTTATATCAGTAGAGAAATATGGGTAGAAGCTTGAGTTGGGTTTTTAACAGCGAACTGGACTGAGCGAGGAAGAAGAGAGGGAGAGATCCAGGGGTCGTTCGAACGATGTGGGATCTCGTTCGAATGACGTACACTGTCGTCCGAACGACAGGTGTCTCGTTTGAATGACGGGATAAAATTCGGCAAGATTGGTTCACGTTCCTATTTGGACTGATGATGAAATTTAAAGGTTAAATTTGTACAGCAGGTGCACTTAATTTTAGCTTAAGTTGTTTGAGGTTTTGAAGGGACAAACACTAGGAATTTTGTGGGATTAAATTAATGTGGAGACTGGAGTATGTAAAAGAATAAATTAATAAGGGTGTCGAACTTATTAAGGGGAATTTGGGCGACAAATTCGGATTATTTAAGTATGGGCCGAGTGAGCGAGTCCGGGTATATTGGTTGAGTGACGCCAAGGTAATAGATTAATTAATGAGTGAATTAATTAAATTAGAGTCAGACCATAGACTCGGGGGAAAATATAGGCTAGTGCTACGGATTTTGTGCACAATAAAGTCGGGATTTAAATTATATATGCACGGTGTGTGATAGTATATATATACTGTGTGCTAATAAATATCAGTGACTAGATATTTAATTAAATTGTGTACTATAGTGCTATTAAGGGAGGTTGCCCGATGTGGGTGAATCCCCTAGCTTGAGGAGTAGGGCGAGTATATCCCCAGGTCATAGCGTCCGTTATATGGATGAGGGGTTTATCTCACTTGCAAGAATGAAATATGACCGCCTCCAACGTTTATGTTTTTGGCCAAGTTCGTGAGAGATTCCGACTTAGGGTAACTAGGTTAAGTGAGCACACCTGGTATAATAGCACTTCAAAGGAAATCATCCGGCGAGGGTATACCCAGAAGGATGGATACACATATGACATATGTGTGGATGTTGTAGTAAAGATACGTATACAATGGTATTAAATATTATATGCGAGTAATAATACAGAGTGTAATGTATTTACTTTATATAACTTGTATCACGGTTAAATGATATTATTTTAAAGGAATTTAATTAAGTTAGTGTGAGAGAACTTATAACCCATGAATAATAATACTCGGTTTAAAGTAGTATGGCAAGGGGAGTTTATAACAGGACTAGTTGGACAGGGTAGTATAACTAGGTGGGGTTAAAGTAACCGTTAGGTATGCACATTAGTGGAGGGGTGAGTATGTCCTCAAGAGAGTACGACACTAACTTAAATATAAATCCCATTCATGAATTTTAATTACTGCAGTTAAATTCACTTGCTAAATAATTTCAAAATGTTTTGGGTTCTAACCCTTGCTATAAAACTATTTTCAAAACCTTTTAGGTGTCCAACCATAGGGACCTCGGGCTTGATATTCTATTCCAGGGACATGAAGCTGCGGGACATGTGGATGCTAGTAGAAGCTTGGATTAGATGCATCGTTCATTCTCTCCTAGAGTAGGAATCATCTATCGGTTTCATTTTTACTTAGGGCTTGTCGCCCAGACTTTTCAGGGTAGTTTTCAGATTCATTTATTTAGTTGGTGGACAATTGTTATTGTACTATTTACTTTTGTGGTTGATGGTTTATTCGGCAAGTAGTTTGTTTATTTATTTAATTGTTTTGATTTAGTTATTGTGAATGTCTTACAGTATATTTCCGCATGTTATTGTTTTTGTTTAATTAAAGAGATAAAATTTGGCACCAACTTTTTGGAATACAAGGTGGTTAGTAAGTTTTAAAAAGGTTTTCGACATTGATGCTAAGAATGATCCAACTGGGATTCCTATTTAATTTGATATAGGACTGATCACCCGGTATTATATTAGGCGGGGTGTCATAGTTAACAAAGGTTTTACCTGAAAGGGGTTTTTTCATGAAACTTTGCCTTTATTGAATGCTTAGTTTAATTTATCTGTTTTATCACATAGATTCGTGCTTAGGATAAAAATATAAAATGTCTTTGTGAAACCACCCTGGGATTATTTGTGTATACAAGTTTCTCCTCCAACACAGAATGCCTCCAATTCTGCAAGGCAAAAACTACCGCAGCTAGCTCCAAGTCGTGTGTAGGGTAGTTCCTCTCATGGGGATTAAGCTTGTGAGAAACATAAGCTATAGCCCAATCCTCCTAGTGTAGCACACCCCTAAGTCCCTATAAGGATACATCGGTAAATACAAGATACTCCACTCCTCCCTTGGGCAGTGTGAACACAAGTGTTCAACTTGTCCTTTAGCTGGTCGAAAGCTAACTAACAGTAATCATCCCACACAAACGGTACCCCTTTGTGAGTCAGATTCGTCAACTATCCCGCAATCTTCAAAAATACCTTTATAAAATGGCGATAACACCCTACTAATCCTAAGAAATTATGGATCTCTATCGGTGTTGTGGGCTAATCCACTCCCTCACCATTGTAACCTTACTCAGGTCCACTGAATTGCCTCTGTCAAACACAATATGACCCAAGAACTGCATCTCATGTGACTAGAATCCACACTTCGAGAACTTAGCATACAACTGATGACCTCGTAACGTCTATAAAACCCATACACAAGTGCTCTGCATGCTCATCCTCAGTTCGAGAATATACCAGAACATCGTATATAAATACGGTAACAAACTGATCAAGGAAATATTTTAACACTCTATTTATGATATCTATGAATATTTTTGGGGCATTAGTTAGCCCAAATGGCATAACCCTGAACTCATATAACTCATACGGCGTCAGGAATGCGATCTTAGGGATATCCTGCTCCCTAATGCACAACTGGTGATACCTTGATATCAAGTCAATCTTTGAGAAGTAAGTTTCTCCTCTTAACTGGTCAAATAAGTCATTGATTCGAGGCAACGGATATTTATTTCAAATCGTGACCTTGTTCAACACTCGTTAATTAATGCACAGTTTGATCGATCCATATTTGTTCTTCATAAATAATATTGAGGCACCCCATGGCGATGTAATTAATCTAATAAAACCCTAGCTCTAGAGATGTCGAATTTGGTCCCTCAAATCCTGCATCTCTGATGCGATACGATGCATGTGTAATCGGCCTAGTCCCGGGGGCTAAATTGATTACAAACTCTATCTTCCGACTCGATGGAAAACTCGGTATCTTCTGAAACACATCTGTAAACTCCTAAACAACTGGGATCGAGTCTAATGATATAACCACCTCCTATAATGTCTCATCCTCAGTATAGTACAGGTGAGTGTTCGAGCCTCCCTCCAAAAATGGCATCACTACCAAGAACATCTCCTGCCTTGGAATGGCAAACACAATGATCCTACCAAAATAATCCACTATTGCCATAAACTCTGCCAACCTGTCCATGCCCAAAATAATGTTATACCCAGTCATATATAATACGATTATGTCTGTTGCTAAACACAATCTTCGACATCTATTCCCACCCCTCAACAAACGGAGTGAATAAGGGCCCCATTACCCAAAGGTGAATCAACACACATGATAATGTTACCAACTGTCTCTAATAAAGCGATCGTGCATGTAAATCTAGTAGATATGAAAGAATGCGATGCTCCCATATCAAATAAAACCCGACCCATATGCATATGGATAGGAAATGTACTCTTAACTGTTAGTGGCGTCTGTGGCATCATCACATTCTGGTTATCTAATAGACACGCACATATGATATTTGTCCTTGTTATTGTGGGACTGTTGGAGCTAGTATTGTAGGTGATAACTACACCTACTTCGCCTATTGGGCACCTTGCTACTGCCCCCGGCCTTATTGCTGGTAATCTTTCTTCTTGTGACCCGTATCTCAACAATGAAAATAACGGCCTATAAAATCCCCCTGCCTCTAGACCTATCGGCCGTATCAGGGTTTTCCTGGTGGCCTCGGTCCTGTTGGCCACCCCCATTATTCCCTTGGTCCTGCTGGCCCTGGAGAACATGTTGTTGCTGCTGATGTTGCAGGCTTTGCTAACCCTGTCTAAACCCACATCCATCTGATCTAAAATACCCTGCACGAAATCTCTTATCCAAATCCCCTAACTAGGATCTTATTGGCTACTAGTATGCTGCTACGATGACCCATTAGCACCAATATTACATGTCATGCCTGACTGGATAGACTCCCCTGCTCTCTTGTTCCCTTTTATATTGAATAGGTAATCCTTAGAGTGTAACAATGTGTCATTGACGACCTCATTATACGTCTTCAATGCCGAATTATCCAGTAAGTGCTGCCTGATCCTCCAGTTGAGCCCATCCATAAACTTTTACATCTTTCTCTTCGGTATTCATTTTATCGGGCACAAATATTTCCAGACGGGTGAACTCCTCCTCATAATCGGCTACAGATCGGCCCTCTTGTGCAACATCTGAAAATCTCCTTCGCATCTTAGTCTGATTCGTCGAAGGAAAATACTTGCAATCAAACTGTACCCAGAACTCTTCTATAGACATCGTGTCCCTCTCTTCGGATGTAGTCACCGACTCCCACCAATGTAGTGCTACAGCCACTAACTAAAACTTGGCTAATATATGCCTCTGGGTGTCGCTGCACTCAACCATGCGAAGGTGATGCTGAATGTTCTTCTTCCACTAACTAAGAACTACTACATCTGCAATGCCCTGAAACTCTGGTGGATGCCTTTCTGAAAGGCCTCCCGAACCCTCTCCCACACTGATGGTCCCTAGTCGGCTTAGATGGCTGGTGTCGCTGGCTGATGTGGCTGAGCCTACGGGAACGGTTGTTTTGTAGTGATCATATGGGCATTAACCACCTGAGCAACTATATTAGCCACCTCTACCACTGTCACAATCCCCTGTGACTCCTGGTTAGCCTCTCCTGCATTGGATCCTCTAGCGGCCCTAGTCTTTCGTAATCTCCAGGGCGACATTTGAAACCGAACTGAATTTGTATAAATTCATAGTCAATACAAATTATATCAGCAGAAGAATGAATATGCGTAAATGGAAGCAACAGTGCTAATCATAGGGCTATATATCAAAGAACGTTATGCTAAAAAACATAGTAAGTCCGCACAGATCCTAAAGGCACTTGAACATGATGCTCTGATACCATCTGTGACACCCCACTTACTAAACTAATGGATGGCCAGCCCTCTACTATAATAAACAGGAATCTCATTTGGCTCATTCTTGGCATCACTGTTGAAAATCCAATTAATTACTAATAACCTATTAATCAAGCCTGGTGTCCAATTTGAAACCTTACATATATGTCGTAAATAAATTGATTGAGCGCAAATCATTCCAATTAAATGAATATACAATCATCGTAACTAAATCTGAATGCTAAAATAAAATAAAATCCAAGTAACCGAATAAACCATTGGTACAAATTCTGTACAATTATTCATCACACTAAACTAAATAAAATTAAATAAAAGTCTGACAATAGGAGGCATGAGCAAATAATCATTCAATGAGTCATATCTAGAGTCTCAAAGATAGAAGCGACTAAAAAAATCCCTACAAGCACTCTACAGCTTCTATAACTCCGATAACCTTGAAAGAATACTCATGTCTGGCATCCCTATGGCTAGACACTTAAAAGTTTTAATAATATTTTGATACTTCTCAGAGCCCAAATCCTTTTGAAAATATTTTGCAAGTAATTAAAATTTAATAATAAATATGTAGTGCATTCTTCCATATTTAAACTATTATCGCACTCCCATGAGATAATTCCCACCCCTCAACTATTGTTCGCACCTCGCATATGCATTTTAACACCCTAGTTATGCTGCCCTGCCTAACTAGTCTTAATGTAAACCTTAATCATATACGCTACCATGTGTCATGCGTATATTAATTCTCAATTAGCTTTCACATCCACTTTATAATTATAATTCTCAATTGTAGTTTATCAACTCATTTCACATATCTTTCTCTAGTTATTAATTCAACATTCACACCTTAGTGTCTTATGCCCATGTATATATTTCTTCACCATTATATACGTATTTTTATATCACATCAAGTATATATACATATATATCACTCGCTGTATACGTATAACCGCTATCGTGCAGAATATCATCTCACTAGATGCAAATCTCTAGGATGCTATCGCGCTTTAGGAATATACACCTCAACCTGGGCCACTAGGTTGGAATCTCACCACCGAACCCAAAGCATAAATGTAAATCAAAGGTGGTCATAGTCTAGAGTCAGGGGTCATAACCGTACCATATTACTCCACTTGGACTCTAAACTCACATAGGGTCGTCCATAGACCAATGGCCCAAGGAATGGATGTTACACCTGCTGGGATTCGCAAGGATAGATCGCCCACGGCGCGCAACCTCTACCGATAGCATTCCCTAGAGTAGGTATGTATCACATATATCATACACGCGGATATAATCTTACATACATATATATATATATATATGCTCCCGTGTGCGTGTGTTCACACATAAACTCGGCTAACCGTGCATATCATTCGTAGCACTAACCTATAAGCCTCGAGTCTATTCCCGACTCTAGAATATTTAAATAATCATTTATTTAATTAATTCACACGTAGAATAATTATTATGGACATTAAGTTATTTCCAACCAGCCCATATCCAAGTCTAATCGAATTTTCAACCCAATTTCATTACTTTATTTTCTCTAGTGTTATTCATCCTACACACTTTTAATTCCATTCCCCAAATTTAGCCTAACTATTTTAATGTAAAATCGGGTTTCTAATTATTTTCGATAAGTCCAATTTCTTCTATGGACATCCCCAAAGTAACTAAAATCCAACCCGATCACAAAACCCATCAAAATAAACAAGTTGGGCAAGACAGGGCAGTCGAACCGATTCGGCTTGAGGGCGAACCGGTTTGCCCCTGCTGTTTGGCCAAAACGACATAGTTTTACCAATTACGAGTTTCTTCCCATTTCATTAACACAAGTCAACCCCAATCATCAACCCAAAAATCAATTGATATTATCCAATCAATATACATCATAAAAGAGCATGTTTATGGATCCTCTACACCCAAAATTCATACAAATTCGTAGGATTTAATCATCACTATCCAAAATTTAATTATATTTTCAATTCCATGGTTAACATATCAAAATTTCAGATTTCCAATTCAAGAACATAATTATATTTTGATTAACCTTAGATTTATTTATCAAGAACCTAATTATCATGTCGAATTCATTTAAGCAATTTCTTAATTAATTTTCACCAATTAAACTCTATGAAATTCTTATCTTAAAACCCAGATGACATATGAATCCCCACCCAAAAATCAATTCCAATCCTTACTAACTATAATATGAATTGAAATTCCTACCTATATAATTAAGCAAGATAATAACTTGCCTAAAAATGTTTGTAGGGTCTGAATCCTTCTTAGGTATGATGAATCAAGACTAGAAGTCCCCAAAATTCTTCCAATTGGCCTCCTGTAGAGCTCCCCCTTTGATTTTACTTCTCTTTTATTTCTTCTTTGTCTCTTAGTCTTTTGCAATAATAAGTTGGTTGTACACTATCACCCACCCTTTAATTTTATAACCCGAAATTAGGTTAAAATGCTAATGTAAAATGACCCGTATACCCTTATGCAGGTCCCGACTAGTCTAAAAGCCCCCGGAACCCAATTTCTACCCCGGCTAATTAATTTTGAGTATTTCTACCCATTCCTGATCAACCTTACACTCGAAACCATCATCTGAGTCACCCATCATAAATATCTCATCTCAAGCTAACATGTGTGTTCCAATTGAGATACTATCAAATCCCATCATTTTTACACACTTGCGATGTAATATCGTTTGATATTATTTTATTTACTTTATCACACTAGTAAATATATAATCAAATAAATATTGATCCATTTCTCGCTGATTAATCTTTATTTATTTTTCTATTATTTCTCAATTTATTTAAATTGCGTGCACACTTGTAATTTAAATGCTAAAATATAAATATTCAAAATTACAGGGTGTTACATTAAGAGGATTCAGATTGGAGACATGGAATAAAGAGGAAGTTCAAGAATGGATATGGCACAATGAAGCTTATAGACTTAGATAAATTCTTCCTTCTTCAAGGAAGTTTTTACTATAAAAATCTTGGGGGATGGTTGTCCGGATGCACTGGTCTAGAGGAAGTTCAAAGAAGGTTGAAGAAAACTCGCTAGAAGTATTGTGGAACCAATGAGATTCCTATATACAGAGGAGTTCAAAGAGAGTGATATTTTTGGCTTATGGTGAAGTAAGACGTAACAATAGTACAAAGAAAATGTTCTAAGTGCTAAGATTTCTTTCAACTGTCCGAGAGAAATTTCTTGGAAGCTAACATAGACTTGAGGCGTCCTTACATAGATTTTATCAAATATGGAGTTATTCCAAATGAGAAATCATATTCTATAGGAATGAGAATGAGGTTTCCAAGTGACTACCTGTTGGACGAAAAGTTGTATCAAAGAGGGTATTTCTACAGGCCATTGCACAGCATCACGACAGAGAAAGCAAAAGAAGTCCTCAAGAAAGTTCATGATCCATCTCACATTAAAGGAGATAAGTTGTATGATCAACTTATGACACTTTTATATTATTGACTTACGATAGAGTATGATTCAGCTTAGTTTGTTCTGAAGAGTGCGACTGTGTGATATCGATTTAAATTAAATTCGCAAGTTTCCAAGTAACCCTTATTTAATTAGAGTCCCTAAACATGCATCTAAGGTGCGTGTGTCAACCCATAAATAAATAAAGCATGTGACACAAAAATATGTTGAGACACAGATTTCAGGAAAAAAAATATTTCGGGTAAAACCTTTATTTCACTACGAATATACAAGTCGCAACTTACAATTACATAGAGAAATCTGCAATGGATCAACACGCAGCCAGCCCACAAAGACACGCAGTCTTGAACTCAGCAAGAGAATACACGCAGCACCCTCCAAGGACTCGCAACCCAAACAACAAAGGAAGAACCGCATCTCTCCTCAATGACACGCAGCCATAACACTTTGTAGAGACTCCCTTAGCAATGACACGCAGCCCTCGATTGCAAATATCTCCCCACAAAGGTTGAACAATAACAAAGCTTGTGTTCTAGGGTTCCAAAATATTCACAAAAGTAATTGGGATTTTTGCGTGTGAATCAAAAAGATGTTTGGCACATCAAAAATTGAAGTCTTATTGTGTTTTAACTCTTAAAAACGTTTTCTCAAAGACTTAAAAAAATACACCATCGGAATAGTTATATATATAGGAAATATAAGATGGTGGATAAAAAACTCACGGAACTGTTCGAATTTATCCCAGGCGGACTGGTCCGGTATGGGGCGGATCGATCTGACCTCGGATCGATTCTTTTTTAAAATGGCTTCATCGGTTCGCAATCGATCTGTGGTTCACTGGTGCAAAGCGGATCGGTCCGGTAGGTAGGCGAACCGGTACGGGGGAGGATCGGTTCGTTTAATATGGGCGGACCGATCCGGCTTACCAGAAAATTTAAAATATTTTAAAAGCCTCATTTTGCTTGAAAAAACTTACTTCTTATTTTTATTAAAAACATTTTATAAAAATTTCCCAATACTAAGTATGAACTTTAAGGAACTTAAAAACAAAACTTTACCAAGTTCATTCTCGCAGAGGCTATGATGTTGAAGACGCTTTGATATTCGGATCCGTTGATGTATATGCGATCTTGAGTTTCTTCAACAGTGTAACGGCGTACGACATACAAATTGACAATGGAAAAAAATGTCCTTACAAATCCCCCCCTATGTCTATGCCGGTACATACATAAAAAATATCCGAATTATCAACTAATGACTTATACAAATCTACCCTCCCATGAACCCTAAAGATGGAAAGATACAAATGTTTAAATCTTCATCGTTTGTTCTTCAATCTTCAACAATCATCAAATCTCAAAGCTTTTCTCATCAGGGTGTGCAACATAATGATCTTCAATCTTCGTACCTACACACATGAGACAAAGCAAATACCACGTGACTTATCGAGTTTGAAATGAGATAAACATGGATACCAATATATGATAAAAACACAAGCTAAATATCAAAAACTCCCCCAAAATTCAAACTCCCCCGTAATATGATAATTCTTTCTCCCCCTTTTTATGATGTCCCCAAATAGACAAATGAGAAGAATGAATCAAATAAGCAAAATCGGGGTGTCACGGTACACAAAACAGGGCATCAAACAATATGGAAAACTTGCTCTTACAAGGAAATGCTCAAAAACAAATGCACAAACTATTTTTGATTTTTCAATTTTTCATACAAAAAAATACATTTGAAAAAAATACGCTGCAAAAATCACACCATGGATTTAGACTCAAACAACCAAGTCATGGAAATGGAATGAATGTGTGTGAACACATTCGATAGGTAAATCAACTCAATCAATCATATGTGCACGATGCATATGTGTACCCCTAATGAATGAACATCAAATGTATCCTTAGGTGTAAAAATATGTTGAATTTAGATGACATCGTCTTATGCAAATCAACAAGTCAAAGTGATTTCCACACCAATAACGTCCAAAACTATGAAGCGCATTTTTAAGCAATTCAAGGACGTGCGAACCCGTTTTAAATTATCCAACCAAACTCCCTCATGCATATTTTCTTTTAGAGGTGTATAAACTAAATTCTCAAACTTTGGAGAATTGGTGCAAAAACCTAAATGGCCCCTTTTTCGCATGAATATCTTTTTATTGCCTTTCAATTTTTTAGGGCTCTTTTAACCTCTTTGGACCCCGGATAATAAAATTCCTCCATTTTTTAGGTCCATTTTAACGGTGGCTTTTGCGCAAAGGATAGATAATTACCTTTCGCAGCCCCTCCCCGTTTTTCAAACAAAGCACACAAACTCACAAAACGGTTTTTATACGCACAATTTCCTTATCAAAATTTTATCGCGCTTGGTTAGTTTTAAGGACAGGATTGAAGTGAAAACACCTAACCAACATGAGATAAGACAAGCACCATAATCAAACAAATCCGTGCATGTGTGCAATAAAGGAAACATGAGTCAAACATGTAGGAAGTAACACTTAATTACATCTTAATGACTCCAAACATTATAAAGCACATGGATGAATTGACCTATTGTCTCAAAACACTATCAAATAGTCACATGAAAAAAATGGAATGATGTTGTGACTTGGTCATCCTAAGTGTTTATCCATAAAAAGTGCAAACAAAATACAAAAATCTTTTTGGATTTTCTCAAAATTTTATCAAAATAAAATCTTTTTGTATTTTTCAAAAAAAAATTTAAAAAAAATGAAACATACAAAAATGATACATACTAGCAATAGGCAAACAATGTCATCATGAAAATCACCTTATGCTAGTAAACAAGTCAAACCTCAATCATTAGGTGCGAAGGGGTTTTCCAAAGGTGGTGACAGCTTTTGAAAAACCTCCATCAATTCTTGTGAAGTTTTGACTAAAAACTCAACTTGCTCTCCTAAATGTGCAAACTCTCTCAAGTAGTCTCCGGGAGCATGTAAAGTATCATGAGTGGGTGCATGTGTCCCAAAAACACGTGTAGAAGTAAAACGTGATACATAACCCAACTTAAAGCAAAATTCCCTAAGGTGTCCTCTCCTCTTGCAATGGGAACAAACATAAATAGGCCTAGGAACACCTTTCTCAAAAACTCTAGGACGCGCTTTCCAAATAGGAATGGGACGCCTAGGTGGGTTAGGGTGAGACTTACGACAATCCAACACTAAAGTGGGAATTAACTCGGGTGCTAATTGGGAAGAACAAGCATCGTCATGACTTATCCCTAAATTATCACCTTTACCCTTATGAACCACCTTTTCAACCTTCTTAGGTGCGTTCACAAGATTGACTTTGACCTCCCTGACACGTTCGAGATTACTCTCGAGTTGGGATACACGTGTCGTCAGACTAGACACCGTGTTGGTCAAATCACACTTCTCCTTTCTCAAAACCTCCTTCTCTTTCTCCAAATCTAAAACCCGACGACCTAAATCACGATTATACTTCTTTGTTTTCAAGGTCTCGGTGTACAAATCTCTAAAAGCTTTTTGGACCTCACTTTCATCTCACTCTCCAACTCGCTCTCATCTCCACTAGAAACACTCGAGTCATCACTGGTGATCTCATGACCTTTATCAACGTGAGACAAAGTGGGTGTGCTCACACGACTCGAAAAAGATATAAACTTCTCACCACTAGTCTCATCACCCTCACTTTCACTGCTATCACTAAGTGTGGCGGGCATAGCTACTTTCTTTCCTTTCTTTCTAAGCCATGTAGGATACTCAAATGACTTATGCCCCTTACCCCCACATTCAAAACAAGTGACGTTCTCAAAATCTTCCTCACACTCCTCATCGGAGTCATTCCCTTTTTCCCTCTCACCACTTTCTTTGGCCTTTCTTTTCTTTTTATTTTTCTCAAAAAAATTCTTTTTATTGGAAGAATTATTTTTGTTCATGTTGAGAAATTTTTTAAAATTTTTCGCAAACAAGGCCATGTCATTAAAATCAAAATCTCCCTCAGAATCGGACTCACAATGTTTTTCTTTCTTTTTCTTAAAATGAGTCTTTAAAGCAATGCCATTATCCTTAGCCTTAATGGTTTTGGGAAACATGTCAATCTAATAGGTTTGAAGATCTCCTACAAGTTCTTCCAACTTAAGTGATTTCAAATTTCCTAAAGAGTTCAAAACAGTGACTTTAGGAATAAAGCGTTTTGGGAGAGATCTCAAAATCTTTTTAACGACACGCGTGTTATCAATCACCTCACCCAAATTAAAACATGTGTTAACAATGTCCGACAAACGAGCATAAAAATCATCAAAGCATTCAGACTCAGACATGGTAATAGTCTCAAATTGGGTGGCCAAATTTTGTAATTTTGATTCTTTAACCGCGTTCGTACCCTCATGTGTCAGTTTCAAAACATCCCAAGCCTCTTTAGACGTGGTGCACGTCATAATTCGGCAAAACTCATCAAGAGAGACAGCTCCAGAAATAGCACTCAGACCACGGGAATTAAAATTGGACAATTTATAATCATCTTCAGTCCAGGCTGACACGGGTTTTAAAGTGGTGATGTTATTAACAGTGACTGTGGGAGGAGTCCAACCATTTTCGCAAAGCAACCAAACACGCTCGTCAATAGATTTTAAAATCGATTTCATACGAGCTTTCCAGTAGGCATAATTAGACCCGTCAAAAATAGGCATCTGATTATATAAGTGCTCCATAGGAAAAAATGTGAATTTTCACAAAATTGATTTTTCAAAAAAAAATCAATATCACACGATTTTGCGGAAAATAGGAATACGCAATAAATTAGCGCAACCTGCTCTGATACCAATTTGAAGAGTGCGACTGTGCGATATCGATTTAAATTAAATTCGTAAGTTTCCAAGTAACCCTTATTTAATTAAAGTCCCTAAACATGCATCTAAGGTGCGTGTGTTAACTCATAAATAAATAAAGCATGTGACACAAAAATATGCTGAGATACAGATTTCAGGAAAAAAAACCTTTCGGGTAAAACCTTTATTTCACTACGAATATACAAGTCACAACTTACAATTACATAGAGAAATCTGCAATGGATTAACACGCAGCCAACCCACAAAGACACGCAGTCTTGAACTGAGCAAGAGAATACACGCAGCACCCTCCAAGGACTCGCAGCCCAAACAACAAAGGAAGAACCCCAGCTCTCCTCAATGACACGCAGCCATAACACTTAGTGGAGACTCCCTTAGCAATGACACGCAGCCCTCGGTTGCAAAGATCTCCCCACAAAGGTTGAACAATAACAAAGCTTGTGTTCTAGGGTTCCAAAAGATTCACAAAAGTAATTGGGATTTTTGCGTGTGAATCAAAAAGATGTTTGGCACATCAAAAATTGAAGTCTTTTTGTGTTTTAACTCTTAAAAATGTTTTCTCAAAGACTTAAAAAAATACACCATCGGAATAGTTATATATATAGGAAATATAAGATGGTGGATAAAAAACTCACGGAACTGTTCGAATTTATCCCAGGCGGACCGGTCCGGTATGGGGCGGATCGGTCCGACCTCGGATCGGTTCTTTTTTAAAATGGCTTCATCGGTTCGCAATCGATCCGTGGTTCACTGGTGCAAAGCGGATCGGTCCGGTAGGTAGGCGGACCGGTCCGGGGGGCGGATCGGTTCGTTTAATATGGGCGAACCGGTCCAGCTTACCAAAAAATT
The DNA here is from genome assembly GCA_949130495.1 of Sambucus nigra. Classification (NCBI taxonomy): domain Eukaryota; kingdom Viridiplantae; phylum Streptophyta; class Magnoliopsida; order Dipsacales; family Adoxaceae; genus Sambucus; species Sambucus nigra. Next base: position 409,103,924 of record OX422218.1, on the reverse strand, counting down.
TAAAATATTTTAAAAGCCTCATTTTGCTTGAAAAAACTTACTTCTTATTTTTATAAAAAACATTTTATAAAAATTTCCCAATACTAAGTATGAACTTTAAGGAACTTAAAAACAAAACTTTACCAAGTTCATTCTCGCAGAGGCTATGATGTTGAAGACGCTTTGATATTCGGATCCGTTGATGTAGATGTGATCTTGAGTTTCTTCAACAGTGCAACGGCGTATGACATACAAATTGACAATGGAAAAAAATGTCCTTACATGTTCAAAAGTGAAAGGCTTGCCAACTTCATGGTAACCTTATTCATGCTCCATTCGTGGACCTACATCACTTGGAAACTCCCTATCCTTTCCATACTTGGGCATTTGACCTTATGGTGACTATAAAACATTCTTTCAGAGGCAAGATATGAATTCTCCTAGAAACTTGGTTCTTTATAAAGTTGGAAGAGGTAGTACATTTAAAAAGGGCAACAATAGGTGTGGTGGCACATTTCATCAAAGAATACATCATTTATCGATTTGGCATTCCCAAGGTTTTTTTTTATAAGGGAACTCCATTTATCATAAAAGATGTAACAATGCTAGCAGAAAAGTATTCAATCATTCACCACACCACAACGGTAGCTTGTCCCGAAGGCAATGGTCAAGGTAAGGCCATAAACAAGACCTTGGTTAATATTTTAGCCAAGATGGTGGAAAAAATTTCAAGAGCATGGGATGATAAAGATACCAATGGTTATTTGAGCTTACCAAACTATGAAAAAGAAACCAACAGGTTCTACACCTTTTCCTTAGTTTATGGAGTTGAATTAATTCTACCATTGGAGTTAGAAGTACCTTCTGCCATATATGCCTTGCGAAGTAGCATGTTTCCATGGAGTAGACACATTCAATTGGAATCACTTGATGAATATATAGATGGTACGATAAGGTACTTTCAGATCTACACGAAACAACTATCCAGAGCTTACAAAAATTTAGTGAAACCAATAAAATTTGTGGAATGGTATTTAATTTTGAACGTTGTTGTGAACCATATTAGAGGACTCATTTTACCACGGAAGGACCATATGTTTTTAATGAGGCATGTGATTCTGGTTATTATTTGATCTCACAGATTAAGGACGACATATGTTTAAACGTCTATTATCTATAGAGAGCACATGTAAATTTTCTAGTTTGTTCTTACTTATATATCTAGAGCATGCAAGGAAACACATGTAAATTTTGAGTTATATTTTATTCCAAATAGACAAGTGTTGAAGCAAGAAAATGAGTAAAGTACACACATGATTCAAGAACAAACTTCTTTCTTATTTCACATGAATAATCGAGTTACCTTACAAAATTTGTATTATTTCCCATAAAGATAAGAAATAAAAAATATTCTACCCTAAGAGGAACAACAGATTGGGAAAAATGGAGTAACCCTCAAGTGAAGAAGCTACATCTTTGGAAACATCACGTTGATACTTATTTATGGCAGTGATACGCGATTCAGCTTCAACTTTTAATTTCAACTTAACTTCACATTTTCTCAAGGCCCTAGCCAAAGCTTCTTCATCTTCTATCATTCATAATTTCACTCCTCAATACAAGTGATGTGTTCCCTAAACCCTTCTTCTTCAACCTATAGATCCTCAATGTTCTTTCTATAGTGAGCATGTTAGGTTGCCATTTAAGGATCCCTGAGATACTTCATATTGTTGATGAGCCATGCGAAGCTAAATTCATCTTTCAGATGATTTCTAAGATTGATCAAGTGTTGGTTTAAGGTTGCCTTATCTGAAGCAGTTGTAATACACCAACCTAATGTTTTATTTAAATTTTGTACAAATTGTGCTGAAGTGGGGTTTGATGATAGCTGTTGAATATTATGGGTATAAACTAGAATTTGGAGGAAAGAATAGGTAAGGAGGATTTAAATGAGAGTAATATTGTTTGAACAAGATTCGGATCTCGTTAGAAGTGATGATCGAACGAGCTTCGAATGAGAGCCCATTGTACCACTTTTAAGGGTTATTTAAAGGTCGTTAGAAGCCATGAATCGAACAAAATACCTTTATCATTCGAACAAGGATCAATGGCATTCGACCGACACACTTTGAAAAGTTTAGATCTAACTGCCCTTGTGTGCTGTCACATTTTTGGCCCTCGGATTGTTAAGCTGTCGAAATCTAGTGATCCCATGTGGGAAAAAATAGGGTTTTTTATGTTTAATGGGTTTTATAAGGGTTGATTTGGGCCTCATTTGGGTCATTTTGACGTTGGAAGGAGAAGGGGAGAGGGAGGTGGTCTTCCACCATGTTTTGACACCTCTCTCCACCATTCCACCATCATAAATCGCCTTGTCCATCTAGTATTCCACCATATTTAAGCCTACTACTCATTTCCTCCTTGTTGAAGTAAAGCTATGAATTTTGAAGCAAGGTTGGGATATTTTAAAGATAAAAACATAAGCTTTCATAGAGTTTGAAGGGATTTTGCTTAGAAACTTAAATGGGGCACACCTAGAGCATTAATGGAGGATGCATTTGGTAACCCCTTGAGGCCACCTTTAAAGGTGGAGGTTGTTCCTCCTATACTAACTTTCTACCACCATTTGGTATTAAGACTCTTTTACATATATGTAGTCTTGTTGTTAGATTATAAGAGTATGATGCATTTAATATATGATGAGTTTCAAGTAAATTCGTATTTAACATTTTTATTGAATAAAAATGTTACATAAAATGTTATTTGTTAGGAGAAAAATTATGGTCGAATATTTCAAAGTTTTCTTGAAAAATAAAGTTTGGGATTATTAAGAAAATGGTAAATTTTAAGAAGTTGAAGTTAAACATTTTATGTAATGAAATGTTTTTAAAGATATTTATCTTCCTAGAATATTTTGGTGAAATAAGATTCCAAAGTTTCTTGCAAAAATGTAGATTTTATAAAATTTGGACATTTGTTGAGTTTTAAACAAAAAAAATGTCTCTTAGTCTTGTAAATGGTATATTTTGCAAGTAATGCGAATTTCTAGATTAAATTATATGTTTGACCCATGCAAAAGGATTTTTGGAGTTAAATCCATCTTCTCGTGCATATAAACTTGTAGTATCTTAATGATGAACATATAAACAAGTTTAAAGAAGGTTTGTTGGGTTTAAACATGAAATAAGGAAAATAAAAATTTTAGTCTTTAAAGTGTGTGAAAAAAAGGTTGAAAGTGAGATAAGTGTAAGGTTGTAAGACTACATGTGTTAATAAAAGGAAATGGTAATTTTCTTACAAAAGTAGTCTTTAAATGTAATTGGGTTTCTTGATGAAGAAAGTAAAGAGATGGCTAACTTGAAAAATGGTTAGAAGAGGTGTTAGATAAGTGTTAATTGGTTAAAATATTGAGAAGTTAGTGTGTGTAACTTAATAATATTTTTAGGAGATTAACACTTGTGAAACTGAAAGAAAGGGACAAGTTTGGAAACAAAAAGGGTAAAATGGTAATTTTACTTAGAGTGAAAAAAATTTATGAAATAAAAATGTTGGAAAAAGGTGCTACACATATTAGTCCTAAATGAATATGATTTTGGAATAAAAATCAAAGTTTAAATGTAAATGACATGAAAAGATAATTTCAAAGTGTAACACAAATTGGGGGGAAACCTCGGGTTTGGCTTCAGCCGAGTAAAAAGGGGAAGAAGGAATAATTTGGACATTTGTCAAATACTAAAATACACAAAAAGAACTTGGATGACACCGGAATAATTAAGGAGGGTCCGAAGACCTGGGGTAAAACACGTAAAACCATTGGCCAGAGCATATGGTGGCATCGTCGATTGTGCAAAGCTCGTTAAAGTACAGAGTTTATTGGAAGATTTCGAGAATAAGATAAAGGAATAAGGAACATGTCAAGAAATGGGTTGTGTGATAAAATTTATTAAGACAACCTAACTTAAATAAATTAATGAATGTTCCGGTAAAGGATAAAATAGACAAGAAATGGGTAAATTGATTCATGTCCATAAAGTAAAGGTAAAGCATAGTGGTTAAACGGGTGAGTTATACAAATATGCGTTTGTGAAAGGTTTTTAAAATCTAAGTAAGTATTTTCTAACACGGTGTTTGCGTTTGTTGAAAGGGGAGATTTTCAATGAAAATACTGATGTAGATTGGTTTAAATAGAAGGAAAATTTCGGTAAAGGAATGGTTTCAGTTAAACAAAGTGTAGTGGTTTCAAGTATTTAATCGTGTGTGTGTTAAATAGAGGGTTAAATGTCAAGTTAAGAAAGAAGAAGTCTTTATGAGATTAAGGTAAATCAATCGGATTAAAGAACGTTTTCAAAAGTAAAATGATTTCATGCATTAAACATATATATAAGTCCCTATATGTGTACAACGTAGTTGCATGTGCACATAGTTATAACATGTAGAGTCTTCTTTCTGTCGTTCATTTCTATACTGCATTTTGTATATTCTCAATGGGTACTGGCTCACACCCTCGTCTTTGTTACAGCTGGATGGGGGCGGGTTCGTATTTTGAGAGCGTTATACACGTAAGTATTCTATTAATTTACGTAAGTAGCTCTGTATGCTTGGACTCTAAGGATGCTTCCCACGGGTCCCTCACGTAGTTTGAACTCAAAATTTAAAGTCGCGTGATAAATAAGTGAAACGTTAAATTTCATTGCACTATACTTGTGACATTATGTAGGTTATTTCATTGCACTTCACACCTAACGCTCGGGTCGGATCGGGTTGACTACGGGTAACTCATAAATCTGGGTCAGGGCATTACAGCAGTAATTAGGGTGTTAACAATTTTAGAAAAAATTGCTGCCATGTCTTGGAGCCTATAACCTATAACCACTTTGTTTGGCCTCATACATTCCAAAGTGAAAGTCTTCATGTGAGTTTGGATTGTGCGTTCAACCAAAGTGTGATGGCAGCCTTAAATGAATAGGCAATGTTGAAGTACCTGTCGACAAAAGTCAACAGGTGAAAAACTTGGCATTAGATCCTCACAGCCATATTAATTATGTTCCACATTAACGTTGGTTGTGGATCCATGATAACTTTCACCACAGAATTCATCTTGCAAAGGATCTTCCATAATAGGATAAAAAAACATTAGTTTAACAAGCATGATAATATGTGCTGCTGCCTGAGGTACCTCGGGAGGAGCATTTTCTCTTACGGGCTACAAAATGATATAGCACAAAAAGAGTTATCCAACATTTGGCATTTTTTGCCAAGAAAGTAAAATGAGAAAACCTTAACAAAATTTGAGCTAAGTCACCAACCAAGTGTATCTTTAAAGAAATATTTCCCAAGCAGAGTGAGTCACCAAGCAGATATACTAGTTAGAGAAACCTTACCGAAGAAGGGTGAGCCACCAAGCATGTGTTTATTTAAAATATTTCCCAAGCAGGGTACATCACTAAGCATGTGATAATTTTTTTAGAAAACATTACTCAATTGAGAGAGTAAAACACCAGGCATGTGACATTTTTTTCCTGAATTCATAACTCAAAATAAGAAAGAGTAAATCACAATGGAGGTGATGTTTTTTGCAAAGTTATATCCAAGAAGGTCATAATAACAATAAAAACTATTCGTACACAAAAAAAGAATTATGTGAACTACCTCATCAACAATTGAAATGATGGTTAAGGGTAGGGGATTTATTCCTTCCCAAGAAGAAGCTTGGGGTTTAATCGAGAAAGCATCCTCAATAGCTGAAAAAAAGGCTTGGCTTGAGGAATCTCAACTCAGAAGGACGAAGGAGCAACATTCGCTGAAGTTAGTTCAATATTAGTTGTAAGATTTACTTGCTCCATCCCTATATTTCCGAAATCTGAAACACCACAAGTAGAGGAAGCTTATTAAAAGTCCACAAAAGAGAATTCTAAGTAAAATTTTGAGAATTTTTTTGCATCAGATATACCTATTCAATAGTTGGACACACAAGGGAACATATATCCACCAGAGACACGATAGATTGAGATACCTTAATTGGTTGGTCCACAATGATCCTTGGACTCACAAGGTCAGAAAGAAGAAATCTCGCATTTATTGAACCCGAAAGGTCACATCCATAATAGGACCAAAGAATGGACGAACTTCGACCACTTGTAATTACAACATTCATCTTAGTCTCGAAAAAAATGAGAATTGATAAAAGTAATATGAGATCAATCTAATGGAAAAATTACCCCAGTAAAAATAGATGGAGGTATCACATCCAGTTGTAACTCAGTTAGAACTGGGGGGAATAATTGGACTTAGGGTTTCAAGAGTCTCACTTGTGTCGCCGACTGCCTTTTCATGCATAGTCAATTATCGTGAAACCTCGTAAGTACAACTAGATGAAGCTCCCTTAGAGGAATCAAGCCTCCTGAAAGCCCATCTAATTATTAAACAATGAGACAATCTCTAAGCTGGAATATCATATTCCATGATTAGACTTAAAATTCCTCTCGTAGAAGAACGATCACCATAAATAGATAAAAATTCCACCGAGGAAGGGAGGTACATCCTACAAGAAGGAAAAATAATGCTATAAATATAAATCCATTCAACAAGATACAACTCAACACTTAGAAAAGAGTGAGTTACCTGTTTAGCCTCATAAGGAGGCACACGTGTATTAACCTCGGTGGCAGCATTCGCTACCTTATGAACTAGAAGACTATCTAACGTCTCCTCGGAGGAACCTGAGGGTGTTGGAGTTGTTGGAGAAGTGCTCACATGTGCCGCACTTTGTTTCCTCCCTAAGTTTTTCTTGCATGTAAAAGGAGCAGCGAAGGAAGATACCTTTCGGCATGTGGGACACCCCGCCCAATTAAATATCGGGTGATCAATCCTTTATAAAATTTATAACAGAATGTTCGGTTGGTTCATTCTTAGCATCACTGTCGAAAACTTAAATCCAATTAATTACCGAACATTTAATTAAGCTAGTGTCAAAACCTTTCCTAAATTAATTTGAAACCAATTAATTTCTAAACATTGAATTATAAACCACACATAATAAATGAATGTTGACTGAATTAAATACTGAATAATTAAGACTGGATAAAACCTTCCAATTCAAAGTCACAAACAAAACCAAAATAAATACTCAATCCAACAGAAAAGAACTACAAAGGAACTGAGTACAATCCCGCTAATGAGGATGGGTGACACATGCCCAAACTAAAGCATCTCAACTAGGAACTGAATAAAATGAGAAAAGTGTCTAATCTCAATGACCCGCAACTTCCACAACAGCTGCAGCTCGGCAAACCATCCAAGTATCTAGAACCGGTGTCCCTGTGGCCAGGCACCTGTACTAATACATATATATAGCAAAAGAGAGAAGAAATACAAGAAATGGGTCAGAGCCCGAGGTGTAAAAATGATTTAGCAAGTATTTGAAACTAGTTCTTAAAACAAGTCTTATACGCATGTTAGTTATCGAACTCTCACATGAGTTTCCCACCTCTCATCTATTGTGCACGCCTAACCTACATCTAATCTCCCCTTAGTTATACCTCCCAGTCTACCTAGTCAGAAACCATACTAATACTAACTATGCTCACTAGTAGTATTCCTGTATCGCCCATACAATACGCTATTCAGATAGTTTATCTAGTATACTAAGTTTCATTATTCACCATTTGAATGGTTAATCTTTTATCTACTAAGATTATTTCATTTCTCATTTCCATTTTATCTACTATTCTCATAAAGTAGAAAGTTACCCAAGTACACTCATACATATATATAGTCTCATCATCCCTATATATATATATATATATATACTAATCCGACACCCTTAGGTTTAGACCACTTGGTGCAATGTAATGATTATTATTATTACCAAGTCTACTAATTTCACACAGTAGAAATATTCACAAGTTTATATATATATATATAGTCATATTATCCTTATACATATATGTATACTAATCCTGCACCCCCGGGCTAAGACCCATTAGTGCGCCTATCAAGAGAATCCTGCATCCCCGGGTTAACACCCATTAATGCACCTATTAATAATAATCCAGCACCCCCGGGTTATCACCTATTAGTGCTCCTATCAATAGAATCATGCATCCCCGGGTTAACACCCATTAATGCACCTATCAATAATAATCCAACACCCCCGGGTTATCACCCATTAGTGCGCCTATTAATAGAAGCCTGCATCCCCGGGTTAAAACCCATTAATGCACCTATCAATAATAATCCAACACCCCCCCAGTTATCACCATTAGTGCACATATCAAGAGAATACTGCATCCCCAAGTTAACACCCATTAATGCACCTATCAATAATAATCCAGCACCCCCGGGTTATCTCCCATTAGTGCTACTAATGATAATCATCCTTGTACCCTCGAGTTATCACCCATTAGTACACTTAACAATAGAGTTTTTGCACCCCCAAGTTATCACTCATTAGTGTGCTTAACTATAAGATTCTTGCACCCCCCGGGTTATCACCCACTAGTGCTCTTAGTAATAATATCACATAATAGTCATACACACATACTATTAAAATTTATAGGTATTTCACCAACCTACATATATACTTCTCATACGTATTTTAATCTCAGCACTATGTATAGTATAAATATTTAGATTACTATCTCTCTCGTAATCTCCAAGGTATACTCTCTCTATACCGAAATAATTAAAGTATTAATTCTCACATACCTTCCCAAAATTATGTCTTGTTTAAGTTTACTATCGGGTAGTTTCTCTCACTCCAATAAATCGGCAAACTCAAAACTGGACTCTAAGAAAATTCCCAGAAATTCACCCTGTCGTTCGAAGCAGAATGACATGTCATTCGAACCAGAATGACATGAGGAATACCACTAAGGCTAGAGGAACCTTTAGTGGTATTTTATTTTTTAAGAGCATTTGGCCAGTTTCCCCTTAGATGAATATACCATGGAAGCATTATTTTTTTAATTCCACCTGTGCTAGTAGAAACTTTCTTCTTACCCTTTGGAGATGCAGCAGCAACCTTAAGAATGGGAGCTAGAGGAAAAAGCTCTTCCGAGTATGGTCGCTCAGTCAGGATAAGAGGAAATGTCATGTCCTTGATGGAAATATTTCTTAGCCTAAGTTATTGGAACGAAACCTCTTTATCTTAGGATAACCTGGATCCCTCTGTATAAAACAAAAAAAAGGCTTTGAGTTGAGTCGTCTAATAATAGCAGTACCTTCCCAAAGAAGCATCACCTATATTGTACTCCTCGGGAGGTATAAAATATTGGCATAAAGAACATAGAGGAACCACACTCCTTGTAAAATCATAATTGGTTGTAAGAAAGTAATGATCATTTCTAACTGATTAACAAACAGGATTGGTTATACCTTGGTCATAAAAAATTAACATGCACACATATGGGGGTTACAGGATTCACTTTCCACATACCACTCAATGTGAGTGGGAAAATGGCAGAGGGTGATTAGAAGAATAATGAGGAGAGAGAGGTTATCCTTGACTACTTCCTCACCCTCCAAAATAAGCTTAACCATTGAATCTTTAGGTTTGAAAAATGACCAAGTTTTAGCATTGGCCTCCCTAGCATAAGAATGGAACTCGAAGCGACTCAAATCATCAATCAAAGTCAAGAATGTCTTATTACTCTAATTTTAGTTTTGTTTTATAAGTGAATGCTTTAGAGGAAGCATTGTAATAGGTTGTTCTTTGAGTGAAAGGAAGTGGAACCTTTCATAGAGAAATCCCACTAGCTGTATAGTGTTGGCAAAGTTGGACACGTTAAAAAGTCCAACAGAGCGCACCATGACATGGTAACACTAATCTAACCAGGTGTAGAAAGATCCTAGTGTTATATATACAAGGAAAATATTAATCCTAAGTTCTAACATGACAGAGAGTTACACCAAGTCCCTACGAGATTAATCTTTGAGCTTGCCAATGATGGAAAACGTGAGAGCAAGTAGAGGATGTATGTAGCTAGTTCGGATTTGCTGTTAGATCCTTGATCAAATTTTGCATCAGATTACACTCCTTGGTCCTTCTGCTCTTGAGTGGAATTGACATATGTCTTGTAGAAGTATCTGATATATTGGGAAAAAATGGCTTTTGTAGCATCACCCACACACACATGCAATCTGATCAAACACAGTGTGTTCTTTATCCTCTGTTGCATCAAATGGCTCGGGATCAAAAGGGATATATCCACATGGGTCTAAGATATACAAGTGTAAGAGGGTAGTTTAGATAAGATGGAGGCGTAACCCCTTTTTGAGTATAGTAATAATAAATTAAATAGTGACACTATTGATTAACCACGGGACATACAAACACTACTCAATGAAGATAGACTCAGTTTAAACTCACAGATCTCTCGTGTATAACTCAGAAGGTAGTAATGAACTTATAAGTAGCTTAGCTAGAGGGAGAGAGAAGTAAGCACCCTGAATACACCTTAGCAGGCAGCCAAACACCCCAACCACCCTCAAGAATCTCTGTCAAGTATTAAAAGCTTTGTAACAAATGACAATGGTGGGTGATTAAACTCTCTGGTTTGTAATAACTCTCTAGTAATCATTTATGAACTCTCAAAAAATATCACACTCTCCTCAGAGGTAGTTGGGGTCCTTAAATAGCCTCCCATACCATCCCCGAGGCAACTCCACCATTAATGCCTGTGAAAGACATCCCTCATACTTTATGTCAAAAACATTAAATACCTGACGCACTAGTTATCTCCACATCATAAACATTAAATGCCAAGACATGCCTTTTGCCTAACCACTGTGTGTCAGGGAGCTATTATCACAGAGGTGGCTCATCAACTGTCTGACAGCCCCAAATACCATGGTGGTTTACTCAAGTGCAGGTCTGACATTGCCTAGCTGGTTAGTGACATCCGATAAAGTGGATGTGACATTAAGTAGAGAGTTGTTTAGCTCACAACTCAACGCCCGATGGAACTCCAAGATGCTCCGCCCGAGGTTCCATGATAAGGGTTTTTCGGTGTTTTACCAGGTGTATCTAAGATGGTCAAGACAAGCCCCAATGGTGTCTCACTTGTCAATCCTCCAAACCAAGTCCCTTCAAAGTTCCCACGACGAGGTCGTTCAAGAGAGCATGAAAGCTCTCCCAGGCCCTGCCAAGCCTGGTCTCTCGTGAGTACCGTTCGACCTCACATATAATTAGTATTCTCATTACATCATTACGATCATTATAGCTCATAGTCAGTACAAACAAAAGATACAATATGGCCAAGTAGCATAACAAGCTAAAATATCCCCAGACATTGTTATAAATAGGGGAATTATCCCTAATCCTAGGATTACCTTCAAGCTCCCTATACATTTTCCCCTTCGTGGAGAGATTTGTTGTGGGAACAAGAAATATCTGCACATAAACTTCTCAATCTGATAAACCTTCTCTTTGTGAAAAATTCTGGCATCTTTTCCTTCATTAGAACCACCATATTAGAATCTCAAGGAAAAAAGTAAAATTCTCCCCGATGTGCCTGAACCGAAGCACTACGGCTTATTGGTGCTTTGACGAAGGGACATCGCCACTTTTTCCTTACACTGAGCTTCAACCATTCTAACTTTATTATTTAAAATTCTCCCAAGAGGCCTGCTAACCTTATTGAATGCTCGTTTTAACGCTTTGTAAGTGAAATTCTCCTGTTTATGTTGTTTGTGGAGTACAATTGTGAGGAGTGATTCTTTCGTTGGGACTGCCCCTATTATTGGGCCTTATCAAATTCTCCCTTGTAAAGTTTTGCTAAGCTCGAAAAAAGATGAAATTCTCCCCGATGTAGCTGAGTCACAACTAGATAACATTTGAACTTGTGGCGAGGGGACATCGTAGCTTTTTTGAACCGTTGGGACATCTTTTCCATTAGGAGTATATTAGATATGTCTGACAAAAAAATTTTGCGCTAAAACTCAAACTTGTTGAAGAGGGCAACCCCCTTCTATTTCCCAAGTGTCACTTCATTAATGACGTGGCGCTGTCTTTTCAACTGTCAAGACACCTCTCGAAGTGCCACGTGTCCATTTAAAATGATTATAGGCGACCTTGCACGTGTTGTGGTGGGAAACTCAACAGACGGGTTCCTTAAAAGGTTTCAAATGTCTCTTTTTTCTTCACTTTCCTTTGTCTTCTTCAAGCTCCCGTCTTCTTTAAAAGAGATATTTATGCGAAAACTCCACTGTTGTCCAGCTCTTTACTCAGTTTCTTCCTTCTCTCATATTTTACGCCACTACTTGTGGTTGTGCTCCTCCCTATTTGCTCCTAGCCCTTCTTACCTAGATGTTTTATTCATCGCCACTCTAATATGTCTTCTTCAAGTGCTTCAAAGGTTGCCACCACCGCTGCTCAGCCAAGCTCCCTTTCTACCACTTTTGGCGTCGCTGCTATCCCTAGTGCCACTCCCCTGAATGCTGCTCATCAAGAGCAACTAAGCTTCTATCGCCGGTCTCCCATCTTTGGCGAAGATGATGAATTCTCTAATGCATGTAAGACTTGCCATTTCTCAGCCAAGTAAGACCCTTTACTATTGGGTGATGAGGATGAGGATTCGTTAAAGTGGGGTCATCTCCCCCAGAGGGGACTCTGAATTTTCGGTATGTCCGTGGTAACTTCCTCTATTCTCATATCGATTTCGAGGCACCTAGGGGATACCAGCCCATTTTGCTGCCTGGCACACACATATGCAGAGCTCTCATGTTGTTGCTTTTACGAAGGTTGGTCTTCATCAAGCCTACTAGTTTGGGGAGTTCACACTTTTTAAGCATAATGTTGCGCTGCAAGTACTAGTCTCCAGATGGAACGTTACAACTCACACATTCTTTTATGCGTGGGGAGAGTTCACCATCACGTTGGAAGACGTCTGTGAGCTATTTGGGCTTGAGCCCATGGGTGAGTTTGTATACCACGATGAGGCCCTGGATGCCGAAGAGGCTGCTGATCAGGCTGACCTGGATCGAATCTGTCATAGTTGCACTGGTTCCTCGAACAAAGCCACATTTACCCCCCTCATCAGTTATTTTTTCAAAGATTCAACCCCGAAGGATGTCACTGCTGCAACGGTCCAAGGTAGAGGTACATCTCTGGAACTACCAGCCTATATTCTTATGTTGCTTTCACGCTTCTTCCTAACTCGGAAACCCAACGACCAGCCCAGGAGGGACCTCATAAATATTTCCATCCATTTGGCCAGGGGTTTCAACCTTCCATAGGCCGCCATTGCCTTGGGGTCCCTCTACACCTGGCTAGATCGAACTCATATCAGCATGGCATGGTCACTGGGTCGTTATAACTTGGACAATTTTGCCAACACCATTATCTTAGCGGGCTTTCTTTACACCCACTTTCCTACCATTGCCGCCAAGTCTATCTCTCTCCCCGTGAGCCAAGGTATTAAGCCCCCACGCCTCTTATGTTTCCATAAAAAATAGAGTCGAAAGGAGATAATGGGAGTTTTTAATTGTTTTGTCTTTAAAATATTTTGCCTCTCTGGAAAATTAATTAGTTTTCCCAAAAAAAGGACCATGGCTGTACGTGGTGAATATGGCCCAACGTTCAGCCAAATCAAAGGCGGTTTACTTGTCAAAAACTTTATTAGACTTGCTTGAAGAAACCATTAAATGATTTAAGAGTGATTTTTTTGGATAAAATGCGATAAAAATGCTATAAAAATGTAGGCGATCAAAAATAAGCATTAAAACAAGGTTCAAATGGAGTTTTCAGATGAGTTTTGAGTTGTTCTCTCGCTAAAATCTTTAAAGCTCTGAGTTTCAATGGAAAAAATGTTACAAAGTTTCGAAATGATAAATGTTTAAAGAAATGGGGAAAGTATTCATTCAGGTTGATTGACGGTTCGTTGTCCCACGCGTATTTTAAAAATCAGGGGCTCATGATGGTCAAATGAAACAAGGAACGGTTGAATTAACCCCATGAAGCCACGTGTTAAATAGAGACATACATATCAGATGATTGAACTTCAACATTAAAATCTAGGCATAAGAAAATGTTATACTGATACATGCAGAAACAATTGGCGTCTATCAGAGTTGTTTCGAATAGAGATTTCTCAATCTTTAACTGAGTGTTTTCGATTCAGGTTATTTTCAAAAGAGATTGGTTTATTCAAGTTGTTTCGAATGGTGGTCAATAGGTTTTTAGTTGTTTTGATTTAAGTTTTGACGTAGTAAGGCGTTTCGTATATAAATTGCTTAATTACACAACAAATTTCTCTACAAATAAATAATGTAATAAGGGCTTATAGATCTACCCCTTACTTGGAGATAAACATCCTCATTAAGAAATTAAATGAGAAACTAGAGAATGATTCATCAAAATTAGTGACATCACAAAGGAGTGTGAGGAGTCAACAAAGCTGATTCAGGATCAAGGCAAAGTGGAGCTTAATCGAAGATTGAAGAAGCTTTTTAGAGGAAGCTACTTAAAGGACCATATATTTATGTTTATTTTATTATGTGATTATGAGTTATGATGTGATATTAGTGAGGTTACTTTATACCTATGAGGGACCAGGTCTGGTATGATCTTGGAGAGTTTTCATTCTCTATTGAGCGACTTCACTTGGGAACCTTTTAAGGAACCGGTTTGGAGGATTTAGGATCAAAGTAACATTGTGGCATGACTTAGCCATTTTAGATACACCAGGTAAAAAACCCATCTTTATTCAAGAGAGTATATTTGAGCAACCTTGAGCTACCAATATTGTTCTTCCTCTGCTATAAAGTTTTGGTGTCAAAACTAAGTATCTTTCCTTGAAATATTTGAGTTACGCCATGCCACACCTAATACATGTCAAATTAGACATGGATCAAACAGTGATGGTTTGGTGAGAAACTTGGTAGTTCGGCGTTAGCACACTATGGCACCACCTAACACATCGATCGATCACTTAAGATTTCACTCATGATTTAATGCATTTAACATGTTGGGTATGGTGGGTTGACTCAACATTTAATGAACTAGAGCTTCCACATATGTGAGCCAAGGCTATGTATACCTCATTTGTGAAGTTTGAGAGAGAAAGTGATTTTTGAGTCAGAAGACCACTTTGAGAGAGTAATTACAAACTAGAGCATTTATTCCTTCACCATTAATGCTTTTGTCTTAGTCTTTACTCAACACTCTTGAAATCCTTTATAAACCATTTTACACAAATCATGAGGATTAAACTTCTTATAACACATGTATTTAACTCTTAAACTCTACATATAGGACCAAATACTAAGGAAATAGAGTTCTTAAACTTAAAGAGTAGAGTTTTTCCCACCTGAAAGAAGATCCAACAATGGTAGGATGAATGTAGAGGAAGATGGAAACTTTCCACCTCCTAACGTGGCCTCAGATAGGTTGCCTAGCTCCACCAAGCTTTCCTCCATAAAAATTTCATAAATCTTCAAGCAAAACCCCCCCTTCAATCTCATTGTTTTCTTCTCCTTTCCTTCTTCAAATATCCCTAAAAAAATATCTCCAAAATTCAAAACTTTGCCCAATAATGGTGTAGATGGGTTTATAAGGCTTAAATATAGTGGAAAAGGGTTAAAGTATGGTGGTTTAATGTTGAGTGGTGGTAGTGTAGGGTGGCAGAAGGTGGTTTATGGTGGAAGATCTCTCAAGATCTATAGAGAGAGAGAAAATCTGAATTAAAGTGCCCGAAAATAGGCTAATACCCATTTAAATACTCCAAACCCCTTAGGGGTTAAATCTCTAAAATTCCCAAGAACACATGCCCCTAATTGATATGTTACTGTGGGACCATGACACATGTCTTAATCCAATGGTCAGGAATTTAACAGCATTTTCCAAATCTGCAGAAACTAATTTTTACAGTGTCATTTGAACGAGAATAAATCTCGTTCGAATGAGAACCGCCATATCGTTCGAACCAATTGGATCTCGTTCGAATGAGAACTACACCTAGTTCGAACGTACTTCTAACAAGTTTTAACAAAATTAGGTTTTCCTAAACAAAGATGTTTCATTCAATGGTCATTTGAAGCATCGTTCTAATGAGGGAAGCAACTCATTATAATAACCAACACTCGTTCAAACGAGATTGAGATCTCATTCGAACGATCCATGAACTCGTTTGAATGACCTGACACTTTTCTAATATTAACTTTAATTCCATTTTAATTCTAATTAATTGCACAAGGCCACTATATTATCCAAATCACATGGGTACGGTCAAAGTTGAGAGGGCAGGTGTTACATTCTTCCCTCCTTATGAAATTTCATCCTCAAAATTATTGATCCATTAATTTCTGAAGTTCTTGGTGGTTATCAACTCTTATTCTGAGTCATAGGACTCTTTCCAGCTAAGTCATAAAATTCTCAATCATTAAGAAGTCATCATACGTCCTTTCACAAGGGTTGTCAGCAAAGAGCTCAACATGCAACATATTCTAACGCTCACCTTCAGGCTAACCATCAAAGTCACATAGAAATCATCGAGTCTCTACTTACTCGATGATCACGCTCAATCAAGTCCCAAGGCTCCGTTACTAATACCCAAAGCATACTAGCGTCTTTATCGGATAAAGCTCTCTAGTGATCGACGCTCATCCAAGAGAAAAATGACACAAAACTAACATCCTATTCATCATTAAGAACCATTTCGAAATCTTAGGATTACACATCCTGAGTTTTCCTCGATCGGGTCATCCTGACCACATAATTTCACTTAAGCTTGATATGAACCTCACATCATAAGTCACTCGCTCTATGGAGCGACGGACTAACCAAGTCACAAATCGTGCGTATAACCAGAACCTTCTACAAGATCCTTCCATGAACCTAGGATCACAGTAGGCATCTAACCGTGGAACACTCACCCCAGTATTACACCCATCCACTCATTATGGCAAAACAACACTGTGTGCTATGTTTCCCCGAGTTCTAACACTTTATGATATCCTCAAATCATAATTTTGCTCTTTACAACTAGAGCCGCTAATCGCCATACCGAACAATCCATAAGATCGTTAATCATAATAAAAGTGGATAGTGCGAGCGAACAGTGAGACAGAACGCGTAGCCACACGTGCATAGAACTTTTACAAATAAGGGAAAATTTCAAACAAGAGTGCGCCCAATTGCTAAGATACAATGACCACACCAGGTCCATCCACACTCATACTGAGCCAAGAAGCGCTATGACCAAGTCGTCAACATGGAATAATAGCAGACCCTCAAAATTGAAAGGACACCGTCCTTAACCATCAAACCTAGAGGAATACAGTCCTTGACTACCAAAACTGAAAGAACACAACGAATCGGAATGAACAAATAACCATTTCAAGATAATCGAATCCGTATGCAGCAACTAGGGTTTACGAAAGGCGAACCTATGTCATATGCTTAAAGTCTATGACTCCTTTCAAGCATTCTCATTAGATCCTAGTATAGCCATACACATTATCTTGAGTTACCAATCGTGATGAATCGGATCACGCACCATTCATCTCCCCGAGATATAAGTAACATATGAACCTATTGTCCATTGGGAAGTCAAATGTTGGACTTCCCTCCTTAGGAATAATAATTCCCCCTTTCATCCTTAATGAACGCGAAGCACTTTAATTGACGAATGTCAACGCCTTAGTCGACCCCAACCTTGTCCATCTCTCTAGTCAATGTGACGTCCTGACCAACCTAACATACCTCGATTACCGTTTACTTTATTGTAACATGATCATATCCTAATGTCTCCCTAGGAAGGTTCTAACTAGGTGAAACATTCACTTTATTATAACCTCTAATGACATAAGATCGTCATTGTGCTTATCTCCACATTCTACCCAAACTGACTTTACATCATGGCCATACCGATCACCATTGGAACTATAAAGATAGTAAGTACTACATAGGTCTATGCTTCCTAATTTGTCCCAGTCTGATAAGACTTTTTAAGACCTAATCATTTCCCTTCAAGGGCTTTCTAATTTATATTTTGGACACATGTCGATAACCTAACCATGCCTCGATATCCCTCATTAGGTGCTATTGTCAAATCGTTAACATGACATCATCAATCTAAGCCCCCAATTCATCTCCTAGTACCCATCACCATCTAGTGTGACACTTTCTACACTAGCTATCTTACGACAGCAAACATTATGTCTAATCATGACACTAATCTTTAGTTACCCTTTGGAGGTTACCTTACTTATTTATATCAAATTGGATTACCTCACTAAGGACTACATGATTAGACTCCTTAAAATTTGATTAATAACATGAGATCATTACATGACCCTCATAATAATCATTACTAGAACACTAGCATTTCATAATACCGAACTTAACCAGTTCCATAAGGACACCAAGCATACCCCACGTAAAATTCATCAAAAATAAATAAGATTACGTCGCCTATGATCCTCTTTTAGTTGGTATGCCCTATCGATTTCTCAATATCCATATCATGGCTATTAGGCACTCAGAAAGATACTAGCCTACAAGTCTCCACACACGGTGTACTTTAAACCTTGAACACCTTAAGGAGTCATAACAAGTCAATTTATATTCCTCAATGATGACACACCGAATAAATCCCAAGGATACTCTAAGGACTTCTTTAAATCATAATCACACCAAAATCGCCTCGCATTCAGTCATCACTTAGGCCACTAAGATGGGCTACAGCATTTAGATAAAAATCTTATTTCCCTTTTGTTTGAAACTCTGACATGGGCCTAACCTATGACCCTTCCTGGATACCCAACAAAGGTCTGAAACTTTCTTCCAAACGGATGATGCCATATACCACATATCAAACCACAGGTTGGCGCTACTAAGGATTTTGGCAGGATATAGCACGTCATGTACAACCTATAAGCCTTTAAGTCCTCAGCACCGATGTCACAAGGGATCCTATTCCTCAAAATTTTCATCATATTCTCGAAAACTACATCATGGAAGACTATTTAGGGTTCACTCCTACATCACTTCAAATCATCATTGTTACACATGTAATATACTTACCACCAATGGCCCGTAACTCTCATCATAGCTTACGAGATACAGCTTTCAATCGACAATTACCCACGTACTTATTTATAATGATGGTATCCTATCAACTAAGGCCCGAGCATACATCCTCAAGTAATAATCAACATGGTTCTACATGTCTATCGAATTGTCAAATGCATACGACATGATGCTACCCCAAGGATTAAGTTCCCCTAATCATATCAGGTGACTACCCATAAGTACCTAACCAATGAGCTTATTGCATCCTTATCACAAAGTCAATATTGTCTAGACATGACACTCTAGTCACCTAACCTCCACAATTGACTTTAAATAACTCATTTCTTTAATTCGATGAACGTTATTCACATTTATTAACATCTTAATAGACCTCACACATCGTCAAAGGTTGACACAAAAGCACCTCACACTAAAATTATGGTGCCGCCACGGCTGGCTCGTGCAGACACTCGCAAATTACTAACGTGTCGAAATCAGAAGCGTGGAAGCTATTAAAGTCGACTAACTTGGCCACATGCTACTTGATAATCAATTATTTGGTGTGCTAATCTTGTTAACTCCATCATCAAGAACATTAACCAAGATTGTCATCAATCTAGCGTAACTAGTCCAAAACAAATACTGAAGTCAAAGATCCGCTACCGACCTCATAACTTTACTCCTAAAAGGAACCTTAAACCTAGAGCTCTGATACCATTTGTAACGCCCTGACTTGATTTTATGGGTTACCCTTGCTCAACCTGGCCCGACCCGAATGTCAGGTGTAAAGTGCGATGAGATAACCTAGACAATGTTGTTAATCCAATTTTATTTAATTAACCTTTCCCTTGTTCGCATGCGATTCCAATTTGAAAATGCGGGGTGGTCCCTATGTGACCAATTTTTCACCAAAAATTATCCAACTTTTAATTAGCACCAAACTAAGTTTTGAAAACCAATTCTTACTTTAAACCAATTTTATCTTGATTGATCCTAAACATGCATCTTGTGATTAAAGCAAGTAAAGTAAAGTAAAGAATACTCACAACGCCGGATGTACGAGGGAAAACCCCAAAATGGGAAAACAACCTCCAACGGCCCAATCCAGACAATCACTATGAACAAATGTTTTACAAAGACAGAGTAGCTTTACTCAATGACTCGATCCCCACGGGTCTTGACGCTCCTTCTGATCTTCTACCGTTCTTAAATAATACCCACGCAGAAATTCCATCTTCCACGATAGCTGTCCACAACACACGCGTCCACGTATGTCTCGGTGTCCACCGAATGGCTTTGATTTGTCTACGATGTCGAAAAAGAAGTCCTTCTCTTTTCTTCATCGCAAAACCCTAATGTTCAACTGTAGAACAAACCTTCTTGGTGCAGCAAGATCACGTAAACATAAACTAATGATAACTCGGATCTTTGCAAACTCTAAGGATGTGTTTAAGCTTTGAAACCTTAGAAAACATGTGCAAAACTCATACTGGAGCGTAAACTGTTTTTCCTGAGTGTACACTTATAAAACTCTAATGAAAACACGCTTTAAATAGGAATTAAACGCCGCCTCGAAAAACATGTCGTTCGAACGATAAGTCCACGTCGTTCGCGCGACATAAGCATCTCGTTTTAAAGAGATTGCTTGTCGTTTGAACGAGCCCGCGTGTCAGTTTGACTTTTGACTTTTTATTTAAAACATCTCTTCCAAAAGAGATCCAAATAAGTCAAACTCCTTTTCGAGCTTATCAGAATAAAAACGTGGTGTAAACATTTAAAACACTTTTAAAAACATTTTAAACATTTTTCTTTATAAAAATTACATCATTATCTTTTATAAAAATAATTTCGAGCACCATTAATTATACGCATTCATACCTAAGTGATCTCGGAATGCAATTAACTTTGAAGACGAATAAACTTGCACCAATTAAACTTCGGCATGATTAATTCTTTGAATCATTGTCGCAACATCTTTAATTTTTTCCAATACGTCATAGACCAAGTGGGATCGTGACAAAACAAAAATCTCCCTTTGACATATTACGAACACAGTTTTGTTCACGAAATTAAGTCAAAACTATACAGGAACTCAATTGGAAATTTATGTCCTTACAAATCTCCTCCTTTGACTATTTCGGGACAAAACTAAACCAGTGAAATGACTAAGTCGGGCCGTCAAGCCGTATGATGCCTAAATCCCATCCCATAAATCCAAAATCAAAAATACAGGACACGGACTAGTATATGTAGCATCGGCAAGCATGAACTATATGAATGTGATGTAGACTAGAAATCTCGAATCGCTGAAGCATACCTACACACATGAAATAGATAAAAAAAATACCTAGTGAAGTATGGAGGAACAAATGAAACCAATATATATATCCAAATAATACCAAACGGCAATAGATACCAATATGATTAAACTCAGAAAAATCATTTGTTAAACAATTTTAGCAACAAAAAAGATACCAATGTGTACTACCAATTTGTAATACCATTGTGTAAAATATGTGATCAAAAACTACCTACTCAAATATCCCCCTACATCACATACATCTCTCCCCCTTTTTGTCTCGAATAGACAATCTCGTGAAAAGATAAACAAATTAAAGTATCTAGCATGAAAATATAGCAATTTGAAATTTGAAATCGCTAGATAATCATGAAACAACCAGCTAAATATGATCAAGTAATGACAAATCAGTAGCTAGTAAACCAAATGAATCACACAAAGAATATAACAGACTAATCAGGTGTGATAAACGGACTATATGCAAAATATTAATATGAGACAATAAAACCTGCATATAAAACCAGTTAGTCCAGAAAAACTTCCCGCAATACCAAAAAATATACCAATTCTAACCACAGGACTACAAACCAATCAGAAGCAAGAATTCAGGTTGTCGTTCGAACGAGCCAGGGACGTCGCTCAAACGAGATGAGGACGTTGCTCGAACGAGACTTCGTGCGACATAGTGATGTCATTCGAACGAGATCTTGCGACATGCCAAAGTTTCCTAGTTTCCCAGAAATATCTTATATTTTTGCCCAGTGAAAAAAATTCCAGAAAAAAATACCACGAAGGTCCAGACAGCAGCAGAACAATATTAAAAGAGTAAGCTTTTTAACACAAAATGCAAAAAACTCATAAAACTAAAAATGCAAGTTGCAGCAAACATAGTACTGATGTGCCCAAACATAGATATGGAATGAATGGTCGTGAAACTACAATAAATGAGTTACAATTTCAACACATCAAAACGATCAAGAAGCTATAATTAATTGCGATAAATCATCAAACTTTATCATAGCCAGATGACAATTAAAATGTGATCTTAATGAACTAAACATACTACATGCACACAAATCTAGAATTTTGACGATTCTACAAACAATAGCGACAAATTCCAATGTTTCAACATTAGGATTAGTTGTGCAAACCTGTTACAATTTTTAATCCATCCAAACTTCCTCAGTAATATCATATTTTCTTTATAATGAACTAAACTAATTTGGCCCTTTTCTTAGTATATTGCATTTTCTTTTGGGCTCTTTTAAATGGTGGCTTTCACGATGAGTTAATTATGAACTCTCGCAGCCCTTTCCCGTGAATCGCTCATCATTTTTACCAATTCAAAACCTCACGGTAAATGGTTCTTACATGCACAGTTCTCCTTAAGTCTACTTACGCATAAATGGCAAGATTGAGATAAGAACACCTCACCAAATTCAAATATGCAAGAGAAGTCAAACATCCATATAAACTCGTGCATGTGTGCAATGTTGGCATATATACAAAGTCGAATCAAAATGCATATCAAGTTCGAAAATGCCCCATATAAACAATGGTTAAGATCATTCTAAGCATCGATAATAATGACCAAATGTCCTAGCCACATGGATAATGAAACGATGGGGGGGGGGTCCAAGCACACCAATATGCCACATCAAACATGTAAACTCAAAAACAAAAACCAAAAATCTTTTTGGCTTTTCATATTTTGACTCAAATAAAAGCAAAATCTTTTTGATTTTTCAAAAGTTTTCTCAAAAACAAAATCTTTTTGGATTTTTAAAAATTTTCTTAAAAAAAACAAAATCTTTTTGTATTTTTCAATAGAACTCAAACAAATGAAAACTATAATACAAAATTATACACATGTCACTATGCTAGCAATGAATATATCATGAAGCAAACTAGTATATGACAAAAAAGGCAACACTTTCATCCTTTTGATTTAGCATGGGAAGAATCAAGTGCACCCAAACTACAATCGTGAAGTTTTATTCCTAAAGCCACCCAATCCGATTACCTAACCCAAGTAGGTGTAAAACGAAGCATGGGGGTTTGGGAAACCGGGCAACTTTATTCCTAAACTTCTTGGGAGCTTGTCTAAGGTCATAACAATAACGCCTAAGGTGACCTTTCCCAACACAAAACATGCAAGTGTAGCGATGGTGGAAATGATTACCTATATGTGGACCTTTTCTAACCTTCCTAGTGTTTCTCACACGTGCGGGGGGAATGGGAACAACTCTCTCATCAAAACCTATACCTCCCCTATCCCCCATAATTTGGACGGTGCCTAAGATCTTATCTAACTTCTCCGACCTAGCCTCCAAATCAAACTTAACTCTAAATGAGTCTCTCAATCTCTCCTCCAACTCGTGAATCCTAGACTCGAGTAAATGCCTAGACTCCTCAAATGCTAAAATCTCATTTTTTAAAGACTCCATCAAACCACAGAGGTTATCTCTCTCTTTCTCCACAAACTCTAGTTTCTCCCTAAACTTCTTCTCTCGTGCCTTAATATCCTCAATCAAACTATCATTATTTTCTATGGAACGCTCATTCAACTTAGCTTGCAATTTTGAGTTAGCCTTTGTCACCTTCACCGTTTCAGCATACAACTCATTAAATGCATTTTGAAATTCTTTCACATCTACCTCCTCTTCGTCACTCTCTTCACCCTCACTAACATGGGATTCACTCAAAACCTCCTCGGAAGTGTCATTCACATGAGAATCGTCATCGCTCACATGACATGCCATAAACGCAATAAAGTTACGATCAATGGGCGAACTCTCTCCCTCTTTCGGATCACTATCACTTAAGTTGGCACTATAGACAATGGATTGTTTGCCCTCTTTCTTAAGTCTAGTGGGACACTCCTTAACTTTGTGATCATACCCCTCACACCCAAAACACTTATCCGACTCATCTCTCTTAGGCTTCTCAAACTTATCCTTAGAGGTGGAATCTACTTTGTTGTTCTTGAATTTTTCAAATTTCTTGGCATCTTTCGATTGCTTTTGAAACTTAATAAATTTTTTAAATTTCTTTGCCAACAAAGCAACATCCTTAAAATTGGAATCGGAATCGGAATTAGAAACTTTGATTTCCTCCTTCCAAGTTTTCAAAGCAATACCCTTTTCTTTCTTAGGCACTTTCTTGGAGGTAATCATGTCAATTTCATAGGTTTGTAAGTCACCTACAATCTCTTCTAGTTTCGTTGACTCTAGCTTACCCAAGGATTTAAGATAGTCACTTTCACATCAAATCTACTAGGCAACGACCTAAGGATTTTCTTAATGATACGGTTGTCGAGAATTTTCTCACCTAGGTTAAACTATGAGTTGACAATATTGAACAACCTAGCATAAAACTCATCAAAGGTCTCACTCTTTAACATCCTAATGGTCACAAACTGTGTAGTGAGATTTTGAAGTTTTGACGCCCTTACCGTGCTAGTGCCCTCGTGAGTGAGTGACAAAATATCCCAAGTCTCTTTTGATGTTTCACAAGTCATAATTCTATTATATTCTTCATGTGAAGAAATAACGTGTAGACCCTTAGAATTATATTTTGCAAGTCTTAGTTCAGTTTCGGTCCATGACTCAACAGGCTTTAAACTAGTGACCTCACCTACAATAGTGACAGGGGGTGTCCAACCTTTCTCAACTGCTAGCCACACATGCACATCAATAGATTTTAATGCACGTCTCATTCTCATCTTCCAATAAGTGTAATTAGTGCCATCAAAAACAGGAGTTCGAGAAAATTCGTTATATCCAAAATTCATCTTTGAAAACACACAGGATCACAAAACAAATAAAATATGTTTTCTAGCCCTGATACCAATTTGAAAATGCGGGGTGGTCCCTATGTGTGTTTCAAATCAAACCAATTTTTCACCAAAAATTATTCAACTTTTAACTAGCACCGAACTAAGTTGTGAAAACCAATTCTTACTTTAAACCAATTTTATCTTGATTAATCCTAAACATGCATCTAGTGATTAAAGAAAGTAAAGTAAAGTAAAGAATACTCACAACGTCGTATGTACGAGGAAAAAACCCAAAACGGGAAAATAACATCGGATGGCCTAAGCTAGACAATCACTATGAACAAAGGTTTTACAAAGACAGATTAGCCTTACTCAATGACTCGATCCCCACGAGTCTTGACGTTCCTTATGATGTTCTATCGTTCTTCAATAGTACCCACGCAGAATATCCGTCTTCCACGATACCTGTCCACAACACATGCGTCCATGTATGTATCGGTGTCTACCGAATGGCTTTGATTCGTCTACGATGTAGAACAAGAAGACCTTCTCTTTTGTTCACCACAAAACCCTGATGTTCAATTATTTAACAAACCTTCTTGGTGCAGCAAGATCACGTAAACATAAACTAATGATAAATCGGATATTTGCAAACTCTAAGGATGTGTTTAAGTTTTGTAAACCTTAGAAAACATGTGCAAAACTCGTACTGGAATGTAAACTATTTTTCCTGAATGCACACTTATAAAACTCTAATGAAAACATGCTTTAAATAGGAATTAAACGCCGCCTCGAAAAACATGTCGTTCGAACGACAAGTCCACGTCGTTCGCGCGACATAAGCATCTCGTTTGAACGAGATTGCTTATCATTTGAACGAGTCCGCGTGTCAGTTTGATTTTTTTGACTTTTTGTTTAAAACGTGTGACACCCCGCCTAATAAAATACCGGGTGATCATTCCTATACCAAATTAAAACAGGAATCCCAGTTGGTTCATCCTTAGCATCACTGTCGAAAATTTGTTTAAAGCTTACTAACCACCTAGTATTCCAAAAGGCTGGTGCCAAATTTTATCTTTTTAATTAAACAACCAATAACATGCTGAAAGATAATATGAGTCATACACCATGACTGAATTAAATCAACTGAATAAATAATAAACTACATGCCGAATAAACCAACGGTCACCAAAGCAAATAGTCCAATACAAACATCCAACACCTGAATAAATAAATCTGAAAACTGTATTGAAAAGTCTGGACGACAAGCCCTAAGTAAAATTAAAACTGATAAATGATTCCTACTCTAGGAAGGAATGAACGATGCGTCTAATCTAAACCTCTGCTAGCATCCACATGTGCCGCAGCTCCGTGTCCCTGGAATAGAATATCAAGTCTGGCATCCCTGTGGCTGGACACCTAAAAGGTTTTGAAAATAATTTTTATAGCAAGGGTTAGAACCCAAAACATTTTGAAAATATTTAGCAAGTGAATTAACTGCAGTAATTAAAAATGTATGAATGCGCTTCATATTTAAGTTAGTGTCGCACTCCCTTGAGGACATACTCACCCCTCCACTAATGTGCACACCTAACGGTTACTTTAACCCCACCTAGTTGTACTACCCCATCCAACTAGTTCTAGAATAATCCTCCCTTGCCATTCTACTCTAAACCGAGTATTATTATTCATGGGTTATAAGTTATCTCAC
Organism: Sambucus nigra; assembly: GCA_949130495.1. Lineage (NCBI taxonomy): Eukaryota > Viridiplantae > Streptophyta > Magnoliopsida > Dipsacales > Adoxaceae > Sambucus > Sambucus nigra. Next base: position 409,077,145 of record OX422218.1, on the reverse strand, counting down.
CATTTAACTTAATTAATTCCTTTTAAATAATATCCTATAACGGTGACACAAGTTATATAAAGTAAATACATTACACACTGTATTATTTCCCGCATATAATACTTACTACCATTATCTACGTACCTTTACTAATAACATCCACACATATATCATATATATATCCATCCCTCCGAGTATACCCTCGCCGGATGATTTCCTCTAAAGTGCTATCTCACTAGGTGTGCTCACATAACCTAGCTACCCAAGTTGGAATCGCCCACCAACCTGGCTCAAAAATATAAGCGTAGTGGAGGCGGTCATATTCCTTCCCTGAGATAAGCTCCTCACCCATATACCGGACGCTATGACCTGGGGATATACTCACCCTACTCCTCAAGCTAGGGGATTCACCCACAACGCGCAACCTCCCTTGATAGCACTAGAGTATACAAATTAAATAAATATCTAATCACTGATATTGAATATCACACACAATATATACACATACATATATACTATCACTACACCGTATATATATAATATAAACCCCGACTTTACCGTGTACTCAAAAACTCGTAACAGTAGCCTGAAATTTTTTCGAGTTTTTGGCCCGATTCTAATTTATTTAATTCACACATCAATTAATATAATATTTTTCCCGAGTCTATGGTCCGACTCTAATATAAATAATTTACACATTAATTCATTTATCACCTTGTGTCACTCAACCAACATACCCGGACTCGCTCACCTGGCCCATATCTTAATATTTTCCGAGTCTATATCCCGATTCTAAATTTATTGGTTTCTCTCCATAATTAATTCACTACCGTGGCGTCTCTTAACTAATATACCCAGACTCGTTCACTCGATCCGTATCTCACTATTTTGGAATCCAATTTCTCAAATTTATCCATTAAGTGTCCCACATAAATCCTCCTTAATCCCAATTACTTTTCCCCTTAATTGCTAGGAATAGGTGCCTCCAATTTATTTATCACTAAATAAAGCATAGAAATTAAATTAAATATAATTTCCCCCTTATACATAAAACTGGGTGAACTGTCAAAAATCTGGGACCATCGATCGATCGATCGAACAGATACCCTTCTTCTCCGACTTGTTGTTTCAACCATTGTTAACCCAACCAAGCTTTTAGTTCCTCTCTTAACATCCTCTGGTCATAATCAACGATATTTTCATATGAAAACAGGTTCTAATCGTCCTAGAAACATTAATCCAACAATTAATTTCCATTAATTCCAGCGTTTTCCCGATTTGGGTTTTATCTGGGTTTCGAATCTCCAATAAGATTTTCATTCCTATTAATAGAAATACATAATTGTGTTAACTATGGATTAAGTCTCTTTAGATTGATTGATTACCCACTTAATTACTTCACTTTACTATTCCTTTATTTCTTGGACATTAGCTAATGTTTCACATTACTTTTCCACATTATTTTTCAACCGAACCATTTATCAATATTATTCAAATTAAGTTGTCTTTTCTAATATTCATCACACAACTCATCTCTTGACATATTTCACTTTTCATTATCTTTTTCTCGGAGTCCTCCAATAATCGCATGCTTTAACAGGTTCCACCCCGTTCACTATGCTACCATATGCTCTGGTCAGTGATTTTGTATCTTCACCCCAGGGCTCGGGGCATTTATTTATTTTTCCTGGTCTCATCCGATTCTATATTAATGTAATTTAATATTTATCAAATATCTACATTGTTCCACTTTTACCCGCCGAAGCCAAAACCCGGGAATTCCAATTCATCTTGTGTTACACTTTGAAAATACAATTTCTTGTCCTTTATATTAGGGGTGCACACGGTTCGGAATGGTTCGATTTTACTACTAAACCAGAACCAGAACCGAGGTGGTTCGGTTCCAGGATTTTGGAACAAGAATCGAAATTGATGCTTTTTGGAACCGGAACCGATCCGATGGTTCTTGGGTTGGTTCGGATCGATTCTCGGTTCTAATAGTATTTTTTAATTAAAAAAATCAAATACATTTTAAAAATATTTTTGTAACTTAAAAAAATATTTGCTCTTCCTTAATGTTTCATCATATTAATCTAATATAATTATCAAATTGAGTGTTTTATTAAAAAGTTGGGAGTTTTTAATCCTACATTTATCTAATTTTATCAAAAGAAAATGAGGTAGATTAAAAATCTTAAAGGATCTTATCCAAACATTTATTTAAAAAAACATGTTATCAACTTTGAACACTCTTATCAACTGGCAAGGTTCATTGGTTCCATCGAAACGGACCTGAGCTCCGAGACGGTTCATTGGTTCCACCGAAAACGGACCTGTTCGATCTCATTTTGTTTACTCGGACCTGAGCTCCAAGACGTCTGAAATGTTTTGAGAGAGGGAGGGATGAAGGGGGCAGAGAGAAGGTAATGGCGGAGAGAGAGAGAGAGAGTGAGACGGCTGAAGTGTTTTCATATGGATTAGGGTATTGGGGTAGTAAGTTAGTATTTATATTGGGTTAAGAATGGGAAGGAAAGAACGGCCCATAAGTCCTTAGGGGTTTTACTTATTAGATATATTTATATTATATATACTTATATTATATATTACATTATATAATCGGTTCGGTCCCGGATTGGTTCGGATCGGATCGGTTTTCGGATCAGGTTGGGTTTTTTTCTCCTGGAATCGAGAACCGAACCGAAGAATCGATTTGTTTTTTTTAGAACCGGAACCGAACCATTGAGTCAAAAAATAGATCCGAACCGAACCAATGCCATCGGTTTGGTTCAATTTATCGGATTTTCGATTTCGTTGTGCACCCCTACTTTATATGCTTGCGTTGATTTTATTCCAAAAATGACTTTCATTTAGTACCATTTTATATAACCCTTTTCCAAAAAAATCATTTCTTAAAAATGTTCCGCTTTACGTAGAATTACCATTTTACCCATTTGTCTCCAAACTTGACTTTTCCTCCATTTTCACAAGTGTTATTTTTCAACAATATTATTAAGTTACACACTAACTTTTTAAATGTTTTTAACTCATTAACAGTTATTCAACCCTTTGGAGTAACATACTTCTCAAGTTGAAAATCTTTTTATTTCATTACTCTCTTTATCAAATAAATCATTTGGCATTTTAAGAATACTTTACAAGGAAAGCACGATTTTTACTTATCATCACATATAGTCTTGAAAACATACACTTATCACATTTTCCACATTTATTAACACACTTTAAGGGATGAAATTTCTATTTTTTTATTTTGTGTTAAAACTCATTAAAGCCTTCACTAAACTTGTTTATATACTTGTTATTAAAATACTACAAGTTTTCATATATGGGAAGAGGGATTTTAAGTCCAAAAATCTAAGAAAATGAGTTTAACACATGATTTATTTAAGATATTTCATGATATTTGCAAATACATGCTTTTCAAGAGTAGAGACACATTTTGTTCTTCAAACTTGCACAAATGTTCACTTTCACCAAAAATGCCATTTTATAAGAAAACTTCGAGACTTTGTTATCAAATACCTCAACATGATAGATATTATCTTCAAAATATGATATTTCATAAAATATTTAGCATTAAATTTTCTTGAAATATATCAATTTACTCAAGTAAGGAAATAGAGTTCTTAAACTTAAAGAGTAGAATACATTCAACTCAAAATGATATTTTTTTTATTTAGAAAAAAATGGTAGTTTTAAACACTTCAAAAGTTGACATATTTTGACCGATTTTTTAAAAATGACAAATATTTTGAGCTGATTTTTTTTTTAAAGAGTTCCCTAAAATGTTTAAATATTAGAAATCAAATAGATTCGGTCTTGTACATGCACGAGGAAGGTAATAAAAAAATTAAAAAACTCATCTTGCTTCTTTTATCCTTAGGAGTTCATTCAAGATCATGGGATCCTACTCTATCAAATAGAATGGACTCTAGTACAAAATGTACTTCTAAGTAATTGCCTTATAGATCCTATATCTATCATGCAACGAAGGGGATTGTGATTCTTGTTTCTTTTTGTAATACCCCGTAATTTTGACTATATTTATTTTGGGATTAATTAATTAAATTGCGTATTAATTGGAAATTAATCCGGGTTAATAATACTAATGTGATGCGAATTGGTATTTGATTATGTGCATATATGATTATATATGAACTTGGTATTATAAAATTTGTCGTGGGATTTATATACGGCATTTTAGAAATTTTGTTGAGACGCGTGGGACCGCCGCGTCACGGTATGATATTTTGATATTAAAAGTGAATTAAAAATCTATAATCCGTATGGTCGTTTTGAGTGCGCCAACGCGTCCGGAAGGGTCGAGATAGTCAGAAAACACTAGCCGGGGGTATAGTTTGGGTTCCGGGGTATTTCTAGGCCATCCCGGCACCATAAAGGGTATTTTAGTAATTTGGTATTTTTGGGTAATTAAAAGTGACGAAAATGGAGAGTTATAATCTGATAAGGATTGACCCAACCAACCCTTATTAACCCAACAAGCTACGGAGGTTTATTATATTAGGTTTTCATAAGTTTCCTTCAAACCAAACCCTAGCCACCTTGAGCCACCATTGAAGGAGAGCTTGGAGAAGGAGAGAGATAGAGGAAATCTGCAGAAAGAGATTACAAATCAACACCAGATTCGAAATCAAACCAAGGCAAGTGGTTTAATTATGTTTAACTTCAGCAAATGTTCTTTCCATGTTAGCAAATTGAAGATTTATAATTGTTATTGGAAGATGAATGAAAACCCATGTTTAATTGAACTTAGGTCTGAATTTTGAGGATAAATTGGATGTAGACTAGTTGGTGACGATTAATCTGATGTGAATACATGATTGGGTGAAAGAAAAACGAATTAAATTCTGGGATTTGATGTTGATATTATGTTAGGGTTCATGTTCTTGAGAAAATCTGGAAAAAAAAATAGGTTTTTATGAAGATTGATCCATATGTAGCCTTTAGATGTTGAATTATTGATTTATGAACGTTAGTAATACTGTAGGATTGTTATATGGCATTACTATGACATTATATCTGAGAATCATACGTTAGAAATTGGTTTTGGGATGAATTAAAATCTGCAAAACGAAGCAGTCCGTAGCCATACCTGTTCGATCGATCGATCGACATTCATCAGTCGATCGATCGACTAGATCGATCGAGCGACATTCATAGGTCGATCGATCGACCTTCCCAGAATGAGTGAAATATTCCTTAATTTGATTTTAATGGTGGAAACCCTCGGAGAATACGTTTGTAGCCCTTATGAATACCCTCACCCTTGAGGAAGACCAGTAGGTGTGATTATTATAGTGGACTTTAATTAGAATACAATTCGAGGAATTATTCTAGATTATTGAAATTCGTTAGTGAGGTAACGTTTGGGTTAATAGTGTAAAGTTGTGTAATTTGATGAAATAAGGTTTAGAGCAGAAGTAAAGGCCTTAAGAATAAAGATGTTATATTTGGGAATAATCGGAACTTAATAGTCTATTTAAGATAGATTTTAAGGATAAGGGTTTACGGCGTGAGACGTGTCGGCAATTTAACCTTATATTAACGGGAGACTTGAAATATATATAAGTCTGGAATAATGGTATAATGATGTAGAAAATACCTTATTAAAATGGTGATATCTAAGATGTGTGAATGCTTAGTATATGGTTTATGTGTATAACATACCTACCATACTTGCTATCACGGGGGAGGTTACGTTCGCTTAGGACCCTCTAATCCTTGTGTGCCTACGGGGGGGATATAGACTGGTACCTTGATGAACATAGATCATTGAAAGACTTATTGTGATATTAATAAGTCCGCTGATCATGGGAGCGTAGGTATGTGCGTGACCCATGTGATGGTGACTGTGTTCGCCTCCATTAATTGTGATGTTGTTATCGGTAAACTATTCCTGAGAGATTCGGAATATGTAATCCTTATGTACGTGATGTACCGGGATGGATAGCAGAGTATGTGTGCACCGCAGCTTAGTTCTCGGGGTGCTTGTGTCGTATATTTATGATGTGAATAATATACGCTTAATTTAATGGGAACCTTCATGTTAATGTTGTGAATATAATTACGGTAATGTTCCGAGACTGATAATGAGTTAACTGATAGTTATATCAATGGCATATTTAGTAACTGAGTTTACGTTAAACCTCTATTTAATTTCGAGCGTTGTTATAATAAATGGAACCTAGTAAAATGGGTAGAACCTTTGGCAGTCTAGCTAGTTATGTCGTCAGTTAGCTAGTAGTATGGGTCGTTATAGATGGGTAATTACGTTAGGAGTGCACAGTTAGTCGAGAGGTGAGAATTTAATGTGAGTGCACGTCCTAACATGTACTTTGCATTTAATGTTTTAAATGTTTTTAAAGCACTTGCAGGTTTTTAAAATATAACACATTCGGGCTCTGACCCGTTTGCTTTTCAAATCTCTTTTTCTTGTAAAACCATTTTTAGGTGCCCAGCCACAGGGACACCAAGCATAGGATTCTCATTCAGGTGACGAGCTGTAGCTGTTTGTGGAAGCTACAGGGACTTGCTTTTAGACGCCTCTCTTATTTGGATTCCAGTCTCAGCATCTATCAGTTGTAGGGCATGTTGCCCAATTCTATTAGACATTTTTACATTTCAGTTTTCAGACTCTAGCATGTATTGCTCAGTATTCAGTTTTAGTTAATTATTTCAGTTTACTTATCAGTTGTGGGATTTTGTATTGAGGAGTTTTTCCTCCAGGTTCTATTTACATTTTGTGATGGTTACTCATTCTATTTCAGTATGGTGAATGGTGTTATTTAGTTATTTATTACTCTTGTTGCATGTTAATCAGATTTAATAAAATTGGCACTTACTTTTTAAATACTAGGTGGTTAGTAATCTTTAAAATGTTTTCGACAGTGATGCTATTAACTGAGCCAACTTGGCATTTTGAATTAAATTTATAAAGGAGTAGCTAACCGGTGTTTAATTAGTCGGGGTGTCACAGGTGGTATCAGAGCATTAGGTTCTAGTGTCCTTTAGGATCTGTACGGCTATTATGTTTCCGCTACGTTTTCTTTTATATAGAGCCCTATATTTTAGGACTGTTGTACTCTTATTGTGTATGCTTCGTTCTTCAGCTATTTTAAGTTTATAAACCGTGAACTTATAAACTTTGTTCTTATTTCAGATGCCTCCACGACGTGCACGACGAGTTCCCAGGAATGCAACGCCCGAACCCCAGCCCGCTCCAGTTCAGGGCATGATGAACGCCGCTGAGGTTGCAGCTATAGTAGCTCAAGCGGTAAATGCCGCGATTGCCATTGTTCAGCAGGCACCACCTCAGGCGCCGGTTGCCGCGCCAGTACAGGTTAATGCATTCCCGTCTGCTTGGGAGCGTGTACGTGACGCTTTTCAGAAAGCGCATCCGCCAGAGTTTGCAGGTAGCTCAGATGTGGTAGTCTCGAGCCAATGGAGGAAGGATATGCAGAGGCACTTGAGGATGCATGAGTGCACTGATGTTCAGAAACAGGTGCTAGCTACTTTCAAGCTAGTTGGATCTGCGCTGCAGTGGTGGGAGTCCATTACCACCGCGGAGGAGAGGGATACCCTCACGATACAGGAGTTCTGGGTGCGGTTCGACCGCAAGTACTTTCCATCAGCAGTTCATACAGAGATGAGGAGGAAGCTTATGAGTCTGAGGCAGGAGAGCAAGACAGTGGCCGAGTATGAGGCCGAGTTCACTAACCTGTTGAATATCGTTCCAGACGAGATTCCAACAGAGAAGAAGAAGATAGAGAAGTTCACTGATGGGTTGAATTGGAGGATCCGTCAGCATCTGCTAGGGAACCTATCGTTGGCCACGTATTCTGATGTGGTTAACGTTGCACTATTGCACTGCCAGGACCACCATTTTCATATGGCCGAGGGCAAGCGGTCGGGGGAGTCTAGCCATCAGGGCAGGACTGGAGGACACGGTGCCAGCGGGGCACAATCTGGTCAGGGGCAGAGACAGACTGAGCAGGGTACCCAGCAGGGGGATAATAAGAGGTTCCGGTCAGGGAACTACAGGCAGGGACAGGGAGGTTTCCATCAGGGCCATCAGGGTCCAAACGGCCATCAGGGCCAACAGGGGCAGAACGGGAATCAGGGTCAGCAGGGCCAAGGCAGGAATGGTAACGGCCACCAGGGCCGGGGACAGCAGGGACAGAGGGGAGGGAACTTCCCAGGGAAGTGCTTCGTCTGTGGCAAGATTGGCCACAAGCGACAGGATTGTCCTGATAGGGGCAGGGCCCCACAGCAGCAGCAGCAGGGTGCTCGCCAGGAGCCGCAGAGGCCTATATTTCCCGCCGCTCTTCCCGCACCGCCACAGATCATTCCAGCACCTCAGCAGGGGCAGCTACAGTATGGACGTGTCTACAACGTTCACCAGGCTGCAGTTCCACAGGCACCGCCCGCGATCGAGGGTACGTTTCCTATCCATGGCACTATGGGTCGGGTGTTATTTGATACGGGTGCTACACACTGTTTTATTGCTACACACTTCGCGAAAGCTTTAGGATTGTTAGCTACGGCAGAGAGCACAGTGACGTGTGTTGACTCACCATTAGGGAGTGGGTCACTTATTTTCTTTATATGCCAGGGAGTGGGGGTAGAGGTTGGTGGTTTGGTATTACCTGCAGATATGTTTGTGTTAGACATGCATGTTCACGATGTGATCATCGGTATGGATTGGCTCATAGCATATAGGGCCATGATTGATTGCTTCAGCGGAAGCATTGTTTTTGCCATTCCGGGGCAAGAGATGTTTATAGTGGCGATGCCTCGCCCAGAGGGAGGGTCGACCGCTCATCTGTATTACATAGAGGAGGATACCTCTAAGGAGGTTGTTATTCCTTTAGATTCGATCCCGGTTGTCAGGGAGTATTCGGATGTGTTTCAGGAGATACCAGGCTTACCACCCAGTCGAGAGATAGATTTCGTTATTGATTTGCTACCGGGTACGAGACCTATAGCACGTGCACCGTACCGTATGGCTCCGGCTGAGATGCGAGAGCTACGGGATCAGATTGAGCAGTTGTTGGGTCAGGGGTTTATTCGGAGGAGTACTTCACCGTGGGGTGCCCCTGTGTTGTTCGTGAAGAAGAGGGATGGTTCACTGAGGTTGTGTGTGGACTACCGAGAGTTGAATAAGGTCACGATACGGAATAAGTATCCGTTGCCTCGAATCGATGACTTATTCGACCAGTTGAGAGGAGCTTCTTTCTTCTCGAAGATTGATTTGAGATCGGGATACCATCAGTTGCGTATCAGGGAGGAGGATGTCTCGAAGACTGCGTTCTTGTCGAGATATGGTTCTTACGAGTTTCGGGTTATGCCTTTCGGCTTGACCAACGCTCCAGCAGTGTTTATGGACTTGATGAACAGGGTGTTCAGAGATTTTCTCGATCAGTTTGTCATTGTCTTCATTGATGACATTCTGGTCTACTCTCAGACAGAGGAGGAGCACGCCGAGCATTTGAGGCAGGTTTTGCAGACACTTCGTCAGAACGAGCTGTATGCAAAATATGAAAAGTGCAGGTTTTGGCTGAAGGAAGTCCAGTTCTTGGGTCACATTATTTCCGACCAGGGAATATCTGTCGATCCGGGGAAGGTGTCAGCGGTGAGGGAGTGGGGACAGCCCACGACACCAACAGAGATTCGTAGTTTCTTGGGCTTAGCGGGATACTACAGGAGGTTTATTCGGGGTTTCTCGGAGATAGCGGGTCCTTTGACACATCTTACTCGTAAAGGTGTGCCATATATCTGGAGTGATGCCTGTCAGTTGGCATTCGATGAATTGAAGGACAAATTGACCTCAGCACCTGTGTTAGCATTGCCGAGACCGGGAGTTGAGTATTTGGTTTACACCGATGCGTCTTTGCAAGGGCTTGGAGGTGTTTTGCAGCAGGAGAGACAGGCCATAGCTTATGCATCCCGTAAGCTTAAGCCTCATGAGAAGAATTACCCCACACATGATTTGGAGTTGGCGGCAGTGGTATTTGCCTTACGGATTTGGAGGCACTATCTTTTGGGGGAGAAGTTTCAGCTGTTCACGGACCACAAGTCCCTACAGTATCTGTTCACGCAGAAAGAGTTGAACATGCGGCAGCGTAGGTGGCTTGAGTTTGTGAAGGACTACCAGTTCGACATCCAGTACCACCCGGGTAAGGCTAACGTGGTAGCAGACGCGTTGAGCCGCAGGCCAGCAGATGAGGTGGCAGAGGTGTGGAAAGCTAAGTGGAAGGAATTGGGACACCAGGATGCAGTGGCCCGATCTTTCATGTCTGTGATGACCGTTACACCGCAGATTGTTACGAAGGTAGTACGGGCACAGGCCGATGACTCGTTCTGTCAGGAGCAGATAGTCCGATTACTTGCAGAGGGAGCCGAGTCCTATACCGTTAGCTCAGACGGGGGATTGCGCTTCAATGGGAGATTGGTAGTTCCGGAAGGGGTAGAATTGCGGCACGATGTGATGGCAGAGTCGCACGGCTCACGGTTCGCGGTACATCCCGGAGGGGACAAAATGTACCAAGACATGAGACGGCAATATTGGTGGAGCGGTATGAAGAGAGATATCGCTGAGTTTGTCTCGAAATGCGCCACTTGTCAGCTTGTAAAAGTGGACCATCAGAGACCAGCAGGATGCTACAGCCGTTGGAGGTTCCGGTGTGGATGTGGGAGAGCATATCCATGGATTTTGTCACGGGGTTGCCTACGTCGCAGAGGGGTCACGACTCCATTTGGGTGATTGTGGACAGGTTGTCCAAGGTCGCTCACTTCTTACCCGTAAGGACTGACTACACTACGGGACAGTATGCCCAGCTTTTCATTTCAGAGATTGTGAGACTTCACGGTGTGCCCCTGAATATCGTGTCTGACAGAGACAAGATATTTGTTTCGAGGTTTTGGGAGAGTTTCCAGGAGGCCATGGGCACGGAATTGCGGTTGAGTACGGCTTATCATCCGCAGACCGATGGGCAGACAGAGCGCACCAACCAAATGTTGGAGGACATGCTACGCATGTGCATTATTGACTTCGGGGGTGGATGGGAGCAATACCTTCCACTGGTGGAGTTTGCTTACAACAACTCCTATCAGTTCACGATTGGCATGGCTCCGTTTGAGGCATTGTACGGTAGGCCTTGTCGTTCCCCATCATGTTGGTTGGAGGTGGGGGACAACAAACTACTTGGGCCAGAAGTGATCCAGGATACTTCGGCAAGGATTGAGTTGATTCGGAGTCGCATTCGGGTAGCTCAAGACAGGCAGAAGAGTTATGCTGATGCGAAGAGATTTTTCAGGGAGTTCCAAGTGGGGGACCAGGTTTTGCTCAGGGTTTCTCCTATGAAGGGGATTATGCGTTTCGGGAAGAAGGGGAAGTTGGCACCAAGGTATGTGGGGCCGTTTCCTATTATTGAGCGGATAGGACCGGTTGCGTATAGACTTGGGTTACCGGAGCACTTGCATCGGATCCACGATGTGTTTCACATTTCCTCGCTGAGGAAATACCTTAGAGATAATTTGGCTCATTCGCACATTGCTGTGGAGGACATCGATCTCCAGCCGGATAGCTCCTACGAGGAGGGGCCAATTGCTATTTTGGACCGAAGCGAGAGGAAACTGCGGTCAAAGATAGTCCCGTTAGTACGTGTTCAGTGGCGACATCACAATGTCGAGGAGTCCACATGGGAGCGCGAGGATGAAATGCGCGAGCGTTATCCAGAACTGTTTTTAGCAGGTACTTTCTAGTTTCGAATTTCGGGACGAAATTCAGTTATTAGGGGGGAAGTATGTAATACCCCGTAATTTTGACTATATTTATTTTGGGATTAATTAATTAAATTGCGTATTAATTGGAAATTAATCCGGGTTAATAATACTAATGTGATGTGAATTGGTATTTGATTATGTGCATATATGATTATATATGAACTTGGTATTATAAAATTTGTCGTGGGATTTATATACGGCATTTTAGAAATTTTGTTGAGACGCGTGGGACCGCCGCGTCACGGTATGATATTTTGATATTAAAAGTGAATTAAAAATCTATAATCCGTATGGTCGTTTTGAGTGCGCCAACGCGTCCGGAAGGGTCGAGATAGTCAGAAAACACTAGCCGGGGGTATAGTTTGGGTTCCGGGGTATTTCTAGGCCATCCCGGCACCATAAAGGGTATTTTAGTAATTTGGTATTTTTGGGTAATTAAAAGTGACGAAAATGGAGAGTTATAATCTGATAAGGATTGACCCAACCAACCCTTATTAACCCAACAAACTACGGAGGTTTATTATATTAGGTTTTCATAAGTTTCCTTCAAACCAAACCCTAGCCACCTTGAGCCACCATTGAAGGAGAGCTTGGAGAAGGAGAGAGATAGAGGAAATCTGCAGAAAGAGATTACAAATCAACACCAGATTCGAAATCAAACCAAGGCAAGTGGTTTAATTATGTTTAACTTCAGCAAATGTTCTTTCCATGTTAGCAAATTGAAGATTTATAATTGTTATGGGAAGATGAATGAAAACCCATGTTTAATTGAACTTAGGTCTGAATTTTGAGGATAAATTGCATGTAGACTAGTTGGTGACGATTAATCTGATGTGAATACATGATTGGGTGAAAGAAAAACGAATTAAATTCTGGGATTTGATGTTGATATTATGTTAGGGTTCATGTTCTTGAGAAAATCTGAAAAAAAAATAGGTTTTTATGAAGATTGATCCATATGTAGCCTTTAGATGTTGAATTATTGATTTATGAACGTTAGTAATACTGTAGGATTGTTATATGGCATTACTATGACGTTATATCTGAGAATCATACGTTAGAAATTGGTTTTGGGATGAATTAAAATCTGCAAAACGAAGCAGTCCGTAGCCATACCTGTTCGATCGATCGATCGACATTCATCAGTCGATCGATCGACTAGATCGATCGAGCGACATTCATAGGTCGATCGATCGACCTTCCCAGAATGAGTGAAATATTCCTTAATTTGATTTTAATGGTGGAAACCCTCGGAGAATACGTTTGTAGCCCTTATGAATACCCTCACCCTTGAGGAAGACCAGTAGGTGTGATTATTATAGTGGACTTTAATTAGAATACAATTCGAGGAATTATTCTAGATTATTGAAATTCGTTAGTGAGGTAACGTTTGGGTTAATAGTGTAAAGTTGTGTAATTTGATGAAATAAGGTTTAGAGCAGAAGTAAAGGCCTTAAGAATAAAGATGTTATATTTGGGAATAATCGGAACTTAATAGTCTATTTAAGATAGATTTTAAGGATAAGGGTTTACGGCGTGAGACGTGTCGGCAATTTAACCTTATATTAACGGGAGACTTGAAATATATATAAGTCTGGAATAATGGTATAATGATGTAGAAAATACCTTATTAAAATGGTGATATCTAAGATGTGTGAATGCTTAGTATATGGTTTATGTGTATAACATACCTACCATACTTGCTATCACGGGGGAGGTTACGTTCGCTTAGGACCCTCTAATCCTTGTGTGCCTACGGGGGGGATATAGACTGGTACCTTGATGAACATAGATCATTGAAAGACTTATTGTGATATTAATAAGTCCGCTGATCATGGGAGCGTAGGTATGTGCGTGACCCATGTGATGGTGACTGTGTTCGCCTCCATTAATTGTGATGTTGTTATCGGTAAACTATTCCTGAGAGATTCGGAATATGTAATCCTTATGTACGTGATGTACCGGGATGGATAGCAGAGTATGTGTGCACCGCAGCTTAGTTCTCGGGGTGCTTGTGTCGTATATTTATGATGTGAATAATATACGCTTAATTTAATGGGAACCTTCATGTTAATGTTGTGAATATAATTACGGTAATGTTCCGAGACTGATAATGAGTTAACTGATAGTTATATCAATGGCATATTTAGTAACTGAGTTTACGTTAAACCTCTATTTAATTTCGAGCGTTGTTATAATAAATGGAACCTAGTAAAATGGGTAGAACCTTTGGCAGTCTAGCTAGTTATGTCGTCAGTTAGCTAGTAGTATGGGTCGTTATAGATGGGTAATTACGTTAGGAGTGCACAGTTAGTCAAGAGGTGAGAATTTAATGTGAGTGCACGTCCTAACATGTACTTTGCATTTAATGTTTTAAATATTTTTAAAGCACTTGCAGGTTTTTAAAATATAACACATTCGGGCTCTGACCCGTTTGCTTTTCAAATCTCTTTTTCTTGTAAAACCATTTTTAGGTGCCCAGCCACAGGGACACCAAGCATAGGATTCTCATTTAGGTGACGAGCTGTAGCTGTTTGTGGAAGCTACAGGGACTTGCTTTTAGACGCCTCTCTTATTTGGATTCCAGTCTCAGCATCTATCAGTTGTAGGGCATGTTGCCCAATTCTATTAGACATTTTTACATTTCAGTTTTCAGACTCTAGCATGTATTGCTCAGTATTCAGTTTTAGTTAATTATTTCAGTTTACTTATCAGTTGTGGGATTTTGTATTGAGGAGTTTTTCCTCCAGGTTCTATTTACATTTTGTGATGGTTACTCATTCTATTTCAGTATGGTGAATGGTGTTATTTAGTTATTTATTACTCTTGTTGCATGTTAATCAGATTTAATAAAATTGGCACTTACTTTTTAAATACTAGGTGGTTAGTAATCTTTAAAATGTTTTCGACAGTGATGCTATTAACTGAGCCAACTTGGCATTTTGAATTAATTTTATAAAGGAGTAGCTAACCGGTGTTTAATTAGTCGGGGTGTCACACTTTTCTTATTTTTAATGATTCTTTTCTAAATCATATCCGAGTTTTGTTTCAAAAACTGAAATGAATCAAGTTCAAATGACATGTTGATGTAACTGAATATATTTGTGATCCAAGAAAGATGAAAACACGCAAAAAATCAACTCAAAAATATTTTTTTTTACTATTTTAAAAAAGTTGGTTTGCACGGGTGGTATGTACAGATAAAATATTCAAAATCGATTTGAAGGTGGTGGTAATGATGGTGGTGGTCGAGGTGGTCTTAAGGAGTCTCGCAAAAATGGTATTAGGTGAAGGTTGTGGGAGGGGGGGTCTTTTTTTGTTTAGTTTGTTTACTTTCTAAGTTCGTACAATTGGACAATTTCTCATGGCAAATAGGCAAAAAGGTGACAAATGAGATTTTTGCCTACTTTTATGTGTCTGATATCCAATATATGTCGTGGGAAAAAAAAATCATCCTATATGCTATTTGTTATGTTTTTCCCCCTTTTATAGAAAACTTGTCATTGGGTAACCCAAAAAAAAAAATTGCCCCCCAAAAAATTGCCCAGTTTTGTTTTTGATAGAATAAAGGTTTTTTATTTCATTAAAACCAATAGTTTTTTTTTTATATCATATTTTTTTTATGTCAGTTTTTCTTCTTACAGATGATTTTTATATAGATTTTTTTTTTCATGTGGTTTTTTATCATATTTTACTAATATCCCATATTCATCTTTAAATTTGGAATAGAAATCACATCATTTTTTTATTTCATATTATTTTAATGTCATATTATTCTTTATATGTTAGATTTTGTTTATATAAGAATATTTTTATATCATTTTTTCATCTACGATTTTTTTACATTTGATTTATATATCAGAAATTTTTCTTACATCAAATTTTTTTATATACAATTTTTTTTCACAGTTGATTTATTTATCATATTTTTTTAATATCATATTCTTCATAATATTAGATTTTTTAACTACATCAGTCCCTTCCATTAAATCTCTCACCGTATAAAACACTTTCAAACACTTTTTCATCTCATATTCTAAAACCTAAAAAAAATGTGAAAAAAAGGGTTTTATCACCTTAAAAATTAATCCTATTAATAGCCTCGCCATCTGCAAATAGTCCTTACTTAGTCGAACAATTTAAGAAATGTCATGACTTCAATTTTCAAAATCAATTAGAAGTATAACATCACTTGAGTTTGTTGAACCTAATAGGGGGACCAGTGAAAAATGTGCCGATGATGAATTTGAAGATTATGATTCACTTCAAAGTTCTGAGTGTTGGGACCAAATTGCAAAGTCTCAATCTGATCACTATTTGGAGGAACCAAACATTGATCGAAATAGTCAACTTGACATGTTAGAATATCGGAAGAGATTCAATGAGATTTCCAGAATTTGCAAATACAGCCCGTGATGTTTTAACTATTCCAATTTCAACTGTTGCTTCGGAGAGTGCATTTACCACCAATCGTCAAGTGATAAGCCCTTATCGTAGTTCGTTGAAATCAAAGACAATAGATGCCTTGATGTGTTCAAGATTTTGAATTTTGGAAACGTTTGGGCTGAAGGCATTGAAGATGATTTGCGTACAACATTTGTTATTAGTTTTTTGGCTGTAATGTTATTTTTTGCTGCTGGAATTTGGGATGAAGTTAAATTTCAATTTATGCTACTTCTTAATCTCTTATGGCATATTACTTTGCTAGAGTAAAATGATATGGCTTAAGATTGAACATTACTCTTTAGTACTAATTAAGTATGTTACCATTTTTATTCTTTAAGGTGGTGTTTGTGAAGAAATATGTTGTAGTTGTGGGGAAATATGTACTAGTTTGTAGCCTAGTGTCCAAATGTCCAACAACTCTTTTTAAACTTTGAAATAATCCGTAGTATGAGGTTTTTGTTTGGTTATTTTGAAATCAAATATAGAAAATTTTAGCAATTTATGAGTTCAAATAACAAATCATATAACAAGTCTAAAAAATTGTGTACAACAGAAACATAGAAACACAAGTTACTAAAAAAAAATTATCAATAATAAAATGAAAACGGGCTGAACTTGACGGGGTGTGGAACTAAGTGATTTTTAAGGGTTGGGTTTGGACTACATAATATCAGCCCATACTCGGGCCGGTCCAGCAAGGCCAGGCCCAAGGTATAATGTGTTAGCCCAGCCCCGATCCATGGACACCCCTAATCCTAATGCCTTTATTAAAAGAGTCGTGTCATTTTAGATTCTCTTTATCTCAAATCAGATTGAGTGAAACTTATTTTAATGACATCCCAATTTTGGAATTTAAAAAAGCAATGCAAAAACTTTGAAGATGGTTTAATAAGTTTTAAATTTAGCATTAAATATAGTGAAATTTAGTCAGTTTTAACCTTTGGTATAACAAGGCCGCCGCTCAGTAGAAAAATTTTAACGTTGCCTTTCAACTCGCGAACTTTAACAGATGACCAAACAAGGTCACCTCTCATCATCATCAATAAAATTATGACTTCTGAAGGACTTGAAAAACCCCACAAATCAATAACAAGTTGGGGAAAATGAATAATAAACAGAAAGCAGCAGGTGAAACAATAAATAAATCAGTGATGACAAAACCACCCAACTCAAAAGAGAAAATGGTAAAGTACTGTACACAAGTCTCTCTGCTGCATAATAATACGTATTTGGGTTATTCGACTTTTTGGAGCCTAGTTTTTTGTGGTGCACTTTGGGTTCCAAAGTTTACACTTGCATTTAGTGCTCATTTTCACTTTCTGTAACACTTCTTTGTCACAAGTGTAGCAAACAAGTGAAAATGGAGCCCAGGGTGCAAATGGTAAATACTTTGGACCCAGTACAAATAACCCAAGGCCCAAAAAAAAAGGGATCCCTTGCTGTCGGGACTCGTCAAATTTTGGGTGTGCAATTAATCAAACAGAACTAGCTCATTTTACTCCAAAACCTCAACATCTTGATCAACCCTCCAGTAATTTGCATCATTAAACTCCTTGGTCCCTGCTCCACTTGCATCTAAATTTTCCTTTTCTGGGGACTTGGGAACAAATTTTCTCTTTAACGGCCCCGCTTCCCCAACAATCCCCTCCTTGAGGGCCTGTTCCATCGCCTTCTCGGTCCCCTCTAATTCCACCCCAACAAATTCCACGTCTTCTTCAAACAAAGATGGCACACCACTAGCTCTCTCACTCGATAATAATCCAGCACTAGAATTTGGCGAAACTGAGGTGCCGTTTGGTAAAGATTCTTTGCCAGAAGTGGAACTAACAGGTGTAGCAAGATTCATGCTGGAGTTTGTATTATCATCAAATGGGTTTAAAAATGGGTTCTCATTCATGATTTTGGGGTCGGATATGGACGTGGGATTGGTTGAATTTATGCTTTCGACCAATTCCTCATCCTCTCCAACCATTACTTCGTCATCGCTGTTGCTGTTACTAACATTCAATGGTCCGTTGAGATTAATCTCGGGCAATGTTTCCGAGGGCGAAGTGGTCATTGGTGCATCACCAGGTCCGTCGTCATCTTGGAAAGCAAACCAGTTGGAATTCGTGAACAAACTGTTGCAGCAGAGCAAGCAAACCAAATGATAATTATAAACATACATATATATATATATATATATATAGAGAGAGAGAGAGAGAGAGAGAGAGATGTGTTCACGCATGTGATAATTGCTCAAAGAAAATATTAGCAGAATGATTTCTCCTTGTTCTTATGTGACCTCAGTATTTTTTTCCTTTGGGGGTAATTTCAGGTTCTAACATGGCAAAGTGACTCACCTCCCTTGGTCATCACCTAGCCTCAATGATGAAATTACTACTTCAGCTGAGTCATCATCAAAGTAAGCCTCCTGCATTTTATGAATCGAAAGAGCACATATTAATATTGACAAAACAAAGACAATCAGATAGATTTGTTGTGTGTATATATATTATTTCCATCAATTGGTGGGAAACTAAGTATATAAAATAGAATACCTCATCTCGATCAAGAGCTCCATGACCCTGCAATCAAGACAATAAATGTAACATACAAAAGAGTCTACTGAGCAGAAAAAGCTACTATCGTATAAAAGAACTTTCATATAGACCTTCGGCGTACCTCTTCAGCGTCATCATTCTCATATGCAGTGTATCTAAAGGCTTGACTGAGATTATTCGCTAGCGCTCCGACATCATAATCTCTGTCATGAATATCATCTTCATCACTATCCCTTGTCCTATCATGTAAGGCAGTTGGTCGGCTGCACATACAAAAAGAAAAACTTTAGCCTCTAAGCACCATAGCAAGGAAACACATTAAAGTCAATTAAGGAAAAGAAAAACTTTTGAAGTCCAATTAAGGACGGGGAAATGAGAGACAAACTTGGGTTAAACGTCATCTTTCGAAAAACTAAATACCAAGATTTCCCTTAAAAAAAAGAAAAAACGGCGACAAGAAAATGGTAAGAGGGGGGACTAGGGGGCTAGGAAATTGTCTTTGGGGATATAAGACGAGCATAATAATGAAAAGAAAAAGGTTGCAACTTTTTTGCCAATGAAGATCATAACTTGTAACGGTAGGGGGTTGGATCGAGAAAAAAGGAAAATGTCAATTAAAGAAGGTAGAAACTGATGCCGGGGCACGAGTCCATGGGGAAATAGTTGTCTTCATTGACTTCCATGCTTATCTGCCATTTCTTACCCTTAGTAGGGGTATTTAGTCATTTGGCCAGCCCTATCTTCTAAAAGACTTGTTCCTTGCTTGGTAAGCATGCATTATAACATTTCTAAAGATGAGAGTATGGAGAAAAATGGAATGAAAATCAAATTTTCTTCTATACTTTGTTGTTGTTGGCTGGTGTGATTATTCCACTTCAACTACAACTAAATATAATCAGATCCCCATTCACTTGTGTTCGTCTTTCACGAGTGTCGATGATTGGGAGCTCAGGTGGTACAGCCTGAAGGCACCACTGTTCCGCCTAGGATCGTTGGTAGAGATGCCGTAGGATGGAGATGAGAAGCCATTTTAGCGCGCTAGCCTACTAAAACAAGTTATACGCGGTAAGTTACGTAGGGCACGTGATTCTTCCAAACTAGACTTGAAGAACAGGTATCATCAGATCAGGATAAGGTCGGAGGGTGAATGGAGGACGACCTTCAAAACCAAAGACGAGCTATACAAATGAACTGACATACAATTTCAGTCTCTCCAACACAACCCTTCTAACTTCATGCAAGTCGGTATATAAATTATGCCGCCGTTCTCCATAGATTTGCCGTGGTTAATTTTGATGATAAATAAATTTTGAGGCTAGCATGTTGATCACCTGAGGCAGATCCTAGAGGTTCTCCAAGCACATGAGTTCTACCTTCAACTGAAGAATCGCCTTCATGGTTACGTCTTCATGATCCGGTCTAAGGCATTCCTAGGATATGTACTCTCTTGAGAGGATCTCCGACCCGATGAGTCCAAGATTCACGCTGTCATTGAGTGACCTACACCTGCTACCGTTTTCCATTGTGAGTTTCTACAGGTTAGCCAGTAATGCCACTGAAGAAACATTTCAGCGGATTGAGTATTTGGTGACCACGACACCCTTCCTTGCTCTCCTAGTCTTCTCCCGACTTTTGGAGCTCCCATAAGATGCTTGCAAGATGGATATCAATGTCGCCCTGAGTCGGAATGTTTGGAAAGTTGCAATCTTTAGCGAGAAAGTTTTTGGCGCTTCCCTCAACTACTCGTGACTAGTTTTATGCCACCGTGCATGGTTTATTAGATCAGATACTCAATTTAGTCTTGTTTTTAAAGCATGCAGCTAAACTCTGACAAGTTCTTTCTTCATGGTTTGTTTCTTTTTATGGGATTGGCCCACCTGCGTTAAATCCTCCCTCCTCCGGGTTCAGATCTTCAAAGAAGTTCTTCTGAGTGCCTTAGCAGGACACAGGAGTAGCACGCACACTCATCGTACTGGCCAAACATGAGGCGGGGCAAAAACCACTTCACACCCCGTTGCTACACGTGTCAAATGGTGAGGAGCCAGCGATCTAACTTCAGGCTGCACACTCCAGTATCGATACTTTGAGACGCTATGGGAGGATGTTTTCATGGCTTTTATCATCGGCCTACTTTGCACCGCTAAAGGCCGTGACTCCATTTTTGTTGTGGTCATAGTCGCCAGAGGCGAAAGGCGCACCAAAGCGTCAAGATCCCCGTGGAGCCTAGGCGCAAGGCGTAAGGTGAAGTGCGCGCCTGATCAAAGTGTGGAACAAAGTCTATAAACATGCAAAAGTTGTATATTTATAATAATATAATCATTTATGATCTAAAATTTGAAATACATAGCATATATTACGATTATACACGGTTATGAAGAGATACGTCCAAAGAAGATAGAGCTTAGACCATCATATAAAAAATATATATTTAACAATAAGTATCGAATTTATTTAACAATTTAATCATCCAATAATCAATAAAAAAAAGATATATTTAAAAAAAAGATACTCCAATGTGTGAAAAAAAAAATTAAAGAAAATGCACCAGTTGTGGTATAAATTTGCTGTTTCTTTTGCCTAAGTAGGGACTAGGGAGAAAGATAAAGTTCAACTAGAAATCAATGACTTACTTTGGTTAGTTTTGGGGTGGAAAATCGTCTAATCTTCCATATTCTATTAGAAATTATGCAAAATCAGCATATCAATTGGTCCATTCTTGTATTGTAGGCGTTATTCAAAAAACAATTTAACGTGGCTCGCCTTGAGCCAAGAGCCTACATTGTTCTCATCAATTTTTGACGAATTTCCCCCTTAGACAGATGCAATTGGAGTGTGGGAGACTTACTTAAGTGCTTGGTTGTTGCAACGTTTTAAAAATCACTCGAGGCGAATCACAAAAAAAAATCGCCTTGAGGCTTCAGGGATGAATTTGAGGCTTATGCCTCCATGCCTCGCCTCGCCTCACGCCTTTTTGCCGAGGGGCGAAAATAAAAAATTGCAGTTCTTCCATAACGAACTCTTTTTTGTTATTTTAACATATATCGAAATTGGTATACATATACATACTTTGAAGATAGTGCAACAATTATTTATATTTATTTTATTACACACACACACACGTATATATATTCTGATTATATATACATATTAATCAATTAATTATATACATACTGATGATCTTTGTTTTTCTCTTTCAAATCACTATTTTTTAAAGGTTAAAAAGCTCTTCATTTTTCTAAAATTGCACTTAACTTCTAAAAATTGTTTTAATTTACTAACTCTTATTCCTTTTTCCTTTTCTTGTTTTAAAATTGCACTTAACTTCTAAAAGAAAAAACAAAATGTCATATTAAAAAATGATTTTATCAATTTGATTTTGCATTGATTAATTTATTGTCATATTATAAAATAACCAATATGTGAATGAAACTAAACAAATGATGTTGTCAATTTTATCTTGCATTGATTAATTACTGTCATATTATAAAATAAACAATATGTAAATGGAAAAAAAAAACTTTGCATTGATTGATTTATTGTCATATTGTAAAATAACCAATATATTAAAATTGATTTTATAAAATATTTAAGGGAAAAAAAAGTCATCTCGAGGGAACGAAAAATGTTTAACTATGTGAGTTTTCTTACAATTTTATTTTATATTTCTTTGTTACTTTATTTTTTATGATTTTATTAGTAAAAAAGGTCATAACCAGTGCACAAGGCTCCCGATTAACTGCGAGATCTGATGTCAGTTGGACTTACCCCCATATATGGAGAGGCTGTTCACATGTCTTGCAACCATAGCTTGGACGAGGTCACTTGCCATCGCACAAGATAAGACCTCTTTTTATGGTTTTATTAGTATTTTTTTAATATTATTTTGCTCTTTTTTTTTTGGAGTGTGTGTGTGTGTGTGTGTGTGTGTGTGTGTGTGTGTGTGTGGGGGGGGGGGGGGGGGGGGGGGGGGTGTGAGGCTTACGCTTCGCCTCGCTGGAGCCAAAATGCCTTGCCTTTCTAAACAATGGGTGGCTGATAAGCCCGAGTATTGCGACGCTTTCATCATCGCCACCAATTGCTTCTGATAATGTAATCAACCGGTCCACTAGATTATCACCCTTCCAGATTCTTGAGTACTTCTCCACCCATCTCTCTTCTATCCATGTTAAAGTTCACAAGAGCATTTTCAACATATGTATGCAGTCTACAAGGATGATTTAGATTCTCATCAACGCAAGCTTGTCTTTTAGTAGAGATGATTGGTTATGATATATTTGAAGAAAGAACAATGTCATGGTCATGCGCACAAGTTGCAAATGAACCATTATGCTCCTTGTTTGGAGCTCAAGTGTTGTGGGGGCAACGCTTGTACGATCGATTTTTGGCCTGCGACCACTCCACTTTTCAGGGTACCCACATACTTCCATTGCTTTACATTCTAACTCAGCTTGGCCCGTCCGTTCACATATTCGACCACATTGAGGGTATCGTTGCTTCAAAGGTTGTAAATACACCTTTTGGCCTATGCTCTCTTTCCTCATTCCTAGTATGGTCGTCTTGTGGCTGAAAACACTTGGATTACTGGAGTGACTCTTCAGTTCATTGACCATCCTTTCACATCCACTATAAGGATTATATTGCTAGCTTTTGGGGGGAAAAGTGATGCGGGGGAATAGTCCGTTGCGATTAAAGTTGTCTTAATTCCCTTATCTGTTATTTGTCATTTATTTTCTTTAATAGCAATAATTTAGTCATTTGGCCATCCCTAACTTGGATTGCCTTCATACTTTGGATTCATTATTTTCAATCCACTTGGTAGCAGTTTCTTTTGACATTATATGTGTAATCATTCCGCTGCGATTACATCAAAAACTCTGGAGAAAATATCCATTCACCTTTGTGCAGCAAAAAGATATATATTGTTATGTTGAGATAGACTAAAAAGAAATAATAGACAGAAAAATGGGAGGGATCATCTGTGTTGGTTGGTTGTTGCCCCTACGATACACATCTATGGGGTAATTTTATTTATTTAGGATGCAAGGGTAGTGATTAGTGAATACTTCAAAATATATTTTGGGAGAGTTCTCTGTGTCTGTTTGCCCCAAGCCCAAAGAAAGGGAGAAGTGGTGGTTGTCAAGGTCTGGTTCTTGTCGGTATAGGGAGGTAATGAGGGTGAAAAAAAACGTATCATCAATTGAGATGTGGTAATTAATTAAACTTTAATGAGAGGGTTGTTATCCTGTTTTCATCTTCCTTTTTATTCTCCATGTGAACAGCATTGGCTAATTTTCTTCCGCGCCAAACGACGTTTGTTTACAAAAATTTTGGAAGAGGAAAAAATAGTGAGCCGTAGAAAATGTAAGAAAAAGAATAATTGTAGAAACGTAAAAATATGCAGAAAGTGAGTGCTTTAATATTGGCACTTTCTATCAAAATCTCGAGGCTTTTTGAGACAGAAGGGCCTTAATGCACAATTGTAACGCCATTATATTCACTTCGGGGTATCAATAGCAATTTGAATAATAGTTCCTCAGCAAATCAAGATCTGAAACAGCATTCCAATATCCAACCAAGATTATCACCAATGTACCACATACCGGATAAGATAACCCACACCAATTTAGATACCATTGTCCTCCACAAACTGAAGAAGATCAACGATCGAACAAGAGTTAACTTTTAGTTTTTCAAACAAGTGGGGGTTTGAAGAATAAAATATATGATTTTCTGCCGTGATCTATGAGGTATGCCCCAATATCTTGGTTGTATTGCTAGAAATGACAGTGGGAACTCGCAGATCTTTAATATTTCATGCAAGGTGGTTGCAAGTAACTACTTGAGATCGGTTTTACCTGATCCAGGACTCTATCCACAAATTTTAACAGCATGTTCTTTAGTGGTATCTCATGTAGCAAATTAGTAGGATACTTCCCAGGATTTTAATGCTTACATATTAGGCTTAATGGGGGAAAGGGTATGGGTAAAAATTATTGAAAATATTGGAGGGGATGAATAAAAAATTGAAGAGAATATTTTTTCACCCGTGCTCTCCTATATACTTGTATATCATTTTTCTCTCTCTACCTAATCCTACAATTTTTGTTACACTAAAAAAGCAATGCATGTGCTCTATAGATGTGCAAATTAAAAAAACTGATATAACTTACTGCCACTGAAGGAAAACAGCCAAAAAAATAACTATTTCAACACAAAATTATACTGGCAACGAAGAAATGTCCATTTTGAACGAATTGAATTGAAGAAAAAGGGACTAAAAATAGGAGAAATCAATACCAAAATAAAGCGACATGAAGTAAACTAAAAGTGAAAGACAGTTTATAAGTGACTAATTTGTAAAAGTCAAGAATAAGATCTAGTGAAATATTTGTCTTAGTTATTTTTTAAGACTGCCCAGTGTTTATATTGAAGCGGTAACAAGAAAGTAGCACGCAGATTGACTTCGAGTGTGATCACAGCAACAATTTTCAAACGATCTATTGAACAAATAACTCTTTTCTACAAGCTGACTACCTAATCATACTTGCATTTATGTGCAACAAATAAAAGCAGAAAGAGGCCAGAAGCAATACCCGCAGGCCCATCGGTAGACATTTTCAATCATATTACGATCGTGTAAAACAGTAGCCTGCCAATCATTCCATTCGCTATTCTCCTAGAGAACAAGAGTATCGTTGTTTAGTTAGAAAGACATTTATGGTACACATACCCCAAATGACAGATTCAAAATAAAATGATTTTGTGTGGGATCACCATAATAAAAATATAGTTTCATAATCTTTACTGCAAGGACAAATTAATAAAGCAAGGTACTCGCATTAGTTGGTATTTTAAATGATAATTGGGGGACTCGCCAACCAGTGCATTACTAACATGCCACTGAGTCACTTATTTAGTCTCCCAATTTTAAGCCAGTGTCCACTCACTCATATATAATTATATCCAATTCAGAGGTGTATATAAAAATTGAATTGTCATACTAACTTTTGGATTATCTGCATGCCAGAATTGACAGCAAAATAAATATTTGGAATAAATTAACTATGTTGAGAGATATTAGATGATTATATGACCTTCTGTTTTTCTGGGATACCAGAATGAAAGATTGCAGTGTTTAAAAGGGCAAAAGTGTAGCACAAATCATTTTCATGTCTAAAAGAGAACAGCATGCCTCAAGGCATTAAGGCAGTTGTTCGTACGATTTTTTAAATCAAAATTGTAATGAATTTAATAAACAATGTGTGTATATATAAAATTTAGTCAATAAACTTTGCACAATCATTTTTAAAGAAAATATCATTCAAAAGATCAACTCAAATATTATGCCAACAAAATTCACAATATTAGATAATTAATAAAAACAAACTTAAGTACACTAAATAGTCAAACCAGCAGATTATTTACACAGATGCATAATACAAAATTTACTATCAAAGCAACAAATTAATTAGGATAATAAGACTACAAGACTGAAAAAAATAAGTAAGCAGAAAATGTCCACTATACAAACATAGATTTTAACAAAAGTATAAAAGGGTTACAGTGATATTTATTACAGCAATGAACAATATATCAATAACATTAATCGTAAATTTAAAAATATATACTCCTACCATCCCGAATTAAGAGTTCACTATCCCTTTTTTGATCGTTCCAAATTGATAGTCCACTTTCCTTTTTTTGACATCATCAAGGAACCACATTTCACGATAGTGAGTAAGGGTTGATCATGGCCATTGATTTGGTATATCCTTAATCTATAAAAAAATAAAATAAAAAATTAAAAAAAAATGATAGGGACTCTTAATTTGGGATGGAGGGAGTATATTGAAGGTTTCGAACAACATGAAAATAGAGATTAGTCAAGTTTTGTAGTCAAAATGATTTTACTTCTGATTGTTCTGTGAAAGGGGGAAAGGAACAAAAACCGTGGAAAAGGCGCAAAAAACATAGTAGGCATAGAAAATCATAATAAAGCGTAAAAAGCGTAAAAAGGTGTGAAAAGGCGCAAGCTTTTAGTGCTTCATGCTAATCTAAGTGAGCCTTAAAGTGTTTTTTCTCAAAAAAGACTTAAGGAATCGTCACGCCTTTTTAAACATTGACAGATTGTGGACCCGTATTTCATGAAGGATGGCGACATTGATATGAGGTATCCAGTTAGAGTTAACTAATATCTCCATTGTATGAAAAACACATGCTACATAACAAATTCACTGAAAAATTGACTGAGAGTTCATGTTTATTTGAGAAAAATAACAAGAAATACATAACTGAGAGAAAGACACATCGACACATAATTTGTCCAGAATATTACTCACCTGAAGACACGCCTGAATGTGGCTATCACTATTTCCCAACTGAACAAGCTTATTAGAAATACGTGTAATATGTCCAAGATTTCCCAACCGGTGTGCCCCTCTTCCAGCAGTGGGTAAAGTTGGCTGCATAACCAAAACACGTTATCAATTTTATATATCTAATCACTTCCAAAAAGAACTAGCTAAAGATGCTTTATATGTGTAACAGAACTGAATAATGTTGTAAAGAATCTCTCGAGAGACATAACTCGAGATCAATCTATTGTTTCCACATTATTTGCTAAAACAAGTTTTCAATTGTCAAAAGAATAACAGAAAACAAGGTCCAACATGAACAGCCACTGTACTTGCTATAGGCATACATATCCGTATACAGCACTAAATGCTACCAAATAATGGACATCCAATAGAATACATAAATTTACCTGATTGAGTTCATCAGAAAGAGTGGGACTTTTATCTGTTTGGAGAATTTTCGCAACCAAGACACAATCTTGGAATAGATGGTCAACAATTGTATAATTCTTGCTTTCTATACATGAATAAATAATGCTCTCCACGTGATGATGCAGTGCATTATTGTATGGATACCTGCGTCAATCAAAATAAACCACTAAGTAATAGACTGTGCATAATTCAGTAAAGTACAAATATCTAAGATCAAGCCTGTTTTATCCAGTAAAGTCTGAGGTCACTGTGACACCCCGCCCAATAAAACACCGGGTGATCAGTCCTTTATTAAATTAAAACAGGTTTCTCATCTTGTTCATTCTTAGTATCACTGTCGAAAAACTTTTTAATTACTAATCACCTATTAGTTGAATCAAGCTGGTGCCAAATTTTATCTTTTTAAATAACCAAGACAAAATATAATGCGGAACAAATAAAACGATCATATACGGATAGAGTCAAATCATCTCATCAAATAACTAAAACAAAGTCTTGCCGAATAAACCATCGGCTAAATCCAAAACCAGAATAACTAACAGAAAGTAATGAATCCCATACAATCTGAAATGAAATAAACTGAAAGTACTGTGAGCAACACGCTCGAAATAGACTGAGATAACATTCCTAAACTAGGAATAAAATGAGAGAAGCGTCTATCCAAATCCTGCAACATCCACACATACTGCAGCTGCGAATCCCTTGAATGAAATCAACTCTGGCGTCCCTGTGGCTGGACACCTAAAAGGTTTTGAAAATATTTGATAGCAAGGGTTAGAACCCAAAACGTTTTGAAAATATTTAGCAAGTGATTAAATTGCAGTAATTTAAAATGCATGAATGCTCTTCATATTTAAGCTAGTGTCGCACTCTCTTGAGGGCATACTCACCCCTCAACTAATGTGCACACCTAACGCATTCTCTATAACCCACCTAGTCATCTATCCCGTAACTAGCTCTTGATAAAATTCTTTCCTGACACACTACTCAAACCCGAGTATGTTTAAAATATGATATATAAGGTATTTACCACTTTAACTTAAATAATCATCTTTCATTTAAGTCCATATAACATTCACACTAGTTATATAATAAATACAATTTTCCTCCATGTATTAGATTACCCGTATATAATTATTTCTCCCATTATATACATAACACTATATTACAACATTCACACATATGTTGAATATATATATAATCCATCCTCCCGGGTAATACCTCACCGGATGTATTCTCTAAAGTGCTATCAACCCAGGCTACTCAGTCCCACCTGGAGTTCCGAGACAACTATGGTCCGCCGAATCGGAACTTAAATAATAAACGTAATGGAGTCGGTCATATTCCCCCAAATATGAGGACATCATCTCAATGCCCTGCCTCTGACATTGGACGCTATGACCTGGGGATATACTCGCCCTACTCCTCAAGCTACGGGATTCACCCACATCGCGCAACCTCCCTTGATAGCACTAGAGTATATAATTTAAATAAATATCTAGTCACTGATATTTATAAGCACATAATATATATATACTATCACACACCGTATATATATAATTTAAATCCCGGCTTTACCGTGTACAAAAATCCGTAGCACTAGCCTATATTTTTCCGAATCTATGGTCTGACTCTAATTTAATTAATTTATCCATTAATTAATTTATTACCTTGGTATCACTCAACCAATATAACCGGGCTCGCTCACTTGGCACGTATCTTAATCTTACCCGAGTTTATATTCCGACTCCAAATTAATCTATTTCTCTCAATAATTAATTTAATACCTTGGTGTCACTCAACCAGTATATCCGGACTCGCTCATTTGTCCCGTAATTAAATATTCAGAATTTAATTCCCCAAACTCCCTTAATAAGTTTGACACAACTTATTAATTTAATTTAACCTTAATGTTTCTCTCACATTAAAATTCAAAGGCACATACTGCTAGTCCCTTAGTCTCAACTAAACCAAATGCTAAAGTATGGAATCACTACGAATTCAACATCAAACCCTCATCATTAATCAATCAATAAAGTAGCAAAAAGTGGTTGAATTCTTCATCTCGCTCTAACGAGATTATGACGTCATTCGAACGACTGGTGATGTCGTTTGAACGACCATCACAGTCGCTCGAACCAAGACTCGGTCCTTTAAAGTTTTCTCCCTCTTCTCCTTCTTCATTTCGACGTTGTGACTATTTCTTAAAACCTTTTTTTTTTATCCAGAAACGTTATTCTACAAGTCTAAAAATCAACACTAAACCTATAGCCTTTTCAGTCTCAATAAAATCCAATTAACGATTTGGATACAGAGTTAAACCAAAATTTTCCCAAATCCTTCTCAATTAATAACGGCTCTTAATTTACTCATAAATTCCTCAACAGCCCATATGAATAATTATCATTCTCAGTCCAACAATTTTCATATTATTCTACAAATTAGAGAACCAATTTGTATCTCCACTCAATCCAAAATAATTGTCTAGCACATCTACTATGATATGAATCGAAAACTGCAATTAATTTCAAAGCAAGTCTAACCACTTGCCTTAGGATTCGTAGTGTCTGATTAATCATTTGGTGTAGAGATTGTTGTGCGATGAAGAACACCTCTCTTGTTCTTCCTCTTTGATTCCCAAGAGTCCTCCCTCTTTGCCTTGCTACGTTCTCAGATTCTCTCAAATGAGTTATGACTGCCCACAAATCCTAAATCTAGGTTTATATCTCCTAATCCCGTTTTTAGTCGCATGAGCCTAATTAAAATGGCCCAAATACCCCCGTGTGGGACCGGCTATGCCCAAAAATACCCCGTGACCCATTTACCACCCCCGGGTACGCTTTTTCAACTATCTCGGCCCATCCCGACTCAACCGTGCACTCAGAATTGACATCCGAATTAATTTATAAAAATCCTTATCTCACTCCTAAATTAATCTATTCCCGACTCCCGGTTGAGATAAATAAATGCCACGTCACTAATAAGCGTTATGATGTAAATAAATTATTACTATTCACTTAGTAATTTAAATTCCATAAATATTAACCATCTATTCTCCCGATTAATATTTACATAAATATTAGCATAATTACTTCAATTAAATAACAATACACAAGTAATTTAAAATTTATCCGAATTAATTAAATATTTAAATGCACAAAAATACGGGGTGTTACAGTGACAAGCTTCAATGGCACCAAAGAATACGATAACTAGCACAAACTCTCACAAAATGTACTAACTGATTTCCCCAGTGGGGAATGGGTGCAGTAACCAGGCTTGAGAGAGGAAAAAATTCCCAAAAAGGTGATCTCCATATATGGTAGGTTTCTAGCATTAGTGAGATCATGGGTGACGTCACCTTGGGGTGACATCGTCCATGGCATCACTAACAAAACCTTCTCCTCCTAGAGTTAAGTATACAAACTATTCATCAAATAAAGACGAGTGTGACAAAAGACAAAAAGAAAAGAAAATTACAAATATACCCCACCCCCACCCCTCCTCATTATATACATCATTCTTCCTCTCTTCGAAAGAGCTTGTCCATGAACTCTTAAGGTAGAATTGGAGAAGCCTGGATTGCACAAACAAGTTTAAATTCTGGGGCACCATGATTTCCTCAGACTGCCTTGACTTTTTTTTAATTTTGTGGCCCACTTACACGGAACTTGAGGGGTTAGACTTGTAAAATTTTGCGCCCCAAATATTATTGGGCTCAAAACCAACTATAATCCTGTTCCATTCCATCTAGTAAACCATGGTCCAAGCATGCCTCCTTCAATGGGCCGACAGCAAGTGGGTTAGGACTATTCAACAAATACAAACACAGGCTCACAGCTGTTATTTCCCTTAAGCTTACAAATAGAACTGTGACCAAACAGGCCCCTTTGGAGGGAAAACGTTCCCCGATCAACGTATGTCTGACATGTTCTTCATCGGAGACGTCACCGCCGGCTTCTGCTAGATCTGGATCGTTTGCCTCTTTTCCTTCATCTCTCTTCGATCTCGCCATGAATCGTCACCCCCTAGGTTGGTTATCAGACAAGGGATGTGAAACCCTGGTTTCAGCTCCCTAGGACCATCTCTGGTTGGTATGGTCGACAATGTAGGTCGCCGAAAGTCTTGGAGGTCAGTCAGAGAAGAATCGTGGGCTGATTTGGTAATCCGGACCGCTCTATCTCCTATTTTCTTCTTACCTTCCTTCTCATTCTTCATCTTTGCTCTATGGCCAAATCGGGGCTTTAGTTTTGCAAACTACAGCGAGAGGCTGAGGGTTTCATGGTGAGTTCAACTGGGTCTCTTGATCATCCATTAGGGATTATGAAGGTCAGAAATGAAAGGGGTGTCAACTTCGGGATCAGAGGGAGTCGGATTTGCACCGGTTAGACTTGGGCCTGTGTCACCTGATATTGGAGGCTCATTACAGGGGTGTGTGAACCGTCTGAGGCTGTATTTGGGACCTTAGCTGGACTCAATACAGTTTTTTTTTTGTGGGGGGGGGGGGGGGGTTGATGGTAGTGGAATTGTGACAACCATAAGCAGTAGTGGCAGTGCCTGCATCGTCGGCCTCATGCAATAGGGTAGTGGCGAGCTCATTAACCTGCCCAACAAGGGTCTCGAGGGAGACCAAGAGATGGGTGATTTGTTCGAGGCTGGATTGTGATCCTCTCCTCGGGGCCATTGGTGGTGTGACAGACTTACGGTTTTACACACATGCAATGGTTGGAGTTAACCTTGAACTAAAATCAATTGATGTGACGCGTCAATGGCATCAAAGAATAGAATAACTACCACAGACTCACAATATGTTTCTTTTAGTTTCCCCAATGAAGTATGTGTACATTTATAGGGGTTGGTAGAGGGGAATACTCCCAAAAAGGTGCTGCCGTATGTGGAAGGCTCTAGCATCAAAGAGGTCATGGATGACGTCACCTAAGGGCATCGTCCATGATCTCACTAGTGAAACCTTTTAAGGTTCTCCTAGAGCTAACTATACTCTGTACTGACTATGCATCAGATAAGGACAAGTGTGACAAAAGAAAAAAAGAAAGAAAAAGTACAAATACACATGCGTACATTTATAGGGCTTGTAAAAAGGGAATATTCCCAAAAAAGGTGATGCCTATATCTGGAAGCCTCTAGCATTAGTGAGGTCATGGATGATGTCACCTAGGGCAGGGGGGGCATCAACCATTACATCACTAATGAAACCTTTTAGGTCCTCCTAAAGCTAACTATACTGAATATGCATCAGATAAGGACAAGTGCGACAAAATATAAAAAGAAAGAAAAAGTACAAATCCCCCCTCCCCCCTCTCTAGTCTTTACATCATACTCATGTACCAAAAATCATAAATAGAAGTAACATCTTACTCAAAAAAGAGATCTATAACTCTTCGAATAGCCCCTGAGCTGATCAGCTCCATCTCTGCGGCTTCATTGCCAGTTTTCAGTAGCACCACAATGAATTCCACAATCTACAATAAGATAGCATGACAAATTTAGATGACAATATGGAGAGTAAGATGCAAACAACAAAAACTTCCTTTAGTGCAAACTAAGTGCAAGTTAGTGGCATCTGTCATTTAATAACTAAATACAAGTTGGATTAAAACATAACAAGCTATCTACATTTAAGATGTGCATGGAAATAGAATGGCTTTTGGAAAAGTAGCCTCATCCTATTATACAAAGAAGCGGGGTGTGTGGAGAGAGAGAGAGAGAGAGATGACGAAAAATGAAATGGGACAGAGAAAAGATGGAAGGTTTTTCAAAGCAAAAGTGATAGAGAAGGGGTGGATGACTACGAATGCACAACCTCATGGCACAAGCTGACATCCTACACCTCCGCGATGGCAAGAGATAGTACTAAAGTTAACCATACGTTATATTATATATATATATATATATATATATATATATATATGGGTATCCAATCCTCCTTGAGCACCATCAAAAAAGTATATACTGAAAACGGGCACCAACATTATTTCACAAGAAACCAACCTTTAAACGATGCTTCCCAAGAGGAGGCCTCAATTCACCATACGTAGCAGGCAAAATCTTCTCATCAGATGACACGTTCAATAGCATCAATAAGTCACCTGCACCATCAGATGGCTTAACAATTATAATTATTGTCTTTAGATGAAGGTCAAAAATAAATCATTCACCAATAAAGAAAAGATACAGCATCCATAATATTGTAGTAAAAGCCATAGTTGCCAAAGGGGCGCCTAGGCTTTAGGCGCAAGGTTAGCACCTTGCCTTGGGCTAAGGAACAAAAAAAGCTCAAAATGCAAAAAAAAGATGTGCCTTATTAAATTTTGGAAATAAACACCATCTTTTTTTATTTCAGTACATATATTTGTTGATTTCTTTTGTATTCATTGACTAATTTAACATATACTCATCATACCTCTACCAGAATATATCTAAATATCTAATCAATCAACAACAATGTCCAAAAATCAGTCGAGGCTTACGCCTCGAGACTCACCTTGAGACGAATCACTAAAAAATCGCCTTGAAGCTTAATCCTCAGGGTTGAACTCAAGGCCTCGATGCGCCTCATGCCTCAAGCCCTGAGTCGCGGAAGAAAAAAAAAAGAAAAAAAGTTATTCTTACATCAAGAACTCTTTTTTTTTATATAATTTAATATATGTCAACAATTGGTATATATATATATACATACTTCGAAGATAGTGAAACAATTTGTTATAATTCAACTAAATTACATACTCTGTTTTTTTTAAACGGATAATTCACTTTTTTTTAAAGATTAACTTCTTCATTTTTCTAAAATTGCAATTAACTTAGAAAATTGTTGTTTTAATATACTAACTCTTATTCTTTTTTTCTTTTTATTGTTTTAAAATTGTGCTCAACTTATACCATAAAACTTTTTTTTTAAATAACCAATATGTCATATTATAAAATAACCAATATCCGAGTGAAATTAAAAAAATGATTTTGTCAATTTGATTTTGCATTAGTTAATTTATTGTCATATTATAAAATAACCAATATGTGAATGAAACTAAAAAACTGATTTTTTCAATATGATTTTGCATTGATTAATTTATTGTCATATTATAAAATTAACAATATGTAAGTGAAAACAAAAAATGATTTTGCATTGATTAATTTATTGTCATATTGTAAAATAACCAATGTGTTAAAATTGATGTTATCAAATTGTTTAAAAGTAAAAAAGTCATCTCGGGGAAACAAAAAAAAGTTAAACTATGTGAGAAAGTCCTCAAAGTTGCCGTCTTATTTTATATTTCTTTGTTACTTTATTTTTATAGTTGTATTAGTATTTTTTAAATATTATTTTGCTCCTTTTGGGGGGGTGAGGCTTACGCCTCACCTCGCCTCGCGCCTTTTTAAGCATTGATCAACAAGAGAAGCGAATTCCATAAATTTGTGGCCAAGCAACAGCGAGATTCCCCTACATCTAGATTTGGACTAATTCCTTACATAGTTGTTAATATCAAATGATACGCGATATGTATCTTGATACGATACATGATACATATGGTTAACGATACATATTATACTTATGTATCGCAAATGCCCCTATCCAAATGTATCATTGTGTATGGCGGTACAATATACATATTGTACAATACGTGATACGCACAGTCAATTTTTGGGTCAAGTTTGTTCAGACCCGCTAGCAGAATACCTCTAATTTTGTAACTCTTTTAGGTTTCTAATTGTTCGATTCTTGTCGTCTTAGTCTTTACAAAAAATTAGAAAATAACAAAACCCTAATTTTTCTAACATTTTCTAAGTCCCTTCTCTTATGCGATCCACCACTAGATTCCCTTGTATGAAATATCCTCCCCCACTTCTTGTTCACTTTTGCAAATCCAATTAGCTGGGAAGAGATGGCCAAACAAAAATCCCCATGCTAGTTCACGATTTGTTTGTCTTTCTATAAGAAAAAATGGCTTGGAAAGTGTTGGCATGCAAGGTATTTTTAATGCTTTCTTTAATAGTTGTGAGTTATTGATTAGTTGTTAATTGACTCTTTGCCAATATATATGCAGTCATAGTTTGGTACCATTTGGTTACTTGAGTAATGTGAAAATGGGTAATAAGAAGGAAACTACTGATCTTTACCCACCATATTGTCAACATTGTCTATACGGGTCAAGAGGAAGTAAGGATCAAAAATCAAGATGATGAAATAAACCTTGATGGGTGATGATCTTTTTTTATATATACTTATTTTTTTATCTTTTGGAGTATGGTTTTTATGAATGTGATGTCAGAAAGACTACCCCACTAGTCACTACGTTATGATTCTCTTTTTGTTAAGATTCCTATGATAATGGAAAATTTTAAGTTTAAAGAAGTAACATTGACTCTATAATAGTAAACTAGACTGAAAATCCATTTTATGTAACATTCTATTCTTACGTTCCTTGCCTCTTTCATGTTGCCACAAAGGCAAACATCATACTATATCATACAATGTGACTATTATGTTGTAAAATTGACATTCATCCATAGTATGTTGGATAATTGATTATAATTTGTTCTCTACACATTTACTTAATTATTACTATTTATTCTTTGTATTGTATACAATACACAATACGCAATACATAAGGTTTTCGATACTCAATACGTATCCCATTATGACAACTAGGATTCCTTATTTTTTAGTTTGAGGGGAGACTTGTTCAAAGTTCACTTAACTTTCCTTTTGGGAGCCATTTCATATTCATGTTCCTATTATGTTGGATGGTTGGGGGTCAAGTGGTAAATGTCCATTCAGATTAGAGTACATAAGTTGAAGGAACCATGGCTTTATTGATGGGGTAAAATGGTGGTGATGGGGATATTGGATTTTATAGAGTGTTGATTATGTTTTGGCAAGGAAAATGAGAATGATTCAGAAGAACTTGAAAATGTCGAACTGGTGAGAATCAAGAAGGGCAGAGATGTATTTGTTGATTTTATTTCATTCAGCCTTTTGTTATTTTTGTCATTCTGGTATTTTAGTAGTTGTAGAGGATTGGAGGGATATTTTAGTCTATTTTGTAAATAAGAATATTCTAGATCATGTGATGTCATGGTGGAGGGGACCATACTTTAGTGATGCCACCCATGCCCTCATATGGATGGTAGAATATTCTTAAGCTGGTTAGGGTAGCTATCCCATATACATACTCTACTCTCCATTTGGGGATTTTAGAAGATTGGCTTGTGCCATTGACAAGTGTTTACATCATTTGGCATCAAAGTGAGATCTGTTCACCAGTTGTTGTGTAGAAATTCTAACAATCGTATACACCAATGGAGCGGACAAGGAATATTCAGTAAGTTGATTTAGAATTTTCAGTCACCTGATTTAGAGAGGAGGCTATTCACCGTAGAAGAGACTCTCTTGGTAAATGACCTTTGTGGCATTACTACCGCACAGCACCAACAATTAGCGGCAGCCCCTTTGTCTCTACCGTTGTTGCTACACCCTCCCAACCACCTTACAAAACCCTTGCCCCCCACCCCACAATGACCCACGCTTCCCTCCAACAATTCCAAACCGTAACAACAAGAACAAAAGGAAACAGACTTCAGCACCTCTACCCCACTTTGTGTGGCATCACCGGAACGCTCAAAGACCTCCAAAGGTACCCCAACTCCGACGAAGAGAGAAAAGAGAACTAAAGAGAGGTCGAAGAACGGAGGGACCAAAACAACCAACCCCATGGTCAAGTCCACTTCGGTTACCCTCCGTGGGTCTCGCTGACCGTCGATGGCAAGATCACTCCTCAGGATAGCCGCAGAGAGTTCAATCCATGATTTTGCTTCCCCCTTTATTTTCTAGGAGAGGAGGTTCATTCGTGAAGATAACAAAATGAAAGCTTGATCCCTCCCCACCAAATAGCTAGAATCGAAGAGTACATGGATGGCGGGATTAGGGGAAAGTCCTCGCTGATAGAGGCGTGCTCTTTTGATGTTGCTAAAGGTGCCATGACGAACAAGGGGCTCGCGGTTACAGAGGCGAAATCAATTAGATTCAAAGAAAGAGTACCGGAGCGAGGGAGCCAAGGTCAATTGGCAACGGATCAGTTGTCGCAGCATTGAAATAGAGTCAGTGAATGGGTTTGGGGGTGCTGATGAGGTGCAACACAAAATACAAGGCCTTATCCCCAACTTCACAAAGGCTGATCATGTAATGTTTGGGGGCCTGGAAGTGAATAAGAATAGGGTACAGCCCACCTGTGATTTGGTCAGTAGTACTCCAAAAGAGGAGATGGGTCCAAAGAGTGTGGCAAGCCATTCTGTTCCATTGATATATATGAGCCTTGATTTCTTTGGGCTGGACATTTATTTAAATATTTAACTCCCATTTTCAATTGGAGGAATTTAATTTAGGGGGCCCAAACGTTTAAAGATATTCGAGCTAGTATACATATCGGCGTGCTTAAAATTTGCAGGTGCGAACTCGCCAACTACACTCCCCCTTGGGTTCAAGACAAACTCTTTTCAACCGGGAGAGAGTAGGGTGAATCAATAAGGGCAGAATCATCTTGCTAATTTTATTATATTTTGCATTTCTGTAATTTTGTCCATATTGGTATTTTAGTAGTTGTAGGGGGATTGGAGGGATATTTTAGCCGTTTTAAATAAGAATATTATTGACCATGTGATGTCATGGAGGGGACCATCACTAAATGTCAACCATGACCTAACTTGGATTCTAGAATGTTCTTAAGTTGGTTAGGGCAGCTATCTCAAGAACATTCCCTCGTCCCGAAAGTATAGTGTACTCGGATAAAGAAAGGCAATTAATACACTTTCTTTTAGAAAATTGGCATGCTTGAGAATGATTCTTTTGTGTCATTGACAAGTGTCTACGTCAGAACAGAGTCATTGGCAATGTTGAAAGTTGCTTTGAGAATGCCCAAGGAGCTCAGTCAGAAGGCAGGGATGGAGACTTGGACGGAAATAGATTGGCTTCAGCATGGGGAGAAAAAAGAAAAGGTGAGGAGGAAGAGATTAGATGAAGATGGAAATTACAGTTAAAAGAGGGTAACCAACAAAAAGGGAAAATGTCAAAGTGACATATATGCTCATCATCAGCACAATCATATTGGCAGCATCATAAGTTAAATACTCATACTTCTTTTGAGTGACAGTGATGCGAAGTACTAAAAAATATATATAATCACAAAACTTTCACATCAATGCGAAAAAACTATGACAAAATATAATCACACTAATCAAGTTCAGGAAGTCAGAAAAAATGTATCAAATGAATAATGAAGCAAAAACACTGAAATCATGAGACTAGCTTATGACAAATTATAATGAACTCACCAAGTTTTGGCAGCATTGCGCTAATGGTCTCGGGATTAACACGTATAGGTGACTCATATATGTGCTGACTTCGGAAAGAATACATGAAGGGAGAAGGAATTGATCTTTTCGGATCCAACAAAGAAATACACACGGATAACGAGTGGACGAGGCCAGATTTTGAATGTGAGTCCTCCAATGCGTTACCAAATATCCTTGCAACAAAACTGCAAGTACACCCACATTTTGTATCCAGTTAGAATAAATGACAGACCAGACGTTCTTACAGAAACAAACAATCAAACCCTACAAACCTTGGGCTACAAAGTTTAGTGGCAAGAGGAGATGGTGCATTTCGAGTTATAGAACATAAAGTTTCTGCTGCATTAGCGTGTACTTCCGGAGGACCCTAAAAAACATTAGAAACATGTCAGATATTTTTTAACAAGAGATCTCAGACCTGATGAAGTGAAAACAAGCCATGTCATGCCTGAAATACACTCGAAACAATTCCAACCACCATGGCAATGGTAAATGTAACAAACCTGAGAAAATGTATACTTAGAACAACCCAACATGCTTAAGTTAAGAACAGCTAGCAAAACCACTTTTCTGAAGGCTGTGTGAATATTTACAAAATGAACTAATAGACATACAAGGGAAACAAACTAATAAATAGTTTCAAATTTCAGCAATGTTGAAATTATGCTCACACATCCCTATGGGAGCAATGCCTTGCTTCCCAAACAACTTGATGGGTATATGGCTTTATGCCTTTATCTAAGATCTACAAATTGACAAAGGATCCTCACTCCCAACCCCAACCCAAATATATATTTATATATATTTATATGTACAAGGAACATGCATGGGCATTGTACATATATATACATATATATATATATATATATCCGTGCACCCTGACAGATCCGTGAATTATTAAAACATTCTGCCATCATAATGAATAGTTAAATGTAGACCATGCAAACAAGAAAGGGGAAATTCAAAATTCTCACGTGTCGCACGATTAACCTTTTTTATATCAAATTAACCTACACCCTTTTCCATCCAGAAAGAGAACCCCCCTTCTTTTTTATGTCAAAGATAACCAAAAAAAAAATAACTTTAATACGTTACTAATCTTCGATTTCAGACTTAAATATAAATTTGTTTGAAAATTAGACTTACAAAACGTAAGAAAATCTGTTAAGTGTTAACAGCCACGTGGAATTTCGATTAAAAGACTTCAAAATATTTTTAAAAATCAAATAAAATTATAAACTCATAAAGAAATGCATTTTAATTTTTAAAAAAGAAACAAATAAATATAAATAAATTACAAAATCAAATAAAAATATGAAAATAAATAAATAAACAAGAAACTTTGAAAAACAGCTCCCACCCTTGTCTTCCCCGTAAACACCCCTCCCACCCCACACCCACCACCAACTACACCGGAAAACACCAAATATGAATCTACACCGTCGCCTCCACCTAAACCCACCAAATCTGAATCTACAAAACCCACC
This sequence comes from Sambucus nigra, assembly GCA_949130495.1. Classification (NCBI taxonomy): domain Eukaryota; kingdom Viridiplantae; phylum Streptophyta; class Magnoliopsida; order Dipsacales; family Adoxaceae; genus Sambucus; species Sambucus nigra. Next base: position 409,036,717 of record OX422218.1, on the reverse strand, counting down.
ATACAAACCTGCAAAACCCACCAAATCCTGCCTATCATTGGAGATGTAAAACCAATTTGGGGAGGAGTTGCCGGAGTCTGGGGTGGGGTGGGGAGGGGTTGCCAAAGTGGGAGGAGGGGTTGCCGGAGTTTGCGGGGGAGAGGATGGTTATCGCCAGGGTTGGGTGGGGGCTGAGGGGTGGAGGGAGGGGAGTTGGGCTGGGGAGGGTTTTTTTCCCCCTTTTTTATTTTTTCTGTTTTTCAAAGTTTTTGTTTATTTATTTTTTTGTTTTCACATTTTTATTTGATTTTGTAATTTATTAATATTTATTTGTTTTTTAAATTAAAATGCATTTCTTTATGAGTTTATAATTTTTATTTGATTTTTTAAAATATTTTAATTATTTTAATCGAAATGCCACATGGCCGTTAACACTTGACGACAGATTTTCTAACGTTTTGTATTAAAGTCTAATTTTCAAAGAAATTTGTATTCAAGTCTGAAATCGAAGATTAGTGTATATATATATATGTTTTGCAAAACCCTAAGTCTAGACGTATTTATAACAAAATCCACAAAAAACTTAACTGTTGACAGCATTAATCCAACTTTCCTAAAGTTCTCCACATGAAAAGTTGAGCTTGACATCATAAATGTAGGAGAATGACGAACCGAAAAAAAACACAAAACACGTATAGAGTCGACCAAAATGCCAATAGAGGAAAATCTAGTAATTTGATATAATTAAACTTCCAATACAAATTTCTACTCACAGATGGACTCAATTTATCCACAATCATTTCTAATAAATTGCTATTGGTCAACCATTGCATCACATCCATTGAGTTGTGATAGAGATGGTCATCTGCACCAACAAGTCGAACCAAAACCTGTGTAAAAGATCAAAAGAGAAGATTATTCACCAAAAGTACCTTCAACCAATAAATCACATGTGATTTTATAAATAGACAGCTTATTGAAACTCTGAGTAGAAGATTTTATATACTAACCTCCATGATGGATGTGATACCTATCAAATCAACCAGCTGTCGAAAAACATTCTGATGAGCCTGTTAAAAACAAGGAAGGAATCAAAAATAGCTTCGAAATAACTTTAATTTCTTATGGCAAACTTACGCACGTGCAATGTATACTCAGGGGAAGGGAAAAAGAAGATAAACCTATAACAGGAGATCCCAAAAATAAATCAGAGACTATATCCCCAAGCACCCAAAAGAACAAAAAAATAATTATAAATAATAGATCACCTCCATCCCCTTTAAGAAGTCCACATGTGAATTCATAGCAAAAATAAAATTCCCTAGAAAATGTAATGCTAGAATACAGCGATTTCAAAATTAGAATTTTTTAACAAAATTAAAGACACCTCGACTCCCGTCAATATGCCTCCAATTGCATTCCACACCCATAAAGGGGTGAAACCCAACTAAAACTGAACAAGGGAAGAAATAAGTCAATTTTACAAAGATACAAGACATCCTAGCTTCATAGTTATTGGCAAATGATGAAGGAAATGATGAATGTCTCCTCCACATTCCCCCACATAAAACACCAATTGGATTTAGGTCAAGATTTTATCAAGGGAGCGCGCACACAAAGGAATCTTCCAATTTGCCTTCCATAGAAAAGAAGGGGAAAAGGAACCACCAGCAAGCATGTAACACCTCGCGCATTCTGGCAAGCGAGGTGGCCAACCGTCGCCGCCAAACTACGTTGGGCGTCACTAAATAAGTTATCATTCTCTACATGTGACAGATATACGAGACATTTAAAAAATTTCCACAAGATATAATCAAATTGATCCGATAAATATAACCATTCATGCAAATTAAAATCCATCACCATGCTATCTCCAAAATAAATCCAACTCCAAATAAATATAAAACTCAAATGAAATGATCCAACTGTAAATGTAAATGTCTGACAGAAACCATAAACAACTATGAAACCGATTGGCCTACCAAATCCATAAATAAAATAAAAGTCTCATAATAAATACGGCGAAAAGGAAAGTAAATCTAAACTACTAAAACAGATAAATAAATCTCCAACTGCACTTCCAAAAATATCTTCAATTACTCCTATGCAGCTACTCCAGCGCTATAAATGAAATGTTAGTCAACGCAATGGGTCAGAGCCCGCCGCATGACTACTAGCTATTCCTCCCAACTAGGGTACGCAAGTCCAGACTATAGCATTATACATGATAAACTTCATAATAGAGTATTTTAAATTAAGCGAGATATATTAACATGCGAGTAAAAATAAACTATCCGCATACGAAGCCACCCAAATATTCAAGTCCAAATTATTTCATTTCAATCATTTAATTTAAACCTTAGTTCTTATTCTTACTTAATTTAATCATCCAATTATTTATATTCATGCGACACAACTATGCCCAGTCGAACCCGTATCGAACATGCACACACTCTTGGCGCGCTTAAATTCCAACACACCACACCCATTCCCCTCACTATAGCCAATCAACCCGATATCTGTCAGCTCTGCACATACTCGTGAGGTTCCACGCACAACACGTCACTATAGCTAGTCGGCAACCTCGCACATACTCGTGACGCCAACACACACACACGCCGCTATAGCCAGTCGGCCCGTATTCTCCTTGCATATACTCGCGACGCAAATTCATTTTTAATACCCGTTCTAAGTCTTAGGCATTAATTCCCATACCTAGAGATCTCCAAAACACAAATATACCATAACCTATCATTTAGGAAGAACACCTACCAAAAGTCACTACCAAGCCTCGCACTTAAGCTAACGATCCAACGAATACAACGTAAAATCAACCCCACCCCAGAATCGTCCATCCGTAAAAACCCGCACTATTTAGTCCCATATCTAGAAAGTGTTTACCCACGGCTAAGGCCAACCTACTAGTCCCATACCTAGCAAGCAACCTAAAAATAAGGTGAGAGAACAAACTACCCCAACAATCCCGTCGTCCCCACGGTGTCAATTTTTAATAACATAACGAATCACAAATGGCCTATTTTCAACTTATCACAACAATTCTTTACATTCATCGCAAGATCACTAATTATCCAATTATGTCCGTTTAATTAACATTAATTAGGCAATTTGTTTTCTCGTCAATTTATCGGATTTCTATTCACATGCATAATTTTGGGAGCATACAACAATAAATCTGTATTCTACAAGATGCACAAAATTAACGTGATTTTATATATTGAAATCAATTTATAACATCCCCACACTTTATTCTACAAGCGAACGTCATAATTTCTAATGGAATCCCAACCGCTAACCTAAGCATGAAAGGGTTTTGAGTCTTAAATCGTATTAAAGATTTGAATAAAAACAGTCCCAAATTTAGTTTCACTTTCCCTAATTAGTCTTTCTAATTTATTTTAAGAAAACAATAATTATTAGTGTTTAGGCAATATTTAAAACGCATAATACCAAAGGGGAACAATAGAAGTATTCATGTCTATAAAATCGTTTGAAGAAGCTGATTGGATGGTTGCGTTCTTCCCGAGAAAATAATGAAAACACGTTCTTAAACGATCTTGAGAAAACCCGGTTTAGCTCTCTGAATCTTGGGTTGAGAGTCCTAATCAAACACAAATAATAAAAAAAACATTACGGACGATCGTACCGTCGGATTTGGCTGAAATTTTGATATGTTGATGAAATTGCTGTAAAAATTCAGCTCGATTGGATGGTCGATTTTTTTTATCGTCCTTAAATTGGATCCTCACCCCGATTTTTATAGAAAAAGTTACAATTTCCAAATTTTAATCCCGATTTAAATTCCACTTAACGCCTTATTTTTATATATAAAAACCAACATTTTTACATACCAAAATTAGACAGATTCCAAAATTAATTTTTCAAAATTTTTAATTTAACAAAGATCTTTACGACTCAAAAATCACGGGGTGTTACAAAGCAAATAGTAAAAGGACTAAAACTCCCTATTGAAGAGATATATTGGCTTCCACTTCCAAGAGTCCACCATTGCCCATTTTTCAAAATATTAGGTGCATGTTCAGCACCACTAAAAGGAAACATTCTACCATTCACTTATCCAAGATTAATGCTCACAAGGCCCTGACAAATGTTTTATTCTGGTATTTAACTATCTAAGGAAACCCTTGAGGAGCTGACTGTTGAGCCTTACATGCTGTAATCATCTTGAGCCAAGAAGCTGAAAATGGACCAAATGCATTGGTACCTTAGCAAGTAAATATTACTATATAATCCAAGAGCAAGAACAGTCCACTAAAAGCTCAAATTTTTGGATATATATATGATTTAATCTGTAGCGAAACAAGCAAGAAGCAGGCAACATCAATCCAGGAATAATGACTACGATGACCTCCAGACTACAATATGCAATGCAACTTTTGAGTTGATATACCCTCCAAGTCTACCAGAATTGCAAGCAAACCATGAACATTTCAGAAGATCAGAAGAACATACATGTCTCAAACACGGTCTCAAAACCCAATAACACCCAAATTATGGACAACGCGAGTAACGGTGTACAACTGGATAAAATCTGAAGTTTAAAACAGATCCAGAGAAAATCAAAAGATAGATAGCACCTACAATGTGAAGATATCAAAGGATTCACTCACTTGAACATAATTCATAAGTGGGATTGTTTTCCGCAACATGAGGCATATCACAACCTGCAATGCAGTAAGAATACATCAAGCGACAAGATTGGGCCAAAACAGAGTACAAGAAACACTGGTGACGGACCAAGAAAAGTCAAATGAGCATTTACAGTGTATTCAGTATATACCTTGCTGAAATACCCAGCCAGCAAGGCACTATGAGGACGGTTTGGTTCCAGGAAAGAGAAAAGTAAATTCATTAGCTGCAATTGCAAACCAAATAAAATGAGTTTTGGATATCAAACAATTACAGCATTAAATTCTATAACTATCTATAACTTGTGGTAAATGATGCCCCGTACCTCCTCTTCCTCCACCAAAGTTTTAAAGATAACATCGATTTCACATGTAAAAACCTCACAGGCAATGAAGGGGAACCTGAATTACGACACAAATCTTGGCAGATAACTACCCAGGGAAAAAGAAATTGAAGATCATATATGAAAAGCTCATTCTCCGATCAAATATAAACAGCCTACTTGAAGGTACGTTTGCTATCAGCATCCTCTGGAGGAATTTCAACAACATACCGCAATAACTGTTCCACTTGATTTCTATCTCGCAAACTGAAAGAAAAACAAGTACATTGTGAGTTAGCTTCAAGGAAGAGTTCTTTTTATCATTAAACATGGAATACAAGATCATGGTTCGCATGTTGAAATACTTCAAGCGCTAGAAGTCTATACAAAAATGGTAAAAAGATGACATGCAAAAACTAACTGGTTGAAGAAAGTTAATTACAAATTAATGAGACGGCTGTTTAAAGATTTGCATTCTTGAATTATCTCTTCTTCATCCAGAAGCTCTTCCAATGTGAAGTTCTCCTTGTCTAGCACTGACTCAACCTAAAGATAAAAAGAAAGAAAAGAAAAACAAAGATAGTTCGTCAGTAAAAAAACACATAAGAGTCGGATCAAAAATGCACGATTTAATGAATTTCAAACAGAGTAAATGTTATTAATGCATATTGTTAACTTTAAACTATCCACTGACAGCAGGGAATAAACATGTTTAACGAATCTGTCGTGTAGCTAGCCAAATGAAATTAAAAAAAGTAGTCTCAACATAAAGCACATGGAAATGAAGCACCGGAATAACATAAGCAGAGACAAAGCTCAAAATCCTGTGCAAGTGTTGCAAAAATACCATTGAAATCTGAATAATAATACTTGGGATAATAACTCTGACATCCCCTGAGGCATGTCATGAGTACAGGGACCTTCCCTCCAAATTCTGAAAACCCAATCCATTGTCAGAATGGTCAGGTAGACCACGGTAGACCACGTTAACAGAAGTTGCTTTTACATGAGTGCCTTTATTTTCTATAGTTTTTTAACAGGTCAGTCGTAATATTTTAAATGTTTAGACTCTCAAAGATACATATTGTAACACCTCGTAATTTCTGGGTTTTTATCTTTATTAATTAATTAATACGAATTAATTAATTGGGATATTTAAAAGTGAGTACATTTAAATAAATTGACGAGTGGAAGTTAATTTTAAAAATTATTATCGGGATGGCGATTTTGAGCGCGCGGTTGAATCCGGAAGGGTCGAAATAGTCCGAAATGAGTGGCCATATGTCTATATTGGGTTTCGGGACTTAATTAGGCATATTTGAACTTCAAATTAAGAGCTTGGGGCTTTTTAGGAGCGTCATAGGCCCAAAAACGGGATTAGAGTTTTTAACCCTAATTGTGTAAGGGTAAAGCAACTTAAAATCATTTTAGAAGACTAAAATTGTGGAGAGCTTAAGAGGAGAGGCATTAGAAGACAATTTGGGGATTTGGGGAGATAGCTTCAAGAATTAAGAGGAGATCCTTGAATTCAATCCAGCATCCTCATCCAAAGGCTTTGATCTACAAATTGAGGCAAGTGGTTTAATTTGCAATTGTTAATTTGTATTTACCTATTCATATTAAAGGAGGTGGGAATCAATTAATATGTTATGGTTTGTGTTCATGAGAAATTGGAGATTTCTTTGGTTGGAAATTTATAAATTTGTAGAGGTGTTAAGATTTAATTAATTTGATGCCCTAATTGATGAAATTGTTGGGGTTAGATTGAATATGATATAAGTAGGGATTTATGATGAATCGTGGAAAGTTTTGATGAAGAAATTTGTACAGAATGAAGGTTTTGAACATGTTAATGGAAGACTGGGTTTTACTAGATAGTTTAGGGGCGAAGATGATACCAGGGTCATTCGAACGACCTGGTATCTCTTTCAAACGAGAGCCACTGTTGTTCGACCGACATGGCTTGTCATTTGAACCACCTGTTAAACCCTATCAAATTTCCTTCTTCCCCTGATTCAGACTTGTTATGTGTTTTGAGATACACGGTTTCTGCATTTGGTGATTCTGCAATTTTTGGATATAATCTAGGGTTTAAACTGGTGAATGTTTACCCTTGAATTAATTTGAAGATTTAAGGTTCATGATTTAGTGAATTGTAACCTTGTTAATTAAGTGGGTGGATTTAATTGAATGAAATTGAATGATGGATTGGAAATATTGAATTTTGGGCCAAGTGAGAGAGTCCGTGTATAAGTGGTAGGATGACACCAAAATAATGAAAATTATGTTCATAATGTTTATAACGATCTAACAAAGTTTTACGTTGGCTGTCAGCTACCTAACGCAACCCTCCTCGTTTATCCGGGCTTGGGACCGGCAGTGTAAAAAAAATTAGAAGTTAAGCATGACACAAGCGGAGTTGCATATTTTAGGCTTGTGTATGGACATAGTACACTGGTAGCCTAGATTTCTATATATATATACAGTGATGTGTAGTATATATATGATATATAAATATTTGTGTGAATAATATTTATAGTACAGCATACCAATATTAATGCTATCTTAGGAGGTTGCGCGATGTGGGTGAGTCCCCTGACTAGCGAATGCAGGGCGAATATATTCCCCAGGTCATAGCGTCTGTTTTTAGGGGTGGCCCGTTAGGGTATGGAGCGGGCACTTACAGGGGGAACTATGACCGCCTCCTACTCGTTGAATGATAGCATTTATATCCGACATGCGTGTGAATGTTGAGATATGGTACGTATATATAGTGCAGAATTATATATGGATATATATATGTGGTGTAAATGTATAATTAATATAACTTGTGATACGGTTATATAGTATTAAATGAGAATTGGTTTAAATAAGTTAGTGTGATTAATAACTTATATAGTATATGCTAAACTCACTCGAGATAGAGTAGTGGGGGAAGAAGTGGAATTTATGTGACAAGGCTAGTTACGGGGTGGTTAGCTAGATGGGTCGGGTATAGTACGTTAGGCGTGCACATTAGTGGAGGGGTGAGATGTCCTCAAGAGAGTGTAAGGCACGAACTTAAATATGAGGAGCATACTTGCATTTTAACTTCTTGCATTTAAATTTACTCGCTAAATATTTTCAAATGTTTTGGGTTCTAACCCTTGCTATAAAACCTTTTCAAAACCTTTTAGGTGTCCTACCACAGGGGCGCCAGGCCTGATTCTTCCTATAGGGTGGTGCGTAGCTGCAGTATATGTGGATGCTGCGGGATACTTGTTTAGACGCCTGTCTTATTCTCTTTTTAGATAGGGACATTTCAGTTGTACTATTGGGCTTGTACTTTTATATTCAATTTTGGTATGTATTGGTACTCTTTTATACTTGCACTTTGTGGATTGCTTGTATAGTCGATGTTGTTCGACTAACACTTTGGCCTCGTTTGGGAGTTTGGGAGAGAAAAGAAAGGAAAGGAAAATTTTATTAGGAGAGAAAAGAAAAGAAGAGAAAGTTAATAGGAGAGAAAAGAAAAGAAGAGAAGAGAAAGGAGTTTGGGAGAGAAAAGAAAATAATTTTCTTTCTTGCGTTTGGGAGTTTGGAAGGAAAATAATTTTTTTAAGAGAAAGAAGGAACAATTCATTAAAAAACTTTCCTTTCTCTCCATTTCTTTCCGATTTGGAAAGAAAGTTTTGGAGAGAAAGGAAGAGAAAGTTTTTTAAAAATTTTCCTTTCTTTTCTCTCATTTTAAACTCCCAACGAGAGAAAGTCACTTTCTTTCCTACTTAAACTCCCAAACGAAGGAAAGGAAACACACTTTCTCTTCCTTTCCTTTCTTTTCTCTCCAAAAACAAAACTCGCAAACGAGGCCTTTTATTTGTTGTGTGGCATGATTAGATTTCCTCTTATGATGGTTATTTTGGTTTCCTATTATATTGGTTGGGTTCGATTTAATTCATAGGATAAAATTTAGCATCAGCTTAATTAAAGACTAGGTGGTTAATAATTAAAAAGTTTTCGACAGTGATGCTAAGAATGAACCAGATGAGCTTCCTGTTTAATTTGGTATAGGAGTGATCACCCGATATTTTATTAAGCGGGGTGTCACAGATGGTATCAGAGCATCAAGTTCTAGTGTCCCTAGGATCTGTGCGGCCTACTTTAATTTCAGCGTTGCGTTCTTTGGCATAGAGCCCTATTATTAGGACTATTGACTCATCTTTATGTTTATTAGTTAGCGCTCTTCTACTATTTTTAGAATTGTATTAATGATGAACTAATACAACTCGTTCTACGTTTCAAATGCCGCCCAAGAGAGTGAGAGGTAGACCCGCGAGGGCAGACGCACGAGGAGGAGAGGGTGAGGCTCCCCAGGAGCCTGATGTACCGTAGCCACAGCCACCACAGGGGTTCGTTCCTACCGAGCAGGTAGCGGGTCTAGTGGCTCAGGCGGTTAATGCCGCCATGACTGCGATGGCAGCCCACTTTCCTCAACATCAACCACCGCAGCACATGTCTCCAGTAGGGCAGGTCCACCCAGGGCCGACAGAGTGGCAGCAGGTCCGGGAGACCTTCCAGAAGGGCCATTCCCCAGGTTCCAGGGTAGTGCGGATGTGATTGCAGCTTACCAGTGGAGGCGTGATATGCAGAGGCACCTACGGATGGTGGAGTGTAGCGGGGTGCAGATACAGATGTTTGCAACGTTTAGGCTGACGGGAGCCGCCTTGCAGGGGTGGGAGTCCACCACCACTATTGCAGAGAGGGATTCTATGACAGTTGCAGAGTTTTGGGAGCGGTTCGACCGCAAGTATTTTCCTCCGGCCATCGAGACCGAGATGAAGAGGAGGCTTAGGGAGGTGACGCAGGGAGACCGATCTGTTGTATGAGGAGGAGTTCACTCGTTTGGCCACTCTTGTGCCGGATGAGGTGAGCAACGAAGGAAGAAAGCTATGTTTGTTGATCGGTTGGCTGGAGGATCAGGCAACATTTGATTGGGAATCCGGCTTTAGTGACGTACACTTACATGGTAAATGTGGCCTTACTCCATTGTCAGGATCATCGCTTCCATCTTAAGGGGAGCAAGAGGGGTGGGGAGCCGAGCCAGCAAGGCAAGGCCAATGGAGGTTCTTCTAGTGGTGCACAGCAGGGCAGGATACCCGTCAGGGAATCCCGCCAAGAGATTTCGATATGGAGGACAGGGTTCAAGCAGGGCAGCACGGCCCAAATCAGCATCAGGTTCCTCAGGGCCCTGAGGCCCAAATCAGCATCAGGTTCCTCAGGGCCACCAGGGTCAGGGGAACAATGGGGGTGGCCATCAGGACCAACAGCCGGGACAGCCTCGCCGGGGCCATTAGGGCCAGCCCAGGGACAGCAGCGTCAGGGCCAGTAGGGCCGGTATCAGGGAGATGGTCAGAAACGTTGTTTCATTTGCAATCAGGCAGGCCACTTCAGGAGGGACTGCCCACAGAGAGTTAGGGGTCCGCAGCAGGGTGCCCCGCAGGGTCATCAGGTGTACAGGGACCTCCGACAGCGCCAACTCCCCAGATTCCACAGCAATTAGAACAGTTGCAGTACGGACGTGTATACAACGTCCGAGATGTTCCGATTCCCCAAGCACCACCGGCAGTAGAGAGTACGTTTCCTATCCATGGTCATGATGGTAGAATCCCTTTTGATATTGGTGCATCGCATTCATTTGTTAGGACCCGTTTTGCTAGAGTGGTTGGGTTACTAGACACGGCTAATAGTCTACTCATGTGCATGGAGTCACCAATAGGGGGTGGATCGCTTATTCACTCGATTTGTAGGGGGGTAGACATTATGATTGGGGGACTGAGTTTTGCGGCAGACCTCTTGGTCTTGGACTTAAACGGCTATGATGTTATTTTGGGTAGAGATTGGTTAGCCGGATATAAAGCGATGGTCGATTGTTATGAGAGAGCCATAGTGTTCGGCATACCGAGGCAAGAGATGTTTTTAGTGGCGATGCCCCTTCCTGAAGGAGGATCGCGCACTCATTTATATTACCTTGAGGAGGAGACCTCACAGGAGGTCGTGATCCCGATACACTCGATTCCAGTCGTGAGGGACTTTGGGGATGTATTCAGGACATACCGAGGTTGCCACCCAATCGGGAGATTGAGTTCGTCATTGATCTAGCGTCGGGTACTAGGCCGATAGCCCAAGCGCCTTACCGTATGGCCCCTTCAAAGATGCGTGAGTTGAGGGAACAGATTCAGCCATGGGGTGCTCCCGTGTTGTTTGTGAAGAAGAGAGACGGTTCACTTTGCTTATGTGTCGACTATCGGGAGTTGAATAAGGTTACGATCAGAAACAAGTATCCATTGTCTAGGATTGATGATCTTTTTTACCAGTTGCAAGGGGCAGCATATTTTTCCAAAATTGATTTACAGTCAGGGTACCATCAGTTGAGGATTCGAGAGGAAGAGATCCCAAAAACAGCTTTTCTGTCACGATATGGTTCTTAAGAGTTTCGAGTGATGCCATCCGGGCTCACCAATGCACCGACGATATTCATGGACCTTATGAATCGAGTTTTTAGATTTTCTCGATCAGTTCGTCATAGTGTTCATAGACGACATTTTAAACTATTCGCACACGAAGGAGGAGCATGTTGATCATCTCCGTATGGTCTTGCAGACATTGCGGGATCACCAGCTATACGCTAAGTTTGGGTTTTGGCTTTGGGAAGTGCAGTTCTTGGGTTATATTGTGTCGGAACAGGGTATTGTCGTGGACCCAAGCAAGGTGTCAGCGATGAGGGAGTGGGGCCAGCCCACGACACCGACTGAGATTAGGAGCTTTGGGGGGTTAGCTGGATACTACCGCCGTTTCATCGGGGGGTTCTCCAAGATTGCTTGACCGTTGACAAATTTGACTCGTAAAGGGATGCCCTTTGTATGGAGCGATTCGTGTGAGTTGGTGTTCAACGAGTTAAAGGACAAGCTGACATCGGCCCCCGTATTGGCATTACCGAGGGCAGGATTGGACTATCGGGTTTATACTGATGCGTCTTTGCAGGGGCTCTAAGGTGTGTTGCAACAAGCACCCCTTACAACTTTTTTCTATCTGTCAAGCCCCACCCCACTGCCAAGCACCCCTTACAACTTTTTTCTTCCCCTCCTCTATCTTCAGTTGTCCCCCCCCCCCCCCCCCTTTACCACTGCCTCAACCATGACATTATTCCATCAACCATGAAAGAGAAAATCTAATTACAGATATGGATCCAGCATATCTGATACTATGTGATAAAAAGATGGGGATACGACAAATCTCAAAAAAATATAATATGATAGAAATGGAATATGGTTAGAAAATCATAAAAATGTTCTTTATATGTCTAAATATTTATTAATTTAATAACTTTATGAACAATATACCTATAAAAATATTTACCAATAAATTGCACACATGCAACAAGTAATATCACATTCATATTCTATCATTGCTCGATTACAATTTACCCAAAAAAATGAGAGGAATAAAACAAGCTAACAACTCAAACTCTAAACTTCCTTAACTTCATTGTAGCTTTAGTAAGGTACAACATTATCACTAAAATATACAAGTCCCACAATGCCCTAGCAATCACTACCCTTCACCCCTAGGGACATCGAGTTTGACGCCCATTACAAGGCGTGTCATACCACCATCATTGAACGGCAAGGTAAGGTATGTTTGCCTACACTATTAGTGATGCGGGATCATATTCTAACCTAAATGGGCAGAGGCTCAATGAGCCTCAACCCATTTAGGTTCGAATATGCTCCTGCATCATTCTCCACACCTTAATAGGTTGCCATTCCTGCGAATCGATGCGACTTGAACCCTGATCTCACTCTGATACCAAATGACGGGTCAAGCGATTACCGTTGTACCAAAAGATATAGCTATTAGTAAATGCGCAACTTTATTACCATATACACAATAGGTGAGTCTGCCCCATGGAGCTTAAGTCCATCGAGCCTCTGCCCATTTAACAACATTATCACCAACTAGGGGTGGCAATTCGGGTTAAACACGAATTCGTGTTTTTTTAGTTGACACGAACACCGCCCGAATAAAAAACAACACGACACGACACGAATACCTGAATTTCTTAAATTTCACACCTAAAAAACACGATAACACGACACGACATGACTCATAATTCAGACACGACACGACTTCGTGTCAAGAAAACACGGCACGCCATATCGTGTCAATTTACGATCAATTTCGTGTCGTTTTTTCGTGTCGTTTCTAAAATTGTCACCCCTATCACCAACCTTAAGTGATTGAACATCTCTGCAAAGATGACCAACGCACAAACAGTACCTCAAATACTTGTGATTTGTGTATCACTTCTCATTTAGTGCACCTGATATTCATTTCATGCATGCTATTGTAGCTCTCGACAACAATGGTCTATAACATTTATTACTCCACTATAAGAAAAAAACTTAGATCCCAACAAAACATGGGAGATCATCCTAATTACCTGGAACTTTTAGAGATTTCTCAACACGCTTAGAGAACCTCCATTATAACCCAAGAACATTCCTTGTCATCACTTAGGAACCTTCATTAACTTCCATTAAAGGGCCCTTACTCATCCCAATCCCCACCCATAACCTATCATTGCAATCAGTAACTCCACAATCTCCACTTATAACCCCTTTTTTCCAAGTGTTCGGTCCGCTCTCTCTCTCTCTCTCACCTTATCAAAGCACATTACCATACCACCCTTCCACATCAGCATACCAATTACAGAATTACATGAGAAAAATGAACCATTTAACAGGAGGGAAAAAAAATTTAAATGATACGAGGATAGAAGCATTAACCGTATCCCAAGTGTCGTTGAAATACATATCGCATGCATATTTGGACTTATAGGGCATGAATTCGTATTGATTACATATCCAAAACAGGTCCAAGGACTCGTATGAAGTATATATGCTTCTTACAAGAAAAGTATATATCTCTCTCCCACTATCCTCCTTCTAGACTACAAAACTAGTGTGGAACACTTGTTCTACGAACTGCCACTTTCCATTGCATACCAACAATCGCCGCAACCTCAATCAAACGCCACCATCTACTGCTTCCTCTATTGCGCCACCACAATTATCAATTGCCACTCCATTACACAATACCATCCACCATTGATAACCACCTCATCTACACTATATTTATACTATATATTAATGGATTCCGGTGACTATGGTTTTCTTGAACAACTTGAGAATATTCTGCCCTATTTTTTTTTGGAATGATCGGGAAAATTCCCACAGCTGCGGCTAATGTAAGTATGTGGCCCTTGCGTCGATCTTAGCTTCGATGCCTGCCCGTACGCGGGTCAACTCCCAAGAAATCCAGAGGTGGGTAGTTATTTTTGGTCCGTATATAAAAAAGTCTATTTTTCCCTCACGGGATTAAGTCATCAGTTATTTGTAAAGATTTAAACAGAATTGCTAATAATTAATAACACAAAATATCAATAAATTATATTTACAACCAAAAAACTTTAAGGAATTATATAATGCCTCGTATTATTATATTAATAATTTGTAAAAGTAATTATTATGGGCCCATTTGGTTATATATTTAGAAAACTGTTTTTCAATACAGTTTTTTAATCCAGATTTCTATGTTTTTATATATTGGTGGGCGTTTGGTAAACTTGTTCTTATTTCCAGTTTTCTAAAAAAATTAAAAACTAACATTCACAGTTGGTAAACACTTGTATATATATTTTACATATATGCGTACATATATATACATACATACATATGTGTATACTCAACTCAACTCAACAAAGCATTTTTCCAATAATTTTGGGGTACATACATATGTGTATATGTATTTATTATAATATTGCCTGTATAATACACAATAAAACCATAAGTATACATAAATTGATAATATTATTTAATACATATGTACTATATGTATACTTTATATTATTACATACAGGTATAATACACATAAAACTATGAAAAATATCATGTATGTATTGATAATATTTTATACCATATAAATCTTAGTAACTTTATATTTTAATAATACATAAAAAAAAGGTAATTTTGTGTACATTTACATAAATAATTTTTATTTATTTTAATTTAAACATATTTATGTATTTATGTATTATATATATGTATATATATTATATTATCTATTAAGGTATAAATGCATGAAAATATGGAGAATGAATGATTTTGAATTGAAAAATAGAAATCAACATTTAGAAAACAGTCTTTTGTTGATTTTTGAATATAGGATTTAAACACAAAAATATTATAACATGTATTTAAAAACAGGTGTGCCAAATACAAATCCTTACCATAATTGTATTTTAACAAAAAAACAATGTTATAATTGATAAACAAATATCTTAATAAAAATATTTTTTTGAATTCGTACACATGTCGCGCGTGCCACACTTTCTAGTCATTATAAATAACCAAATCTTCAATTGACTTCCAGCTAATCTTAGTAATGTCATTCGATATTGTATTTGTCAGAGTATTCATCATTATGACCACCAATCATCACCCTCTTCACTGACCAAACCACCCACGAGAAAAAAACAAGACGACCATCTGCATACAACCCAACCTATTGGGTTAATCGTGTCGCTTCTTGCAATGCGACAAGCAGGAGTACACGCATCTCATTGTGAACTAAAATCTTGGTTAATCGTGTTTGGCAGGTCAACCTGATTATGAACAAAACCCGTCAAGGCTAAACTCGTTCCGTATCCATGTATCAGGTGAAGAATCGTATTCAAATTTGTCAAACCACATATAAAAAATTATATCCCCCCCCCCCCCCCCCCCCGCACTGAAATGCAATTTTCGAAACACAATTGGAACAATCTAATTGTTGCGCTAAGCATGAAACACCCAAAACTTTATCCAAATTTAATATTCACTTTTACATATATACAAGCTTACATATCTTTAATTTTTGCTGATATTTTTTTTTTAATGAAACATGAATTCAAAAAAGGTTCTTTTGAATTTAAGACTTAAACTACCTTGTCAATTCACAATTACATACATCATAATGTTATGAACAACCACCACTCCCTCCAAGTGTCGGACACACTTTGTGAACCACCAATAGTGACACTGAGAGACGAAAACTAAGGAAGCGAATGGGAATGGATACCCCAGTAGTCCTAGTCATAAATGATGGATACTAGGCGATGTGTGCATCGACCAGTGCAGTGTTGTATCTAACATGTCAAGTATCCCGCCTAAGGAATTGATGGGGCCCGCACAAGAGATTGAGCATGTGGTTTAATTGATGCAAAGCGAATAACTTTACCAGCGCTCGACATCCCGCGAATACTCAGCTCATCAACTCGCCCAGAACACGTGGTGCATGATTGTCGTCAGCTCGTGTTGCAAGGTGATGGATTATGTCTCGCCACGAGCGCACTCGGACACAATATAACACGTTTTAGCAGCTAGGATTAGATTTTAGTAAGAAAATGAGTTAAAGTTTATTAGGTTATATACCATTCTAATTTTTAGAGGCCAAAAAGAAGGAGGTTTGGTAAAGCCCAAACCAAATTTGGGTTATCACAATGCAATCCAAATGACGCTGGAGTCCTTTAATGTCCTAAGAATCCCTATAGCCCAATTAGAGGAGACCAAGAATCCACATTAGATTTTGACAAAGCTAAAATGAACTATCTTATGTTGTCAATCAATATGCAGAGATATAAAGGAACTTGAGCGGTCAAAGGCTAAATTGAAGGAGACGAATCTGTTGAACAAAGAAGGAGCATGTCGTGGTCATCAATTCATTCCAATTGACAAATATATTCGAGATGTCTCCTCCCTTCTTAGGTAAGCATAACGGCGGTAAGCCCAGTGACCAGGACGTAAATAATTAAATAATGAGATTTAAATGTGATTGTTATATTTTTTTAGTTGGCACAGCCCACCTTCCCTTAAATTTTCCCATGGTTAATTATTACTAGAAAGTATGAGTGGGGATCTTTAGCTAGTGCCCCTCTTTGTCTTTTATCATTATTTAATGTTGCTCTGAGGACTACCTTCCTTGGGCAATATATAACAAATGATGTATTTTTTTTATTCATTTAATATTTTATTAAAAAAATATTTCCATCGAGGGTTGTGTTTTGAGCATTTATTCTTTGTCGTGTAGTATGATTACATTGAGAACTTTGGGGTTGTATATGGATTGGTAAAACCCGACAAGGTGGACACAAGAATTTTGGGTTTTCCGTCGGCTATACCTGCTATAAAAAAGGGAGATTTAAGTAAGGGTGATTGTGGAAGTAATTATGGGGATTCAGGGGAAGAGCATCATTGGTAATCCATGGCTTCGGGGTCTTTTAAGAACCCGGATATGTCTAAACAAAAATCAGGGGCAAAAGTAAAAAGGTGATCTATGGGAAATTATGTTGGTTGCAAGGAGGAGAATTTGGAACTGTTTCACAAGATAGATGCTTTGTGGCCTACGGCCTATGAAGCACTGACACTCTCCCGGAGGCGACGAATCTTGTTTGACACGTGTCGGACACGCAACACGCTCCGACACCCCCCGACACGCTAGGACACGCGAGTCCCAGAGTGTCCTTATTTTAGTTGGACACACGACCGATACGCTAGTCCCTGTTGTTGTTGTTTTGGTTATTTCCTCCATTCTTTGCTGTTTTTCTTTCCCATTTCTTTGCTTTTTTTCTTTGCTATTTCTCCCTTTTTATTTTATGCAACTACAGCAAAAAAAAAAAAGATTGGAAACAATAAATAAATAAAAGAAACAGCAAAAAAAAGTGTGTTTGAATATTAAATGCAACTAATGTGATGGTGATTATGTTTTATTTGTGATTTTTAATGTTAAAGTGTGTTTGAATATTGTTTTGTATGATCCATTTTCTTAATTTTATTATGTTAAATGCTCTAATAATGTATTTTATGGAAAAAAAATTGTTTTATTTCTTTTATATATATTTAAATATATATTATATATTATACGTATCCTAGCGTGTCGTATCCTAGTTTTTAGAAAAATCATGGGTCGCGTGTCGTGTCGAAACACGTATGGCATGTCGAGTCCGTGCTTCATAGCCTACAGCGTCTTCTCAAAATTAATCTTAGCGAGTACAAGTAGTTGGAATTCGTATCAGTATGACGTAAACAATGTTAATGCAGTATTACTCAAAATACCTATTCAATGAATGATTTACCCCAAATGGGGAGTACAATACTTATAGGGTTAAGGAAAGGATCTAAAGGGACATTTCTTGCTCACTAAGGAATGCTAGCATCCATATGATGTCATGGGTGACTTCACTAAAGATGGTCCCCCACCATAGTGGCTATAACATTCTTGTTATATAATACCAAAAAAGGCCCTTACTAAACTTGATAACTACAACTAAAAAGAGCAAACCCAGTGCACGAGGCTCCCACCACTACCGGGTAATGGGGGTGTTAGATGTACGCAGCCTTACCCTTGCATATGCAGAGAGGCTGTTTCTGCGACTAAAATGAAAAATAATAAAATGAAAATTACAAAAAGAAAAATAAGAAATGCTAAACATTGCCCAAAATACAATTTACATCACATTCCCCCAGTTAAAACCAACCTCGTCCTCGAGCTTTTAGAATTGTAACCGGATGAAAAGTTCCAAAATATGTGGCTAAAGAGAAGAAAATTCCGGGGTCTCAAAATAATTTGTCAAAGTTAATGAGAGCCCAAAATTTCATCATCAAATATTGGGCCATAATAGATTTATTAAATTGCAGAATTTTTAACCCAAAACCTTTTAACAGCATCCCAAAATCATTAAACCCATATGGATTTTAGACCTCTTCGACCATTAAAGTGGTAAAAGAGGCCCACCTTTCATTTACTCCAATACCATTAATAAGGTCAAAAATCCATTTAAGTCCAACTACCCCTTTCTCTTTTAGGAGCACAGATTTGGGGTTTAAAACTAAAACCCCGGTAGTTGCCCATATTTAAATGTCTTTTCGATCACTTCGTCTAGAACTCTCTCCCAATCTAGCATTGGGCATTAATGGCTTCCACTGAGATCAAACAGCAGACTAGGGTTGCAAAACCCTAGGTCGAAAGCTCAGCGTCCTTCGCAAGGCTTTTTGGTCACATCTGGAAGAAATTGAAACATATGGAGGGATTTTGGGGTGCAACTAATGAGGGGTTCGGGGTTTTCGGCCCCCTCCTTGTCTGATTTCTTCACGACTTCCTCCTCCCTTCTTATCGAAACCCGGGGCTGGATTTCGCCCCCTTTTGTCGCTTCTTCTTTTGTTTTGGTGTTTTTTGCGGAGGGTGGTTTGGTGAGAATAGTCTTTCATGGTGGTGGAAGGTATCGACTGAGAAGATAGTTGACATTTTCATACTATTTCCTCTAATCAAGTGGTTGGAACAATAGAGGTGGTGGTGGTGAACGTGTGGCATGATTGTGGGTGTCGGTTGATAAGACAGTGAACTTTTTCAGCAATGATGGCAACGAGTTCTAATTGAGTAGTGCGACACTCAAATTGGGTGATTCTCTTTGGCAACATTGTTGCTTTGTTTACCATTTTTACAAAAAGCAAGGAGGATCTGATACCAATTGATGTAGAGTGTGTCGTTGGCACAAAGAAATTACACACTAAACAAGAGTAGTGATACTCAAAATATCTATTCAATGAATGATTTGCCGCCCCAAATGGGGAGTACAATATTTATAGGCCTAAAGAAAGGATCTAAAAGGTCCTTTCTTGCTCACTAAGGAATGCTAGCATCCATATGATATCATAAGTGACATCACTAAAGGATGGTTCCCACCATGATGGCTAGAACATTCATGTTTATATACCAAAAAAGGCCCTTACTAAACCTAAAAACTACATCTCAAAATGAAAAATAATAAAAAGGAAAATTACAATAACAAAAATAAGAAAATGTTGAATATTGCCCAATGTACAATTCACATCAAACTCCCCCATTTAAAACCAAGCTCGCCCTCGAGCTTTTAGAATTTTAGTCGGATGAAAAGTTCCCAAAATATGTGGCTGAAGAGAAGAAAACATTTTGGGGTCTCAAAAAAAATTTTGTCAAAGTTAGGGAGAGCCCAAAATATTATCATCAAATATTGGGCCAGAATAGATTTTTCAAACTGCATAATTTTTAGCCAAAAAACTTCTGATCGCAACCCAAAACAAATAACTCCTCGGGTCATTAAACCAATACGGATTTTAGACCTTTTCGACCAACGAAGTGGTAAAAGCTATTAAGGCCGACCTTCCATTTATTTCAATACCAATAACAAGGTCAAAAACCCATTTGGGACCAACTACCCCTTTCTCTTTTAGGTAGAACTAAAACTCAACCCATATTCGACTGTCTTTCCAATCTCTTCATCTCGAACTCTCTCCCAATTTAGCCTCGCCCATTGATGTCTTCCACCGGGGTCAAACAGCAACCTAGGGTTGCAAAACCCTACGTCGAAGCCTCTGTATCCTTCGCGAAGCCTTTTGGTCACGCTGGAAGAAATCGAAACCTAAGGAGGATTTTTAGCATGCAACTGATGAGGGGTTTGGGTATTCCAGTCCCGACTTGTCTGATTTCTTCACGACTTCCTCCTCCTCCCTTCTTGTCAGAACCCTCTTGATGGATTTCTCCCCTTTTTGCCGCTTTTTTTTTTGTTTTGAATTTTTGACTGAGGGTGGTTTGGTGAGAATAGTCTTTCGTGGTGGTGACGTATATAGGCTAAGAAGATAGTTGACCTTTTCATACTATTTCCTCCAATCGAGTGGTTGGAACAACGAAGGTGGGGGCAAAAGTATGGCATGGTGGTGGGTATCAACTGCTAAAAAGACACTCGATTTTTTCAACAAAGATGGCAACAAGTTCCTCTAATCGAGCGGTACGATGCTCGAATCAAGTGCTTTTCGTTGACGCCATTGTTTCCTTGTTTACGATTTTTACAACGAGATGCGAGGATATGATGACGTAGACGGCGTCAATGGTACACAAAAAAGTTACACTCAAACTAGAGTGGTAATAGGCAAAATATTTATTCAAGGAATGATTAGCCCCAAATAGGCCTAAATAAATGATCTAGGAAGGTCTTTTCTTGCTCACTAAGGAATGCTAGCATCCATGTGATGTTATGGATGACTTCACTAAGGCATGGTCCCCACTATAATATCACATGGGCTAGAACATTCTTAATATATAATACCTAAAACGACCATACTAAACCTAATAGGATCAATCAACGAATAATCCCTCCAACATTTTTTCATAAACGTTTAGTATAAGCCTTTTTTATTTATTCCAAAAAGTCCTTCATCACATAAAAACACTCCGAACAAGGACACACAAACACAATTACCCACTCCCACCCACCCTCACCCCACTGTCGGAGCTCCGATAACCCTCGATGAAGCTCCGACGAGGGCAGGAGGGTGGAGGGTGGAGGGTGGGTGCCGCTGATGCAAACCTTTAAAAAAAGGAGTCTTGGATAAATGGATGTTTAAGGGACTAAATGGGTTAAACTAAAAAATAGGAGTATTTTTACAAAATATATATTCATGTTTGGAATTATACATTAATTGACCCAACCTAATAACTACGACTAAAAATGAATAAATAATACTTAAAAAATAAACAAATACCTAATATGCCCAAAATACAATTCACATCACACTTTTGGGTTCAAGTATTCTTTCCAGATCTTTAGTGACGTTTTGGGAGGCTTTACTGACAGCTCAGTTTGAACTTGCTAATTAGTGTTTTTCTTTTGGCTGTTTCTCTAATACATCACTTCCTCAATATGTATAATATATCATGTTATCACTTAAAATATCTGATACGATACGTGTGAAGCAAATAACTCTAAAACATGCATTTAAGACACAACAAATAAAGAAAAAAATAGATTGAATTGAGTATTGGAGAGATGGAGTTACTTACAGGTGAGGAAGCAGAGAGAGCTGGGATTCTCCAAAACATGTTGAGGTTTTTGGATCTAAGTAGAGAAGGTCGAGATTTGAGATTTGGTCGTGGAAAGGAATGAAAACCCTAATCTGGAACTGAGTATGTGGACTGCAACTGCAACCAGGGTTGGGGTGAATCTGATGGCTGATTGGAATTTGGAAAAAGGGGTAGGTGCGATTCTATGTTTTAGGCTTTCAAGTTTTAAATTAGATTCTCAACAAATGTGATTTGTTATAAATATCAGGGTTATTTGGGTTTGGCCCCTCTAAAGTTTTGGTGGTTCAAGATTTACCACAAATTCTACTTTTGACCAAAGGACTCCATTTTTCTAGAGTTTGTTTTTCACAACAAAATGCTAGCAAAAGGTTGTATAAATATGATAGGCAATGGAATCGGGGATGCATCAAAATAGTCATGGAATCCGGTTAGCTCATTGAAATAGACTTCCAGGTGATATTTTCTGTTAGTCCACCCATTTCATAAAGTATTCGACCTAGTTTGATAATAACTAATGAGTTGGAGATTGACTTCTTTATCGAATTGACTTTATATTGAGTTCATGTGCAATCACGGGGGGTATAAGAGAGTAAAGCCTTTCACTGCATATTCAACCATATCTCATAATCACTGGAGTGGACTGCCTCTCCAAAACTACCATACCTTGCACAACTTTCAAGCATGTCCATATTTGAGTACACTGCATTAGACTTGGCAATTACTCCCACATTAGCTAGAGCATGCACTCGATAATTATTTTTCCTGAAGCAATTGTGAATTAGTTTTCCTTTAAACATGATTTCTCTCTCTCTCTCTCTCTCGTTCTATGCGTGTGAGAGAGAATCTCCTAAAAATACAAAATTCATAACCCATCCAACCAAAATCATCACATATTGTAGGGAGGTGCAAAAAACATATAATAATAGATGTGTGATAGTGTTTTCTTTATTTTTATTTTTTATTTTTTGTATTTTCCCTAAAAATGTGGGAAATTTCCTTAAGAATGCCCATAAAATTAAAAAAAAAGTAAAAAAAATCGCAAATAAAGAGGATTAAGACAGTTAGAAAAGACATTTTCTAAATTTATTTTTTGAATTATTTTATTTATTATTTTATTTTTTTTGCAATTCCTTGGTGTCATTTTCAATTTTTGATAAAAGCAAAGACTGCCTAGAAAAATTGCAAAAAAAACAAAAAATAAAATAAAAATGAATCCACAAAAGAGAGGGAGGCGGTGTTGGTTGTTTGTGGGAGAAAGGTTTTAAATAAAAAATAATAATATGTGTGTGTGTACATATATATATATGTACCATTATAGATCAAGAGAAATGGAGAGGGTGGTGAGAGTTTGCAGCTCTTTGACAATAGTTACTCAAATTATATTAATTTTCAATTAAAAAATAATATTTTATTTTTTATTCATATTTGGGTAAAGATTATCATAGCGTCTAAGTGGAAAAATATGATTTACAAATATAATTCAACTTGTAAACTATGTTCACCATGTATATTAAGGTCATTAAAGTGTGAAAAAGTAAATCATCCACTTGAGATGGTGGATATTACGAGGAAAACTCTTATAGAAAAAACATGAGGTTAAACCGACAATTTGCACTAGTATAGGTAAAATTTACACGTAGGGAGATATGACATACGAACTTGAATATATCATAGAGTCGATAAGAACACACTCCACAACCAACTTATATTGAGCATGTGTCGCATCCAACCAACTATCACACCGCAACGCGGTAACCTTGATATCGGTTGATATTGTCGCTTTAAAACTCTTTATACCACATTAACACCATCCAGTGAAAGTGCTCAACATAGAATTACTAAGTAGAAATTACATACGAAGTATAATACGTGGTTTTAATGCAAAAGGGAGCTCAATTGCTTGACACCTGTCAAGACTTTGGACTTGGGTGTAATACCCAATATTATCTGTGAATTCCTAAATTGAATAAAAACTAATTATATGTGCTTGTTATTAATTATGTGTCTTTGTTGTGACTGGAGATATCACTATTTTATATCTTTATGTGTTATTTAATTTAAATTTAAAATTGGATTTAAGACTCGGTGATTAATTAATTAAATTAATTAATATTTAGACTCGTACTATATAATTATTATATAACTGATTTGTTAGTTATTTGTGTTCAGTATATTTGCTAATTAGTTTTGGGGATGCGTAGAATGTTCGTTTTTAATTTAAAACGATAGTTTAAAGGCCTATTAAGTTAGTACAAGGCTCGAGCAAGATTTTAAGTCATTGGCTCATTTGGGACGCAAATCCAATTACGAAATTAAAGGGATTTAAGGGGTTATTAGGGAAATCATTTATCACAAAACACATTTGGGGATCACTTCAAGGATCTAGAAAGGAGCAAGAAGAGAATATGAGAAATTGAGATATTTGGCTTGATTTTCTCCACAAATCTACGAGGCAAGTTTATAGAAAATATGATTTTGGAGTTTTTGTGTTAACTGGTCGATCGGCCCTAGGCCACCGATCAATCGGTGGTATCAGATATGGCCTAGTTTGGGCTGTTGGTTAAATGGTTGCGTTTTGTGGTTTTTGAGTCTAGCGTATAGTTATTTCACTTATAATTTTTATATACCTTTAAAATAGAGTTAGATTCTTATGATTTGAAATGTTGGAAAGTGCTGTCTAGGTTGTTTTGATATTTGGTAAAATTATTGATTTAAATTTAAAATAGAGTTAGATTCTTATGATTTGAAATGTTGGAAAGTGGTGTCTAGGTTGTTTTGATATTTGGTAAAATTATTGATTTAAAAGGGTTTATTTTAAGTGTAGGGAATTAATTTGTGAACCTAAAAGGTAGGATGGTTTATTATTGAGATTTGGGAGTTATAGCAGTATGGGATTGCTAACCAGAATTTTTTTGAGCCATGGTGATGGACTAGTGGGGTGTACAGCCTTTGGGTGAGATCAGGAATGGGTTAAGACCCCTGGAATAGGGTTGTTAGCAAATCCGACGTTTTATATAAATTAGGTATGGGTTGATTACCTAGGAGCAAAGCCTTGTGATATTAGACTAGGGTTATTTGAGGTGAAATATAATTGATGTGTGTGTTTTATTGTACAATAGGGTGGGAAAACCCAGAGTGTTAGGGTTACTTATATTCGGGGATGTATATGAGGTTAATAGTGTGTTGCATGTTTTATACAATAGCAATGCTAATATGACAAGACAATGTTGGGTTGGTATGTACACATAACTTACCTTAAACCGTCTGTGAGGGTTATGTAGGTGTTTGCTTTAGCCCATTAGTGAGTGTGGAAATTGCCTGCATGCTTATGTAATATGCATACCATGGATGAGTGATCATGACGAACGTACTAAGAGGGATCCCGTGATAGGGCACGTGCGATGCGGAATGCGATGGTACCACAGTGAGTAGACGGGCTCTTCCGTGGTCATATTTACTCCAGGGTTTGTACACCTACATACTCGTACACCAATAGGGGTTTTACAAGGTGTTCATGATATAGCCTTGGGTATTGTAGAATATATGTATAAAGGGAAAGTATAAATATTTATCCCATTGACCGTGTTGATGTCTTAGTTTTAGGACGACGTAAGACTATGCCTAGTACGCGCGAGTGATCCTTAAATGCGATAAGGATAGACATTCGTTATGTGCGGACGTGTGATCAACGCATTTATTTGTATATATCGGTGGTTGTACCTTTGTATGGATGTTAGATATGAGTGGAGTCTTTATCTTACTATATGTGATTATTATGCGAAGGTAAATGAGATCGTTGTACTGGTTTATGTGTTATACTATAAATGTGTATGAATTATAGTATGGATGCCCACCTATATACCTTTGTTTCAGATTTGTGTATTTCATATAATAGAGATGTCTATTTGGCATCAGTGGTGTGATATAGCCAAATGTGGATTAATTTGAGATATGAGCTTGTAATTAATATCGTAGTTATTTTTTGAGAAGCACCTTAAAGTTTGAGACCTTAGTACATCAT
This sequence comes from Sambucus nigra, assembly GCA_949130495.1. NCBI lineage: Eukaryota > Viridiplantae > Streptophyta > Magnoliopsida > Dipsacales > Adoxaceae > Sambucus > Sambucus nigra. Next base: position 409,010,756 of record OX422218.1, on the reverse strand, counting down.
GTGATTCCTATTGCAATAAATTAACCTAGTATGGTTAGCGGTAAAAACTAAAGAATGATGTTGCAAGACTTTGATCACATGGGATATATATGGGTCTAGGATTTAGAATTGCATGATATCTTAAGTTGTTTAGTTGGGTAACTAATATCATAAAATATATTAAAACACGTGAGGAAGATGTGTAATTATAATGTGGCCCAGAATCAATTATAATCATATTCTACATATATTTGATGTTTATGTTTTCTTTTAAAAATTTATTTTTACAGGTCTTTATTGTGGTAGTCTATTTAGACATGGGTTAGTTGGAGGAGCATATCCAGCGATGCCCCATTTCTTACTCCTAAGAATATAGGAGTTGAGCAAGTGGAACTCATTTTCATTGTACTATTTTATTTTCAGTGAGGTTGCACATATATACATATATTAAGAGTTGGACTTTTTTGTATGGACACACTTTATATTCAGAGATGGTTTATATTGTATTAGCGGTGTACTGGAGTTGGTTTTATATTGATTCAGTATTTCATTATCTTATCACTATTCATTCGATTTTGATTCTTTCTTATGCTGATAATGTTACCAAAAGTTTTTTATTCATGTGATTTTTATATTAGATTTGATCAATCTTTTTATGGATTTTACGAGGTATCACATTTGATATCAAAGCATTCCAGGTTATAATATCCTATGGATGTTTAGTGCATCCGTCACTATTTTATGTTTCATTCTTTGACTACTTTAGAGCCTTACTATTTAGGGTTTGCATTCTTTATAACGACGACCATTTATGGCATTTCGCTCCCTTGTTTCCTGCCGAAGGACTCGAATAAACCAAGTGTATCGAAAGGGTTCCTTGTTTGGATTTCACCAGCGAGACGTCCCACATATGAGGTCGACTTCAGCCAAAAGTTAAGGTTTTTTTTTACTCGAGACCTTTAGCAAGTGGTTAACGTATGGTTTGAAGGGAAATGTTTTCACTCGCCATCTGTAATGACATGAGAATAAGTTTTGAAGATGTCATTTACGCGACTATGAGGAAGCTAGTATATGGAGGAGTTCGATTATCATTCTTTTTATGTACCGAGAGAAAATGGTATAAGAGTGAAATGGGACATTCGTGTTGTCAATTATAAGTGCTAGAAATACTTTTTGTCGTTGGCTGAAACCGTGTGAAAGGTTTGGCACGTGTTACTGGGTAACCCGCTCTTCACCACATGCGCTCAGGTGATTAAAGTTACCATCCTACATCAATAGGAGCATTATAACTATAATGGGGATAAAATCCCTAAGTTTTGAAAGACCGAGGCCAAAGTAGGCCCAATAAATGGAGGCGGTGGAGCATTAACCCAATTAGAGGGGAGCCTCATTAGCAGAAGGGGATGCATGGGAGTAGTATACCCCAAAGGTTCCAAAGAGTGGACGATGTGATCTGTTGTGGCCAGTAAGGCCATGTAAATATTGGCCAGTGGAGCCACGACCAATGAGAGCAAGGCAAACGAGGCAAATTTTAGCAAAAAATGACAAAATAAGTAAGGTTAGCAGGGCCTCTATTTCGATAGTTCCTTTTGAGTAAAGGGTTATGCCAATGGCGAGTAAGGCCACCGAGTTATTAAATGCCTTAGTGGCAACCAAATTTTTGGGGTACTTCCGGAGGATGGTTATGGGTAAGTTATGGCTCGCGCGCATGATTATGGCTTAGACATCGAGGATTTGTCATTATTTATTAAGTAGTGTATGTTTAGTATGATTAATAGGTATATAGATTTCCTAAGAGTTTTATGTATTTGTGGTTACCCCTAGTCGAGAAAGGAATACTTTACGTCATGATTATAGAGACATGGCAGTTTGCGTGGTCGACTTGGGTTTAACCGCTTTATTGACTTTTAGATGAGATATCATCATATAATTAGTAAGCGTGTGTTCATAGCTATGTTTTAAGTTTACCGACTATCGGGGTAGGCTTTCGTATTCCACTTTTGGATTGGGTTTTGTGTTGGGTTGTTGTGCTGAGGCTCGAGAGAAGGGCTGGCACACTCGTGCATATATGGATGTGAGCACAGTAATAGGATATTTCGACTCCGTAAAGGTGTCATCGATAATCAAGGGTTCTTCTAGTCTTTAGTTTTTTGGGGTTTTGAGTTATCACCTGCATAAGGGTCTGGTTGTTCCTTGGATATTGACATTAGCCTTGGATTCGCTGTAAGGCCATTTTATGGGCCTTACTTCGCTAAGGATGGTAGAGGTGTCGTGGAAGCATATACCACATTTTTTTAGTCGATGATGTATTCGGGGATGATGTTACCTTGTTAAAGCTCCCAAAAGAGGGATGGTTCACTAAGTGAAAGTGTGGACCACCAGGAGCGGGATAAGGTCGAGATACAAGAAAAATGTTTGTTATTATACATCATTTTTCAACAATTAAGGAAAGTGTTTACACTACAAGAAAAATACCTATTTAAGACACTTTTATAAATTAATTTACATCAAGTGTACAGTTGTAAAATAGTTCTTCCATTTATTTTCACAACATCTTTTTAATTAGCCGGCCTAAATAAATTGTATTTCGTCATTTATACAATGTTTTTAGTTACAAGCAACTTAAATTAAAAACCCCGCTCATGCACGTTTCTCCCATCCCAAAGAAAAACTGCATCCTTTATCCCGATTTTAGTGTCATTCCTCCTTATCCAACCTCCCCCCCCCCCCCCCCCAATCTCACTTATCTTCCTTCCTATTTATCATCTACATAAAACCTATACAGAATCTGCATAATTTTCCTAGTTTGTCCACACCTCTTATCTCTGTTATCTCATTGCCTCAAGTCCCCGCCTCAGACAATTACATCATGTGTTTTTTTACCCTAGCTTTGTTTGTTCATTTGACATTTAAACCTTAGATAGTTAGAAGAACCTTAATTACCTTACTTCATCTCAATAACTTGGCAGAGCTCTCTTGCGTAAGCTCAGACTTTCAATCTTCGGGTAATAATGTTGTTTATTGTTCTTGTGTTCTGATATATGTAAAATTTATTTTGTTTGATATAATGATTCATTATAAACACGATGAATTGAAAATTGACACATAATACATTTGTCTTTGATTTCATTTGAATGTATGTATTGTTTGGAAATCCACACACACACACACACACACACACACACACATATATATATATATATATATATATATATATATATATATATATCTTTGATTTCATGAGGAGATTGGCAAATTATTGTGTACATATTTTAACCTAATAATGAATGATGAAAAATACAAATTATTGAATGTTTTCAACCAACACACTGAAAATTTCTTCAACGAGCAAGAAGAAGTCGTGATTCCCTATTCGGGTTTGGTGTAACTTATGTAATTTACTCTTCTATTATTTTTGTAGCTCACTAGTATACCTACCAACTATTTGATATTTATTTTGCTTATACCCTTATTTTTTGTTCTCATGCTAGCTATTTTACTTATAATAGTATTACTCTCATGGTTCGGCTGTGAAGGTTATTTATTTAACTACCTTGTTCTTTAGTATTGCCTTTTGATTTATGAGTATAAATTGTTTAGTGAAACCACTCAAAACCTGCTATAAAGAGTTTTGAGAAATTTGTGGAGTGAGGGATAGTTATTTTAATTGTTAAATGTAGTCATGATTTATTTACTTTTTTTTTCATTTTTCATTTTTGCTTTTGGTTCACTTCAAGTGACTCCACATTTGGCATATATATTATGACCAGAGTAAAGCTAACGTTTAGACCAAATTCTATCAAAAGATCCATATAACTAGAGGTCAAATTATGATATAGTTATTAAAATCATACTCGTGTAGTTCCACCATTACTTGTAGACCATAAGGTCGTATCGAAACAAAAGGTGAGTATTGAAACCAAGTCTATGTTGTTGTTGTTGTTGTTGTTGTTGTTGTTTTGCATTGGAAGAAAATCAGAATTTAACTAGAACCATATTTATAAGTACAAGCTACGAACTACAATACTTCTACCAAATAAGATATCACATTAAATAAAACTAATCTTAAAAAAACATATAGACGGTGAAGTGCAAGTTCTTCAGTAAAACATTAGGTACAACGATGTGTATGGATCTCGGATGATAAATGACCCTGTAAAAGACTCAATGTGCACTCTTAATTGCCCAATTTATAAAGTTCATCTTATAATTACCCATTTATAAATTTCAATTTCTAAAAGTATATATGTCTACATATCTCATATCCACAAAGTCAAACAAAGGTATCTACCTATTAATGCCTATATATTAAACTTATTGCATATTGTAAATTGGGCAATTAAGTGTGAAAGTCGAGTCTTTTAAAGGGTCATTTGCATACCGCGATCCATACAAAGTATAACAAAGAATCTACTTGTTAATGACTATATATTTAACTTATTTCATGTTGTAAATTAGGAAACTAAGAGTGAAAGTTGAGTCTTTTACAGGGTCATTTGGAAAATTAATTGTAGACAGACTTTGTTAAAGCCCTTAGGCATCAACTTTTGTAGGATTATGATGCATTATTTGGATTTGACATACAATGGAGACTACAAATTTATTTCATAATTTAGTTGATTTTGATGTTGTAATATTTTGTCACGTGGTACATATCGAGGTCAGTGTGTAAGGTTTTAAAACGAATCAAAATCTCTTGGATTTTAGTGTTAAATATCTAAGAGCCGTAGCTAATGATATCACTTGTACAAAATGAAAAGAAAAACAATTTCCCAATAATTATTAGTTGTTTCCCTTTTGACTTTGTACTCCTTCAACCCTATTGTGCATGGGTTTTAGAAACTTTGATATCACTCGTAAATGAGGTGTTGTAAATTATTTCATCTATTTACTTTAACATCGCTTTTCTAATTAGCTGATGTATAAACTTTTTATTCGATCATCATACAACGATTTTATTAAAACCACCTTAATTGTGCTAAAAAGACTCCCGCTCAAATCAGTTTGTTCCCAAAAACCGTGTGAACCCCTCCACCCCACTCCTCCATATTCGGATTTTCCCTTCGATCTTTCTCTCCCACTTCATCATGGCATTCGTTGGAGGAACGTGGTCTCACTTAGAAACTTATCTTTAACTGGGGAAGATGAGCAAAAAAACCTAAGTCACCTCAAGTCACACTTTGAGTAGTGGTCCGTTGAAGGAGTTATGGAAATCGTATACGAAGGTATGTTATCTAAATTGATGTAGTTTCATTGAATTCGTCACTTTTCATATTAGAATCGGGTTGACTCTTGCCAGTGGCTGGTGGAGTTCTTGTTGATGGATGTGTCCTATGTGTTTGGGTTCTGTACGGAGGTGGTGATGTTCCGGGGGACTGTTCCTGTATAATTGGTTGTTAGATTCAACGATTGGGTACGTATTAATTGTTGAGGCGTTTTAGGGTCATTTGGTGTGTACTGGGGTTGTGTTGTGCAGTTGGGCATTTGCTAAGCTCAACGGGGGGTGTGTTGTGTATTGGGGTTGTGGTACTTTCGTGGTGTCACCTGCCGAAGGTTTCTTTATAGGTTTTGTCATTGGGTTCCGTGACATCACCGTGTCATCATTCTGGTGACGATTGTGACCTATTTGGTTGCGAAGTGTTGTGTTCATTGCCCATTTCTGATAGCCAGGCTTCCTTGGTCATCCAGGTGGGCTCTTGGGTGGTACCCGATTTTGGGCTTTATTTGGGATGTTATTATTGCGCCATTAATGCTGGGCCGCGGGACTGAGTTTTTTTGTTTCTTTTGATGCTCATGTTGGGGCCTTGTTACTGGCCTGTGTGCCTTGTTTTTTTTTGTCTATTTCCTTCATTGTGTTTGTTTGTAATGCTACTTTGTTTATGTTGAGGGTGCGCTCCCAAGGGTACACCCTCTTGTAACTCCTAGAGTATTTTTTATTTATTTACACATAACTTCCTATAAAAAAAAACTAAATTGTTGTAGTTATCTGAATGAGTGACGAGATTGATTAGAATATGAATTTGGCTCAAGAAAAGTGTTGGGTTTGATTCAACCGTTTAACGAATTATAATTGGATATGAATTTGGCTCAATAGTTGCTTGACGAAAGTCCTCAACTGAGCTTATAGCTATTAATTAAGCGATGTTAGTCTAGTTGCTAAATACACGTTTTAGATATATTTGTGCTGAAATTAATGTTAGATTTTGTTAAGTTCCTTATTAGTGTAAGGACATATTTTCATAGGTCCGTTATCAATTTATTATGTCATATACCGCTACACCGTCGAAGAGCATTCAAGAGATATCTACATCAAAGACGGATCCGAATTACTCAAGTTCTTCATCATTCAAGACTCCGCGAAGTGTACTTTGGTAAGGTTATATTTTTAATACCTTAACTTTTCACTTAGAGCTTTGGGATATTTTTACAAAATATTTTCTAAGTGTTGGAGCGGACTTTTTTGTCAAATATTGAGAATGAGTATTTTTTCTAAGTTTTGAAGCGGACCTCGATTTCGACGCCCAGGTCGTTCGCGCGAGATCAGCATCTCGTTCGAACGAGATTGAAAGTCGCGCGATGTCGTTTGAACGACACGCGTCCTTCGTTCAAGCGACATATGCTTCTCGTTCGAACCAGCTCGAATTTCGAGGCGGTGCATTTTTGTATAAATACTCATTAAATGGTAACATTTTCATTAAGAAGTCCATACGTTTTCCAAAACAGAGACACTGCGAAAGCATAATTCTTTAGGCTTCTTCCTTTAGGGGTTTAATTCCCATTTTTGGTTTTCAACTCACAAAACTCCCATATGCTTTAGTGAATTGTTTGGTGTTTAAGAATAACTTTGCTTTTGTTCAACCTCTGTGGAGAAGGCATCTCCATCTTTGATCGGTGGATACCAAGCGTAGTCATTCTACGTGTGGACGAGCCGAAGATGACGAACCGACGCCTGGAGGGTATTTTGTTGTCTCTCGTATCTTTGAAGGTTTGCTAAAGGTACCGTGCATTACACACTTGTGGCGCGATTATCAGGTTGTATGTAAGTCAAAGGTATTGTGAATTCTTCAAAGTGTTTATAAAAGGTTTTACCCGAAAGGGGTTTTTTCCTATATCGGTCGTCTTTATTTTTCATGCATGGTTTGATTGATTTATCATATTTAAATGCATGTTTAGGGGCTGAATTTATTTGGTTTAAAAATAGACTCTAATTAAATAAGGTTTAATTGGAAACTTGTGAATTAATTTAATCAATTATTACACAGTCGCACTTTTCAAATTGGTATCAGAGCTTATTTAAGCGATCACCACTTTACAAATTGGTATCAGAGCCGGTTACGCTAATTTATCGCGTGATCTTTATTTTTCGCAAAATCGTGTGATATTGATTTTTTTTTAAATCAGTTTTGTGAAAATTCGTAATTTTTCTATGGAGCACTTATATAATTAGATGCCTATTTTTGACGGGTCTAATTATGCCTATTGGAAAGCTCGCATGAAATCTAGTTTAAAAGCCATTGACGAGCGTGTTTGGTACCTTTGCAAAAATGGGTGGACTCCTCCCACGGTCACCGTTGATAATATCACCTCTTTAAAACCCGTGTCCGCCTGGACTGAAGATGATAATAAAATGTCTAAATTTAATTCACGTGGTTTGAGTGCTATTTCTGGAGCTATCACTCCTAATGAGTTTCACCGAATTATGACGTGCATCGTCTAAAGAAGATTGGGATGTTTTGAAACTGACACATGAGGGTACAAACGCAGTTAAAGAATCTAAGTTACAAAATTTGGCCACCTAATTTGAGACTATCACCATGTATGAGTCTGAATGCTTTGATGATTTGTATGCACGTGTGTCTGGCATTATTAACACCAGTTTTAATTTTGGTTTGGTGAGGTGATTGATAACACGAGTGTCGTTAAAAAGATTTTGAGATCTCTTCCAAAATGTTTTATTCCTAAAGTTACTGTTTTGAACTCTTTGAGAAATTTGAAATCACTTAAGTTGGAAGAACTTGTAGGAGATCTTCAAACCTATGAGATTGACATGTTTCCCAAAACCATTAAGGCTAAGGATAATGGTGTTGCTTTAAAGACTCATTTTAAGAAAAAAAAAGTGGAGGCCAAAGATAGTGACAAGGAGGATGAGATCAGGTGCTTTGAGTGTGAGGGCAAAGGGCACATAGCTAAAGAGTGTCTTACTAGGATAAGGAGAAAGGGTAAAGAGACTGCTATGCCTGACACTCTTAGTGATAGTGAGGGTGATGAGGGAGATGAGTCTGATAAAGGTTTAGCACATGGGATGGTTGTCACTTTTTCTAGTCGTGTGAGCACACCCACTTTCTCTCACGAGAGTACACACGAGAGCGATGATAGTGATTTATGTTATTCGAGTAAGGGAGAAAGCGAGTAGGAGAGTGGAGATGAAAGTGAGCTCCAAAAATCTTTTATAGACTTGTACACCAAGACCTTTAAAACAAAGAAGTATAATAGAGATTTAGGTCGTTGGATTTTAGATTTGGAAAGAGAGAAGGAGGTTTTGAGAAAGGAGAAGTGTGATTTGACCGACACGTTGTCTAGTCTGACGACACGTGTATCCCAACTCGAGAGCGATCTCGAACGTGATAGGGAGGTCAAAGTCATGTTTGATAATGCACCTAAGAAGGTTGAAAAGGTGGTTCTTAAGGGTAAAAGTGAGAATTTAGGAATAAGTCATGACGGTGCTTCTACTTCCCAATTAGCACCCGAGCTGGTTCCCACTTTAGTGAAGAATTCACATGAGTCTCACCCTCACCCACCTAGGCGTCCCATTCCTATTAGGAAAGTGCGTCCTAGAGGTTTTGAGAGAGGTGTTTTGAGGCTTATTTGTGTTTGCTCACATTTCAAAAGGAGAGGACACCTTAGGGAATTTTGCTTTAAGTTGGGGTATGCGTCGCGTTTTTCTTCTACACGTGTTTCTGATACACATGCACGCACACATGATACTGTACATGCTCCCGGAGACTACATGAGAGAGTTTGCGCATCTAAGTGAGCAAGTTAAGTTTTTAGTCAAACCTTCACAAGAATTAATGGAGGTTTTTCATAAGTTGTCACCACCTTTGAAAAACCCCTCCGCACCTAACGATTGAGGTTTGACTTGCTTACTAGCAAAGGATGTTTTTCATGATGTCATTATTTGCTAATTGCTAGTATGTATCATTTTTGTATGTTTTATTTTTTTGAAATATTTTTGAAAAATACAAAAAGATTTTATTTTGATAAAATTTTGAGAAAATCCCCAAAAAATTTTGTATTTTGGTTGCACCGTTTATGGATGGACACTTAAGATGACCGATTCACAACATCATTCCATTTTTTTTATGTGACTATTTTATAGTGTTTTGAGACAATAGGTTAATTCATCCTTGTGCTTTATAATGTTTGGAGTCATTAAGATATAATTAAGTGTTACCTCCTACATGTTTGACTCATGTTTCCTTTATTGCACACATGCACGAATTTGTTTGATTATTGTGATTGTCTTATCACATGTTGGTTGGGTGTGTTCACTTCATTCATGTCTTTAAAACGAACCAAGCGCGATAAGTTTTGATAAGAAAATTGTGCATATAAGAACCGTTTTGTGAGTTTGTGTGCTTTGTTTGAAAACGGGGAAGGGCTGCGAAAGGTTCATTTTGCCTTTACGAATACTAAGCCACCGTTTAAATTGGACCTAAAAAATAGAGGAATTTTATTATCCGGGGTCCAAAGAGGTTTAAAAGAGCCCAAAAAAATTTAAAGGCAATAAAAAGAAATTCATGCCTAAATACCAATTCTCCAAAGTTTGAGAATTTAGTTCACCTTTAAAAGAAAATATATATGAGGGAGTTTAGTTGGAGATTTTATAACGGGTTTGCACGTCCTTGAAAATCTTGAAAAAATGCTAAATAGTTTTGGACGTTATTGGTGTGGAAATCATTTGACTTTGATTTGTTGATTTGCATAAGACGATGTCATCTAAATGCAATAATTTTTTTCACCTAAGGATACTTTTGATGTTCATTCATTAGGGGTACACATATGCATCATACACATATGATTGATTGAGTTTATTTACCTATCGAATGTGTTCACACCCATTCATTTCATTTCCATGACTTGGTTGTTTGAGTTTAAATCCATGGTGTGATTTTTGTATCTTATTTTTGTACGAAAAATTTTAAAAATCCAAAAATAGTTTATGGATGTTTTTGGGACCTACCTTTGCATGCACATAGCTTGATCATTGTTTGCTATGCATTTTGTCGTGACACTCTATGTTTTGATTATTTCTTCTTATATGTCTATTTGGTGACATCATAAAAAGGGGGAGAAAGAATTATCATGTTATGGGGGAGTTTTTGCATTATGGTGGAGATTTGATTTATTAATGCTTTATTCTTATATCATTTCAAACTCGATGCGTCACGAAGGTATTTTGCTTTATCTCATGTGTGTAGGTACAAAGACTGAAGATTATTATGTTGCACACCCTGATAAGAAAAGCTTTGAGATTTGACGAAGATGATTGAAAAACAGTTTTGAGGTCTTGCAAATTTATTCATGGGAGGGTAGATTTGTATAGGCATTTTGGTTTTTGATAATTCAGATTTTTTATGTATGTTCCGGCATAGACATAGGGGGAGATTTATAAGGACATATTTTCATAGGTCCGTTATCAATTTATTATGTCATATACCGCTACACCGTCGAAGAGCATTCAAGAGACATATACATCAAAGACGGATCCGAGTTACTGAAGTTCTTCATCACTCAAGACTCCGCGAAATTTACTTTGCTAAGGTTATGTTTTTAATACCTTAATTTTTCACTTAGAGCTTTGGGATATTTTTACAAAATATTTTCTAAGTGTTGGAGCGGACTTTTTCGTCAAATATTGAAAATGAGTATTTTTTCTAAGTTTTGAAGCGGACCTCGATTTTGATTCCCAGGTCATTCGCGCGAGATCAACATCTCGTTCGAACGAAATTGGAAGTCGCTCGATGTCGTTTGAACGACACACGTCCTTCGTTCGAGCGACATTTCTCATTCGAACCAGCTCGGATTTCGAGGCGGTGCATTTTTGTATAAATACCCATTAAATGGTAACATTTTTATTAAGAAGTCCATACGTTTTCCAGAACATAAACACTACGAAAGAAGAATTCTTTAGGCTTCTTCCTTTAGGGGTTTAATTCCCATTTTTGGTTTTCAATTCACAAAACTCCCATATGCTTTGTGAATTGTTTGGTGTTTAAGAACAACTTTGCTTTTGTTCAACCTCTGTGGATAAGGCATCTCCATCTTTGATCGGTGGATACCGAGCATAGTCATTCTACGTGTGGATGAGCCGAAGACGACGAATCGACGCCTGGAGGGTATTTCTTTGTCTCTCGTATCTTTGAAGATTTACTTAAGGCACCGTGTATTACACACTTGTGGGCAATTATCAGGTTGTATGTAAGTCAAAGGTCTTGTGAATTCTTCAAAGTGTTTATAAAAGGTTTTACCTGAAAGGGTTTTTTTCCTATATCGATCGTCTTTATTTTTCATGCATGGTTTGAATGATTTATCATATTTAGATGCATGTTTAGGGGTTGAATTTATTTGGTTTAAAAATAGACTCTAATTAAATAAGGTTTAATTGGAAACTTGCGAATTAATTTAATCAATTATCACACAGTCGCACTTTTCAAATTGGTATCAGAGCTTATTTAAGCGATCACCACTTTACAATTAGCTTATTAATACAAGTGTGCAACTAAGTAACAATTTGGCATCTACTTGGTCTTTGTGTTTTTACAGAAAATATGGCTACAGTTGATAAATGTAGGCATGCTTCACGATGAAATTCCTTTTTTGTTTGGCAGAGTCAGGTATTTTATGCATGTTAAGGTAAAAGGTCTCCATCCTATTACAATAAATTGAAAAAGTTTATCAAAGGGATTCAGAGGTTGGGAAAGAATTGTGTGTGACATCGGTGGTGATCACGAAAGCCCCATGAGGAATGGTGACATGAACATAATCGCCTTTTGAGGCTGAATACGTGCCTTAATCTGTACAATTTTTACACAATCTACATTTTCATGCTCAATTGATGCGATTAGCTATTCTTCCCACCACACATGATTTTGTTGTTGTCCATTTCATTTGTTCTCTTGGAAAGATTCTTATTGTGTTTTGGGTAATAGAGGGTTATTGTAAAAATAATAATTTGTTACTTACACAAAAAGTATTCATACTTTGGTGGTTATTGTGTTAATTTAGTCCAGAATGATTATATTTGTGATGAGTTTTATTATCTCACTGACAAGGAAAAATAAATTTCATGACATTCTTCTTTCTTGAGTGTTTTCAAGGATAGTATATCTTTTTTATTGTTCATGTTTGGGATAGGAGACAACAAGATATAAGTTTTCAAAATACAATAAATAATTCTTAATCCTTAAAAAATAATTTATCCCTAATGGGGCCATACTTTTTTATTTAGTCTTATGAAAGATTTGATATTAGTCAAGGGCTCCTATATGATATAATTTTGTGTGCACACGATCTTGTTTTTATGTATGATACGGGTGGAATTGGTACATTTTAGGTTAGTATTTCTCACCTCACCTCAGCTCAGCTCGCAATGCTATGTGATTATTTATATTTAACATTTTTTCTCAGGTCATTATCTCTCTCCGACAGTTTATGTACATTTAATGAAGCCCCTTACCTAATTGCTTTTTTATTTACATGTAATAAAATGTAACTTTTCAATGTAGGAATAATTGAGTGTTCATACAGAGTTGAGAAATTTCTTAAGGCCCCGTTTGGTTGCTCAAATTGTTTGATTATGTAAATTGGTTCATTGTGAATTAGTGAATTGTAAATAAGTTGATTTGAAATGAGTTTAAATACAATTTAAGTGTTGTTTAGTAAATGAAAATTTTAATACAATAATTACGAATCGACCAATTTTAAGGTGTTTGGTTGCACAAATTATTGAACCCAGTTAATTTGCAAATTTTTCAAAAAATGCAAAATAACTGAAAAATGATTTTTTTTTTAAATTGCAAAAATTATTGAAATGACATAAACCATGTGACTAGAAGTTCATCCAAGATGACATATAATCCACAAAATAACAATGAATTATAGTCGTCGAGTAATGGCATCAAGCATATGACTAAAAGTTCATCCAAAATACCATATAATCCACAAAATAACAGTGAAATATAGTCACTGATATTTGTCATAACTAATGCAACATAGACATATCACATAACACGTCCCCTCCTCCTTAATTCGTTGAGATAATCACACCAAATATCCATCGCTATTTTGTCTCGCGATACTTTTCCTTCTCGAAGTTATCCGCTCGTGGAATTGTTTCTTCGCATCAGTCTTCGTGGAAGATTCTCGGATTGTTCCTCAATGCCCATATCATTGATTAAACGATCATACTCATCATAAACCCAATCTTCACCTCCACATTCGATGCATATGTGATTATGCAAAACACACAATGCTACAAATATTTTGACTTGAGAAGTAAATGGATATGAAAGTGACATTCTTAAAATAGGAAATCGTTGCTTATCAATTGCACTTCGTAAAGACAAATGTCGATGGTTGAACAACTCCTTTGCATTTTTAGGTGCTCGAAGTCCAGAATCATATTCTTTTAGATGATATCTAACACCCCTATATGGTGCAATAAAAGTTGGCAAATTTGTGTAACCGACATCCACTAGGTAAAATATACATGTTAACATAAATAAAACATACGAGAAAGTAACATTGAACAGTGCGTAAAATAATCAAAAGATGTGCAATAAAAGGAATAATACCTTCAGGAATAATGATATCTTTTTCTCGTGCCGCAAGCAAAACACGACCATCTGGTACAGATCCCTCCCAGTCTGATAAAATATGAGTAAATCTTAAATCAAAAGAACATACTACCATAACACTCTGGGATAAGTTTTCCCATTGCTTCCAAAATGAAGCTTGTTCATCCACCCCAACAATAATAGAGATGTGCGTCCCACGAATCGCTCCAATACAGTTATTTGAAAAATACATTAAAGTCAATAAAGTTTGAATTTTAAGACATATAAACGAAGTCATGAATTTAAAATTGAAGTACCTTAAAATATGGATAAAATCTAGGATCGGTTAAAATCTCCATTGGTGTGTTGTTTGAAGGACCTCAAATGAAATCACTTGAGAGTTGGGTGAGGGCATGCAATACCTTATGAAAATACCTACTTAAGGTTTCACCTGAATGTTGAAAACGCTCTTGAATTAGTATTCCCAGCACTATGACCAACAGTGAAAAGAAACATAGCCAATTGTTCTTCTATGTTAACACGTGACGTGTCATTTAAAATACCTCGCTCTCTCACAATATGACAAAGCTTTTAAAAAATGGGTAAATCCATTCGACCAACCTCACGACAACGCATTTATTTACCTTAATTATTTCATCAACATATGCTACACCACTAAGAGCAGAGTTACGATATGGTTTTTTTCGAATTCTACTCGTGTAATAAAGGGCAGCAATTGCAGCGGCCATGTCATCCATTTCTTGATACTCTTCATCAGATTCTACCATCGCTAGAATAAAAGTAATTCAAAGCAACATTAGCACTGCTATACATATATGTCCATTAAAAACAGAATATTTGATGGCAACTATATGCTTAGGATGGCAGTAGTATGCTGCCAATTTTACCTAACCATTGTTTACTCATTAGATGCCTTATGAACCATTTTTATTGAACATGATATGATTAGTAGAAAGGCAATCATTATATAGTGAAACTGTTGGTTTAATTACAGACAAAAGTACACTAAGTACTAAAAAAAAAGGTACTGAATTCAAATTACAAATCATATACTATGAAAAGCCATTTGGTCTCACCCTCCTAAATAGTACCTTCTAGGAAAGTACTGTGTGTTTAGCTTTATAAGTTTTATAAGAGAAAGCTCATAAAATTCGTGTGACAATTCAATCATTGTGCCAATCCAACTATCGCATGAAGCTGAAAAAAATAATTATATACAGCTACGCTATAATAGGCAGCACTTGGGCTTGCATATGAGATACTACTACAACAAACTAAACTTCGGTATATAGATATACTGCTACAGATCTATATACTACTAAACTTCAGTATAAAAAAGTGCTAGCATATGAACCCTTCCAGCTATGAGCAAAACTGAGAATATCATTAAAAAAAATAGAGTTGAGCTCTCAGAGAATCATTTGTTAAATTTTCAGGGGATTCTGTGTGGACCCAACACTTTAAACAATGGCTTATTGTTGAATGCTTATAGCTAAATTATTTGTAATGAAATTTTATTGTATTTGTGAAATGAATCAATATAAAACAATTTAGTAAATACTACTAAAGGTGAAGTAGTCAAAATGCTTGTATTCAAGACCAAATATGTGTAAACAAATAATCTATATACTGAAGTTCATTCAATAAAAAAAAGCATGCTTTTCAGCATTCAGAGGCTAAAAAATAAAAGTGTTGCCTATTATAGTGTGGGCAGTATATCAGATATCACATGTGATATAATAGGCAATATATCAGATATCCGATGTGATCAAATAGTGATATAATAGGCAACACTTGGGCTTGCATCTAATATTCATGAAAACTAATTAACCATGTTCAATCATGAAAACTAATGAGAGTGTTCAAAACAGAGTGTTCGAAACATGTACATTATGCAGAATTAAGAACTAAAGCAGAGTGTTTAAAACCACACTTCATATAACAGAAAATAATCTATTATTTGTGTCCTGCCCACATCTAACTGAACCACTATTTTGTGGGATTTCTAGTAAAAAAGATAACATTGACTTCAAACATCCTAAACTACCACAACGACTTCAAAAAGGCCAAACGCAAAGGACCCGTAAGTGTTATGAATGCAATATCATTTTTTTCATCTCGAAGAGCACTTAGGGACTTAAGTATCTCTGACTCATCCAACTCTTCCATTTTCTGCAAATCCTCGATGCATTTTTGGTACAAACCAAGCCCATTTTCTTCAAATTTTTAAAGTGCTCTAATCTTAGAAGAAACAGCCATCTTAGAAAAAGCGTTTGCTATCCTATCTCCCGTCTTAAGGCACATTTTTTCTTCCGACGTGAACTCGTTGGACCATCAAATTTAGGTTTTTTGGATTTCCCATCATGAATAGGAAGATCGAATCTGAACTCAAATCGAATAACTCATGTATTGTATCAATTGCTTTTTTACTTTAATAGTTGACTTTGAAACTTGGGTAGCATTCAAATTATCATTTCCCTCTTCAGATAGAGCTTGAACAGTTGAAACTTGATACTTCCCGGTAGCTCTATGATCTATAGTCAAAATATGTTACTAGATTTTATAAATATATATTTTACAAGTAAAAGTATATAACTAAATTAAAAATTCATTACTCATATGTAAAATGAATTACCTTCAAATATATGTGATAATCAATCATATAATTGGAACCCTTTTCTTCGAAAAGCTCTCGCATTGTTATGGACCTACATTTAAAAGTTTCAAGCGTTATTCCCTTTTTATATATAGTAATTACTAACCCAAATATTTTTATCTACCACAAAATAGTCATCCCAAACTTTGTCATCCGCCACAACCATTTTTTGATCATCATCCCAACCAAATCCAGATTGATTCTGTAACTTCTTGACAATGCCAAAATCTTTCTTCAGAACACTGTATCGATTTTTGATTTGTGCTACATCCAAATTTAAATTGAATTTCTTACTAACTTCTCGCGCCATACTTCGAAACATCTCAGTTTTAAAACCACTTTGATTTTTTCCTCCATTATGATGTTCAATAAACAGTTCAACCAAGAAAGCATCACGTGATGGCACCCACGTTGCTTCGTTCTATTTTCGGTTGTATCTTGTGAATTTACCATTTACCTTTTAATCAAATGCAAAAATTAAGTTTAACATTAATGTGTCGCGTAAAAAAATGAGATTTTCATTTCATATAATCTCCAAGATAAATCATATACATGAGAAAGAAAGAATGGTAAATCACATACAACTATTAATCAAAGGATGAACAAAACATACATTAAAATAACTACAATCAAACATGCACATATTATCATTCATTAAGGCAAATTTTAAACAAATCTACAAGATACACATGTTTAAAATTTGGTAATGAATCATCATTTACAAGAAAAATCTTAGACTAAGATTCAAACAATGATAAAAATCAAGACTCAACCACAAATGTCCATAGTTAAATGACAATTTCACTAATAATCACAAAATTGAACAACAATAGACATAACTAAAATCTAGGGCATATACAATTTTAGAAACTTTAAACATAAAAAAACTTTAAAATCTATAGAATATACAATTTTATTAACTTTGGACATATAAAAACCCTAAAATCTAACAAGATCAAATTTAATTGTTAATCATATTTGATTGTAAATCATATCAGATCAGATTTGATTAATTTGAACAACAATAGACATAAAAACCCAAAATCTAGCATGATTATATAGTATTAACGATCAAATTACATCTAATAAGATCTAATTTGATTGTTAATCTGATCACATCTAGCAGGATAAACAGTGAAACTATAAGATGCGATCAAATTATAGTAAGAGTTGTTATGATATTTGAACCAAAAAATGGAAGATCGTGAGAGAAAAAAGATACAAAGAAGAGAGAATTGAGAGAAATCTTACGGGTGAAAGGAAGGGTCGGGTGTCGGGATGAGCCACTCTCCTAAAACGATCCAATTTCAAATGAGACCATTTCATGTATTTTATGAAATGAATCCATTTTTAATTTTACAAAGGAGCTCCAATGGGTCTATTATTGAATCTTTTTATAGAAAACCAAACACAAATAATGGGTTCATTTGTAAATGGGCCTATTTTTAAATGGGACAATTTATAATTTTAGGACAACCAAACAGGGCCTGAGGCCCCGTTTGGTTGTCCCAAAATTGTAAATTGACCCATTTATAAATTGGTTCATTTACAAATTGATTGTGTTTGGTTTTATTAATGAAATGATTCATTAATTGCCCTATTTTCGATCGTGTGTAAAAGTTGAAATTGTATCATTTCACAAAAAATGTGAAATACATTCATTTGAAATAGGAGTTACATAAAGTGCATGCTCTTCTCTCTCTTCCCCTCCCTTCCCCCTCCCCCTCTCTCTCTTAATTTGTTTTTATCTTTTTTTTTCCCTCATAAAACCTTAATACCAAGTTTAGATTACCAAACATTGTGTAAAATTGGATTTAAAATCATTGACTTACTTGAGTCTACATTATTTAGGCGTTTCAACTAATTTGGATATTGTGCCAAAACATTTTTTTTAGTACGAGCCTTATCCTTGGTACATCTTATGACGTTACTCGATGACTCAACATGTCTTGACTCTACTCAACGACATATCCGAGTAAAGGTATTCACGTATGTTTCACATTTACACTTGACACATTAGGCACACATGCATATTTCTTGATTTATGATTTTTAATTGTGTGTCTAATTAATTGTGAGCCTAAACATTTTTTTTCTAAAATAAAATTATATTATTTTTGTTGAAAATATATATTTTCTTTAATAAAATTAGCGTAAGACTTGTTTTAAAAAAAGTTCTTATTTTTTAAAGTAATTTTCAGAATTTATTAAGAAAATTAATTTTTCATTTTGAAAAATAATTTTGTTTAAATTGAATTTCTTCTTAAACAATTTTTTTGTTTAGTACAATTTTTTTTGGGGCCGAATAAGTTTACTATATTTTGTTTTATGGTTATCCATTAGTCTTATTAGGTTCCATACCTGCTTTGGTACCTTAGTATGTGTAAGAGAATTGATTTGACCTTTTGTCATTAGGATAGTTTTTTTACCATACCAATCTCGTCCTTTTGTGCCCATAGAGATTTCATACCTGCTAGTGTATGTTCTTTAGATCTTTAGGTCTAGAAAGTTACGTACTACTATTTGGTTCATTTGATAACCTTTATACCCATTATCTTTAGAAATCATATGATAGCTTACTATTTCGTCCTTCATAAATTTCCTATACCTACTACTTTGTGTGTAGCCTTATGACTTTCGGCCATACTCATTTAATGAGTACAGTTCACTATTTTTTCCTTAATAAGCTTTAGTTTTTTTTAAACCTTTATTTGTCATAAGCCTTTAGCCTTTGTCATAGAGATTTGGCCGTATAAGACTTGTAGCCTTCGGCCATAGGACATGTTGTAGCATTAGTACCTACTGCCAACTTTTGTACGAATAGACCAATGCCTTAGCTTTAAGAGATTTACTTGACCGAGTTTTATATTTTATACCTGTTGGAGATCTTAGGAGCGTGTCTTGCTGTTTTGGATTTGATGTTGATCTGTCAGAGCTTACATACCAGTTGTTACAAAGTTATTGGATTGAAAGTTTTAGGTTTATTGCCAGTTAACCTTTAGATTCTTCTGATTGGTTTATTTGGAGACCTTGCCAGCTGTCCTAGTTATATCCGTTGGAGAGAGTTTGTTACAACTAAAACCCTATACCAGCCTGGATTGTATCTTTAGTGGTTTTAGGTTCTTGAATCTTTTATAACCGACTGAGTTTGTGGCATCCGTTTAAGTTGTTTAAGTTGTTAATTAGTTTTAACTTGAATTAATCTGAACCTTTGATTAATAACTTTTAATCTAAACCCTTGATTTTAAAAGTTTCTAGAATAATGTTTTCTTTTGAGAGTTTATTGGAGTTAGATTTTTTGAGAGACTTTTTCAGTCATATTATTTAAAGTGAGAAACACAAGAGGGTTTAATATTTTTAGAGAAAAATATTGAGAATTAGAGAGAGAGATCTAAGAGAGAAGAAAATGTTATTTACACACATTGTGTTCATTCTACTTCATCTTTATTCTGTTTTTGTTTTGGATTCTCAATGATCTTGCACATCATCTCATATGTTAAAGATTGAAATATTGTGTTATTGTAGAGAGAATTTAAGTGCTTTCATGCTGAAATATTTTTTTACAAAAACTAGAATTCCTTAGATTTTTAGATCCAAATTTTATTGAATATTTTTATGATCTAAATATTCTGATTTTGTGATTAGATGCTATATGTTGTTTAAATCAGAATTTCTCCGGATCTTACATGTTTATTGAAAATCTTTTTAAAGATATGTTTTCTCATATTTGTGAAATAATTTGAAAAACACTTTCCTCATGAAATTGAAAATAAATTTTTGAGAGATTGAGAACACATTTTAAATGATTGAATAATCTTGTTGTGTGTTTATGATAAGTGTTGTGTATATTTCTTATAAAGAATGTTTATAAGATTTTTAATTGAAAATTTATTTTGTAAGTTTTTGTAGAAAACTTAATTGGTTGTTAATTGAAAATGATTTTTTCTTAAGTTTTTATAGAAAACTTAATTGCTTGATTACAAATATATTTTTGTTAAGTTTTTGAAGAAAACTTATATGCTTGTGATTTGAATTAAGTTCTTGCATGGTTTGCATTTAGAACATATTCACTTACATGTTTTGCACAACTAGTATGATGTTGAGAGATCAGTTTTGACTGAGTTGGAATTTGCTAAATAAGAATGACGGAGTTACGAAGTTGAGAGAACAACTACAACAATCAGAACTGCAGAGAAGTTAGAAGGATACCAGATGGTACATTCCTAAACTTGTATAGGTCTGTTTGTGTGTTTAGTTTGTTATATAGCTTGTAACCGATAATTCTTTTTAGTGAAATTTTGTTTTACTCCGTAGAGGGAGTCGTGGATGTTTTCCCGAGTTTGGGTTTTTACCACGTTAAAAAAATCATACTTGTTATCTTCTTATCCTCATCTTATTCTTTGTATGATTTAGAATTAAAATTGTTACATGATTTAATTACTTGAATTGGAATAATCCTTCATATGACATATATTGGATTGTAACGTAATAAATCAGATTGTTATTAATTTAACTTTTAATTAAATCAGATTTAATTGATTTTAATTTTCGCATGTATTAAAATCTGATTAGTTAAATAATACTGTTTTTCTTGATTTGATTAGATACATGTTATTAGAAAAACTTGCATGAAATCAGAGTATGTTTATGTGTGCGTATGGAGATTGTTTCATGGGCGCATCTCAAGAAATGTTTCTTTCCTCATCCTCGGGCGAGGGAAATTTTTTCAATTTACAATTCACTAATTCACAATGAACCAATTTGCATAATCAAACAAATTACGCAACCAAACAGGGCCTGCGAGTTTTGAAAGTTATTATCTACAAGAACTATGGTGATCAATATATGGTGAGAATGGTAACCCTGCTTTTAAGGAGTTTCTTTATTCCGCAAACTAATTAAGTGAGGCCATTGCATAAGCAATTGGAGAAATTAGCTAATGCAATTATTATATTAATTTTATTTTTGTTCTTGTGAAGTATTGATCTTGTTTTGTTTGTAAAGTTGGTTTTTGTTAGAGAATTATCTTTTCATATTCATTGTTGTGCAGAAACGGTTCAAGTTTATAGAAAACAATGTAGAGTTGTAAACTGAGAAAGTCAAAAGTAGGGGGCTTTGTGCAATTTCTTAGGCCGAGTCTCTTACTACAAGCTTCTCGGTGGTATTGTCATTAAGAGGCAATATAATCATATTATTTTGCGTCACTATTTTGTATTTTATGTGATTTTATGTTAAAACATACATGTTTAGTAGTGCACAGTGTACATGGTTAAAATAGAACACACAAGCATTCACCCCACACCTACCCACATGCCCCCCCCACACAAACACACACGTATATATATACACACATACACACATACACACACATTGTACATGGTTAAAATATAACATAGAGCTAGTAATGCTCCTTTCCCACTTATCAAAATCAATAACAGTGCACTATTAAACAGATTCTAAAAAGGTGAAAGACTTATCCTTGTGTTTAATGCATCCTTTGTGGAGACCTCGTTCTATTATCTTCATATTCAATTAGTAGTCGGTCCTTTGAAATTGGATTGAGTTTAATCTATATCAGTTGTTATCGAGTGTATCCAAGGCATTGTTTAGGGTCTGTTTAGATCATTAATTGGTCCTCGGGTTGCAAGTTTTCATGAATGTCTACTTTGTTTTATCCTTTTCCATTTTTGAAAATATCATTTACATCACTCGAAAATTAATTAGTGTCAAAATTATCACTGGAAAGAAGATGTTCAATAGATATTGTTGATGTAGTTTTCTTTCTTATGTATGATATGTTGATTGATCATTATTTTCCATACATATTTCCCCATTCTCAATCGTCAACTAACAGTTTTAAAACTACCCTAAATTACACATTATCATGATCGACCCCCTTGTTTTCCACTCGATTATGTCTTTAATATGTCAAAGCACATAATCATTACTTTGATGTAGAAAATATTATCACACATCCTTTGTAACACACGTGTGGTAGTATGGCAATACGTACATGAGATCAAGTGTTTGTAGCATACGATTGATTTACAATGTTATCATATTGAAAACTTTATGCTTGAAAAAAAAATTCATATCAAGTTAGGGAATCCTAATTGGGAGATTAAACAATAAATAACCTCGCTTTACTGAACACAAGTGTTCAAAAACAAAAGTTTTGAGTAATAGCAGACATGAAGTATTGAATTTAAGAAATACTTCCTTTCACCATCAGCCATAACTACATATAGATTATTTTTATTAGAATCCTCAAGTACTGTCTTCTTATTTTTTTTCTTTCTATTAAGTGGAGAATGATGTTTGGTATTATCGTTACCCCTGTTTTATTGGCACTAGGAATGGGATTTTCTCCAGAAAATCCTCTATACTAATGATTTTCTCCAGAAAGTCCACTATACTAATGGTTTTATTTTCTCCAGAATTTTTGTTGGTAAGATTACTAATATTGGCATATATATATATATATATATATATATATATATATATATATATATATATATATATATATATATATATATATATATATATATATATATATATATATATATATATATATATCTGTCTTTAGTATATATACTAATGGTTTTATTTGACATAATTCTGTAGATGGCTAAAATGGATCCCAATGATGATGAGAAAGTGAGCACAAAAACTATTTATCGGAGTGCGATGGACATGTTATCAAACGATGATAAAAAGCTACCTCAGGCAAGTTGATATTTCTATACCATATAAATAGATGTATATAAATGGAAGCTATGACTTTGATCGCTTTGTGTTAATGTACAATGCAATGTAGTTGTCATACTGAAGGAAGTGATTGAGAGATACCATTTCAAGAAGGGCTCATCAAGGTTGGCAGGAAAATTTTTAAATTCTTTTTTCCTGTTTATTTATGAGATGAGTATATTTTAAATAACATAGGTGTATTAAATGATAGATGTATCGTACCCTACATGGGTCGATCAGATTCAGAGAACAATTTCTTTATGAAAGTCATTTTTTTAAAACTTACACATCATGAAGTATGGTGGTGCAATCCAAATTTATTCACTATTTTGGCATATTGACACATTCTTCTTTAATGTTTGTTTGCTAAAGAGACATTCATCACAGGCTTGGATATGCCTACAAAAACTGTTATCTTCTCAAATGTTTGTAAATTTGATGGAGATAAATTTAGATGGCTATCCAGTGGCGACTATATATAGATGATAAGGACCATGAAATGCTGAGAGTCGGGTTTGGGTTTGATAAGGACCATAAAATGCTGCAAATCACATAGATTGACAGAGTAGGTAGTTGATATAAGCCACTAAGCAGGACCCTTGTTGCCTCTTAACAGAACTGCTGCCACATATACTTCATTGGTTGCCACGTATACTTTATTGCCCGATGTAATTGGTGTAAAGGTTGACCATGCTGTTCAGATACATAACACTCCTTGAAGGTTTGATGTCTTTTGTGTGTTGTGTGATGTTAGATGCGAATGTTAATCATTCTATATCTTAAATTTCGAGTGGTAAGGTCTAGTTCTCTTCCTTTTGGACTGTATACAAATCATATATAGTGAATTTTTAAATAAATTTTTTGTGTCATCATTATTCTAATAGTTGCCTATTTAAAAAAGCTTGTAATATCTTTTTAAAAATTTAAAATATAGATATACCGTATTGTATCTTTCTGTCTCCTAAGAATCCAATGTCACCATACAACTGTTTTCCATCCTAATAAATTGCAAGTTCTTAAAATAAAAAAGTTTTGTATTCTATGCAAATATGGTCTTGCATAGTGTGTATATTTATATATATATTTATATATATATATAACATGTAATTACAAACAATAATTTACAAGTGATAAATTATATTACAAGCCATGAAATAATTTACAAGTGATAGAAAACTTACAATTACAAGATATTTTAAAACTATTGTTGCTGGATTATAGTGCTGGTCGAAAATTTGAATGGATGTTTTTGCCATGGATGATTTGTCCTGCACCTATCCATTCTGGTGGTATGCTATCTATAATTAATAATACGTGTGGTAGTGTGGTTCTCAAATCTTATTGTTCTACTAGTGAATCTAATAATCCTTTAGGTAAATTATTATTTATTCTAGTAAAAGGGGGATTAATATATATATATATATATATATATATTGACACACACAATATGCAAGACCATCTTTGCATAGAATACAAAACTTTTTTATTTTAAGAACTTGCAATTTATTAGGATGGAAAACAGTTGTATAGTGACATTGGATTCTTAGGAGACAGAAAGATACAAGAAGGTATATCTATATATTAAATTTTTAAAAAGATATTACAAGCTTTTTTAAATAGGCAACTATTAGAATAATGATGACAAAAAAAATTTATTTAAAAAATTCACTATATATGATTCATATACAACCCAAAAGGAAGAGAACTAGACCTTACCTCTCGAAATTTAAGATATAGAATGATTAACAGTCGCATCTAACATCACACAACACACAAAAGAATTTGCTATCTTTTGGTGCATATATATTATATTATGGAATATGTATTCTATGCAAAGACCTTTCACTTGTTCTTTTGGAACTCAATGGAATCTTTCGTGACTAGTATAATGTGTGCACAATATGTTGTTATTAGTTTATTAATTCCCTCGATTTTGTGTTGTTAGGTATTGAGCCATTTGTTATACTTGATGCGAGTTGCCGAGAAAGTTATGCAAAGATGAGTTGCTTTTGGAGTTTTTGGAACTAACAAATCTGAAGCTCCAACGAGATGGTTCAGTCACTTTGTATAAGTTAGCTGAAAAAGCCAAACTTTCTCCCTTATGCAGGTCCTCCATCCTCAATCTCTCAAGTGTGCCATTTAAATGTTTATTAGTTTACATATATGCAGGAATTTTAGTTTCTAATTTGTGTTCATTAGGTTCGAGTTTTGTGGTCTTCAAAAATCCCGGATTGGTAAATAAATTGACATATAAAGTCTTATTATTAGTGTTAAACGATTAAGTAGCACAATTTCAATTTCTTCCTTACTGTTTAAGTTTTACATGTGAAATTACCCATTTAGATTCTTAGAAAGCACAAAAACTTGAACCAAACTAGAACTTAAAGCATTACCCGATTAATAATTGTTTCTAGTTACTTTATCTATTATAAATAACGAATTATGTTGAAAACATGCCACCTTTAGATAGGTGATAACTTTATGCCACCCAAACGGTCCCATATGAGGCACGGACACCTCGCATGGGACTAATGTAACTCATACAAATACGAACACCTCGCACGGGACCAATGTAAATTGTAGGAACTGATCGCGTAATTACGAGACTCTCGGTTTGAGAATAGGATGATAATTTGAAAATATCTATAACTTTGGCTTAAAAACATGCCGTTAGAGGGTGAAAACCCAAACCAGCATCCAAACGATCCCGTAAGGAGGCACTAAAACCCGCACGGGACCAATGTAACTCGTGAGAACTGACAGCGTAGTCACGGGACTTCCGATTTGAGAATATAACGATAATTTGAAAATATCAAGAATTTTGCTTAAAACCATGCCGTCAAAGGGTGAAAATCCAAAACAACCCCCAAACAGCCCCGTGGGAGGCATTAACACCGCTCACGGGACCAATGCTCGCAGGAATTGATCGCGTAGTCATGGGACTTTCGATTTGAAAATATGATGATAATTTGAAAATATATAGATTAGGCTTAAAAACATGTCGTTAGAGGGTGAAACCCTAAACGGACCCGTAAGAGGCATTAACACCTTGCACGTGACCAATGTAACTCGTAGGAATTAATCGCATAGTTACGGGGCTCCCGATTTGAGAATATGATGATAATTTGAAAATATCTAGATTAGGATTAAAAACATTCCGTTAGAGGGTGAACCCCTAAACGGACTCGTAAGAGGCACTAACACCTCACATGGGACCAATGTAACTCGTAGTAAATGATCGCATAGTCACGGCGCTCCCTATTTGAGAATATAACGATAATTTGAAAATATCTAATTAGGCTTAAAAACACGTTGTTAGAGAATGAAACCCCAAACCAGTCCCCAAACGGCCTCGTAATAGGCACGGACACCTTGCATGAGACCAATATAATCATACAAGCTGATCCCGTGGTCATGAGACTCTCGGTTCAAGAATATGACGATAATTTGAAAATATCTAAACTTTGGCTTAAAAATATGCCGTTAGAGGGTGAAAACCCAAACTAGCCCCCCAAATGGACCCGTACGAGGCACAAACACCTCGTACGGGATCAATGTAACTCGTAAGAACTGACCACGTAGTCATGGAACTTCTGATTTGAGAATATGATGATAATTTAAAAATATCAAGAATTTGGCTTAAAAACATGTCGTCAAAGGATGAAAATCTAAAATAACTCCCAAACGGCCCCGTAAAGGCACTAACATCTCGCACGGGACCAATATAACTCGTAGGAACTGACCGCGTAGTCACAGAACTTTCGGTTTGAGAATATGATGATCATTTGAAAATGTCTCTATTAGTCTTAAAAATACGCCGTTAGAGGGTGAACCCCAAAACCACCCCAAAATGGACCCGTAAGAGGCACTAACACCTCGCACGAGACCAATGTAACTCGTAGAAAGTGATCGCGTAGTCATTGGGCCCCCGATTTGAGAATATGATGATAATTTGAAAATATTTAGATTATGCTTAAAAACACGCCGTTAGAGGGTGAAACCCGAAACCATCTCCCAAACGATCCCGTAAGAGGCACTGACAACTCGCACAGGACCAGTGTAACTCGTAGGAACTAACCACGTAGTCACGGGACTCTCAATTTGAGAATATTATGATAATTTAAAAATATCTATACTTTGGCTTAATAACATGCCGTTAGAGGGTGAAAATCCAAACCAACCCTCAAACAACCCCGTAAGTGGCACAAACACTTCGTACGGGACCAATGCAACTCGTAGGAACTCACCGTGTAGTTACGGGGCTCCCGATTTGAGAATATGGTGATAATTTGAACATATTTAGATTAGGATTAAAAATATGTCGTGAGAGGGTGAAAACCTAAAACCACCCTTAAACGGTCCCGTAAGAGGCACGAACACCTCTCACGGGACCAGTGTAACTCGTAGGAACGCATCGTGTAGTCACGAGACTCCCGGTTTGAGAATATGATAATAATTTGAAAATGTCTAGATTATGCTTAAAAATAAGCCGTTAAAGGGTGAAAATTCAAGCCAGCTCCCAAACAGCCCCGTAAGAGGCATGGACACCTCACACATGACCAATGTAACTCGTGGGAACTAACCGCGTAGTCATAGGATTCCCAGTTTGAGTATATGAAGATAATTTGAAAATATTTAAACCCTAGCTTAAAAGTATGTCGTCAGAGGGTAAAATCCCAAAACCACTCACAAACGGCCCCGTAAGAGGCACGAACACCTCGCACGTGATGTAACTCGTAGGAACTAACCGCATAGTCACGGGACTTCCAGTTTGAGAATAAGTTGATAATTAGAAAATATCTTTACTTTGGCTTAAAAATATACCGTTAGAGGGTGAAAATTCGAACCGACCCTCAAATGGCCCCGTAAGAGGCACTAACACCTCATACGAGACCAATGTAACTCGTTGGAACTGATCACTTAGTCACGAGACTTCCGATTTGAGAATATGATGATAATTATAACTCGTATATGCAATTTTTCAGCTTGAATACGATTTTTTTAAAATTACTTGGTTATTAATATCATCTCTTTTTTATATCTTACTTTTTTGCAGGTTAACATTTTATCATTAGCCTTTATCCACTTGGAATACACAAAGAAGTTAATGGTTTACCACAAGGGGATTGTTTATTTAATGTCGTTAATATTCATGTTATATATTTTGTGTTATGGCCGTGTGGGCTTTTGTAATTTTATTGTTAACTTTATGGTCGTGCGGACTTTTGTAATTTTATTATTATATTTTATGCCCATGCGATTTTACATTAAGTAAATTTTATATTAGCGGGTTTTAGAATATCGAGAAAACAGAGAAAATTCTGCCCAATTTTTTTGGGTCTTTGAACTATTAAGACTTGTAATATTTTGAAGTTTATTTTACATTAGTTTATCAAAGTACGAGATTCGAAATAAGTGAATTTTCTTGATTGTTTTTGCAAATAATAAATATTTTTCCTACCAGATTTGGAATTTACTGATTTTCCTAGTTTGTTTTCAAATACTATTTTTTTATTAATTAAAAAATCTGGCACAGCTTTAAACCGTGCCAGAAAAAGAAAATTTGGCACGGTTTAAAACCGTGGCAAAAGCGTTTCAGATTCAAAATATGATTAAAACCATGGATATGATTAGTTTGAATTGATTTTTAGAACATTTGTGTTGATTTTATTTCGTAGGATAACTTTTGAATGTAATATATGTATATGCATCAAGTGAAGCATCGTATAAAAAAAATATTTAAGTTGCTTTTGAGCAAGTGGTTCGTAGTCGGGGAAATTTTTTGCAACCCTTGTAAATCACGCGTCTTAAAAAACTCTGTATTTGAGACTTTTTTTTGAATTTTTTTGCAACCCTTGTAAATAGCGCGTCTTAAAACGCTCTATTTTTTAAGACCTTTTTTTTATTCTTTTTATGACGGTGGCTTTTAAGATGCTTTGAATTATAATTAAAAGTGATGTAAGTAGCTTTTATGATACTTTTTAGCCTTCGTAAAAAGACTTTTTTCTTCTAGTGTTACTCCTAGAAAGTGAAAGAGGAACGATTTTTCATTAGTGGTACAATCTAAAGGAGAATATTCCAAAGGCCTTTTTTAACACAACATAGATCGGGCGTGTCATTAGTGAGTTTTGACTGCATGAAAGATAAGTTTACTGTGATGGGCGGTGACCCCTTGTTGAAAAGGGAGTGGTGTTCACTACACCCCAATTTGTGTTCGGGGTGGTTTACGCCCTAACGTTGAAGCTTACCAGGAACGGGTACGTGAATAGTATTATGAATAAGTAATTTCTACGTTTTAGGATAAAAGGGGGTCACATTTTTTGGGAAATGTTTGCCGAGGGTCACCCAAACTACGAGGGGTGGTTTGGACCAAGGCACGTGTTTAACATTTCACTTTACATCCCAATAATGACAAAGGACCATCTGATGTCATTGGAGTTAGATTGACCAAGTTGATTAGATCTACGAGTTCAGTAAGTCATTTGTATAGGGTTGTGGATAGGGAGACCTTGAATAATAGAGTGTCCATGGAAAATGTGTGAATATTTTCCAGTGCAGGCAAATAAAATCAAGGATAAGCTAAAGCTTGATTTGTAGGTTTATGAGGGAGGTAACGTGTCATTAATGATCTCTTTAGTGTGGGTAATTGTGGAGTTAAGGCTCCTGTATAGGGTGGGCAACCAAATGAGAAGTTCCTTTTAGGAGGGTGATAAGGTAAGGCCGGTGTCATTCGACCTCACTTTATCACCATCGGTGTGCGCGATGTTTTTCCATGGTTTTAGAACGGACGGGGTCATTGAGTGACAAATCAGTGTTTTAACGGTTATATTAGTTTGCTTAAGAGTTCAACCTGATGCATTTACGATTGGAAAGGCCGTAGGGTACGCTAGGTCATGTTATTGAGTAATTTTTTTCGTTAATGTGAGGACGCTATGAGTGAGAGATTCCAAGACTTGCGATTAGGAATATACTCAATTCGAATTTCAAGCACGAAATTACTTGTTTAGGGGGGGGGGGGGGGGGATGTAATACCCTATATTTTCTATGAGTTATTGAATCGAATACAAATTAATTATGTATGCTTGTTATTAGTTATGTGTTTTTGTTGTGACTGGAGAATTTATATCTTTGTGTTATTTAATTCGTATTTGAAACTGAATTTAAGACATGATAATTAATTGATATATATTATACTTCTAAAGCAATAGTAGTAGAGGTTTTAATTGTCATTAATGCAATTCTAATTAAAAATGAAGCTCCACGACCTTGGAAACCAAAACATCTTTCCATCTATTGAGATCCCTCCCTAAAACCTAGGTTAGCCCATTAGTTCTTCAAGTCCTTATAGCTTCCGTTCCTTTCCATTCTCTTTCCCATGTATATCACAGACCCTTTTATAAAGAGGATTCCATATTAGATGAAATCAACACCCAAAAAACCCAGATCGGATCGATATGAGTATAGCAACAAGGGAAATGCTCAACACCAGATTCACATTTGCTTCAAGGCCCTGTAGAATGTAATCCCATGTAAATTACAACCCTCTACCACCCACCCAAAGAGGTGCCAATCTATGAAGAACGGAGTCAACAAAAGCCCACGCAAGCCCAACAACTTGGAACTTATGATTTTGAGTAGGGGTGGCAATTTTTGACACGACACGATAACCCGACACGAACTCGACACGAAGTTAGCGGGTTAGGGTTGATGATTTCTTGACACGAACCCGAATATGACACGACCCGCCAACACGAATAATAAACGGGTTGGGTTAATGTCAAACACGTATAACTCGAAAATGACACGAATAGACCCGCTTAACTCATATTTTATGGAGAATATATTAGATAATTTATATATCTTGGTAGGCATTCTATAAAATTCATGGATAATCGGATGATAAATTATTTAGGTGTTGAAAGAAGTTGAAATTAATTAAATTTAAGTTATTGTAGGCATATGATTGGTATGATTGGTTAAGAGAGAAGAAAAAAATTATTTTATAGTTTACTTAATGGGTTATGCGGGTCAACCCGAACACGACACGACACGATAATAAATAGGTCGGGGTAGTCTTTGCTCATCTGACACGATTAGTTAAATGGGTCGGGTTAGGGTTGACTAATATTTGACATGAACCCGACATGACACGACCCGAACAAGACACGATGCACACGAATTGCCACCCCTAATTTTGAGAGATGTTCCTGTGAGTTAACTGAGTCAAGGAAAAGTAAATAAAGGCAACATCTATAAAACCAATTGAAGCCTTCAACAGTTCCTGATATGGATCGAAGTTGTCGCTTTCAGATACCTTAAAAAATGTTTTCAGGCACACAAGCTTCACTAATGTTGTCATAAGATAAACAAAAGCAGATTTGATGGAAGTACCAAGTGCATCGTAATCAGATAGAGGCGTAGCAAAATAGTAGACAACGTGGGGTCCGAAGGTTAAAATTGCACGGTTGAAGAAGTGAAACATCGTCAACCATTATTATAATGCACTGTAAATTTGTAAATTATTCATTCGTAATAAGTAGTTTTAGTATGAATAAATTTATTTTATGATTGTTTCCTTATTTGATATGTTAAAAAATATTCTGTGTTTTTTTGAAAAACATTTATCAAAGTTAAAAACTATTTTTTTTTAAATTATTAAAATTTTATTTTACGTAATATTATGCTTTAGAAAGAATAATATTATATGTCAAAAACATGTTCCAAAACGTTCTGCAATGTTTGAAGGTGTTGTAACAAAGATGAGGCTAAAAAATATTTAATGCATTTGAGAAGTTTGGGATATGTAAAACTAATGAAAGTTCATGCATTTTATTCATTTCTTACTAATGCACATCCTATTGTATTATTTGGTAGCAAATACTCATTATAAATCTATTATGAATATATAATTAAAGAGGTCACAAAACAATGACAAAGATGTTTTTATAACTTAAAAAATAAAAGCAAATATGTTTATATATTTTATTATGATTATATTACGAGTTATTATTTTGATACAAACACAACATAACACAATTTCATATAAGAAAATTCTTACATGAATACGACATGTTCAAGACATATCCTATCGATTTCGGATCATATTGTTGTGTTGTCAAAATTGTGCAGTTGAGTATTTTTTTAAGGGAAAAGTACTCTTAGGTCCCTCGCAAACAAATTTAAACACTAAAGGAATTTTGACAAATTATACTCCTCTTGTAGAAGTCCACGCTAGTGGCATAAGAAGTGGACCTAATAGTAAATTGTCCTTAGTGTTTAAAAATTATTTGCAAGGGATCTAATCGTAAATTACCCTTTATTTTATACTCATTCACGGTAAAACATTAAGCACGGTAAATTTCTATATGTTATCTATTATTATTTATTTATATTTATCAAGTCATGTTTTAAATAGGTTTTGAAACACTTTATTTTTATTTAAACGTCCGCGCATCGCGCAGGTTACATGCTAATTAATATTTAAACTCGTACTAGATAATTACTAAACAACTAAGTTTGTAGTTATTTATTTTGGGTATATTTGGTAATTGGATTTGGGGACGCGTAAAATGTCCGTTTTTAGTTAAAACGATGGTTTGAAGGTCTATTGTGTTAGTATAAGGCCCGGACAAAGGTTTTAAATCATTTAAAATTATTTTGGGGATCTTTTAGGTGAGGCCCATTTGGAGAACAAATTTAATTTCGGGATTAGAAGGGTTTGACGGGTTATTAGGGATATCACTAATCACAAAACACATTTGGGGAGCACTTTGAGGAGCTAGAGAAAAGGAGCATGGAGAGAAGATGAGAAATTGAGAGATTTTGCTTGGTTTTCTCCACAAATTTATGAAGCAAGTTTATATAGAATATGACTACGATTGTATGTGTGTCAAAATTGTATTTATTCATTGTAAAACTAAATCAAATTATGTTGTAAATCTGATTTTTGATAACTAAGTAATTAATTTTTGTAATTGAATTAACCTAGACATTAATTAAGTTGATTTCCCCTTTATTTTGGTTTATTCCTTCATGAACTTGGATTAAAACGAATAGAAAATTATTTGGATCTATTTTATAGTGTGAGTCATCTAAAATACCTACGTTTAATTGATTTTGTAATGCCCCGACTTTTGATTAATTAGTTAATTAAAACAATAATTATGTGGTGTGCATGGAGTAACGATGAGAAGTTTGCATAAAATATAGAAAAATAAAGGTTCACTTGGATTTTACGCATATTTTAGAGGACATACGCAGGGTAGCATGTTTCATGCATGTCATCGCATAGGAATCGATCGACACTATTTACGAAATGAGGTAATTATGATTAAAAAGCCTCTTAATTTAAGAAGATTTAGGGTGCGACGTTGGAAATTTATGTATGTTACACGTGCATATCAATTTAAGTAGATTATGGGTTTTTTTATAAAATAAATATCGAGTGGTGTTTCTTGGTACAAGTCGTGTTGGGACGAAATGAAGTGAGGTAAAAATATAACACTAAACTATTAAGAAGTAAATAAACAAAACGAAAAAATGGAATATATATATCCCCACTGACGTAGGCATAACAACAAGGAATGATGGTTCGTTGGTTTCAAGAGGAGTCAAAGAAGTGTGGGTCCCTAATCAACTATTGTAGGCGGATGAGTAGTATATAGGATTTATGCCTATCAATCAGACATGAGAAGTTGGTTGAGTAAAAATACATATACGAGAATAGCATTATTTATCTTAACACCACGGTATGGCTCGCTAACTTTAAAGAAGGAAACAAGGGTGGGCCCTTGAGCCAACAATTGTAGGCAACTAAAGGAACAATGGTTAACAAGGTATCAAGTATAAATAAGGAAAGCAAACATGGGGGTAAAAACCTCCTCCACGTGAACATGCATATAGTTGACGCAATAGGGGACAACCACTTTTAATCGTGCGGAACGTGGAATTTAAAATAAATCTCATCCGTTGGTTCACTTCTTGATTTTAATATATAACACCAATAGGTTTGGTCCCTTGAGAAATATCTCGGCCAAATAACAATAGGGCAGTTCCCTTTCCAAGCCGAAACAGTCAAATAAAAAGTGGCATACCAAAATATTTTACGGAGTGTTGAAGATGATTTTTAAGTGATCTTTCATATAGGCAAATTTGGTAGGGCTAGACAACCCCTTTAAGGCCGCCTTAGCAGGTGGGGGTTGGCATCTTCTTGATCTTTCATGTCTTGCATTGTTGGAGCACCATTTGAGGTGGGGAAATCAACTCTTAGATTAAAAACTATTTTGTGTGCATCTATAGTCTTATTGATCGTTGAGTGTTAAGAGTAAAATTATTATGAACATTTTGTAGACTTCTAGTAAAAAGAAATAATAACATTTTTATGGCATAAAAATGTGAGAAAACATTATTTTTGTGTGATTCCAGTAAAAAGGAAATATGGACATTTTATGGAATAAAATTGTGAGATAATATTATTTTTGTGTGTTTCGAGTAAAAATAAAATATGGACATTTTTATGGAATCAAAATGTGAGAAAACATTATTTTTTTGTGACGTAACACCCTGTATTTTTGAATAATTATAATTTAATTAATTCGTGTATTTTCAAATTATACGTGTGCCGTAATTTAATTAGATTAATCATTGTGTGAACAAATTATTATTCGGTTATTTAAAATATGAATCGGGAGAGATAATGATTATGATTAATATTTATGCAATATAATTACTTAGTGAATAGTAAATGATTATTTTACGTCACAGCGAGTGATAGTGACGCGGCAGTGTTTATCTCACTCCGGAGTTGCGTGTAGACTACATGAGGTTAACATAAGAAATTATTGTAGGGTGACTCGATGGCAAACTCGAGGTCACGATTGGTTCCGTAAGGGTCGAGATAGTCAAAATAGTGTACCCTGGGAGTAATAATTGGGTCCCGGGGAATTTTTAGTCATAATCGAGCCCACACAGGGGTGTTCGGATCATTTGGGCTTAGCCCGTTAGCCTAGTTTTGGGATTAGGAGTTTTAAACCTAGGTTTTGGAATTAGAGGCAATCATATCTCAGATTGAAAACCCTAAAAATTGATAGAAGAGAGAAGGAAGAAAAAGAGGGGACTTTAGAGACCAAATTCAATGAGGAATTGGAGGTGCTTTGTCAGATTCGTCGTCCCATGTTCATATCATGGTAGGGGTAGACAAACTCGTTTTGGGGAGGGTTGTCATATTCTAAAATAGGTTTTTGGGGATTTAGGCATTTGATGTGAAAATATATGCTAAATTGATGATGACATGATATCACATGTTGTTGAAATCTGAATTTGAGTCGAAATTCAATAGCTAATCTCATTTAATTTGGAGTATAGAATCGGATTGAATGAGTAATTTGAATAAAAGTGAGAAAATCCAATTCGTGGATTAATTGATTTAAGTAGGAATCGTCCATGTTTAATAATGTATTTGATGATTAGAAACTTTTGGAAACATTTATTAATTTTTGGGTATGTTTGGGTTGAGTTTTGAGAAAAATCCATGGAGATTTGGGTGAAAAAAAATGGAAGAAAACTATTGGGAAAGATGAAGTCTGCCATAACTAAACCTACGTCGTTTTGATTGATAGGTGAACTAGTTCGCTCCTGGCCAAACTGGTTCGGCGTACCTGCTTTTTCAAAACATGGAATTATAGCTCTTTTCGATACGATCGCGTGGGTGATGACCTCATATTTTTCTGATTTTTTTGAATTAGTTATGCATTTATTACGGAAGGGTGTTTGAGACCGAAATCTTAATGGAAAATCAATTTGGATCATATAGGGATGTCTGTAGATGCGTGTAGGACTATGGAAAATATTAAGGAACATTATTTTTACCTTGGAATTAGACGAGAATGAATTCGGGATATGGATTTAGGAGTGTTTAGGATGAACAACACTAGAAAATATATGATCGGATTCGAATGGGAATTTCGGATGAAATTAGGATACGGGGTGAATTGAGATGTGCTCAATATTTTGAATAAAAATATGTTGTGATATATATAAATGTCAGTTAATAGTAATGGAATTAAGAGTCGGGAAATAGACTCGTAGATTGGGCTAGTGCTACGGGAGTTAGGCACGGGTTCACCAGATTTGATTTAATTATACACATACGGAAGATGTGATAGTGTGTATATATATATATATATATATATATACTTGTGTGTTTTAGGAATATCGGTGTGCATGACATTTATGTGAAAACATACCCCTCTAGTGCTATCATCGGAGGTTGCACAATATGGGTGAATACCTTGGATAGTGAATGCAGGGAGAGTATATTCCCCATATCATATCGTCCGTTATTTTATGGTGTGATTTATTTTCGGTGTGGGACGTTTTGGGTATGATTCGATCTCACTCTCGGGAAAATATGACTGTCTCCACTACGTTTGCGATATTTTTACCAAAGCTAGATGTGAGTTAGCCCAACTTGAGGTAATCATGTTAGAGTGAGCACACCTGAGATATGATAGTATTATAGAGACAAGCATCATGTGAGTTATTATTCGGGAGGATGTATACTATACGTGATATATGTATAAATTTTGCAGTGTACTATTACGTATATAATACGAGTAAATAATTATATACGGGATAAATAAATAAAATGTGAATGTATTTCAGATTTAACTAGTGTGAATGTTATATGACTTATTAGTATTTCAAATATAACTAGTATGAATCAAAGTAAGGAATTCTTGGGTTATATTAGCATGATAGAATGAAGTGTCCAAAGCTAGTTAGGTGAGGTAGCATAACTAATTGGGTTAAAATGTCAGCGTTAGGTGTGCACAATAATTAAGGGGCGAGTAATATCTCAAGAGAGTGCGACACCCTCTTAAATATGAAAAGTATTAATTCATATTTAATTTTTGCATTTTAATTACTTGCTAAATATTTTTCAAATGGTTTTGGGCTCTCACCCGTGTCAAAATATCTTTTTCCAAAAAAAAATATTTTAGGTGTCCATCCACAGGGACGCCTTAAGCTTGATGATTCATTTCAGGGATGCGTAGCTACAACGTTTTGGAGGCTTGCAGGACTTGTTGTAAATGCTTAACTTATTCATTCCTTGACTAGGTTGATGATTCATTATTTTATTTGGGCATGTCGCCCCTTCAGATATTCACTACTTTAGGTTATTGATTAGACTTTATGGTTTCAGTTTATTATTTCTGACTTGTAGTTGGATTTTACTGTTGGGAACTGATGGTTTATTCAGTATTATTATTTATATATCTGTCGTGTAATGGTTTAGACTTGTGTGGATGGTTGGGTAATTAATTTTTATTCCGCATGTTGTTAAGTTAAATCAGAGATAAAATTTGGCACCAGCTTAATTTAACATAGGTGGTTAGTAATTTAAAAAGTTTTTGACGGTGATGCTAAGAATGAACCAATTGAGATTCATGATTGTTTTAATAAAGGACTGATCATCCGTGGTTAAAATAGGAGGGGTGTCACATATGGTATTAGAGCATCATGTTCTAGTGTCTATAGGATCTGTGCTGCTTACTACAATTTTAGCGTAGCGTTATTTGATATAGAGACTATTATAGGAA
Source organism: Sambucus nigra (assembly GCA_949130495.1). NCBI lineage: Eukaryota > Viridiplantae > Streptophyta > Magnoliopsida > Dipsacales > Adoxaceae > Sambucus > Sambucus nigra. The sequence goes on along the minus strand of OX422218.1, from coordinate 408,972,917 downwards.
TTTTGTATTCATCTTCGTACGAACATTTATATTATCCTGCTATTAAGTATAGTTGATACAAATCATATGCGAGTTTGGTTGGGTTTCGTACACCGAATAATATAGGACGACCAGAGAGGGCCGTTAGAAGGACTGCGGGAGGAGAGGCTCAGCAGAAGACGTAAAGTATTCTCGAAACCACGACCGCGATGGGTGTCACTATGATTATTGTTCGGGAAGATGAAGATAAGATAATAACTAGGGCACAATAATTTCTCCAAGCAACTTCATAGAGAATAGTGGTACAAATTCAGAGTCACCCAGTGTAGTTGATAAGGGGGGAAGTCAAAAGGACCATTTTGAATAGCCATCTGTAAGAGTTTAAGGAAGATAGGAAGTATGATGGGCCAATGAAAGAAGATAATCCAAGGCAATTGCGCATGGTGGAGTGCAGTGGCACCCAAGATTTAAATTTTGGTTAATTTTTTTTTCTCGTAGGATCAACATTGTTGTGGTGGGAGACAGTCACTGCATATAAGGAAGTAGATAAGGAATTAATCGAGAAATTTTGGGCCCGATTTAACCACAAGTTCTTTCATTTGTTATTCAGACAGTGATGCGAAGAAAGTTTTTGGACTTATCATAGGAGGGGCAAACAAAGGCCAATTGTGATGAAGAATTTATTTATTTAAGTGAACTTCGTACCCAATGAGGTAGGTAGTGAGGAGGAAGGTTCTTAAGTGTGATGATGGACTCGCGAGTATGAGTCGCTAGTACTTATGTGAAATCGTTCTTGGACGACCTATGAACATAGCGTCAATGACATACTTTTACAATGTTTATATCAATGCTTCCATGAGAAGGGAGTCAAAAGAGTTGGAGAGCTAAACTAGAAAGGCAAGACTGAATGTAATTGGTGATAGCGAGCCACCATAAGGGGGATACCCAACAGGGGACCCATTTAAATGATCTAGATCAATGAAATTCCTACCAAGTGACGCTGGATTCAGTCAGGGCAGTCAATGACAGCGTTGTGTTCCACAGGGCCAACAAGGCCAAAGGTATAACGAGGGTATCAATCGGGGTCAAGACTACTAGGTCCGAGAGAAGGACAATCCCGATATGACTAGTTGGGCCAGAGACCCGGGGATAACACATAAAGATGTCCTAGGTCTGGAGAGTAGGGCTACATGTATCGACCCTGTCCGCAGTGAGTTAGGAGACATGAGCGGTATGCCCAACAGGGAAAATTATTATTAAAGTTTTTGGATCAGTTTGTCCGAGAGTATTATGTCCAGGAATTAATTAGACTGCCATTGCTAGTGACAATTTAAAGTGTGAGTATTATCCTAGGGTAAATGGGGTATATCTTCTATAACACGAGCAAGCCATAGTATTTCGTTAGCACTAAGTTCACGCGTAAGATGGGTTCAGTGTGTGTATCGCTAGTGTTACTATTGTGTATATAGATTTACCATTGAGTGTGTGTGTGTGTGTGTGGGGGGGGGGGGGGGGGATCTTTTTGGTTCCATTTGCAGGGGAGCGGGTGGGGATACTGAGAGGATGTATTTTAGTGGGTTAACTTGTTTCAAGAGATGATATTCGAGTATGATGTTATCCTGGGTATGGGTTGGTTAGCAAAGGGTTGAGCGATGGTGAGCTGTTACATTAAGGCTATCGTGCTCATTGTTACAGGGCAAAATGTGTTGCTTAGCGATGTGTCACCTGGAAGAGGGTTGAGCTCTCATTTATATTATATCGTGGAGGAGACTTCAGAGGTTATAGTCACCTCGTTATATTTGATCCCACTGTATAGGGATTGTACTGATGTGATTTAGGGTATATTAAGTTTACTGTCGAGCAAAAAAATTTAGCTCGTTATTGACTTAGCGCGGAAAAACTAGTGATAGTGAGACCGTCGTGTTGTCTAACTCCTTTAGTGATACAGGAGTGTACGGTTAGACTTGTACTTCTGGGGATAGGATTTAAATATTCTGGATTAGTGCATAGGGCTTACGGATCTCGATAACTGACAATGCTAGGTAGTAATGTATCGCATGTGTGTGTGTGTGGGGGGGGGGGGGGGGTGTCCTTGTTTGGATTTCACTTGCAAGACATCCTACGCATGAACCCCAACGAATGTCGAGAGTTAGGGGATGTGTTGGTCACTAGGGAATGGGTTTACCACTTTAGTTATTACATGTGTATGTGGCTGAAAGAATGAGATGAGAGCTATTCTAAGATATAAGATCTGTATAGTCAAGTAGTGGTGTGTGGGGAGCACTGGGAAAAAAATTGCACCACTAATTGATGGGTGGGGCAGTCTCGAGGGGAATTAAATCATTTTAGTAGGGTAACTGAGGTTATCTATACAATATCGCTACATTGAGAATGCGGGGCCGAACTTGAGATAAGTATGTGGCGTGTGGGATGTTAGAGGTGATTGTGCAATTGTGCACTAGATATAGGGTGTATGGGCACCCTGGTTAATTTGACTTTCAGTATTGTCTGTGAAAAGGAGACCTATAAAATGTTGTAAATATGTCTGTGGGACAGTTAGAAAAACGAGTGGAAAAGTATGAGGGACTGAACTTCGTTCGAGGAGAGGAGATAGTCTGACTGTGTGTATGTCACAAGAAAACTCCCACAACCGAGGTGAGTCAAAATACCTTGGAAGCAAATGGAGTCTCACCTAATCAAACGCGTAGAGTGGTTTGCACATAGATAGGTTGTTAATTCTAGCAGATGGAAATGAGCCTAAGAAGTGCACAGTTTAGAAAAGGGAAATAAGATGTTCCCCTTGACATAAGATGCTGAGTGTGTGGATTTCGAATTGAGTGAGACATAGTGAAGTTATCTCAAAGTGCGCCACTCGTAAAGGAAAAAGGTTGGTCTGATATTTCCCACCCAAATTTAATGATAAATTGATGATTCCAGGGATGGAATGGATATGCAGACTGATAATGTTCATTATTGGATTATAAAAATCGCGGAGGAGTCAGGATTTTCATTGGGTTGTGAAGTGAATTCACCACGAATGGAATAATTGTTATTCATTAGGGGCGTGTTATACTATCGGACATAATGACCAGCATGTTATTAAGGAGGATAAATTAACCAATACAAGGTGCCTCACAATATTGTTGTAAATTAGGAAGAGACCCTTGAGTCCCACCTTGGATAGGGAGTGTCAGAAGATGATGGGGATGGAGTTACTTCTTGAGCTAGACGTGTCAACCATAGGCCGGTGGATAGTTGAAAGAGGTGACATAAAATGTGACATAATGCGAGAATGCTTATTTTGGATTTTTGGAGTAATTGCGAATATTAACTCCAACTGATAGAGATGCATGTGATGACTTGTAGTAGGATATTAATTGCGAAGTGACTTCTGAGGCTTCATAGATGCGTGTAGGACTATGGAAAATATTAAGGAACATTATTTTTACCTTGTAATTAGACGGGAATGAATTCGGGGTATGGATTTAGGAGTGTTTATGATGACCAACATTAAAAAATATATGATCGGATTCGAATGGGAATTTCGGATGAAATTAGGATACGGGCTGAATTGAGATGTGCTCAGTATTTTGAATAAAAATATGTTGTGATATATATAAATGTCAGCTAATAGTAATGGAATTAAAAGTCGGGAAATAGACTCGTAGATTGGGCTAGTGCTACGGGAGTTAGGCACGGGTTCACCAGATTTGATTTAATTATACACATATGGAAGATGTGATAGTGTGTATATATATATATATATATATATACTTGTGTGTTTTACGAATATCGGTGTGCATGACATTTATGTGAAAGCATACCCCTCTAGTGCTATCATCGGAGGTTGCACAATATGGGTGAATCCCTTGGATAGTGAATGCAAGGAGAGTATAGTCCCCAGATCATATCGTCCGCTATTTTATGGTGTGATTTATTTTCGGGGTGGGACGTTTTGGGTATGATTCGATCTCATTCTTGGGGAAATATGACTGTCTCCACTACGTTTGCGATATTTTTACCAAAGCTAGATGTGAGTTAGCCCAACTTGAGGTAATCATGTTAGAGTGAGCACACCTGAGATATGATAGTATTATAGAGACAAGCATCATGTGAGTTATTACTCGGGAGGATGTATACTATACGTGATATATGTATAAATGTTGCAATGTACTATTACGTATATAATACGAGTAAATAATTATATACGGGATAAATACATAAAATGTGAATGTATTTCAGATTTAACTAGTGTGAATGTTATATGACTTATTAGTATTTCAAATATAACTAGTATGAATCAAAGTAAGGAATTCTTGGGTTATAGTAGCATGATTGAATGAAGTTTCCAAGGCTAGTTAGGTGAGGTAGCATAACTAATTGGGTTAGAAGGTCAGCGTTAGGTGTGCACAATAATTGAGGGGCGAGTAATATCTCAAGAGAGTGCGACACCCGCTTAAAAATGAAAAATATTAATTCATATTTAATTATTTCATTTTAATTACATGCTAAATATTTTTCAAATGGTTTTGGGCTCTCACCCGTGTCAAAATATCTTTTTCCAAAAAAAAATACATTAGGTGTCCATCCACAGGGACGCCTTAAGCTTGATGATTCATTTCAGGGATGCGTAGCTACAACGTTGTGGAGGCTTGCAAGACTTGTTGTAGATGCTTAACTTATTCATTCCTTGACTAGGTTGATGATTCATTATTTTATTTGGGCATGTCGCCCCTTCAAATATTCACTACTTTAGGTTATTGATTAGACTTTATGGTTTCAGTTTATTATTTCTGACTTGTAGTTGGATTTTACTGTTGGGAACCGATGGTTTATTCATTATTATTATTTATATATCTGTCGTGTAATGGTTTAGACATGTGTGTATGGTTTGGTTAGTTAATATATATTCTGCATGTTGTTAAGTTAAATCAAAGATAAAATTTGGCACCAACTTAATTTAACATAGGTGGTTAGTGATTTAAAAAGTTTTCGTGAGTGATGCTAAGAATGAATAAAATGATATTTCTGATTATTTTAAAAAAGGACTGATTACCCGTGGTTAAAATAGGCGGGGTGTCAAATGTGATTCTAGTAAAAAGGAAATATTAATATTTTTATGGAGTAAAAATGTGAGAGAATATTATTTTTATGTGATTGTAGTAAAAAGAAAATATGGACATTTTATGGAATTAAAATGTGAGATAATATTATTTTTGTGTGTTTCTAGTAAAAGGAAAATATAGAAATTTTTATGGAATACAAATGTTAGAAATATTATTCTTGTTAAAGATAAAGTAAGAACACATATTTTAAAGTTTCTTGGAATAAAAAGTGATTTCAAGAGAATGGTGTATTTTTTAGAAGCTCGGTGTTAAATATTTTATGGAATAAAATATTCAAAATGATGTTAATCTTGCCAAAATAATTATGAGATAAATATTTCAACTTTCCTTGCAAAAATGGAGATTTTATGTACAATGGACATTTATTGAGTTTAAGAAATTAATAAATGTCTTTGTGACTTGAAAAACAAGTTTATTACAAATGATATAAATTCTTAGAATGAAATGTATGTGTAGCCCATTTAATAGGATTTTAAGATTTTAAAGTTCGCTTCCTCATGCATATAAACTTGTATTATTTTGTAAAAAAATATATGGAAGTTTAAATAAAGTTTTGTTGGGTTTAAACATGAAATAAGAAAAATTAAATTTTGGACTTTAAAGAATGTGTGGAAAATGGGAGCTTAATAATTAAAGGTGCTATTATATATATTCAAGGTGTAAAAGTGTCAAGTGTGAAAGTTGGGTAAAAGTGTGATATTGAACAGGTGTTAAAATGACTAAAAATGTTTTAAATATTAAGTTGGAAACTTAATAACTATATCGAAAAATAACACTTGTTAAATGATTAAATATCAAGTTTGGCAATCAAAAGGATAAATTGGTAAACTTACGTAAAGTGGAACATTTTTATGATTTAAAAATGTTAATGTAAGGTGTGAAATTAACACAGGTCCTTAATCCAACGTGAGTATGTAAAGGGCGAGAATTGGTTCATCCAAAGTGTACCATCAGTTGAGATGAAAGCTCGGGGTTTGGCTTCGGCAGGGTGAAAGTAAAGAAGTGAAAAATGTGAACATGGTTAAAATATTAAATACATTAATAAGGATTCGTATGCAATCGAGAAATAAGCAAGAATGGCCTGGAGCCCTAAGGTGAAAAGCCCAAAATCACTGGCCAGAGTATATGGTGTGCATAGCCAGCGATGTGGAGCCTGTTGAAGTATGCGATTTATTGGAATAATTCCAAGAAAAAAAATAATGGAATGTGGAACATAGCAAGAAATGGGTTGTGTAATGAAACGTGTGAGTGCAACCAAACTTGAATGAGTTAATAACTTTTCTAGTTATGGGTTAAGTGGACTAGTAATATGCAAATATAATAATGTCCATAAAGTGAATAAAAAAAGTAAGGTATAGTGGTTAAATGGGTGAGTTAAGCGACCTTAGAGGGTTTAACCCGTAATTAACTCAAGGGTGTGTTCGTGAAGATTTTTCAAAAGTTAAATAAGTATTTTCCAATGCAATGACCATGTGTGTTGAATGGGTGCTTTTAACGAAAATACTAAGATGGGTTAATTGTGTAAAAAGGGAAATTTCGGTAAAGGTATGATGTTTAATTAAATAAAGTGTAGTTGTTTAAGTATTTAACCGCGTGAGTTAAATAAAGGAATAAATTCGAAGTATTAATAATAGGTTCTTTTATGAGATTAAGGTGAATTAAATCCGGATAAGTAACGTTTTTGCATAAAAGCGGTTTCATGCATTAAAGCGTATATATATATATATATATATATACGAGAAAGTTGCATGTATACGTAGTTGTAACGTGTTGAGTTTCCTTTTGCCATTCGATTCTATATTGCATTGTGTATATTCCCACTGGGCATTCGGCTCACACCCTCGCTTTGTTACGGCAAGTAGTTGCAGTTTCGTACTTCGAGAGCATGTCCAAGTAAGTTTTCTTTAATTTACGTTAGTAGCTCCGTATGCTTAGACTCCCAGATACTTCCACGGGTCCTTCACGTAGTTATATTTGAAATCAAAATTACATGCTAAACAAGTGAAACGGTAATTAAAATAAAACATGATTAGCAATATTATATAGGTTGTTCATTGCACTTCACACATAATGACTTGGTTCGGACAAGGTTGAACACGGGTAATCCATATATCTGGGGCCGAGTCGTTACAAATGGTATCAGAGCTATAGGTTCAAGGTTTCTTTTGGGAATGACATGGTTAGGTTGGTATTGGATCTTTCGATGTCGATTTAGTTAGGGCTGGTCATGCTATTTTGGTGATGGTTTAGTTCGTGTCCTCGATGGTAAAGTCAGAGAGGTTAGTACGACAAGTAAGTTAGTGCCAAGTGGCATACAATCAAGTTAGTTGCTATTAATCGCTTTCGCGTTTATGATTAAGTATGTTATTAATTTACGGGCGTCCACGCAAACCAATAGTGGCGACACAATAGTTTTAGTGTGAGGTGTTTTGTTCCAACCTTTGATGACGTAGAATCTTTTGAGATGATGAAATAGTGAAATGACGCCCATTGTGCAGGTAACACAAGTTGTGTGTAGTCGACCTAAGAGGTTGATAGTTTGGATATTGTAACTATGTAATGATGATTATGATTTCAAACGGTATGTATCCTTAGGTTCGGCACTTCTGAGTGGACAACATCATTGATATAATTAGGTAAATTTGATCCTTAGGGTAATACCACAATTTATGGTGATTCGATGAATATGAAATTTTTTGTTGGTCAAAAATTGAAGATAGGTCAGTCTTAGTGGATAGGATGTTATCATTGTGGGTGGGTGCCTTAATGGTTATTGGCAGACGAATGTGTCGTATAAGCCTTGAGTAGGATTACAGGACATTCGTGGCAAGGGGTCAGGTGAGTGACAATAATGAGTTATAGTAACAAGGGAGCCAACCTTAGGTAGCCCTCAGTGTAATGGTTAAAAGAATGATGCAACAGTGGGTGTATAGGATTTTTAGCAACACTAATGGCATAAACTTGGAGATGTACTAGTTATACACCGTGTCCTGTATCCTAGCAAAATCCTTAGTAGTGTTAGCTGATGGTTCAAATGCGTAGTGCATAATATTAGATGTAGTAAGAAGGTATTTAGATTATCCTTGGGATGAAAGGTCAACTTATCGTGATGACTTATTATGATCGATGGTTATGACCTACCATATTAGAAAATCATAGATTGCTATTTAGGCGAATGGCCAACAATCAATGAAACAAATATGGAGAGGTCTTAGGACATAATCGCTATGTAGAGGTATTGGTCGATTAATTATTGTCTAGTCTGGGTGACAGTTGCTTAGGTATACTTTGTGTCCTTAATGAACCAATTGAGTTCGATTCTCTAGAATGTGTTGTGTTCGGTAATAAGGCGTGAAACATTCGGTGATGACATTGAGTTACCGACTAAGTCGAAAGGAGTCGTTTCATATAGCCTTGGGTGAGGCTGTCAAAGTTTAATGTGGATAGAGAGTGAAACCTTATAATATTTAGAGATTCGGATTTTGGTACGATACTCATTATATTGAGGAGACCAATGCAGTAGGAGTCGTGATAGAGTCCAACAATTACCAGGAGCACATTAGAGATTTGGGCCAACGATGTGGTGATTGAGGCATTGCGTATAACAAATTTTGATGAGATATTGAAGCATGACTGTATCAATGTGGGTCAGCAGTAGAGGTCAAAGTGGCACTAGTAGAGGAATGTTGAAACCTTGGGTAACGTGTTAAACTCGTTTGGGTTCGAGGGTGTATGTTTGGTTAGTACTCGTATGTAATGACGGGCGATTGAACATCACATGGAGTCAATTGAAGTGAACCTTGGGATGGGCAAAAATAATCTTGCAACGATGCTATCTGTGATGAGGAGAGTGTGTCGCCGAACTGGGTATTGCCTAAGAATATGTTAGGGTGCGACGGTAGTACAATAGAGTGAGATGGAAATCTGGATGTGTCAGGTTAATGACATCATCATTAATGAGGTGGACAAGTTTGGTGTCAACATTCGTCGACCAAAGTGGATCGGATCCTCCAAAAACTTAAGTAGTAAGCCTTAGCCTTAAGGAGGGAAGTCAAGCGCTGACTTCCCATAGAGAGTGGGGTTCATTGTTGTTCCCTTTTCAAGGAACCGAGTAGGATATTTCGGACATGTACCAAGATATAATACGGGGATGTTTGGCCCAGCAAAGTGCGGTGGGATCTGACTTGGTCTATGCAGCTCGGTAATTGGGAGCGCTCTTGTCAAAAGGTCTGTTCGCTACTGTATTAAGCACCGTGTGTGGGTGATTGTTCTTTCAGCCACACTGTTACTCATAATATTCATTTCTCCTAGGATGACAATCTAAAGTTTGGCTGACATGACCATTAGAGACTCTAATTATGGAGAGCATGATGATGACTTGAGGACATCGTAGAATGTTGGGACTCGAAGAAGTTAGCACTAATGGATGGTTGTAGCTATGAGTATATTATATAATACTCAGGTATACATTCGATGGTTAGATACCTAGAATGACCCTAAATTAAATAAAAATCCCGAATAGTGAATTAGTGAGGCGGTTGGGTTGTGACATATAATGTATTGCCCTTTGACGTGAGAAATCAGGATTTGAGGTGAATATAAAACTTATGCCAGATTACATTGTTGAATGATTATAAAAGTTCGAAGAAACGGGGTGTATAATCCTACAATGTGAGGTGGTTAAGGATAATGAATTGGGAATTGATTGTGTTGCAATTTACTCCTGGTCGAGTTGACCATGAGAGAGTGTTACCAGTAGGGGCACCATTATGCTTGAGTATTTACAAAGGTAGCCTTAGGGCTCGACTAAGTATTATCACTGAACAAGAAGAGATTCGAGGACTGTTAGGTGAACTTGATGACATAGCCTTAAGAAAATTTTGGTGACTTAGAGTAGAAATTTGTTGATTTATTAAGTTCAAGTATGATAAAAGTCAAGAATTTCGGGGAAAAATTCCCCAAGGAGGGAAGTTTGTAATACCTCGACTTTTGATTAATTAGTTAAAACAATAACTACGTGGTGTGCATGGAGTACGATGAAAAGTATACGTAAAATATACACAAATAAAGGGTCACTTGGATTTTACGCATATTTTAGAGGACATACGTTACATGTCGCATGCATGTCATCACATGGGAATTGATCGAAACTATTGATGAAATGAGGTAATTACAAGAAGATTAAAAAGCCTCTTAATTTAAGAAGATTTAAGGTACGACGTTGGAAATTTATATATGTTACATGTGAAAATAAATCCAAATAGACTATGGATTTTTTTATAAAATAAATATCGAGTGGTGTTTGTTGGTACAAGTCATGCTAGGGACAAAATGAAATGAGGTAAAAATATAACACTAAACTATTAAGAAGTAAACAGACAAAACGGAAAAAAAAAAGGAATACATATATATCCCCGCCGGCGTAGGCATAACAACAAGGAATGATGGTTCGTTGGTTTCAAGAGGAGTCAAACAAGTGTGGGTCCTTAATCAACTATTGTAGGCGGATGAGTAGTATATAGGATTTATGCCTATCAATCAAACATGAGAAGTTGGTTGAGTAATAATATATATAAGAGAATTGCACTATTTATCTTAACAATATGGTATGGTTCGTTAACTTTCAACTAGAAAATAAGGTGGGCCCCTTCGTCAACAATTGTAGGCAACTAAAGGAACAATGGTTAACAAGCTATGATGAATAAATAAGGAAACCAATTAGGAGGGTAAAAACCTCATCCACGCGAACATGTATATAGTTGACGCAATAGGGGGCAACAACTTTTAATCGTGCGAAACGTGGCATTTAAAGTAAATCTCATCCGTTTGTTCACTTCCTGATTTTAATATATAACACCAATAGGTTTTATCCCTTGAGAATTATCTCGGCCAAATAACAATAGGGTAGTTCCCTCTCCAAGCCGAAACAGTCAAATAAAAAGTGGCATACCAAAATATTTTACGGAGTGTTGAAGATGGTTTCTAAGGGATCTTTCATAGAGACAAATTTGGTGGAGCTAGACAACCCCTTTAAGGCCACCTTAGGAGGTGGGAGATTGTTATCTTCTTTGATCTTTCATGTCTTGCACTGTTGGAACACCATTTGAGGTGGGGAAAATCTACTCTTAGATTAAAGAGTCTATTTTGTGTGCATTTATAGTCTTGTTATTTGTTGAGTGTTAAGAGTAAAATTATTATGAACATTTTGTGGGCTTCTAGTAAAAAGAAATAATAACATCTTTATGGAATAAAAATGTGATAAAACATTATTTTTATATGTTTCTAGTAAAAAGGAAATATGGACATTTTTATGAAATAAAAATGTGAAAACATTATTTTTGTGTGACTTTAGTAAAGGAAATATGGACATTTTTATGGAGTAAAAATGTGAGAAAACAAATTTTTTTGTGTGATTCTAGTAAAATAAAAATATGGACATTTTATTGAATAAAAATGTGAGAAATATTATTCTTGTTAAAGATAAATGAAGAACATATATTTTAAAGTTTCTTAGAATAAAAAGTAATTTTGTGAGAATGGTGTCCCATTTGAGGTGGGGAAAATCTACTCTTATGTTAAAGACTCTATTTTGTATGCATTTATAGTCTTATTGATTGTTGAGTGTTAAGAGTAAAATTATTATGAACATTTTGTGAGCTTCTAGTAAAAGGAAATAATAACATTTTTATGGAATAAAAATGTGAGAAAACATTATTTTTTTGTGTTTCTAGGAAAAAGGAAATATGGATATTTTTATGGAATAAAAATGTGAGAAAATACTATTTTTGTGTGTTTATAGTAAAAAGGAATTATGGACATTTTTATGGAGTAAAAATATGAGAAACATTATTTTTGTGTGATTTTAGTTAAAAGGAATAATGGACATTTTATGAAGTAAAAATGTGAGATAATATTATTTTTGTGTGATTCTAGTAAAAGGAAAATATGGACATTTTAATGGAATAAAAATGTGAGAAATATTATTCTTATTAAAGATAAAGGAAGAACTCATATTTTAAAGTTTCTTGAAATAAAAAGTGATTTTAGGAGAATGGTGTATTTTCTAGAAGCTTGGTGCTAAATATTTTGTGGAATAAAATATTTGAAATTATGTTAATCTTGCCAAAATATTTATGAAATAAATATTTCTAAGTTCCTTACAAAAATGGAGATTTTATGAACAGCGAACATTTATTGAGTTTAAGAAATTAATAAAATGTCTCTGTGACTTGAAAAACATGTTTATTGCAAATGATATAAATTCATATAATGAATTTTATGTGTAGCCCATTTAATCGGATTTTAGGATTTTAAAGTCCGCTTCCTCATGCATATAAACTTGTAGTATTTTGTAGATATATATATGGACGAGTTTAAATAAAGTCTTGTTGGGTTTAAACATGAAATAAGACAAATAAAAATTTTGATCTTTAAAGAATGTGTGGAAAAGGGGAGCTTAATATGTAAATGTTCTATTATACATATTCAAGGTGTAAAAGTGTTAAGTATGAAAGTTGGGTAAAAGTGTGATATTGAACAAGTGTTAAACTGGTTAAAAGTGTTTTAAATATTAAGTTGGAAACTTAATAAGTATTTCGAAAAATAACCCTTATTAAAGGATTAAATATCAAGTTTGGCTATCAAAAGGGTAGATTGGTAAACTTACGTAAAGTGGAACATTTTTATGATTTAAAAATATTAATGTAAGGTGTTACACGAGTGTGGATGAAATTAGCATCGGTCCTTAAGACATAAAATTATTTTAGTGTAAAATCAACGTGAGTATGTAAAGGACGAGAATTGGCTAATCCAAAGTGTACCATGAGTTGGAATGAAACCTCGAGTTTTGGCTTCGGCCAGATAAAAGTAAAGAAGTGGAATAATGTAAACATGGGTAAAATATTAAACACATTAATAAGGACTCAGATGCAACCGGGAAATAAACAAGAAAGGCACAGAGCCCTAGGGTGAAAAGCCCAAAATAACTTATCAGAGTATATGGTGCGCATAGTCGGCAGTGTGGAGCCCATTGAATAATGCGATTAATCGAAATAATTCGGAGAAAAAATAATGGAATGTGGAACATATTAATATACGAGTTATGTGGCAAAACGTGTGAGTGAAACCTAACTTGAATGAATTAATATTTTTTCTGGTTATGGGTTAAGTGGACTAGTAATTTGCAAATATAATAATGTCCATAAAGTGAATGAAAAGCGTAAGGTATAGTGGTTAAATGGGTGAGCTAAGCGACCTTAGAGGTTCAACCCGTAATTAACACAAGGGTGTGTTCGTGAAGGTTTTTCAAAAGTTAAATAAGTATTTCCCAATGCGGTGGTCGCGCGTGTTGGATGGGTGCTTTCAACGAGATACTAAAATGGGTTAGTTGTGTAAAAAGGGCAATTTCGATAAAGGCATGATTTTCAGTTAAACAAAGTGTAGTTGTTTAAGTATTTAACCACGTGAGTTAAATGAAGGTATAAATTCTAAGTATTAATAAGACGTTCTTTTATGAGATTAAGCTGAATTAAATCCGGATAAGTAACTTTTTTGCATAAAAGCAGTTTCATGCATTAAAGTGTGTGTGTGTGTATATATATATATATAAGAAAGTTGCCTGAATACGTAATCATAATGTGTTAAGTCACTTTCTGCCATTTGATTCTAATTGCATTGTGTATATTTCCACTAGCCTTCGGCTCAAGTTGCATGAATACGTAATCATAATATATATATATATATAAGAAATTTGCATGAATACGTAATCATATATATATATAAGAAAGTTGGGTATCACGTGCACAAGTGTCCTCGTCGTCATGGGACAAAGTGGGTGTTATCACGACCCCATCCCAAAATAGTAGTAGGGAACGAGTGTCTTGACATGCCACTAAGGCAACATATATTATGACTTAATTGTTTCCTTAAATAAGTGCAACAGAAATACAATCAAATGGTTATGAATCGTAAAATACTGAAAGTAAAGGATTTACGTCATCAGAGCTTTCTAAAGGAAACTTCATTTGTATTAAAAGTAACGATGAATTACAACTTTAAGACACAATTTAATAACTTATTACAAGGGAGCCAGACATGCTCTAAATGATAAAACAAACATAATAACAAAAAGAGCTCTAACAGCTGAATCTTCAACACAATCCTTTTTCGTTCCCTCCAAGCCTACTTATTTCCTAAAAAATGGGTAGTTATACAACATCAGATAAAAGCCGAGTGAGGTTTAATCTCTTAGACATTCCAGGGGTTTTTCAGAAAATTGATACCTATTCAATTTCCAACAGAAGGCATGTACATATATGGACAGGAATTTGCAGTGAAATATATAAAGTAAACCGGCAGTATATATTTTCAGAATAATCAGTTCAGAATAGAACAGATAAAACAATTGAGCAATATGTCAATTATTCATTTTTATTTTGATGGCCATGTATGCTCTATTACCCCGATAAACAGATAGTGTTACCAAATGTTTCCACCCGACAATAACACAAACAGAAAATCATGATATCTGAAACAACGCCTTATTTAGGTCACACCAGCTGGGAAGGTACCACCCAAATATTTCCTTCCGATAGTCAAGGCCAACATAGTAAGAGAGTTTCCATAGGCCAAATTAATAATTTCAGAATTCAAATCAGATGTATATATCGAGAGATATACACTTATAACAAACGACGGAATCATCGGTATCAGATGTATTTGGGAATAAAATCATTTCACAAAAGATATTTACTTTGCATAATATCATATAATCAAAATACACAAGGAATGTCACAGAATACTCACCTAGAAAATAAATCCAAAGTTACAAATATAGAGTCTTGGATCGCTCGTTAATCTTAAGATGAAACTTCTTCTTAAACTTCCTCACACTTTCTCTCACACTTTCTTTTTTATATTTGGAATGGATTTCGTGTAAGAACTGATCCTAAGGCTTCTATTTATAGTTTTCCAAAGTTATTTGGGTGTGGACATGTGTCTCGATGACTAAGCGCTTATTTTGGTGAGTCAACACTTGTCGTGTCGCGCAACGGGACTATCTTGTAATTTTTATTCACCAAAGGGCGACACGTGTTTTATCTTCTTCTAAATGGATGACACATGTTTTATCCTTATTTATATGGATGACACGTGTAAGGTGTGGTGGCGAGAATACGACACGAGGTTTCAAGCACGAAGTGTCAAGTTATTAAGGGTATAAGGGTTATTTTAGACATAAAAGGGCATTTTAGTAATTTTACACCATACAATTTTAATATTTCTTAGGGGTCCTTTAAAATATTTTATTTATAAAATGGTCCTTTTTATATTTTCATTTTAGTCCTTGAAACTTTATTTGTTTAAAAATTAAGTCCTTAAAGTTTTAAAAAATTTCATTTTCTACCCAAAAACTTATCATTTAGCTTAGGATATTCCATAAGACATTGATTTAATCAATTTTGATGAAAAAGGAGGTTATTTCAAATTGTTTAAGTCGGCCTAACTAGCCTCCCCTTCCAACCAATCAAAAAATAACACATGGTGTGGTAATAAGACAAAATACGACTTAAAGGATAAACAAATTTGCCTTTATTTCGTAATTTCGGTATAACTTCTTGCTCGAACCTTCGTTTAACACATTATTTATTGTGTTAGAAAACTAATTCATATATCTACAACTTTTTAGTTTTTACCTCAAGTCAATTGTTATATTATAATGGTCAAAACTAGTCTCTAATATGAACATTCCTACCGAAAACTTTAAAATTTTATGGTTGTTACTAATTTCATATTTTATGATTTCTGAAGGTAGGTTTAGACTGAAATAATAAATTAAAATTATGTACCATAATAACACATTGTCCATATCTCATATGGAATTACAAAACATTTAAAACAATCTATATATGAACGTATAAAAGTGGGGTCATTACATCTTACCCTCCTTATAAAAAGTTTGGTCCCCAAACTTTACTTACATTAATTTCCAAACAAGTACGGATATTTCTCCTTTATTTCATCTTCCCGCTCCCATGTTGCTTCTTCAATTGAATGATTACGCCATAACACTTTGACCAATGGAATTACCTTGGTTCGTAATATTTGATCTTTATGGTCCAAAATTTCTATCCGATGCTCAATATATGATAAATCTTCTCTTACTTGAAGAGGTTCGTGACTTAGGATATGCATTGGATCCGGGACGTATTTCTTCATCATTGACACGTGGAACACATTATGCACACTAGAGAGTTCAGGGGGTAGAGCTATTCTATATGCAACATCTCCTATCCTTTCAAGGATTTCAAAAGGTCCTATGTATCTTGGACTCAATTTCCCTTTCTTTTCAAATCGGATTACTCTCTTTGCTGGTGATCCTCGTAAGAACACATAATCTCCTCTTTGGAATTCCAACTCTCGTCGGCGATTGTCAACATAACTCTTTTGACGACTTTGAGCGATTTGAAGTCGATCTTGTATCAATTTCACTTTCTCTGTTGTGATCTGGATTAATTCTTGTCTCAATAATTTTCTTTCTCCAACTTCTACCCAACATGTAGGGGAACGAAAGCTTCTACCATAGAGTGCCTCATACAGAGCCATTTGAATACTCGCTTGATAATTATTATTATATGCAAATTCCATTAATTGTAAATGATCATCCCAATTCCCTTTCAAATCAAGTACACATGCCCTAAGCATATCCTCTAAGGTTTGAATGGTTCTCTCAGATTGTCCATCTGTTTAAGGATGAAAAGCGGTGTTGAAATTCAATTGTGTTCCCATGGATGCTTGTAGGCTTTTCCAAAAGTGAGACACAAATCTAGGGCCACTATCAGAAACAATTGAAATTGGGGTTCCATGAAGCCTAATAATTTCCTGCACGTACAACTTAGCTAACTTTTCTAAAGAATGGGTAATCTTGACGGCAAGAAAATGAGCAGATTTAGTTAACCTATCAATAATTACCCAAATAGAATCATTACCATTTGAACTCCTTGGTAAACCTGTCACAAAATCCATAGTAATATGTTCCCATTTCCACTCAGGGATAGGTAGGGGTTGTAGTAATCTTGATGGTTTCTGATGTTCAGCTTTTACTTGTTGACAAATCAAACACCGAGATATAAATTTGGCTATCTCCCTTTTCATTTTATTCCATCAAAATACTTCTCGAAGATCCCTATATATCTTTGTACACCCGAAATGAAATGTGAATCTCGAGTAATGACTTTCCTCCAAAATTTACCTCTTTAGTTGGGCATCAGCTGACACACACACTCTATTTCCAAATCTCAATATATCATCTCGTATCACAAATTCAATCCTCTTCCCTTCAATAACTTCTTCTCCAATCTTCTTTAACTGCGGGTCATTTACTTATGCAATTTTGATCATTTCCATCAACATGGATTGTACTTGTAAGTTAGCGATTACTCCTCCTTTGCTATAAATACGTACATCTACTTCCATACTTCTTAAATCTTTCAATAGAGCTTTCTGGCTTATAATAAGACATGCTAAATTTGGGTTAGACTTAGTACTTAACGCATCAGCTATTATATTAGCTGTCCCCGGGTGATAATGAATATTCAAATCATAATTCTTCATTAATTCTAACCACCTCCTTTGTCTCATGTTCAATTCTTTTTGGGTAAAAATATATTTCAAACTCTTATGATCGATATAAATCTCACAAGTCTCACCATACAAATAATGTCTCCAAATCTTAAGAGTAAAAATTACATATGCTAATTCTAGGTTATGGGTTGGATAATTTTATTTATGTGGTTTTAACTGTCTCGAGGCATAAGCTACTACTTTTCCATTTTGCATTAGCACACATCCCAACCCATTTTTAGAAGCATCACTATAAATCATAAATCCCCATGTCTCGGATGGAATAGTCAAAATTGGGGCGGTTACTAATCGATTCTTAAGTTCTTGAAAACTATTCTCAACTTCCTCAGACCATTCATATTTCATCTTCTTTTGGGTTAACCTAGATAAAGGTTTGGCAATACTAGAAAATCCCTCAGCAAATCTTCGATAATAGCCTGCTAATCCAAGAAAATTACGAATCTCCATCACATTAGTTGGTCGAGGCCAATCCAATATAGCTTTGATCTTTTGAGGGTTAATCGACACTCCCTCCTTAAAAATGACATGTCTTATAAAAGAGACGCTAGGCAACCAAAATTCACACTTCTTTAATTTCGCATATAATTTCTCCTTCCTAGGGATTTGTAACACCGTCTCTAAATCCTTTTCGTGTTCTTCAATACTTTTGGAATAAATAAGGATGTCATCAATGAAAATAACCACACATTGATCCAAATATTTTCTGAACACCATATTCATCATATTTATAAAAGCGAGTGGTGCGTTAGTTGGTCCAAATGGCATCACAAGATCATAGTGACCATATCTAGTACGAAAAGCTGATTTCAAAATATCCTCCTCCTTAATCTTCAATTGGTGATAGCCTGACCTACGGTCAATCTTAGAAAATACTTGTGCTCCTTGTAGTTGGTCAAATAAATCATCTATACGAGGTGGGGGATATTTATTCTTAATGGTCACCTCATTTAGTTCACGATAATCTATACATAACCTCATCGTCCCATCTTTCTTTTTAACAAATAACACTAGAGCACCCCAAGGGGATACACTTGGTCTAATAAAACCCTTGTCTAATAGATCTTGTAATTAAACTTTTTAATTCCCTTAATTCTAAAGGTGCCATACGATAAGGTGGTTTTGAGATTGGTATAGTTTCAGGAATAAGGTCAATTGTAAACTCTATTTCTCTACTAGGAGGAAGACTGGGTAAATCATATGGAAAAACATCTGGAAAATGTTTAGCTGTAGGAATATCTTTTAAACTAGGGTCTTTTGTTTACAAATCAATGACACTCTCAAGGAATCCTCGACCTCCCTTGTTAAGAAACCTACAAGCTTGCATTGCAGAAATAATACGAATGGGAGATAAGATGTTTGTTCCTTCAAAACTGAATTCTAGTTGGTTAGGTATTTGGAAAGTAGCTCTCTTCTCAAAATAATTTACCATAGCATGATACGATGCTAACCAATCCATCCTCAAAATGACTTCAAAGTCTTTTATGTCTAAAACTATCAAATCAGCGAATAGTTTATGACTACTAACATCTATAGGGCAAGACTTATATACTAAAGTTCCCATCAATAACTCACCCAAAGGAGTAGAAACGTGCATGCTATGATTCAAGGGTTCGGGCCTATTAGGAAAGCGATTAACAAAATGCATAGAAACAAATGAATGGGTAGAACCAGGATCTATTAAAAATTGAAAAGTTTATGCACATATAGAAAGTGTACCTGACACTACCGCATTAGAAGCTTGGGTATCAGAAAGTCCAAAAACTCTACCTTGTCTGCCTTAGTCCTTCTTTTCACCTAAAGGTTGTATCGGAATCCTTGCTGGGTTTGGATAGTCTTTTATCTGATGTCCCTTCTGTCCATATCTAAAACAAGCTCTCGTATCCTTGTAACAAGGTCGTCCTCTATGCATCTTCCCACATTGTTGACATATCTTATTATTATACCGTTTGTCATCCCTAGCTCCCTCAACATTGGATGTATTCCTACAATTATTTCTATTATTTGTGTTCTTCCCTATTTGTTCCCCAAACTTCCTCTTACCATCTCTAATTCTATTGTACTCCTCGCCATCCCTCTCAGCTATCATATCCCTAGCCACGATGTCACTATATGATGTCAACTTCAGGATGGAAATTCGACTACGAATACTCAACCTTAACCCACGTTCAAACTTTTTGGCTTTTAAAACATCAGTTATCACAACATAAGGTGCAAAATGGGATAACTCGGTAAACTTGGCCTCGTATTGACTAACCGTCATATTCCCTTGCACCAGACTCATGAACTCCGCTGCCATTTCATCATTCACCGTTTCAGGGAAATATTTCTCATAAAAGGACACCAAGAAGTCCTTCCAACCTATACAAGTATTCCTCTCCTCGTGTATTCTCTTAGTCATTCTCCACCAATGTTTGGCTTTACCCTCTAATATAGATATTGCAAATGAAACCCTTTGTTCATCGGTACACTTAAGAACATTGAGCATCTTTTCCATCTGCATCACCTAAATTTCTGTTTTAGTGGGGTTAGGAGTACCTTTAAAAGAAGGCGGGTTCAACTTCTTGAAATGTTCAATGGTACAGCTAGTTTGTTCCAGATTCCTTGGTGCTCCATTATTCACCTGATGCTCCACAATCTTTGTTATACTCTCAATCGCCTTGTATGCACCTTCCAGTCCTTCCATACTTGAACCACTTGTTCTCGTAGTTGATCTTTGCTTGGTCAGGGTCATCATCTGGATCATCTTCATGATCCCTCTTCTTTTTCTCCTCTGCACGACGAGGAGATCTAGATCTCTCTCTAGTTCTGTCATCATTCTTCCTTTCACCTCTACGATCTACATACTTTGACAACTTTCCTCTTCGTATGAGTGTTTCAATCTCGTTCTGAAGGGCTATGCAGTTTTTAGTCATATGGCCATGATCTTTGTGAAACTCGCAATATTTGGCCTTATTCCTTAGATCGGGATTTGTCTTCAGTTTCTCTGGCCACTTGATTTCCTCGTTGTTCTTGATTTCTTCCAAAACATGATTAATACCCATTTTCAATGGGGTATAATTATCGTACTTCTTTAGGACTTCCAACGTTGTCCTATTATTCCTGTAATGCTTGTCACCACCATTACCTTTCTGATCTTTCTTCTTAGACTTGTCGACCTCCACTTTTACTTCTTTATCCATATTCTTCTTCGCAGCCATAGCCTCCTCGGTATTCATAATTTTGGCTGCTTTTGCCATCAACTCGGACATAGTTTTAGGTGGATCTTTGGCCAAGGTGTAGTACAGCTTATTAGGCAGCAAACCACTCATCATAGCTAATCACAGATAAATAAATAAGACAAAGATTTTTAAAGTGGTTCGGCTAGGAATAAAGCCTACGTCCACTGTTATGTTATTGCTGAGTGTTTGCAGAATTCTTGATTATAAGTTCTCTCAAGAAATTCCGGTCCCCCTTGAATGAGGATGATACAAGGTATTTATAGCCTTGAGGCTGTACATGAAAGGTTCGATACATTAAATGGTATACATGTGAAAGGGTAATACATTTAATGCAGCGTGCGCGTCAAGAATATAAGCATTCAATGAATATTTGAGCTGTTGATTATCTGGCAATTAATGATACGACCGAGGTGCAGCTCGGACCGCCATAGTTGCTCGTTGATCAGGAGTTCCTCGGAGCATTAGAGTACCTCGGAGCGCTAGAGTTTCTCGGTGCGCTAGACTTCCTCGGTGCACTAGAGTTCCTCGGTGTATCCTCGTTGCTCGGAAAGAAGTATGGCTGGTCGGGAAATGAACTTCCTCGCTGCTATCGTGCCACGTAGATTGACACGTGTCTTCGTATTATTCGTCCACACCAGCATATTAATTTTGGTATCAACAGAGGATCATCATGGGGGTAAAGAACACCTGCCAGGTCATTTTTTGAAAAACCAATCACTAGCTTTTCTTTGTTTACCTTCCTCGAACGATCATCCTCGGCCAGATTTATTCGCTGAATATATGAACAAGCTTGAGCCTCTCCGAGGTAAGCTTTTCTTTCTGCAGTAAGGTCTCCTCCTCCTGCATCTCCTCCTGTAATAACATTACAATCAAATGACCCAAAACGAATGGAAAATACCTCTCGTTCAGGCTGCCTTGGCTTCTTGGGAAGATCAGGGTCATCATCTGGATCATCTTCATGATCCCTCTTCTTTTTCTCCTCTGCACGACGAGAAGATCTAGATCTCTCTCTAGTTCTGTCATCATTCTTCCTTTCACCTCTACGATCTACATACTTTGACAACTTTCCTCTTCGTATGAGTGTTTCAATCTCGTTCTGAAGGGCTATGCAGTTTTTAGTCATATGACCACGATCTTTGTGAAACTCGCAATATTTGGCCTTATTCCTTAGATCGGGATTTGTCTTCAGTTTCTCTGGCCACTTGATTTCCTCGTTGTTCTTGATTTCTTCCAAAACATGATTAATACCCATTTTCAATGGGGTATAATTATCGTACTTCTTTAGGACTTCCAACGTTGTCCTATTATTCCTGTAATGCTTGTCACCACCATTACCTTTCTGATCTTTCTTCTTAGACTTGTCGACCTCCACTTTTACTTCTTTATCCATATTCTTCTTCGCAGCCATAGCCTCCTCGGCATTCATAATTTTGGCTGCTTTTGCCATCAACTCGAACATAGTTTTAGGTGGATCTTTGGCCAAGGTGTAGTACAGCTTATTAGGCAGCAAACCACTCATCATAGCAGTGATTGCTGTCTTTTCTTCGTAATCTACGACTTCCAACTTCTCGTTATTAAAACGAGTTATGTAGTCTCTAGTACTTTCACCTGATTTTTGTCTAACACTTAACAAATGTGCTACTCGCTTTATCGGCTTCGCCCCAAAACAAAAATTCCCAATGAACAACTCGGCTAATTGAATAAAAGTTGAAATCTTACCCCGAGGAAGATTGTTATACCATATCTGTGCAGATCCGGTAAGAGTTCCCGAGAATGCTCTACACCTCATCTCGTCGGGGACGGCATATATGTCGGCGGCAGCTTGGTATTGTTCTATATGGAGTACAGGATCTGTCTTTCCATCATACTTGGGGGTCACCACAGGTGCTTTGAATTTCGATGGTGTAGGAAAATCCACAATGGCTTGCACAAAAGGTGTCCCTTGAACAAAAGTTCTCTGTAAGGGGTTTCTTGCCTTAGTCATTTCGCCCAGTCTATCCTCCAACCGCTGAATGGAACCTTTCCATGCTTCATTTCCTTCCTCAGGCCGCTTAGTCCGAGCAACTGATTGTTCTGACGTAGCTTCCTGAGATTTATCTCGACGAGTAGCTGGTCGTGATTGTGCTGATCCTTCTCTCAAACCTGATGGTGGCTGAAAACTTCTCAATGGAGCTCTAGGTGGACTCATATTCCTCCTTGGTCCTAATCGACTGAAAGGAGACGCCCTGCTTAATCTTTCCAAAGCGCTGGTTCTCTCCGGAGAGAGAGATATAGGTTGATTTGTATCTGTAGCCTGTATCGATGAAGTTCGCCCAGGTTGATAAGAAGAATCATTAGATTCCCCATTGCGATATGACGCAGTACGCCTGGATCGTGATTGCCCACGATCACTCCGTTGTCCTGAATAGGTAGGTGCACCGCCTTGAAGAGTTTGAATGAGTTGCCTCATAGATTTTTGCATGGCGGTTTGTCCTTGAGCCAGATTTGTCATAATTCCAGCCAGATCTGGAGTTGCAGATGGACTTGGAGAATTTCCAGCATTTCCAGCATTTCGATTACTGGATTCTGGATTATCTGCCATTGATAACAAATGATTTTTGGTGAAAAACGATTGCAACAGTCGTTTCCCACAGACGGCGCCAATCTGTTGATGTAAAAAACTAGATTGCTCTAATTATTTAATCACAGATAAATAAATAAGACAAAGATTTTTAAAATGGTTCGGCTAGGAATAAAGCCTACGTCCACTGTTATGTTATTGCTGAGTGTTTGCAGAATTCTTGATTATAAGTTCTCTCAAGAAATTTCGGTCCCCCTTGAATGAGGATGATACAAGGTATTTATAGCCTTGAGGCTGTACATGAAAGGTTCGATACATTAAATGGTATACATGTGAAAGGGTAATACATTTAATGCAGCGTGCGCGTCAAGAATATAAGCATTCAATGAATATTTGAGCTGTTGATTATCTGGCAATTAATGATACGACCGAGGTGCAGCTCGGACCGCCATAGTTGCTCGTTGATCAGGAGTTCCTCGGAGCATTAGAGTACCTCGGAGCGCTAGAGTTTCTCGGTGCGCTAGACTTCCTCGGTGCACTAGAGTTCCTCGGTGTATCCTCGTTGCTCGGAAAGAAGTATGGCTGGTCGGGAAATGAACTTCCTCGCTGCTATCGTGCCACGTAGATTGACACGTGTCTTCGTATTATTCGTCCACACCAGCATATTAATTTTGGTATCAACAGTGATAAAACTTATTGTTCTTGACATTAAAAGGTCATACAAAAAGTTTTAGGATTATAAAATTCTTGATCGTGGCTTGTCAAAGATGAAGTCGTATATGAAGTTTGAAGATTGCCCTTGCTTTGAATTATTTGTTTGTGATTTGTTTCATCTCCCATTCCCCCCAAAAAAACATAAGAAAAGGAAATCAGTTGATGATAAACCAGTAATTTCTCATTAAAACTAAAGAAACCGGCTACATATTTTTCAAAAGCTTCAACTCATAGTTACTGGTAATACTTTCTCAAGTAGTCGGCATTCCACGGGTTATTGAATTGTTTTCCTTCCAGTGTTTTTATGTGATAAGTACCTTGTCGGATGATCGCAAAAATACGGTAGGGACCATGCCTATTAGCTTTCAATTTATTTTCTTTTTAGATCACTTTCTTCAAAACACAATCTCCCTCTTTTAGGTTGCTCAACTTCGTTTTTCTATTTTAGAACTTGACAGTGCATTGTTGGTAGGTAGCCAGACGAAGTGTTGCATTTTTTCTCACTTCTTCTACCAAGTCTATGTCTAGTCTTTTCATGAGATCACTTTTAGGAAAGTTTAAGTTGAGCACTATATGACTGGGTAAGCCAATCTCTTAGGGATCATAACTTCTGTTCCAAATGCCAATATATAAGGAGTTTCGTCGGTAGCTGTCCTCGACGTGATTCTATAAGCCTCAAGCACGCTGTGTAATTCGATGATCTAGTTTCCTTTGGCGTCATGTATTATTTTCTTAAAACCATTAAATAGTGTTTTGTTAGATATTTTCGTTTAGCCATTGCATTGAGGGTGCCCAGGTGCAGAATGCAATTTTTTAATTTTAGACTAGATGCAGTTGTGTTGAAATCCGTAGTTATCAAATTGAGTCCCATGGTCTGTTATAAAGGTATATGGCATACCATAGTGGCATATGATGTTCATGTGTATAACTGGAAGACTCTTTTATAAGGCATTTTAACCAGTGGTTCAGCTTCCACCCATTTAGTGAAGTAGTCTACAACAATGACCAAATACTTAAACCCTCTTCTTGTCTTCATCAAATGGCCAACCAAGTCTATACCCTATATATCAAAAGGCTATGTAGATGTGATTGGTGTCAAAGCAACCCCCGATCTTCTATGTATGATGGCAAACTTTTGGCACTGATCGCATCACTTAGCGTATAAGGCACAGTCTGCCTTAATGGTTGGCTAATAATATCCCTACATGACTACTCATCATACCAGTGATCTTCCTATCAAATGAGCTTCACATGATCCTTCATGTACCTTTTTAATCAGGTCCTGCACTTTTTAAGGATGAAAAAATATGAGTAAAGAGATAATGAATCCTCTTTTATACAAACCCCTTATCTAATACGTAGTTAGATGCTTTGTATCTCAGTTTCCTAGCTTCCTTTGGGTCTTTGGGCAAGGTTTTTGCTTTTAATATACCCCTTTATGGGATGAGAGACCCAAGTATACTGCAATCATACTAATAGTTTCTTCATTAATACTTTTGCTTGTTAGAATCTCCACAGGAATAGTCCTTCTTAATTATGTTCTGATCACTGAGGCTAGCCGAGTAAGTGCATCTGTTTGGGTATTTTCAATTCTAGGTACTCTGACCATTTTAACTAATGGAAACTTTAATATTCTATCTTATACCTTTGCCAGATATCTTTTTATCAAATCTCCTTTGACTCCGTATATCCCAAGCACATTATTGACAATCAACTAGGAATCGTTGTGGCCCATGACCTTATCGGCGCTTAATGATAGAGCTAATTCGAAGACCACACACTTTATACTTTGCCTTATTATTAAAAGCTTGAAATTAAAAATGCAACGCGTATTCCATATTTATATCATTAGGTGTATTGATGATTAACCTAACACCACTACCAATTTCACATGAAGATCTATCTATATACATAATTTATACAGACATTTCTCTATTAAAGTTCCTTTCAACCATAGATCCATACTTGAATACCTTTTGTCTTTGATCTAAGTACCATCTGGCTGATTTTCGTGCAGTGGATTATTTTGGTTTATCGATTTTGGAGTTATCTTCTGAAGAAGTCTCCTCGGTGTGGGTTGACTTTGAGCTCTCTTCCGGAGAAGTTTTCTCAACTGATGCTTTTTTCGCCAGAGTTTGGTCAGTTGAACTTTAATTATAAGTAAATTCACCTATGAAATTTTGCTACTACTTGACCCTTTATTGACGTCTTGGGTGCATCGTGTATATCATATTATCCTAACTCCACTGCCCATGCTATCAATTTCCATGGCTTTTTTGGTTTGTGAATGGCTTGTCATAATGATAAGTCATTGTAGACCACAATAGTGTGGGCTTGGAAATACGACTTCATCATTCGTGAGGTTTCGATGAGGGCCAAAGAAAGCTTCTACTGTTGTGGGTACCAAATTTTTGCTCCTCAAAAGGCCTTGCTGTTGTAGTAAACTAGCTTTTGTATCCCATTTTCTAATCGGAGGAGTGCCGAGCTAATCGCCAATTCAGGTATTGCTAGGTATAAGTATAATTCTCCCCCCATGAGTGGTCGGGAGAATAATAATAGAGATCCCAAATATTTCTTCAACTCTAGGAATGCATTATCACATTGTTCATTCTACTCAAAAGTCTTTCTTAACACCTTGAAGAACGGTAAACATTTGTTAGTAGCTTGGGAAATGGACCTATTAAGGGCAACTACTCTTCTAGTTAGCTTCTGTACATCCTTCTTGCATGAGGAAGACTGGATGTCAATCAATGCTTTAATCTTATGCAGGCTGGCTTTAATTCCTTTCTTATTCACAATGAAGCTCGAGAACATTCCTTCTTATGTGCCGAACACACATTTGGTACGATTGAGCTTCATCTGGTGCTTTTCCAGTTGATTAAATGTTTGCCCCAAATCCATAATATAGTCGGCAACTTTCTTGCTTTTGGTGATCATGTCATCCACATATACCTCCATTTTTTTTATCAATTTGTTCTTCAAAAACCTTTGGTACGTTGCTCCTGCATCTTTTAGCCCAAAGGGTCTTGTAATAGGGTTCGAATATACTGTCGTATAATACTAATCCTCGAAAGTAATTGTAACACATGAAGTTAGACGAGCTGCTATTGTCTACTAGAATTGTGGCTACCCTTGTTTCCTGTACTCTCATTGTGATGACTCGAGGATCATCATGGGATAGAGCACTCCAGATTGACCATTCTTAGAGAAACCTAATCACTAGTTCTTTTTTGTTCACTTTTCTTGGACGACCGTCGACATCATCATACATGTTAATTTACCAAATATATGAACATGCTTTGGCTTATTTAAGTAGGCTTTTCTTTTAGATATTTCATCACCGCCATCCCCGTCTCCTCCTATAATAAAATATGTAAGAGGGTAGTCCCCTTAAAGCCTGGGAGTAGAGTACTAATACCATCTGAAGTGTAACCTCTATAGATATGATGATAAACGATAACCCAAGAGAACTTTAACAAAGACAACTGAACACACAATATTGTATATAATCAACACTCAGATTGAACTCATAAGTCTCTCGTGTATAACTCAAATAATAATAAAGTAAACTCAAAAGCAACCACATAAAGAGAAAGAGAAATAAGCACCCTAGATGCAGCTTGGCAGGTAACCAACACACAAACCACCTCTGATAGATCTCTGCTTAGCTATTGATAGCTTCACAATAAATGACAATGGTGGGTAAGTAAACTCTCTGATTTGCAATAACTTCTCTCTGATATATTATCTTTTTAGCAATAAATATTTAGAAATAACTTTCTTATCTTAGAAGTGGGTGAGACCCATAAATAGCCCCATACCCCTTACCGAGACGTCTCAGCCTTCATTAATGTGAAAGACTTGCCTTTCACACTTTAAGTCTCAAAACTTAAATGTAATACCCCGTAATTTTGAGGGATTTATTTATGAATATGGTATATAATTTTAATAATAATATTATTTTATTAAACGGGATGTTGATATTATATTTATTTTTATTTGAAATGAATTGAATATTAAATTCAAAGTTAATTGACTTTTGGACATTTTGTAATGGTTTAAATATGTAAAGTTGATAATTTTGAATTAAAGGGAAATATAGCAATATTCGTTAACTTAGTCTCCAAGCTAGGGTTTGAGAGAGAGACTATATAAGGAATATTATGGGTGATTATAAGGAAAGGGAGATGAAAAAGAGAGGCCAAAAATGAAATCCAAAGAGCTAAAAACGAGTGGAATGAGAAGAGCCAATTTGGAATGTTTATATCTTCTTTTTAAGTGGATTCGAATGAGAATTGAGAAAAACTCAAAACATATACTTGACTCAATTTTTCGTGTAGAATCGAAATCTGAAGTCGGATTGGCAGTTTAGATAATTTTTGGATCTGATTTTTATAGGTTCTTAAAATTGGACTATTTGGGGTTATCTTGTGTTGGAGCTATAACATGATTCGATTATTTTCACGAGAGGAACGTGATGGTGGGATCAAATTTTGAGGCTGATTTTTATGTGATGATTCATGCAATGATTTAAAGGTATGGGGTTTTACACAATATGCTCTTTAAATCTCTCAAGAGTTATTCTGTTGAATTTTTGTTAATTGAACTCACATTTTGAATTGATAAATTCATTGAAATCTGGAAAAATAATTATTGGAATTATTTTGATTCACGTGGAATTATTCATATTGTTATTGAGCACATTGTCATGAGATTTTAATATGGCACGGAGGTTGGGCACCCGCCAAAATTTCTGTTTCCTGGGCTATGGCTTGATAAAGCATATACGGATGTGGTGAGGCCTGGTGACCCAGTTAAAGTGTTGTTGAGAAATTGTATTGATAAATGCTTTGAGATTCGCATTTTGATTTGAATATTCGTACTCGTGTTGTTACGCTTTGTTCATCGTTAATATAATTATTGAGCATCTTTCTTGTCGTATTGTGTACTTCCCCATATTTTCTTTTAGTGGCAGGTTAGCGCGGATTTTGGGGCGCTATGGAGATTGATTTTAGCGAGGATTGTTTGGGAAAGAATTGTATTTATTTTGTTGTATAGAGCATTGGAGACTTGTATTTTATTTTCGAGTTAGTTGATGTATGTAATTCGAGAGACTTGGTATTTATTTGAAGAAATTGAGATTTGTAGTCTCTCTTTTGTTGTTGTGGGATTTAGATGCTCTATACCTTGTTATATTGTGGATTTAGTTTAGTTTTATCGTATTAACGCTCCGTTCGCTCTCTCCGGGTGGGCGGGGTGTTACATTAAATTCCTCATGGATTAACACACCGTACATCATAATCGTTAAATATGAGGACATGCCTTTTGCCCACATACTGTGGTGCAGAGGACTATCACAGCAGGGGTGGCTCACCAAACCATTTGACATCCCCAATACTACAGTGGTTTACTCAAGTTCAGATTAGACAGCGGACATGTAGCTAGTGACGTCGGCTGTAAAGTAGATGTGACATTTAGTAGGGGACTGTTTGACTCAAAACTCAATATGCGATGGAACTCAAGGTTACTCCAAATAACCTTTCATAATGTAAAGATCTCTCGGTGTTTTACCAGGTGTATCCAAGATGATCAGGACAGTCCCTAACGCTGCCTCACTTATAGATCCTCTAAACTAAGTCCCTGTGAAGTTCCCACAACGAGGTCATTCGATAGAGTTCTTTTTTGTCTTTTTAACCTTTTTATCATTTTGGTCCTTCCTCTCGGAGTTCTTTTATCCATCGATCATGGAATCAAGGGTCTGTTTAGCAGCCATAGCCTCCTCGACATTCATAATCTTTCCATCTTTAGCCATTAAATAAATCATAGTCTTAGGGGGGTCTTTGGACAGAGCATAATACAACTTCTCAGGGAGCAAATCGTTCATAAAGACAGTGATAATTTTCTTTTCTTCATAATCTACCACTTCAATTTTTTTTTTGAAATGAGTGATATACTCGCGAGTGGTTTCCCCTATTCACTGACAAATACTTAATAAATGAGCCACCCTTTTGAAGGGTTAGGCTCCAAAGAAAAAATTATTAATGAATAGCTCGATAAGTTTATGAAAACTAGAGATTTACCCATAAGGCAAATTGCTATACCAAATCTGTGCTGATTGGGTGATAGTGCTTGAAAAATGCTCGGTAACTCATTTCATCTAGGAGCCTCGTATTGCTTTACATGAAGGATATGATCAATTTTTCCACCATACTTAGGAGTAACCACGAGTGGCCTGAATTTAGCATGCATGGGGAAGTCCACAATAGCTTTAACAGAGGGTGAACCCTTTACAAAACTCCTCTGCGAGGGATTTTTTGATTTGGCCATTTCTCTCAAGTGGTCTTCCAACTGCTGGATTGAACCCTTAGAGGGATGATCATTTGGATTAGTTTTATAGGAAGCAATTTTAGCGGCTCTGCCATGCGTTTATGCTAAACTCTCTTCCTCAGAAGCCTTCTCGACATAGGTGGATCCTCGCACATTGGTTATTGACTTAACATAATCTTTTTGATAATTTTGAGATCTGGATGGCTCCCTATGATAGTGGCCTCTATTTTTTCGGGGACCTAGTCAATTAAAACCAGAGCCCCTACTTAATCTATCAATGGCACTCAACCGTTCTTGTGAGAGAGACAGAGAGAGTGAGAGATAGAGACCATCATAGTAATCTGTGGATCTTATGGAGGAGATCGTACCAGGGTAGTAGAACTTGTTATATGAGGATCTGGAGTGTCTGGATCTACTTTTTTCATTCTTGGGAGCTGGTGGTGGCATTTCCCTTTTAGAAGATGAAGCGGCAGCTAGTCTGGCTTGGAGCATTTAAGTAAGCTGCCTTACTGTTTACTGCATTACTTCTTGTCCCTTTGCCATGTTCAACATGATTCCTTAAATATCTCCTATGCCAGGATAAGCATAAGAATTGAAGCAGTGCCTCCAGAAAGACTCCTTTCTGGAATGTCTGTCATATCTCGACAGTGTGATTGAAAGGTAGTACTTAAGAGAAATTGGTAGGAAGCAACAATAACTTTTCGTTCCTACAGATGACGCCAATCTATTGATGTCTAAATTTGGGTTATATATTTTAGGAATGATCTTAGCTCAAGTTTCCCAAACTTATAATCACAGATAAATATCTAATGATAAATAAAGGAAGGAAGTGTAAAGAGACACAATATTTTTTACATGGTTCAGCCCTAGAATGATGCCTACATCCACTGGGTAATGTCACTATAGGTTTAGGGTTTAGTACAAGTCTCTTATTAACAGTTTTTAGGGTTAGGATGAAGTGGTTCTATCCCCCAGCTAAGAGAAATAGTAATCTATTTATAGTAGTTGGAAGTTAAAGAGATGGAATGCCTTTATACACTAGGCATTTACATTTTTATACGATAATGTGCAACTAAATATTTGATCACGTGCATGTGCAGGGTGGCTGTTGAATATCCCACATGTGGCTCTTCATATTACTTATGGTTCATCTTTCAAGGTGTGGTTGGCGAGATGGCCGACCAAGAGATATCTGAGCCGACCAAGTTTATTCACTATTTGAGGGTCTAATGGTAATGTTGACAGGTGTCACCATTTTATTGGTCCACCCAACCCAATTATTTTAGTTTAAAACAATGTATTTTAAGTACGAGTATTATTGGTTATGAACAAATATACTTGGAGTTTTATCCAAAATATTTTAAAACTTTTGAATGGCAAATACTGGTTTGAAATATCTGGGCAAAGTCATGACCTGCCTCGCCCCAGCTCCATTGCAATGAAGAATTATTCGCTATATCGAAGGTTTTACACTGGTGATTTCATCCAAGTACAAATTCGCTGGATATAACCACGACCTGTTTTTTTAACATGAGTTATCTACATTGACGCATTTCCTCCCTGTAGCGAAGCTCTAATGAGAGCTTCAGATATGGCGCCAAAAGGCATCTTTCCAAAATAGTGCATTATAAAATTTGAAGATTCTCTTTTGCATCCATATCGCTTGTTATGTTCAAGAAGTAACCTATTTTGTGTGGAGAAGAATGACTTAAAGAGTTTGAGAATTTGTTTTCATAAGTTTGAAAACCCTAATTTAATTAATCTTATTCTTCATCACAAAATAAGATAAAAAAGTTTAAGATATTTTAAGAAAGGTTTTCATTGTTTATGAAGATATAGAATTTAGATTTTCTTAAGTGCAAAAAAATTATTTGCATTTTTGTGATATCCATTGTTATCATTCTTGTTTAATATTTGAAGTTTTATTACTTCTCTCAATACTTGAACAAATCATTTTGTAAAATTTGTTCTTAAGAAACTTTAAATATTTTTTTATATCTCAAAAATACTTTGTGAGTTTATTTTAATTTAACAAACATTTTTTAAAATTTCTTTCAACCTTTTGGACTTTTAGATCCTATGAAGTTAGATTTGAAATAAAGGATTTTTACTTGTTCATTTGTAACATAAAGTGTTTTTCAACTTTAAAGAAGATGAAAAGATTTGTTTCAAGTGTGGCATTATCAATTGAAGTTGACACCCGATATGTAGCGAGTTATCGGAGAGCGACCCGTACTTCCTCTTCCAACTAAAAGGTGGAAAAAGTGTCTTGTGGATGTTTTGCATTCTTGAATATAGGAGAGGTCCAAGTTTGTAAATCATTTATCCCTTTTGTTAAACTTTACCTATATAGTGGAAGGTGTCGATTTTGCCCGAGATTTTTCCCACAAGGGCTTTTCCCTCATATAAATCCTCATCTCAAGTGCATGATTTTCTATTTCGCATTTTGATTTTTCTTATATGCTTCATGAATATAGATTGTTAAGTTAAATCATTATATTGTCACTTAGACACTATGATTAAGTTTTGTCCGAATTTGGATTAGAAACAAACATTATCTTCATTTTGATAATAATTTTTAATTTAGGCAGTCCCTCTCTACATGCACATTCTTTCAATGTGTATCAGAGCTAAGGGCAGAAGTGTGAATTGGCTGAACCGCGCTGTAGCCCAGGTTCATTTATGCAACAAAGAAATAACATCATTACTATATATAATCCCAACCCAATATATTAGATAATATCCCGCCCCACCTTAATACCAGCCCATGCCCACACCAAGCTCATTTAACTTTTACTCAGCTAAGCTAAGCCTTCTCAATTCTCATCTCACACGATAACAATTTATACCCACTTTAATTTAATTTAATTAAAAGACAAAATCCTTCCTCAAACAAAACCCTTATCACAAAACAAGCCCCTTTTCTCTAAAAAAAAATCACAACGATCCTCCCATGTTTGGTGATGCTCTCGGAAACAACAAAGTGAAGGTAATTTTCTATGACTTTTCTTTAATCTTTATCAACTCCAAATCTATGATGGTATTTTTTTTAATATGAAGTTTAAAAAGCCTTAATTTTTATAAAAACTAAATTGTATAATTCTTAATTTTTGTTTCTAATTTTTACAGTCTTATTTATTGTTGGTTGGAGATTTTATTTTAAACATATTCTTCATCACCAAGGTATGTTAATTTTCAAAACCCCAAGTTTTTGTTTTTATTACATTCATTATTTTTTATTCTTTCTTAAGTGTTGATTGTATATGTATTGTATGATTATGATTTTAGTCCCCTTTTTTATGTTAAAGCTTGTGTAAAATTAAAGTAAGTTATTTAAGTGTAAATTTACTTATAGAGTTTTGAATTTTTCACTAATTCCCAAAATATTATAATTTTATTATATTAATTGTTAGTTATTTATAAAATCGTTAACTAACATTATTTTTTATTTGTCTATTTAACTAAGAAAGGTGTATTGTTTTCTGCATTTTTTAGGTTATAATGTCAATGAAAACTTTGTTATCGTTTTTGAACCAAAATTGACGACCAATTAAAAACTGACTTGTCTTCTATATTAATCGATGCTAATCCTTCACCCTCCATAAGGCTACCTCGTAAAATTCAAAATACTGAACCTAGTGAAGAAGATAACACTTTCACTTAGGATCCTGGTATGTGTCTCCAAATGTGGAAAGAATCCGTTAACGATCGCGATGAGGTTATAAGAAAGTAACAGAAAATGGGGCCTTATCAACCCAAACTTCAAGAGTATCCACCCGTCCAAGATGGAAACAATTTTAACGCTTTAAAATTAGTTGGTATAAAAGATATCCTTGGTTTAAGTATTCCATTGAAAAACATAGCATATTGTTTATATTGCTTCTTATTTGAAAGTAATCCACCGACTCGGTCAACATTTATAATTAATGGGTTCCAAAGTTATAAAGGGGATGGTGGCCCTAAATGTGAATTTTTGCAACACATGAGATACCCCTCTTCAACACATATGAGTGATATTAATTCTGATGAAGATTGATGAATCATTTTCAACACCTTTGAAGAGTGTTGTATGCACAATCTAAGGAAGTGGTGGAGAAGAACCGGTTGCGTCTCAGTACATCTATTAAATGTGCGCGTTGGATTGCATTTCAAACATGTGCATCTAGAGCTCACGATGAATCCCCCGAATCACTAAATTATGATAATTTTATTAAATTGATAATTCAGATCATAATACACGATAACAAAGTTGCCGAAGTTGTCATGAAAAATGTTCTATGAAATGCAAAGTATACATCTCCAATGATTTAAAAAGAAATTTTGAATATTCTTGGTGATAATATGAGAAGTAAGATTCGTAAAAAAATTAGAGATGGGAGTTATTGTATATTGGTTGATGAAGCACAGATGAATCTATCAAGGAGAAAATGGTCATTGTCTTAAGATTTATTGATGAGGGATGTGTGGTACGTGGATGGTTTTTTAAAATTGTTAGCGTTGGAGACACCACTTCTTTGACACTTAAAAAAGAAATATCTGGGGTGATTTCTTGTTATGATCTTCATATGGATAAAATGATCGGTCAAGGTTATGTTGGGGCTAGCAATATACGTGGGGCTTGGAATGGGTTACAAGGACTCTTTATTAAAGAGTGTATGTACGCTTACTATGTGCATTGCTTTTCCCAAGAACTACAACTTGCGTTAGTTCCGACATCTAGAGATGTGTAAGATATATGGTTATAATTTTTAAAGTTAAATGTTTTTGTGCATCTTATCGGTGCTTCTTCGAAACGTCAAAGTGATTTACATTCGAGAAAAGCGACTAAAGTTGCAAATAAGGTGGCTCTTAGTGAACTTGAGGCAAGAATAGGTGGTAACTAAATTAAGACATTGCATCAAGCTGAAGCCACTCGTTGGAGATCTCATTTGATTTCCGTTCGTAGCTTGATTGATTTATTTGGCCCATCTTGTCAAATTATTAAAAATCTTTAGAAGAATGGTCCTAGTCATCCTATATCATTTCAATATGTCTTTATCTTTTATTTATTGAACAAGATTATGGGAATCACCGATTTATTTTGTCAAGCCCTTCAACAAAAATCTCAAGACATTGTAAATGCTATGAATCTCATCTCAGCTATAAAATCACTCATTCGAAGGTTAAGAAAAAATGGTTGGAGTTCATTCTTTGAGAAAGTGCAATCACTTTGCAAGGAGCATGGTCTTGAGATACCAAATGTGAGTGATTCTTATAAAGTGGGTACCGCTTGTTATTGTTAGAGATATGACAACATTACAGTTTATCATCATTATGAAGTTGATACATTAAATGCTATAATTGATTTTCAAATAATAAGTGTTGAATTATAGATTCTCCGAGGGAGTAATGGAACTTCTTATTCTTAGTTCAAATTTAGATCCACGTGATGATTATATGTCATTTAAAATGGATGATTTATAAAACCTTACAGAGAAGTTTTATCCTAACGATTTTACTAAAGAGGATATACATGTTTCGAGGCGTCAGTCAAAACACTATAAGCTTGATATCCTCCATCATCCAAGTTTTCAAAATCTATCTATAATTTCTGAGTTATGCAGTCAATTAGCTAAAATACGAAAGAAAGAGATATGTTCATTGGTTGATAAATTGATCTTTTTATATTGACTCTCGCCGTTTCCACTACATTAACTGAACGAGCCTTTTTCATCTATAAATGACCCTTAGCAATAAGATGGAGGATGATTACCTATAATATTTCATAATACTCACCATACAATGATAACTTGTAGAAGATATGGATTTAGAGTTGATAGTAGATGATTTTTATTCTCTAAAGGATTGTAGGGTCCAACTTTATTAACTCATTATGTATATTTTTGTGCATATCTATCACGTGGACTAGATATAGCAAAATGACACTTTATTGTCTATTTTTTTTATCTAAGGTTAATGTATCACTATCGTTTAAATAATTTCGGTATATATGATTATTTTTATTAAATATTATGTTAGCTATATATTTGCCTGGCCGTGTGTAAAATCCTGACTTCACCTCTGATCAGAGCTAGACCTCATTTGTATTAGGTGTAAATACCTAAAGGTAGATCTTGTGTGTGTATAATTGGATTTAGGGTTTGAGATTTTTATGATTTTCTTAATAGTACGTCCAATACTTCTTATCTTGAACTTCATTCTCAGTCCACCTTTACATGTCGTCCTTCATCCCAAAATGAATATGAATCGTATGAGGATGATAATGATGATTTTGGTTCCTTTTCTCTTGAATCTAAATACGATAGATCATATGAAGAGTCTTGGATTTTTTTAAAGAGAATAATTTATTGTCTCCAAATTCGAAGAATAAAGAAATGAGAACAATTATTTACAACTTAAGGCATCTATGGTCGATCAACTTTAGTTGACCGTGATCACATGTGTGATAAGATTAAGTTGTTAATGGAATATCCTTCTATCGTTAATTAAATTTCAACAAAATCTTTAATAGAAGAAAATAGAGATCTTCGATAAAGGTTAAAACTCTTGACATATAAAATTTAGATTTTTGTAATGAGCTTGCACTTTTAAAAGATGAAAATAAATTTTTGTGCATTTTAAAAGCTCAAGGTTCCATCCTCTTTGAAAAACTTAAGTGTGTTGATGTTTATTTTTTGGATTTAGACTTTTTGGATGAGTTAAAAGACAAGAACATTACTTCAATATAAACGTATGGAAATTTTATCAATTTTGAAGAATAGAGAAAATATTTTTCTACATATTTCGAAAAATTGAAGAATTATCTTCTTTTATTTGTAGAGTCCAAAATCGCATTGGAAAAGAAAGTTGAAAGTCTTAAAAATGATTTGATCATTTCCAAAGAAGTAAAAGTATATTTAAAAAGAGGATCACAAAAACTTGGGGATATTATCTTAGTGCCGACTCGGAGAGAACATGATAAAAGAGGGTTAGGTTTTAATAACTTTAATGTTTTATCTTCCACTAATGAAACAATTTTTATAAATATTCTTATCAAAATAAGACAACAAGCATTGAAAAATCTCCTTTAAAAATTTAGATAAAAAAGAAGATGCTCTAAATAATTTTGAAATGAAAGACAAACTTGTTCATCCTAAGTTTGATAACAAAAATCACGTGCTTAATCATAATAGACATAAAAATAACTTTGTTTGTTCTCGTTATTATAAGAAAGTTCCCCCAAAAGATTTTGTTACAAATTAATGAAAGTTTATCATTTTGAAAAGGTTGTTTCCAAGCTTAGAAACCATTAAATAAACTAAAGCCGTTTAGATGTGGTCATTATCACAAAGTTAGTTATTTGAGGAAATTTTGTTTTTTACTCAAACCAAAATTATCTTTGAACCTTGGTTAAAAAGGTAAGAAATTCGTGGGGAGCAATAAGGGTAAAAAAACTTGGTGATTATAGGAAATTTGCACCTAATCCCGTTAAAAGACAAATTTAGGTTAAAAAAATCAAAGCATTTTTTATCACGTGGATAAAGAAAAGAAAAATATGTTTAATGTCCCATTTGAATCTAAGTCTACTCGTGTGAGTCATGTATGGGCTAGGAAGAACATTTAGTATGAAACTAAAGTTAATGCGAAAAAGGTTTTTAAATCAGTTCTCTTCACCTCTAAACTCTAGAGGTTGTTTTATTTTGGATCACAACATTTGTTAGCATTCTACTTCATATAACTTATGCTAGACTGTGTACTTTTATTTCATATGTGAGTTTATATTTTATATTCTCATTTAATAACTCATATGTGGTTTTCTTGTCTTCTTGATTTTCTCTTGATTTATTTCTTCAATGGATTAAAAACACTTTTCTAATTGAGAATACTTTGTTTTGGATTTGCAAAATTGTGTTTATTATTATATACTTAATGTATATCTTTTGATATTATGTCATGATTTTTTTGGTTGTATATATCTTTCAACGATTTTGTTTTCGTATAATCGCATTTTTGCCTTCTAAATGATATACTTCATGACATATATTCGTATATCAAAATGATTTATTTGATCATTTTCTATTTTAGGCAATATGAATTGTGCTTCAGGAGATGAATTCTATTTTCTTCTATGTTTTATAAACTTTGAAAAAATTTATACTTTTAGAATACATTATCATATCTTATTGCACTTTACACCGCATTATATATTGTGTTGATACCACTTTATAAGGAATGTCCTAGATTTTAGATCTTCGACAAAGTATTCAAATCTTTAAACGGCTTGTGAAAATTTGTATGTGAGGATTTTCCGTTCATGATTTGGATAATGTTGAAAAAGCTTATGCTATATAAAAAATCATGAGTGAAGAAGTGGTCAATGCTTTTGGATGATGCTACCTTTAAAACTTGAAAAAAATGTTTCATTTTTATGCTTGACTTAAAACCACCACATGAACTTTTTTTGAACATATTAATGTCTAAAAGATTTTATATATGCGAAATTGGGTAACACTAAAGATATGTGACAAAAAGTTTTAACCATTTACTAATTGAGGGGGAAAATGGTGGTTAAAAATGATCCTAAATAGGGTGTTGTAGATTTCACTTGAGTCAAAGCTTTACCTTCTTTATATTATGATTCATTAACTTAATTCAACTTGAGCTTGAACCTTTCTTTCAATGGTGTTCATTTTTTTTTGTTTTGCACAATTGAGATATGATCTTATGTTCTTGGTTAAAACTCTCATCATGCTGTTAAACTTTATGGATGATCTTTTAATGATTATGAACATTGGACATAGTGCTCAAACTTTGGTATGTGTGATAATATTGTCTATATATTTTTATTTATCAATAGTGGGTCTTGGTGTTATTCTCTTATTGCATAAATGTTGATTATAACACGTAAAACCCTTTATTTAAGATAAGTTGATAGACGCTAAAATTTATAACATTTCCTTTGCATCTTATTCTCTTTCCCCATGTAGTATATCTTGCAATGTTCTTAAAAATATTATTTGAAAATGCATGATTGGGGATATAACCTTTATTGAATGATAAATTTTTTTGATACATATTTTTACATATATATTCATTGACTGCCTTTCGACTCGATATTGTTTATCCATGTTTTTAGTGTAGATAGTGTTGACATTGGCTTTTATATTGAAATAAAATTTTTATATATGTTGATATTATAGTTCTTAC
This sequence comes from Sambucus nigra, assembly GCA_949130495.1. NCBI lineage: Eukaryota > Viridiplantae > Streptophyta > Magnoliopsida > Dipsacales > Adoxaceae > Sambucus > Sambucus nigra. The sequence goes on along the minus strand of OX422218.1, from coordinate 408,933,168 downwards.
GTTAGGATAAATATTTTACATTATCTAAATGTGTTTGATCTTCACTTGTGTTGATCTTATTTGATAGGATACTAGATTAAAATGTGTTGAATATTAGTATATCCTATATCCTTGATGGTTGCAATTCATGTTATTACCCATGCTTCACCATTGGATTTAGTGAACATATTTCATAGATACTCACGTTGTTACATTTTTAGGTGCCTAGAAATTGTGTTTACATATTTTGAGTTTAAGGATTGATATGCAAACCGATTGCTACTAACTTATTGTGCTTCCTACATACATAATTAATTTGTGCTTTGTATTATGTTTAGTACATAGTGAGTGTTCACTCCTAAAATCTTGATGATAGTTTCTATATACTTGTCTTGCTATGATATTATTGATCTTATGCGCCTTTATATCTTATATCATATGATTCATATCTCATATTAATCCATGCGCTTATTATGCTCACTTAGCATGCCCATTATATTTTAAAACTTATTTTCTCTAATCATATCACATAGTTATGTTCCTTATGTCTATGTTCTTATATTTCTTGGTCACTTCATCTGTCTTTGCAAAAAAAAAAAGTTATATCAAAGGAGAGAAGACTTGACTAAGGAAGAATTAACTTGTGACAAAATAAAGTTAGCAATAAGATTTGGAAGGATATAATTTGTTGTATTAGATAAATTCTAGAGCTATATTAGGACGAGTTTTATATGTGGTAAATAGATTAGTGGGATTTTTGTAATATATATATTTGGACATGCTTTTTACTGGGTTATCTTTGATGCCTATATATATATTGTTATCATATAATCATATCCTAGCTTATCTTCCATCTCAATTACATAATGAGATATATTAAATTCAATCCCTTAGATTATTTATAATTAATTGACTTCTTTATTATGTTCTTAATGATCTTAGTTCTAGATTATATTGTCCTTGCCTTTGTCCATTCCATGACAAAATGGGGGAGAATGATTCTCCTTCCTATGTAAGGAATGCTGACTATAAGTTTCGTTCCTATGAGGAATATTTCCTTGGGAATAGTTTTCTTTGGAGAGAGACTTACTTAAGGGGGAGAAAATTCCCTAGATATGATGATCAAGGTTAGTATCATTATGTGATATAGTTTATACTGAAATGAAATGATAATAGATAAACTATGGAATGAAGCATATATATTACATCTTATTCGGATATTAGATAAACTTGGTATATCATCCTTAGTAATTAGACGAACCATGCTTACATTCATCATATATTATATTCATCTTATTACTCTTGTTCTCTTGTCAATATTTGTGCATTGGTATCTTAATGTCTTTGCTAGAGTTTAACAAGAAACCATGTTAAAAGAGTAATGAACGATTATGTCATTTCTATCCTGCCTTTGGCTGGGAGAGTCATGTCATAGGTGATATATTTGATTCACTTATTTGTAATATTTTGTTTATGTGTATTGTACATAATATATAAAAGGTGAGATTGTAATGACCCCAGTATGCTCAAAATCTCCATAATATTAGATTGTCTTATCAAATTCCTGAACACATTAAGTATAAAGCTTCATTTTCAAGACTATAAGACCAAAGTTCTTCGTCTTAATTAGAAAAGCTACCTTATACCATGAACAATGAGATTGTCACTTTAGGATAAAGCTAAAGGACTTAGAATGACTTATTTTCACCACCCTTGCTTTGACATAACTTAAAATTGGATTTTATTAAATTGGAAATTGTGTTAAAACTCGTATGTGAGTTGGTTTGGACAAATTTGAACAAATACACTATGTAATATACTTTTCTTATAGAAAACTATGTTTATAAAAAGTGCATTATGTGTGTATTTTAAGTATGAGTGTATTGGATTATGAACAAACAAACTTGGAGTGCTTTTGCATGGAAAATGCTAGTTTGAAATCTCTGGGAAAAGCCAAGAACTTCTTCGTTACAATGAAGGTTCGTCACTGGTGCTTTCGTCCAAGTCCAAACTATTTCGACATAACCGTGACCTGGGCTTTTGTTGCAGGTTCACTACTATGACATATTTCCTCACTGAAGCAAAGCTCCAACGACAGTTTCAGATCCGGCGCAAAAAGGCAGTCTTTCCAAAATATTGCATTGTAAAACATGAAGATTCTCTTTTGCAGTCATATATTTTATTGAGTTCAATAAGAAACCTATTTTGTGCAAACAAGAATGACTTAGAGGGTTTGAGATCTTGTGTTCACAAGTTTGAAAGATCTTATTTAATTCATCTCCTTCTTCATCATAAAATAAGGTTAAAAAGTTTTAGATTTTTTAAAAAAGGTTTTCATTATTTATCAAGTTAAAGAAATCAAATTTTCTTAAGAGCAAAAACCTTCTTTGTATTTACGAGATATCAATTGTTATCATTATTGTTTAAAGTTATTTGAAATTTTATTACTTCTATAAAGACTTGAATAAATTATTTTGTAAAATTTGTTCTTGAAAAACGTTAAATATTTTTTATATCTCAAAAATACTTGTTCCTTTAAGACTCTCAAAAGTATTTTTGATATCTCAAAAATATTCTTGAGCTTATTTTGATTAGCCAAACACTTTTTGAAACTTTCCTCAATCTTTAAGACTCTCACATCCTAGAAAATTAGATCTACAATAGTGGATTTTCACTTGTTCCTTTGGAACCCATAGGTTTCTTCAACTTTAGAGAACATTTGAAGATTTGGTGCAAACGCAGCATTATCAACACAAGTTGACACATGCGACGTGGCATTTGGTCGGAGATCTTTCAGTATTTTGCCTGTGTTCTAAAAAATGCACCTAGGCACGGGGATTTTTTGATATGCCAAGTTTTGGACCTACGTGTGGATTAAGGCATAGTCAATGATGGTCAACGTTTTCGAGGGTAAGGCGAGAAAAAACGTGCATTTTTTGGGGGGTAAGGCGTGAAAAAACGTGAGTTTTTTTATTTTTATTTTTTATTTTTGTATTTTAAAAAAATAGTATTTTAATTTACAAATATTCAAACATATTTTTAAGGTATATACCATTTTAGTATTTTAAATAGGCTTATCATAGTTAAAAAAATATTAAAATATATTTAAAAAGGCCTAAATGCATTTTCACGTCTTTTTACACGCAAGGCCCGTCTAAGCTTCTAAGGCTTAAGGCTTGATCTCCACGCCTCGGTCATTCCCCGTGTTTTTAAGAACCTTGGTATTTGCTCTTCTAGTTAGAAGGTGGAAAAAGTGTTTTGTGGATGTTGTGCATTATTGAGTCTGGTAAAGGTTCAAGTTTTTCAGTCATTTTTCCTCTTTGTAAAACTTTACCTATACAGTTGAAGGTGTCGATTTGGCCCGAGGTTTTCCCTCGTATAAATCCTCATCTTAAGTGCATGATTTACTATTCTGCATTTTGATTTATCTTATACGCTTCATGAATGTATATTGTTAAGTTAAATAACCTGCTTTTGATAAATGATTACATATTTGAAAACTGCTTTAGATCGAGGTCCACTGCCTAAAAAATAAGTCCCCAGTCGATAATATCTCCGATCTAGGGTTACCTGTTTGAACGGGGTCTCTAGTGGATGACCATTGTCAAAATTTCGTAAAAAAAATATTTTGATCTTTTTACAAATGGATTTTATTAAAATTTTATCCTATCACTTCCAAGAAATTAAAATAAACTATAAGGAATTCTAAAAATTTGAAAATCTTTACCTTAATGAAATGTTTGGTACGCAACGAAGTGTTTTAATTTGTTTCGATAATCTTAATCACGATTCTTCATCTTTTTTTATTAATATAATGTAGTATTACAAATCAATAGACTCGATACAAAGATACAATGACTCAAAATATTTGTCCTATAATTAGGTCGACACAATCTAATACCTAAAGAGAGTGAAAAATAAGTCCTTACGAATCTCCCTCTTTGGATATTTCGGGACGAAACCAAAAGTTGAAAAGATCCAAAAAAGTCGGATAAGAAATTCCTATACATCAATATACATAATCTCAATCCCTATGAGACACGATAGAGTTGTGTGTCATCTTTAATCAATGGTGTATCAACATCACGGGCCCTACAAGTCTTACACAACATATACCACATGACATACCGAAGATACAATAGATATATATAAATCGAGAAGAATTATAAATGCATGCACTAAGTACTCACCCTAAATATATACTCCCCCTTAAATCCCAAAAAATCTCCCCTTTTTGTCTGAGATAGACAAAGGAAGAAAAAAAATGAAGTCTCTAACCAGTCAAGCAAATTAAGAACATCAGATAATCAATTTAAAGCATGTGATCAATGAGATACGTGATATATATGCATGGAAACACGAACATGATAAATAATATATCAATAAAAAGCATCGTATCCATATCTCAACATGACAGGTAACATCAATGATATCCTATAAAACTTGTAATTATTAATAATAAGCATGTAACTAAAAAAATTCTACAATAAGAGACGTATCACAAGTAAAAATTATGAATATACTAAATCAATAGTTGTGTCATACATGAAAATATCCAAAATAATAAATATGTGTCTACAAACCATGAATCTCAACATAGTATAAAAGAATAAAATATACAACATGAAATATCTCCCACTCTTTGAATGTTACATCATCAAATAAACTAAAAATGAAATTTCTTTCGATCATGCATCGACACAATCATCATCATCTATGACTCCATCTTTCCTTGCTCGATCTCGCTGTTCCCTCAATTATTGTTATAACCTCATATCCTCTATTATTTCTCTGAGTTTCTCCCTCTCTGGTAGAGTTGCAAGATGCGCCTAAATCACTAGCGTCTATTGTGTTTGTAGTCATAATTTCTTGTTATCTCCCATTTGAACGAGGTTAATGAAGTGATAAAAATGCACACCTAATAAGCTTGATGCACTGGTGAAGGTGAGGTAGTGCTTAGGACTGAATCCTGAATTGCTAGGATGTGTCCAGACTCAACAAATATAGTGTCATCCTTATCTGAAAAAGTCAGAGAATTAAATTTGGCAACATTTGGTACATAATACTCAAAGCGATGAATTGTGGCCTCAATATAAAGTCCTATCTTGAGGAGTGAGAGGAACATCAATTGATAGCATCATGCTAGTGAATAGCATCCGATAAGGTAAGAGCGTATGCAATTGAGTCTCTATAATTCTTGATGGATTCTATGTGACTCAAAATAACAGATGTGAATTCGATGGTCATACTGGTATCGATGACATTCAAGAATTGAATGTAACTAGGACTGTTGGTACTATGATTCCCTGTCATTCGAAGATTAAAACTAACTATCTTAATGAGAAAACAACCGTAGAGTGATCAATGCTATACATGGTATAGTAGGTAATGATATGGTTTAGATGCGCGGGGTACTGATGTAATACCCTTTAATTTTGAATGGAATTGATAATTAACTAATTGCACGAAATGTAATTAATTATATGGGAATCGAGATTAATTATATAGTTTAATTTGTTAATTTAAAGTTATTTACGAGAATTTAAAGTTGAAATGAATTTAATTGGAAGTATAAAGTTTATTTCGTAATTTTTAAAAGTTTTATGGGTTTGGGTTTAATTGTTTTAAACTTTGGCTATTAAACAGTAATTATTGAATGTTATAAAGTGGTTTGGACATATGGGGATTTTGGGGGAAAGACTAATCGTATGATGGTATATAGTGCATTTATTGTGAGGGAAGTTTAGGGTTTGTATGATTGCACGTAAGGAATTTATATCAAATAAACTAATTGGTGGAGCACATATTGGGCTAGGCCTACAAACCGTTATAACAGAGGTATAAGCTGCTATAATGGGTCTAGTGGCTACTGTTGCAAGTGTACTTCTTAAAGAAAGGCTTCAACCCTTATTTAAGACTAATTCATGCATCCTATTTTTTCTCTTAACATAAACCCTTCAAACTCTTTGCTCTCTTTTCTATAGATTTTTATTCCCCTAATTCCTGACCCAAATTCCATCCTAAATACAAAACTAAAACCATAAATTAAAATCCCATATTTCAAGAAAAGATTCAAGGGAGGATGTAAAACCTTTTAATCAAATTTTCAAGAGGTTTCACGACTTCACCTCTTCCAAATTAAATTAAGTATTTGGGCTATGTTTAGGCAAGTTACTTGACCAATTCTCTCTTTTTATATATACATTTCCTAATTTCACATAAACCCTAATTTTAGGCTTAAAATCGATTAGTAACCATTCGAATTTTGAGATCCACTGTGTTGTGACCCTATTTTGATGAAATTAAAATATGACACATATTGTAGAATGGGATTTACCCTAATTTAATATATGAAATGTGAAATTGAACCAAGAACTAGTAGACTTGCATATTATGGTTGGCGATTAATTATTAGATTAATGTTAATTTGAATGTATATTAAATAATTAAGACTTAATTGGGGTTAATTAGTGTTAAAAATGCATGTACTATATAAGATTGTACATTTAGTTTTATAAGTAGTATCTTTGGTAATAAATGCATAAATGAGGAAGTTACAAACTTGTTTATTTATAATTAGAGTTTAATTACTTATAATGATACATAAATAATGATTTTACCCATGTGTATAATCTTGAAATGTAATTTGAACCCATTTAATTAATTTGTGTTCTCATAAATTGGAAGTGGAACCTAATTACACATGAAATTGATTTAAACCTTGATCATTTCCCCTTATGTTGTTAGAAATAGAATAATTGTGTAGTTGGATTAAAAGGATTACGGGATAAACGTTGTTGGCTTATTGGTTTGTGGTTTTTGTTACTTTATGCTGGACGGATGCGGTTGAAATTGAAGTTGTTTTTTTTAATTCTCTTAATACTTAATTTAATTCACACAAATAAATTCTTAATTAATAATAATGTCTTAACGAATACGCTATCTAGACATAAGTGTATCAGGGGGTTCCTTATTTAGATTTAAATTATGAGACGTCCCACGCATGGAGTTTAGAGGTGCATAAGTGTGAGGATTTTAGAAATCTATTATTAACATAACTCATTTATCAAAATGTTTAGATTTTTGTATAGTTCCATGATATATACATCATTGCAAGTCATTAGGTAATCCCTTTAAAAGTTAATGAAATAACATAACATTTAGATTAAAGTCTAATTTAGATTGTCCCGAAGTATTAGGTAAATGGAATATAATAATATTGTGATACACGATAAGATAGATGTGACATATGGACCAATGATAAGATGTTAATGATATTATTTTAAATGATACGATTAAATGGACAAAATTACTAGTGAGTGCAGAGAGAGAACACTTTTACTCATATGTCCAGAGGGAGAATGGTTTTATGTGTTCGTCATGCCAGATGTTTCTTGTCCCGACCACACTATCACGAGGTGGTGCCCGGTCGTCGTGACGGCTTGTGGCTTTGATGGTATATGGTTATGATGCATCACATAGTTTAATTATGTGTATTGTTTCGGATATGCAAAAGAAAGGTGGTGTCCCATTATTTGATGGGATTTACTTGTGCATCACACAATTTTGATTATGTTTCCGGTCGTGCGAATGAAATGTGGCATCTATATGTGTGACGATATTTATGTATATGTACTGCATGTTCATGAGATGGTCAGGGAGAAGGGGAACATGTCGGTTATGATTTAATTAATTAATTATTAAAACTAATGAGTTAACTAAAATGGAATGTGAGGTACCGTGGCACATGGTTGGTTATTATTGTAGGCCAGATAACTTTGAATTTATCACTTGTATAGGTTTTAACCCGTTTTGAGTTGAGTAGCTTTTGGACTTTTGAGTTGAGTAGCTTCGGTAAATTTATCACTACTTTTGAGTTGAGTAGCTTCGGTAAATTTATGGGTTTTAACCCGTTTTATTCGTGGAAACCTTTCAAGTGCTAAGGCTGGTCCATATGATTAAACCTCCTACCCAGTTAGCACATGCTATCATCTTCCCTCCTCTTCAAATGTCATAATTAAGAACATCGACGTAGGTTCATTTCCAAGGTGTTATATATTTTATTTCAGTTGTGTGAGTTTAGTATATTGGACTTAGTTGGCTTGCATATTTAGACATGACATTGACATGTATATTTTATTTTAGTTAGTTTTTGGATTGAAACTATGTATTGATACATCTAGAGACTTATTGTGTAGTTGTTGATATGTGTCTTAGTTAATGATTCAACTTTTCAGTTGTGTATTTGAGGTTTATCATATCTTATTCATATATTGTCTCTTATTTAATTTGTTTCCATACATGCTGAGAATGATATTTGAATTGTTTTCACAACTTGTATATTTTAATGTTTGTAAGTGATAATATATGCTTTTTTCATGACAAGGGAAATTATCCCTCGATTCTAAATCAAACAGGACGAACACTAGAATGAACATATCAAAGATGAGGTCCCCAAAGGCCAAATTTTGTGATAGATGATTTTAGTCACATGTTATACATGTATATGGACTCAATAAATTAAGAGGATCATATGTCCTACTTTGGTGCAAAGCCAAATGTTTCATCACCAATATAAAGGCATCTATTCCTTGTAAAAGGGGCACTAATCTCTCCGTTCACAAGAGCTCCATTGTAAACAACATGGCAAATATAGTGAAAAGTGGGAATCAAAATCCCATCGTGGACATAGGCCATTAACGACTGATCCGCGTAAAATATGGTGTCCTTACACAATTGCTTTTCTTATTTATTCATCTATATTTGTTGTGCGATCTTCTGTATCAACAAAATGTCTTCGTATATGAATGATGCAATTAGTTAGTTGTTTTATTTCATCTCATATTTTTACAAACATAAAAATGTTAGTAGAATCAAGTTTTGAGGAACTCCATGAATACTCAAGTAGAGGTTCAATATAACCCAGTTCTTATGATTAAATGGTTGCGAAAATTCTTATTTCTGGAAACCCATCATAAGGCCAAAGAGAAAATATCCTATTGATGGATTTTTGATAGAATGCATAAATTTTTTATCATTCTCAATTGAAGATATATTTGTTTCAGATATTTTAATTTTATTAAATTAAAAGAAGAAGACAAAAAGTCAAATAAGAAGATCAGTGGAACAATTTCCCCGCTTTCATCAATGACAATACCCCCCCAACTAGGTGCATATTTTCAAATAATTTCATAATTTGATAATCACGAGGGGATAGGATCAATCTTATGCACATGACTCATGAATGATATAAACCATCAATTTCTCAACATTCAACTCTCGACAAACTCCCGAATTTGTAGGAGATTCAAAATTTAGCGAAAATTCAAGTTTCTTTTAATCGGTGGCCAATAATTATGGATTTGTCAGACCAATTGCGCTTCTGGTTTTGTCCTAACATCATACGGATTGAGAATAGAAATAACACAATTAATGCAAGCTATAAACCTCTCCAATTATCTCATCACCACCAAAACCATTCATAGACCGATCCTTCCACTCACGAACTCAGACTTTCTCGTGAGTCGCGACTATCCAGTCCATCAAGTGAGATCGCATCCATGGTCGGACCTGCTAAGATGTCCAGATCTAAGTTGCGAACCTATTTTATTTTTATTTTCTTCTTTCTGGCAATGGAGAGCCACAAACCCCGAATGATTCAGTTTGCCTACGTTCATGTCAAGCGGCTGTTGATGTCAGACCACTCTAATGGAAATTAATAATTAAGTTCGAAAATAATTTTTAATTTCAATTTTATTAAATTTTAAAATTATGAATTTTCTGTTATAAAAGTTGTATTTTAAAGTGAATGTCCACTATAACATGTCTCATATTGAAAAAGTAGATTTTTGGGATGAGATGACTTGTATTATAAATAAATGGATGACCCGTTCATTATTGACACACCAATTAATGAGAACTTTTCATTTTCCTAAAATTCTCTCTGTACCCTATTTCTCTTAATACGTTATCAGCACGAAAAAGCACGCAGTGTAAAATTTATGGCCAAAACCGAATAGGAACGCAAAAGTCATCATAGGCCATCAGACGTTTAAATACTTATTTTATTTCAAACGTCAGTTATTTTTCACACACTGATTGAGGTTTGGACTACTAATCCTTCTATTCATATGATAACTGTAATAACTCGTCTTTTTATGACTTTTAATTTGATGATTTATTGAATTTAAATTGAGATATTAATTTAATATTAATCCAAAAATTATTTTAAATATTTATTAGCGTTAAGAGAGTTAGTAAGTATTGAAAATTTGTTGAATATTACTTGATGAGTAAAGTAATATATAAGATTGATTTTATTAAAATTGTCACGAGTGAATAAAATGGCCATTATGGAAATTTAAGTCGGGACGCTCCCGTGTCGTGTCGGGACTAAATTATTATTATTAAAAGTGAAAATATTATAAGTCAGCCGTATGGTCATTTCGAGTGCGCCAATGTGTCCGGAAGGATAGAGATAGTCAGAAAAGTATACTCGGGGGTAGGGCTGGCAATTTTTGACACGATAACCCGTTTACGGTAATAACCCGAAATGACCCGAACATGACACGATTAGCTTATATAGATTTAAGAGTATCTGAAACTTATACTTAAATTAAAATCAAAGCGACCCGAAAATGACACGACTAACCCGAATTGCCACCCCTACTCGGGGGTTTAGTTTGGGACTCGGGGCTTTTTTAGGCCTAATTGGCATCCCGGGAGGATATTTTAGCCATTTTGTATTTTTGGGTAATTAAACCAACGAATTTCCCTAAGGTATATCAGCCATTTGAGTTGGGCTTTTAGGGTTAATAATCACAAAACTTAAGAACGGCCATTAGAGAAGAGGGTAGGAAGCTTTCCAAGCAATTCAAGGCCAAGAACTCACCCGTTTACACCGCCCCTACCACTTAAACGTAGATCGCACGAAGAGGAACGCAACCATACCTTTTTCATCCACAAAACAGACCCTTGAATTTCCAGGCAAGTATTTATCTTGCTTTTCTTTTAGTTATTATTTCATCCATGTTAGATTAGGATTGTTATTCATATGTTTCATAAAATACTTTGAGGAATTTGAGGATTTAATCACATGTCTTGTTGGAAATAGATATTTTGGACATCCCAATCATATGTAGAGGATAACCCACGAATTTTTATGAGCTTAGAAGCAAGAAATCTGGAAAAGGATTTAAAAGAATGAAAGTTTTATGAAAATTAGGGTTCTTGTTAAATATGATGATTTACCCCATTAATTACATACCTTTGATGAATTTGGACATGTTTCATGTAGGAAATCATGTATATAGGTGTGGGTACCCGAAAATTAGAACTATGGGCCTGGACGAGTAGCCCAGTCCTGGCGGCCCAAAGTCCAGGCCCCTCATCTTTTATATTGATCCGGTCTCCCCCCACGATCCCATGAAGGGAAGTTATAGGGGAGATGGAAAACATGGAGGAACCCATCACCTCCACTCATCTACATGTACATGTATATATTAAACCCTAGGTCCGGGGCAAAAGGACAAGTTGTATTCTCTGTAATCACTCTCCGGAGTATATAGAAATAATATCGACTGCACCACCGTGGACGTAGGCACATCTTTGCTGAACCACGTATATCCTTTGTTGTGTGATTGGCATCTTATATTCCTTATTCTTTTCTTGATAATTGCTTCTCTCGTATTTATTTGTGTTGCATAATAATTGCATCCACAATAGGTATATATAACCAGTAGTAATGTTTTTTGGGAGTGTGAGAATCGTTAATGGCATTTTGGAGTAATTTGGAAGATGAAACCAGTAAGTTGAAATTGCAGTTTCTGGGCAAGAACTGCTTGATCGATCGATCGACCCAAGAACATCGATCGATCAACCCCCTTTCCTCAATCAATCGACCCCTCCTGAAAAACTGCATATTTTTTCCCTTTTTGTTTAATCCGGTTTAAATACGTAGGAACCCTTGATTATTATTTATAGAGTATAATGAGTCGTGAGGAGGACCAGTAGGGTCTAAATATACTCCGTTGAATGAAATTTAATATAGGATGAAATTTTGGGTTAACGAGGAATTTCGGTACACATTAGAGATTGTGCGTAAATTCGTCAATGAATCGAGGGAATCGTGAAAGACTTAGACCAGAAGGTTAAAGAGGGTATACCTACTGAAATTGTATTTAGCAAGAGAGAATACTTCGAGAGATGAGAAGTAAGTGTGAAAGAAATTATAAGTGGGAATAAAATAGATGAATCCCTTATGCGAGATAATTGGGTAAAATTGTACTAAGTATGGTTAATAATAATTATGGGTCATGGGCGAATCTTATTGGAAATTGTGTATCTATATATGGCCGTGTGACAGTTTACATATATTAAATACTTTAATTATGAATAATCATACACGCGCTACTTACTATCACGGGGGTTGCCGCACCGGGACAGTCTTATCTCGATGGGACCTTTATGGGGGATATTGACTTGTACCCTAGAACATAGGATTCCATGGTACAGGCTATCTGAGAATGATAGTCAGACGGTCTTAAGAGACCTGAGGGGTATGTGCTGACCTCTTAGTGACTTGGAACAATGCTTCGCCTCCATTGTGTATGTATTGTGTTAATACAGTTCGAGAGTGATTCCGAAATAGTATTTCCCTTAGTACGAGTGATACGGGGACTTAATAGCAGAGTATGCCCGCACCATAGGAATTATGTGGTGTGCCGATAGTATATATAATATATAAGTGACTGATATCTCTCTCTCTCTCTCTCTCTATATATATATATATATATATATATATACTAGCGGATGCCCGTGCCCGAGGGCACGGTGATAAATTTGTCCCCGTGATAAAATCCAGCCAATAATAACCAGTCATTTTTTAGAAAAAAAAACTTTAAAAAAAAATAAAATAAAATAATTTTTTTTTAATATTTAAAAAAATTATTATTTTTTTAAATATTTTAATAAAAAAAATAATAAAATAATAATAATGTTTGCATGCATACATGCATGTGTATGCATGCAAGCATGCAACACATAAAATGCCATGCATGTTTATCATGCATGTCTTATCATACATGAGTTACTATTCATAACACCATTGTCTCATATTATATATATATATATATATATATATACTTATATATGGAAGCTTTCTACTGTGTTTATAAGTAGTTAAGAAATGAATAAATGCTTCAACTTTATAATAAGTGATCGGGAATTTGTAGCGGTACGATGTTGCTCTAATTAACATAATAAATCTCGAAGAGAATGATTTTCTAAAACTAAATATAATAACCTTTCTACTTCTCGGGATAAAACTTTATGGAAAAATAAGTCAGATAAACTTATGAGAATAGTAGTACGGTAGGCGAGCATACTAAATGAGAGGCGAGAATTCTCAAGAGAGTGTCGCATACTAACATGGTTGTTACATTAGCCGGTAATAATTTTAAATACTTGCTAAACTATTTTAAACTATTTTACACTCGGGCTCTGACCCGTTTTCTGTCATCTTCTCTCTCTTATGTGTGTGTGTATATATATATATATATATATATATATATATATATATGTGTATTACAGGTGCCCAGCCACAGGTGTTTCATGCTTTGGTTCTTTGGATTGGATGTGCTGCAGCTTGTATGGAAGTTGCAGGCTCTTGCTTAGACGACCTCTTCATTGATTCAGTTTCTATTTTAGTTTTTCATAGTTAGGGCATGTGTCGCCCGATTTCCTATCCCGTTCGGATTTGTCAGAGATTTATGTTTATGTTATTTCCAGTATTTGGCACTCTTTGGGGATTTAGCTCTTGTCAGGATGATTTCATTTATAGTTCATAACTTGGTTTGGTTTATCTAGATGATTTAATTCTTGTGTGGTAATTGTCATCCTTATGAGTTTTGTGGCTCTTAAACTGTTGTTATTAAAAAGGTTTTCATATTGGAATTTAAATAAAATGTAAATAAGACTTTAAATTGTTTTGGCACTTAGTTTAATTATTTAGGGTGTTTTAAATTGGAAATTTTATTTTGTGGTAGTGATGCTAAGAATGAACTAACCGTTCATCTTGATTTTAATTTAATAAAGGCCTGATGACCCAGTATTTAATTAGGCAGGGTGTCACAGGTGTTATCAGAGCATCGGGTTCTAGTGTCCTTTTGGATCTGTACGGCTTATTTCGCTTCCAGCTTAGCTTATTTGATTTAGAGCCCTATTTTAGAACTATTGTATTCTTGTATTTTCGTTTATTTCTTAAGTTATTTGAGATTTGATAATAACTGTAGACTAATAAACTTCCTTCTCATTTCAGATGTGTTTGAGATGCACATCTCGAGACAGGAATGCCCAGCCTGAGCAGCCAACAGATCCGGCTCAGGGGATTATGAACGCAACTGAAGTAGCCGCCATTGTTGCTTAGACGGTGAATGTCGCATTAGCGGTGGTGCAGTAGGCTCCACCCCAAGCTCAGGCAGTAGCCCAGTACCGGTATAACTTCCCACTACATGGGAGCAGGTTAGGGATACCTTTCAGAAGACGCATCCCCCGGAGTTCTCGGGTAGCTCGGACATAGCAGTTGCTAGCCAATGGAAGAAGGATATCCAAAGGAATTTGCACATGTATGAGTGCACCGATAAGCAAAAATAGTTGTTGGCTTTCTTCAAGCTAGTGGGGGCCACTTTGCAGTGGTGGGAGTCCACCACCACCTTGGATGAGAGGGACATCATCACAATTCAGTCATTTTGGGCGCGGTTTGATCGCAAGTACTTCCCATCCGCCGTGCAAACTGAGATGATGTGGAGGTTACTAAATCTTAAGCAGGAGAGTATGGTCGTTGCTGAGTACGAGGAGGAGTTCAATAGACTTCTCACTATAGTGCCGGATGAGGTACCCACTAAGGAGAAGAAGATACAGTTGTTTGTAGATGGATTGATATGGAGGATCCGTTAACACCTCATAGGCAATCTATCATTGAGTACTTACACTGACGTACTCAACACTACTTCGTTGTACTGTCAGGATCACCGCTTCCATCAGTAGGGGAGCAAATGAGCAGGGGAAGTAGTACTGGTGGGGCACCAGCAGCCGAGGGACAGACCTATCATAGTGAGCAGAGTTAACATTAGGGGGACCCTGCCAAGTAATTTCGATCAGGTGATTCTAGACAGGGATTTGGGGGATTTAAGTAGGGTCAGCAGGGCCAGTCTAATCAGCAGGGCCAACACCGTCAGCAGCAGGGTCAGCAGGGTCAACAGGGCCAACAGTGTTTTCAGCAGGGCCAGTGACGGGGTGGTAACGGCCAACAGGGCCGTGGACAGCAGGGGCAGAGGGGAGGTAACTTCAGGGGCAGATGTTTTGGATGTGGTAAGAATGGCCATAGGCTCCAGGATTTCCCAGAGGGGGATAGGGCCCCACAGTAGCAAGGTGCCCGTAATAAGCCGCAGAGGCCCCTCTTTCCAGCCGCCCTTCCAGCTTCATCTCAGGTACCAACCCTACCAGCCATCTCTGCAGCTATAGTTCAACAAGGGCAATTATAGTACGGATGTGTCTATAACGTCCACCAGGCAACAACACCTCAGGCACCACCCACGATTGAGGGCATGTTTCCTATCCATGGCACTATGGGTTGGGTTTTATTTGATACTGGGGCCTCAAACTATTTTATAGCTACTCATTTTGCACGGGCCTTAGGGTTATTAGACACGATAAAGAACACTGTGACATGCGTAGGCTCACGACTGGGGAATGGGTCGTTGATTTTCTTTATATGCTGGGGTGTAGGTATAGAGATTGGTAGCTTGATTTTACCTGCAAACATGCTAGTCTTAGAGATTCATGAGCACGATGTCATCATTGGCATAGATTGTCTCACTGCGTACAGAGCCATGGTTGATTATTTCGGTAGGAGTATTATCTTTTCCATTCCGGGGCAGGAGATATTTTTGGTGGCGATGCCTCACCCAGAGGGAGGATCTTTCACCCATTTGTATTACATAAAGGAGGATACCTCTAAAGATATTGTGATTCCCCTAGATTCGATTCTAGTCGTTCGTGAGTTTTTGGATGTATTTCAGGAGATACAAGGCCTACCCCCAAGTTGAGAGATAAATTTCATCATAGACTTGAAGCCGGTCACTCAGTCGATAGCACGTGCACTGTACCATATGGCTCCAGCGAAGATGAGGGAGTTACGGGATCAGATAGAGCAACTGTTAGGTCAGGGCTTCATTCGTAGGAGCACCTCACCTTGGGGTGCTCCAGTGTTATTTGTGAAGAAAAGAGACGGTTCAATGAGGTTATGTGTGGATTACCGAGAGCTGAGTAAGGTCACAATACAGAATAAATATCCATTGCCTCGAATTGATGACCTGTTCGACCAACTGAGAGGAGCAACCTTCTTTTCAAAGATAGATTTGAGATCGGGATACCATCAGCTACGGATTAGGGAGCAGGATGTGTCGAAAACTTCTTTCTTGACGAGATATGGATCCTATGAGTTCAGAGTCATGTCGTTTGGGCTGATAAATGCTCCAGCCGTATTCATAGACTTGATGAATTGAGTGTTTAGAGAGTTCTTGGATCAGTTTGTCATTGTCTTCATAAATGACATCCTGATTTATTCACACACCGAGGAAGAGCATGCCGAGCACTTGAGACATGTTCTTCAGACTCTACGAGAACATCAACTGTATGCTAAGTATGAAAAGTGCGGATTCTGGTTACGGGAGGTACAATTTTTGAGGCATATTGTGTCAGAATTGGGGATATCGGTTGACCCGAGCAAAGCGTCGGCAGTAAGGGAGTGGGGACATCCCACAACATCGACAGAGGTACGTAGTTTCTTGGGGTTAGCCTGGTACTACGGGAGGTTCATCCGAGGCTTTTCGAAGATAGCGGGTCCATTAACAAATCTGACTTGCAAGGGGATTCTGTATGTTTGGGATGATGCTTGTCAATTGGCTTTTGATGAACTAAAAGATAAGTTGACTTCGGCGCCAGTTCTTGCTTTGCCCAAGCCGGGAATGGAGTACCTGGTGTACATTGATGCCTCTTTACGGGGTCTCGGGGGAGTACTTCAGTAGTAGGAGAAGGCTACAGCTTTTGCCTCCCACAAGCTTAAGCCTCACGAGAGTAATTACCCCACCCACGACCTAGAGCTAGCAATGGTCGTATTTGCACTAGGGATTTGGAGACATTACTTGTTGGGGGAGAAGTTTCGCTTGCTCACAGACCATAAGTCACTGCAGTACTTGTTCACTTAGCGATAGTTGAACATGCGTCCGCGCAGATGGTTGGAGTTTGTGAAAAACTACCAGTTCGAGATACAGTATCATT
The DNA here is from genome assembly GCA_949130495.1 of Sambucus nigra. Taxonomy (NCBI): domain Eukaryota; kingdom Viridiplantae; phylum Streptophyta; class Magnoliopsida; order Dipsacales; family Adoxaceae; genus Sambucus; species Sambucus nigra. The sequence continues at coordinate 408,915,849 of OX422218.1, read as the reverse complement.
CGAGAAAGGCTAACGTGGTTGCTGATGCGTTAAGCTGCAGACCGGTAGGTGACGTAGCAGACGTATGAAAAGCTAAGTGGAAATAATTCGGTCACCAGGACGCGATAGCCCGTTCCTTTATATCTGTTATGTCAGTCACACCCGAGATCGTAATGAAGGTGATACAGGGACAAGCAGCGGATTCATTTTGCCAGGAACAAATTGTACAACTCTCAACTGAGGGCCCTGAGCCCTATTCAGTTAGTTTTGATGGGGGTTTAAGATTTAATGGGAGATTAGTGGTCCCGGAGGGAGAAGACTTACGTCATGCAGTTATGATACAGTCGCACGAATTCTGATTTATGGTACATCCCGGAGGGGATAAGATGTACCAAGATATGACGCGACAGTACTGGTGGAGTGGGATGAAGAAGGACATTGCAGAGTTCATGTCCAAATGTCCTACCTGTCATATGGTAAAGGTGGACAACCAGAGACCGCCAGGATTACTTCAGCCGTTGGAGATACCTACGTGGAAATGGAAGAGTATTTCTATGGACTTTATTACTGGGTTGCCTACATCACAGCGGGGTCACGATTCCATATGGGTGATTATGGATTGGTTGACCAAGGTAGCTCACTTTCTACCAGTACAGACAAACTACACCACAAGCCAGTATGCACAGTTATTCATTACCGAGATCATTAGGCTACATGGGGTGCCCTTGGATATTGTGTCTTAAATGGTTTAATATTTTTATGTCACGCTTCTAGGAGAGATTTTAGGAGGCCATGGGTACAGAGTTGAGATTGATCTCAGCTTATCACCCACAGACGGATGGACAGACAAAGCGTACCCATTAGATGTTGGAGGAAATGCTACGCATGCGTGTCCTTGATTTTGGAGTAGGTTGGGAGCCGTATCTTCCACTGGTGGATTTTTCTTATAATAACTCTTATCAGTTCACGATCAACATGGCCCCATTTGAGGCGTTGTATGGCAGGCCTTGTCGTTCTCCCACTTGTTGGATAGAGGTGGGGGATAAAAAGTTACTAGGGCCAGAGATGATTCAAGAGACTTTAGCTAGGATTGAGCTTATCAGGAGTCGCATTCGGGTAGCCCAGGACCGGAAGACGAGCTACGCCGATGCAAAGCAGTCTTTTCGAGAGTTTAGCGTGGGGGACCAAGTATTACTCTGTGTGTCTCCAATGAGAGGAGTGATGAGGTTTAGGAAGAGAGGGAAGTTAGATCCTAGATACATGGGACCATTTCCCATTATTGAGAGGATTGGGTCGGTGGCATACAGATTGGGGCGGCCCGAGCACTTGCACCGCATTCACGATGTATTCCACATCCCATCGTTGAGATGATATCTTCGGGATGATATGGCCCACACCCACATCGTGATAGAGGATATTGAATTACAAATCGACACCTCTTACGAGGAGAGACCAGTGGCTATCCTAGACCATAGCGAGAGAAAATTGAGGTCGAAGGTAGTCCCACTTGAACGGGTCTAGTGGGAGCATCATAATGTGGAGGGGTCCACTTGGTAGCGCGAGACAGATATGTGCAAAAGATATCCAGATCTATTCTTACCAAGTATGCCTTATTTTTTGAATTTCGGGATGAAATTCCGTTATTAGGGGGGAAGTATGTAATACCCCGTATTTTTATGGCTTTTAATTTGGGGATTTATTAAATTTAAATTGAGATATTAATTTAATATTAATCCAAAAATTATTTTAAATATTTACTCGCGTGACGAGAGTTGGTAATTATTAAAAAATTGTTGAATATTATTAGATGAGTAAAGTAATATATAATATTGATTTTATTAAAATTATCACGAGTGAATAAAATGGCAATTATGGAAATTTAAGTCGGGATGCGCTTGTGTCGTGTCGGGACTAAATTATTATTATTAAAGGTGAAAATATTATAAGTCGCCCGTATGGTCATTTAGAGTGCGCCAATGTGTTCGTAAGGGTCGAGATAATCAGAAAAGTATACCCGGGGGTTTAGTTTGGCCCTCGGGGCGTTTTTAGGCCTAATTGGGATCCCGGGAGGGTATTTTAGCCATTTTGTATTTTTAGGTAATTGACCAAGCATAAATTCTTCTGAATTTAGCCCCTTAAGTTAGTAATTTTGATATCTCTAACAAAGTAATTGAATTGTTTTTATCCCATATCACTGCCATTGACTATTTCTATCGAGTACCCCGAGTTTCGTGTTTTTCTTATTAATTTTACAGGTATTTAGTGCAAGAAAAGAAAGAAAGAAACCGGAAGAAAGGAAGAGAACAAAGGAAGACAAGTCAAAGGGGCAAAAGCGTAAATTTACATCGGAGTTCGGATTTGAAGCCTAAAGGAAAGTTGAATAGCCTTATTTCATAAGAGCATCGGAAGAAACGAAAATCAAATCAGAGCTCGAGATCAAAAGTTATGACAAGTCAAAGATGGAAAGAAAAAGTCAAAATTGAAGATAATCGGACTGATTTGGTTTTTCTCGGACCGATTTGAAATGCCACCATTCTAGTAGACCCCGGATTGCTGCAGAACCGATGACTATCGAACCGATCCAATGTCATCTAGACCGGTTCGGTAGAAATAAAAAAGAACCGATCCGGTTACTGAAAAATGAACCGATCCGATTTCATCCGGACCGATCCGACTATGCAAAATTCTGGCATTTATTATGGAGCTGAAGAGGTGCAAATCTTGGAATATCTTATACAGGTCATCGATATTAGTTGTCAAATCGTGCTAGTTGGTGTTATAAAAGGCCAAACCCTACATCCTTCCAAAGGGAGTCGAAATTCAAGAGTGCCTTTTTAATTTTTTTTTCTTTGGTAGACAATTTCATATTCTTAAAATAATTATAGTTTGTAATTTGAGGAAGAAGGAGTATTCTGGATTCAAGTTCATATATTTCCCCTAGTGCTGATTTCAAGTATCAATTTTTCAATCCAAGTATCAAATTCCATTCTCTTATTTAGTCTCAATTTTATTTTCAATCCTCACTGGTTTTGTAATTTGTTAACAATGTTTCTTAGATACATCATTACATGCATTGTTATGAATTTGTTTTCTCATAAAACCATGTCTAGCTAAATTTTCAAGGGTTGGGGTACATGAACTCATTCCGAGGTAAATTACCCATGTAGAAAATAGAGTGTAAATTAAATATTGACCGAATCGTGTATGGAAATTATACGAACATAGCTGATCTTTTAATCTCTCTTGTCCTAGGTACTTGAGATGTTTAAGAACACTATGCAAGTGTAATTGTCTATACACCGCTTTGTATATACCTTTGATTTCATATGATGCAGGCTAGTTCCCTCATATATGTAATGCTTAGGATCTATAAAGACTGGATTTAGTCAAAATTTTAATTTACAATTCTAGTATTCTATACGGTAATTTTACCAAGGTTTGGGGATTTTACTCCAACCTATTTTCTCTCGTATTCATATCTAGTTTCGTTACAATTCTTGGTGTTTTGTGCACGTAGTTCATTTTTATTTCATCACCAATTAGAAATTTCAACCCATCAATCATTTTTTGTTTTCTTTTGAATAACTATTTGAAGGTTAAATAACTTTTCCTACGTATTTACAATTGCCAATTTCTGATCCTTATGGAGACGATCCCAACTTGTCAGATTATTACTAACGCGACAGGCTTGCACTTGATCCTAGAGAAAACACACTTCTGAGACAAATTCTTAGTCGCGTCATGTTTTTGGCTCTGTTGCCGGGGATCGAAAATTGGTAATATTTAGGAAAGTGAATTTAATCCTAAAGTGTTTTTCTAAAAATAAAATAAAAATAATATTACTTTTCATCTCATCTCTTGTACGATTATATGCAGAATCCCTTTCTCACCCAAGTCCACGAAAATCCTATTGCCGAAGCTAATTCTGAAAATTCTCATACCACCGACTCTCCACACTTTTGGGTTCCACCTCCTTCACATAATAATTCAATCACAAGTCGCACTTTGAGTCAAACACCGAGTGAAAGTTCTGAATCGTTTGGTAGCAATATGTCTGTGCACGGAAGTGTTGGTGTTGGTGCTGGAGAGGAAGATTTACCATATCTTCCCATGAAAGATCTTTTATTTCCCGAGTGAACTGTTACCCCTGGTTGCATTTTACTCCCATATAATGCCGGTCAGTTCCACTTTCGTAATGGGATCATTCAAATTCTTCCTACATTTCATGGGATGGATTCTGAAAGACCATATCTCCATATTAGAGAGTTTGAAGAAGCATGTGAGACATTTGGTGACCAAACCTGCCCACAAGATGTTATCCGGCTAAAGCTTTTCCCTTTTTCCTTAAAGGATAAAGCTAAGACTTGGCTATGGTCATTACCCCCGAATTCTGTTTTATCCTGGAGAGATATGCAAACTAAGTTCCTTTCCAAGTTCTTTCCACATCACAAAACCAACTCTGTCAAAGCTCAAATACAAGCTTTTCGAAAAAATGAGAACGAAGCTTTCGACAAGTGTTGGGAACATTTTCAGGAGTTAGTTAGTGCTTGCCCACATCATGGATTCGAAAAACATCATCTCATTTCATTTTTTCATCAAGGGATTACTTTAGCATCTAAACAACTTGTTCAGACAAAGTGCGAAAGACCATTCTGGGAGCTAGACTCGAGCGATGCTGAGGCTCACCTGAAGTACGTAGCGGAGACTACGCAAGCATGGGATGTTTCTGACCCCAATAGGCAAAATAAAAATCGACAAGTGACCAACTCGTCTGCTGTGTCCGATATTTATCACTTGGATAAGGACACTTTGCTAGATCGTAAATTTGACCAATTGGAAAAGAATTTCAGAGACATGCTTAAAGTTCGATTAAGAGAAGTAACTGGACCCGTGCAAGCAGGAAAGGAGAAAATGTGTGCCATTTATGCTACTGGTCATTCTACCAAAGGATGTCCTACCATCCCTGCATACAAGGCAACGTACACTGATCAAGTAGAGGATATAGAAGGGTTTTGAGGTAATTTTAATGTACCGCAAGGGAATGCATACAATCAATCATGGAGGAATCATCCTGGTTTCAACTATGGACAACTACAAAGTGGGATGGCTCCTAATCCACATGTGGCTTTGCCACCACCCCCTTCTCAATTTCAATAAATGCCTCCTCCGATGCAAACCCCTATACAGGTACCATCTCCTGGTCCGTATATCACTCCACCTAGGCGATCTCTTGAGGATAACCTGAATCAACTCATCCAATCTCACAAGGAGAGCAATGCTAAGTATGATCGAATGTTCACAAAAATTCATACTAGCATCTCTAGGTTGCAATATGCATTGAATACTCAGGAGAAGGGTAAATTCCCAGCCAAAGGCCAAAGACCTCCTCAAGGACAAACTACGATTAGCTCGACATCATCGGATTTTCCAGAATAATGTCAATCTGTCACGACGCTACGTAGTGGTCGTGTAATTGATCTAGCGCCACCACCTCCCAAGGAATCTAAAGCTCAAGAAGCTTCAGAATCTGAGGAGACCCCATTGCACATAGATGATAAGGATGAAGGAGTTGAACCTGAAGTTGAAGTAAAACTGCCCACTGCTTCTCCATTTCCTCAACGCTTGGCACCACCCGAAAAGGGAGCTTCGCGTACTTAAGTGTTAGATGTTTTGAAGCAAGTGAAGTTGAACTTGCCATTTCTGGATTCTATCCAACAAATTCTAGCATATGCCAAAGTCATCAAAGATCTTTTGACTATCAAACGAAGGCTTAAGGTGAAGAAGAACGTCTTTTTGGTACAAAATGTGAGCTCGGTCCTTCTTAATGATCTTCCACCAAAATTCAAGGATCCTGGTGCACCTACAATTTCGTGTGTTATAGGAGAGAGTAGAGTTGAAAAAGCTTTGCTTGACTTAGGTGCGAGTGTGAACATCCTTCCATACTCTATCTATAAGCAGCTTGATTTAGGTGATCTTAAACCTACCCGAATCACTCTATAATTAACAGATCGGATAGTGAAAGTGCCTCGTGGGGTTGTGGAGGACGTGATAGTTCAAGTGGACACATTATACTTCCCTGTTGATTTTATCATTTGGGACACGGAGCCTTCCCCCCATTCGAGTAATCATGTTCCCATAATTTTGGGCCATCCATTTTTAGCTACTGATAATACTTTGATCAATACACGCAATGAACAAATGCAACTCACTTTTGGAAACATGACCCTCGAGACCAATATTTTCAATGTTGCTAACTAAATGGGTGATGAGGATGAAATTCATGAAGTTGAACTTATTGAAGAGGTGGTGGATGAGCACATCGATAATATCATAGGTAGAGATACACTGGAAGTTTGTTTAGTGCAAGGTGTTGAGAATAAGAGTTCTTATACTGAGTTTGAGCGTGAAGTGGAAGAGTTGGGAGCTTGATTGCAAGAAGAAGTGAGTTTTGAGAAGTTAAGAGATGTTGACTGAATTTATAGATCTGAGGAATTACCCCCGAGGGAGTCACTCATGGTCCCCTATGAAGATAGATTTCCTAGTCTTGAGTTAAAGAAACTACCCTCTCATGTAAAATATGCTTTTCTGGGAGAAGATGATACATTTCATGTTGTTATTTCTTCCAGTTTAAAAAAAGAGCAAGAGAGCATGTTGTTGAATGTGTTGAGGAAGCATAGGAGTGCGTTTGGTTAGACTATAGCAGATTTAAAAGGTATAAGTCCTTTGATTTGTACCCATAAAATCCACCTCAAGGAGGAGGTGAAGCCCTCGAGAGAGATGCAAAGGCGACTGAACCCAACCATGAAAGATGTAGTTCGAGCGAAAATTATCAAATTGTTAGATGATGGGATTATCTATCGCATTTCCGATAGTAAATGGGTGAGCCCAATTCAGGTCATTCCAAAGAAGTCGGGTATGACCATGGTTAAAAACACTAAGGGAGAATTAATACCTCAATGCACCACCACCGGGTGGCGTATTTGCATTGATTACCGAAAGCTCAATGCCAGAATAAGAAAAAACCATTTTCCCTTACCGTTTATCGACCAGGTGATTGAATGAGTAGCGGGTCATCCTTACTATTCTTTCCTAGATGGGTATTTTGGCTATAATCAGATTGAAGTGGATGTACTTGATCAAGAAAAGACGACTTTTACATGTTCGTTTGGTACGTTTGCCTACAAACGTAAGCCTTTTTAGTTATGTAATGCACCAACAAATTTTCAAAGGTGCATGTTGAGTCTCTTTAGCGACATGATAGAAAAAGTTCTGGAGGTGTTCATGGACGATTTCAGCATTTTCGGTCCATCTTTCGAACAATGTTTAGCTAATCTTGAAAGAGTTTTATTCCGGTGTGTGGAAAAAGACTTAGTCCTCAATTGGGAAAAATGCCATTTTATGGTCACTGAGGGAGTAGTTCTGGGCCACATAGTCTCATCTAGGGGAATTGAGGTTGATCGAGCAAAAATAGAAGTAATAGCTGAGTTACCCCCGCCAAAATCGCTTAAAGATGTGAGGTCCTTTCTAGGCCATGCTGGATTTTACAGGAGATTTATCAAAGACTTTAGCGCCATCGCTAGACCCTTGAGTAATCTTCTCATGAAGGACACTCTGTTTGAATGGAATAACGCATGCCAAGAACCTTTCGATAGACTCAAAAGCATGCTAATTTCTGCTCCTATCATGCAAGCTCCCGATTGGTCACTCCTATTTGGGCTTATGTGTGATGCAAGTGATAACGTGATTGGGGATTTTCTCGGACAAAGAAAAGACAAGAAAGCTCATGTTATTTACTATGCTAGTAGGACATTATCTGGCCCCTATCTTAACTACTCCACCACGGAGAAAGAGTTACTAGCGATCATTTTTGCTCTCGATAAATTCCGCTCTTACATTGTTGGATCACCCATCATTTGCTTCACTGATCACTCGGCCCTCAGATATCTTCTAACCAAGAAAGATGCAAAATTGAACCTAATTAAGAAAGGAGTAAAAAACGTTGTTGCTGACCATCTGTCACGATTCTCGTCCGACGTACCTATTGATCCCATCCCCATAGACGAGTATCTTTCGGATGAAAATCTATTTGTTACTTCTTCTCTTCCTTGGTTTGCGAATATAGTAAACTACCTTGTCACTGGAGTCGTTCCCTCCAATTGGACTCCACAAGAGAGAAGGAAGTTCATTACTTGGTCACACATGTTTTTTACGATGATCCATATTTGTTTAAGTATTGCGCTGATCAAATCATTTGAAAATGTGTACCTGATGAAGAAATTCAAGGGGTAATCCGATTTTGTCATACGGAAGCATGTGGAGGTCATTTTTCCAAAAATAAAACTGCTACGAAAATCCTGCGAAGCGGTCTCTTTTGGCCCACAATCTTTCGGGATGTGAAAACTTTTTGTAAATCATGTGATAGATGCCAAAGAATGGGAGCTATTACTCGCCGTGACATGATGCCATTGACCCCCATACTTGTCTTAGAGTTATTTGATTGCTGGGGTATTGACTTCATGGGGCCTTTTCCACCCTCTTTTGGCTTTCTATACATCCTCGTCGCAGTAGAATATGTCTCAAAATGGGTAGAGGCCATATCTACAAGGACGAATGACAATAAGGTGGTGATAAAATTCATTCAAGAAAACATACTTTCTCGATTCGGAGTTCCTAAGGCTATCATCAGTGATAATGACACTCATTTTTGCAATAAGCCGATGGAAAAGCTAATGCGAAAGTATGGGGTCGTCCATAAGGTTGGAACAACTTATCACCCTCAATCTAATGGCCAGGCCGAGCTAGCGAATCAGAAAATCAAGAATATCTTAGAAAAGACAGTCGAACCTAACAGGAAAGATTTGTCTTTCAGATTGAATGATGCGCTCTGGGCTTATCGAACTGCATATAAGAATCCCCTTGGGATGTCCCCATTTCATTTTGTATATGGTAAACCTTATCATCTTCCTGTTGAAATTAAACACAAAGCGTATTGGGCTATCAAAAGGGTGAACTTTAACATGGAAAAATCCGATGAAACACGTAAACTTCAGTTGAATGAGTTAGAAGAAATACGCAACGATGCGTATGAAAGTGCTAAAATCTCAAAAGAACGAATGAAACGAGCTCACGATAGAATCATCCGATGTAAGGAGTTTTATTTGGGACAAAAAGTACTTCTCTACAACTCAAGGTTACACTTGTTTCCCGAAAAATTACGGTCATGATGGTCAGGTCCATTCATTGTGAAGGAAGTATTCCCCCATAGAGCTGTTAAACTAGAGGATCAAAAAGGGGGAAACACATTCAAGGTTAACGGACAACGTCTCAAGCCGTATCTGGAAGCGGTTGTAATGGAAGCTGACACAATCTGGTTATTGGACCCCATTTATGGGGATTGACTGAGCATAAAAGGTGAGGTCGTCTCACCCCCGACGTGTATGGGATGAATGTTATGTATAGTAGTCATAGGATGTTAGGCTGGTTAGTAAGTCATAGTTGTGTGTCACTACCAGAGGTGGGAATCAAACACATGTCTCGGGAGCGTTTCGGGTTTCGATGAGATTTCTGAGAGTTTTGAGGTCCAATTGCTTTGAAAGGAGTGTTGGGATGGAACAATTAAGAGGAAAGTGGACACTGAACTAAAGAGGGAAAAGTTGGCATTTTTTCTGACCACGTCAGTTCGGCCCTAAAAAGAAGGAACCGATCCGGTCTCAAAGAGAAATAAAATAAAAAACAAAGCGGACCGGTCCGGTCTGAATCCGGATCGATCCGGTCGTCTGCAGGCTGTGTCCTTTCCCGAGGATAAAATCTCTTCAATCCACACCCCATTTACTTCCCCAATCCCTTCCTCTCCCCAAAAATTCGTACGACCCCCTTACCCATTCTTTCCCTCCCTTATTTCCGACCAATTCTTCCCCCCATCCAACCTATAAATATCTCCCTACCCTCTCCCAACTTTTTCACACCTCCATCTCCATTTTTCTCTCTCTCTTTCTATACAGCTCTTCAGTTTCTATGGCTGCTCCCCAGAAATATAATTCCATTGAAGTACTGCCCAATGGTAATGGCGAATATCGTTCCCACTGAGAGGGAAATTGGTGCCGCCATTTTTTTGATCCTAGGCGAAAAATCCACATTGAGCATCACGTGCTTTGGGATCAGCTTCCTAATTCTATCACTGGCCTGTTCATGTCCCGAGGCTGGTGAAAATTTTTCAATGAACCGTACGAGGCAGTATGGGAGAATGAAGTGCGTGCGTTTTATGGTTCGCTCATCCGTACCGCAGATTTCGAATCTCAAGCCTTTGTCGACTCGACACCGATTCCATTCTCGCTTGCATTGCTGGCCCAGAAACTCGAGTCCAAGGGTATTCTCACTCCAGCCCAATTTTCCTATCCTAGTCATGATCCAATTGTGTCCAAAGATGTTTGCATGTCTCGAATCATTCCCGGTTAGGTTTGGAATACTGAGACTTTTCCCGTTGGTCGATTACCCGACAAGGCACGCATCACTTTTCACATCGTTTGTGCCAACCTTTTGCAAACTTCCAATGATTCAGCTATGCGCCCGCGTCAATCTACTGTGGTGTATCATCTGTTTGACCATCAAACTGTTATCAATTTGGCCCGCACGTTTTACAATGATATCATTTGCGCGACGCTGGACAAAAAAGGTAAGTCCCCTCTTCCTTATGGTCGTCTCATTACCTCCTTTCTTAAGGATGTAGGTATTGTTCCCCCGTAAGATCTTATTCGCTTACCCAAGCCACTTGGGCAAGAATCCCGCACCCGAAGTGACAAATAAATATAGCTGATCCGTGCGCGACGAGGTGACAGTGATACCTCGGGTGATGAGCTACCGCTACGGAAGAGGCTGTTATGAAGCGGATGTTGAGATGGACGGCGGTGATGAGGAAGACTATGATGAAACTGCTGATCCTGATTATGTTCTAGTCGAAACGGGTCTCACCGAGCGCGTTGCTTCTCTTGAGACACGTTTTGACGAGTTTATCTCCTCATACCATCGTGACACGAGTATGATGCTGCGTATGCAGGCTGATTGTTATCGCCTCCAGTTGGGTCCTGAGACCCCACTTCCTGCTTATTTTTATGATCCTTATGACCCCAATGCCCCGGTAGTCCCCACCACCCACCAGCACCGTAGGCAACCCCGTTGGCACCATTACCAATCCCCCTCTGGTTATGTTATGTTGTCATGTTTTTATTATTAATTACCACAGCTATGTTGTCCTGAACAGTTTTTATTGTAGTTATTTTCTTATTTTATTTATCGCACTCCTTATTTCGTCTTATTTAGCTTTATCATCTTTTCGATTGTGGACCACGCAAAAGACTAAGTTCGGAGGGATGATAAGTGCGTTTTGATAAAACTCCACAATATAAAAAAAAATGAAAAAACCAAAAGTATTTTTGATCAAAATAATTAAAAATTGGAATTTAAAATTTTCAGAAATATCACCTTTATTCTATTTAAAGTCTCAAATTGTTAACAATCAGAATGCACTAAGCCAAAATTGGCCGAAGATGGAAATTGAAAGAAAATTGACGACTTTACGAATAAGTGTGGAGATTAATAAAACCCGGTGAGATTTTGAGCCTTTCAATTTTTTATGAGTTTTTAAATCAATCCGAGTTTATGATTAACTCAAAGTTCTTTTCAGCGTTTTAATAAGTCATTGATGATCTCAATCCTTTGTGTTGATCGGTTATGGGAAATGTGTGAAAGGTTGTCTCGAAATTCGTGCTAAATACATCTCTAAACTTAATTAATCTCGAGATGCATATGGTAATGTGATTAGCAATTTGGACAATGAAATAGACCATCTTTTGTTTAACCTAAAAATATTAGCCATAATAAAGTTGTGAAAATTATCACTTTGCAATCCACTTTGAGCCTAATAAAATATTTTCCTTTCGTTTGGTAACCCAAAAAATCCAAATAGCCCGGAATTGTGAAAAATTGAAAATTCATCAAGTTCTTAAAAAAAAAAAAGAAAAAAAAAAAAGAAAAAGAAAGTGAAAAATGAGCAAAAGCCCGAAAAAGCAATAATGGACGTCATAAGGACATTTTCCAATTCCGAACATTTCGTTCATTCCCATTTTTACCCTTTACACTTTTTAACCCAAAAAGTCCTAACCGAGTCCGAATGGCGAAATTAATTACTGCATGGAGAGCTAAGACATGGAAATATAATAAAAGAGATTAAAATGGTGTGAACTAGAGGTGATGTTCCCGTTTCCTAATAACTGTATTCCGATCATGAGATATTTTCACCATATATTTCCATCTTTTCAATTTTGTATGCATGAATTTGTGTCCATTATATTTACTCTTTATATCATGCATACCGAGAGAAAACAACCACAATCCGAGTGATTCGTTTGTGAGTGCATCAGTAAGAATTTGAATCAAAACGAATTTTTGAAAAGTAATGTAATGCTCAATCGGTTAAATTTGAGGTTTAATTTGTGGCTTTGCATACGCACTCTATGGTTTGAGACATTTGAATATGAATTTATGGTGATTATTTTTCAAAAAATTTAAATTGTACAATTTTTAAGTATTTTGATATTTATTTGAGTTAATAAAGAATTTTGTGGGTGTATTCACTACAAACCCTCACGAGACAAAACTCGTCCTACTAGGGTAACCTGGGGGTTTAAAGGCTTATTGCATACGCTCAATGCAATCGCGTGCCTACGGAAGTGGAATTTTTGTTGAATAAAAGAAATCTCAAGAATGGTAGCTACATTGCCCGGGACGTGCAAAGTTCTAAGTTAGGGGGATTTGACCAAGCATAAATTCTTCTGAATTTAGCCCCTTAAGTTAGTAATTTTGATATCTCGAACAAAGTAATTGAATCGTTTTTATCCCATAACATTGCCATTGATTATTTCTAATGAGTACCCCGAGTTTCGTGTATTTCTTATTAATTTTACAGGTATTTAGTGCAAGAAAAGAAAGAAAGAAACCGGAAGAAAGGAAGAGAACAAAGGAAGACAAGTCAAAGGGGCAAAAGCGTAAATTTACAATCGAATTTCAGATTTGAAGCCTAAAGAAAATTTGAAGATCCTTATTTCACAAGAGCATCGGAAGAAACGACAATCAAATCGGAGCTCGAGATCAAAAGTTATGACAAGTCAAAAATGGAAAGAAAAAGTCAAAATTGAAGATAATCGGACCGATCCGATTTTTCTCGGATCGATTTGAAATGTCACCATTCTAGTAGACCCCGGATTGATGCAGAACTGATGACTATCGAACCGATCCAATGTCATCCAGACCGGTTAGGTAGAAATAAAAAAGAACCGATCCGGTTACTGAAAAATGAACCGATCTGATGGCATCCAGACCGGTCTGACTATGCGGAATTCTGGCATTTATTATGGAGCTGAAGAGGTGCAAACCTTGGAATATCTTATACATGTCATCGATATTAGCTGTCAAATCGTGCTAGCTGGTGTTATAAAAGGCCAAACCCTACATCCTTCCAAAGGGAGTCGAAATTCGAGAGTGCCTTTTCACTTTTTTTTCTTTGGTAGACAATTTCATATTCTTAGAAAAATTATAGTTTGTAAATTTGAGGAAGAAGGAGTATTCTGGATTCAAGTTCATATATTTTCCCTAGTGCTGATTTCAAGTATAAATTTTTCAATCCAAGTATCAAATTCCATTCTCTTATTTAGTCTAAATTTTATTTTCAATCCTCACTAGTTTTGTAGTTTGCTAACAATGTTTCTTGGATACATCATTACATGCATTGTTATGAATTTGTTTTCTCATAAAACCATGTCTAGCTAAATTTTCAAGGGTTGTGGTACATGAACTCATTCTGAGGTAAATTACCCATGTAGAAAATAGAGTGTAAATTAAATATTGACCGAATCGTGTATTGAAATTATACGAACATAGCCGATCTTTTAATCTCTCTTGCCCTAGGTACTTGGGATGTTTAAGAACACTATGCAAGTGTAATTTTCTATACATCGCTTTGTATTTACCTTTGATTTCATATGATGCGGGATAGTTCCCTCATATATGTAATGCTTAGGATCTATAAAGACTGGATTTAATCAAAATTTTAATTTACAATTCTAGTATTCTATACGGTACTTTTACCAAGGTCTGGGGGATTGTACTCCAATCTGTTTTCTCTTATATTCATATCTAGTTTCCTTACAATTCTTGGTGTTTTGTGCACGTAGTTCATTTTTATTTCATCACCAATTAGAAATTTCAACCCATCAATCATTTTTTCTTTTCTTTTGAATAACCATTTGAAGGTTAAATAACTTTTCCAACGTATTTACAATTGCCAATTTCTGATCCTTGTGGATACGATCCCAACTTGTCGGATTATTACTAACGCGACAGGCTTGCACTTGAGCCTAGAGAAAATGCACTTCTGAGACAAATTGCTAGTCGCGTCAGTAATTAAGCCCACAAATTTCCCTAAGGTATATCATCCATTTGAGTTAGGCTTTTAGGGTTAACAATCACAAAACTTAAGAACGACCATTAGAGAAGAGGGTAGGAATCTTTCCAAGCAATCCGAGAAAAAGAACTCATCCGTTTACACCGCCACTACCACCAAAACGTAGATCGTATTATTGTTTCATCCATGTTTGATTAGGATTGTTATTCACATGTTTCATAAAAGAATTTGAGGAATTTGAGGATTTAAGCACATGTCTTGTTGGAAATAGATATATTCTGGACATCCCAATCATATGTAGAGGATAACCCACAAATTTGTATGAGTTTAGAAGAAAGAAATCTGGAAAAGAATTTAAAAGAATGAATGTTTTATGAAAACTAGGGTTCTTGTTAAATATGATGATTTACCCCATTAATTCCATACCTTTGATGAATTTGGACATGTTTCACGTAGGAAATCATGTATATAGGTATATGTAACCTTTAGTAATGTTGTTTGGGAGTGTGAGAATCATTAATGGCGTTTTGGAGTAATTTGGAAGATGAAACCCGTAAGTTAAAATTGCAGTTTTTGGGCAAGAACCGCTTGATCGATCGATCGACCCAAGAACATCGATCGACTGACCCCCTTTCCTCAATCGATCGACCCCTCCTGGAAAATTGTATATTTTTTCCCCTTTCATTTAATCTGGTTTAAATAAGTAGGAACCCTTAATTATTATTTATAGAGTATAATGAGTCGTGAGGAAGACCAGTAGGGTTTAAATATACTCTGTTGAATGAAATTTAATATGGGATGAAATTGTGGGTTAACGGGGAATTTCGGTACACATTAGAGATTATGCGTAAATTCGTTAATGAATCGAGGGATTCGTGAAAGACTTAGACCAGAAGGTTAAAGAGGGTATACCTACTGAAATTGTATTTAGCGAGAGAGAATACTTCGAGAGATGAGAAGTAAGTGTGAAATAAATTATAAGTGGGAATAATAGAGATGAATCCCTTATGCGAGATAATTGGGTAAAATTGTATTAAGTACGGTTAACAATAATTATGGGTCATGGGCGAACCTTATTGGAAATTGTGTATCTATATATGGCCGTGTGATTTTGTACATATATTAAATACTTTAATTATGAATAATCATACCCACGCTACTTGCTATTACGGGGGTTGCCGCGCTGGGATAGTCTTATCTCGATGGGACCTTTACGGGGGATATTAACTTGTACCCTAGAACATAGGATTCCTTGGTACAGGCTATCTGAGAATGATAGTCAGACGGTCTTAAGAGACATGAGGGGTATGTGTTGACCTCTTAGTGACTTGGAACTATGCTTCGCCTCCATTGTGTGTATTGTGTTAATACAGTTCTAGAGTGATTCCGAACTTGCTTTTCCCTTAGTACGAGTGATACGGGGACTTGACAGCAGAGTATGCTATCACCATAGAAATTATGTGGGGTGCCGATAGTATATATAATATATGACTGACTGATATATATATATATATATATATATATATATATATATATATATATATATATATATATATACACTTATTTATAGAAACTTTCTACTGTGCTTATAAGTAGTTAAGAAATGAATAAATGCTCCAACTTTATAATAAGTGATCGGGATCTTTGTAACGGTACAGTGTCGCTCTAATTAACGTAATAAATCTTGAAGAGAATGATTTTCTAAAACTATATATCATAACCTTTCTACTTCTCGGGATAAAACTTTATGGAAAAATAAGTCACGTAAACTTATGAGCTTAGTAGTACGGTAGGCGAGCACACTAGATGAGAGGAGAGAATTATCAAGAGGGTGTCGCATACTAACATGGTTGTTACATTAGCCGATAAGCATTTTAAATACTTGCTAAACTGATTTAAACTGTTTTAGACTCGGTCTCTGACCCGTTTTTTGTCATCTTCTCTCTCTTGATTATATATATATATGTATGTATTACAGGTGCCCAGCCACAGGGGCTTCATGCTTAGGTTCTTTGGATTGGACGTGCTGCAGCTTATGTGAAAATTACAGACTCTTGCTTAGACGACCTCTTCATTGATTCAGTTTCTATTTTAGTTTTTCATAGTTAGGGCATGTGTCGCCCGATTTCCTATCCCGTCGAATTTGTCAGAGATTTATGTTTATGTTAATTCTAGTATTTGGCACTCTTTGGGGAGTTAACTCTTGTCAGGATGATTTCATTTATAGTTCATAACATGGTTTGGTTTATCTAGATGGTTTAATTCTTGTGTGGTAATTGTCATCCTTATTATTTATGTGACTCTTAAACTGTTGTTATTAAAAAGTTTTTCATATTGGAATTTAAATAAAATGTAAATAAGACTTTAAATTGTTTTTACACTTAGTTTAATTATTTAGGGTGTTTTAAATTGGAAATTTTATTTTGCAACAGTGATGCTAAGAATGAACCAACTGTTCACCTTGATTTTAATTTAATAAAGGACTGATCACCAGGTATTTAATTAGGCGGGGTGTCAAAATAACTCCTCTTAGCAGTAATGATAGATTTATATCAACCATGCATTATTTTTTTTTCAATGCTTTCATCATCTTATTAGTACCTGTACACGAAATGATGTTGGATTACAATTGTTTTGAAAGATTCATACAATTCTTTAATTAATTTTCACGCAAACCTGCTTTTACACATACATATACAGGTAATAAATATATAAGCATTGAAAGATTTATACAAATCTTGATCATAACATATGTACATATATACATATATAATTATTAATATCACCTGTGTTATATTATTACTTCGTACAAATTTATATAATTATTAAAATTTCTTTCTCTTGTAATCATTAGATTTGTGTGTTTAGTTACTATTTTTTTTTAAAGATTGATCGAGTATGATTTGATTAAAATTTTATTTCAGGTTTGGGGCCTGAAGTTTTTCATCGCCACTTAAAATTTGGGGCCTGAAGTTCCCAATTCCTATTTAAATTTTTTGGGGCCTGAAGTTTGCAATTGATGTTCAATTTTTTTTGGAGATGATAACATGTACCATAATAGCAAACTTGAAGTTTTTATTATTTCTATAATAGGTCAAGGAATACAAAAATTCCATAACAATCATTTATATTTTATACCCGAAGTTCCAACAAAATTTTCTTTAATCAAACTTGAAGTTTTGATTTTTGGGACTCGAAGTTCCAAGTAATTAGGGCCTGAAGTTCTCAATTATCTTTAAATTTGGGATATGAATCATTATTTATAATTATGGACCTAAAGTTCCAAATAATATACAACCCCAATCAAAACTCGAAGTTTTGATTATTTATATTATAGAGTAAGAGGCATCAAATGTCTCCAAGTAATTTATAATTTGGACTGGAAGTTTCAAATATTTTTTAAAAAATCTGATCAAACCTGAAGTTTTGACACAATAGGGTAGAGAAAGTCCTTATACCTAATGAAATTGAACCCGAAGTTCAATTATTTTATGTGTTAAACTTGAATTTCTCACAAATAAATAATAAGGACCTGAAGTTCCTGAATCACTTGGACCTAATAATTATTGTGACTAAAAGTTCATAAATTATTATTTGTAACTATGGTACAATTATCCTCATTTTTTTTAAAGAAAAATAAATAAATAAAATAAAATTTGAGGCCCGAAGTTATTAAAATTTGGGACCTGAAGCTCCCATAGACATATTCTCATAATCAAAAGCGATTTTTTTTGTTATTTAGGACAAGGACCTTAACATCCCATGAACGCCAATGTTTAACCTTTGTAAATCAAATTGAACTAAAAGTTTTTTGTATGGAATAAGAAGATACGTTATGAACCCGAAGATTCATACTTAATTGAACTTGAAGTTCTAAAATATTAAGATTAAAATTTCGTATTGTGACACGAATAGTTTAGGATTATCTTTATATTTTTTTTATTAGAATAAATATTAGTTAGTGGATTGATTGACATTTGTTATGCTTATATGATTGGTGGATTAAATTTTGATTTATATTTAATTATGTTAAAGGTACGGATTCAAAAATAAATATTTAATTATGACACTTGTCTGGTAGACAATGGGACAACACACACCATTTTGAAAAACCTGAAGTTTTTCTCAGGCTTGGTATACTATACAACGAATGTTTCCACTATAGCTGGTCTTGCTAAGATTATTGAAGGCTCTGAAAGTGCCCAGATGGTGTTACCAAATGATACCCACTTATTCATAAATAAGGTTATATACTCAAGAAATTCTAGAAGAAATTTATTGAGCTTTAAGGACATAAGAGTGAACGGGTATCATATTGAAACATGTAATGAAGGTAATAAATAGTTCATTTGCATTACTTCTAGTGTTGGAAGGTAGAAGCTCACACTAGAGAAATTGCCTGCATTATCTATGGGGTTATAACATACAACAATTAATGTTGTAGAATCACATACTATCATGAGCTGGAAGTTCAATGATCCTTATAATTTAATATTGTGCCTTACCCGATGATCATTTTTGCCCCCTTGTCCTCAAGGAAAATTAATCACTAAACCGTCTTTTCTCAAAATAGCTTATGAATCATCATCCTTTTTACAAAGAATTCAAGGGGATATTTATGGGCTCATCCACCCTTTTAGTGGACCTTTTAAATATTTTATGGTTTTAATTGATGCATCTACTCGTTGGTCACATGTTTATTTGTTATTTACTCGTAATTTGGCTTTTGCAAAATTACTTGCTCAAATTATAAAACTTAGAGTACATTTTCCTGATCAACACATTAAATCCATTCGTTTAGATAATGCGGGAGAATTTACTTCCAAAGTTTTTGACGACTATTGTTTATCACAAAGAATTAATGTTGAGCACCCAGTCCCCCATAACCACACCCAAAATGGTTTAGATGAGTATTTGATTAAACATTTGCAACTTATTACACGACCTTTACTTATGCAATCCAAACTCCCAGTCTCTGCTTGGGGACATGCTATCCTACACGCTTCTAAGTTAATTAATCTTAGGTCCACTGCTTATCACCCCTTTTCACCTTTTCAACTTGTGTCTGGATGTCAACCAAATACATCACACTTGCGTAAATTTGGTTGTGCAGTGCACGTGCCCATTCCCCACCCTAGCGTACCAAAATGGGTCTCTAACGTCATTTGAGAATATATGTTGGTTATGATTCTTCATCAATCATTCGTTATATTGAGCCACTGATAGGTGATACGTTTGCCACCAGATTTGCGAATTGTCATTTGATGAGACGATCTTCCCTCCGTTAGGGGGAGGAAAGTACGTATCATAAGTACGGTCCGTTCCTGAAGAACGATAAGAATTAACATGGAACACTTTCACTTTGTCTCCTCTGGACCCTCTTATTACTCAATGTGAGCATGAAGTGAGAAGGATATTGCATCTTCAAGAAATTATAAATAAATTACCCGATGCATTCAATGATGCTACAAATGTAACCAAGTCTCATGTACCTGCCTGAAAGAATTGATGTACCGGTGGGACAAACGTTGACATGAGCCACAAATGAATCTATTGCACGCCAGAAGCGTGGAAGACCTATAGGTTCCAAAGATTCTGCTCCCTGAAAGAAGAGATTAAATGAAAAATCATGCCTTAATAATCCTCTCGAAGAGGTTATGAATAAAGATCCACTTTCTCTGAAACCCTTGAAGAGGTTATTATTTCTGAAAACACACAAGTCACTGAAGTGACTATACAAGCCCTTGAAGAGGCAAAGGTACCTAATAATAATGAGATCTCTATATTTTATACATATTCAGGAGAAATGTGGGATCGTAAAGAAACTGTCATTGATGATATATTTTCATATGCAGTAGCTACACAAATTTCAAAGGCCAGTGATAAGGACAATGAACCACGCACTCTAAATGAATTTCGACAAAGAGTAGATTGACCAAAATGGGAAATTGCCATCAAGGCAGAACTCGAGTATCTAAATAAACATGGTGTAGTTGTACCTATAGTACAAACTCCAAAAGGTTTTCACTCGGTAGGTTACCGATGGGTTTTGTAAGAAAAAGAAATGAAAAGAATGAAATCACTCGATATAAGGCACGACTTGTGGCACAAGGTTTCTCGCATAAACTTGGGATTGATTTTGAGGAAACATACTCCCCCGTTATGGACAATATAACTTTTAGATATCTAATTAGCTTAGCGGTTTCTGAAAATCTTGATATGAGAATCATGGATGTTGTGATCGCTTATTTATATGGGGATTAGACACATAAATATACATGAAAATCCCGAAAGGATTTCCTTTTCCTGAATCAAAGCCAAGGAGTACACATTCAATCCGACTAAGACGTTCGTTTTATGGTTTAAAGAAATCCAAAAGAATGTGGTACAATCGTCTTAGTGGATACTTGTGTAAGGAAGAGTATGAAAAAAATCCAATTTGCCCTTGTGTATTTATAAATAAATCCTCAAAGGGATATGCAATAGTAACAGTCTATGTGGATGACATAAATTTAATAGGGACTCCAGAACAACTAGAAATAACTGTTAGTTATTTGAAAAAGGAGTTTGAGATGAAAGATCTTGGGAAAATTAAATTTTGTCTCGGCTGCAGATCGAGAAAAATTCTAGTGGGATTTTAGTCCATCAATTTAATTATACTGAAAATGTATTAAAACGCTTTAATATGGATAAAGCACACCCACTAAGTACCCCCATGGTTGTTCGATCTCTGGACATAAAGAAAGATCCATACTGTCCTAAAGAAGAAGATGAGGAAATGTTGAGTCCAGAAGTACCCTATTTATGTGCAATTAGTGCATTATTATACTTGGCACAATGCACTAGGCCAGATATCTCATTCTTTGTGAACCTACTTGCTAAATATAGTTCTGAACCAACCTAAAGGCATTGGGATGGTGTCAAACATATCCTAAGATATCTACATGGTACCACTAACATGGGTTTATTTTATTCCTATAACTCTAATAGTTACAAATTATTTGGTTATGTAGATTCTAAATATCCGTCTGATCCTCATAAGGGTCGATCTCAGACAGGTTATGTAGTTCTTTGTGGTAATGCTTCTATTTCCTGGCGTTCTACTAAACAAACTTTAGTAGCTACTTCTTTTAACCACTCTGAAATTTTTGCTCTTTATGAAGCTAACCGTGAATGTGTATGGCTAAGATCTTTAATTCAGTATATTCGTAGTTCTTGTCAATTGCCTTCTATTACAAATATTTTAAGTACTATTTATGAAGATAATACAACATGTATGTCACAAATTAAAGAAGGATTCATCAAAGGAGACAAAACCAATCACATTTCACCAAAGTTTTTCTTCACTCATGATCTTCAGAAGAAAAATGAGATTGAAGTCATGCAAGTTCGTTCAAGTGATAACCTAGTTGATCTATTCACAAAGTCATTTCCAAAGGCGACATTTCAGAAGTTTTTGTACGAGATTGAAATGCATCGACTCCACCAATAGTGAAATTGAACATATCAATCAGGGGGAGCATCTTATCAGGGAAGGATACACGAACACGTAATTTGAGACATATGTGCGTTGTACTCTTTTTCCTTTGATTAGGTTTTGTCCCACTGGATTTTCCTAATAGAGGTTTTAACGAGATAACATTAAGCACGTGCAACACTAATTCACTAATCACAATAGTTGTACTCTTTTTCCTTCACTTTATTTTTTTTCCCAATGGGTTTTTCCTTAGTAAGATTTTAATGAGACAACAATTAATGAATGGTGGAAATATTGTATATCCAAGGGGGAGTGTTATAAAAGTTGTATTTTAATGTGAATGTCCACTATAACATGTTCCACATTGAAAAAGTAGTATTGGATAAGATGACTTTTATTATAAATAAAGGGGTGACCCCCTCATTATTGACATACCAATTAATGGGAACTTTTCCTCTCTCTAAAATTCTCTCTGTGCCATATTTCTCTTAACATTTACCAATTATGTGGTCTTGATAAATATCAGATAATTAATTAGGCACGTGATAAATACAAATAATAAAGGATTATGTTAATCTTATTTGTTAGTAGCATTAGTGGTAGACTTGAAAAAGAGTCCCAACTTGACTAGGATTTCGGCCCTCTTCCCCTTATAAATAGAGAAGTCCTACACTATCTAGAATCATCTCATAACACACTATTTCTGAGGTGAGAGATAAATTCTGAAATTCCATTTAAGTGCAATTTTTCCAAAAAGGGAGATTGACGGAGCAATTAATCAAGATGATTAAAAGAGATTTCTATAACAAGATTGATCAATGCATTTGATCTAGGTAAGTCTTATTTTATCGTTTATATGTATTTTGTAAAAACATGAAGATCCAAGATCCTTTTATTAAGAACAATTAATATTAATTTGTTCTTAATAATGATTTTACGCACTCATCCAGTATTGGGGAAATATCGATGTTTTCACTTCTATTCGAGTCCCAAATTCGAAAGTCTGACTATAGTTATAAGCAATTCCATATCTTTTAGGAAGGCATTAAGCCGACTGTACCTTAATTTTGAGAGTATTATACCCCAAAGTCCAATGGTAAATGCTCATTGCCACTAGAAACAACTTTGACAAAATTTCGAATTCGACGGAGACCGTGGATGAATTTGCAGAACCAAGAGATTAATTACTTGAAACGAGACTCAGTATTTTTCAATTTCATTTAGTTCCCGAGAAACAAAGTCTTTTCTGGTCATTCTATTAGTCCGATACATTTTTGCACTTGATCTCTGTAAATTCTATACATGTCACTTGGGTTATGGTATTTGGACACCTGCAACATATAAGGAACATAAATAACAACTTGACTTATTAGGTATGAAGACCAAGGCTTTTGGAAAAATTGGCTTCGGTCAGCCTGAGGTAAGTAAAACTCCATTTTATTCCATTTAACTCATTGTTGTTGATCACTTTGGTTTATAACTGAGCTTTTAGCTGGGATCAAGTTTTATTGAATGGTAAATATGAAGGACAGTTTGGGTCATTTTGAGGGATTGTAACCATGTTTTATAATTAAAAAAGCGAACTCCTCAAATAAACTATAAATGAAAGGACATATTCCATTATATATAGAGTCGTTTAACTCAATATTATCACTGTTAAGAGATGATATATTTGGTTTCTAAATGCAACTCAACATCGAATCCTCTGTATTTACATCTTGTTTGGGAGTTTTTTAGATGAAGGAAAGGAAAGGAAAGATTTATTAGAGGAGAAAAGAAAATAAAGGAAAATTTATAAGAGAGAAAAGAAAGGAAGAGAAGAGAAAGGATTTAGTAAGGAAAACAAAATAATTTTCTTTTCTAGTGTTTGGGAGTTCGAAGGAAAATAATTTTTTTAAGGGAAACAAGGTACATTCTTTCGAAAACTTTCCTTTCTCTCCATTTCTTTCGATTTGGAAGGAAAGTTTTGGAAAGAAAGGAAGGGATTTTTTTTTGAAAATTTTCCTTTCTTTTCTCTCCTCTTAAACTCCTAAACGACGGAAAATGACGAAACATCACTTTCTCTCCTATGTAAACTCCCAAACGACGGAAAAAAATAATTTCCCTTCATTTCTCTCCAAAATAAAACTCCCAACTGGTGACCAGACATTTACTAAGGCCTTCCTGCCTTTAACATCGATATGTGTCTCTCTCATAATTTTTGTCATTAAATCCCCTCGATTAAAAAATCGGTTCCTCACGCATTAGGACTCCAGTACCGATGTATTATTTCTAGACTATGCAAAAAATTAAACATGTTGGAGCAACCATTGTCAACTTGAAAATGCATTATAGTCCTGTAATTCCATTCTCGCTTAAATTCGCTTAGATTGCGGATGCTAGAATTTCAAAACAAAGCTCACACAACCTCCGTAGTCCCATCTCATGTAGTGGCTTGTTTATGATGTGCGATATGATCGTGTTCCCAGATGACCAACCTAGCAATAAACTCCGCCGGTATATTAATGGGTGTAACGCAACATCTTAATTCCAAGAGTCAGCTGGGGCAATCATTTGTTTATTGCACTTTGACCGAGAGAGGACTCAACAAAGCTAAGATTATCTTAGGGTCCGTTTGATAGGTAGTTTTTGTCATGCCAAATGTTATTTCTCTACTTTTTTACCCACATTTTAAGCGTTTGTTAGCGATTTTTGTCTAAGAAAAATTTTGCCCAAAAAAGCTCAGGTGACCTCTATTTGTCCAAAATTGTGGAGAAATTTTTCTTTGATCCTTTGGTGGAAAATATTTGCCATGCCATTTGCCTAAAATGATATATTATTCAATAAAAAAACTGTAAATAAAAACTGATATTTTGTATTAAAAAAACTGCATATTTTATTAAAACAAAATGGACATTTTTATAAAATAAGATTTTCTAAAATGTTTATTTTTTATAACAAAATACAATGTTTTTAAACTGTTTATAAAATTGTATTCGTTATAAAACTGTTTTCATCATTTTTATAAAACTATTTTCGTTATTTAAAAAAAAATTGGATGTTACTTTTGTTTTAGATAAAAAGTTTAACATAGCGATACAAAAATCTGTTTTGTAAAAAGATAAAAAAATATTTCAGTTATTTAAAAAAAAATAAAAATAGCTGAATATTTCTAAAAAAAATAAGTTGGATATAACTTTTTTTTTCAAAAAATGTAATTTTATAAGACATTTTTTTTAAAAATAGGAAGTTATTTTCATTTTTGTTAAAGCTGGAGGAAGTTATCTTAATTAAGAAAAAAAAAGCTGAACATTTATTTTTTAAATTGCTAGATTTAACTTAATTTTTTTTTATATAAAATATAAACTTTTGTAAACATTATATGTTAAAAGTCCATCAAATATTTTTTAATACACATTTAGTCTAATTTTTTAATGGTTATAACCATATTTGCCAAAATCGTCCGATTCGGTTCGATTCAAGGGTCGAACGATTCGAATCAAGAGGTGAATCGTAATTGTTCAATTAATCGGACGATTCAGTTTGGAATCGTATGAGTCAATTTGGAATCGTGAATTGTCCATTAATGCGATTCGGTAAAGTGGGTTTTTTAAAATCCTTTTTCGGCATACGCGACTTACTATAACTCTTTGTAACAAAAAAAAAAACTTACGAACCCTAATCGACTGCTGCTTCTCTCAAACCTAAGCCATCTATTGCTGTACGAGCCGTAATCCAGCTGTAACCTACAAACCGAAGCCTAATCCAGCCGTAACCTGCAAACCGAAGCCATACGAATCCATACGAACCCTGTTGCTGCAAACCGAAGCCGTCTATTGCTGTGTTTTTGTTGTTTTTGCAATTGGAAGGGGCTTTTGGCTGTTTTGTTTATTTTTTTTTGTTATAAAACCTTTTGTTATAATCTGTAAGACACAAAAGTTATTATATATTAGTTTTAAAACCTTTTGCTGTTTTTTTTATAAGAAGGGCCGTTTTGATGTTTTTTTTGGTTATAAAACCTTTTGTTATAAAGAAGTTATTAACTAATGGTTTTTACACTTTTTGTCGTTTTTAAATGAAGGGCCGTTTTTACTCTTTTTTTTGTATAAATCTTTTTTGTTAAATTAATATATTTTATTATTTTAAATTAATATATTTTAATATTTGTAGGCTGTTTTAATATAATTTAACTGTTTAATTGTTCTAAATTAATACTTGTAGGTTTTTCTAATATAGTTTAACTGTTTAGTTTTCTAAATTAATATTTGTAGGCTGTTTTAATATTTTGTGTTGTTTATTAATTAATGACTTTTTATGATTTATTTTTGTTTTTTACATTTTTAAGCTTAAAATGAATGTGAACATGTGTTACGTTTAATTTTTGTGCTATATATTGGTAGGTTATCACATGCTACAATTAATTTTTTTTTCATATCATTCTTAATTACCAATTCTATAGTGTTAAATCCATTTACGTATGCTTTACTACATTATTATCTTTTGATTCCGATTTGATCGATTCGATTCACAATTCACGATTCGGGAGGTCAACGATTCACGATACGATTTGCGATTTGACAACTATGGTTATAACGCAAATGGGTAAAAATGACAAGAATTTGCCAACATTATATGGGCAAAGTTTGTATTTATAGGGATAAATTTTGGTTATCAAACAACATGAGTATACAAATAAGTGTCTTTCACTAGGCAAACTATGCATATCAAACACAAAAAAATGACGAATACAGTTTTTGCCAGTGTACAAATAATGCCTATCAAACAGCACGAAATCATCTTTGCCACGGTAAAATTTGCCTAGGCAAAATTTTCCATGCCAGCACTTTTGTCCAACGTCAATCAAACGGACCCTTACTTATTTTAGTCCCCTTCTTTCACATAAATAATGTGTAATATTATGATATTATGCATTAGTCAAAGCAAAACGGGTTCACCTCTTCCTCACCACGTCTATTGTTTGGATTTTATGTCATATTCAAATTTTATGTTTAACCTCACTGTCATCTTATATAAATCTGAAAGCCACCTATTACAAAGATATGGTCGGTACACACACCTTTAAACTTTGGAGGATTTTTTTAACAGTGTTAATATGCATTTTCTAATATGGATGAACAGAGTTATTAACATTTAATGATGGATGTTAGTTTTTTTCTTTTTAAACTCTTTACACTGCATATGTATGAAAAGTAATTTTGATTCATTGACTAAATGTGGAGTCTTCGTGCACAGAGAAATTAATTTTTGACAAAATATTTTGATCGCAACCACAAAAGTACTTTATATTAATTATTCTTGTTGTTTGAACACCAACATCATTTTATCCAAACTATCCTCGATAATATGAACACTAACGGTCCCCACTCAGAATGATTTAAATTTCAAGGTCATGCATGTCTCTTACTTTTTAACGAGAAAATCTCTCTATACTTTTATGTTTGTGCTTGATCATACTAAATGTTTGTATATCCAAATTTATAAGAATTTTATTCTTGTTGAGATATCCCAGTAATAGCACGACTCGTACGAGTCGTATTTTATAAATATTATCCTCGGTAGTACGAACACCGATGAAGTCTTTGACACTATAATTCCTGAATGCACACTCACACCTCAAAGTAATTAAGATTTTATGAAATTATATTTATTTATTTTATTAATCACCTTATGTAAATTTCTGTATGTGTAAACTTAAAAAAATGCCACAGAACACTATGTTATTAATTTTGGACGTATATGTTTGGCAGGGAAAGACTTTTTATAAGGCCGAATGATGAGTATCCACTCACCCAAGACATAACAGTGAACCATAAGTGCCAATAAAATGTTTAGCAACTCTAATGAATAAATCTGGTAACAAGCAGTGACGCCTAACTTGAATGTCTAAAATCGATAACAAGTGGTGACCCTCGACTCCTATGGTAAAATCCAGTAATAAACGGTGATGCTTGACTACAATGGAGAAACCTGGTAACAAATGGCGATGCCTGACTCTAGCGGCCCAATTCGGTAACAAATGGTGACACATGACTCCAACGGTTTATTTTAATTTTCACTGATTACACCCGAAAAGAGAATGTTGACCACCTAAATTGTTCGGTAAATAACTGATTATTCACCAACAAAACTGTCAGATGCCCACCTAAATTATTCGACACATACTTGATTATGCACCCACAAAACGGTCGGATGAAGGCTAACATTGGGTCTTATCTCTAAGACTTCACCCCGGACATATAAGTTCAGGAAATCTAAGCACAAGATAAAGTCCCGGGACACCTTTTCCAAACTTATGAATATAAAAAAAACACTCGGTTACTCACTGGGTCACCCTCAGACCTAATCTATCTGATAGGTGCAGTCTGAAGTACGAGAAATGAAGAAGAACACTCTAAGTCAATGAGGGAAAACACGACCACTCAATTCATTATCTTTTAAAGGGGATATACAACATATTATGGGTTCATTATCTGGAAATCCAACTCTTAAATCCAAACTAACTGATGATCTGGAATATGATCACCGACAGTCGATTTTCACCTCAGTGGTATCACCCTTCAGGAATTCATTAGCTTATCGAGTTATGCTATAAGTGACGATTGATTTTCACTGAACACCTGAGTTAGTATCACCTACAAAAGACTTATTCATTTAAAATCTAACTGATGGTTGATTTTCACCAAACACCTTGATTCAAATGACCCATTGAGCATAAAATCTATTTGATGGTTTTCACCAAACATCTAAGATCGGTTGTCTTAACAGTTATAACTAGCTCATGGACGTTTTTCACCGAACACCACAGAGTAATTATTTTTCAAAGGTTACACGATTTATTGATGGACAAATGTACAATCAACCGATCAACTCACCCTCCATTCAAAGTCGATAAACGGATAATAGATGTCTACAACTAGGATAATTGTGAAACGTCTAATTATGGGTTCGAGGGCTTAATGTCCTATTAGGGAACCTCACTTCCTATATCAATTCATCTACTTTTGTAAGCCGAAGAATTAAAAATATTAAAATCTCAATGTTACTTATCTTTAGATACCATATAGCAACCTCAACAAAAACTCAAGGAATCAAGACTCGTGACTTATCATGTGCCTATTGTGTGAAGTGATATATTTGTATCTCGAATATTTTAAAAGTTGATGTTCCCGGGATACTCTCTTATCATCCTTTCGACCAATTTTTAAAAGCGAAAGACGCTGAAGTCTAATTGCATACATCATCAGCCGAAGACATATTTTAGTTCGCATCATCTCATCAAAGCCACATTAATTAAGGACTTTAGGGACTATAAAAAAGCATTCAGTTCTCCTAAAGCCAAGGTAATTTTCCTTTGAATCATCAAAGAGCCTCATTATGACTATAACGCTACTCTCACACCGTGGCAAGCTCTAAAGCAACACAATCTTTACATTAATTTAGCTTGACATGTGGAGATATCAAACTCAGGGAAAACCAGATTTCAAATGATACTTTGGGGATTTTTCAAAGACCACAAGTCATCACCAATTAATGTTCATCCATATATCAAAGCTGAACACTGAAGAATAATTTCATTGAAGCTTTCATAAGAGATAACCCTCCAGCTACCACTTAAACGCCAAATAACCATTTGTATGGAACCTTCAGAGATTGGATAGGAATGGGGAAAAGGCCGAGTGCCAGGGAACATTCCATCGACCATTTTGGAAACTTGAAATGCCCTTTAGTAATGGGGGCTTATTAATAAGGGAAAAATGTCCCTTGATTCCGAACCAAACGGGACGAACACTCGACCAAAAATTTGAAATTTTTTAGACTATATAAAGCATGAAAAACATTTAAAATTCAATCTTAAATGAGTCCTACAGTGATTTAATTTAGTAAGTTCATTTATTATTTTTAAAATTTACAAAAATACGGTTATCCCTATTTACTCTAAATATGAAGTTTAATATAAGTTGGCGTTTGCACTATAAGTGCACTATTTAAAGTACATTACTCCTGATCTACCTACTACATATGACTTATATGTACCTATCCATATAATTGGAGATGCATTGGAACTTACATGACGAAATCATCCTGGGTTCAACCACAATGAAGAAGGCTAACCAATATGATTATCAACTAGTAAGTACTCATTTATTCTCTTAAGGTGATGGAAAATAATTAGTCCACTGGCATAATTAGGATAGAAAGAAGAATAACATTCGTATGGAGCATAAGTCTTGTGGCAACAACATCACCATGAATTATAACTTCATAAAACACCCATAAAACTAATTACCGACCTATTAGGTTCACCCTAACTAACTTAACTCACTTCAACAAAACTTTCTCCCCAATTATTTTAGGATATGGAATATATATTTTTGTTGTGTTATGTTCATTGCAGTATCATTGGTTAGACTACAGGATATCATGTCCTTTTATACAACATCTCACTTAGTTTTGACTTACCTCTATCCCTAGCATTTGCCATTAATTAAAAAAAACCACTATTCCTTATAGGGTACTTATTGCTCTACATTTGTCTTATCCGAACCATCTAGGCTGATTTCCATCAATTCATCTTCCATAGGAGATAACTCTACTATTTCACAAGACTGTTCCTTTTTTATTTTATGATTTCGAGTTTGACAACACATTCATGTTGATATTGTACATATAAAGCATGGGGTCATGAAAAGTCCAGAGAATTATGACAAATTAGCTTAACTACCCAAATTAAAATCATCACCAAGATTTAGGTAATATTTTCTTTTATGTTCATGTAAATGATCTACGTCTATGTGATAAATTTTGCCAAAATAATTCATATAAAATTTTATCTTATTAAATTAAGTGATGAATAAAAATGCGTAAAACATAAACAATCACACAACATAAAGATATATGAGGAAACCCCATAATAAAATAAACCTCGGGTTGAACGAACAACAAATGAACTACGACAGGACTCATAAATATAGAACTATGTCATACAATCACTTCATCATAACCTCCACTAAATATATTTCACACCATATCTTCAATAATGGTAAGGTGTGAAATTTATTCATATCCATTTTTATTACATTTATAGATTGGCTACTCCCATGTCAATAATATAATAGTGGTTAGATCGATGTTTGATTTTGTATAGATGTCATAGGTTAGGGTGGGATGAATGTTATTTGATTGCCTTTATACTTTATGCGGCATCAACGATTTAACATATGTATCGAAGCCTTTGGTTACATGCTTACTTTGAGAAATATCCTTTATGTTGGTTTGTGAATTTGGACATGGTGACTTTGAACACATGCACTTATTTTGTTACTTGGGTCTTTGAGTAAATTGCAAACTTTTTTTTTCATAAAATAAACCTTTTTTTTTTAACTTTGGGGGTTGATTTTTAAAAACTTTCATAATGTTAAAAATTGGCCCATTTTCACAAGTGTATGTATGACACAAATTTTCCACTACGTGCACTGTTTTATTTTGCATGGACATATGGGCATGTGGTTTAATCTTATCTAATGAGATTTACATCGTCCACACAAAACTATTCATCATCGTGTGTACGGCCCTAATTTTCTGCCAACCTATAAATACCTCGTTTGACAAAATTTTTAAAAGGAATGAATGGTGATTTTCATTGTTAGAACTTGTTTTAAGAGTTTTTTGAGAGACTCTTTATTGTTACTCATTATGCTTTAGTTTTTAGAGAATTAACATATATCCATACTTGATCTAATGTCTTGATCTAGTGTTTGGGAGTTCTTTTAAAATAAGTGTTGCTTTTATAAACTATGGACACCTCTATATGAAATCGAGATGTGGGGCCTTCTTTCCATTCATTAAGACACCCCAGACCCAATAAACAAAAAAAACCACGAGGAAAACTTTTGGTGAGAAAAATACAAATATTAAAAAAGCTAAAAATACATTCTTTGGTTCTTTAATCGAATGGTTTAAGGGGGCTTTAATCGAACGGTTGTTTACCCTCTGGTAATGATTATCAAATCCTCGTGAATCTAACCACGTCCATACACGTGTCGCACCACCTTCAGCCACCCTACACGTGGCATCATGGATGATCGAATGGTCAAATGCAATAGATGACCATACAGTCAAATGACCCAAATAGGACCCTATAAAATGAGGTCCCCACCAACAAAGAAAAGCATCCCAAAACCAAACATTGATTCAGTTTTCTTACTTTTTTCAATCCCGAGCGATCGAGATACTCGAGATTGTTCTGAAAAGTCCCAAAGAAGTTCTTACTTAAGAAAAGTCACTTTCCTTTGAGGAAAGATCGTACTTTCGAGAAGACATGTACACTCGAGTGAAGTTTGTACTTCTAAAAAGTCGATTTCTCCGAGAAACAGAGGCAAACCTCTGTGCACATTATGCGTAAGTCGGTACTTCTAAACGAAGCTTACCCAACGATATGGAGATTTTCCCAATCGGGAACCTCAAGTCAGGACATTCCCCCTGGGAAAAAATACGTTAATGTTATAAGGGTAAAGAAACTATGGGCGAATCTCAGGGCAATACCCCACATATATATGTATTGTAATTAACTTTCCATATTTGTTTATCTCATTTAGCTTGCCCTCCATTCAGGGGAGTGTGTATGCCCTTAACAACGTTTATATTATAAAGTTTCGATTTTAACCCAACACCTCTGTTTATTGAATTGTCATGCTCACATGTTAAATAAATGCTAATCAAATGCCATGATTAAATACAAAAATGAAAACATACTTTTCAAAACCTCTCTTAGGAAAATGTCAGTGAGCCGAGTCATTCCGAAACTTTGCACAATCCAAAGTCTAAAATCGGACTATTCCTACTACTTCTCCATGCGAACAATACTCATCACTACGACGGATCCCCCGAATATGTGTTTTCATAAGAATACTTGTCAAGCATCAACATTTCATTAACATATTATTTTTAACATATAAATATATCAATCCAAAAAAATAAAAATGATATATTAAGGACTAGGCTCCATAAAAATCGTTATTTTGTATATTGTATACCCGATGTCCCATAACCTACACCAACAAATATATTCCGTTTATTAGAACTACGTTGACTTTGATACCAAGACTTCTTAGGTATGTAGGTGTTATACCGAGATAAACTTGTGAATCCCAAACCTCATAATATATCTCTCGATATATTATTTCTTAGGGATGCCTCCATCTCTAGTCCAAACCCCCTTTATCCATTACCTCAAACCAACTCGAGGACAATAACACCTCCAGGATTTTAGCTATGTCGATAAGGGATACATATATTTTTCTTGGTGTCTTCTGGTCCACTCCAACCCCAAGGTGTGGTGTTTTACTCAATTTCTTAACCATAAGACATTACATCTTTTACACAACTTCCCTTCTACACCTCCAAACTAGTCTGAAAGACGACACTTTTAACTAGTGATCGCCCGAAGATCATAAAAAATCATGTCTTTATCAGTGCATTTGGGTCCACTCCCATCCTGAGCCTCCACCAAAGATGACCTCTCTCCTACATATAGCTTCTTCCCTTCTACAAGTCAAGTACTACACTTGCACAAACATAATATTGGAATACATGAAGAACCGAACTGCGTAGGCTTTGATTTCTTGGCTATACGAGTACGTAGGCATAATACCGAGTCCTTGTCATGAGCACATGCCTCTGTAATATGTCTTATGATATATTTTCCCAAGGGAGATGCCCCCATATATCACCTATTATAAATTATCCCCTTCGAAAATGAGATATCAAACTATCTCAAGTCATGAATTCTCGTGCACACACACACATAACCTTAACGGCCGTCCGTCACCCAAGTCGAGCTTTCTCTCACACTTACATACATATTAATGGTCACTCATTATCTCAACTCGAGCCTTATCTCACTCATATACACATATTAACGTCCACCCATTAACCCAGATACGGAGTCATACACAAGAACTCTTGTGTACCCATACCAGTTAAAGTGACGTTCCTACACCTTTCATTTATACCATTTATACCTAAGAATTTAACTACATTTTAAGGGATTCTCAAGCTAAGGGATCTAAACATGTTCTAAAATAAACTGGAAAGTAATCACGTAATGTACAGAGCGATAATGAGCATATAATTAAGGAAAATAAGTGGAGTGCCTAACATCTTCTCCACTCGTAACCCGATTCCCAAACCCATATAACAAGAATCTATGGATCAATCGCAAGCATAAATCTTCCTTAAGATTAGACCGAAAGGTATAATGCATACCCTTTATTTGTTTTTATATAAAATAAACTAGCGAATTTGAACAACCGATAACCCCTCGCACGAAACAC
This sequence comes from Sambucus nigra, assembly GCA_949130495.1. NCBI lineage: Eukaryota > Viridiplantae > Streptophyta > Magnoliopsida > Dipsacales > Adoxaceae > Sambucus > Sambucus nigra. The sequence continues at coordinate 408,881,606 of OX422218.1, read as the reverse complement.
ATTTAGGCTCTGGCCTAAACCAAGGGCATGCACCAACAAAGGGATATTGTGCTAAATAGATTATAGGGGAAAATCATTGATCCATGTAGAACCGATAACCCAACCTTGAAGAGGAATGAAAGACCGGCAGACAAGAACACCTGCACGCTCGTGGAGATCACAACCAACCAAACAAGGTGCTATCCACAACACCAAGCATTCCCCTCGCTCGGGGACCATAACACCACAAAAATTACTAAAGTTTCTATGAATTCACATCTCATATCATAATTCAACTACATCTAAATCTAAATAAAAAGATTTAGGTCTTTCATTGGGGGATTGATATAATTGGGTGCGATGCTTGGAATAGAATGCAAATCTTCTAAATTTGAAATGGAGCTTTACGGTTGATTTTAAATTAAATAGTTGATAGTTGTAGTGTTCAAGATAACTACTTAGAAAGGACTTGAGATGAGAGAGTTGTGCACTTGAACTTAGTAAAATTCTTTTCAAGTTTAATGAGAAAGATCGTACATCTTGAGTTTTTTCCATTGGGTTGGGTTTTAGCCTGCATACCCGGTGTTCTGAGTTGCTTTAAATAATTCAATTTATATGCAGGCTCTCCACAAATCCATGGTTTAAATATACATTGTTATGTAATTGAATAATTGAGGGCTTTAACCTATCTAATTAACTATAATTGAATTAGGTATTTCCTCGTATGTGTGTGTCAATTTGAGATCTATCTAAATTTGTCTTTATGTGTTAAAAATATTAAAAATTTCACTTTAGGTTGAAGTGTGAAATATACAGAATGGTCTAAATAAAAGAAATTTTTTAAAATTTTCAAATGAAATAGTAAACTTAAATAATTTTCCCAAGGTAAAACATTGCACCAATTTTAAACAAGGTGTGATTAAACAGATTAACCAATTTTATCTTAACCTAAGCATGAGTCTAGGTGAGTGAAGGATAAAATAATTAAATTAAACAAAATGCCCCAGGTACGAGAAAAATGCATAATAGATTAAACCTCAGACGATCCATTCATGAAAATTGACTATGTATGGATTTGTAAAGGACATGACTGTAGACTTACAACACTTGCATGACACCCTCGCAATCCTTGACACTCTTCGTTCCTTCAACCTCCACACAACGACATGTACGAGTCCACTTACCCATTTCCACAACGTGTGAGTCCAAACACACCTCAATATTCACCGAACACCTTCAACAACAATATATGGATCAAATAATGGAGTCTGCCACTTTTTCACCTCAACACCACACACACGGAGTCCATCATATAAAATGATTCTCAACAGATGTGGATAATAAACCAAAAGTGCCCAAAATAGGATCTTAAAGCATAATTTGATGAACACTTGGATCCTAAACAACTTGGGTATAAGCTGGGTTTTGGAGAGCTTTTGGATAGAGTATGTGAACTCAAAATATAAGTTTTTTTCTCTAATAAAATTACTACTCCGCACTATTATTTATAAGAGGTTTTTCAGAGATAAGGATGAAACAGAATTTAGAAAATCTGAAAATTATAAAAAATTCATAAGCTCTTTGAATGAGGTACATCTCGTTCAAATGAAACCATGCATCTCGTCTGAATAAAGCCACACATCTCGTTCGAAGGCCTTTTTGACGACACTTCTAACGAGATTCCGACGAAGGTTAAGAATTGTCTCATTCAAAGTTTCGTTGGAACATGATCCAAGGAGGTACATAGACTCGTTTGAATGATATACCCAATGTCATTTTAACGACCTTATGAAAAAATATTTTTCTTCTATAAATTATTAAAAGAAGCTAAAATCATTTTAAAAAATAATTTATAAAATCCTAACCCCTAAATATAAATCTCCAAGAATCAAAATATTTACGCATCCATACTTTAGAGATCCTCAAAATAAGAAGACAAAAACGAGCTCAAAAAACGACACGATAATGTAGATTAGGGATATCAATGAGGCGGGTTTAGGGTAGGGTTACTGCTCCTCGTCCAAAAACCCGCCCCTGCCCCATTAAGAAAACCCAATGGGGAACCAAAACCGTCTCTCGTAACCCTCTAACAACTAAAGAAACCCCAACATATCTACCAAAAATATCACCAAAATCACATAATTTTTCAATAAGCAAAAAACAATCCAATGTACATAATGTTTCAACAATTAAATTACATCCAAATCCGTGAAATTTAATTACAAACAAGTTCTCTCTCTCTCTCTCTCTCTATATATATATATATATATATAACTACAACATGAAAATCAACCATACATATACACACCTAGAAAAAGAAAATAATTTATACCTAAACGGGGTGGGTTTGGGGTTAACATACCCAAGTCCTAACATATGACTCAAAGAGTTTGTCCAAACACGGAGTAAGCCAAAACATACAAATTAACTCTATTCGGAAATTTGTCCTTGCATAGTTGATATATGATTAATTGAAAATATTTTTCTATCAAAATTAATAAATGTAGGGTCATGTTTTATGATGGGTGTTGGAATCATACGTAACTTCAGACCCACATGTGCTCCCCTCTTGACCTTAGATAAGTAAGAGGAGAGGAGTGCCAAAGTGAGAGATAACTATTTAAAGTGGCTCGGACCTTAACTGAGGATCCTACATCCACTATGAAAGGTGTTTCACTGTATATGAGATTATAAAAGAGTTATTACAATCTGTGAGACCTCTTGGGCTTTGTCCAAGAGAGTCTGAGGTCTTACGACTTTTGTCAACAATCCAAAGGACCTTAGGAAGTAATCGATGAACTTCTTAAAGGGTTCCTGAGTATTAATTTAGGGATCAACAAGGTATACAAAGTATAAGAGAACTAGAAGTGATTCGGGTTAAAAGTTTAATATCTCAATAGTGGGTTGAGAGAGTATGGAACAAAGAGTAAATACTAAAGAATGCTAAAACTCTCAGTTCTCTGGAAGTATGATCTTATGAACCTGCCAACCTCTTAGATGGATTAAGATTCATTTGCTTGTTCCATTCACCAACCTTCATTTTATATGCAAACTCTTGGAGAGAGAATGAGTGGACTATCACAATATGTTCATGGTGCCTCTGAGATTTGGTGGTGTCAGCAAGGTGGTAGAGTGTTGGCTAAAGGTTTTAAAAGTGGTGTAAAGTAGTTTCTAAATACATTAAATTTGGATGGGAGCCATCAATAAAAGTGGAGATTGGTAGTGGCGACAGGTTGTATAGTGTCTGACTTTCCAATTACTCTCCATACTGATTGTAAAAGCTTTATCGGAGACCTATGAGCTCGATAATTGCTATCGGATTTCCATTGATATACCTTGAGGTATTACATAATGATATACCTTAGTTCTTAGGGTTAAATTACCTAGAAAGATCATTCCTCTTTAGTCCGAGGTCCTTTCTAGGTGTTAGACATGGCAGGACTCGGGTACTGTGCTCTCCAATCTTTATTAAGGAGACATATTGGAACGACTAACCTTTATAGGAGTTAGGAGTGATGACTAAAGTTTGCTATGGTAATGTGGCCTTTTCTTGAGACCAAAAAATGTCTTAAGGACCAAACAGTGGTCTATTTGAGGTCAGAGGTCAGTCTTGGGACCTTTGTTCTTTATTAAGGGAAGTTGAGTGGTCTAAGAGCCTTTTAAACACCAAGTGTTAAATAATTTATCATCAGTATCCCCTTATTGATTCTTGCAAGGATTAAAAGGGGCTACACTTAACTGTTTACGCAAGTTGGGGATAAGGTTGTAACTAACCATGAAGATTTTTTTAATAGCTAAATTTATGTTGGGCAGTGCTTGCATGTGGCTAGGGATAAGTGTTGGGGACTGCGATCATTGATGTGATTAAGAGGATTGAGTTGTATAATCTTAGTGGCACAAGGAACTTGAATTCTGGGCCTTGGGGTCTATAAAAGAGCCACTTAGGTTGGGTCGAATCCTTCACCATTCAACCATTTTATTTCCAACCATGTCTGTCAAAAAAATTTATCTTTCAAAGGTTTTGGACCCAAAGCCCTTGTCTGTTGTTAGCCCTCGTATTTCTTTACCTCCAATTTTGGAGCCAAAGGTAGAGACCTCTGATCATCTCCCCACCTAGTCTGTCCCTGTGGTACAAAGGTGATTAACTATTAGGAAGTTTACAACCTTGAATTTACTGGCAGGGCTAACTCTGTATCTCAAATATCTAAGCAAGACTTGGAGGGTATCCGAAAGAACTATTAACTTCTTGAAACTATCACTCTAAGTGCCTCAAGGCATGATGAGAGGTCCAATTCATTGGTCTCCCAACACGTGTGCTTGAATGAATGATTCCTCTAAAAGGGGGTTGAATTCCCACTACCCTTATCGGTGATGAGAATTGTGAAAGCTATTGGGATATTCCCTTCCCAATTGGTGGATAACTTATGAAGAGCTCTGATATCTATAGTCTTAGCTTTCTGGGAGTCCAATGGAGGAATGCATTATGTTTATCCAACCCAATTATTTAGGTTATATAGGGTGCAGTAGCAGAAGAAGTCCAAAGACAAGGATCTGAAGTACTTAGCTCCTAGGGCTAATGTCGTCTTTCCCTGGGATAAACACAATGGCCCTAAGAACTGAAAGGATAAATTCTTTTTCGTTGGTGGATCTTGGGCCACCCATGACCCCGTTGAGATAATTGGTTGTCTTACCCTCTGGCGTACTCCTCCAACCATAAGTAAGTTGAAGTTTACCGCTGTTCATGTACTTGAGTACATTCATTGACCTCGGTCTAGAGTTTTAACAATATATTTCCCTTTACAACGATTGCCGAGCCTTCTCAAGAGATAAGACTAATGAGGCCCAAAAGTTATCCTCCATAACTTTTGATCTACTTATCATAGAACTTTTCAGCTCCTTATCATATCCAATCATCTCTTCAATTGTGGGATGGGACCTAAGCCCAAGGCTCTAGCCTCTGGCGATGCCCCCATGGCCCCCAAAATTATGGTCGGGGATACATTGGAGTCCGAGGTTTTCATTTTGGTGTCCCAAAAGAGGAAGTTAACTATTGAGGTGTCCATCGAGGTTTTTAAGGCCTTTGAGGGAGAGGATGTACAATCCAATGGTAAGGCTGTGCTTTCCCCTAAGCTTGAAAAGGCCCTCCCCTCAGTTAATGAGCCCATTTTTTTTATTGTTCCCCCTATAAGTAACTTTCCTTCTCCTTTTCTTGTATTTATCCTCATTTATAATTCTCTTGATAACTAACTTTGATTTGTTATTGATCCAATAGATGAATAGGACGAACAGAGGATAGTTAGGTGGCTTGCTAAAGAGATTCTTTCCAAGTACGTGGTTGTCAAGAATGAGGTTTAATACCACCAAACGTCTAAAGTTCAATGCCTCAGTGGATCTTCCAATCCATGGTGTCAAGATGGTGGATGGGGCAGAGCTGCGTTCTGGTGGAGGTGAAGGTTCAGTGCTGCAGCCTACAAAAACCATACCCTTTTTGTAAATAAAATCAAGGGTAGGCAGGACTTTTGGGGTAACCGAGAGTGATCCTTCTATTCTATGGTACTTGCAAACCCTGGTCTCAAGAATCAATGAAGCCTTATGCGATCCCCTTTCAAAAGGGAAGGCTGTTGTGGTATCCCCTTAGAATGAAAGGGTTTGAAGGAGGCAACTCAGGTTCAAGTCAACCCAAGGAGCCCGCTGTTGTGGTGGGTAAGGGCCTTTTGACCTCAGGAGTTAAGGGACATTTTAGGTATCCTTCCATCAAAGAACTGAACTCTGCAACAAAGTGCCTCTACTGTGAATGCACACCATTCTTTGGAAAATATAAATTCCTCAGAGATGTGTGCCCGACTGAGGGATGGGGTGGGGGTTATGCTAATGCTCAGGAGTTGATCCATTTATCGAGTAAGGCATTTTTACATCTTTACTGACTTTTCCTTAAAAGATTTTATCTTGGTCTATCTCTTTCTCTTATTTTTCTCATTTTCTTACAGGCCGAGCATTTGATAAAGCCACGAGGCTCTCATAATTGATGTTGTGAAAGGTCAACGATGGTGAAAAAACTATGTAGAGATGTCTGATAAGTGGGACCTCTTCCATCTGGAGCTAAATCAGATCATTACTAACCAACGATTGGAGTTGGCTTCTTTGAAAAGGGAGAGGGTGGACATGAGGTCCCAAATCACCTTGTTGGACCATGACAAACTCTTAAATGAGAAGAACTTGAGGGACAACATTTCTCTCTTGGCTACTACTTCGGATTCCTTGGCCAAGGTCGAGGACCATAATTTGATTTAGATTGATCACAAAGTGGTGTTGGAGGGACTTCACAGTCAGCCCCCCAACTTCAAATTACTCAGGGTAAGCTTTTTCAGATTGAAAAATATATGGACCTTTAGAAGAAACATGCATTATATCTCAACATTATAAAAGACCTTTTAACTTCCAAACGTCAGGAGCAACAGAAGGAATACAATAAGCTCCTCGTGAAGCATACTGAGCTCCATGATAAACACTTAAAAGTGTACATTTTATACCCAAAAAAGACATATTTTAGTTGATAATTCTCGACAAATTGGGTTTTATGTGCGTAATTGTTTATTGTGCAGGCTTGATCGCCGTTTGTCGAGTTCAAATGCTTATTTCAAGGCAAATGTGTGATTTATGGAACTAATTCCCTAGTCCCGTACCTTACCCGAGCCTAAACTACCCCGAATCCCGTATGTGTTTAGTTTGTGCTTTTTAGACTTTTTTTAGATTTTTAGTTTGAGTAGTTATTTTTAGGATTTATTTTAGATTTATTTAAAATTCTGTAGAATTTATTTTCTATTTCTATTTCTTTTTATTAGTTTTTAATTTTAGTTTTTAGTTTTAGTTTTGCTAGATTTTATAGTTTTAGGACTTTAGGTTTTATTTTTACCTCTTTTGTAGTTTTTATTTTTATTATTTGAGTTTTATTTTTAATAGAATTTCTTTATTGTTAGAGGATTTATTTTTTTAGTGCGTCGAGTATTTGTTTTCCTTTATTTTTGTTTATTTATAGTTTTTAGTTAGTTTATTATTATTTTTGTTTTGTTTTGTTTTATTTTATTTTATTTTATTAGTTTTTATTTGAGTCGTGTTTAGTTTTTAGATTTTAGTTGATTTTTATTTTATTTTATTTTAGTTTTTATTTTTATTTTATAGGTTTGATTTTATTATTCTCTTATTTTATGAAGGGTACAAATTAAACACACACATATCCTACACCCACCCACACACAAACCCCTCATTCATCCACACTCTTTTAGCCTACCCCCATCATCTTCGCCACCAAACCTCACCTTTCTCTCTCCTCTACCTCCATTAACACCACACAAATAATCAAACCCATCTTCTCTCTCATCCCTCCATTAAACCACAACACCCCAAGCTCCATTACCAAACAGAACCAAAACCAAAAATAAAATAAAATAACCCCACATGTATTTTAAAACCACTTACCCCACTTTCCAAAAATACCCTCCAACCCCCTCACACTCTCATGACCTAACACAATCCATGCACATTTGTGCATTTTCCCATTTTATCCCCAACTTATCCTCACACCCCTCATGTCCATTTAATCTCTACCCAATTTATCCTTAGCTCCATGTGCTATTATAAAATCACGAGAAGACCTATTTAAGAAGGATGAGAGACTTGGAGAAGAACATAGATAGTTTAGAGTAGAAAATAAATTAGGGTGAAAAACATTTTGTAAATAGTTTTATTTTTTTATTTTTTTTGGAGATTTGGTGAGATCCAATTGTGAGTGATTGAATTGTATTGAAGAAGATAGAGTTCAAATTATCAATTTCAAGGAGACTTGTTGAAGATTTGTTTTCTTTCTTTACTCTTTTATTTGATATGCCTTTGATGATTTTTTCATCATATTTAATATAATGTTAGGTCATATTTAATATAATGTTAGGCTAAATCCCCTTTCAAGGGGTGGGATGATCCCATTATTTGATGTTAACCCATTTTAATTAGTTTATTTACATTAAAATTCCCTTTGATAATTAAGTTTGCACTCTTACTTTCTATTTACGTCTCGTGAGACGGTAAATGCTTTTCGAGAGAAAATCAAAATGCGAGCTATAATATCCATTTTAGAATCAAGTGTGGTATTATTCCTTGAATTTCAGCTCTAAATTTATTTTCTATGATTTACACTAGTTTAATCGATCGATCCTAGCGGGTGATTTGTTAAATGATGTTTGGATCTACTTTTTAAGAGTTGTAGGAGTGTTAAAATTAATTTTCTAAAATGCTATTATTAAAATTACATTTGCAACGAGAGTTGATTTATAATTTTGATACTAACTTGGGACGTTTAATTTGAATTAATTAATTAAATAGATCAACTAGAATAATTGGTGTAATCCCATCCCTTGTTAGCTCTCACTTTTATTTTCTCACTCATCTTATATTTTATATTTTTAGTTAGTTAGATTTACTTAGTATCTTCACTTACGTTTATTTACATCTTTGATTTAGTAGTCTTATTTCACCTTAATCTCAAAAATTGTTTTAATATTGAAAAAGCTAAAAAAAAAATAGAAAAAGAAAAAAAGTCCAAAAAGAAATTAAACAAATGAATTACATCTTTCCTCTCTTGCATGTTTCACCCTTAGATTTGGATTGATAACTCACTTACCACTATATATTGAGATTTTTAATTAGAGGAGCTTTTAAACAACGACACACATACAAAAAGTTCTCTCTATCACTCCAAGGAAAGATTCACCAATTTGATCATTTCAAGATGAATGCCTACCTTGAGTTTTATCATTTCAAGATTTTTTTCTTTTAGAATTACAACTCAAGGATTGAGGCTTGTAATGATAGGTTACACGAGCTCTTTCTTAAGGTGGATGTTTCCAGTTGCAGAAGCCTCCAATATAATGAAGAGAGCTCAGAGGATGAGAGAAATAGTGGAAATGATGCTGAAGAACCCTATGCCTCCCAAGTCGAAGAAAAATAAAAAGATCTGAAAAAACTTTCTTCATCTCAGCCCCAATCAAGCCCCCATAAAAATAAATCTCCGGTTGACCCCCTAATCCTAAACCTTTCACTACAAATTTTTTTTATTTTTAAGACCCTATGTTTTGAGACAGACAAAATATAATCTTTAAAACATATTTTTTTGGACGGATAAAATTAGACGTCTCAAAAACTATTATTTTTTGAGACTGTTAATTTTTGCCGTCTGAAAAACTATTATTTTTTAAGACTACTAATTATAGCCGTCTAAAAAAAGGTTACTTTTTGACACAATTAATTATTCCCGTCTTATAAAGTGAACCAAATAAGAAGATAAAATTTATAGTCCTAAAAGGTGTACCAAATAAGATGGCTAACAAAATTAACTTTCCCACACTAAATTTTTTTTCTCCCGCTCTAAACACTTAACCTCCACTAAAAAAACAAAAAAACAAAAAAACAAAAAAATAATTAGCTGGACAAAATATTCAATTGGCCAAAATAATCGAGCCCTACTTCAACCCCAATAGCCGTTGCACCAACCCCAACATTCTTCTCCTTCGGCCCCGGCATTCTCCTCCGCCATTCTCTCCAATCTGGCCTCCTCCTCCGCCGTTCTCTCTCTTCATTGCTCTGAAGGTAATGTTCATACCCTTTGTAATTCTATAACGTTTGAGCATGAAATCAGTGGGTTCTTTAGATTAAGTTGCGGGGAATTATTTTTTTTATGTAGAGACCTGCGTTTTTTGGATGGAAAGTTTAGTTTTTCTTCTTAAATATGGCAAAAGCCAAAACGCATCAAAGATTTTTTTCTTAATGTGGAAGTAGCCATATATATATATATATATATATGGGACGGTGCCCATCCCCTAAATCAAATTAGGGTTCATATGGGGGTTAATACACCTTGTCAAACAGGTTATTGAGTTAATCCTAAGGTTTGATTTTTTTTAAGTTTTAATGTATTTTTCTAAGATTTCAAAGAGTCCTGCTATGAGTTCGTAATAAGTCCCCAAAAATCAAATCTTAGGATTAACTCCGTACTCATACCCTGTTTGATTTTGAGAAGACTAAAAGTAGAGTCCATAATTAGGTATATTTAGTGTCTCAAATGAACAATGGATCCTTTCAATTCAAGATCTAATTAGGTATATTTAGTTTTGATTTTGTTTTGTGTCTTGATGTTTAGATTTGGTTTATTGATTTGTTTTTAAGGTATTAGGTGAAACATTTGTTTTAAATATTACTCTATTGTATTTTGTAAATTATATTTTTCTCTTATAGGTTGATTTTACATAGTTGAGCATGTATGACCCATGATAATGGGTTGTTTATATTTTATTTTTGAATTAACCTCTGTAAATGATATTGATTGTATTTGTATTTTGTAACTGGAAAAAATAAAAACAATAAAATTATTATAGTATTGGTGAATCATTTGTTATACGACCATTCATTATATTCTTACTATTTAAATATTATATAAAAGAAGGATAGGACACAAATTAGTATTAGAAAATTTCAAATTGAACAGTATATTTAACTTTATTTTGTGAGTTATAGTTCGAGCATGTAGATTATGGTAGTTCGTGCAAAAACCTATTTGGCCCATCCCTGAACATTTATGGGTATTTGACAGGGAGCTACTAGTTTCGTGACCGTTTTTCATTCATTTTGAAATATTTTATCTAAGCCCGAACATTCAAGTTACAACATTCAATTGATACGGATAAGAGGTAATTCTAACTCTTAATTTATGATCTATATCATTAGTTTTTGTACGTATGATTTGTAGTGGTGATATGAAGTTGAGGGTGAGCCAATTGAAAACCTTAATTGATTTTAATGGTGATAGGAGGTTGAGGGTGAGCCAATTGAAAACCCGGATTGCTAATTGGTTGTTGAGTATGTTTTTATATTAATATAAGATCATATTTGTTTACTAGTTTGTGTAAATTTTAGTTAGATTATTGATATGTTTGTTGATAATTGATTATCTAATTCAACGGGGCCGTTTTTGGCAGGGACCCACCTCGCTCCTGCCCTTAATGGCGGGAATTTGGGGTAAATAAACAGGTCGTGTCGGGTTTGAAGTAAAAAAATGTTGGGTTTGGGAGAGGGCAGGTTTTATGTGTAAAACCCCCAAACCAACCCCGTTTAAGGGTATTATTACAAATATTCTAGTTAAATCTATTCATCTTAGTTAGTTAGTTTGGCATAATAATAAATCAGTGCATACTCTTAGTTAGAGGACTTCAATTTTTTATTAGTTTATCATAAAAAAACATGAAATCCATTAAAACACATGAATAAAATAAGTTAGAAAATATCATAAAAATGTTTTGGGGTGGGTTCGAGGCCCTCGCCGGTTTTTTAAACGGGTTTGGGGTGGGATCGGGGTAAGCGGGTTTGGGTATCTTCTCTAGTGTTTGGCCTCTGACAATCCTTGACAATCCTCTAAAGTTGGACTTTATTATCACTTAGGGTCATTTTGTATATAATAACACTGTTAACAAGTACACGAGTCTCCCATCATTTTCGATTGTGCTGAAATTGAAGTTCTTTAATCTATGTTCACTGGTCTATTTTGTAATGTCCAAGTGTTAACACTTTTAGGTTGACTAGCCAACTTTGCTTTAAAGGGAAGGTAGTGAAATTGACCTTGTTATACCTCTTTTGATCTATAAGGGGCCTTTCACATCTAAAGGTTCATCTTCACAAGGTTTGGTCGCGTTTGAATTTATTTGTTTATTTTATATGAAGGTATGTGCACCTCCTCTTCTAAAACTTTACTCATTCTTGGATTATATGGCAAGTGTCAGTACGCGTCTCCTCTGTGAAGCTATAAAACACGCGCAACGTTTGTCGTGAGACCTTCTCCATTGAGCTTTATTCTAGCGAGCTCGTTTGGCGATTAGTATTAACGCCAACATTTGAAATTGAAGTTGTCCTTGTCTATGTTGGGTTTGATTTCAATTGGCACTGTTGTCTTTGTTAGCATACTTTTGGCTTCTAAATCTGTCACGGTTGGATCTTTTAAATTGATTTATTCTGAAAAATATATCTTGGTCTTGCGTGCTCTTCCAATTGGAGCTGGTTACCCTAAGTTCTCTCTCCCAGCATCGTGTTTGTTGTAACTTACAACTTTATTGAAACTAATTGGGGGAATCAATCAAGTCAAAAGAGATTCTTGTCTTGATGATGGACTGCTTGGGATGCGCATTTTCTCTTCATGAGAGGCTACTGACGTAGGATACCCTTAGGTCTCTTATGCCGAGGCCCTATTCGTGTGTTGTGGAATGTGATGTGTTAGGATTGGCCGCTCTCCGTGGGACCGAGGTGAGGCTTTTTCTCACGGTTCTCTTCACGTACTTGACAAGACTACAAATGTCTCATTTCACATGTCTCAAATCACATGTCTCTACCAGATTCTATGAATATTAACTATTCAACTCCTCTCAAATCACATGTCTCTGATCTTATAGTTGATGGTGTTTGGAAGTTACCTGATTGTTTCATTAATTCTTTTCCTCATCTCTATGATTTGGGTTTGTGGTATTGTCTATTAAGCAATACCTCTACAAAAAAATGGGATTTTCTTACGATTCTTCTCTCATTAGGGTAATGTATGATGTATCTCATGTCTTTGACTTATATGGCAGAAATTTTCACACCAAGCATACTATAGTATTTTCAAGAACTTATAGGATCAATTGTTGCAATATCGTAGTTAGCTACCTATTTTTTAAATATATATCCTCCAAATCTATTAGGACATGGAGTTAAATCATCATTAAGCTAAGACATATCTTTATAGAGTTTATCTTCAATAGAAAATTTCTTTACGAATTTATTAGTTTCAGCATACACAAAAGGAGGAATACTATCAGTTATATCCACATCAGTCAAATGGTAGTCAAAGGCTAACTAATCCATAAATAATATCAAAACGTGGTTGTTAATTTCATGATTATCTTCCAAAAAAGTGCCATTCTGATCTTTAATGTTATGGATCATCAACCTCTTATGTTTAGCCTTAACACTAGCATGAAGATATTTTGTGTTTTCATTACCCAATTTCAACCAATTTATATATGATTTTATCCTCCAGTATATTTCTACCAGGTTTGAAGTTGCCATCAATTTAGTTCTTCCTTGGTTATGAGAAATTCTATTTGATTCATTTTTGTCCAATCCATAAGAACCATTAAATCCCATTTCAGAAAGAGGGCCGCTAATAATACAATCATTGAAATCTGAAGCTCCTCTTAAGTCTATATCATTACCCCTTACTCTTTCCAATCCATTCCTGACTATATTAAAATCTCCCACTACAATAAGAGGCATCTCTTGACATACTAAAGTACTATAGGCAATAGCATCCCACAACTCCACTCTGTCTAGTCTAGTGCACTTAGCATAAATTACATTCACACATATTTTGACATAATTTTGAGGATGATTAAAGGCTAAAAGCATATTTTGACCACCATCTATAAGCACCTCACAATTTAGACCGAACCTCCGCAAGCACCAGATTGTATTATTGGAATTAAAACAACTACCATCAAATTGGAGGATCCTCCTGAGATCATCTATTTTTTAATTATCAATCATTGGTTCTAAAATTGCTAAAAATGAGAGATTATAAGACTTGCACATTCTTTTTAATCTCCTTTTGGTAGACTTGTTGCCCACCCCTCTTGCATTCCAAATGACTGAACTAATCATTTAGAGTTTGGATTAAGAACTTTAATGGAAACTTTACTGGCTGATCTGGCACACCTCTCCTTGGAAGATAAACCTTTATATTTTTTATTACTGACTTTGCTTCCCTTCTCAAATGGTTCTTCTGATACAAGAAGCTTTTGCCTCTTTAATATCCGTTCTTTGGATTTTTGGTAAGCTGCTATTTTATTTGACAGTAAATGAGAAAAATTGACTAATTCTTCCCATTTATAGGCTTTCTTCGTGCCTGGATCCTCTTTGTCAGAATAATAACCTCTATTGCCTCTATTCTTACCCTCTACCTTTGAGTCTTGGTTAGAGTCTGAGACATTTTGCCTCTCTATTTCTTCGTCAATCCTATTTATATTCCTTGCCTGTTCATTCAGCTGCTGATCATGAGTCATATCTTCCGAATCTGTTCTCCATTCCCCTTCTTCCAAATCTTGACATTCTTCTATTGGAACCATCTATGAGTTGCTTTTCTCTTTTCAACACACCACTTCTTGATTATTTTGGATATTACTTTCTATCAAAACTTGATTTTTAGTCTGATCTTGATTATTTAAATCTGCTGTGATAGTTCTTTTTTCTTCTTGAGTCATAGTCTCTAAAATCTTCTCATCTTTCTTTTGATCCTTCTTCTTACATATGAGATTAGCCTCACTATTGATGACTGAAGTAGAATATATGTTGTATTTAAACGACATTAAATACTATTCCCTTGAGAGCATTCTCAATAAACATTATTAAGAACTTAAAATTCAAAGAAGACTCATTTGTAATCATCGATCGACCATCAAAATAGTTTGTAATGACTTACCATAAAGTGGGAGATATAGGAGGAACAATTCCTGATTCCATTAACGACTCAAAGATATTCTCATACTTTTTTGTACGATCCAAGACATCATCTAGTATAATAATATGCCTCACTATCTGCCTCGCAAGTCGCCTCTAGAGATGGAGTTGTCTTTGGACCAGTTGCTAATTTCTATTATCTATAAGAGTCGGTTGCGACGAACGTGATGGAGTTTTCTTTGGACCATGTCCAACTTCGTTGATATATTTCGATTTCTTTCCAAGAACTTGTTCTGCTATTTTATCTACACTCATCTCAGTATCGTCCTTCGAAGTGGACAGAGTCTTTAAACGCATCATCTCATTATGTAAGTTTCATTTCTTAGTAGAGTTTTAATCAAAATAAATTGATAAAATAATGAGTTGGACGACGTGCAGGGGTTCATACAAATACACGTGGCACTCTTATATTGACATATGTCAGCTCGGCTTTGGTGGAAGTCCACCCATTTTAGTTGCTAGAATAGGTTTTCTTATACAACTCAATTCTATCAGGCTCTTCCCTAGTCTCCAGATTACGCTGCATGTGCAATAATCAAGTAAAATTAGTCACAAGTAAAATCTTAAATACATGATTTTTAAGTAACAAATCTAATGCCAAGAGATGACGTTCTGCAACGAATATCCTCGAGCCTTTATTGTGAGTAATAATCTTCTTAGATCGATTATTTTCATTTCTCTTACATCAATCCTGCATTAAATTTCACAATATGAAAACATATTCTGATTTTTTTAATGTAAACAGGTGTATAAAATATTTTTTTTAAAATAAATAAATAAATAAATAAACTATTTCTCAAGAAAAAGAAAAGGAAAAAAATATCTCATTTTAATAAACAACTGCAGTTGTTTCAATATACTAAAGATCCTTATACAACACTTCAATATCATGCAGCAGAGCTAATGGGCTTGTCTTAATTCTACCCAGTGAGTTTAGAACAAGAGAAAATACAACAGAGCTCTCATTGCTGGTAAACCAAATAACATTTAACTTATTAGAAACAGAAATATATTCTTCTTTTTTCACCCTCAAGCAACAAATTTTGGTAAGATTTGGAGGACTGCTTCTTTCGTGGGCATTGCAGGAATCTCTCCTCTCTCTGTTACAGTGAGGGCCCCACAGGCATTTGCGAAAAGAAGAGTTTCTCTTAGTCTCCTCTCATCCTGATAAAGATTCGTATCAGAAGCTAATATGCTCAGTATTCCACCAACAAATGCATCTCCAGCACTAGTTGTTGTGTCAACAGCTTTTACTTTAACACCAGGAACTCTACCCTTGAATTCCTTAGTGTAATACCTATAACCCTTTGATCCTTCACTTACAAGCAAAAGCTTAAGATTAGGATGAAAAAGCTTTGTTAAAACCACGTTATCATCACAAGGATCGTCACCTTCAGTCAAGAACGATATTTCGTCTTCACATATCTTGATATAATCAGCTTGGTCCCATATGCTCATTATGCCCTTTCGTGCAGCATCGACAGATGGCCATAATGGTAACCTCGAATTCGGATCGTAAGAGAGGATGCAACCATTTCTCCGAAGCAAACTAGTGAACTATTGTTTTGTGAACCTCCATTGGCATTTAGCCACACATTTTTAGAATCACCTGAAGTGGGTTTTTCCGCCATTTAAGGTAGAATGTGTGAGTGAGCACTATTGCTGAAAATGAGGAGTTGGAAGGAGGGATCACGGGGTTGGTTTGATGAGGTATCTTTAGGCGAAGAAATCAATAAAAATGAGCGGGCATATCAGGTGTATGAAATATTATAAGTACTGTTAACCTTGTATTTATCATCCTCAAACAAACCACACAATTCATTCCAATTCTCACGAGTCACATTTTAGGGTGATTTTGGCGTTCTTCCTCACTTAAAAATATGCCTTTTAAACTTGATATGAACTCTGTACCACCAATGCTTACTTCTGCATGACAATAAGTCCTCACAATTCTCCTTCACATAATTTTTAGTCAAATCCATTTGAAAGTTGGCCTGTTAACCCAAAATATCAATCAAGATGGAATTTTCAAAAGCTGCCCCCAAAATATGATTGAATTTTATCCCAAAATGAGAATTTTTAGAAGCTAAAATATGGTCTGTAAACACATTAGATATAACTAAATGTATATGGAAGTAGAGTTTAACACATTTTCAAAATCACGTAGTGTCATATAAGAGGCAATATCTTCTGACCACTTCTTGCAATATTAGTACACTAAAATACATAATTAAATGATACTTCAAAAATGACCATCAAGTAAAATTCATTACATAAAAAACAAAGGTCAAATCCTATGAGGGGTGTCCTCTTTATATGTAGTTAGGTGTTATAATTTGATAAGTCCTATCCTCATAAAGTTTGAGTTGCAGTAAAATAGATGACATATCCTTTGCAAAGTTGTGAGCTTAGCTTTCGAATCCAAAATCTGTTCGGTCCTTGTTATGACGTTTCTAATGGATCTGAAATCTTCCTGTATGCACAATAATCAACGTAATAAGCAACAAAAAGGAGGGGGGAAAAGGTGAAGAAACACTTTTCATAGTAATGTTATATGTATTTATGTTAATTGCAGAACAAAATTAATTGTTTATTACTTTGTTTCTTATTACGTTGTTGGTTGTATTGCACTTTTCAACTTTACTCTATTGCATCCGATCGCTCTTGAACTCATCTGGAATTTGACAAGTCCTCCTCAAAGTTTCATGCACTATAGGAATAATATTTGCAATGTATGGATATTAGTTCCATTTTCTTTGAGTACTATAATATTTGTTTCGCTAACATGACTTTTTCCATTGAATTTTGTGCGTAAAGGAATGTGTTGATAATTGATCTCCAAATCAATTGGCTCTCAAGTTTGTCATAAATAATCACTCAGAAGTGTATCGAAGGGAAAATGGGGAAACCAACATCTTAAATGAAGTTCTTAATGATAATGTTGCGGAAAAGATGTAAAGCTTTAAAGGCTCAGTTGATGGTATCGAAGTTAAAATTCCTTTTTATATATTCACTTTTAATTAATTTCTTTACTTTCGAGTGGCTAAACTCTTAATTGGATCAAGTTTTAAGACCTTGCATACAAAGTGTACATACTATAAATAAGAGTCAACTCTTTCTAGTGAATCATTTGATCAATGTTAATACTACCTTTGAGATATTTAACCTTGGGGTGAGATGAGTTACTTATTTATTTTGTTGCTTATAAATCACAATTGCTTCCATTACGTTCGCCAGTATTACATGGTTATTTTGTCACTCTATTAGTTGCTTTATAATTAACTTCATTTTTTCCATCTCCTCAGGGACATTGGCCGCATCAAGAAAAGGATCTTATGTTGATCGTTCTTGAACTCATCTGAAATTTAGACTTCAAACTTATTTAGTAATAAGCAACAAAGTAATAAACAATTAATTTATTTTCGAAGCTTTATCCCTAACAGGTACTGGTTTTGTGCCCCAACTGAATCGACTAACAAGATTATTTGGAGAGCAAGAGCATAGTGGTTGATCTCAAGGTTGACCTGAAGCAGGACCCAAACCATTGCTGGAAAAAACAAGGTCCATTGTTTTCATCCATATTTCAATACGCTTCGGTGTGTTTTATATTTAATCATCTATGCCTAAAATGTAGACAGACTCCATATAGAATTACGCACAACACTCGTACTTAGGAAATTATGTACGTGTGGCACATCGAATAAGCATTCTTGGATTGATAGTTGAATGTCAATTTGGATGACAATTTGTAAGATGGGCAATGCAACCAGGTGTGTTACTGAACAAGTGTGCCATTGGACAAGTATAAGATGGGCAGTGCTACTGAACAAGTGTGCTACTAAACGAGTATAAGATGGGTAGTGCTATTGATTCTTTGATTCAAAGTTTATCGCACTGTCGCCTAATTCTTTGATTCTCCTCTTGGGAAGTACTACTGAAAAAGTATAAGATGGTCAACCAGGTATGTTTAAAACTCCATCAAAACTCTACTTGAGAATTCATACATATATATATAATGGAAAATGTTCTCGTTTAAAGTTAAATTTTCAATGGTGGTGGTGAAAATTTGTTATGGTGGTGATTAAAATTTTCTATTGGTTGGTGTATATCATTCTTAGAATCAATTTTAATGTTTAAAACAGGTTGACTACTTGTAGTTTTCATGAATAACAAAGGAGACTCTGCCAAATTTAAAAAAAAATAATAGTAGTTGGATATTTATATTGTTTATGATGAGAATATACTATATTGATTCATTTTGCACACTGCATTGTTGACGAGGAGTATTAATTCTGACATAATTGACACTAATTTTTTTTTGTGCAGGTGATAATTTTTGTAGAACATGCAAATGTTAATCAGTGGTTTTGGAGGTCGTACGCTTCAGTGTTGCAAAATTACTTTGATAAAAATATTTCGCGTTTGGAGTATTAATAAATTGATGTATTTTTGTTGTCAAGTCAAATATTTGAACTTAGTGTTGTAATTCTTATGTTGATGAATATTTGGAGATGGTTGTAAGAACTCTATTTATTGTTGAATGAAAATAATTCGTTGTGTTGGTTGAAAATCATCTTATGTATTATATTTTATGATTATTCGTTGTTTGTGTTGTTTCAAATGTAATTCAATTCTATATTGAACTTTAGCGGTAGATTTTATTCTCCAAAAAATATTAGTGCAAAAACTTTAAGATTCATTCACCCCTTTTGGGATTGTTAAAACTGTTCCAAAAATATATTAAAGACGGCTATGTTGACGTCTCAAAAAGCTCTTTTAAAATAGTAACCTTTTGAGACAGATTAATTCTTGTCTCAAAAACAATCTTTTGTGACAGCTCTTATACCGTCTCAAAAGGGTCATATAAACTGAGGACTTTTTGAGACGAATTTGTTCCTGTCTCAAAAAATTATTTTGAGACGGCTATGGCATCACCAAAAGTATTTATAACCCCTATCAAAAAGACCCCCTAGCCGTCCCAAATAGCGTCACAAAAATATTTGAGACGGATAAACGATCTTTTGGAACTATTACGCCACCATCTCAAAAGCTACTTTTTTTTGTAGTGTTTAAGAGGCTTTTATGTAATTTTTTGGTTTTTCTTTTGGGCAAAGGGCCCTTTGATGTAAACCCCTGCTCCCTTATCGTTGAATGACAACGAGATTGTTTTAGAAATTTTGACTTTTATAATGCTTTACTATACTTTATACTTGTTGCAATGTTTATCTTTACTTCATTCTTACTTTACTTTTTTGCATTGCTAAGAAATTTTTGCATAATATTCTTCTGTATGAGGTTTTCCAGTAGGTAGTACACCATTAGCCCCTCAATATTTTTTAGTAAAGAAAAATGACTTTGAGTAGAGAATTTGCTGAAGTAGATCTGAGGGTCCTAAGACCACTGCCTCATACTTTTAAAGTTTTTGAAGTCAAGTCTGAGGTTCTGTAATAGGTCATTAGACCTTAGAACCATTGAGTATCTAATACTTGTATTTTTTTTAGGACTGATGGCCCAAATTTTTTTGTACAAACACATAGCCCCTAATTTTTTTGGAATAAAGACCGAAGATTAAATCATTGAAGTGCATATGACCTTAGATTTGAAATTTCAACTTGAAATAGGTTCCTTAAAGGGTCCTAAGACCTCTGAAACATATTTCATTAGGCATGAAAGCCTTAGTATAGAATAACTAGTTATGTTGAGGGTCCTTATACCTTATAACTTAGAATTTTATTTAACCTTAATCCCCCCAATGGGTCCGAACACCTCTGAACTTAGGCATTTTTGAAATCTAAAGTCTCACAAAAGGTTATGAGACCCATGGACTTAGAAAATTTGAAACCTGAAGTCCTAAAAAGGGTCATAGGACTTCTGAACTTTGTAAAATTTGAATATGAAGTCCTACAAAGGGTTATAAGACCTTTGAACTTGATGAATTTTAAACCTAAAGTCCCACCAAGTGTCATAAAACCTTTGAACTTAGGTAAATTTGATGGTTATAGTGGGCTAAAAAGCTTGTAAACCTTATTACCCTTGAGGAGGAAAATTTGAGGTTTACTTTGGGTCATAAGAAGTATGAAACATTGGGCCTTTCACATTTTCTAGTAAAACTTTACGTTTTTATACATTTTTTGCATTCAAACACTTATCCCCTCAGAAAATGTTGACATTTTTTATATACAAGTCTTAGATTTTATAGTAAAAATTAGTGCTTGACACTTGGTTTTTTTGAAAACGGGGGTAAGAAATGTCTTGGTAATGTCTTTTCTTTTGTGTAACTTCATCCTTCTTGAAAACATTTTTTAAGTGCGTAAAAAATCCTCTAAGCGTACTTTTGTAGGTCCTTGGACCGTACTCAATTTGAATGGGATGAAAGGTGAAGACCTTGATGAATTATTTATTTTTGGTCCTTAGACCATTAAAACTTGAAGTTTGGTCCTGAGACCTTAACTTAAACCTAGAGCCAAGGTTAAAGTCCTTGCAACTACATGTTTGGGTACCTAGACCTTAGTTTAAGTTAGAGCCAAGGGTGAAATCCTGGCAATTCAAAGTGTGGGCCCTTAGACTATTTCGAGCCAAGACTGAAATCTTCAAAACTCAAAGTGTGGGTTCTTAGAGTTTTTAGAGCCAAGGATGAAATCCACATAACTCAAATTGTAGGTCTTAAGACCTTAGAGAAAAGGACTAAATCATTGTAAGTTTTTCATTCAATTAGCAGAATAAATCATTTATAGTACTTTTTGTGGTGCTATGTATTCTAATGAAGCGAAAGTTTAAATTAATGTCTTTGAGGTAATAGAACCCTAGCCTTTTTATCTTGGTGACCACATAGGGTCCTTCCTACTTTGGGCCTAACTTTTCTTCATTCAAATTTTTGGTTGCAAGGTTGACCTCTCTAAAGACCAAGTCCCCAACTTTGAACTCTCTGTGACATACCTTTTTGTTTAAGTACGAGATTGTCCTTTACTTGTGTACAACCATTCAGATTAAGGAAACTTCCATTTTTTCCTCCATATCATCTAGAGATCTTCTGAGACCTTTATTATTGGCCTCTGGTTTGAACTGGGATACCCTTTGTGTAGGCACTATGACCTTTATTAGGATCACTGCCACAATACTAAAGGTTAGTGAGAATGGAGTTTCTCCCATCAGACCTTGGACCATCATTATTTAACCCCCCAAGATGATCAAAAGTTCGTCATCCCATAGCCCCTTATCATTCTACAACCTCTTCTTTAAATGTGGATAATGGTCCTGTATATGAATTCAACTTGGCCATTGGCCTGAGGGTGCCTAGGAGAAGAGTAATATTTTCTTATGCCATAGTCTGAGAAGAAAACTCTGAATGCTAGGTTGTAAAATTATTTGCCATTAAGTAAGATAATGGTATTGGGCAAGCCAAAATTAAAGATAACATTTTTTAGCTGAAGTTGGTAGTCTTTTTCTCCATGATAGTGGCTAAGCTCTCAGTCTTAGCCACTTGGTGAAGTAGTAAATGATAATGCAAAACTTATTTTGGCCTTGTATAAGGGGTAGAGACCCTACCAAATACACTCCCTATTGAACAAAGGGCCATGTACTTAAAATCAATTCCTTCTTCTTTGCAGACTACATTGGCACAAATGCGAACCTATGGAATTTATCACAACACTGTACTAAGTCATTGGCTTCCTTTCCCAATATTTTCTAGAAGTACCCTTGCCTCAGGACCTTATAGACTAGTGTCTTTGGACCTGTATTGGCACTACATATACCTTCGTGGAGGTCTCTGAGTAAATAACCATCTTCTAACATGCTTAGGCATCATCGAGGTGCAGAGCAATACTCATTCTTAAATAATAACCCATTTCCTAAGTAGTATCTGGAAGCTAGTGACTTCAAATATTAGTCCCGAAGCTTGTCTTTTAACAGGATCCCATCTCCGAGGTAGGCTTTGATAGGAGTGGTCCAGTATGAGCTCTGATCGACCTCTGCAGTGTTAATCTAAAGATGGGTGATGCTTGGTTAGTCCAAGATAACAACTATGACCTGGTGATCTTTTTCATCTGATGAAGCTACCCGTGCGGTATGGTTAACTTTTGAATTTTCCTCTTGTAGGATCCTTTTTATACAAAATATGGGGATCCTCTTGATGAGATGTTGTATGATTGCTAAGTACCCTGCCATCTTATCACCTTTGGCTTGATAAACCTCAGCAACTTGGTTGACCACCAATTGCGGGTCGCTAATAACCTCTACATGTTTTTCTTTTAAATGGATGGATATACCTAATCCTTCCATTAAAGCTTCATACTATGAATCATTATTAAAGGCTATGAACTTGAAATGGAGATCAATAGAGATAGTACCTCCTTTGGGGATTTCCAAATGAAGTCGGACTTCACTGCTTAAGTTGTTTGAGAGGCCATTAATGTGCAAGAACTATGTGAGAGATATGAGGTCCATCATTTTTTATAATGGCATTCTGGGATCTTTGGGCACTATTGTGACCTCTGCTCCAAAGCGTTAGGAATTTTCATCCATTTTCTCTACAATGAAGTCATCTAAGGCTTGACCCTTGACATCACTTCATGGTTAATACTCTCCATCAAACTCACCCAAATACACAAACCACTTGACAAGACTTACTGAGGAAGCTTGTCAAGGACCTATTCGAGAGGTTGATTGGTCATGACCACGATGGCGTGGGACTGAAAATAGGGCCTTAAACATTTGGCTGAGATGATAAGGCATATGAATAATTTTTCCATCGTTGGATACTTATTTTCACCCCACTATAGAGCTCAGTTTACAAAGTAAACGGGGTATTGGACCCCAAACTCCTCTTGAATCAGGGATGAGCTAATCGTGGTTGGTGAGGCAGGAAGGTAGAAATAAAAATCTTCCTCAATGATGGTCTTAGACGTCAGTGGTGGGGACCCCGTATACTTTTTAAGATTTTAGATTTTCTCCACAACCTTAAAGTCAATTCGAAGGCCTTATCGAGTGTTTTAAAGAAGGGCGGACACTTTTCCATGGCCTTTAAAATGAACTATATAGTGTAACAACTCTCCAATTAGGATCTAAACCTCTTTGACTATTCTTGGTGACTTCATGTCTAATAAAGATTGAATTTTCTCTAGGTAGGCCTCTATGCCCTGCCTGGTGACCATGAACCCAAGGAACTTGCCTACTACAACCCTAAAATTTCTTCAAGTTGAGCCTCATTTGGTTCCTTTTGGGGATGACAAAGTACTTTTTGAGGTTGTACACATGGTCTGAGGTCACCAGACTCTTCACCATCATGCCATGAATATGAAACTCCATGGTATTACCAATGAGGTCTTCAAAAATGGAGTTTATAACTCCCTTATAAGTAGAATTTGTATTTTTTTAATCTGTATAGCATAACTTTGTAGAAGTAGATATCTTTGACTATAATGAATGAGGCCTTCTCCTAATCGGTTGGTACCGTTATGATCCGATTGTACTCAAAGTAAGCATTCATGAATAAGAGGATATCATGACCAGCTATTGAGTCCACTAAGGTATCAATCAGAGGTGGAGGGTAGAAGTCTTTAGGGCATGCCTGGTTGAGAACAGTGAAGTTGACAAACATTTATATTTTTATTGGCTTTAGGCATTAGGGCCACATTAAAAAAACACTCTCAATATTTGACCTCTCGGATGAAGTTGGTTTCTAAGAGCTTGTTAGTTTCTTTTGCTATAAAATTTTTAGTTTTTGGGATAAAGAACCTCTTCTTTTGACAGACTGTTTTATGATTTAGATCTACACTGAGGTGGTGGAACATGACCTTAAGATATACCCTGATCATTTCTTAATGACTCTAGGTGAAGAGGTATTTGTTGTACCTGAAGAACTGGATGAGTTCTTTTGTGAGGGAGGAGCTCAGGCCAGCCCCAATATGAACTTCATTGGTTGGATCATCCATATTGATGCAAATTTTGATCAGAGCCTAAGATGGCCCACCCCTTATTTACCCCACTTCATCCCCTGGATCTAGAGTATCCATGTTTAATAATTCTATGCCTAGTCTTTCTAGGGGAGCTCAATCATTAGTTATGGAGGAGGTAGGACCTCTGGCAAAATTTTAGGGCCTTTATGTGCGCATTTGGGACTCTGGAGTGATGGAACACTCTAAAACTTTATTTTGATCTCCAATTACTTTTCCCACTCCCTTGGGGTTAGAAACCTCATCACTAGTCTTCGGGTTGATATGATAACTATTAAATAATTGAGCGATGGTTTGCCCGTGATTACATTGTAAGTTGAAGGGAGATACACCACTATGAATTTATTCTAGATAGTTATGTTGAAATCTTTGGAACTAAGGGTGAGGAGGAAAGTGACATATTATAAGGAATAGGTCCGATGAGAGTAGTGATGGAAGGTTGCGTATATTTTGTGCCAAGGCCCATAGCCTCAAAGGTGTATAAGAACATGATATTGACAGAGCTTCTTATGTCAATAACGACCATTCACATATTGGCATTCCCCATGATTACTGTGATTATGAAGGGGTCATCATGAGGCAGACGAACCCTTTTAAGGTCTATTTCTAGAAAGACCATAATTAGAACTCCATTAGGATCTTAATGTGGGAGAGCGACATAGTTGACTTGCATTATTTCATGGTAAATGCTACTACGGTGAGCCTTTATAGCTTTGGCAGAGAGTCTACCTCCATCATAGCCTTCAAAAATGCATTGAACATCAATCACAGGGACATCCTCCTTATTTTTTTTTATTGTTGTTATTTCATTGACCTCTACTAATGTCTTTGCTTACAAATTCTTTGAGGTAACCCCTCTTAATTACCTCTTTTATGTCTTCCTTTAGTCTGAAGAAATCACTAGTATTGTGGATATGGTCTTTATGAAACCGATAGTACTTGGACTTATCTCTTTTGTCATTAGTAGTTCTCATGGGCTTTGACTGAGGCAAGAGATCCTAAGCTTCTATTATTGTAAGGACCTACTGTATGGTAGTTATTAATGGAGTGAAATGCTTGTCCTCTCAAGGTTCATTCTTTTTACCACCTCCTTCATTATTATTGGCCTCAACTGCTTTAGAGGTCTCCCTGAGACGAGATAAGACATCTTTTCTCTTTCCTTGCTGAGGGATGTTCATGGCATGTCTTGCTGAGATTTCATTCTCATTGTTTATGTAGTTCTGAGCTCTTTTAATATGCTCAGTCATGGACCTTGGAAACTTATTTCCGAAATAAATTAATAAGTCTTCTCAATTGAGGCCTGAGATGAAGGCCACCACACATATAGTGTCATTAAAGTCATCAACCTGTAGGGATTCTTAGTTGAACCTCTTGGCATATTCCCTAAAAGACTCATCATTTTTTTTCCTGAAGTGGAGAAGGGAAGTGACAGACTTCCTCATCTTCTGCATCCCAATGAAAACGTTGATAAAGGGCATTTCTAGCTCATTGAATCTCGTAATATTTCCTATCTTGAGTTTAGCATACCAATTCCTAGAAATTTCTCTTAAAGTAGTGGGAAAATTTCTATACAATACCTTATATGGGATATCTTGAAGAAGCATG
This sequence comes from Sambucus nigra, assembly GCA_949130495.1. Classification (NCBI taxonomy): domain Eukaryota; kingdom Viridiplantae; phylum Streptophyta; class Magnoliopsida; order Dipsacales; family Adoxaceae; genus Sambucus; species Sambucus nigra. The sequence continues at coordinate 408,855,483 of OX422218.1, read as the reverse complement.
AACGATATGTATGTCTCCAAGTGATCAATGGGATCCTTAGATCCTCTGAACGATTCAGTAGTAGGCATTTTTCACTTATAGGGAAGATAATACTGTTGAACGTCATTGAAGAATATGATGAGAGTATTTTAGAGAGCCATCTTTATAGTGTTCGGAGTTTGCATGGTTAAGGATGTTCTCTAACTGGTCTTGTATCTGCTTAATCTCATTATCCCAGGGCCTAGCCACCTTGGAACCACCTTGAGCCTGATGTCCTGGGAGTGATAGATTTTCCTTGACATGAATACGAGTTACTGATCATTTACGGACCACACCATATGGATCACTCTTTTCTTCTAAGTGGGGCTTATGGATCTCCTCAGTACCGCCATGTTTTGATACTACTAGTTCTTTTACCACCAGGGAAAAAAAGACTACTAAGGATGGTATCTAGATTCTCCCAAAGTTAGTTTTGCCATGCTTCCATTTCTTTGAAATAATGGGCCAATACAGTGTTGGTTGGAATCTTTAAAAGAGCAAAGTTGATTTTTAAAAGAAATAGAACTTACTGTTCCCACAAATGACGCTAAACTATTAGGTGTAGAAATCATATATGACTTAAAACTCACAAGTGCTCCCCTCTTGACCTTAAACAAGTAAGTGGATAGGAAAGTCAAAGTGTGAGACAAGTAATTAAAGTGGTTTGGACCTTAACTAAGGATCGTACATTCACCGTCAAAGGCGTTTAACTGTATATTAGATTATAAAAGAGTTATTACAATTAGTGAGTCCTTTTGGGCTTTGGATAAGAGAGTCTGAGGTCTTGCACCCTTTGTCAACAATCCAAAGGACTTTATGAAGTAACTGATGGAATTATCTAAAGGTTCTTGAATATTGTTTTAGGGATCAAAAGGGTATACAAAGTATAAAAGAGCTAAAAGTAATTCTAGTTATAAGTTTAAGCTCTCAATAGTGGGTTGAGGGAGTATGTAATAAGGAGTAAACACTAAAGAAGGCTAAAACTCTTAGTTGTATGGAAATATATCTTTTGATTATGTTAACCTCTTAGATTGATCGAGATTAGTTGCCTTAAATCATTCACCATCCTTACTTTTATATACAAACTCCCGGAGAGATAATGCGTGGACTGTAACAGAATGAATGTGGTACCTTCGAGTTTCGACGATGTTAGAAAGGTAGTGTAGTATTGGCTAATGTTTTTATAGGTGGTGTAGGTAGTTGACGAGTGCATTAAATATGGATTGGGGACATCCTTGCAAGTGGAGATGAGTAGTGGTAGTAAGTGGAATATTGTTCTGCTTTCCACCCACTCGCCGGACTAATCTCAGAAGCTTTGAGGTCTGGGAGATCGGGAACTGACATTGGTTGACCTTCAGGTATTACACAATGATATACCTCACCATTTAGGGTTAGGAAACCTTGGTAGCTCATTCCTATTTATTTTGAGGTTCGTTTTGGGCGTCAGATATAACAGGACTCTGGTATTGTGGGCTCTGATCTTGATTGAGGTGACATATTAAAATAACTAACCTTTCTAGGAGGTGAAAAGGATAGCTGAGGTTTTCTACAGTACTCTGGTATTTTCTGAAGACCATTAGAGGTCTTGGGGACGAAGAAGTGGTCTGTCCGAGGTTAGCTTTAGGACCTCTGTTCTTACCTGAAGGCAGTTGAAAGGTCTAGCAACCTTTTAAACAACAAGTGATAAATATGGCATCATCATTTTACACTAATAATGTTTTGGTTTTAGGTTTATTCCATAACAAAAGTCAATGTGTATGTTTTGAGTCATCTTTGAGTTATGATTTATGTTAATGAGAAGTAGTGTGACTTTGCATACCAGACCAAACAAATTCATTTTAATTGGAAGTTTGGTAAGAATTTACGGTTTTGTCTATCCAAAATTTCAAAGTAAGGAAATGACAGGAAAAAACCATTTATATAAAAAAGAAATGATATATATTTAAAGTTACATTTTTATAAAGGTTTATGTATTTTGGACTGGACGACAACCTCTCTCATACAAAATCTACTTCGAACGAGAGACATTTGGGGTAAATATAGGAATTCGTACAAAATTTTATTGTTCATAAGATATTCTCATAAGAACCTAGTTTCTTATGTGGACTCTCAATTGATTCCTGAACCCCGCATAAGAAAGCAACTTCTCACGAGGTCCCCTCCTATAAAGATATTGGTTCAAACTAGGTGAGAGTGTGCATAATTGAATCTAAATGGAGTGAGGGTACCTAAATAAAAATATATCTTAGTAAGGGAAATATTTTACTTTTAATTTATTTTGAGGTCAAATAAGACAATCTTGGTTTATGTGAAAAAATATTTTCCAATTAGATGAAACCAAATTTTCTCTTCAATGTTCAGGTGATTAATTTAAATGTGGAATATGTAAAATAATAAAAAAAACATCAAGTTATATGAGGAAAAACCCACCAACAGGAAAAAACCTTGGTCCCAAATGATGGACAAATGAACTATGGTAGAGTTTTAGAAATATAAAATAATGAATAACAATCACATGATAAGATAACTACCTATCAACTCTTTGGCTTCTACTGGGATAACATCAACAGTTGAAGTAAATTACATAATCGTAGTCGGTTTTGGCCTTGACCACTGTCTTCAATACTTGCCACGAAATCAAAATCTCCTCTTTAAAGTTAAGATGAATTTTTGTGGGAAACCAATATATGCTTGGATGCCACTTCCTAGGACGTGATTTTTCCTAATGGTTTTGAAAGCGTTAAAATTACTTTGGCTTACTCAAACCTCACAATGTATTTTTGGGATATTCACACAAGTCAATCAAGGGAAATATATAAATATATTTATTCAATAATAAAGTTAAAAGCGCTTTAATATTCAATATGATCTATAGTCAAAGTTTGAAAGCAAACAGCTAAAAAATTCAAAGAGATAAGGGGTAAATTAAAACAACGGTTTTACTTGCTAGAAGTTGAACTCAAAAGCTTCCCTTAATAAAATCCTATTGATTAAATGTCTTTTTACTCTATAAAAAAAATCTCTTCGAATTTTTTTTCTCTCGAGTTTTTTGACATAAGATGATGGTAATGAGGTAATTCTCTCCATATATATAAAGTTCTCTACATATGTGGTAAACCACAAGTAATACAAGTGGGGAGGGTGACATCATCACAAAAATTACACACATAAGTTTTGAAATGAGTAAATATATGGATGTAAGAAAGTCTTATTCGAATTACCAAAAGAGAAATGAAAGATACTTTAAAAATATCTAATTTTTATTCAAACTCCGTGGTCAATAAAACAACTTTGCAGATGCAATGTCTTTCTTTGCTAAGGTAAACTTATTGGGATGAGGAAGGTAACACAATAAAAATGCAAATTTCGAGGAAATTATTAGCTTTATGCACAACTAGCGAAGCCTATTCGATGGAGGGAAGAGCATCCTCCTTTAGGAGAATAAGCGAGCATTTCTAAAACTTCGATAAAAGGGAATAAAATCTATGTAGGTTTGAACCTTAATAAAAAAATACATATGATATTTTTATGAAATGTAAATTATGAAAATATTTTTATATGAAGACATACTTCACTACATCAAAATGACAAAATTTCCACCTTTCAGCCGACCACCTTTGTCAAGGTCATTGACCGTGACACAAATCTCGCGTTTCGTATCACGATCATTGACCTTGACATGACCGTGACAAAGAATTGTCACGGTCAATAACCGTGACAATTCTTTAAATAATTGTCACGGTCAATGACCTTGACACGGCCGTGGCAACTTTGTCAGCAAAAACCCTTACCCCTTATTTTTTCCCTTGCGCTGTTCCCTCCCTCTCTCTCTACGCTTCGCGCCCTTCCCTCCATCTCTCTCTCTATGCTGCTCTCTCTCTACTTTCAGGTTTATTTCTCTCTCTTTCTCTCTCTCTTCCATTTATATTTATGTTTGTCTGTGTATATATGTGTGTGTGTGTATATATGTACGTGTGTGGGGGGTGGGGCAGGGTGGGGGTAAGGGGTGGGGCAGGGTGTGTGTGTGTGTGTGTGTATTTGAATTAACCCATGAATTTGTATTTTTGTATTTGAATTAACCCATGAATTTATTTTTGTATTTGAATTAACCCGAATTAACCCATGAATTAACCCATAAATTTATTTTTGTATTTGAATTAACCCATGAATTAACCCATGAATTTTACAATTTGTTTATGGGGGGGTGGGGGTGGGGGTGGGGAGGCGGGGTAAGTCAAGGTACCATTGTAATTCTCTTAATATCGTGCAAGTACCATATGAAAGTAGGATTGCCCCTCAGTGTAAATTAGTAAATTAATAATTCTATACGTTAATTGTTAGTTTAATTGATTAAATGAATTAATTGAGTAGATGAATTAGAAGGAGAACGGGATACACATTTGTTGTTGACATTGCTGTTGGATTATTTTGTTTAATAAATGTTTGGTTGGTTAGATTTAAAAGTGGCATGACCACTGGATTATTGTACATATGGGGGTGGAAATTTTCAACTTTTTTTGAAAATTACTCTGTATATCGAACAATATATATATAGTATGATAATTAAATGAAACATACTTGAAATTAAATATAGTGCGCATAGATACTAGCCTTCTAGTTCTTATGCGTACGCATTGAATAGCCCTTAGACCCGTTCAAGAGTCATTACCCCTGTAATGAGATCTCTCGAATTGTCCCGTTTGGACAGTTTGAAACTGTATAATTTCTGTATAATATTCTTATTGGCTTACAGTTGTTACTTTTGGAGGAAGTTCTGCAATCGTATCTTAATGTTCTCTGGGTACATACTAGATTGATAAGTGTGACTGTTATTTCAATTGATCAATTGAAATAACACTCACACCTGCCAATCTACGTCGTGTACTTGGAGAACTACGTGGATATGCTGTCAAATTTTTTTCAAATCGTAACAATGTGCATGAGCTGTTAAGTATATTACAGAAAAATACCAGTCTTGAATGGGATAGGACCACTCACCCTTTAATAGGATAATTAAATGGTGGGGTAGTTAAATAAAACATACTATAAATCTAAGTTTTGTTTAACTTTAATAGGTGTTTAGTTGTGGTAGCTGTGATGGGATATCCGAAATACAAAGAGTGGATGGGTGAGACTAATAGAATGGGGGATGTGTTTCGCAGAGGTGCTAACGAATTTGTGAAATATGCAAAGAGATGTCGTAATGATGAAGAGTTTCCGTGTCCGTGTGCTAGGTGTAAGAATGGTAAGGTGTTTGAGTGGAAAACAGTTGAACTACATTTGTTAAGATCAGGTATGCAAGATAGTTATCGATTTTGGAGTTTTCACGGTGAATTGAAAGTTCCTTTTGTCCCCGACCAACCTTCACAACAACCTTCAACAAGTAGAATAGATGTAGAAGGGGACGACGTAGATCATAATATGTTAGAGGATTTAGTTGATGATGCGTACGGAGTTTATGAAGCAAAGGAGAATGAGGTTACTAATGATGTAGAAGATTCAAGTGTTCGTGAAGATAACACGATAAAACTTGACGACGACTACCAAAGTTCAAAATTTAAGGCGACCCAACCGTTATACTCTGGCTGTGAGAAAGATCAAACAACTTTACATGCCATGGTTGGTTTGCACAGTTTGAAGACGCAGTACAGTTTGTCTGGCAATAGCGTGACGGGAATTCTGAAATGGGTGAAGGGCTTATTACCCAAGGTGAATACACTTCCAAATAGCTATCCTGTTATGAAGAACAGTTTGAAAGGTTTGGGAATGAAGTATATATTGATTCATGCTTGTGTGTATGACTGCATACTATACCTAAAGGAGTATGAAAATCTCGATCGTTATCCGGTATGCGATGAACCTAGATATGTACAATCTACTAGTAAGGAAGGCACAAGCTCAAAAGTGCCTCAAAAAGTATTGAAATATTTTCCCGTTGGGCCTAGATTAAAGCAATTTTTCACAGTACCATGGATTGCAGAGGCGATGACTTGGCATGCTAGGGCAGAAGTAGGGCGTAATATCATGCGTCATCCTATTGATTCTACTGCCTGGTGGAGGATGAATTTTAAGTATCCCAATTTTTCTCGAGAACAACGCAACATTCGTTTGGCTATATCAACAGATGGTTTCGATCCATTTGGAAATCTAAGCACCAATCAGAGTGTATATCTAGTGATCCTAGCCCCACTCAACCTCCCTCTTTCACAGTGTATGAGACCTGAATTTTCGATGATGGCTTTGTTGATACCTGGGCCAAAGGCACCAAGTGATGACATTGACGTATACCTGGCTCCTTAGGTAGAAGAATTAAATGAGTTGTGGGAAGAGGGTGTGCAATCATTTGACTCTTTTAGAAAAGAAGATTTTACGCTGAAAGCTATGTTGATGTGGGCAATTCATGATTTTCCAGCTTATGGGACATTATCTGGTTGTGTAGTACATGGGTATTTGGGGTGTCCTATTTATGGAGAGGAGACTGAATCTCTTCGTCTATCCTATAGATTAAAAAATGTATACCATTGCCACAAGAGGTTTTTACCCCTAGCTCATAGTTTCAGATCTGAGAAAGGTTCCAATTTTTTATTGGGCGAAGTTGAACATAGGCTACCGCCGAGACAACTTTCGGGTTCAGAAATTGAAAGTAAATCTTCTGAATGTGGCCCTAATATGCCAGGTAAGAATCCCAAATTTAAGAATGTCAAGCATGAGAAGACCCCAACTGGGAATGAAACTGAGATAAGAAAGGCATGATCTCGGAGGTAAATTTTATTTGACTTGCTTTATTGAAAGAATAACCCGGTGCGCTATGTATTGGATGTGATGCATGCAGAGAAGAACTTCGCTGAACATATTGTAGGTACTTGCCTTGGGGGGAGTCATTCGAAGGATGGAGAAAATGCACGAAAAGACCTTAAAACATTAAAACTTAAGCCACAACTATGGTTGAAAGAAGATAGTAGGGGAGGGACAATAATTTCCCCTGGTGCGTTTACTTTGACGAGTGGGGAAAGGAAGGTGCTTCTAGACACAATATATAATTTGAAGGTCCCATCTACTTTTTCGTCCAACTTGCAAAGGATTGTGAATTATGCTACTCATGATTTACATAAGTGTAAGTCCCACGATTGACATGTGATCATATAATTGGTTCCTCTATTGTTTAAGCACTGTTTATCCAAGCACAAGGATTTACGTAAGGCTATTATGCAAATTAGTATTAACTTCTCCCTCTTGTGTGAGAAGGTAGTGAACCGAGAACACATAGTGGCTGCAAAATTGGCTGTGATCGAAGCGATTTGTGTATTGGAGAAGTACTTTCCCCCAGCATTCTTTGACATAAGTGTTCACTTGTTGGTACACCTATGTGTCGAGGCACTTCTTTGTGGTCCAGTTAGATATCGGTGGATGTATCCGTTTGAAAGATTGATGAAAGTTTTTAAAGATTACGTCAAGAATACGCGATACATTGCAGGATCAATTGCAGAGGAATACATCACCGTGGAGTCATCAATATATATTCGGGAATATATGCCTGACTCAACCATCGTTGATGACACTAATGAATTCGTCGATGATGGTGGTCATGTGATGGGAAAACGAGTGAAATTAACGAGTTTTTAACATGAACAAGTAGCTCGTTATCTATTTGACACACATGAAGATGTCGAAATATGGAGAAAGTAAGTTTCGATTATTATCATGTTTAATATTATTTTAGATTATTTTATACATGATTAATTTTGTAATATGCAGAAAATATGAAGCCTGTGAGAATAATAAAAGACGAAAAACAATGGTACAATCAAATAGCGAATTTAGGCTGTGGTTGACACAAAAGGTAATTATAATGAAAACAGTCGTTACATGACGTTATAATACACTCAAATTTTACCACTAATATAATTAATTTATCCATATTCTCAGCTCCTAAAGACGGGTGATGCGACATCAGGGCTTGCTCGTCTAGCCACTGGACCCTTGTTCGTGGTACAAGAGTACAAAAAGTATCGATTCAACGGTTACATTTTTGGGGCTAAAGTGTACGAGGAAAGTACAAATGTACAAAACTCGGGAATTTCATACAAAGCTCTTACTATCTATCGAGCGAGCGCAAAAGATAAAAACCTCGTTGAAGCTGAAATGACTTACTATGGTGTAATCCAAAATATATTTGAATTGGATTATATAAGCTTCAAAGAGGTTATATTTTACTGTGACTGGGTAAGAGTTGAGGATAAAAATGCTTGTAAATTTGATCCTGCCACCAATTTGATCATGGTTGACTTGTCCAAGTTGAAGAGCAACGACCACGTGAGCGATGAGCCGTTTGTTTGTGCATTTCAAAAGGTTAAGCAAGTGTTTTATTCGGAGTATATCAATAACGAGCCGTGGTCAATTGTCCAACACGATCCAAGGCATCTAAATAGTAGTGTGGATGACTTGGCTACTCCTACCGAATATCAATCCATTTTTGATGATAATCCGAATTTGAAACAATTTTTCAATTTGTAATAAATATTTCAATTTGTACTGAAACATCCATTTTTAATGCTTTGAATTGATTTGCACTTTATCGTTTTCACTCTTGTGTGGTGTGCGTGTGTGGAGAGGAGATTAATAAATAAATATTCCAACTACATCTAAGTTTTCTTTATACTAATCCATGGATATATGCTTATTACCTTTAATAGGTGATTAGTACATAGTTATTTGGGGTGTCCTATTTGTAGAGAGGAGACTGAATCTCTTCGTCTATCCAAACACTAGAAATGCCATAATCCTATAGAGTATGTTCTGCAAATTCCTCCCAACCGTTATGTATCCAAACATCACCGGTTGAAGTTGTCAATTCAACTTTCCATACCCCACCACTTGGAACCTCTAGCAAAACATGGGAGACCATTGAAAGGTGTAATTGACAACTTCAACTGCTGATTTTTGGCTACACAACGGTTGGAAGGAATTTGCAGCGCATAACTCCATAGGATTATGACATTTCTTAGTGTTTAGATATGGAGAGAATTATATTTAACACGATTGCCCGGGGTACATTAGTTGGAAGGAGGTGCCATATGAGCTCAAGTTAGCTGTTTGGGTGACACTACAGGTAATGTATTTATATTTATATGTCAATTTCGATTTCGATTTCGATTTCGATTTCGATTTCAATTTCGATTTATATTTATCTATATTTGCAGGACGGATACTAATTTTACTTTATTTCAATTCAGAGGACAGGGAGTGGCCCTGAGGGTAGGCCACATATGCTCGATAGTTATGTGGCTATTCGGATGAGAAGGGAAGGATAAGGAGGTGTTCCAGAGCGTCGCGATACAAAATCTCTTTTTCAGCTAAATAGTTTGAGATAATTGATGGTGATGTTGTTTCTTCTTAAATAATTTCTATTTTGAATATATACTTGCATTATCTTTAGTTTGTTTGGATATATGATGTTTGAACAGGTACAACGTTGCTATAACAGGTACAAATATACTGCTGGGCAGTGGCCATATTGCCTAGCAGATTTTTTTTAAAATTCTGCCCAGAATTGTCACGGTCATTGACCGTGACAATTTTTTTAAAAGGTGACAAGACTTTGTCATGATTATTAACCATGACAAAACGTGTCATGGTCATGGCCCGTGACACGCCCGTGACAATTCTAACGAACTTGTCAAGGTCAATGACCGTGACACGTCCGTGACAAAAAAAGTTGTCTCGCCCAGTATTGTCACGGTCATTGACCTTGATAAGTACAACTTGTCAAGGTCAATGACCGTGACAATATGGCAGATTTGGTGTAGTGCTTGCATAATTATATCATTAATATCAAATTCCATAACAACACATGCACAAAATAATTTTTGAATTATGAAAAATATAATTTTGAGCTTAACAAAAGTAATAGTCTTCTAAGTCCATTTACCTCAACCCAAGTGTCATTCCAACGAGTGTGAATATATCCTACGCTATAGTATTTTTGATGAATCTTTTCGGTGAATGTGACTTTATGCAACGCTTTGCCAGAATGACCTTAAGGACAAAAGACTTAAAGTATATTTTGTAAAATGGAATACGACGGTCTAATTTAACGGGGGAAGGAGTATACAAATATTCTTACAATCTCCCCCTTTGTATATTTAGTGAAAAATATACAAAATAAATATTACAAGCAAAGTAAGCAAATATAACAACATATGACACAAGATGAAGCATGGACAAAGGTAAATATCAACCTAAGAACATATAACCTTTATATAAAGAATTCAACAATCAAAATGAGCATTTGACGTTGTTAACCTGTCATACACCAGCAAAAGTATCACAGTACCAATCTATATAAAGATAGTTAGGAAGGATGTGATAAGATAATGGGAAAAATATGAATATCATGGTATGAATCATCCAAACACATGGATTATATCAAAGAGTTTATCAAGAATGCATACTAAGTTATCATAATGGTGCATTATACTCCACTTCTTATGTTTATACACTCCCATAACTAATATTCATATGAAAAGCGTCATAGTGTCATTAGTTAAAACTGCCCCTTAATTTAACTTTCTTTCCATTTTTATCAGAAATGACTAATAAAAGAAACTTAAGTCAAGAAATCGATTTAGCCAGTGACAAATACTTTTTTATACAAAGTTTGTTAAAGTAGCATGTAGCGTAAAGAAATGTATTACAATTCTTCAAATATATAACAAGATGTAAGGAAAAGTAACTAAACAAATATGTGGACTAAAAAGATATAAACCATAGAATTATGACATATTGAGGATGTCTAACGAATATATATCATTAACCCCAAAATGTAGTCAACAAAGACAACTATAATATGGTATCATCCAAAATATTTTAGGATTATACTAATGATCAAAATAAAGCCATAAATCGTAAATAAAAAGGTCAACCCAAAACAAGTATACTACCACCTTCATCACCATGTTATCCAACAACAAACATCCAACATCCAAAATAAACACCCATTAACAATCCAAACTAAAAATAAAAACACGAAACCTACTTAAACATCACCACCACTCATCTCTTACACTACAAGAAAAACACCTTTTTATGACGCTTGGAAAATTAATTTAAAGACATTTATTACAAAAATGTCATTTAAAGGCTAATACTATTATTAATATGACATATCTAATATAAAATGTCATTTTATATATAATAGTATTATTTTTCATGACACTTTAAATATAAAAATCATATTTAATTATAGATAATATGACACTTTTTAAAGAAACTCTATACTAAATGTACATAATATGACATTTTTTTGATTTCCGTACAAATTAAGGGGGACTTTTTCGTCGTAAAATTTTTGGAGAACTTCGATATCTCCCGCTCCACATTTTCACTCAACAGTGTCCCGCTCTATTTCTCTGGCCATCGTCGCTCTTCTCTCTTTCTCATGCAGCCGCCCTCTCTCTCTCTCACTTGACCTTCACTCCTCATTCTCACTCAAAGGTCTCATCTCTCTATGTATCTCTCTATATATTTCTCTCTCTAACCCTCTTACACACGAACACACAAACATAGTTGATCTATCATTTTTTTTAAACTTCGACTAGGGCTTTTTGAGTTAAAATAGTTGATTCTTTGGGTTTTATGAAATTTTGATTTGGGTTTTTTCAGTTATGAAAATAGTTACTCACAATATTGAGCTTGCAATATGTATATTGAGCTTGAAATGGGTATACACTATGGGAACTTTCAAATCTGAGACTTAGGTGTGATTTCTATCATTTTAATTATATTTTGTGTTCTGGGGTTTTTAATTAATTTAGTTTAGATTTTATTTTTTTTACAGATTTATAGTTAGGTTTTCCCATTAGTTCATCATTTCCAAGGTATAAGGCATATATCGTTGTTACCTGAATGTACATTCAATTAGTTCTTTATATTGAAACTTAGCTTCCATTTATTTTTTAAGAGTTTTATTTCTTTGGCATTTGAACGTACCTTTTAATTAGTTCTTGATATAGAACTGAGGAGATTTCACGTCTTTGTTTACCATTTGTGAACTCATTTCTTTCAACCCTCATGAATCTTGAATTTGTATGAGCACAATTACACGCCTATGAACCCTTAAGGATCAATAAATTATTTATATTTATCCAATATTACCATGGTACATTAATGTTGAGCATAAACTATGTAAGAGACCCAGTCAACCATTACTTTCATGTTTCTTATTATGCAGGTACGTGAAGGGATAAAATAATTTAATACTTTAATGAGAGTCTCGAGATCTTCGGTGGATTTACGAAAAGGAATTGGTGAGTTAACTCATGTTAGTTTATTAGCTTGTTTTTGCTTTATAATGCATTTTTATGAATTTATTGTGGGGATGATCTACCTATGACCCACAAGTGTTTGATAAAATAGTTCTATGAAAAATCAATTATTCATTATTTTTTATAGTCTTTACAAAATCATCCATGTTTTTCTAAAGATGTGAACATTCGCCCCATGTTTGATTTAAGTTATTATTGTTTAAATTGGTTTTATATTATATTTGAAGATTTTAGGTTTTGCAACATTAGGTATTTTATTTCCTCTCTTAAGAGTTCTCTTTCTATATGTAAATGTCAACATTGAGGGTTTTTTGTTAATAAGAATTAGAAAAAAATATGGTTTGAAAGTAATTTGAGGCTTTGGTTTTGGTATGATGATCCTCTTCTCATTATTATTGGGTTTACATATAGGCACTTGTTGTTGTTTTATGATAAAAAGATTTGATGTTGGTTTATTTATATTTTACAATTTAAAACCCGAAAAATGTTTTTTAGGAGCATTTATATATTAGTTGAGCTTTGGTTCCTTTCGCTGAGTGAAAATTTCCTTCCCCTGGGTGTTTTGCTAATTATGTTTGTGTGTGTGTGTGTGAACTTGTTGATACATTTCGTTTGTAGGCTATTTGTTTCCTAAATTTTGTTATTTTTGTTACTTTTATTATCTAATTATGTTTGTGTTTGTGTTTGTGTGTGTGAATTACTATTTGAAATGATTAGAAAATGTTGACAGTGGTATTGGTACAAGTGTGAGTTTATGCAGTCTTTTATCTTTGAGGTATTACTCTCTCATTTGTGTAAAAAATTCAAAGTCGGAGGTTTATTAACATACTGCCATCAATGGGAGAGATTTTTGGTGCTTCGATCTTTGAGGTAGGTATTACTCTCATTTGTGTATCAATTTTAACTGGCATTTATGATTCTAAACTATTATGGCTTATTTTGTGTTTATTTTCGTTTAACCAATTTGATAGAATGGTTCCAAGCCAAGTAAGGGTCATTTTAATTTAATGTGTATTCTGTCGTATTCTGTGAATCTGTTGCTCATCTCCCATAACAGCTCCCATATAGCTGTTACACAACTCCTATATAGCTGTTACACAGGCTAATTTTTGGTTTAAACCAGTTGTATTCTTATATTTTTGCTTGAATAAGTAGTATAGCTATCTGATAAAGTTTTTATATTTTGGTTTGAAGTAGTAGTATAGCTCCCATATGTTGTTTTCATAATAGAACATAGCATTTTATAATATATTTTTTCTATATGTTGTTTCAATCGATATCGAGGCACCTTCCTCTCAAGCGGAAGTAACCGTTAAGAAGCCAGAAGTTTGTTGGACAGATGCAACTGATTTTATAGTTTAAGTGTTGATTTCATGCTAAAGAAGATAAATTGTCCTGCTAAAGAAGTTGATGTCTTGCTAAAGATTTTAAATTGTCAGTGCAGCTATAAACTCTATACACTATAAACTGTTATTTGTTTGTTTTCACTAGCATATAATTGTGAAATCAGTTTATGTTCTTTCATCTATAAACTCTGTGTTCCATTTATGTCCGTGTATTCTGAAATCAGTTTGTGCATAATTTATAATTATATCAGTTTTATATTCAATTTTCTTTTAATTTTTTGTTTTAGCTCTGATTTGTCTTAGGTAGTTTGTGTGATAGAGTTGGGTTGTGCTTCTAGGTTTACTTCATGACTTCTGTATTATATTTAGGTTATAAAGTTATTGACTTAAATTATAGTTTACATGATTTAATAGTTTTTAACTTGAATAGATTTTATGAATACATGATTTACAAGACGCAAAACCAAAATCAAGGGCTGAGGGGAGGGCAAGCAATGCCACATATGCAAGGAATGGGCACATTAAAAGAATCGTCGTCATATTGGGGATACAAAAAGGATGATACTTGTACATATAATGTAATGCATTGATTACATATGCTTTGATATAAAGCTCTGGGAATTCTCTCACAATTTTCAAAGGTAACCACTCTTGCACAACATGTGGATTTTAGATTTGGCTTCATTGAAAGATTGTTTTGATTCGTTCCAAGAACTTGATAATAGTTGTTTGACATTTCTAAATGGTGATAACTGGGCTTTCAAAGGTGTATGAACTGTGAAATTATAAATGCTTCATGTAGTGAAAATTAATTTGGGTGACATTGCGTATGCCCCTGATTTACGTTGCTATCTAATTTCCTTGATCTGGTTTTCATGTGCTGCAACTACTCCATTGCAGGAGGCATGATGGAAATCTTGAGGCTCTGCATGGTTTTACTTAGAGGAGAAGAAAAAAATGGTTTGTATTATCTTGTGGGGGAGTGCTAATGGTGCTCAAATTTCCCTTTTGGTTATTTTGAGTTTGACCCTCATTTTTATGACTACGAGTTACACCCCCATTTTTAAATTTATTTGCAATAGCCCCCCAAAAGTGTTACAAAAACCACTCGATTACCACAAAAGATCCTTGCATAGTGTCACTAAATCCTTGAATGGGAGTGTATTCAAACTATCTTAAAATCAGGGACTTAATTTAAGAACGACAATAAAAGTGGGGATGGAACTCAAAATAACCTTGTATTTAGAAGTAGAATGAAACCTCATTAGGGGTCCCTCACATAAAATTATCATTACTAGGACTAATATAAACTATATGGATGATTTTGGTTTAACTATATCTCATTCAAGAACCTAATTACTGGTTTTAAGGCAACCATTCTACGTACTAACGAAAAAGCACAGGGACGTTATTATTTTTCTTGGGATGGGATGGGGTGGGCGTGAGATGAAGTAAAAGCCGCCATGAACACACACACACACACACACACACACACACACACACACACACACACACACACACACATATATATGATGTTAGTACATGTTGCTTCTTTAATTTATTTTTTGTATACAAGATAGGGATCTTCAGCACCTGAAAAGTCCAATAGGATCCAATGGAAGGCAAACTCTAAAATAGAGTCAACCAAGTTCTCAAATGGCGATTCTAAAGGAAATAGTGGCATTATTTGAATTTTAGTAAAGGATATAGCACCAACTCGGATCCAGACTGCGTTTTGGGCATATAAAGTATATCTCTTAAAATAGCTATGTTCCTTATGGTCATTAAATTTAGGGTAAAATCCAAGAAACCCCTTAAACTATCACTCTGACTGTAAGTATTTCCTAGTGTTGCGAGGGGCCCGTAAACTGTGAAATGTTGCAAATACCCCCTTAGTCCTTACATGTCATTAAAATTTCTTAAAACCTCTATTTATCATCACAAAGGGGAAAACTGTAAGCAAATGAAATAGTTCAGGGGACTTTTCTTTTTGCTACTCTAATAGTTCAGGGACGCATTGCAATTTTCCTTTTGATTTATATGATTTTTTTTAATGTATTTGTTTTCTTTATGATTATGTCTTGGGAGTTCAGCATGCTATTCAAAATAGATAAACACACACACCCTACAAATATTCAAATTTATAGGCTCAAATTCAATGCACTTGTACAGTTGTAACGCCCAAGTATTAAGCTTTAAGGAATAAGCAGGCTCAGATGCATAAGAATATATAACTTATTATATGTGTATATGTTTAATAATGAATATGTAACTTATCCTCTGTCGCAGTGGCGGATCCAAGATTACAGTCCAACCGGGGCTAAATCGATTCAAAATTACATATGTGAAAGTTTCGAGTGTTGTCGGGGTTCGGGGGCGGGAGCCCCTGAGGCGATATTTTTTTGGGTTATTTCTAATTTTAAACAAATTATAGCTTTATAATGCTCAAACAATTACTCTCAATCATTATTAATAATATCTAATTAATTTCTCCAGGACTTCCTATTTAAAAAATACCACATATTTCAGACTACATATACCACCACATATTTTAAATGGATCAAATACCAAAAAGTCCCTCAAATAATTTTTAATACATATTTAGTCCAAGTCTTTTATTTTGTACCAAAAAGTCCCTTATTCTCTTATCTTTAAAAGTCCGCGTCAGCATGATAAAGCGTTTTTGGCATGGTGACTTTTTGGTACAAAATAAAAAGGTTTTGACTAAACGCGTATTAAAAAAAGTTCGAGTGACTATTTGGTATATGCCTTTATTTAAATTGAGCGTTGAACAACTTAAAATTAAACCACACATACATATTAAAAATTAAATTGAACTACTCCACATACAAAAAACCAAACTACACAACTTCACATACATAAAATTTCTACCACATACAAAAAATATATAAATACATAAAAATAATACTTGAAAACCCCTATGTATATATATATATATATATATATATACAATTCTGCTCTTGTGCGGACTAGTCCGCATTTTAAGAATGCGGACCGAACATGTGTCAAATGGCGGTGAGCCCAGAAAAGAGAGAGTGTGTGCCTATAATTTAGGCGATAATTTCTAGGTGCACCGTTAGATAACACATGTTCAATCCGCATTCTTAAAATGCGGAATAGTCCGCACAAAAGCATATATATATATATATAGTTTTTTTTTTTGGAAACTTCTACCGGGGCCACCGCCCCCCTTGGGCCTTATGTGGCTCCGCCACTGCTCTGTCGTGAAGGATCTAGCTAGCTATCAGTGAGTGAGTAGTAATATTGTCAGTATGCAGCGGCATGATGATGATGTTGTGCAGATGAGATGGGTGTGGGTTTATTTCTGCTGCTGAACATGGCTCCCACTAACAATGCTGCTAATGATTTCAAACCTACCATCTTTCATCACTTTTTGGGTTCTGATTCATCTCCTCCTGCTTCTGCCGGTGGTGGTTCCCGTGGTCCCCTCTCCACCACTTCTGATCTAGCCTCCTCTGAAAGACAGGTGGGTAATCACTATGAGGGGGTGCCATGTTATGGCCCCAGAAGTAATTATTTGGGCACTGATGTGGGTAACAGATTCGTAGGAAGTAAGCGAAGTAACTCAGATTCTACTTTTATTGGGTCGTTAAGAGATGGGTTCCCCCAAATGTGACCTGGCTCACTCGAGAGCTCTCATTTGATGAAGATGCTCCGAAGTGCAGGGGGATAGAGACCAAGACGGCCTCACAATGAGGAAACAAACTTTAGTATTCATCCGTTAAGGCCCAATTCAGCCTCTCTTATGTTACAACCAGCTACTAGTGGAAGAACTAAAGCCAATCCTTCTAAATGGGATCTCTCTATGCCCCTGAATGTGGGCCCCATAGTTCAGTATCAACCACATGGAAGCCATGCTATTTCTTTTGGATATCAGTCACATTCAAACAAATTTAAAGACATCAATGCGGGTCCCTCTATTATATCTCAAGCAGCTACTGATGAAGGATTAAGAATCAGAATTAACGGATCTGGAATTTTAAGCTCTCTTAATGACAGTGGGGGAATGGATAATAAAAATCTGCCAAGTTGCGGCATGCAGAACTCTGGTAATTGCATTTTGGAACCAGAATCTTCTACCCCATTCAATCGACCAAGATTAACATCTGCTAGTCACCAGATGACGATATTTTATGGGGGGCAATCTCATGTTTTTGATGATGTCAACCCAAACTAGGCAGTTATTATAATGGCTTTAACTGGATCCAATGGAGGATCTTGGTCCACAACTTTCGTCCCTGCTAAATCAACTGTCAGGCTTCCCCCTGGTGAAAATTTTGTGCAGATCCATGAAAATGACACATTTATAGCCAGTAATTTTGCGTTACCAAGGGAATTTCGTGGGAGGTTATCTGTTGTTGGAAATTCAAGTCATGGGTTTGGTTCTGGCGATCGGCTTGCAATGTCCTTAGGAGTTTATCAGGGCATCATTATAATGAAAGATATAAAAATCCTAACTCGACCAGCAGAACCTATTACTGAAGAGAAACGAGAGGTATAATATGTACAACTTTATTTTTCATTTTGTTGCTCTTTTTTTTTACCTCCTTCATATGTAAAGATCTCATTAAGTAGTGGATAATTAGGTTCACCATTAGATACAAAACTTGCTGAAAAAAAAGAATATATAACGTGACACAGTTCATGACAGGCAAGAAATACTGGCATAAACTCAGGGACGAAGCTGGCATAGGGCCTAAGTGAAAAGAGAGTAACTTAATTCAGAAAGGTATCGGAGAACTGGAAGTAACCGAGACAAGTGCAGCAGCTGAGGCTAAGATGGTAATGTTTGTTTTTATAGACTGGATTTTTAAGGTTCCCTTAATATGATGGTATGAAGATGAAGTATAGTGCAAATCATAGGATGATAGGAATACACAAGATCTATGCACATTATCGCCCGAAAGAGAACACTTCCAACAGTATCTTTGGCCACGATTGTGTACCCTTGACCAATAGACATTGTAATTCCCATACTCGGCTGCATGTAATTTATGTATACACACACACACACACACACACACACACACACACACACACACACACACACACACATATATATATATATATATATATATATATATATATATATATATATATATATATATATATATATATATATATATATATATACTTATGCTAAATATTGAATTTATTTTAACATAAAAAAGAATCTTGTAATGGTTTATTTCCATGCATGTCAGTTGATTACATTTGGAAAGGTATGCTAGCACGATTGTTTACAATAATTTTTAAATCATGTGTTTTTTCCTTGCCTCGATTTATATGTAAGAAACACTGATTGAATACTATGTAGCTTTTCTGTACAAAGAAAAAACCGAATTGCAAGGCATCTCTGCTGAGAGGAGAATGCAAGCATTATGCAAGTGCATTAGCAAGGTTTGCACTAACAGGTACCTCGGTTATCTTCAAATTACACATAACTCTTACAGTAGTTCTCAGTTTAAAGACACCTTTTGGACCAGTTCTCTCCTTAACTCTCTCCTTAACTCTTCCTTGATATTTTCAACTACTACTAAAAAATATGTGTTAGTTCTCTAAATTAAGAAAAGAGTGGATATGAAAGAAAATAATCCGATCATCAATGAGAAAATCATCATGGTATTTTATAATAAGAAATCACTATGATTTTTTATAATGATTTCTTAGAGTCCAATTTGTATACTTTTTCCTTAAATTAGTTTGTCCAACTATAAATGATGTGTTTCTTGTCTAGGTATTCAGACCTTGTGTAATTTCATAGAATTAAATATTGTGAAAGGGACGTAAGGAAAGATTTACTGAAAAATTCTAATTGCTACAACAGTCCATATACAATAATCAAAAAATAAAAGATTTTATCTTGAAATTTAGTTGCTTATGGTAATTCGCTTAATGCGATACTAAGCCTCCCATTCCTGGGCTTGGGAGAAAAGGGAAAAGTATGGAGCTTGTTCTATATGATGCTCAAAATCCAGTTATACTTTTAGCACGACCATCACCGTCCTTTCCCCATGTTACATCTCAGACTCAAGAAACCATGATTAAAACATTGAACCTATTACCGACGTGGAAGATTTTCTTTTAGAGCCTGACGTTGAAATTACAATGATAAAATTTAAGAATCCCTTAATTGAAGAGGAAGATTGCGAAGAAATGTCAAAATCATTGGTTGTTTCAACTGCCGAAGATACTTCGATTAACCGTTCACAAGTTCAAGCCTACGAGCTGCTCCATGGCATGGCATCATGTGTAAGTACGTAATTTTTCATCTTCTTATTGCAGAGGATTTGTTAAAAAATTATGTACATTCATAGGAAGAAATTTTTTTCATGTTTCAACATAACATATATTTATGGTAGGGGTAGGTTTCCTGCCCTTTCATAAATATATGTTATGTTGAAACATGACAAATTTTTCTACCTAACCTAACGCAGCTACGAGCTTCCAGATTCACACTCTATTTTGGCAGGGGTAGGTTTTTTGACCCAGATATTATAAGTATCTTTTTAATTAATTTTTATGCATCCGTATATCCCTTTGACGTTTGTGAATTTTATAGTTCTGTCGCATTTACACTGCTAGACATGTTCGTTTTGATGAACACAACTTTCCCTTTGCTCCTACAAACTCAGCGCTTGTTTCACTCGCATCTCCACCATGGGGATCACTCTCCACTATCCTTAATCCACCTCAATCCTCTTCTACCTGCTCCCTGCCCATACTCGCACCCTGCACTATCTCACACACCCATCCACCAACGCTAACCATGCCCAGACTGCCCAATTCTGTAGCTCCATGATCTGTTCTCCACTCTAATGTCGCTGATATACCTGCCACTACCAAACTGCCTCACGACCCTTTTATCCTCTCTCCTGCTCGTGCTGCTGCTATACCCTCTACAACCACACTGCCTCATGGACCTATTATCCATTCTCCTCCCCATAACTTCCAACCTCTATCCTCTACTTCTTTATTACCCCCCACCATCATACCTGCTACAAACCACGCTCCATGCACTAACAATTTTCTTGTGACAAATTAGGTAATAACAAAATTTTAAGTTTCTTATTGTGTGAGTTTACTTATCTAACGACCTAAATGACTTTTTATGTTTCACTATCTATGTTTTTTTACTTTTCAGATCAATTAAAACTATGCGAGGACTAAAAAGCTTTCGACATTA
Organism: Sambucus nigra; assembly: GCA_949130495.1. Taxonomy (NCBI): domain Eukaryota; kingdom Viridiplantae; phylum Streptophyta; class Magnoliopsida; order Dipsacales; family Adoxaceae; genus Sambucus; species Sambucus nigra. Next base: position 408,834,568 of record OX422218.1, on the reverse strand, counting down.
ATCCCACCAAAAGAAGACATTACGGGGTTCAACTTCAATGTGAGTATGATATTTTTTGACAAATTTCTTTTTTATATTATTGTTGTTGATATTGATTTCTTTTTTCTACTCGAGAGGATATTTAATATTTTCACTTAAAATATGATGTCTTAGCTACCTTTTTTCAGTTCCGTTCCATTTTCTAGTCACGATGAAACTTTTAAATAATCAATGGAGATCAATTTCTTATGTTCTACGTGTTTAAATTGGTTTTCCGCATAAGGTGTGTCTGTTAAATTTTCTTCGCACCATGAGAACCCCATCAAATTTGTAGTTTAAAAATAATGTTTTGTTTCGCACGCTGAATGTTTGAGTATGTGTTTGTTTGATAAAATACACCTGTCTAACTTTGTTAAGCTTCCTTTATATAATGTACTATTCAACTTCTTCGATTTAAATGATAAGTGTGCGCAAGATAACTAAGTTCATAATACTCAAATGTAATTTTTTTTTCCGTGGATGGTATTTTGTGTATTTTAATGGCTCATTTTCTTTTCAATTTATCTTACAATATGTTATGAATTTAGTAATGTAATTTTTTTGACATTGCTGGTATTTGGGGTTGTTGATTGTAATTGTTTGATTTTGATTAACGATTTGATATTATGAATTCTTCATGATTTGCTACATATTTTAGTCTTTGGTGGAACGCCAACAATTAAACTATATCATTTGTTATAGGTGGAACTAAAACAATAAATTTGGGCTTCCTCTTTCTAATTTTGTAAGTTAGAATGGGGTGTTTGATGTGGTGGAAACTCTTTTAATTTTTATTTTAATGATTTTTGTTGGTATTTGGGCAGAGCTCCCCGAGAATTCGAAGTGCCTTATGGATAGTGAAGTACTTGGTTGGTATCATGACTTCACTGAAGAAGAAAAAGAAGCATGACTGAAGGATAAGAATATCAATCAGGTTTTTTTCACTATAGTAAATACCGAAATATTTGATGAAAGATTTTGTGAGACTGTTTACATTTTGTTTAATTGGTGGTAAAGACAAGCACGAGCGTAGGGTTGGCAATGGGGTGAGTTTGGGGTGGGTTTTTAAAAACTCTAACCGGCCCCGTTTAAAAAATTCTCAGCTCACCCCACCCCGTGACGGGTTTACTTCAAGGAGCCCGAATCCATTTAAGTCTATATTACATGAAACCATACTCGCACCGCCGCCCCATTTAAACCTTGAGGGTCACAATCCACCCCTTCCCATTTAAATCTCAAGTGACTCTCCATGAACTTCAACATCATCTTCGTGTCATCAACTCGTGAAAACCTGAAAAAGAAAAAAAAAATTCCAATATGAAGTAGTAAGAAGATAAACTAATCCATAAAATGAAGTGAACAAATTTGTGGGTGACACCTTTTCAGAATTTGATGGAGGCGGTGACACTAATATTTGCACCTTGGGTTTTGAGAAGTATCAATCAAGACCCAATAAGAAAACTTTCGAGTGCATTACTAGTCATCTATGCACTTTATAGTGTGGCAATCACACTTATATCCATGCTCGTGGTTAAAGTTAAAACAATATTATATTTTTAGGCTATGTGGGCCATGTGGGATTATTATTATATTTATTTTAAACTCGAACATGAGTCCATTGAACCTTTATGTTGATGAACTTATTTTTTTATCTTATATATATTGAATCGGTGGAAGGGATTTATTGGTGGTTTAGTTGTGTCTTTTAATGTTGAGTTTATTTTAATGTTAAAACAGGTTGGATTTCACGAATAAACAGATGAAACTCTGTCGAATTTTTTTGAAATTAATAAGTGTTCTAATTTGATTAAGTCAAATAGAGACGCATTTGAAAATTGGGTATTGGGGGACAAAAAAGTAAAACAACTAATAAACATACCATAAAGTGAATAGATACATTTTTCGCCCAATTTTTTTATATTTTTTTACAATTGTTTGTGTTATATAAAAAATGTTTTCGATTTAAATTATACACGACTTAATACTTTGAAAAAATTGGAATTCATATGTTGTGTTTTACATTGCACTGGAGATTTATATATGGTGTTTTGAACTTATGCAGCAACATTTAATTAGAGGCATGTGAAAGGTGTATTGCTGTCAGACAGCATGACAATGAATGCAAGCGGGAAGAGGACTCCGACGCATTGTTGCAAAAAATTATGAAGCGATGATTACTATGGAGGAACAAATAATTTTGATTGATAAATTTAGTTTGGTTTATATGTTAGCTCAATTTGATGTGAGACAACACATATGTTGGTGGGAGTGTTTCTATATTTCTTGGCTAAATGATATAATTTATAATATATCAATTGTGACATTGAATATGAAACAAATCATTCTATGAATTTTGGTTTGTATTTAGATTTATTTCTCTACTATGACATTAATATTGATTATTCATTTTTTTATTATATGTTTAATTTATGATCGTTCATATTAAACTCTCATGTGATGAAATTTTTTATATGATCTTTTTAAAATTTTGAAAACTGTTTATCATGACGTTTTTTTAAATCAAATATGACATTTTATAGAGTATATTATGACCTTTTTTTGTAGCAGATATGACAATTTTGAAAAAAAAGTTCATATATAACCATTACCTAATATGACATTTTTTATGGGTATCAATTATGACACCCAAACTTATGACGTTTTTTTTATTAAAAATAAAGCGTCATAAAATTCGTTGTATGACACTTAAAAAACATCATAAAATGGCTTTTCTTCTTGTAGTGTTAGTATATAAACCTAATCATCCTAACCTCATAACTGAGGCTAATTATTCCTCGTCTTGGATCATAGAACTTGTGAGCATTCATAATGAATAATGCACTGACACGCTAGGATAGGTGGGGAGTCACCTCAGTCTGGGCGGTTATGTGGGGTCGTAGGACATTTGTTACACAAGCTGATAGATAATCCAAGAGGTTTGAGGTATGTCCATACTGGATAGTGGAAGGTCCTTTGGAGGTAGATGTGACACCCTGCCTAATAAAATACCGGATGATCAGTCCTATACCAAATTAAAACAGGAATCCCAGTTGGTTCATTCTTAGCATCACGGTCGAAAACTTTTTAAAACATACTAACCACCTAGTATTCCAAAAGCTGGATCCAAATTTTAACTTTTTAATTAAACAAAATAGTACATGCGGAAATAAATATAAACCATTCACACAACTGAATAAAACTCAACTGAATAATTAATTACACAACTTGCTGATTAAACTATTCACCACCAAAGTGAAATAATCCAATACAAATATTCAATACCGGAATAAAACAAATCTGAAAACTATACTGAGAAGATTGGGCGACAAGCCCTAAATAAAACTGAAACAGATACATGATTCCTACTCTAGAAATAAATGAACGATGCGTCCAATTCAAACTCCTGCTAGCATCCACATATGCCTCAACTCCATGTCCCTGGAATAGAATATCAATCCCGGCGTCCCTGTGGCTGGACACCCAAAAGGTTTTGAAAATATTTTTATAGTAAGGGTTAGAACCCAAAATATTTTGAAAATATTTAGCAAGTGAATTAACTGCAGTAATTTAAAATGCATGAATGCGCTTCATATTTAAGTTAGTGACGCACTCCCTTATGGACATTCTCACCCCTCCACTATTGTGCACACTTAACGGTTACCTTGACCCCCACCTAGTTGTACTATCCCGTCCAACTAGTCCTGGTATAACCTCCCCTTGCCATACTACTCTAGCCCGAGTATAATGATTCTTGAATTATAAGTTATCTCACAATTAACTTAATTAATTCCTTCTTAAATGGTAGCATATAACCGTGTCACAAGTTATATAAAGTAAATACATCACACACTGTATTATTACCCGCATATAATATTGAATACCGTTATATACGTACCTTTACTAAAACATCCACACATATAACATACGTATATCCATCCTTTCGAGTATACCCTCGCCGGATGATTCCCTCTAAAGTGCTATCTCACTAGGTGTGCTCACATAACCTAGTTACCCAAGTTGGAATCGCTCACCAAATTGGCCCAAAACATAAACGAAGTGGAGGCGGTCATATTCCTTCCCTGAAAGTGAGATAATCCCCTCACCCATATACCGGATGCTATGACCTGGGGATATACTCACCGTACTCCTCAAGCTAGGGGATTCACCCACATCGCGCAACCTCCCTTGATAGCACTAGAGTATACAAATTGAATAAATATCTAGTCACTGATATTTAATATCACACACAATATATACACGTATATATATACTATCACTACACCGTATATATATAATATAAACCCCGGCTTTACCGTGTACTCAAAATCCCGTACACTAGCCTGAAATTTCCTGAGTCTGTGGCCCGACTCAACTTAATTAATTTTCTTACTTATAAAATTATCATTACCCCGAGTCTGTGGTCCTACTCTTATATATTAAATTCACACTCAATCAATATAATATTTTTTCCTGAGTCTGTGGTCCGACTCTCATATAAATACATTACACAATAATGGTTCGACTCTAAGATATTTAATTCACATCTCAATTATCTTATTACTTTCCCGAGTCTATCGTCCGACTCTAATTAAATTAACTAACACACCTATGAATTTAATACCTTCCCGAGTCCGTCATCCGAATCTAATTAAATTAATTAATAAACCTATTAATTTAATACCTTCTCGAGTCCATCATTCGACTCTAATTAAATTAATTAACACACCTATTAATTTAATACCTTTCCGAGTCCATCATCCGACTCTAATTAAATTAATTAACACATCTATTAATTTAAAACCTTCCCGAGTCCATCATCCGGCTCTAATTAAATTAATTAACACACCTATTAATTTAATACCTTCCCGAGTCCATCATCTGACTCTAATAAAATTAATTAACACACCTATTAATTTAATACCTTTTCGAGTCTATCGTCCGACTCTTAATTAAATTAATTAACACTCCTATTAATTTAATACTGGCCCGAGTCTGAGGTCCGACTCCCAGTTAATTAATTTACACATTAATTAATTCATACTAAACTGAGTCTGTGGTACGACTCTCATTTAATTAATTTACACATTAATTAATTTATACTAAACTGAGTCTGTGGTACGACTCTCATTTAATTAATTTACACATTAATTAATTTATACCAATCCGAGTCTGTGGTCCGACTCTCATTTAATTAATTTACACATTAATTAATAAACACCCTTTCCGAGTCTGCAATCCGACTCTAAATTAATTAATTCCTACATCAATTAATTTAATACTTTTCCGAGTCTACTTTTCAACTCTACTTTCATTAATTAACACATCCATTAATTTAATGACTTGGTGTCACCCAACCATTCTCCCCGGACTCGCTCACTTAGCCCATACCTTAATATTTCCCGAATCTATGTTCCGACTCCAGATTAATTTACTCTCTCAATAATTAATTTAATACTTTGGTGTCAGTTAACCAACATACCCGGACTCGCTCACTTGGTCCACTTTACACCGCATAATTTCATTCCCACATATTCCCCATAATGTGTCACACCTTCATCTTCATAAATTCCACAATTATATTTACCTATAATTATCAACATACCCGAACTCGCCCACTTGGTTCATAATTAAATATTTCACCTCAATTCCTTTAATAATGTAGCGTCACCCAACTACAATACCAGAATATTATTCCTCGGCCCAATATCACTACTTATGAATTATTTTCCCAAATTCGTTCATCTCATGACATACCGTTCACACCCTCCTAAACCCAATTATATCACCCTATAATTGTTAAGGAAATATGTGTCCCATATGAATTTATCACTAAATGAAAGTAAAGGATTAAATCTTAAATAAAATCCTCTTTATAAACAAACTGGCCGAACTGTCAATTTTCTGGGACCGTCGATCGATCAATCCCCCAGGGTCGATCGATCGATCGAACATGTGATCGTCTTCCCCGGCTTGCTGTTTCAGCCATTAACGAACCCTTAAGCTTTTGGTTTCTTCTCAAACCTTTACCCAAATCACAACCAATATATTCTCCACACAAGAAAAGGTTCTAAACACCCTAGAGACCTTAATCCATCAACAAATTTATACAAAACCCTAAGTACATCCGATTTGGGTTTTTCACCCGGGTCTCGTTCTACAAAATCCGACCCTATCATATTCAGTCCATGTAATCACTATACATATTTTAATCCACTCTACAATTTAGTCTTAACAGAGCCAAATCATAACTTAACATCCATTGAGTAATTAAATCCACCCATTACTCTAAATTTATAAAAACTTAATTTTAATTATGCTTATACACCCAAAACAAATTTTGATTTACACATCACTATGATATGAATTGATTATCATCAATTTAGAAATCACAACAGTTAACCACTTGCCTAGAATTATTCGTAGAGTCTGATCCGTTGGTGTAATCCCTTAATTTGGCTCCAAAATCCCCAAATTGGCTCTTGATTTGCTTTTCCCCAATTTTCCTCTCAAGCCCTAGACTTAGAATTTGTGTTTACTGCCGTTTAACACTTCTCCATTTAGGTTAAAAACCTTAATCCCGTTTTTGGCCATCTGGGCCTAATTAAAATGGCCCAACTCACGCCGTGTGGGCCCGGCTATACCCAAAAGTACCCCGAGACCCAATTACTACCATCGGGTACTCTTTTCTGACTATCTCGACCCATCCGGACGCAATCGCGCACTCGTAATTACCATCCGAAATACTTTTTAACATTTTCAATTTTTGACCTCAAAATGCGACACACATTAATTCGAACAATTGAACTTAAAGTTGCCAATTATAATTAAATCGGCTCACTCAAATAAATTCTCCAACTCATGAATTTAAGTTTCTCCAATTTAAATATTTTTATAACTCCCAAAAATAATTAAATATTAAATCCTCAAAATTACGGGGTGTTACATACTTCCCCCCTTACAAAGGAATTTCGTCCTCGAAATTAAGATGAGCGTAATGTTCCAAGCTTCGCATATTACTCTCTAGTCATGTGCCTCTAAGCCTGCTATATCTACCACATCCGCTTCTAACCATAAATTACACAAGTTTGCATTTAAATTAACCAGGGCTCCCATACACTCTATACCCGTGCTTAACCGCACAAAATTTTTCCTTAATTAACCCGGGTGCCCATACACCCTATCCCCGTGCTTTACTGCACGAAAGTTACCCGACTATGCTAGTCTTAACCCGTAATATAACTTCGAACCCGTAGTCATATCACACATATATATATATACACATATATCTACTGTCCGGGGTACCCAACCCATATACTAACGTCCAAACATCTCCCCATAGAATACTTGTCTCTTAACACAAAAGAATATACGCTTACTCTCATGTTACCAAAGACGACATAAAATACCGCACCCTTACCATCACTAGTCCTTGTGCAAAATAAACCCCGAGCTATCTCTCTTTGCTCGAACATAATTCTAACCACCCTGATTCACTTCAACAAACACCCCTACTTACCGGGATAAAATGTGCGAACACAAGACCTCACTATGTGACTATCGCACCACACAATACAAAATATACACACACATATATATAGGCTATACGCCCTCTCAGGTGATACCTAGTACCAAACATATCCTGGTGTCGTGAACACCAAAACTTAACACCACTATCCACAATAGTTAAATTCCATCGCTATCCAGCCGATATTTGGAAAATATTATCAATCCTACTCCCATAATTCTCGAAAGTAGTAACTCCTCGTATAATTCAAACCTTCACTCAGTGTACACCTCCACTCCCCCGTGAATAACACCAAGGAAACTCCGCTACCCCATGGAAAGTTTATCCACATACTATGGCTGCTACAGCCAACACACCCACTAAATTCGACTCACCTGCGAAATCTAGTGAAAATAAGTCTTATATTATGACATCCTCTTTGTCAATCAAAAATATACCCCATGCCCATAGGGTAAAAATAATTACCTCCATACTCCAACTGCAACGGCTGATCCTCGGGTTCCGGAGCATCTTCTCCCTACCCGAATGCGCCCATAACTTGCTTTAGTGGCTATACATCCAGGACCTCGTCCTGTAGTTGACCACTGCCTTGATTAAGACAAACTCTCTTCATGTGTCTCGCTTTCCCCACAAACGAAACACCTTCTAATACATTCACCCTGCCACTAGTCCCTTCCATGATGACCTTGTTGGAATTCCTGGCCATCCTGCCGATAGCCTCCAGTTCTAAATCGTTTGGCATAATTTCCCTATCGGAAATCCTGCCCTTGATCTCCCCCAGTCTGCTGCTTGGATACCCCACTGGTATTATTCCATCCTACCTTATCCGACTGGCTAGTTTCCACTCCCTTCCCGCTTCCTTTCGCGTGGAAGCGTTATTCCCGACAATGCAGGAGTGTTGCTTTAACGACATCAGTATAAGCTACTAATGCGAAATTACCAATCAAATGTTGTCTGATTCTCCAGACTAACCAATCCATAAACCTTACTTTCTTTCTTCATCGCTTACCTCATCTGGTACAAAATTTGCCAAACGAGTAAATTATTTGATCGAAGTGGAAAACCGAGCGTCCGTATAAATACGCTAGTCATTGTTATCGGCTTCCAACCACAATACAAAAATCTAAACTATAACTACACTCTTGCGGAATATAGTGGCTAGTCTGGGTATCGAATCCTCAGGGAACTAGGACGAGTGAACGTGACGACGTTGGATAGACAGAGAAATCCTAACTCTAACTCTAAAGAAAAAGGAAAATTGATTTGGTTTTTGAGAATGATTATGCTAAATTCAATTTTGAAATTATGAAGAAATGCAACTATACTAAACTACCTAAAATATGAATGAAAGATGATTTGAAACTTTTGACTAAGTGATGGGAAAAATAGGATGGGAATACAATCCCCCAACCCTAGTGTAGTGCGGATATAACACTAATCTTAAATTTATCTGATTGATTTGACCCATAATTTAGTACTCCCAAGCATTACGTATACGAGGTTCAAGCCCGCGTCATACTTAATCTGAGGATGAGTAAATCAGTATTGCGATAGTAGCATCCGAATTGCACTATAAACCATCATGAGTGAACGAGATATAAAGTTTTACAATCATTGTGCAACTACGCAATACGATCAAGGACAATCATTGAATTCAGCGGATTAATTTTATACGCACGCACTAACACATCAGGCTGGGTTCATGCATCCCGGCCTTAGGAAATCTAGCCTAACATGTTGAAAAGAATAGAAACAAGGATTAATGTGCAGGAACTCATAATTACTCTAAGGAAAATAATGATTAGATGCAGAAAAGAATTAGCACTAGAAATTACTCACTAATATTATCCAAGCAATAAGTGAAACAATGAAAGAAACATATACTCACAGAGATCACTGAATAAAATCTTCAATCCTTGAAATGAAAATATTAACTAAGCTAGGGTTTCTGGAAAAGAAGAGGTAAAACCTATTAATTCTCCGTGTCTATAACAATACTAAATCGGGTCTTATATTCCCTACAACAATATCGGAAGTCAGCTGCAGTAGGAGTCTTTTTAGGAAGAGAAAATATTTTCAAATCTCGAAGACCGGACCGGTCCGGGTCTTAGGCGGACCGATTTGCCCCCAAGGCGGATCGGTTCTTTTTATTTCGGGGCGGACCGGTCCGGGGGCGGATCGATTCTTTTTATTTTTGCCTCCTTCGGTTTGCATGCGATCCGGGGTCTTCTAGAGTTTGGCAAGGCGGACCGGTCCGGGGCAGGGGCGGACCGGTCCGGCTATTTGACTTTTTTTTGTTCCTCTTTGACTGCTCATAACTTTTGTTCCGGGATTCCGATTGAGGTGCCGTTTCTTCCTTTGTGCTTGTGAGTGAGATGTCTTCAACTTCTCTTTAGGTACCTCATCCGAATTCCATGTGGAAATTACACTTTTGCCCTTGAGACCTTTTCTTATTTCTTTCTTGATTCTACCGATTTCTTTCTTTCGTTTCTTGACATCAAATACCTGTAAAATCACTAAAAAATACCAGAAACTCGGTGTACTCATTAGGATCAGTCAGTAGCACAGTTATGAGATAAATCCAATTCAATTACGTTGTTCGAGGTGCTAAAAGTAACTAAATCAAGGGATAAATTAGGAAGAATTTATGCCTAATCAAACACCCCTAACTTAGAACTTTGCGCGTCCCGAGCAATGTAAAAGAATCCTAGCGTGGCTCAACTCATTGAAAATCATTTTATTGGGATAAAATACCTTTTTCGCAGGCAAGTGAGTGCATTTAGCGTATGCAACAAGCCTTTAAACCCCTAGGTCACGCTAGTAGGACGAGTTGTGTCTCGTGAGGGTTTGCAGAGAATATACCCACAAAATTCGACTCAAAGAAAATTCAAAATACGCAAAATTGTGCAATTCAAACTTTTCTAGAAAAATAGTCATCATGAAGTCATATTTACAAGTCTCAAATCATAGTGCGTGTGTGCCAAGCCGGAAATATAACCGCCAATTTCCATCGATTGATTATTACGTTATCCGAAAATTCGTTTTGATTTCAATTTCTCACAGAATGCTCTCACAAACGAATCTCTCGAATTATGGCTATTCTCTCGGTATGCGTGATATAAAGAGTAAATATAATGGATGCAAAGTCACGCATACAAGCAGAATGACGGAAATTTCAGAATGATAGGATCTCATCAATGGGTTACGATTTTAAAAACGGGAACATTGCCTCTTTTTCGTACATTCAATCTCTTATATTATCTTTTGGTGTATTAGCTCTCCACGCGGTAACCAATTTCGCAATTTAGACTCGGTTAGGACTTTTTCGGGTTTTAAGGTATATGGAGTAAAATGACAATTGTCGGGAAGGTTGGAATTGGAAAAGTTATTAATGATGTCCATTCGTGCTTTTTCCGGGCTATTGCTCATTTTTTTTTTATTTTTTATTTTTTTTCTTGCTATTTTTGTTGAGCATATTTATTTTTTTCTTGCCCCTTTTTATGCACTTTCCGGATTTAAATTCTGAATTTTCTTATTTTTCACAATTCCGACTATTTGGGTTTTTCGGATTATCAAACGAAAGGGACAATTTGCTTGGCTCAAATTGGGTTACAAAAGGGGTAATTTTTCGCTACTTTTTCTGGCCAATATTTTTGGGTGACAAACGAGGGCCTACTTCATTGCCCAAAATGCCAATTGCGTTACCATATGCGCTTCGAGATGAATTTAAGTTTAGAGATCAATTTGGCACGTTTTTCAAAGCAATATTACAAACATTTTTCAAAACCGATCAAAATGAAAGGATTGAGATCCTTGACAACTTTTTAGGCGCTGAAAAGAACTTTGAGTTAACAATTAACTCGGATTGATTTAAAAACTCGCAAAAAGTGATAGGCTCAAATCTCACCGGGTTTGTTAATCTCCACACTTATTCGTTAAGTCGTCAATTTTCGCTCAATTTCCATCTTTGGTCAATTTTGGCTTTGTGTACGTTGAATTTTACAACTTGAGACTTCAATTCGACTTTTAATGATATTTTTGAAAATTTTGAATTCCAATTTTTATTTATTTTGAAGAAAAAATATTTTTAGTTTTTTCAAAATTTTATGATTTTTTTTGGAAATTTCTTGGCATTTTGGCAAATTTGTGAAGTTTTAGAAATACGCACTTGTGACCCCCCCTAACTTAGACTTTTGCATTGTCCTCAAGCAAAAAGGACTAAAATCTAAATAAGGCAAAATAATAAGTGCGATAAATAAAACAAACAAATGGGAAAAATGCAGCAAGACACTATATGACACTCATGTATGATTAAAAAATACACTAACAATCACCCCATACGCGTCGGGGGTGCGACGACCTCTCATCTCTCCATGAACTCACCCGACCCCACTCACGGGGTTCAATGCTCTCCTCGTTTCTCCCATCCTAGGATTATAATCCAACAATCGGAACAACTTGGGACCTCGCCCATAGATAAAGGATAGACCAGGAGACTCATCGTGACTAATTGGAAAGGGATCCTCGTGATGCTGGCTCAAAGTGTGGTCTGCGTGCGCTGACTCGGAGGGAACACCTAGGTTTCGTTCAATTTTTAAGATGCATGGGTTGGGCTCTAAGTCAGATGAACCACAACTTTTCTCCTTACTTGCCTTCGGGGTCTCTAGTGTTGTGGGTGGATTGTCACAACGAAGGAAGTCATCAATTTTTTCTTTCAATTCACTTTCGTCTAAGTGACTACATGAATCCAATAGGGATTTTCCTTCAATAGTAATACTTTTATCCACCTGCCCGAATTCTCTTTCAAATTCTTCCATGCTCATGTCTCCTAGTTCTCTCTCTCTCGAGTAGTGCCTACGTCCTCTCTTACTTACTCGATCTCCAACTCCACCAGTTTTCTCTCTTCTAACCCCTCTCTCTCTCTTTCAATTGCGGTCACTACACACCTCTCCCCCACTTTTCTCTCATTGTCACAACTACCACTATTACTTGATGAAATAAGGCACACCCCTAACGGCTCTCTCTTGTGGGACCCCTCATTCTCATGGTTCGACACTAAGCAGGACCCTAGGGCATCTCCACAATCATTTTTCTCAAAGTACTCCCCTACGATCTCGTCTATGAAGCTCACCGCGTGAAGGTCATCTTCTTCCCCCGTATGTTGGGTGACATGGAAGATGTTGGTCTCTAAGGTCATGTTCCCAAAGGTGAGTTGCATTCGCCCATTCCGAGTATTGATGTTGCGTTAGCGGTGGCTAAGAAAGGGCGCCCAAGGATGATGGGAACATGGTTGCTCGAGTTAAAGGAGGGCTCCGTGTCCCAAATAGTCTACCAGGAAGTAGAAAGTGTCAACTTGGATGATCACGTCCTCGACTATGCCTCTTGGGATCTTCACGGTTCGATTCGCTAATTTGAGAGTGACATTTGTGGGCTTGAGGTCGCCCAAGTCAAGTTGCCTATAGATGGAGTAAGGGAGGATATTGACACTTGCTCCCAAATTAAGTAAGGCTTTTTCGATTTTGTTTTCTCCAATGATGTAGGAAATGGTGGGTGCACCGGGATCTTTGAATTTAGGTGGGATATCATTGAGTAGAATGGAGCTCACATTCTGTTCTTGAAAGACATTTTTCTTTACCTTCATCTTTCTCATTACCGTCAACAAGTCTTTAATAACTTTTCCATAAGCTGGAATTTGCTTAATGGCCTCGAGGAAAGGTAAATTCAGCTCAACTTATTTTAGCACGTCTAGCACGTCATCACGTGGGTTTCCTTTATGGGAAGGAATTAGCCTTTGAGGAAACGGTGTCGCGGAGGGTGGTTTTAATACTACCTCGGGCTCACTAGCGTCTTCTTTGTCACTCTCATTCAAGGGGACATCTTTGGCCTCTTTCGTGCCGGGTGAAATCTCCTTGTCTTTAGGTACGTCTCGTGGGGGAGGTGACAAGTCAACTACTCTCCCACTACGTAGAGTGGTAATTACGCTACATTTCTCAGGATGGTCATGGGGTGTCGAGCTAACACTAGTTTGACCTTGGAGAGGTCTTTAGCCCTGGGCAGGAAACTTGCCCTTCTCTTGGATACTCCATAATTATTGCAACTGTTAAATGTTCGCATTCATGTCATTCATCATGCGCTCATGCCTAGCATTAGTTGCAGTCTGGGTATTGATAAAGTGGTTGATAGTATCCTCGAGACTTCTCCGCGGTGGCGGGATATAAGATCCTTGAGGTGGTGGTGCTTGCACATGTCCTTGCATGTGTGGGGATTGTTGAAAGTTTTGTGGTGGAGGAGGGGCAACATGCGAAGGAGGGTTCATTGCGGCATGTTGTTGCCCATAGCTAAAACCGGGATGATTTTTCCATGAAGGGTTGTATGAATTACCGTGCGGGGCACCGAAATTACCCTTAAAACCTCCTACACCACTAACTTGCTATTGAAGCATTTCTTTGTAAGCGGGTGTCGTCGGGCATTCCTCAGTTGAATGTCCCGCCTCACAAATAGCACACACCTTTAAAACTGGGTTTGGAATGGGTCCAGCTGGTCCTTTCCCATATATCTCGCACAGATCTCGAAATCCTATCTCAAGAGTCTCTAATCGGCTCTCCATCATAGAATTCTTATCTACATGGAATAGGCCGGATGCTGACGGAGTGGTGGTCGCTTGTCTATTTCGATTTTGAGTGTTGGGATCAGAAGTATCCCAGGATTGGGTAGTCTCGGCGACATACCTCAAGTGAAGCTCAACATCCTGGGCATCTAAATCAATAAACGGACACTTCCCATTGTTTCAACAAGTTGTTTGGAGTTAAGATTCAACCCATTATAGATAAAAGAGATGACTTGCGCTGAATCAAATCCATGATGGGGGCATGAAGCAACTAACTCGTTGAAACGTTCATAACATCGATGAAATGGCTCATTTTCAGCTTGTCTGAATCCCTGAATTTGAGCCTTTATGGAGATTGTTCGATGTGGTGGGAAGAATTTCTTGAGAAATTTCGACTGTAGCTCATTCCAGGATGGAATCGAGCTTGGAGGTAAAGACTATATCCAGGCCTTAGCTTTATCTTTAAGCGAGAAAGGGAAGAGTTTGAGACGGATTACCTCTTGTGTGAAGGTTTGATCATTGAGAGTATCACACATGTCCTCAAATTCCCTAATATGGAGGTATGGCTTTTCAGAATCCATACCGTGGTAATGCGGTAGCATCTGGATCATCCCATTTTCGAAACGGAATTGTCCGGCATTATACGGGAGTATAATGCATCCCGGAGTGACATTACGCTCGGGATATAAGAATTCTCTAATCGGACGGTATGGGGGCTCTTCCTCACCGGCGGGTGCACTGCCGTGTTGTGACATCTCTCCTTCATTTATTGACTCGGTTTTCTCACTGGGCGTGCTCGAAGTGTGTCCTAAGAAGGGAAAGGGAGTGTTATCGAAGACTGAGTGCGACGGTGTGGGAGGTGGGATCCAGAACTGTGGGGCGTTTGGAGTGTGGGGACTATCAGGATTATACTCAACAATTGGATTTTCGTGAATGTTGGTTGGAGTATTATGGGGTATGGGAGTGGTTTCAGAATTTTGCATTAAGCTTAGGAGAGATGAAGATGATGAACCTTTTTTGTGGTTTTTGAATTTTTTGAATTTTTTATTTATTTTTTTAAATTTTTTTAGTCAAAGCTTTGGGTTGACTCGATCTAATCCTAAATCTACCTAGTTCCCTGGCAACGACGCCATTTTGATCGAAGTGGAAAATCGAGCGTCCATGTAAATACGCTAGTCGTTGTTATCGGCTTCCAACCACAATACAAAAACCTAAACTGTAACTACACTCTTGCGGAATATAGTGGCTAGTCTGGGTATCGAATCCTCAGGGAACTAGGACGAGTGAACGTGAGGACGTTGGATAGATAGAGAAATCCTAACTCTAACTCTAAAGAAAAAGGAAAATTGATTTGATTTTTGAGAATAATTATGCTAAATTCAATTTTGAAATTATGAAGAAATGCAACTATACTAAACTACCTAAAATATGAATGAAAGATGATTTGAAACTTTTGACTAAGTGATGGGAAAAACAGGATGGGAATACAATCCCCCAACCCTAGTGTAGTGCGGATATAATACTAATCTTAAATTTATCGGATTGATTTGACCCGGAATTTAGTACTCCCAAGCATTACGTATACGAGGTTCAAGCCTGCGTCATACTTAATCTGAGGATGAGTAAATCAGTATTACGATAGTAGCATTCGAATTGCACTCTAAATCATCATGAGTACCCAGAGGCAAACGAGATATAAAGTTTTACAATCGTTGTGAAACTACGCAATACGATCAAGGTCAATCATTGAATTTAGCGGATTAATTTTATACGCACGCACTAACACATCAGGCTGGGTTCATGCATCCCGGCCTTAGGAAATCTAGCCTAACATGTTGAAAAGAATAGAAACAAGGATTAATGTGAAGGAACTCATAATTACTCTAAGTAAAATAATGATTAGATGCAGAAAAGAATTAGCACTAGAAATTACTCACTAATATTATCCAAGCAATAAGTGAAACAATGGAAGAAACATATACTCATAGAGATCACTGAATAAAATCTTCACTCCTTGAAATGAAAATATTAACTAAGCTAGGGTTTCTGGAAAAGAAGAGGTAAAACCTATTAATTCTCCGTGTCTATAACAATACTAAATCGGGTCTTATATACCCTACAACAATATCGGAAGTCAGCTGCACTAGGAGTCTTTTTAGGAAGAGAAAAGATTTTCAATCTCGAAGACCGGACCGGTCCGGGTCTTAGGCGGACCGGTCTGCCCCCAAGGCGGATCGTTTTTTTTTATTTTGGGGCGGACCGGTTCTTTTTATTTTTGCCTCCTTCGGTTTGCATGCGATCCGGGGTTTTCTGGAGTTTGGTACGGCGGACCGCTCCGGCGCAGGGGCGGACCGGTCCTTTTTTTGTTCCTCTTTGACTGCTCATAACTTTTGTTTTGGGATTCCGATTGAGGTGCCGTTTCTTCCTTTCTGCTCGTGAATGAGATGTCTTCAACTTCTCTTTAGGTACCTCATCCGAATTCTGTGTGGAAATTACACTTTTTCCCTTGAGACCTTTCCTTATTTCTTTCTTGATTATACCGATTTCTTTCTTTCGTTTCTTGACATCATATACCTGTAAAATCACTAAAAAATACCAAAAACTCGGTGTACTCATTAGGATCAGTCAGTAGCACAGTTATGAGATAAATCTAACTCAATTACGTTGTTCGAGGTGCTAAAAGTAACTAAATCAAGGGATAAATTAGGAAGAATTTATGCCTAATCATTATTCCTCGTAATCGGCCACTAAACTGTCTCCCTGAGTCACCTATTTAACTTTCTCCTTATTTTAGTTTCAACCGCTAGAGGAAAAATACTTGCGGTCGAACCGCACCCAAAACTCTGCAATAGCTAGTGTATCCCTTTCCTCAACTGTGGTGATTGACTCCCACCACTGTAGCGATGCTCCCACTAAACTAAAAGTGGCTAGCATTTGCTTCCACACCTCATCGCAATCTCCCATGCGCGGGTGACGCTGAATATCTCTCTTCCTTGACATGCTAGCACTACATCTGAACCCCATCGCAACTTTGATGGGTGCCCACTCTTAAAAAACCTCTCGTACTGGTTGCCACCCCTGACGGCCCCGCTTGAGCCTGAACATTTGGCGTCAATAACACTTGTGGCTGATTCCATGAAAAGTACCCTGCCATTGCGTCCACCGTCGCTTCAACTGCCTGTGCCACCAGTTCAGTTACCTGTGCTGCCAAAATCATCTCTGGCCGTTGCTGCGGTAACTCTTGCTCCAGATGAGCCTCCTTAGTCTCATCTCCCCCTGCTGCCCTAGCTAATCCCTCTCCTGGGCGGCGTCTGGAATGAGAATCGAGTCATATGAGTTCAACCTCAAATATAAATTTGGCAGAAGAACGTAAATGCACATACGTATAAGAATACAACAATCTTATGATAAGGCTCTATATCAAAGATTGCTAATCCAAAACGTGAAAAGCCCACAGATCCTACGGACACTAGAACCTGATGCTTTGATACCATCTGTGACACCCCGCCTAATATAATACCGGGTGATCAGTCCTATACCAAATTAAAATAGGAATCCTAGTTGGTTCATTCTTAGCATCACTGTCGAAAACTTTTTAAAACATACTAACCAACTAGTTTTCCAAAAGCTGGTGCCAAATTTTAACTTTTTAATTAAAAAAAACAGTATATGCGGAAATAAATATAAACCATTCACACAATTGAATAAAACTCAACTGAGTAATTAATTACACAACTTGTCGAATAAACTATCGGCCACCAAAGTGAAATAATCCAATACAAATATTCAACACCGGAATAAAACAAATCTGAAAACTGTACTGAGAAGATTGGGTGACAAGCCCTAAATAAAACTGAAACTGATACATGATTCCTACTCTAGGAATAAATGAACGATGCGTCTAATTCAAACTCCTGCTAGCATCCACATATGCCGTAGCTCCGTGTCCCTGGAATAGAATATCAATCCTGGCGTGGTTGGACACCTAAAAGGTTTTGAAAATAGTTTTATAGCAAGGGTAAGAACCCAAAACATTTTGAAAATATTTAGCGAGTGAATTAACTGCAGTAATTTAAAATGCATGAATGCGCTTCATATTTAAGCTAGTGTCGCACTCCCTTGTGGACATTCTCACCCCTCCACTATTGTGCACACCTAATGTTTACCTTGACCCCCACCTAGTTTTACTACTCCGTCCAACTAGTCCTGGTATAACCTCCCCTTGCCATACTACTCTAACCCGAGTATAATGATTCTTGAATTATAAGTTATCTCACAATTAACTTAATTAATTCCTTCTTAAATGGTAGCATATAATCGTATCACAAGTTATATAAAGTAAATACATCACACACTGTATTATTACCCGCATATAATATTAAATACCATTATATACGTACCTTTACTAAAACATCCACACATATAACATACGTATATCCATCCCTCCGAGTATACCCTCGCCGGATGATTCCCTCTAAAGTGCTATCTCACTAGGTGTGCTCACATAACCTAGTTACCCAAGTTGGAATCGCTCACCAACCTGGACCAAAACATAAACAAAGTGGAGGCGATCATATTCCTTCCCTGAAAGTGAGATAATCCCCTCACCCATATACCGGACGCTATGACCTGGGGATATACTCACCGTACTCCTCAAGCTAAGGGATTCGCCCACATCGTGCAACCTCCCTTGGTAGCACTAGAGTATACAAATTGAATAAATATCTAGTCACTGATATTTAATATCACACACAATATATACACATATATATATATACTATCACTACACCGTATATATATATAATATAAACCCCGACTTTACCGTGTACTCAAAATCCCGTACATTAGTCTGAAATTTCCTGAGTCTGTGGCCCGACTCAACTTAATTAATTTTCTCACTTATAAATTATCATTACCCCGGGTCTGTAGTCCGACTCTAATATATTTAATTCACGCTCAATTAATATAATATTTTCCCCCGAGTTTGTGGGCCAACTCTCATATAAATACATTACATAATAATGGTTCGACTCTAAGATATTTAATTCACATCTCAATTATCTTATTACTTTCCCGAGTCTATCGTCCGACTCTAATTAAATTAATTAACACAACTATTAATTTAATACCTTCCCAAGTCCATCATCCGACTCTAATTAAATTAATTAATACACCTATTAATTTAATACTTTCCCGAGTCCATCATCCGACTCTAATTAATTAATTAACACACCTATTAATTTAATACCTTCCCGAGTCCATCATCCGACTCTAATTAAATTAATTAATACACCTGTTAATTTAATACCTTCCCGAGTCCATCGTCCGACTCTAATTAAATTAATTAACACATCTATTAATTTAATACCTTCCCGAGTCTATCGTTCGACTCTTAATTAAATTAATTAACACTCCTATTAATTTAATACCGGCCCGAGTCTGTGGTCCGACTCCCAGTTAATTAATTTCCACATTAATTAATTCATACTAAACTGAGTCTGTGGTACGACTCTCATTTAATTAATTTACACATTAGTTAATTTATACTAAACTGAGTCTGTGGTACGACTCTCGTTTAATTAATTTACACATTAATTAATTTATACCAATCCGAGTTTGAGATCCGACTCTCATTTAATTAATTTACACATTAATTAATAAACACCCTTCCCGAGTCTGCAATCCGACTCTAAATTAATTAATTACAACATCAATTAATTTAATCCTTTTCCGAGTCTACTTTCCGACTCTACTTTCATTAATTAACACATCCATTAGTTTAATAACTTGGTGTCACCCAACCATTCTCCCCGGACTCGCTCACTTTACCCATACCTTAATATTTCTCGAATCTATATTCCAACTCCAAATTAATTTACTCTCTCAATAATTAATTTAATACTTTGGTGTCAGTTAACCAACATACCCGGACTCGCTCACTTGGTCCATTTTACACCGCATAATTTTATTCCCACATATTCACCCACAATGTGTCACACCTTCATCTCCATAAATTCCACAATTATATTTACCTATAATTATCAACATACCCGGACTCGCCCACTTGGTCCATAATTAAATATTTCACCTCAATCCCTTTAATAATGTAGCGTCACCCAACTACAATACCCGAATATTATTCCTCGGCCCAATATCACTACTTATGAATTATTTCTCCAAATTCGTTCATCTCATGACATACCGTTCACACCCTCCTAAACCCAATTATATCACCCTATGATTGTTAAGGAAATATGTGTCCCATATGAATTTATCACTAAATAAAATTAAGGGATTAAATCTTAAATAAAATCCTCTTTATAAACAAACTGGCCGAGCTGTCAATTTTTTGGGATCGTCGATCGATCAATCCCCCGGGGTCGATCGATCAATCGAGCAGGTGATCGTCTTTCCCGGCTTGCTGTTTCAGCCATTAACGAACCCTTAAGCTTTTGGTTTCTTCTCAAACCTTTAACCAAATCACAACCAACATATTCTCCACACAAGAAAAGGTTCTAAACACCCTAGAGACCTTAATTCATCAACAAATTTATACAAAACCCTAAGTATATCCGATTTAGGTTTTTCACTCGGGTCTCGTTCAAAAAAATCCGACCCTACCGTATTCATTCCATGTAATCACTATACATATTGTAATCCACTCTATAATTAAGTCTTAACAGAGCCAAATCATAACTTAACATCCATTGAGTAATTAAATCCGCCCATTACTCTAAATTCATAAAAATCCCATTTTAATTATGGTTATACACCCAAAACGAATTTTGATTTACACATCACTATGATATGAATTGATTATCATCAATTTAGAAATCACAACAGTTAACCACTTGCCTGGAATTGTTCGTAGAGTCTGATCTGTTGGTGTAGTCCCTTAATTTAGCTCCAAAATCCCCAAATTGGCTCTTGATTTGCTTTCCCCCAATTTCCCTCTCAAGCCCTAGGCTTAGAAATTGTGTTCACTGCCGTTTAACACTTCTCCATTTAGGTTAAAAACCTTAATCCCGTTTTTGGCCATCTGGGCCTAATTAAAATGGACCAACTCGTCCCGTGTGGGCCTAGCTATACCCAAAAATACCCCGAGACCCAATTACTACCCCGGGTACTCTTTTCTAACTATCTCGACCCATACAGACGCAACCGCGCACTCGAAATTGCCATCCGAAATACTTTTTAATATTTTCAAATTTCGACCTCAAAATGCGACACACATCAATTCGAACAATTAAACTTAAAGTCGCCAATTATAATTAATTCGGCTCACTCAAATAAATTCTCCAACTCATGAATTTAAGTTTCTCCAATTTAAATATTTTTATAACTCTAAAAAATAATTAAATATTAAATCCTCAAAATTACGGGGTGTTACAGTAGACGTTAAACCGTAGGTACACTCTTAAGCGTGCGATTTCCTAAGTGGTGTAGGGATAATGAACTCATCACCTCATCCATGAGAGGAAGATAATTGCCCTAATTATTACCTCGATCACCATCCTGACCTCCATTTCCTTCCACTCCACCTTTGTAGGCTGGTCTACTAGTCCACTTTTTTGTCGACTATACTCCTATATCTTGAATGTGAGCTTAAGAGATGCTTCCACAGTCGGATCTAAGGTTCAAAGGCACATATTGATTCTTTATCACCCTATAAGTAAGTCTACCATATGAAAATCACAATATTTTTTTCCTTTCTCATTATTCCCTCTCTTATGACAATATACAACCCTCTCCCCAATTTTATCATAATCTAGGTAGCAATGGTGTGCATGCATCGAGCATACAAGTTTGGTATAATGGTATGGTGGAAATTTTGCTAAGATTATGTGTAAATTGTACACATAATTTGTTATATCCTCCCAATAATTTTCCTTGATTTTGTTTTTTGTTTTTCTCTTTTCTCTTTTTTGTTGTATTTTCTATTTAGCTGATATATTTTGCGTTTTTTATTTTTTTTGTTTCAGTTATCACGGATATGGCTTCACACTCATTATAGCTTAGAGAAACATCCCTTGGCGTCGGATTTTCCCAAGCAAAGGATTTATTATATTCCTATGATCAAGTGGACCTTTGGTGTGATGAGTCCGCACAATGTCGAGGAGCTCATTCCAAATTCACTCATTGCAGGTTGTTTTCATCCGTGATGTGGATAGCTGAGACTAGATACGAGTGGTAGATGGTATTGATCTTTGATGATCTCAACAGAAATGATCTCCTTATTCATTTCATTATTATTCCTTCTTTTATGCCAATATGTGACTCTGACCCAAAGTCTATTGGGATATGGTCTATAAAGGTGTGTAAACAACGAGCATATAAGTTCGATAGAGTGGTACGATAGGAATTCTCGTAGATGTTTTTAATAACGATTATGTGCAGAAGGTATATATTATTCATTCGATTCCTATATTAAAATTAACCCTTAGTGTGACAAGTTTATAAACCATAAACGAGTTCGGTCCAAATCTGACGTATCGTAGTTGATTATGGTCCATTGTGTGGATAATCGAGACTAAAGACGAGTGGTAGTTTGTAATAATCTTTGATGATCTTGTCCAAAGTGTTAATATTAATACCACAAACATAAGTGGTGAAAGATGTATAACGAGGGTCTATAATTATGGAGTTTACATAAAATTCTCTCAAAATATTAAGAAAAATAAGCTCACTATCGAGGCCGTTCTTACATGCATTCAACCATTGTCGGATTTAAGACTCATCATACACTAAAGACTAAATTATTTTAAATTAATCCTAATCAATAGTAATTCAAAATAACACGTTCCTTTCCATGAATCATTTTCCAGACCAATTAACCATGTCGTCGTCTCTGAAACGGAGTGGTAAAGGCTAGAAAAGTAGGAGGAATAAGAGGCCTAAAACCCATTCGTGGTTTAATAGGATGGGATATTATAATTCAAATGAAACGAAGGCACAAAAGAATCCTAATTAGGTATAATAATAATTTAAACCAAAAGGATTATTATCCTACCAATGGGTCAAAGTATCAAACCATGGGGTAAAAATCCAAGATTATAATGCTCGAGTTGATGCTCATGATGATCTTCATTATGCAACCAATGAGATTTTGGGGGATTGGATATAATTTGAGAATATCACTATCAACGTCCGAGGAAACTTGGAAGATGGGGTTTTTGATGATCTTTCACAGGAGGAAATTGCTCTTACATCTCGGGAATTGAAGAAAAAATAAAAGGAGGAAGTTGAGGATTTCCAACATCATGAGGAATTTCTTTTGGAGTTGGAATAAGAAAATTCCACTAGGATTAAAGCAAAAGATATAAATTATTTGTGGGATACATTCCACAAATTTGTAACTTACATTTCCTCATTATTATGCAATTCAAATAAAGTAATGTTTTGTTTTCCTAATCTTCTAATCCCTATTTTTTTTGGAATTAATGGAAAAATTACTTTTGCTTAGAATGGATACTGTAGGCCCGTGTCTTTGCCAATGTGTTATATATTGCATAATTCCTTATTCCACATTTCTACATTCATTTTGACTGATGGTTAATTTTAATATAACTAATTTTATGATTATGACATATCATTTACCTTAGCCATTTAATGAATACCTCATGTTATAGCCAAATTTGACATATTTTATGACCTTATTTTTTTTTATATACTTTTAGACCTAAAAGTCTTATGAATTTTTTCGATTATGAATGCATGTTTTGGAACTTGTAGTGTCCCCACAAAATCTTAATTACATGTGTGTAAGTATCCAAATGGTAACCTTTTATCAATCATTAGAATAATTAAATATCATAAATGGACAATTTTTTTAATTACCTATAGCTAATATATATGGCTTACTTGGAATTCCCATTATTTGATTTTAGTTTCTTTAGGCACTGATAAGCGACATGTCAAATCATTAGGGTTTTTGTTGATTGTGATAATAAAAGTGCTTTGAAGTCTCTTCTATTTCCCAATTACTTTGACTTTTGGTGGGAAAATACTTAGAGACATGTGTTGACTTTTTTTATTTGGTACTGTAATTGCATTTCAATCGAATTTTTAAGCTATTTGAACTCACCTTTTAACTTTTCTACCATTAAATTTTTTTCTCTCTGTCTGATGATGCAATAAACAGCACCACCAGATGAGGTGTTGATAAGCTCAAGCTAGCAATAACAATGATAGCACTGGAGTAGATAACAAATAGAAGGAGATGAGGAGAAGAGGAGTTAAATCAGTATATAAGTGGTTCAACCAATTTGGCCTACATCCACTGTGAGTGTGTGAGTAAGAATCACTAAAATGAGGGCACTAACGGCCTGTGATACAATCTCTCACTTTCTCTCTACTATGTATACAAACAGAGTTTCTTCTAGGGTTGTCATTTCGGATCCCCCTCCAAGGTAGGGGAAGATATGTATATATAGTGCTTATGGGGTGTAGTGTACCCCCCAAGCATGCAATGAGCATGTATATAAGAATCGAACCAGTATCCTGTTGACACTTGGCTGATCTCATGTAGATAATAATGACTAGTTATTCCTTCACGTGCGGGGAATGATTTAGTTATAACTGCCTTGCTAACGTATTCTAAGTCTTCCATATGCTTGTGTATTCTCAGACCTCTGACATCATCTGATGGAACCTAGGCCTAACTAAGTACGATGTTATGAAGTCCTATAGTTGCCTTGTCCTACCAATATTAAGTGTGACCTCGGCCTGAATGATCAGCCGAGGTTAGGTATGAGGTTGGATACACTGTTGACTGAAGCAGAGGAAGAGATTGGCAGTAGTTTGAGCCCACAAGATGTTATTGACCTCGACTACTGGCCAACTGAGGTTGGTCAATGAGGAGTCAATCTTGTAGAAAATGACCTTTCTGAAGGTTGCTGTAAGCTTCATGACAGCTCGGCTGTGAGAGAGGCCGAGGTTAGTGACCCCAAGTCTGAGAGTACACTCGGGGCATATCAATCACCCCAAGCCCTTAGTCTTCTATGAGAAATAGGTGACTGAGGGGTATAAGAGTCTAGTTAATAAAGAGACGTTTTGATATCTTGGGGTTTGGAGTGGTGCTTTGGACACATGTCATTCGCTGAAGTGGCTAGCATTTTCCCCAAGGCATGCAGCTCTGACGATATCTTTTAGACTTTCTAGGGCAATGATGAGTGCCTCGATATTCGAACCTCATCATTGCAAGGATATTTAGACCCTTTTTTGCAACTTTCTCCTCAAAACCTCCATACTTCACTACAACTCAAGGTTCTTGCTTCTAACTTCTTCTTCCTTCATTCGAACTCCATCAGGTATTATTTTTCACCCTCAAGCTTTTCATTTCTGGGCATTAATTTACATTTTTGGTTTTCGAGTGACTTTTCCCTTTTCCGATGAGGTTTTCCACCACTATCAAGTGGTTATAGGGTTATGATTGCAGTGGTTAGGTAGTACTGGATCCATACCAGGCTACTCCAAGGTTATTTTAGCCACAAACTTCCCTCTTTTAGGCCTTTTGGTGACCTTTCGGTCATCTTCTCCGGTGACCTAACTTAGGGTGTTCTTGGTGTTCTTATTTGAAACCTCTTAATTTCCAACCTTTAATATTTAGTTTAGGTAGCATAGGTTGTATACTTGTTTGAAGTTTGAGTTTTCCCCATAAGTGTAGTATCGTCTGCCATATGCTCAGACCATTGTATAAATTTATTAAAGAGTTCTCATCTCTACATGAGAAGACCTTTGAAAATATTAGGCAGATAGAGTTAGCCCAAGAGGAGGCTTGTAGGGCTGAGTCCTTTCCCCCAAACCAATCTTTCCTCCACCCTTAAAGGTCATATACCCTGAGTCTACTGAACCTGCTGAAGTTCCTAAGGTTCCTGAGCCAATGTCTGAGTCAGCTTCTTCAGACCCTATGCCCACTGAGGCTGCTCAGTCTGTAGACTCTTTCTAATAGGCTATGGATTTATCTCCCAAGGGAAGTGTAGTTTATGAGGAAGCAGAGGTTTCTGGACGTTCCTCATCACATCGAGAGGCTAGCACCTCTCGTAGGTCTCCATTTTTGGAGGTCTTAGAACCAACTATAACTTTTTGTGGTCCAATTACGGTTATTCCTAAAATGATTTTTCCTGGTTCCCCCTCTGAGGATCAGGCTCAGACTATTGATGATAATGATGTTGATGAAGGGGGTGAACTTGACATGGACCTGAGAGATCCATCACTGAATACGACCTTCTCCTCTTCTGACATCTATATGCCATTCCCTCTTCTGTAAAATTGAGGAAACCTCTGAAGGACGAGCGGGCCTTCAATGGTCGTGAGGGAGAGCTCTGTGTCTATGAGCAGATGTTTAAACTCGTCTTTCGTCTCCCAATTCACCCCACTATCCAAGCTGTCCTCTCTTATATCAACCTCGCTCCTTCTCAGCTTTCTCCCAATGCTTGGAGGGTCTTGGTTGGGGTTATCGTTCTTTAGAAGGTGGTTCATCATACCGACCTTCTTGTTAGGGTATTCTTAGCTCGTTACATACCCTCATCCACTGAAAATCATCCTGGCTACTACCACTTCGTATCCAGGAAGTCTTGAAAGAAGATGTTATTGGTGACCCAAACCTCTAACCATATCTTGAAGCCTCGATTCTTCTTTGCCTCAAGGGCTTGGGAGTTTAGGCCTAATGATGATTGTGGAACATATGTTCTAAAGACTCCCCTGAGGTGGGCCAAGGTCTCTTTATCTTCCCAAACTGACCCTGGACTGAGCCAGGATAACCATAAGAGTCTTGAGGACCTTCATAGTCAGGAGGAAGATGGCTATCTCGTCAAGTACGAGCATTTAATTTCCCCTTACTATTTATCTCAGACAGGTCTTGGAGGTGTACCATTGGCCGAGCTTCGTAAGTGATTTAGAATAAAACTTTTTTTATGCCAAGTTAAGTCTCGTACCTTTCATGTATCTGAGATGCTAACTTCGATGTTTTCTTTTTTCAGAGAGACCAGAAGGAGTTTCAAACGATCTCTGGAACATGTCTGCGCCAAGTATTAAAAAGCTATTGGACAAGCGTGGTGGTAAGAACGCACCTCCCCCTTCCTAAACAAAGAAGGGGAAGACCCCTGCCGACAGTATAAAGAAGAGGAAGGAACCTAAAGATCCGTCCCGTACGAGGCCTAGCAAAGCTTACAATACTGGGCGTGGTATCCCCATTTCCTCAGATGATGCTTTAGCTGCTTGACTCTCTCAACTGAAGATTGGTGATAGCCTCATTGGCAACAGTATCCCTGCCTCTGATGCTCTCGGTCGTGCCATGACCGACGATGACGAACACTTCGTACATTCAATGGATATCCCTCTATTAGCTGAGTTTGCAGTCCATAGGGCGGTTCAGGTATTTAGTTCAAACTTTTGTATTAACTTTGTAATCAGCTATCTACTATTGTTGATGTGTCTAATTTTTCTTTTTATAGAGCGCCCTCTCTCTTCATCGTCTAGGGCTGAAAACTAATCATGCCCAGGCCCTGAAAGCAAAGGATAATAGTCTTCAGTCCAAAGTTAATGTTGCTGTTAAGGCTTCTATGGAAGATGCTTCAAAGGGGATCATCAAGGAGTATCAATCCTCTGATGAGTTTTTTAGCTTCAGCCTTGAGTATTTGGAGAGGGGCATCAAGGAAACCAACCGATGGGCTGTCATGAAGCAAGAAAGTTTTGGCAGTCTGTCAGCTGAGGACTTTATTAGCCTCGGCTTTGGAAACGCTCAGCTTGCTAAAGCCCTGTAGGAGATTGAAGAGGGTGGCCCAACCGAGATGAGACATCTTTAGGTGACTGAGACCGAGGATGGTGGGCATTAGGATGACGAGGTTGAAGTTACTCACCAAGTCCCAGAGCTAAATAACCCTACTGCTGGTAGGTCGACCGAAACCGAGGGTGAAGCTAAACTCTGAGCATCTCTTCTGCATGACTGAACTTTTGTGAAGCTTTTTATGTAACCTTTATTTAATGAACTGTAACCTCTTCCCTCGGAATTATGTAATACTTTTTGGTTCAAATGAATGCAATTCCATTTCCTTTATTTGTTGCTTTGCTGTTTCATGTCTACGTTGTTTCATTTATCCACATCACACAATTTGAATAATAGGAATAAAAGAAAGTAACAACAGACATATAATTCACCAAACAAATGATGTTAAAAGGTCTGAGCTCACTAGGTTAATTATGTTTCACCTCGTAATTCACCAAATACATGATGTTAAAGGTCTGATGTCACCAAGTTAATGATGTTTCACCTCGTAATTCACCAAATTAATGGTTTAAAGGTTTGTGGTCACCAAGTTAATGATGTTTCACCTCATACCTTCATCAAATAAATGATGTTAAAGTGTTTGAGGTCACCAAGTTAATGATGTTTCACCTCATAATTCACTAAATTAATGATGTTAAAGTGTCTGAGGTCATCAAGTTAATGGTGTTTCACCTCATATTTTCACCAACTAAATGATGTTAGAATGTCATAGGTCACCAATATAATGATGTTTCATCTCATAATTCACCAATTAATGATGTTAAAGGGTTTGAGGTCACCAA
Source organism: Sambucus nigra (assembly GCA_949130495.1). Classification (NCBI taxonomy): domain Eukaryota; kingdom Viridiplantae; phylum Streptophyta; class Magnoliopsida; order Dipsacales; family Adoxaceae; genus Sambucus; species Sambucus nigra. The sequence goes on along the minus strand of OX422218.1, from coordinate 408,805,850 downwards.
GTTAATGGTGTTTCACCTCATATTTTTACCAACTAAATGATGTTAAAGGGTCTGAGGTCACCAAGTTAATGATGTTGTACCTCAATATTCACCAAATTAATGATGTTAAAGGGTCTGAGGTCACCAAGTTAATGGTGTTTCACCTCAAATTTTCACCAACTAAATGATGTTAAAGGGTCTGAGGTCACCAAGTTAATGATGTTTCACCTCATAATTCACCAAATTAATGATGTTAAAGGGTTTGAGGTCACCAAGTTAATGGTGTTTCACCTCATATTTACCAAATACATGATTCAAAACATACGTTGTAATAGATTTATAAGCAAAACGCTGCTATCTTTTCATTAACATCCTTTGTATAAACTGATACATGTATTATAAGAAGATAAGAACGATTGCAACATCATAAGTAATATTTCTTTAAGTGATCGGCATTCCAAGGGTTGGTGAAAGGTTATCCTTTAAGATTTTCAAGCCGATAGGTACCTGGTATGACCTCATCAATGACCCTATAAGGACCATGCCAGTTGGGATAGAGCTTATTGGTTTTTTTCTACGTATTCTTCAGGACCAAATCTTCCACGGCTATCGGCTTTGACTTTACCCTCTAATTATAGAACCTCGCAGTTCTCTTCTGATAGGCTTCTTGTCTTATCCTACATCTTTTCTTATTTCCTCAATTAAATCAAGATCAAGTCTTCTCTCTTCCCCATTCATCTAAGGGTCATATATCTGGACTCTAATTGTGGGGAGCCCTATCTCTATTGGGATGATAGCCTCTGAGCCATGGGCTAACATAAATGGAGTTTCTCCTGTGGGTGTCCTCACTGTCGTCATGTAAGCCCAAAGCACAACATATACTTCTTCTATCCAGCTTCCTTTGGCCTCTACCAACTTCTTTTTTATTCCCTCAAGGATTGTTCAATTTGTGACCTCTGTTTAACCATTTTCCTTAATATGATGGTCTTCCAGTCCTACCAAATCAATGCCCCATACTGCAAAACGGCCAAGGGGAATTGATAGAAGTCAGAGGTTGGTGTGGTTGATGGGGAATGGTGGAGAACCTCTAATACTTATGACATTTCTTTACATACGCTACTACATCTTTGGCTAAGGTCGACCACCACTACCCTTGAGTGATTATCCTCTTAGCCAATAACCTCCCTCCTATGTGTCTTGAACAAGATCCCTCATACACATCGTGCAAGATGTATGGAACCTCTGAAGGGTTAACACATCTGAGGAGAGGGAGCAGGAATCCATTTTTGTACAAGACATCTCCTACAACAGAGAATTTAGCAACTTTGAACCTTAGCTTTCTCCTTTTTAACTTTGACTCTGGTAGTTCTCCTTCTCTGATGTATTTGATAAGAGGGTCTATCCATGAGGATCCCAAACTCAGATTTAGGCAAGATTTAGCAACCTCTTCCTCTTCAATGATTGGCTTGAGAAGAATCTCAACTGGTACTCTTATTCTTATGTCTGTTCTTGTTGTCGAGGCTAACCTCACGAGTGCATCAGATCGGTTGTTGTCTAGCTGAGGTATCCTCTTCATATTTACTTCCTTTAAGCTTTCTAGCATCGATCTCACCCTCTTCAGGTATCTAGCCATCCTTTCATCTTTGGTCTCATATACCCCCAGGATTTGGTTTACGACTAATCTTGAGTCACTGTGGACTAGGAGTTGGCCGAGACTGAGGGCTTTTGCCAAAGAGAGACCCGCTATTAATGCCTCATACTCTGATTCGTTATTGGAAGATTTAAAGCTAAACCTTAGCGCATACTCAATATCTTTACCATTTGGTGCCGACACTATCAACCCCGCTCCACTTCCGCTTTTACAGGATGGTCCATCAACGAAAAGGTTTCAAATGGTTTCATTTAAAGAGAAGTTTCCCTTTGAGAGGATCCCCTACTTGAAGAGGTATCTCTCTTCTTCATTCTCAACTGTTCTCTGTCTAGATGTACTTGACTCAGCCTCGTCTGAAGTTCGACCAACGTTTCTTCCTACCGGCTCATCTACGGCCTCGTGACTCTTCTTAACGTTTGTATCATCCCAGGTAAACTTGGCCACAAAATTTGCAAGTTCTTATCTCTTGATGGAAACCATAGGTTGATAAATAATATCGTACTCCCCCAACTTGATTACCCAGGTCATTAGCCTTCCTAACTTCTCAGGCTTATAGAGGACCTGTCTGAGTGGGGAATCAGTGAGGATGACTATGGAGTGGGACTGGAAGTATGGCTTCATTTTCCTAGAAGCATGTATGAAAGAATAGGCTAACTTTTCAATCCGAGGGTACTTCTGATCATACCCTTGGAGTGCTTTACTATTAAAGTACACTGGTCTCTGCACTCCATCCTCTTCTCTTATTATTGCAGCACTGATGGATGACTCCGAGACAACTAAATATACATACAACTTCTCACCTTGAATTGGTCAAGATAGGAGTATAGGGGATCCAAGGTAGGACTTAAGCTCTTTAAAATCTTTGTTACATTCCTCATTCCATTTGAAAGCTTTTCTAAGAACTTTGAAAACAGGAATATATTTATCTGTAGCTCTAGAGACGAACCTGTTAAGTACAACCACTCATTCGGTTAGCCTCTGAATGTCTTTGATGGTTCTGGGTGTCTTTATTTCCAGCAAAACCTTGATCTTCTCAGGGTTAGACTCTATTCCCCTTTGGTTGACGATGAAGCCCAAAAACTTTCCAGCTCTGACCCCAAAGACACATTTGGCCGGGTTGAGCTTTATTCTGTATTTTTCCATGATATTAAAAGTTCTTTCGAGGTCGTCCACAAGAGTGTCGGACCTCAGACTCTTCGTCAACACGTCGTCAATATATACTTTAATGGTTTTTCCTATCTGATCTTCGAACATCTTATTTACAAGACGCTGATAAGTAGCCCCTATATTCTTCAGTCTGAAGGGCATGACCTTGTAGCAATATGTCCCCTTGTCTGTAATGAAGGTTGTCTTCTCTGAGTCAGCCGAGTCCATGAAGATCTAATTATACCTGGAATATGCATCCATGAAGCTTATGAGATCATGTCCTGCTATATCATCCACCATCTGATCTATACGAGGCAGGGAAAAACTGTCATTTGGGCAAGACTTGTTTAAATCATTGAAGTCTACATACATCCTCCATTTTCTATTAGCTTTAGGCACTATGACAGCGTTAGACAACCACTCAGGGTATATAACTTCTCTAATAAACTCGGACTCTTTGAGTTTTCGAACCTCGTCTTTGATGACTTTGTACTTCTCTCTTGAGTATATCCTTCTTCTCTGCTTAATAGGCTTGACATCCTCTAAAATATTGAGTTTATGACACATAATTTCAGGATCAATACCTGGCATGTCTGCATGGCTCCAGGCAAAGATACTCTGTCTCTTCCTTAACAACTTCACTAACTCTTCCTTAATCTCAGGCCTTAGGTCTTTACCGACTTGGATGGTTTTTTCGAATCGTTCTCATTAATGACGATGGATTTTACCTCCTCTGCAGCTTCTCCCCTTTTGAGCTTTGTTTCATCTCTAGGATCAAGGGTGTCAATGTTATACGTGGTTGTTGCCTTCTTATGAGCCTCTCTCTCTTTTACAGAGTTGAAGTGGCATTCTTGTGCCGATGTTTGATCATCTTGCACTTTCCCTACTCTATAAGGAGTCGATAATTTTAGCATCTGGTGGACCGTTGAAGGCAAGACCTCAAATTACTTGAGGGCCACTCATCCCATGATAAGGTTGTAGGCTAAGAAAATATTTTCATCCATCACAAAGAAATTTATTTTTCTGGTCAACCTCTTAGGACATTCATCTCCCATTCTCACATCTATTTCATACATACCCAATGTATGGACATTTTCACTACTGAAATCGATCAAGGGATGATGATAAGGGACAAGCCTAGCTCTACGGAGGCCCAAACTCTTAAAACAGGGACAAAACATAATCTCTTCAAAACTACTCCCATCAACAAGGATCATCTGAACTTCACACCCATGCACCCTTGTGGTGATGACTAAAGGGTCATCGCGGGGAGCAAAGATACCCTTGAAATCAAGTCGTGAGAAGCCGACTATGAGGGTTTCCATATCTACCTTCTTTCTCTTCTCATGTTTAACCTCTGTAGAAGCCAAGTTCATAACCTCAGTGTAGACACCTCATTCTATTACCCCCTAACTCTCCTTATGTCCCTAGTACCTCCATTCATCACCGCAAACCCAGGTTATGTCCTGAGCACTGACCTGGAAGTCATTGGGCGCTCCCGGGCTCTGTTTGACCTAAGTCAACCCTTCAACTCGACTGAGGCTGAATGAATCTTCGAAAGGCACTGAATACCCTTTCTAACGGTCCGTCACGTGCGCGATTCTGACTTACCATGCAGACGAACGATCCATTTGACTCCAAGAGGTCACCGAATCCTTCTCGGGCCCTGTTGACCAAAATCAACTCCCCAAACCGGTCCGAACTCTTTGGAATGTCGAAGTACATCTCCTAACCTTTTTAACGGTCTGCCCCATGCACGATTCGGACTTACTATACTGACGAACGATCCATTTGTGTCTGAACGATTCCCCGTCGTCCAAAGGACTTTTGAAGGTCTCTGAAATACCTTTCCAATGGTATGCCCCGTGCGCGATTCTGACTAACGATTTGCCCTCGACGGCCAATTTTTTGAAAAAGCCTCAAGTGCACTGCCAAATGGTAGGTCCCAGACCCTGCCTATCGGCACCTGCCGATAGGTAGTGCCATGGCAATGCCGATTGGCAGACCCCTGGGCCTATAAAAGGAGGCCTTGGCCTCATTTGCAAGGAGAGCTCAGATCAGAAGCAAATCACTCTCAGCAAACCCCCAGAAACCTCTCTCAAAGGCAGCGTGATTTCAACTTCCAAATCCCTTTTTCACTTCCACTTTTCATCATCCCTTTCATCAAACTTGATGAATTAACCACTCTCCATCATCATCCAAGTGCAAGGACTTCTTTTCAACATTCAAGATCAAGCTCAAGGTCTCCAAGAAGGTCTATCTTTCTCACCTTTCTCTTCAAATCTTCTTAAATTTGCAATAACTTGTTTTATTACTTAAGCACTTTTATTATCTTATTTCACATATCCTAACATAATTTTTATCTAGTATTATTGCACATCTCGTATTTTCATATAAATAAAACCCAAAAAAAATAAGAAAAAGAGGGTTTGCTCATAAATTCCAAATAGGGGTTCTCACACTTTTTCCACACTTTTCTCACAACTAAAACACTTTTTCTACACACACACACACACACACACACACACACACACACACTTACAAATAAGAGATTTCTCCATTTGGATTTATGGGTTAAACCCCACCCCTCGTTTTATATGCGAACTACGTGGACTTTGATGCCTTTATAGGCTACGTAGGCGTCTCGGGGTAAAACCCGAGACTCGAGTCCTTTTCTCACTTTTTACCTTATTTTCTATCTTCTCTTTATCTGATTTTCCATTATATTCTATATACTTGTTCTTAGTAACATATTACTCCATATGCGTTATCGTTCCCTTATAGCGATCAACGTAGGGGTAATCACGTAAATCCTATTTTCTACATTAATCTCACATTCCTACGGATGGCTCGCTTTATCTTTTCCATGATATAAGTCGAGGACTCCTACCTCCATTCTATATATACACATGCACACATATCACGGGGGTAAACATAAAGAAAAATCGCAAATATAAGTGCGGAATGGGTGCCTAACACCTTCCCATTTCGTAACTAAGCCTCCGAACCCTTCTCGAATCATTTTGGTTTCGCACTCACCAGTATGTCTTTGGATGCCATCCTTCAGGGTGGTTTCCCCTCCTTTTTCTTTTGTCTGTTTTGAGTAAAATAGACTAGCGACTCTGAATCTCTCTACATTTTCACACCTCACAAATCGACGCCGATCGAAGCGCTCTCCTGAGAGAGGGGACATGTGGGACCCGAAGGATCCTTTCTCCCTCCGCGGCGGGGGTTGGGGATGACCACAGTGGCGACTCTGCTGGGGACGTTATTTATTTTGAGGGCTTGACTCTATTTACATGAATGCTATATTTTATGTTTCCCCCCCATACCTGCATGTTCCCCTTTCTTATATGTATCCCATGCTTATGCTTCTATTCACACACTTGTAGAATATTCTCCATGTACACTTCACACCATGTGCACCTAGGATCACATGTATATCCCCATGTTGCACGCATCACCCATCCATACTTGGTGTACCTTTTGGGGTACTTGTACTTGGCTCCCTGCCTGGCATAATCAAGAAAGGCATTCTCATCATAAGATACTAATAAGGGAATCATGCATAATTCACGCAACATCACCAAAGAGCATTGATATTGACCAAATTTTACCCAGTAACTGGAGGGTCACTTCGTGATGGGTGCTGGTCCGGCAGGTCGCAGTTAGCCTAAGTGATATGACTCTCACCTTCCATTGGCCAAGTACCTTCGACGTATATCGAACGGTTCCCCTCATCATACCGCTTGACCGAAGTCATGACGGGAGGTATATCGCAGGGAATTTTTTCACGTACGCCGAGTATATCGAATTCGCTCTCACACGTACCGTCCCCACGAGGTAAATGGTGAGGCAATTCACGTACACTCAGGTATATCAAATGGCTTGTCCACACGTACCGATTACCCACAAGAGCAAGACGTATATCGTGGAAGTCACGCCAAAGGGGGGAACCCATGCCGATTCACCCAACCAACTGCATACCCGCATATAGGTGTCAAGCCTAGGACACGCACTTTAGATTGCCGGTTTTAACCCGAAACTCTGTCAAAATTCCGGGTTGACATGCCGCCCAATTTTAGCGAATTTTTTTAAAACGGGACCCTGTCCGCAAGCCTGGTTACAAGTCTAAATGTAGCTTCACATATATTAAGACCCCCACTTTTCCAGGCTCGGGTCCCATCCGGCATTGCATTTAGGAGAATTAAATACAAGTGATAACATAATAATCATAATAATCATGATGAGTTCCGTCTCCAAAAACATTTATCCCTTCTTTATCAAAATTCCAAAAACATTTCTCCCTTCTTTATCAAAAATCCAAAAATATTTCTCCTTTCTTTATCAAAAATCCAAAAACATTTCTCTCTTGTTATCAAAAATCCAAAAATAGTTTCTTCCTTTTTTTCTTAAAAATAAATCTCATCCTACACCTTCTCAGGTCGATCGCATGCCCTTGGCCTGGCTCCTTATTGGCTTCGATCTTCAGTCAAATCACCCCAGAGTTTCATCCGCTCCTCTACTACTTCTTTCGAGTCGAAAATCCATCCATCTTCCATGGAGGATGCGAATCAAGAACCAGTCATACAACCGGATCTGTCGACAGTCCTACACTACACCAAAATGGGCAAATTGTCACCTTTCAGCCGGCCAGCCTTGTCAAGGTCATTGACCGTGACAAAAAAACACGCATTTTATGTCACGATCATTGACCTTGACACGACCGTGACAACTAATTGTCACGGTCAATGACCGTGACAATTCTTGTCACGGTCAATGACCTTGACACGACCGTGATAAATTTTCCAGCAAAAACCCTTTCCCCCTTCTTTTTTCCCTCCCACCGTTCCCTCCCTCTCTCTCTAGACGCTGCTCTCTCTCTCTCTCTCTCTCTCTCTCAGGTCCAATTTCTCTCTCTCTCTCTCTCTCTCTTCCATTTATATATATGTTTGTCTGTATATTTATGTGTGTATGTGTATATATATATGTGTGTATATGTGTGCGTGTGTGGGGGGTGGGGCAGGGTGGGGCGGGGTGGGGAAGGGTGGTGGAGGGGGTGGTGGAGGGGGGCAGGGGGTGGGGCGGGGTGGGGCAGGGTGGTGGAGGGGGTGGTGGAGGGGGCAGGGGGTGGGGTGGGGTGCGGTGTGTGTGTGTGTGGTGTGTTTTGGGGGAGGGGGTGGTGGAGGGGGCAGGGGGTGGGGTAGGGTGGGGTGTGTGTGTGTGTGTGGTGGTGTGTGGTGGGGGAGGGGGTGGTGGTGGGGGTGTGTGGTGTTATGGCCGAAAAACACAACCCAAACTCTCCCTAAGATTTAGAAAGGATTAAAATTTAATTTTTAAAGAGTTAAAAATGTGTATATATTCAATTAAAAATACCCCTAAATAATTTTCAGTTAAAAAAAATCATAAAACAATTTTTCACACATTATTATCTCAAAATATCATTTTTCATAATTTTAGCATTAGTAAACATAGGATAAAAATATCTGATTAATTCCTAGGTTAAATTAAATTAAATTAATTTTAGTGCTTAAATATTATTAAATGGTTTTGAATTTTTTAAATATTATTAAATGGTTTTTAAGTGTGGGAATGGGTGTGTAGTGTAGTGGATTCCACCATATTCTGTTATGTCTTCTTTACTAACTAGAATCTTATTGCAGATAGGATTCCCTTTAGGGTCTTATGTCTTGAATTAATCTGAAGTTGGATCTCAACTAATATTGTTTGGTACAACTCGCCAAACTAGTTGAACACTTGATAGTATAGACAAAAAAAATACTAAGAGAGCCGTCTATCAAAAGGGGTTTAAGCATCATCAGGTGGTGTGTGGTGGGGGAGGGGGTATAAACAATTAAAAAAATGGGCGTATGCCGCCTATTTGTGAGCATATGATATTCTTTAGTAAAAGGCGAAATAGTAGTTCATTGTGTGCTCATTGTGTGGTCTCATCAATCTACAATACACTAAATAACTAAAAGTTCAATAAAAAAGCCGAGGACTAACATATATACACAACACTAAAAGTAGACATCAATTTTATAAATAATTGATAATAGTTGGATAATAATTGGATAATAAACATCGGGAGGGGGTGGGGGTGGGTGGGGTTTTGAATATTATTTACATTCAAAATAAATAATTGATAATAGTTGGATAATAATTGGATAATAATTGGATAATAATTGTTTTTATACCTATAGAACAGCTTAGATAGTGTGTGTGTGTGTGTGTGTGTGTGTGTGTATGTGGTCAATACATGAATTTATTTTTGTATTTGAATTATCCCATGAATTTATTTTTGTATTTGAATTAACCCATTATATGAAACATACTTGAAATTAAATATAGTGCGCATAGATACTAGCATTCTAGTTCTTATGCGTACGCATTCAATAACCCTTAGACCCGTTCGAGAGTCATTACCCCTGTAATGAGATCTCTCGAATTGTCCCGTTTGGACAGTTTGAGACTGTATAATTTATGTATAATATTCTTATTGGCTTAAAGTTGTTACTTTTGGAGGAAGTTCTGCAGTCGTATCTTAATGTTCTCTGGGTACATACTAGATTGACAAGTGTGACTGTTATTTTAATTGACCAATTGAAATAACACTCACACCTGCCAATCTACGTCGTGTACTTGGAGAACTAAGGGGATATGCTGTCGAATTTTTTTCAAATCGTAACAATGTGCATGAGCTGTTAAGTATATTACAGAAAAATGCATTCTTGAATGGGATAGGACCACATACCCTTTAATAGGATAATTAAATGATGGGATAATTAAATAAAACATACTATAAATCTAAGTTTTGTTTACCTTTAATAGGTGTTTAGTTGTGGTAGCTGTGATAGGATATCCGAAATACAAAGAGTGGATGGGTGAGACTAATAGAATGGGGGATGTGTTTCGCAGAGGTGCTAACGAATTTGTGAAATATGCAAAGAGATGTCGTAATGATGAAGAGTTTCCGTGTCCGTGTGCTAGGTGTAAGAATGGTAAGGTGTTTGAGTGGAAAAAAGTTGAACTACATTTGTTAAGATCGGGTATGCAAGATAGTTATCGATTTTGGAGTTTTCACGGTGAATTGAAAGTTCCTTTTGTCCCTGACCAACCTTCACAACATCCTTCAACAAGTAGAATAGATGAAGAAGGGGACGACGTAGATCATAATATGTTAAAGGATTTAGTTGATGATGCGTACGGAGTTTATGAAGCTGAGGAGAATGAGGTTACTGATGATGTAGAAGATTCAAGTGCTCGTGAAGATAACACGATAAAACTTGACGATGACTACCAAAGATTAAAATTTAAGGCGACCCAACCGTTATACTCTGGCTGTGAGAAAGATCAAACAACTTTACATGCCATGGTTGGTTTGCACAGTTTGAAGACGCAGTACGGTTTGTCTGGCAATAGCGTGACGGGAATTCTGAAATGGGTGAAGGGCTTATTACCCAAGGTGAATATACTTCCAAATAGTTATCCTGTTATGAAGAACAGTTTGAAAGGTTTGGGAATGAAGTATAAATCGATTCATGCTTAAACCACAACTATGGTCAAAAATGCACGAAAAGACCTTAAAACGTTAAAACTTAAACCACAACTATGGTCGAAAGAAGATAGTAGGGGAAGGACAATAATTCCCCCTGGTGCGTTTACTTTGACGAGTGAGGAAAGGAAGGTGCTTCTAGACACAATATATAATTTGAAGGGCCCATCTACTTTTTCGTCCAACTTGCAAAGGATTGTGAATTATGTTACTCATGATTTACATAAGTGTAAGTCCCATGATTGGCATGTGATCATGCAATTGGTTCCTCTATTGTTTAAGCACTGTTTCTCCAAGCACAAGGATTTGCGTAGGGCTATTATGCAAATTAGTATTACCTTCTCCCTCTTGTGTGAGAAGGTAGTGAATCGAGAACACATAGTGGCCGCAAAATTGGCTGTGAACGAAGCGAATTGTGTATTAGAGAAGTACTTTCCCCCAACATTCTTTGACATAAGTGTTCACTTGTTGGTACACCTATGCGACGAGGAACTTCTTTGTGGTCCAGTTAGATATCGGTGGATGTATCCGTTTGAAAGATTGATGAAAGTTTTTAAAGATTACGTCAAGAATACGCGATATATTGCAGGATCAATTGCAGAGGAATACATCACCGTGGAGTCATCAATATATACTCGGGAATATATGACTGACTCTACCAGCGTTGATGACACTGATGAATTCCTCGATGATGGTGGTTATGTGATGGGAAAACGAGTGAAATTAACGAGTTTGCAACATGAACAAGTAGCTCGTTATCTATTTGACACACATGAAGATGTCGAAGAATGGAAAAAGTAAGTTTCGAATATTATAATGTTTAACATTATTTTAGATTATTTTATACATGATTAATTTTGTAATATGCAGTAAATATGAAGCCTGTGAGAACAAAAAAAGACGAAAAACAGTGGTACAATCAGACAGCGAATTTAGGCTATGGTTGACACAGGAGGTAATTACAATGAAAACAGTCGTTATATAACGTTACATTACACTCAAATTTTACCACTAATATAATTAATTTATCTATATTCTCAGCTCCTAAAGATGGGTGATGCGACATCAAGGCTTGCTCGTCTAGCCACTGGACCCTTGTTCGTGGCACAAGAGTACAAAAAATATCGATTGAACGGTTACATTTTCGGCGCTAAAGTGTACGAGGAAAGTACAAATGTACAGAACTCAGGAATTTCATACAAGGCTCTTACTTTCTTTCGAGCGAGCACAAAAGATAAAAACCTCGTTGAAGCTGAAATGACTTACTATGGTGTAATCCAAAATATATTTGAATTGGATTATATAAGCTTAAAAGAGGTTGTATTTTACTGTGAATGGGTAAGAGTTGAGGATAAAAATGCTTCTAAAGTTGATCCTGTCACCAATTTGATCATGGTTGACTTGTCCAAGTTGAAGAGCAACGACCACGTGAGCGATGAGCCGTTTGTTTGTGCATTTCAAAAGGTTAAGCAAGTGTTTTACTCGGAGTATATCAACAACGAGCCGTGGTCAATTGTCCAACACGCGCCAAGGCGTCTAAATAGTAGTGTGGATGACTTGGCTGCTCCTACCGAATATCAATCCATTTTTTATGATAACCCGAATTTGAAACAATTTTTCAATTTGTAATAAATATTTCAATTTGTATCGAAACATCCATTTTTAATGCTTTTACTTAATCTGCACTTTATCATTTTCACTCTTGTGTAGTGTGCGTGTGTGGAGAGGAGATTAATACATAAATATTCCAACTACATCTAAGTTTTGTTTATACTAATCCATGAATATACGCTTCTTACCTTTAATAGGTGATTAGTACATAGTTATTTGGGGTGTCCTATTTGTGGAGAGGAGACTGAATCTCTTCGTCTATCCGAACACTAAGAAATGCCATAATCCTATGGAGCGATGCTCTGCAAATTCCTCCCAACCGCTATGTAGCCAAACATCACCGGTTGAAGTTGTCAATTCCACTTTCCATACCCCACCACTTTCCATACCCCATTCAAAGGTGGAGTTGACAACTTCAACTGCTGATTTTTGGCTACACAACGGTTGGAAGGAATTTGCAACGCATACCTCCATAGGATTATGGTATTTCTTAGTGTTTAGATATGAAGAGAATTATAATTGACACGATTGCCCGGGGTACATTAGTTGGAAGGAGGTGCCATATGAGTTCAAGTTAGCTGTTTGAGTGACACTACAGGTAATGTATTTATATTTATATGTCAATTTCGATTTCGATTTCAATTACGATTTATATTTATCTATATTTGAGGGGCGGATACTAATTTTACTTTATTTCAATTCAGGGGAAAGGGAGTGGCCCTAAGGGTAGGCCACATATGCTCTATACTTATGTGGCTATTCGGACGAGAAGGGAAGGATAAGGAGGTGTTCCCGAGCGTCGCAGTACAAAATCTCTTTTCCATGCAAATAGTTTGTAGATTTGAGATAAAATGATGGTGATGTTGTTTCTTTTTAAATAGTTTCTTATTTGAATATATATTTGCATTATCTTTAGTTTGTTCGGATATATGATGTTTGGAACAGGTACAATGTTGCTATAACAGGTACAAATATACTGCTGGGCAGTGGCAGTGGCCATACTGCCTAGCAGTTTTTTTTAATTCTGCCCAGAATTGTCACGGTCATTGACCGTGACACGTCCGTGACAAAATTGACACGGACGTGTCACAGTCAATGACCGTGACAATTTTTTTAAAAAGGGTCACGACTTTGTCACGGTTCTAAACCATGACAAACGTGTCACGGTCATTGACCTTGACACGACCGTGACACAAAACGCGAGTTTTTTGTCAAGGTCAATGACCGTGACACGACCGTGACAAAAAAAGTTATCTCGCCTCGAATGTCACGGTCATTGACCTTGACAAGGTGAATTTGTCAAGGTCAATGACCTTGACAAATGGGCAGATTTGGTGTAGTGCTAGCTCAGCTAGTGGCCAAGATTGACAACCTCTAAGCTGAGGTCCGAGAAATGCAACGAAACCAAGTTCCTATTCCTCAAGAGCCCAAGGCCCTATTCCCTCGTGCTATGGGTCCACCCAGCCTATCTGGGTCCCGAAAGAATATCAGCACGCTCCACGTGGCCCTCCTGCCAATGGGCCGCCGCCTGCCCAGCTTCTGATGCCAAACATTACCCAGCCTGTGGTCGCTGATCCAAAAGAGGAGGATTTGAACAAAGTCAAAGAATATCTTAAGATGCTCACTAAGAAGTTCGACCAAGTTTGAATCTCTGGGAATTACATGGATTACACCCATATGTCTCCTTATCCTAAAGCGAGGTTACCCGAGAAGTTCAAGATACCAAATATCGAGAAATTCGAAGGGAGTGGTCCCCCAATTGTTCATCTTCGCAGTTATCACCGTTCGATGACTTTCTTAGGGGCTTCCAAAGAAGTAATAGCCCAACTATTTTAACAAACTTTGAAGGATAGCGCTCTCCGATGGTTTTTATCTCTTGAGGAATCCAGAATCCGTAGTTGGGAGGATGTAGCCCAAGAATTTATGTCGCAGTACAAATACAACGAAAAGCTCGAGGTCACCCTCCGTGATTTAGAGCTGCTCAAACAAAACTTCGGAGAATCAGTCAGTAACTTTATAGCCCGATGGAGGGAAAAGCAGCTACCATGACCAATCGGCCATCTGAAGAAGAACAAGTCAACATAGTGAAGAAGAATTTCTTGCCCCAGGTTCGAGCAACCATGGGAGGATAGTACTACCCCCACTTTCGAGCTCTCAGAGAAGTAAGAGTAGAAATCGAGGAAAGTCTTTCCAAAACAGAAGTTGAACAGAAGAAGGTGTCCGGACAGTTCACCCCTAGAAAGTATGACAAGCCTGCGAATGCTACAGTCTCAACCATCAACAGAATCTCTCAACCAACCACATCCTGGGCACCAGAAAGTTGCCCTACTCCCGTGTGAAGGGAATACACTGAGCTTCATGCTCCCCTCTCAAAAGTTTACCAAGCCCTGTTAAGTCGAAACCTTATAAAACCCTTGGATCCCCGTCCATTACCCAATCCACTCCCAAGAAACTTCAAGGCTGATGCTCATTGCGCCTTTCACCAAACAGCTGGCCATACCACCGACCAATGCTTTCACCTTCGAAACATAATCCAAGATCTCATTGACCGGGGTACCATCGCCTCACCAGCCAATCCTAAGCCAAACACTACTCACAATCCATTCCCAAATCACACCAATGCCATCTTCTTGGAAGAAAACCAAAATTTCGATCCATCAACCCAAATCACAACCCTATACCCTCCTAAACCTCTTCAAATTTGCCCATATTTCCTCTTATACCCTACTAGCCTTGCTGACCAGGCACTGTCACTCCTTACAAGAGCATGCATCATTGTCCGTACCTGTTCCAGAAATGGAAGAATGGAATTGTCAGAAGTCTTAAATCAACTCCTAGAGTTCGGATTGAAATTGCCCTCACAGATGAATATCGACTGCCAGAGGTTCAGTGCGCTATTTTTGGAAGCGCGAAAATGGGCCCGAGAATCAGATAGGTGGGTGGTACCAATCGATGAGGTCAGCTTAGATGGCGTTGTCCAGATTATGGCGGAAGTATTCAGGCAAACCAACAACATTTGCAGTATCACCGAGTTATTTAGTGCTTTGAAGCTACAAGAGCACCTGGTCCCTTCACCCTTACACATCCCCACCGAATGGGAATACCTACATGAGGAAGCCATTGAAGTTATATAATGCATTGACTTCACAGGGGAAAACATAATTGTTACCACCGAATGGGGGGAAGAATTTGAAGACTCGAATAAAGAACATGTTTCAGGAAGAACTGGCCCAGTAGTCAACTTATGTGGGATGGTATCATTTGAAGAACTCCGCGGAGAAATAGACAGGCCGACAGAACAACCTGAGATTGACGAGGAAACTGGATTTAAGTTTTTCCCTTCTTCAGTAAATCACATGACCAGATCTGGGAGACATTACCAAATTCTGAGCTCACTACCATCAAATGACAAGGGGAAGGGTGTTGAAGACCTTCCTATGCCAGAAATGACCATCGAGGAGAGCAAGATCCTTGATCAACTGAAGAAAACTCAAGCTAACATCACTCTATGGGGACTTTTCATGTCTTCCCAGCTGCACATAAATGCTTTAATCAAGTTGCTCACAGGACCCACAGTTCCTCCCTCTACCACACCAGAAGAAGCGGTAAATTCGACCGAATCACAATTATGCACTCAATATCTCTGTCGACGTTATGGGGAAGGTTGTACCGCTCTCTCTCATTGATAACGGATCCGCTTTGAATGTCTTCCCACTGAGAACCTTCAAATGTCTAGGCCTAAAAGAAAGTGACCCCGCTCCAACCTCCGCTGCCGTGTGTGCCTACGATAATACTCGTCGGGAGGTGATGTGATCCATAAAACTTGAAATAGGGGTTGGACCTATAAACCCTGTCATCGAATTCCAAGTCATTGATATCCCGGCCTATTTCAACCTGTTTCTCGGACGACCCTGGCTCCACAGTATAAAGGGTGTCTCTTCCTCATTCCATCAGAAATTGAAGTTCTTCGCCGATGGGCGAGTCATCACCATCTTGGGTAACGACGATAACGCCGAGGGTGCAAGCACCAGTAGTCCAATTCTTGAGATACATCATGGGTCAAATGATATGCTCCTATAAGGATTTCGAGTCGAGCCATCCCTACTCCCGGCAGGGGACGGTTTCAAAGAAAGGGTTTGTCCAGAATATGACCCTCATGGCAATGTCAATGTGATTCAGATGTTCAGAAACAAGCACTTCATGCCCGGACTAGGGCTAGGGCAAAGGCAGCAGGGGATACTTGAGCCCATCGAACTGAAGAAAGATTTCCCTCCTTGCGGCTTGGGGTATCAACCATCAGAACAAGAGCTCAGAATGATCCACTAGACTCGATCAAAGAGAGGGTTAGACTGCGTTCGAACTATCTCAGGTGATTCCTTAAATGGATGATTCATTAAAGAAGGCGAGGATTTACCCTTTTGTGGTTTTCCAGAACCATGGTACGACTACACAGACAAGAAGATGAAACCTGGAATGGAGACCTTTTTCCAGGATAGCTACCCATGGACCGAAAGTTTCCAACACCAGGTGCCACCGCTCATCAAAGATACTGAAGAAAATGAGGAAAGTGACTCCGAAGATTCCTTCAACCTGCAGACACTGGGGCTGGAACTTTGCATGGTTCATTCAGGCGCTACATCACTGGACCCCTCTCATCTGATCAAGGTTGCTGATACACCTCTCCTCAACTGGCATGCTACGCCAACTCTACCTGTTGAAATCCCACCTAACCCCAATGTTTATCCTATTTCTTCTACTGTTGTCCACCCTTGCTCAAATGTAATTGAGACCTCTTTTGATGAGGTTCTCAATGATGTTTTTCCTATCAATGAAATAAACGAAGATTTTGAGTATCTTGTTGTGCCTTACATTAATTGTTTAGATTCTAATCAAGCTTTTGATGATGATGATTTTGCAAATGAGTAATTCTTAACTTAATTAAATAAGGTTAATAACAAATAATATAATCACGTTCAAGTTAATGAAGAAGAGACTGTTGTTATTAATCTTGGTTCTAGTAGCCAACCGCGCAAGATTATGATAGGGTCCACCCTTGACGAGCATGAGCGCGCACAACTTGAAGAATTGCTAAAGGAGTTCGTGGATCTCTTCGCATGATCCTATGACGATATTCCCGGTATTGATCCTGAAATAGCTCAGCATGAGATCCCCACTCTCCCAGATTACAAGTCAGTTAAACAAAAGTTGAGAAAGCTCCGCAGCGAATGGTCGCTCAAGGTCAAAGAAGAGGTGGTCAAACAGTTGAATGTGGGTTTCATTCGAGTAATCGAATATCCCACGTGGCTAGCCAACATTGTACCTGTACTGAAATCAGGAGGAAAGGTTCGAATGTGTGTGGATTATCGAGACTTAAACAAAGCTTCTCCGAAGGATGATTATCCGCTACCCAATATCGAAATGATCATGGACAACACAAGCAGTCATGCTCTCAAGTCATTCGTCGACGGGTTTGCCGGATACAACCAAATCAAGATGCACCCGGACCACTAAGAGAAAATCGCATTCATCACCCCAAGGGGGACCTTTTGTTACACCATGATGCCGTTCGGTCTTAAGAATGCTGGGGCTACCTACCAGAGGGCCGCTACAACCATCTTGCATGATCTGATTCACAAGGAGGTTGAGGTTTACGTGGATGATATGATTATCAAATCCAAAACTATAGAAGGTCATGATCCCGCTCTCTGAAAATTCTTCGAACGACAGTGGCAGTATCAGATGAGACTCAATCCGCAGAAATGCGTCTTCAGCGTTACAAAGGGAAAACTCTTAGGATTCATGGTCAGTGAGAAGGGGATAAAAGTAGATCCCGCCAAGATGAAAGCCATACTTGAGATGCCACCACCCCGAATAGAGAAAGAAGTCCGAGGTTTTCTTTGGAAATTATAATATATCAGCCGGTTCATCAGTCATCTAACCTCCATCTGCGAACCGATCTTCAAGGTCCTCCGAAAGGATTCAACCAAGGTTTGGAATGAGGCCTGCCAAGAATCTTTTGACCGAATCAAATAATATCTAACCCAACCTCCAGTTCTCATGCCACCACAGCCTGGTCTCCCTTTGCTCTTGTACCTAACCATAACCGAAACTGCAACTGGGGCTTTGCTAGCCCAATACCTTGAGGATTCCCGTAAAGAAAAAGCCATCTATTATGCTAGTCACAAATTGGCCGGGTACGAGGTCAACTACACTGCTTTAGAAAAAGCATGTGTCCCGCTTATCTGGGTCTCCCAAAAGTTGTGACACTACATGCTCGCCTTCCCCATCAAACTTGTATCTCGAATGGATCCTATCAAATATCTGCTTGAGAAACCCGCCTTATCTAGCTGAATGGCCCGATGGTTGATGCTCCTAACCGAGTTTGATATCGTGTACGTCACACAAAAAGCCATTAAAGGAAGAGCCATCTCTGACTACCTCGCTGACTACCCTGTAGAAGAAACAGATGTTTGGATCTCCGAATTCCCAGATAAAAATGTCCTCTGCACCACTCAAGACTGCCTTCGATGGAAAATGTTCTTTGACGGTGCTGCCAACAAGAAGGGATATGGCATTGGGATACTCCTGGTTGCCCCAGATGACTCCCACACTCCTATCGCCATTAAATTGGATTTCCCTTGCACGAACAACATGACAGAATACGAGGCATGCACAGTGGGCCTCAAGGTCTCTCTCAATAAAAGTATTCAATACCTTGATTTATATGGGGATTCTACCCTCATCATCGGCCAAGTGCTCAGAAAGTGGAAAATCAAGGACGAAAAGCTCCAACCCTTTCATGACCAATTAGAAGAGTTAGCCTCCCAGTTCTGAGATATCACCTTCCATTACCTACCCCGAGCAAAGAATAACCTAACCGATGCTCTCTCTACCTTAGCCTCCATGGTCGACATGCCCGAGGGAATAATAATGACCCCCTCCTGGTTCAAAAGCAAGACAAACCAATCCATTGCTACCACATTGAGCTCGTTACCACAGAAGATCCTGAGCTAGTCAACTACTGGCACTATGATATTTTGTGCCTCCTCCGGTATGGTAGGTATCCCTAGGGTTCCAACAAGAACGATCGAGCTACCCTTCGAAGGCTGGCCACCCAGTACATCATCTGTCATAAAGTACTACTCAATAGGAATTTCGATGGAACTCATTTGCACTGTATCGCAGGGGCTGAAATTGAAAAGATAATGCAGAAAATCCACAGCACGAAATGCGGGCCCAACATGAACGGTCACATGCTTGCTAAGAAGATCATCCGACAAGGCTATTACTGGACCACCATGGCGCAGGATTACACCGCCTATGTTCGGAGATTCCCTAAGTGCCAAAAGTTCTCCAATCTCCAATACCTACCTCCGCGGGAATTATACAACATGACTTCTCCCTGGCCATTCTCCACCTGGGATATCGACATCATAGGGAAGGTTACGCCAAAGGCGTCAAATGGGCATGAGTTCATCCTAGTTTCCATTAATTACTTCACCAAATGGGCCGAAGCTGAGTCATACGCAACATTAAATGCCAAAAAGGTGGCCAAATTCATCAAGAAAAATATCATCTGTCGATATGGGATCCCACACGAGGTAGTGTCAGATAACAGTTTGCAGTTCGAGGCAGAAGTCACAGAAGTAGTCAACGAGTATAGGATTCAGAGACACAAATCTTCTCTCTACCGACCTCAGACCAATGGTGCAACTGAGGCCACCAACAAAAACCTCAAAACCATCATCAGCAAGATGACCGAAAGTTGTAGGGATTGGGCTGACCGGATCTCGTATGCCCTCTGGGGATATCGAACCTCAATACGAACCTCTACTGGGGCTACCCCTTACTCCCTGGTCTACGGCATGGAAGCTGTCCTCCCTGTGGAGCTGGAAATACCCTCGCTACGCATCATGCTCGAAAGCAAGGTTAGTGAAGAAGACTTGTGCCAAAGCCATCTTGAACAACTGACCCTCCTGGACGAAAGGAGATCGAAGGCTCTATACCACATACAAGGGTACCATCGCCGAATAGCGCGATCATTCAACAAGAGAGTCAAAGACCATGGTGTCCGGGAGGGGGATTTATCCCTCAAAGAGATAATCGAAACCATCTGGGACCCCAGAGGAAAATTCAAGCTCAATTGGAGCGACCCTTACATTGTGAAGAAGATCTTGTCTGGCGGTGTCGCCATGCTCACTGACTTGGATGGGGAAGAGATGGCTCGTCCAGTCAATTTAGACCGTCTCTAGAAATTCTACCCCTAGTCCGAAATCTCAGTGCGCTACGAATCTTCTCATCCCCCTTCTATTCCAAAAAAAAAATACTCTTCATTTCACTCTACCCAGAACTACGTGGGCTTGATCCTCTACAAAAACTATTTTAAAACTTTTCAAAACCCCCCAGAGGTACGTAGGCAGCTCATACATCCCACATGAGCACGACCCCTTCTTTTTCAAAAAAATATATTCTTTTCTTATCTCCGAGAACGACAGTTCATTCTAAACATCTACTTGAACAAAAAGGATTATGTATGCCTTAGCAATCGGTATAGATAATTCAAAATACAAAATTCAGTAAAAGGCACAGCTGGATGATCAGAAACTTGTTTATTTCATTAATGGGAAATTACAGTACGGATTAAATAAGAAAAAGGAACGGATAACTCCCTTCCCCCTATTACCATAAAAAGCCAGATAAAATCCCCACATATGTTACAAAAAATAAACTCTCCAGGAGTCCTATCCACAGCTACCAGAAGAGCCTGCACCCTCATCATCTACATCCTGAGGACCCTAAGTTTCCCCTGCCTGAATAGAGTGTCACAGACATTCCATGGATATATGAGCCTTAACCATCTTCGAAAAGACCACAACACCCCCTTCCATGGAGTCAGATAAAATAAACCACCTTTGACCAGTCTCTACTGCCAACATCTTGCTGACTACTTTCCTCCACAACCACTTTATATAATCTTTGGGGACATGGAAAACCTTCCCGACAGACTGAGAGGGACGGGTCGATGGACGCCGATTTTCCCACAGAGATCCAAGCAACAGACGCAAGCGCTCAGTCAAATCTTCTACCGGAAAGAAATTTGAGGTCCGAGAGGGCATGACCTACGCCCAACCAAATTGACGCAGAAACTGCCAAGGGAAATAAAAAGAGGTCTGTCTGAGACCAACCAGCCGCACCTATGAATACTCTTGTTGATACCAAAATTAATATGCTGATGTGGACGAATAATACTAAGACACGTGTCAATCTACGTAGCATAATAGTAGCGAGGAAGTTCATTCCCCGACCAACCATGATTCTTTCCGAGCAACGAGGATACACCGAGGAACTCCAGCGCACCGAGGAACTCCAGCACACCGAGGAACTCTAACGTTCCGAGGTACTCTAGTGTTCCGAGGAACTCCTGAGCAACGAGCAACTATGGCGGTCCGAGCTGCACCTCGGACGTATCATTAATTGCCAGATGATCAACAGTTCAAATATTCATTGAATGCTTATATTCTTGACGCGCACGCTGCATTAAATGTATTACCCTTTCACATGTATATCATTTAATGTATCGAACCTTTCATGTACAGCCTCAAGACTATAAATACCTTGTATCATCCTCATTCAAGGGGGACCGAAATTTCTTGAGAGAACTTGTAATCAAGAATTCTGCAAACACTCAGCAATAACATAACAGTGGACGTAGGCTTTATTCCTAGCCGAACCACTTTAAAAATCTTTGTCTTATTTATTTATTTATTTATTTATTTATCTGTGATTGAATAATTAGAGCAATCTAGTTTTTTACATCAACAGATTGGCGCCGTCTGTGGGAAACGACTGTTACTATCGTTTTTCATAAAAATCATTTATCATCAAAGGCAGATAATCCAGAATCCAGTAATCGAAATGCTGGAAATACTGGAAATCTTCCAAATCCATCTGCACCTCCAGATCTGGCCGGAATTATGACAAATCTGGCTCAAGGACAAACCGCCATGCAAGAATCTATGAGGCAACTCATTCAAACTCTTCAAGGCGGTGCACCTACTTATTCAGGGCAAAGGAGTGATCGTGGGCAATCGCGATCCAGACGTACTGGGTCATATCGTAATGGAGAATCTAATGATTCTTCTTATCAACCTGGGCGAACTTCATCGATACGGGCTACGGATACAAATCAACCTATATCTCTCTCTCCGGAGAGAACCAGCGCTTTGGAAAGATTAAGCAGGGCGTCTCCTTTCAGTCGGTTAGGACCAAGGAGAAACATGAGTCCACCTAGAGCTCTATCGAGAAGTGTTCGATCACCATCACGTTTGAGAGAAGGATCAGCACAATCACGACCAGCTACTCGTAGAGATAAATCACAGGAAGCTACATCAGAGCGATCAATTGCTCAGACTAAGCGTCCTGAGGAAGGAAATGAAGCATGGAAAGGTTCTATTCAGCAGTTGGAGGATAGATTAGGAGAAATGGCTAAGGCAAGGAACCCCTTACAGAGAACTTTTGTTCAAGGGACGCCTTTTGTACAAGCCATTGTGGATTTTCCTACACCATCAAAATTCAAAGCACCTGTAGTGACTCCTAAGTACGATGGAAAAACAGATCCTTTACTTCATATAGAACAATACCAAGCTGCCGCCGACATATATGCCGTCCCCGACGAGATGAGGTGTAGAGAATTCTCGAGAACTCTTACCGGATCTGCACAGATATGGTATAACAATCTTCCTCGGGGTAAGATTTCAACTTTTATTCAATTAGCCGAGTTGTTCATTGGCAATTTTTATTTTGGGGAGAAGCCGATAAAGCGAGTAGCACATTTGTTAAGTGTTAGACAAAAATCAGGTGAAAGTACTAGAGATTACATAACTCGTTTTAATAACGAGAAGTTGGAAGTCGTAGACTACGAAGAAAAGACAGCGATCACTACTTTGATGAGTGGATTGTTGCCTAACAAGTTATACTACACTTTGGCTAAAGACCCACCTAAAACTATGTCGGAGTTGATGGCAAAAGCGGCCAAAATCATGAATGCCGAGGAGGCTATGGCTGCAAAGAAGAATATGGATAAAGAAACCAAGGTGGAGGTCGACAAGTCTAAGAAGAAAGACCAGAAAGGTAATGGTGGTGACAAGCATTCCAGAAATAATAGGACGACGTTGGAAGTCCTAAAGAAGTACGATAATTATACTCCATTGAAAATGGGTATTAATCATGTTTTGGAAGAAATCAAGAATAACGAGGAAATCAAGTGGCCAGAGAAATTGAGGACAAATCCCGATCTGAGGAATAAGGCCAAATATTGCGAATTTCACAAAGATCATGGCCATATGACCAAAAATTGCATAGCCCTTCAGAACGAGATTGAAACGCTTATCCGAAGAGGAAAATTGTCAAAATATGTAGACCGCAGGGGTGAGAGGAAGAATGATGATAGAACCAGAGAAAGATCTAGATCTCCTCGTCGTGCCGAGGAGAAAAAGAAGAGGGACCATGAAGATGATCCAGATGATGACCCCGATCTTCCCAAGAAGCCAAGACAGCCTGAACGAGAGGTATTTTCCATACGTTTTGGGTCATTTGATTGTAATGTTATTACAGGAGGAGATGCAGGAGGAGGAGACCTTACTGCAGAAAGAAAAGCTTACCTCGGAGAGGCTCAAGCTTGTTCATATATTCAGCGAATAAATCTGGCCGAGGATGATCGTCCGAGGAAGGTAAACAAAGAGAAGTTAGTGATTGGTTTTTCAAAAAACGACCTGGCAGGTGTTCTTTACCCTCATGATGATCCTTTGGTGATCAAAATGAGGATGAAGGACGTGGTCATTTCAAGGGTGTTAGTAGACAACGGTAGTTCAGCAGACATCATGTATTACTCATGCTTTGATAACTTGAATTTGAAATTATCTCAATTGGAACCTTATCATAGACCCCTTCTGGGTTTTGCTGGCGAGAAAGTTTTTCCACTTGGGACGATCAAGTTGGATATACTCATTGGAACTTGGCCTGCTTGTCGAACAGAAAGAATACGCTTCTTTGTGATGGATAAGAATGTGCAGTCAGCCTACAACATCATCATGGGAAGAGTTGGATTGAAGAAGTTCGAGGCAGTTCCATCTACAGTACATCAGTGTTTGAAATTCCCAATGAATTTTAAAGTCGAAATTATGAAAGGTGATCAAAAAGTAGCTCGGGAATGCTATTATTCGTCTGCCGAGCAAGAGGAACTTGAAGAGTCAAGGAAAAAGACTACTACTTACCAAGTGGAGGAAGGTACAGAAATTGAAACTCTTGACCCTAGGGATGAATCTCAACTCGTAAAAGGGCAGGTGGTGGAATCTACAGAAAATGTCATTCTGGACGACGAGCATCCTGAACGAGTAACCCAGATAGGATCGTCGTTGGATGTTTCAATAAAACAGGAGTTGATAACTTTCTTGAGAAACATGAAGAATACTTTTGCTTGGAGTCATGAAGACATGCCAGGAATAGATCCAAACTTCTTATGTCATGAACTCAATGTGAATAAGGAGATCAAGCCTGTGAAGCAGAGAAGAAGAGTGTTTAGTCCCGAGAAGAACCAGGCCATACAAGAGGAGGTCGAGAAACTCCAGAAAGCCCAATTCATTGAAGATGTGAAATATCCAGATTGGTTGGCAAATGTGGTGATGGTAAAG
This sequence comes from Sambucus nigra, assembly GCA_949130495.1. Lineage (NCBI taxonomy): Eukaryota > Viridiplantae > Streptophyta > Magnoliopsida > Dipsacales > Adoxaceae > Sambucus > Sambucus nigra. Next base: position 408,781,219 of record OX422218.1, on the reverse strand, counting down.
AAGAAGAACAAAAAATGGAGAATGTGTGTTGATTTTACCGATCTTAACAAGGCATGCCCAAAAGATCATTTTCCATTGCCCAGAATTGATCAGCTAGTGGATGCTACCTCGGGACATGAGCTACTCAGCTTCATAGATGCATATTCTGGCTACAATCAGATCAAAATGAAGCCTGAAGACAGGGAAAGTACTTCTTTTATTACCCCAAGGGGAACTTATTGTTATAATGTTATGCCTTTTGGTTTAAAAAATGCAGGTGCAACATATCAGCGGCTGATGAACAAGGTTTTTGCCGAACAAATCAGTTGCAATATGGAAGTCTATGTCGACGACATGCTCACCAAAAGCAAGAGAGCTACTGATCATCTAGTTGACTTAGGCCAGACCTTTGATCAACTGGACAAATACCAAATGAAGCTCAACCCGACGAAGTGCACCTTTGGAGTACGAGAAGGAATGTTCCTCGGATACATCGTCAATCAACGAGGTATTGAGGCAAATCCAGAAAAGATCAAAGATCTTTTAGGGCTGCGATCCCCAACGACGAGGAAAGAAGTACAGAGTCTTATCGGACGAGTTGCAGCGCTCAACAGACTTGTATCCCGAGCAACTGATAAATGCCTCCCATTCTTCAAAACACTGCGAAAAAGTTTTGAGTGGACTGATGAATGTGAAAAGGCCTTTCAAGATTTGAAGAAGTATTTGGGAGCCCCACCATTGTTGTCTAGGCCAATAACTGGAGAGAAGCTGTACTTGTATTTGGCAGTATCAGAGAATGCAGTTAGTTCAGCATTGATCAGATTGGAGAATGGAATCCAGAAACCTATCTATTACACAAGTAAAGCTTTCCGAGGTGCAGAAATCAGGTACCCAAAGCTAGAAAAATTGGCATTGGCATTAATTGAAGCAAGTAGAAGAATGACGCCATACTTCCAGGCCCATACAATCATTGTATATACTGACATGCCACTAAGACAAGCCCTTCACAAGCCAGAAAAATCAGGAAGATTGATGTATTGGGCAATAGAACTCGGTGAATATGATATTGTGTACGAACCCAGATCATCATTAAAGGGGCAAGCTGTAGCAGATTTTATAGCAGAATTCACATACCCTGATACCCCTGAGGAACAAAAGGTACTTGCTGACCTACCTATGGACGATACAGTATCAACAGACATAAATCCAGACCAACTAAGGTTGGTAAAAGGACTTGTGGATGTAGAAAAATCATCATATTCAAATCCAGACCAACTAAGGTTGGTAAAAGGGCGCGAACAGATGACCGATGAGGAACGAAAGATACCAGGGAATGATGAAACAAAACAGCAGATATTTTACCAAGGAACTCTGACGGACAAGAAATTTGAAGACGAGGTACCTACATGGAAATTATATGTAGATGGATCATCGTGCACAGCTGGTTGTGGAGCAGGAATTGTTTTAAACACCCCAGATGATATTGACATGGAGTATGCCCTGAGATTCCAATTCAAAGCTTCCAATAACGAGGCTGAGTATGAGGCTATGATTGCAAGTTTTCATTTGGCGAAAGTTATGGAGGCACGGCAAATAATTGTTTTCAGCGATTCTCAATTAATTGTGAATCAAATGATGGGAATATATGCAGTTAAAGGAGAATTAATAGTGAAGTACCATGCGAAGGTGATGGAGTTATTGGCAGAATTTGATGCTATTCAATTGGTGAGAATACCGAGGATGGAGAATGCTAGAGTAGACGCATTAGCCCGATTAGCGTCAGCTACGCGCACCGAGCTGCGAAGAACGATACCAATTGAAGTATTAGAAAGTCGGAGCATAGAAGAAGACCTGATGGTGAATATAATAACCCTTGATTTAGGACCATCTTGGATGGATCCTATCAGGGCATACATTGAAGAAGGAGAATTACCATAGGACAAGCTAACTGCAAAGAAATTGAAGTATAAAGTTGCTCGGTATGTGTTAACTAATGGTGTTTTGTATAGACGAGGAATTATGGCAGGTTTGCAGAGATGTGTGCATCCATCAGAAGTCAAAGAATTGGTTGAAGAAATCCATGAAGGATCTTGTGGAGCTCATGTAGCAGGTCGGACACTTTTGCAAAGGGTAATGACACAGGGATATTACTGGCCGACGATGAGGGCTGATTGTTTAGCCTATGCCAAGAAGTGTGACAAGTGCCAACGTTTTTCCTCCATCCGAAGAACTCCACAAGCATTGTTGACACCCATAACTTCACCTTGGCCATTTTCCATGTGGGGGGTTGATCTGGTTGGACCATTGCCGATGACCCGAGGAAGGTTCAAGTATCTCGTCGTGGCAGTGGATTATTTTACTAAGTGGGTGGAAGCTGAACCACTAATTGATATGACGTACGAGAAGGTATATCAGTTCATTTGGAAGAACATCATTTGTCGATATGGTCTCCCCCATGCATTCATCACAGACCATGGAACACAATTCGATAATGAAGAATTTGCTGCCTATTGTCATCAGTCGAACATTTTGAAGTATCATTCAGCACCAGGCCATCCCCAAAGCAATGGACAGACCGAGGTGACAAACAGAACATTACTAAATGGTCTGAAGAAGAGGTTAAGTGAAGCTAAAGCAAATTGGATCAATGAGCTCCAATCAGTACTATGGGCTTACCGAACAACTCCCCGAGCAGCAACTGGAGAATCACCATATATGCTAGCATTTGGAAGTGAGGCTGTGATACTTGCCGAGTTGGGTCTCCCAACGCATAGAGTACTGAATTTTAATTCCCCGGTCAGCGATTTGATGAGAAGACTGGATTTGGATATGCTCGAGGAGGTTAGAGAAGAGGCAGCCATTAGGAATGCTGCTTACCAACAACGTACATCTCTGTTTTACAACAAAAGGGTGAAGAAATATGACTTAAAAGAAGGGGATTATGTGCTAAAGAAAGTCATTAAGAAGCAAAATAAGTTGGAAGCAAACTGGCATGGACCTTACCGAGTTACAGAGGTTGTTCGTCCAGGAACTTACAGAATAGCAACTCTAGAGGGAGAAGAATTTAAGAATGCGTGGAATGCTGAACACCTACGCAAGTATTATCAGTAATGTAAAATGTAAAGCATTTCCTTCATTATGAATAAAGCAAGGATGTTTCGCCATTTTCTTTCTGGTTGAAAGTTTTTCGTGGAATACTAGTGTAATACACTATGCACAAAAAGGTGCTCTAAGGAGCCAAAAAATACTCCTTTGGATAGGAGGCGCTCTAAGGAGCCAAAAAATACTCCTTTGGTTAGGAGGCGCTCTAAGGAGCCAAAAGCTCTAAGGAGCCAAAAAATACTCCTTTGGTTAGGAGGCGCTCTAAGGAGCCAAAAGCGCTCTAAGGAGCCAAAAGCTCTAAGGAGCCAAAAAATACTCCTTTGGTTAGGAGGCACTCTAAGGAGCCAAAAGCGCTCTAAGGAGCCAAAAGCTCTAAGGAGCCAAAAAATACTCCTTTGGTTAGGAAAAACAAAATATTCCAAAATACACCAAGTATAGTTGGTCGGGGATAAAGACCCACTAACTGTAGTTGGTCGACGAGGACAAATTATTGACCTTAGTTGGTCGGACACATTTTTATATTTGAAATTGAAGAAACAAGTATGGATGGTCGGGGATAAAAACCCATCAACTGTAGTTGGTCCTCAAACATTGTTTATCCATCTTGGTTGGTTGGAAACAGTTTGAACAATTTATACTCATTACTTTATTATTAAGTGATTGAACAACCTTGATACTTGTAACTTTTTATTAAGTTGCTCAATGAACAATATTGTTGTTATCTTTTTAACAGACACATATGCACAAATACAAAGGTGTTTAACAAACACAACAAAATAGCAGTAGAGATTTGCAAACAGAAAATGAAAATCTTTTCATTAAAATTCAGAATAAATTACAAGTTACATGAATGTACTAACTGTTACATTGAAAACCTATTCTATTGGTTTCTTTCCTTTATTCTTTGAAACAGGCTCCTCGCCAGCAGGAGGATCCTCTAGGCAAAGAGGAGAATTAATGAAATTAACATCTCTGAGCATTCTGACGTTCATCATAGAAGGTGTATCCAAAAGATGCTCAGGACGAGATAATTCAACCTGGGAATGAAGGCTATAATCACCGAGGTATTTTGAAATTAAGCTGCGAGGAATGGAACGAGATGGGATCCAGGCCATATCCAATTTGAAAGGTGGCACAGGCAAGTCTAGTAGCCCAGGAGCATGATAATCCCATAAGAAGTGGCCTTGCTCTAGCTTTAACACACCCAGGGCGTTCAACCATCCCTGCTTGTAACCTTCATTATTGGCATGTTCAATACGATCATCCAAATGAACAAGAGCTTCATTATATCCTGCCATCCAGAATTCCCTGGGTTGCTTATGAAATCGAAAGGTTAATCTATCCACTTGTTCGAGAAGGTTTTTGGCAAAAAGATCCTTAGTATAAAGAGCAGACTTTGTTGCAGTAAGTTGATCTTCCAAGGATAGATTTTTCTTGGACATTTCTGATAAAGCCCGATCTTTGACATTTAATTGGAATGCTTGAGTTTCCAAAGTAGACTGGGTACGAGATTCTTCAACATTGCGGCTAAGAACTCTTGATCGACTTCGAGAAGCTATTGGAGAACCTTGCTCCTCGGTAACATTTTGAACAGTTCTTCCTCGCCCCCGAGAACCTCTTCCTCGTCCACGAGCAGTCCCAGAAACAGCAGATCTTCTTAAATCATCCAGTTCTTGCCTTAATTTGGCATTTTCGACCTCTAAGAAAGAGAAACCTTCATCAGTAATGGGCACTAGAGCAGTGGAAGATGACGCTGCAGATTCATATTGAGCCAACTTTTTCTGTAAATTATTATTTTCTTGTTCCAGGATCTCAGCAATCTGCCTGCAAGCTTCAACTTCACCTTTTAAGGTCCTTTCCCTAATATCATATCCAGCAATGATCTTCTTATGGCCTGTTTCAGAAGAGAGCTGCTGGTATCTATTTTCATAATCCTTGTGCAACGAAGCCATTGTTGCATTGTGTTGATTTTGAAGATCCTCTATGGAACCATGAAGTTCCTCGATCAGTTCGTAGTATGCCACATTATTGGCCACAGATCTATCAAGTAAATCCTTCAGGTACCGGTAAGCCTCAACTGCTTGTTCTGAGGCATCGTGACCAAGGATGTCGACAATCTCAGATACACTTAGGTCTGTATGACCAGCTTTATAATATCCATTGCATTATCGCATCAACTCAGTATCAGTAGCAGATATCAATTCCATTCTGGCCAAAAACTAATAAAGAAGAGGAAGTAGGAGTTAATAAATAAAAGCAGACAGAGAATCAATAAAGAAGAGGAATGAAGATGTATTTTATTAGATCATCAAAAGGTTACATTGTTCGATTACAAGTAATGAAATATAGAAATGATACCGAACAACTTCACACCTTTTCCTTGTCCCCCAAGACTTTCTCGGGAGGCTGGGACGAGGAGCTCGGTTGCTCGGTGGTAACAACGGTTTGATCAGCAGGAATTTTCTCAGCAGGAGGAGGCATAGAAGAAACGTCCTCGACGACAGAGGGTTGAGAAGCAGAGACTGGGTCACCCATAGCCATAGAAGACTCATCTGAGACAGGCTCATCATCTTCTTCTTCTTCCACAATTGGTGGAGGAGGACCAGGGAGGTGTTGTTGGAATAACTCAGAATCGTCTTTGACCTTCAACTCTTGCAGTGCAGCTACCCAACCATCGTGGAAGTATTTCAACTTCCCATATTGGACTTGGGATGTCATAGCAGCAATTCCCTTATCCCATCCCTTCTCCTAGCCAGCGCTGAAAGATTTTTTGACCGCGGCTTTTCTTCTTAATTTCTCCGAGGAGAGTTTTATATCCAATTTTTCTTTTTGGACCTTGATATCTCGCAGGGCGAGCAATTCTTCCTCTGCTCTCTTCAACTTATTTTCAAGCTCTCCAAAATTCTTGAGCTTGTCGTCGTATTTTTTATGCTCGGCCTCCAAACTTTTCACTTTATTCTCCAAACCTTTGGAGATCCCAGCCAATTTCACCTTCTCGGCCTCAACTACAGATAACTTCTTCTCCCAAGAAGTCTTGTCCTCATTGTACTGTTGGCGAGATTCCTTCAGAGATTGGGTCAAACCCAACAGAGCATCCTCTACACCTGACGAGGAGCTTGAAGCTTTGATAGCCTCATCCTTCTTCACAATATTATTGAAACAGTTCACCAGCTGAAAGATGAGAGAAATAGTAAAGTCAATACAAAATGCAAGTATTCAAAGAAAGAAAGAAAAACCAGAAGTATGAGAAATTTACTGAAGCAAGGTGACGAGCAGCTAAGGATGTCAGCATATCCCTAGGAATTTTTTCATCAATACCATGGACCTCGGGTACGACCGAGCTCATTGCAGAACTTGGAAGAATGATGTTTGGAACATCAGTACCACCAGCAGGTAGAGAAGAGGCAGTTTCAGCCGGAGTAACTGAGGATGATTTCCTCAATCTCCTCAACGGGAGTTCAGAACCTTCAACCAAAGAAGTCTTGGTTGGAGAGATTGTAATTACATCTATAGGAGCATTTTTCTTGCTCGGAACCACTGGGGGCTTCTCGGTAGCATTAGAAGACCCAGCATCCACCTTTTTAGTCCCCTCTGGGACATCAGCTTTGCTTTTCTTGGCCACAGCAACAGAAGTAATATCATCAAAGAGAGCAGGAGGAGCTCTTTTCTTACCCATCCTTTGACTTAAAGGAAGATGAGAATCTGAAGATGAACCTTCTGGAGTTGAAGCTGGTTCAACAGGGCGAGCAGTATAAGAGGTTCTGTAACTCTTATACTGTAGCAGATATGAGGCAGACCTGATGTGTTCGTCTGCAACGTTCTTGTGCAAACCCCAGATAAGTTTCAGATGCTTGATATTAACCTCTGATTCTTTTGGAGTTCTTCTTTTGCTATCAACTGCAAATAAATACATAACGAGATATCAATCATACATTTTGTCAAACATGATAAAAGCATAATTTCATAAGTAAAATAAAATGAAAAATAAACCTATCCCATTGCCATATGGGGGGCATCTGGGACCGTTGTATACTTCATCTCCAGTTAAAGGGGCATATTGCCAATTTTTTATGATCAACCCATGCTCAAAATAATCTCTATTTGAATCAGGGAGGTTAACTACAAGGGCTCTATTTAGAAACCTAGTTTTCAAATAATAAATATTATCTAAAGTGGCCCACTTATAGCAGTACATAATTTCAGGGATCCCTATACGAGTCCCATGAGTTAAATTTAATTTGTACACCCCATTAATTATCTTCCATGAATTGGGGGCTATTCTTGCAGGGACAAGATCAAAATATTGACAAAATTCGAGACTCAATGGGTTAGGAGGAAAGGAAAAACCACATTCAGCAATAAAAAGACTGGGGAACCAATGTCCCTCAGCCAAATGAAAGTAATCTTGAGCTCCAGAAAACTCTTCCAAAATTACCCAAGATGGGATGGAAAAATCAGAGCGGAATTTTTCAACAGATTCAATAACATAAACCATGGTGAGTAAAAGAAGAAGGAAGAAAAAGCTTACAGGAAGAAAGGAGAGCTGTCAACAACGAACGAAAACAAGGACGAACGCACAAGACTGAAAGAGAGAATAGAAAGCTTGAAAGCAGAAAATTGGGAAAAGTAGAAGACGGTATGGTTACCTAAGAAGTTTAAATACTTTGCCTTGGGAAGCAGCGAAAGAAATGATTACACGAAAGAAACTATGGAACTTCCGGCGGCTAAAAGGACAAAAAGGGCACGAAGATCGAAGCGCTATTAAAAATTCGAAAAAAAAGGCGGATTCTACGAATTTGGGAATAAATTCAAATACGATGCTCCTAAAACCCAGGAAGATCATTCAATATTGCTACATACCGAGAAAGAATATTCCATACTCCTCAAAATTCAAAATATGAAACATTGGGGGCTTCTGTTGATACCAAAATTAATATGCTGATGTTGACGAATAATACTAAGACACGTGTCAATCTACGTAGCATAATAGTAGCGAGGAAGTTCATTCCCCGACCAACCATGATTCTTTCCGAGCAACGAGGATACACCGAGGAACTCCAGCGCACCGAGGAACTCCAGCACACCGATTAACTCTAACGTTCCGAGGTACTCTAGTGTTCCGAGGAACTCCTGAGCAACGAGCAACTATGGCGGTCCGAGCTGCACCTCGGACGTATCATTAATTACCAGATGATCAACAGTTCAAATATTCATTGAATGCTTATATTCTTGACGCGCACGCCGCATTAAATGTATTACCCTTTCACATGTATATCATTTAATGTATCGAACATTTCATGTACAGCCTCAAGACTATAAATACCTTGTATCATCCTCATTCAAGGGGGACCGGAATTTCTTGAGAGAACTTGTAATCAAGAATTCTGCAAACACTCAGCAATAACATAACAGTGGACGTAGGCTTTATTCCTAGCCGAACCACTTTAAAAATCTTTGTCTTATTTAGTTATCTGTGATTGAATAATTAGAGCAATCTAGTTTTTTACATCAACAACTCTCCTAGATTCAGAGCTGGATGCAACTGTCCCCACCAAGGCACTGACCAATATAGCCCACGAGCCCCATGCTCCACTAGCCAATTCTCCTAATTCTCAACATGCAGGCCAATACGAATGAAGTAGCGTGAAAAGAAGTTGGGTACAGCCGACAAAGGATATTCTGGAGGAGTCGACAAGAGGAATCTTTTAGACAACCACATGAACAACATCACAGGGCTACCCCTCAAAAAATCAGAACGACCTTCTCTCCAGGAATCCAGGCCATTCAGAGTCTCCACTAATATCACCACCGCAGGATTGCGACGGTATGACGACCATGAGGTAATGGCTGCAAGTTGTGGTTCCACTCGTACCTCCCCAGTCACCAATAGCAATTTTGAAACCAGGCCCAGAACAACAGCTTCAGCATAGCCAGCATCACCTACTTCCCGCAAATGCACGGACTGCAACACCACCGAGAGGGAGATCATTCCTCCGACAACCAATGACCTGGCCGTCGAAGGTGAGATATGAAGAAGCCCGGCCAACAAATCCCTATGGGAGCGGAAAAATTCGGGTAAAGTCACGACAACACTGGGATTCACACCTAGTATGGTAGAAAATTCCTCGTAGGTAGGACAAACTTCTTCCAACCCAAAGCAAAATACATGGTCTTCGGGGTACCAAAATTGTATTGCCGCCATCAGCATATTCCACTCAAAAGGTCGATTACGCCACAAGGAGACTCGACGCATGTTGAAAGAATCATAGTCGACATTATAAGAGAACATAGCTTCCAAGGCTTCGAGGTAGTTGACAAACTCGGTGCTACTAGGGAGAGCCATCTTGTAGGGCAAAGAAATAGTGGGCAATTAGATGAGGATGCAAAGGTGTGATGAAAATACTCCACCCTTCCCCCCTTTTTATACTTGAGAACTCTCACAAAAGACATAATCCCTGTAGAAATCGGAAGGAATCCTACCCCACAAGATACTAAAGGCTGAAGGGGGTACCAATAAAAGCTTTCAATTGATAGGACTGGACTGAACTGCCGATAGGCAGGCCAGGGTGCTTGCCGATCGTCAACCCCCCATTTTTGTAAATTTCCTCCTTTCCTTTTTTGTCAAATCAGAAAACTCCATAAAAATAAATTGATATTCTCAAAAGAATTTCAAGAATCCTATTTTCTCCTTATGGGATTCCCCTTTTTAAATAAAACAGCTTTCCTTTGAAAAGTTCAAAAAATACTCCAGTTTTACGGTCTCAGTAGCAAATTAAAAAGCGCATATGCATGCATTCATTCATCATTAAAATAAAAGATAGTCAAAAAACTACATTGCATTGCATATATCAGTTTTCTGTGTTACACCATCTTGCAGGAAATAGAAAGAAAAAGCCAAAAAACAACGGGACTCAGCCCGAACCCACACTCTATCTCTCTCTCTTAAGAGCTTCCACCCCTGCGACGCGATCTCTTACCCCTACGGCGAGACGACGTGCCCCCACTACCCGAGCCAGAGTCTTCCTCGGATGAGGTTGACGGCACCAAGCAAGAAGGAACAGGGACAACATCCCGAATGTGGGAAGTCTCCGATGATATCCAGTCTCTAATGTCCCTGAGCCAAGTGGTCGACACCCGGATTTACTGCAAGGAAAAGGAAGAATCAGTGTCAAGCAAAAGAAATCAAAAAGAGGAAAAGGACCGAAAGGTTTACCACAGGACGAAGGACCTCCTCTGTCAAACCCATCTCCTCCGGATTCATCGCAAGAGGACGGTGCAGCATCGACACTATCCCTCCATCAGCCCGCCGGATGTTGTACGAAGGAGTGTGCAGCCGAACAAAAGGGACCTTCGAGGTCGCCACCGCCGTAGATGCCGATGGATCACCACCACTGTGGGAAGACCCCACCGCCCAACTCGAACCCGTAGGAGGGAAAGGAAAGGCGTCATGTATGTTGGCGCCATCAACCAGCTCGTTACAAAGTCCATATAGTCATACGGCGCAGCCGTATCAGTGTACAACGCATAGGACTCATCGATCATCGCCGCGATCCTCTCATCCTCCAACAGATGTCACTTCTGCCTCATGGACATAGGAGGCTGTGCAGGTGGCACGACCACCTCCTCCTCAGCAATTTGACGAACCACCCTCTCCTCGAGGTACCAGGATTGACCGAACTCATGCGCTAACAAATGCCTCATCTGCGCATTCACCCCAGTCATCCCCGTATCCTAAATGGCTGTCCCCCAAGGATAAAAGGTCACCTAAAAATCCCCAAGCAAGCATAAGTTAATACAAGATCAAAAGGTGTAAAAACCAAGACTGAAAAGGAAAGGACCTTACCCGACCACTGGTCAGATCATTCAAGACCTGACGCACAGCCTCCAGGGAAATAGATCCCTTCGACTGCCGATTGGCCTTACGCCATCGATACAGTCGGTAGAAGTCCCCAACAGTGTCGTCCTTCAGAGCAATCAGCGGGGTGTTGCACCCAATCACCTCATAGAACCACGTCTGAATTCACAAGCAAAAAGAGACGCATTAGGAAATGCGAAGGCATGAAAGGAAAATGCGAATGCATGAAATGAAAATGTGCAAATTAAAGAATACCTCAAGAAGGTACGTGGCCCCAGTAAAGGTCTGCCGGCAGCACCGGCTAAATGCATCCAAAGAAGAGTAAAGGGTCGCCAAGGTCAGATTCCCTCAATCATAGAAAGGGATGTTCGAAAACATCCTCAAGGACGGCAGAAACCACAAATGGACGACGTCTCTGCTCGATGCCACCATGAAACCTCCCAGCACCAACAAGATGAATAACCGGGCCATCTGCCTCACTTGCAGCCCGTCCTCCACATCAATACCCTGATCAGTAAAACATCCTTCAACAGGGACAACCAGATAGAATCCCCAAAGACTATCCTCCTCACATCACCAAGTGCCGCATGCACCGCCTCTGACCTCACGTGCAAGAAGCGATCCGCCTTTATCTGCTCCCCGTCACAATCCAGCCCCAGCAGTTACTGCACATCTATGGGAGTCACCGTCATCTCCCCGAAGCCAAAATGAAAAGTGTGGGTAGTGTCCCACCACCTCTCCCCCAAAGCACACAAGACTGTTGTCGAAAGAGGCGTCTCATCCAGCGCAGCCGCCAACCTCCCAAAACCAGCCGATGATACCATCCAGCAGACCACGGGTGGAAGATGCTCCTAAACATCCTTAAGCCCCGTCGTCTCGCGAGCACGCATGTTTTTTAAAGAAATATCCGACTGGCAAAAGGAAAAAAATTCCGTCAAAGGTCAAGAAAAAAGGAAAAATCACCCAAAAAGAAAGGAATGCCAAAGGTCAGGTTACTTACATAACCGCCGGGAATCACTCTCGAAGAGCGATGACGCGATGGCTCCCACAGCAAGGTCTGCTCATCCGCAACCGACTCAAATGCATCAAAGGCATTCTCATTCCCCAAAGTAAGAGGCATCCAATCCCTCCAATCCACATTCGACCAGTCATCAACGGTTAACCACTCCCGGTGGACAGCGATGCTCACAAAGGCGGCCATTTCTTGAAGATCAGAACATTAGAACAATTCGCACAAAGAAATCGCAGAAAGAGAGAATGCAATAAGCTGTGAAAAATGAAGGGGATTCGCCTCCTTTATATAGAAGGCCAACGCCATGCCGATCGGCACTGACCCGAGCCATATCGATCAACACTGTCTCCTCACCTTCTCGAGGCAGTCCAAAAGTCCATGCCACTGCTGAATGACACCCCTCAGTCTATGCCGGCCGGCACCCCCTTAAAATTTTGTACAGATGTCCCTGGAAAATGCCAGAAAACCCCGAAAAATTCCTAAAAATCCCAGGAAGGATTTAAAACATTTTCATCAAGAAAATTTCACACTTCTTCAGGCGAAACCTCTTGCTCCCCAACGAAACCCTCAAAATCCAAGCGAATGACCTCTCGAGCAATGCGCTCGGACCACCTAATCACCTCCTTAGCAGATTTTACAAAAGGCCTCCCCAGCCATCGGCTACCCGGTGCTATACAATATCACATGGTATTTTTTTCCCAACAGAAAAATGAAGAATCACTCGCCCCAGGCGATCTCTTCCAAAGGACCATCCAAATCTTCCTGAGCTCATTCATCGTTCCCCAGCGGAACCTCAAATCCAATTCTCACCCCAGTGGAACTCTTTTCTCTTGGGTCAAAATTGACCTCGGTCTTGGATCGTCACCTGAATTAGGTCAGAATTGACCTCGGTCCTCGATCGTCACCACTCTTGGGTCAGAATTGACCCGGGTCTTGGATCGTCACCTAAGTTGGCTCAGAATTGGCCTCGGTCCTCGGTCGCCACCACTCTTGGGTTAAAATTGACCCCGGTCTTGGATCGTCACCTAAGTTAGGTAAGAATTGGCCTCGGTCCTCGGTCGTCACCACTCTTGGGTCAGAATTGACCCCGGTCTTGGATCGTCACCTAAGTTAGGTCAAAATTGACCTTGATCCTCGGTCATCACCACTCTTGGGTCAGAATTGACCTCGGTCTTGGATCGTCACCTGAATTAGGTCAGAATTGACCTCGGTCCTCGGTCGTCACCACTCTTGGGTCAGAATTGACTCCAGTCTTGGATTGTCACCTGAGTTAGGTCAGAATTGACCTTGACTCTCGGTCTTCACCACTCTTGGGTCAAAATTGACCTCGGTCTTGGATCGTTACCTAAGTTAGGTCAGAATTGACCTCGGTCCTCGGTCGTCACCACTCTTGGGTCAGAATTGACCCCGATCTTGGATCGTCACCTGAGTTAGGTCAGAATTGACCTCGGTCCTCAGTCGTCACCACTCTTGGGTCAGAATTGACCCCGGTCTTGGATCGTCACCGAAGCTAGGTCAGAATTGACCTCGGCTCTCGGTCGTCACCACTCTTGGGTCAGAATTGACCCCGATCTTGGATCGTCACCTAAGTTAGGTCAGAATTGACCTCGATCCTCGGTCGTCACCACTCTTGGGTCAGAATTGACCCCAATCTTGGATCGTCACCTAAGTTAGGTCATAATTGACCTCGGTCCTCGGTCGTCACCACTATTGGGTCAGAATTGACCCCGGTCTTGGATCGTCACCTAAGTTAGGTTAGAATTGACCTCGGTCCTCGATCGTCACCACTCTTGGGTCAGAATTGACCCCGGTCTTGGATCATCACCTAAGTTAGGTCAGAATTGACCTTGGTCCTCGATCGTCACAACTCTTGGGTTAGAATTGACCCAGGTCTTGGATCGTCACCTGAGTTAGGTCAGAATTGGCCTCAGTCCTTCGTCGTCACCACTCTTGGGTCAGAATTGACCCCGGTCTTGGATCGTCAACTGAGTTAGGTCAGAATTGACCTCGGTCCTCGGTCGTCACCACTCTTGGGTCAGAATTGACCCTAGTCTTGGATCGTCACCTGAATTAGGTCAGAATTGACCTCGGTCCTCGGTCGTCACAACTCTTGGGTTAGAATTGACCCCGGCCTTGGATCGTCACCTGAGTTAGGTCAGAATTGGCCTCAGTCCTCGGTCGTCACCATTATTATGGTCCTCAGAATTGACCTCGACCCTCTGACTTGGTCATCCTCGCTTCCTTAGGTCCTCAGAATCGGCCTCGATCCTCTAAATCGGTCATACTCTCTCAGAAGCATCATGCGGTGTCTAATCGATGGCTATCATTTGTTCCAAACTCACCCATCGAGGGGATCTTTATACATCTCATTCTGTTACCTCCTAACTCTCCTTAGGTCCCTAGTACCTCCACTCATCATCGCAAATCCATGTCATATCCCGAGCACTGACCTAGAAGCCATCGGGCGCTCCTGGGCTCTATTTGACCTAAGTCAACCCTTTATCTTGACTGAGGCTGAATGAATCTTCGAAGGTCACTAAATACCCTTTCCAACGGTCCATCCCGTGCGCGATTCTGACTTACCATGCGGACGAACGATCCGTTTGACTCCGAGAGGTCACCGAATGCTTCTCGGGCCCGGTTGACCAAAGTCAACACCCCAAACCGGTCCAAACTCTTTGAAATTTCGAAGTACATCTCCTAACCTTTCTAACGGTCAGCCCCATGAGCAGTTCAGACCTACTATGCGAACGAACGATCCATTTGCGTCTGAACGATTCCCCGTCCAGCGGACCGTTAAACGCTTCCGAGCCACATTTGACCCAAAGTCAACTCCCTAACTCGGGAGTGTTCCAAAGGACTTTCGAAGGTCTCTGAAATACCTTTCCAACGGTATGCCCCGTGCGCGATTCTGACCAACGATTTTCCCTCGGTGGCCAATTTTCTGAAAAAGCCTAAAGCGCACTGCCAAATGGCAGGTCCCAGACCCTGCCTATCGACACCTGCCGATAGGTAGTGCCATGGCAATGACGACCGATAGACCCCTAGGCCTATAAAAGGAGGCCTTGGCCTCATTTGCAAGGAGAGTTCACATCAGAAGCAAATCACTCTCAGCAAACCCCCGGAAACCTCTCTCGAAGGCAGCGTGATTTCAACTTCCAAATCCTTTTTTCACTTCCACTTTTCATCACCCCTTTCATCAAACTTGATGAATTAACCACTCTCCATCATCATCCAAGTGCAAGTACTGCTTTTCAACATTCAAGATCAAGCTCAAGGTCTCCAAGAAGGTCCATCTTTCTCACATTTCTCTTCAAATCTTCTTAAATTTACAATAACTTGTTTTATTACTTAAGAACTTTTATTATCTTATTTCACATATCCTAACATAATTTTTATCTAGTATTATTGCACATCTCCTATTTTCATATAAATAAAACCCAAAAAAATAAGAAAAAGAGGGTTTGCTCATAAATTCCAAATAGGGGTTGTCACACTTTTTCCACATTTTTCTCACAACTAAAACAATTTTTCTACACATACACACACACTTACAAATAAGAGATTTCTCCATTTGGATTTATGGGTTAAACCCCACCCCTCATTTTATATGCGAACTACGTGGACTTTGATGCCTTTATAGGCTACGTAGGCGTCTCGGGGTAAAACCCGAGACTCGAGTCCTTTTCTCATTTTTCCCTTATTTTATATCTTCTCTTTATCTCATTTTCCATTATATTCTATATACTTGTTCTTAGTAACGTATTAATCCATATGCATTATCGTTCCTTTATAACGATCAACGTAGGGGTAATCGCGTAAATCCTATTTTCTACATTAATCTCACATTCCTATACATGACTCGCTTTATCTTTTCCATGATACAAGTCGAGATCTCCTACCTCCATTCTATATAGACACATGCACACATATCACTGGGGGAAACATAAAGGAAAATAACAAATATTCATGAGAGACCGAAAGGGTGGAATGGGTGCCTAACACCTTCCCATTTCATAACTAAGCCTCCGAACCCTTCTCGAATCATTTTGGTTTCGCACTCACCAGTATGTATTTGGATGCCATCCTTCGGGGTGGCTTCCCCTCCTTTTTATTTTGTTTATTTTGAGTAAAATATATCGGTGACTCTGAACCTCTCTACATTTTCACACCTCACAAATCGACGCCGGCCGAAACGCTCTCTCTCGAGTGGGGACGCGCGGGACCCGAAGGATCCTTTCGCGGGGATCGGGGATGGCCACACTCAGCCTTAGTCACTGCTTTGGACTCTTCTACATGAGCCTTACAATAAGATACCTCTGAGTCACCCCTTCTAGTCCTCCATAAATAGTGCTCACACCAAATGAGATCATAACGACTCTCTTTACTGGGACATTGTCGTCATTTGGTGGGAGGCCAGGGTCATCGTCATCATTATCTGAGGCATCAGCTCTTCTGGAAAGGGTATCTTCCCGGCATTTATCATTTCTTTTCATTTTAAGGTCGTCTCTTCCCCTTTTAAAAGCTCTACTATCCACATACTTTCTGAGCTTTTCATACTTTAAAATTTTTTAAATCTCATCCTTCAGGGCGAAACACTTCTCAGTTAAATGGCTATGATCTTGATGAAACTCACACCATAATTTTTTATTTCTCTTATGTGGAGGAACTCTCAACTTCTCTGGCCATCTCAAAAGATCTATCATTCTTTATATCGTTGAGGATGTGCTCACAAATTACAGTTAGAGGAGTGTAGTCTGAAAATTTATTATCTGCAAATCTTTTCTTACCATCCTTGTTTTTCTTCTGAAATTTTTCTCCACTGCTTCCCCCTTTTTCATCCTCGTATTTCGCAGACATAGCGTCCTCTGCATTCATGACCTTTCTAGCTATTGCCAACAACTCGGCCATTGACTTGCGAGGATCCTCGACTAGTTTCTATAAAAAATTTCCCTTCTGCAGACCCCCAATGAGAGCTGTCATGGCTATAATCTCTTCATAATCTTCTACCTCTAACTTTTCCTTGTTGAACCTCGCGATGTAGTCTCTGAGGCTTTCATTCTTCCCCTGCTTGACAAAAAGCAGATAAGTCTTCTTCTTCTGAGGTCTCACCCTAAAATAGAAATTATGAATGAACTGCTCAGCCAACTGTTTAAAGTTTACTATGGAGTTTTTGGGAAGAGAGGTGAACTATACATGTGCCGCCCCAGTCAAAGTACTCGAGAAAGCTCGGCACCTCATCTCATCAGAGATGGAATAGATGTCAGCTACAGACTGATACATCTCAATATGGTGGACTGGGTTAGTACTCCCATTATACTTGGGTGTTACCACTGGAGGTTTGAATTTGGTCGGGGTTGGAAAACTAACAATCCTTCCCACAAAGGGTGAAACCTCTGTATACCCCCTCTGCAAGGGGTCTCTACTTTTTAAGAGATCTCCAATTTTATTTTCCAGCCTTTGAATAGAGTTGTTCCATGGTTTAGTAACATCAGCTTGGCTGAGGTTATCCTCAGCCACCTCTAAAGGGTGAACTGAAGGTTCCCCAACTGCTACACAACGTCGACTGTTGACCTCTACCTAACCACAGTCTCGGCCATGTGGGGGTCGGCCATTATGGGGAGGACAGTCACCTCCTTCTTTTCTAGATCCAGCGAGACTTCTTGATTTGGATAGCCTCTCCCTTAGATTATTAACTGGGTCGAGCCTTTCAAAGGCCGACCCTCTACTTAAGCAATCAAAAGTTGATCCTCTTTGGCGTGCATCACAATCTCGTCTTTCACACTGACCTCGACTCTAATGACCTCTGCTCTGCTGAATAGGTCTCACTGTGTTATTTGAGATCTCATACGGCTCCCAATAGTCTACCAGAGCATCCTCTGCCTCAATGTCATCATACCTATCCTCAGGGCAAGGGTTTCCTTGCCTCCCCAGGCGTAAGCGCCTAGGGTCAGCAACGTCCCTCCTCCGCTGAGGGGTAGGTAGTCCTTTCGTGGTACTTGGGGTGGCCCCCTGGCCTCATGATGTGGCTGAGCAGCGGCCAGAGTAATCATCTCCGGTGAGACCCCAGGTGGTCTCATTATTATGTTATGTATTAGCTGGGAAAATTGCTCCTGCATCGCCTGTTGAGTTGCAGCTAAGGACTTCAAGGCTGCTACCACCTCAGCCATCTCAGACTGGGGTGGTGCTTGGCTGAAACTGGACCCTCCAACACTAGATGGTGGAGATGGTAACTCTGGTGCCATGGAAAAAGACTAGAGAACTTGTAAATGAAAACACTAGAGAGCTTGATACCTTTGAGGATCTCTTTCAATTGTGAAATAACTCCATGCGATGGGGGAGGACTGGTGCACCGCTAGAGTCTCCGTCGAGTCCAAGCTTCAAGAAGGAAGAGATATAGCTTCTCGTTCCCACAAACGATGCCAAAATGATGATGCAATAAACACCACCACCAGATGAGGTATTGATAAGCTCAAGTTAGCAGTAATAATAGTAGCACTGGAGTAAATAACAAATAGAAGGAGATGAGGAAAAGAGGAGTTAAATCTTGGCCCACATCCACTGTGAGTGTGTGAGTAAGAATCACTAAAATGAGGGCACTAATGATTTGTGATGCAATCTCTCATTTTCTCTCTCTACTGTGTATACAAACAGAGTTTTTACTAGGTTTGTCATTTTGGATCCCCTCCAAGGTAGGGGAAAACATGTATATATAGTGTATTGTACCCTCTAATCATACAATGAGCATGTATATGAGGATCGAACCAGTATCCTTTTGACACCTGGATAATCTCATGTAGATAATGATGACTAAATATTCCCACATGTACGAGGAATGATTTAGTTATAACTTCCTTGCTCACGTGTTCTAAGTCTCCCATGTGCTTGTGTATTCTCGAACCTGTGACATCATCTGATGGAACCTTGGCCTATACGATTATGACGTTGTGAAGTCCAATAGTTGCCTTGTCCTACCAATATTAAGTGTTACCTCGACCTGAATGATCAGCCGAGGTTAGTTATGAGGTTGGATGCAGTGTCGGCTGAAGTAGTGGACGGGATTGGCAGTAGTTTGAGCCCACAAGATGTTGTTGACCTCGGCTGCTGGCCAGTCGAGGTTGGTCAATGAGGAGCCGACCTTATAGAAGATGACCTTTCTGACGGCTGCTGTAAGCTTCATAATAACTCAGCTATGAGACAGGCCGAGGTTAATGACCCCAAGTTCGAGAGTACACTCGGGGTGTATCAGTGTCCAAGATTCTTTTAACCCTTTACCTTTTTATTTTAATTTCACTATCAATGGCTTCCATCTTAGAAACCCTAGATGTGTATTCCAAATTTAAAGAAACCATTGATGAGAGTATGGAAGATTTCTCTATTATAGTTGGGGACATCATCTGGCCTATTGTTTATAGGTTCATTTTTTTCAAAATGAGCTTAATCTAAAATTTTCACTATACTATCCTAGATTTGGGGAGCAAACTCATCAAGGTTCCCTATTTCTTAAAATTTAGAGTTTAGCTTAGACAAATAGATATTGAAAAGAGGATAAAATGGGTACACTGCATCCTTCAAGTGAAGTCTAGCTCATTAGAGAAGATCGGCATTCTTAGTGCAATTATACTCAACTTATTGAATACGATCCTTTTGTTATCTTCAATGCCATTCAATTTAGAACTCTACGTTCAATTTCTTTGAATTTTATTTTGGGATGGCTGGGCCCACTGTGTTGAACATCTACCAGTTGATGAGATTTAAAGCCATTGGATAGGATGTTCATCAACATATGTTACTGTATAATTGCCCTGAGTAGTTAAAAAAATGATAATACCTCTCTGGCTTATTCCACCATTATGAGGATATACAAAAAGATTGCTAGTACTCTAATTGGCAGAGGATATTATTACTTACTTTTGTTATGGATATCAAGGCATGTTTTTTTTTATCAAGTCTTATCGTGTGATTTTAGTGCACTTTTTCTGGCATTAATTTTGGCTAAGGGTAGGGAAGTGTCTTTTGCATTTTTACTTATTGAGTTCTCGTTATAGAACTTGCTCTGAACTACAGACTGGCCCCTTCAATGCTAATTAGGGTGGGATATTGTGGGTCGTCCAAATGTGTTTTAGGCCTATTTTCATGAGATTGACAACTTGGGCTTTATCTTCCAATAAGAGCTTCAAAGCTCTTATAGGTATTATAAAAGGTTTAAGCTATGATCATCCTCGACTCCTGCTTCAACCTTTATTGAAAGCTACCAAAGGACCTCAGTGTCTTATCCCAATTTTGAATGATCCCTCCCTTAGTAAGGAAAAAGACTCTTTTTGGGGGAGTTTCCAAATTCCCTAAGATATTTTTTGCATCACTTTGCCTTTTAAAGCCTTTGGGGTTAATGTCTTATCGCGAGCTCTATTTTTTGCTCAGTTCTCAAGACAATTTGGTTTGTACCAAGCCATCCACATTCTTAATGGGAGTGATGCTAACCTTTTTTTGCTTTCCAAATCTTCTAATGTCCACGAGGAAGCTATTCTGGACATATTTGTGAGTTATGTTAAAGTTCAAAGAACTTTTAGCATAAATGGTGTAAAGTTTGATGCTGGAGTGACTAAGGATTTTTCAAAATGGTGGTCACTTCATGTTAAGAATCACTTACGTCCAAAACATAAGGTCAATGACCCATTTGTGACTTATTCCTCGAGTAAGGTCCTTTTTTATTTTTATATCGTGTTTTTTGGCTTCTTTTGGCATTTTACTTAATCATTTTATGTTGTAGGTGTCTCTTCTACTATTGATTATACCTCTTTTTAAAATAGATAACTTGTATTGGTCAAAGAATAGGAGGAATGAGAAAACTTGTATTTGTTGAAGAATAGGAGGAATAAGAAGAAGAGTGTGTGACACCTCTTGTTCGTCAATCGAAAAAGAAGTCATCTTTTAAGGCCCTACTTGGTAATTTAATCCTGTTTATGAACCCATTGAACCTCCATTGAAGGATATATTTAATGTTCCATAAAAGAAGAGGGTGGCCATATCTATGAGGCCTATTTTGAAGGTTAATATGACATGTATACCAATATTTAATCCTTGACAGAATTTATTATATGTTTTGTTATACTTTAGTATTGACACACCTGCCCTTCTAACTTCAAATTATTTTTTCCTTTTGAAACTCCAACTATAGCTTCTACTATGGTAAATGATTCCTTTCTAACTATGGATTCAAAATCTCCTCCACCTTCAACTCTAATCTCCATACTAGTTGGTACTCCTACTCAGGAGTTTATTCTTGCTTCGAATCCAATTCATATTATGGATTCTTCTCTAATTGGTGTTAATTCTCATGCTTCCACTCTTGGTCTCGCTGAAGACTCTTTTATCACTTTACCCTTTATGGTAGAGGAGGAAAATAAGGGTAGTAGTCCTCATAAAACCAATATTTGATCATTCACTACCCCATTCCTTCTGAGACTATCCCACAGTCACAAGTCACGCCTTCGAAGGACGCTTCTCCACCAAATGAAACCCTATCACCAACTATGAGTATTACGGAGTTGATGTCCCCTAATGAACTTGATTCTTTTCAAGACAAACTCCGACAAAGGATGTTTCGATCCCCCTATCAACTAACAACTAAGTCTTCTTCTATTGTCAAGAAATAACTACATATTCTCCTTCAGACCCAAATAACTTCCTCCTTTTGACACCTAGATTCTTCAAAATCTTTGAAATTTCTTTGAAGCAATGCAAGAGTGCCATTTGAGGCTCTTTTTGACTTTACTTTTCTTATGCATTAAAGTTATCATGATCTAGACTTTCTCATCTTAGGGGTACTAGACAAACATTGTAAAAGAGTTGGTGACTAGTGTCTCTTTCTTGTAATTTATCTTGGAATAATGTCTCAATTTGATAAAAAAAAGATGTCAATTTGTATTCCGACTAATCCCAATATTCTCATAAAAATTTAATGTAGTTAGGGGTTTAATGATTTGAAGACCATTAAGGCTAGGAGGTTTGCTATTTTTCTTGAAAAAGATTAATTGGAGAAAAACTATCCTTAGTTAACATTGAGCTGGAGGTGAGTGTTCGGGAGGAGACTGACTACCAATTAAGTTTGAACCTTCTAGTTAGGAAGATGAAACTATCTACTAGAAATTCAACTTCGTTTTAGGAGAGGCAAGTTCAAATAAATACCTAGAAAGCAATGTACCAGGACCATTGGGCCAACTTTAGGTATTTTGTAACAAAGCATTTAAACAATACATAAATGAAAGTGATGTTTAGTGCATAAATGTGATTAAATATGTGCAAAATTTCTTCATCCATGGTTGAATCCTTCCTAATGCAAATTCTAATATGGTTGCCTTGATTCCTAAGGTGGATGGTGCTAATTATTTCTCTCAATTTAGACCCATTACTATGATTAATTTCATTTTCAAAATCATCCGCACAATTTTAGCAGATAGATTGGGAAGCATAGTTTTTAAAATTTATGCTCTTAATCAAGTTGATTTTATTAAGGGAAGAAACATTTATGAAAGTATTGGTCTTGTCTTTGAAGGATTTAATGTGCTAGATAAAAAGTCTTTTGGTGGGAGCTTATGTTTGAAGGTGGATATTGCTAAGGCATTTGATACTATAATGTGGAGTTTTATTGTTGCCGTTCTTGATGATTTTGGATTGTTCTCTTAATTGATGGATTGGATAGAGGACCTTCTTAAATTAGCGAAGCTGTCCATCCATATAAATGGCATTTTTTTATGGTTTTTTCTCTGATTTTATGGGGTTAGGTAAGGAGAAACCCTCACCCCTCTTTTGTTCTGTATAGAAAAAAGGGTCCTAAATAAAGTTCTTTCTCTTATCTATGATGGGTATATTCTTCCAATATATGTTAGAAATAGTAATTGCAGAATAAACGAAATAACCCAAACTCGAAATAGATAAAATTAGAAGGACTTATCGATCGAGGTTTGTGTTTGACACAAAGCCCTAAAGGTGAAATTGCTCGCTGATATTTGTAGTTGTCAGCCTCGTGACATACACCTCCCAGGATTCAACGATCAGATTTAAACACCAGCTTTGTGTTAAATCTTCGAACTCTCAGGATACTCCAGCACTCCCAAAAAAGTGACAAACATAAATGTATTTTTAGAAAATAGCAAAAGAATTTTTGCACAGAAAGTGATTTTCAGAGTATAGCAACAGTATTTTTGCAGAAAACGTGAGAGAGATTTTTCAATCTTTTTTTGACTCTGTAGCCTTTTCTTATATAAGGGAAATGGTAAAAAATGTGGGTAGAGGTTTTATCCAACTAACCCACTAATATCTCCACTAACAACTATAGTGGAAGACATAGTAAAAGACTTAGAACAGTTTAAAATTAAAACGATTTTGAAAATATTTAATGCATATTAGAAATTCACAAGAGCCCAAGGCCCAATCTTTGACCCTTAATAATTAGTGTGCTCCCTAGGACTTGAACCCAAGACCTCATGCACACCCCCCACTAACTTACCACTTGGCCACTCCTACTAACTTATTTACTTCATTCAAAATAAATATATATACCAATAATATACATTCCCAACAATCCCTCACATGAATGAAATAAATAAATAAGTAAAATAAAAAGACGCTCTGGATTATCATAAGGAGTAACGTATAAGGCGAAGGTGTCATTCGACTTGAACCTTTGCTTTGTGATGATCTATTGAGTTTACCGGTTGATAATGAACTAATGTCTTGAACTATTTCACCGTTGTTGTAAACTTAAGTCAATAGAACACACACGTGACTCCCAAAAATCATCATCGAGTTCCCACAGTTGTGCTCGTTTCGGCCTTGAACATGCCCAGGTTTCTTGAGTGCTCTAGAGAATCAGCCTTAATTCTCATAGGAAGCGGCCCCACTACCACACTCATATAGGTGCTTCTATCAAGAGTGTATTGTATCTCACACCCCACTGAATAACAGCTATAGAAAGCATTAAGAGATTAAATCTCATCCTCCATCGATACAGAGGTACTACATCATAGGAATGAGTTTTAAGTAAAACTTAAATTTATATCCCCACAAATCACTCATATAACTTTGTTATCCCATTGAACCCAGATCTTGGGATCTCCAGTCATATGGGTTGGGTTTCCATTATAGGTGATTTAGATATTAATAGGCTTTAGGCCCATTCCCCTCGATGTTTGATAAACTAGCTCTCTAGCTAGACCTTTAGTCAATGGATCTGCCAGGTTTTCCTTTGACTTGACATAGTCAACTGCTATAACTCCATCTTTCAATAATTGTCTCACTATGTTGTGTCTCCTCCTGATATGTCTAGACTTTCCGTTGTAGGAGTTATTATGTGCTCTTGCGATCGCTGCTTGACTGTCACAGTGAATGGACAAGGCTGGAACTGATTTAGGCCACAAATGAATATCTAATATGAAGTTCCTTAACCATTCAGCCTCTTCGTTTGCTTTATCCAATGCTATGAACTCTGACTCCATAGTGGATCTAGCTATGCCCGTTTGCTTGATAGATTTCCAAGATATAGCGCCTCCTGCCAAGGCAAAAATATAGCCACTCGTAGACTTACATTCACCACTATCAGAAATCCAATTAGCATCACAAAAGCTTTCAATTACAGCAGGACATCTAATATAATGAATACCATAATTTATTGTGTATTTTAGATATCTCAAAACTCTAATCAAAGCGTCCCAATGTTCATTATTAGGATTACAAGTGTATCTGCTAAGTCTACCCACAACATATGCAATATCAAGTCTAGTGCAATTCATAAGATATGTTAGACTACCAATAACTCTAGAATATTCTAGTGATGATACACCAGGACCCGAATGTTTCCTTAAGTGATAACTAGGGTCATAAGGTGTTTTAGCAGGAGTATAATTAAATTGTTCAAATTTTCTAAGAACTTTCTCTACATAATGAGATTGGGTTAAAACAATTCCTTCAGAATTTTTAATGATTTTAATTCCAAGTATAACATCAGCAACACCCAAATCTTTCATATCAAATTGCTTATTAAGGAAACTTTTAGTTTTATTAACTACATCCATATCAGTTCCAAAAATAAGCATATCATCCACATATAAGCAAATAATCACACCAGAATTATCATTGAATTTGCTATAAATACATTTATCCGCTTCATTAATGTTAAAACTATTAGAGATCATTACTTGATCAAATTTTTCATGCCATTGTTTAGGAGCTTATTTTAGTCCATATAAAGTTTTTTTAAGTCTACACACTTTTTGATCTAGGCCTTGGACTATAAACTCCTCGGGTTGATCCATATAAATTTCTTCTTCAAGATCTCCATTCAAAAAGGCCGTTTTAGCATCCATTTGATGAATTATCAGATTATGTAATGAAGCAATAGCAATTAATATCCTAATAGATGTAATTCTAGTAACAGGAGAGTAAGTATCAAAGAAATCAATTCCTTCCTTTTGCCTATAGCCTTTAGCTACCAATCTTGCCTTAAATTTATCAGTAGAACCATCAACTTTTAATTTCTTTTTAAAAATCCATTTGCATCCAATAGTTTTACATCCTTTAGGAAAGTCTACTAACTCCCACATGTTGTTAGAAATAATAGAATCATATTCACTATTAATAGTTTCTTTCCAAAAAATAGAATCGGGTGAGGACATTGCCTCACTAAAAGTGACGGGGTCATTTTCTATTAAGTACGTTAAAAATTCAGGACCAAAAGAAGTAGCTATCCTAGGTCTTTTACTTTTCCTAATTTCTATATCTTTTGAATTTGGAGATTCATTTCTAACACTAAAACCCACTAGAACAGAACTACTAGTTCCCTCACTTCTCACTTTAAAAGGAAATTTGTCCTCATAAAATTCAGCATCTCTTGACTCGAAAATAGTGTTTTTATCCATATATTGATTTTTAGAATCAATTACAAGAAACTTATAAGCATTACTGTTTTTAGCATAACCTATAAAAACACAATCAATAGTCTTTGGGCCAAGTTTAGTGTTTCCAATTATTTTTCAACTTCTAATTTATAAGAAATAAATTTTGAGAAACACTCATCTTTACTCGTAAGGAGATAAATATAACAATAACCAGAGTAATCATCAATAAAAGTAACAAAGTATTTATTTCCACCACGTGTCACATAACCTTTTAAATCACAAAGATCAGAATGTATTAAACTTAAAACAGTTGAACTTCTTTCGACACTTAGAAAAGGTTTTTTAGCATTTTTTGATTCAACACATATTTCACATTTAGAGTTGGTAGAAATATCAGATTTTGGTATGTTTTCCAAAAACATTAATTTTTTAATGGATGCCTTATTTACATGACCAAGTCTAAAATGCCACATATTACCAGAGTCAATCAAATAAGCAGAAGAAGTAGATGTTTTATTATTATCAGCCACGGTTACATTTAGCTTGAAAAGACCCTCATGAACAAAACCTTTCCCCACAAAAGCACCCCCCTTAGTCACAACTACCTTATCACTCTCTAGAACAATTTTAAAACCTTTCTTAACTAAGACAAAACTAGACACCAGATCCTTCTTAACCCCAGGGACATACAAAACATTTTTCAAGGTAAGAACGTTTCCTGAAGTGAACTTTAAAACTACGGTTCCCTTTCCCTCAACCTTAGACGAAGAGGAATTTCCCATGTACAGACGTTCATCCCCACCCACAGCAGTGAAGGTAGTGAAGGCACCTCTCATACCGCAAATATGTTTGGTGGCGCCATAATCAAGCCACCAGTCTGTCATGTTACTCACAATGTTTGCCTCGGTCACAACAGCAGAAAAGTTACCCTCCTCGGTTACATTTGCTTGAGGCTTCACATCTTGACTCTTCCTAAACTTGCAATCTTTAGCGTAATGACCTGGTTTTCCATATACATAGCATTGACCTGCAGGTTTAGATTTAAACTGAGGTTTAGAATTTTTATTCTTATCGTTAGGTTTGAATTTATGGTTGGACCTCAAATTCTGGTTTGGTTTATGGTACCCATGTTTCTGGTTTGAATGGTTAGTCTTAGACTGGTTCTGCTTTTGGTTTCCATTTGATTTTCCTTCTACCAAATTAGCCTTAGAACTAAATTTAGAATTTTTCTCTCTAAGTTCTGCATTCCTATTATCTTCCTCAATTCTCAAACGAACTATCAAATCTTCTAGTGACATCTCCTTTTTCTTATGTTTCAGACCGTTTTTGTAATCTTTCCAAAAAGGTGGCAGTTTTTCAATTATAGAAAATACCTGAAATCCCTCATATATATTATAACCCTCGGCCAGAATTTCATGAATAATAATTTGTAGTTCTTCCAGTTGCGATACAACAGATTTATTATCTTCCATTTTAAAATCCAAAAATTTTCCAACCACAAATTTTTTAGACACAGCATCTTCAGTTGCATATTTTTTATCCAGTAAGTTCCATAATTCTTTAGCAGTAGGACATGACCAATAAACATCATACAGTTCAAGGCAGAGACAATTCAGAATATAATTCCTACACATATAATCTCTTTGTTTCCAAACAATTAGTTCTTCAGGTACAGAAGGTCTATCAGATGCAATAACGTCAACGACCTTAAGAGTTGTTAGGTAAAATTGCAGTTTCATTTGCCATCTCTTAAAATTCTTTCCATCAAACAATTCAAGTTTTTCAGCGTATTTTGCATTAGGATTTTCCATAGCAGATTGTAGAATAACAACAGAATTTCACCTTTAGATTGTTGGAAATAGTAATTGCAGAATAAACGAAATAACCCAAATTCGAAATAGATAAAATTAGAAGGACTTATCGATCGAGGTTTGTGTTTGACACAAAGTCCTAAAGGTGAAATTGCTCGCTGATATTTGTAGCTGTTAGCCTCGTGAACATACACCTCCCATGATTCAACGATCAGATTTAAACACCAACTTTGTGTTAAATCTTCGAACTCTCAGGATACTCCAGCACTCCCAAAAAAGTGACGAACATAAATGTATTTTCAGAAAATAGCAAAAGAATTTTTGCACAGAAAGTGATTTTCAGAGTATAGTAAAAGTATTTTTGCAGATAACGTGAGAGAGATTTTTCAATCGTTTTTTTGACTCTGTAGCCTTTTCTTATATAAGGGAAATGGTAAAAAATGTGGGTAGAGGTTTTAGCCAACTAACCCACTAATATCTCCACTAACAGCCAATGTTCTAAAAAACGCGGGGCGTGATTGAGGCGTGGAGGCCAAGCCTTAACCCTTAGAAGCCTAGGCGGGCCTAGGCGTGAAAAGGCGTTTAGGCCTTCTTAATATATTTTAATATTTTTTAACCATAACAAGGCTATTGAAATATAAAAATTGTACATATCATAAAAATATGTCTGAATATATGCAAATTAAAATACTATTTGATTATTTTGGATGAGATAATGGTCCGGTTTGTAAAATTTTTTTTAAAAGGCGACATCGTTTCACTAAAGCATTGTTGTTTTTAGAAAAAAAGTGCGCCTTAAGGATTTTACCAAGAATAAGGCGTGAAAAGCGTAAGGCGAGCCGTTTCTTCCAAGCCTTAAGCCTATGCGGGTATTTTAGAACAGTGCTAACAGCTATAGTGGAAGAAATAATCAAAGACTTAAAACGGTTTAAAATTAAAAGGATTTTGAAAAGATTTAATGCATATTAGAAATTCCCAAGAGCCCAAGGCCCAAGGTCCAATCTTTGACCTTAGGACTTGAACCCAAGACCTCATGCACACACCCCCACTAACTTAGCACTTGACCACTCCCACTAACTTATTTACTTCATTCAAAATAAATATATATACCAATAATATACATACCCAACAATATATACCCCTCCTGGGTGTCAAGTTTATCCCATTCCTCTATGCTGATGATTTAATCATTTGTGGTAGAGCTCATAAAAGATATATCCAAACTCTTATGATTTTTTTAGACAGGTACTCTGGTCTCTCTTGGAAACATATTAATAAAGCTAAAAGTTCTTTATACTTAGGAAATTTGTTATGGGTAGAAAAACTTCTATTTCTGATCTTCTTGGTATCAAAGAAGGAAGTGTCCTTTTCATTTATTTGGGTGTTCCAATTTTCAAAGGTAAGCCTAAGAGAATCCATTTGAAGGCCATTGCTAATAAATCCAAAGCTAAGCTTACTTTTTGGAAAGGAAAATTCCTTACAACTTCTTATAGAACTCAACTCATCCAATCCATTTTTCAAAACATGTTGCTTCATTATTTTAGAATATACCAGTGGCCTATTTTCCTCATTAAGGATTTATCTACTTGGACAAAAGAAATTATTTGTTTTGGAGATGTTTATTCTAAAAATATTATCACTGCCAATTGGGATAAAATGTGTTCTCCACATAATGAAGGTGGTCTTGGTGTCAAAATCTTTATGTTATGAATAATGTATCTTTTGGAAGCCTCTCTCGGTCCATTATCAATTAAAAATCCCCATTTCATGTTTTCATGAGGCATAGATATAAAATCTCCACTTTAATATGTATAGAACCCTATATGTCCTCTTCTGTTTAGTCTAACATTAAAGATTCTTTGGTTTGCATACATTTTCACAACAGATGGATTATTTGAAATGACTAGTTGATTTCTCCTTGGAATGATATCTAGCTCAATATTTCTATTGTTAATATTATGAACAAAAAATGTTTTCCCAGAAATGATCTAAGGTTAACGAGATTATCAACAATGATGAACAGTTTGTCCCCCAGATTTTTAGAATCACCATGCCTCAAGTGGTCAGTTTGATTCAACAGGCTTGCAAACCATGCTTCAGTATTGATGAAAAATTGATTTGGAAACCTTCTCACGATAGTATTCTTTCTTATAAAGAGGGTTGGAGTTTTGGCAGACGACACTTCTAACTTAAGAATAAGGACCGAACATGTGTCAAATGGCGGTGAGCCCAAAAAAGAGAGAGTGTGTGCCTATAATTTAGGCGATAATTTCTGGGTGCACCGTTAGATAACACATGTTCAATCCGCATTCTTAAAATGCGGACTAGTCCACACAAAAGCATATATATATATATAGTTTTTTTTTTTTTTTTGGAAACTTCTACCGGGGCCACCGCCCCCCTTGGGCCTTATGTGGCTCCGCCACTGCTTCTAAGAGGACAATCGGTTTAAACTCATATCGTCCATCTTCTTTCCCCCCAAATTTTCTTTTTTAGGTTGAAAATTTCTTCATAACAAGTGCCACTAATGACAATATTCAACGTAAAGGAATTCCTATAGTCTCCTTTTGCCTTCTTTGCGATAAATTTTTCTATGAGACTTGCTTTCATCTTTTCTTTAGATGTATTTTGTCTCAGAAATCTGGATATGTGTAGGTGTAGCTGATCCATTTCATATTATATTCCCTAATAATGACATTTACGAGGATTATTGGGCGGCTCCTTATTAATTTTTGGGTCTTATTCCTCAACTCAAGAATATTTGGTTGATGACTTTTCTTTACACCCTCATGAGTATCTGGAAGGCTAGAAACAATCTCAGATTTGAAGATATTATTTCTTTCATATATAACATCATTCAAAGCATTAAAGTTTGTATTATCAGAGCTAGTTCTTTTTATCCCGGTTATATTATCGGGCCTAAAGATCTTAAAATTTGTGATAATCTCAGCATCACCATTCATTTAAGAAAAGCTAAAAAAATTTAGTAACTTAGCACCCCCTTCTTATGGTACCATACAAATCAATACTGATGGGATGGCTCCTAATTCTGATGATGTCGCTACTTGTGGTGGGGTTTTACAAAACTTTTAAGGTGATTTTATTGGTTTTTTTACGGTCTCTTGGTATTCAGAATGCCTTTTATGCAGAGCTAGGGGCTACCATTATAGCCGTGAATTATGCTTATCACAAGTGTTGGTTCAATATATGGCTTGAGTTTGACTCTTTGACTCTTATGTAGTGCTTTCATTCTCCTTCTTTCCATCCTACTTGGCAATTGATCATAGCTTGGGATAAGTGTAAATGGCAACTAAACCACATGACATGCATAATTTCAGATATTTTTAGAGAGGGGAACATGGTGGCTGACAAGATTGCTAATTTGGGCATTAATTACTGAAATCCTCATTAGTGGACTGACCCTCTAACTGAAATACTAGGGCTCCTTGGATATGATTTTTTTAGGAATGCCAAGATATAAATTTAGTTTACTTGATGATTTTTGTCATCTTTCATTTATTTTACAATTTATACTCCATTACTATATTTCCCTATGTTGTATGCCATTAGGGAAATGATTTTTCTCCCTCTTTTTCTTCTTCTATTAATAAAACTTAATATTCTTATAAAAAAATTTCATTACATACTTTTGTTTTTACTGCCTCGCTTCCCATATAATTAGATAATATAATTTTAGGAACCTAGCATTTGTTTTTCTTATGTGAATATTAAAATTCCTATAGGGTGTAGGTTTCTAATATGGACAGGGTAAAACAATCCAATTTTTAATCTTTCAAAATTAAATGTTGAACTTAACCAAATTAACCTAAAGTAAACTTATTATCAATTTTAAACTTATAACCAATTTTAAACAAGTTATGATCAAACAGATTAACTAAATTTATGTTAACCTGAAACATACATCTAGGCGAGTGCATGATAAAATAACTAAATCAAACCACAACGCCCACTGTACGAGGAAAATACAAATGGAAAAAACCTCGGACGACCCAACTAACTCTATTCACTATGATACATAATTATAAAATAAATGACTCGATGCCCTCACAAGCATTGACGCATCTTTATTCTTCAACCACTCCTCCACAACGACGCATAGGAGTCTACCTACACTGTGCCATAATGCGTGATTCCACACACGCCTTGGTATCCATCGAATAGGATATAAAATAATCACACATGGAGTCCACCGTATGTAAACAAACTAGGCACAAAATACAACACATGAAACATTTCTCAATAAATGTTCAGAATAAATCTTTAGTGCCAAAAACAGGATCTTCGAAGTATGTTAAGATGAACCCTTGGATCCTAAATAACTTGGGTGAAAGCTAAGGTTCTCGAGAGATTTTTAATAAAATTTTGGAAGTCAAAAGATAATTTTTTGCCTCAAATAAACTGTTGCTCCGCACTCCTATATATAGTAGGTTATTCCAATTTCGAGATAAGAATGAATTTATTTTTGGAAAATCTCAAAATTATAAAAAACGCACATACTCGTTCAAATCAGGTACATCACATTGGAACGAAGTACCTCATCTTGTTCCAATCTGATTCTAATAAAACTTCCAATAAGATTCCAAAGAAGAATAAAATGATTGTTTGATTTGTTCGTTGGAATCCTGTGTAAAGAAGCATTAATTCCCCTCATAATTGCCTCCAAATATATCGATAATGAAATAATTACAAAAACCTAATTATTACAACCATATCGAACTAGGAGCAAAAAATAACTATGAATAAACCACCATACGATCCATTCAAATTGAAAAACATGTGCGACCATAATGGAAGGGATTCAACCAAAGAATATTAACAAAACCATGTCAGCATGGAAACATACAAAAAGATGTACAATCTCATAACATGCAAAACTAGGGTTTTCTTATTTGACAACATGAATCTTTCCAGTGAATGATTAATCTAAACAATGGGCTCTAATACCAATTCTTAAGCATCAATAAATGATGAATACAAATTTTTAGCCTTTGAATCTTGGATCAATTAAAAAATAGAAAGAAGAAAATCCACTACTAGGGTTACAGATACAATACCTTTACGGATCCGGTTGCAATCCGATTGGAGAAAGTTATTTGATGATGATATGGGTTGCCTTCTTTTAAATCTCCAAATTATTTTTTTAACTTTCCATAATGCTTGGATTTTCTAGTATATTATCAACCCAAAGTTAGGTCGGTGTGTAGGCACCTTCGAAGAAGAAAACTTTTAATTTTGAGTGAGATATGGTCCTCTCTCTATAGGCACCTTCATAAAAATATGAATAGTATTTTAACTCACCCCTCTAAAACCTAATAATGACTTACATAGCTTATAACCCCTTCTCAAACCAATATATACTAGTTTAAGAGGTGGGATTGGGCTGAGATGGGTTTTCTTGAGAATCTAGGCCAAACTACTTGGGCCTATGGACTGTACTAGGGACCTAAGACAAAGAATTAAATTGGCTTCCAAATAAATACTCGAAAATCCCCAATTACAAATTTCATAATTAATTTCCTTTATTTAATCATAATTAATTCCATTAAATAATTATGACTTCACTCCAATTTAATTATCTCATAAATCACTCAGATATGATAAGGTCTTACTTGAAAAGTTGATAATGGTACATAATATTATTCTCCACATCAAGCTTTCAATACCTGCTTGGTCAAACGAATTTCTCGCTAATTGACTTTAACCAACATCTAACCAATTCTATGATTATCATAATTCACTTAGTTTTTTACTCCACTGGATTATAAAATAATCCACTAATCAGGTTTGGTGAAAACAAATCTTGTAAGTCTATCAAGGGGGTATCGTAATCCAAGGTAACCTAAGATGCGGAGTCCTCCGAATTAATATCTCATCTCTACTCACACAACTTTTACCTAATATTCAGGGATCATTTGATTCAGTCTAAAATCCAATAGCACCCATATCAATCAAAGAAATAATCATATAAGTGTTACAATCCTCATAATTCTTGGGATTCAGAATCTATGCACCCTTTGCAAAAGGTGTGATATTGTGTGAGTCTAATCAAGACATCCTTTAGACTCAAATCTCATGGGTGGTATTGTTCAATACATTCCCGAGATGTATCGATCACAATCCTTTGTCAAACTATCGTACAAGTTCTAGAACTATCATACATGTTCCCCTATTTTGAGAAAAACTATTTGGGTTGCATTGCAACCATTCCGATAGGATGTAAACTCCCTATCTAGGTTGTGAACATTTTAATAGTACTACAACTAAAATTTTAATCTCCATGTGATTAATCCAAAGCTGAGTCACCAGAATTCCTACTGAGCTCCATTGACATAAATTAGTATATGAAATAATACATTTAAACAAATATAAAGCATTCTCAAAAATTGATTCTCATTTGAAAAATGAATAAACAATCCTTATTAATTAAAATATAATATTCACATATGGTTTTAAGAATAGAACCCCGACAGATCTTACACCAATTGTAGTTCATAGAAGCAACTAATTTTTCATAAGAGAAAAATACTAGGGTAATACTTCATGGAAGTTACGATGTTCATATATGTAAGACGTGTCTATTTCTAAGTCCTATGAAAACTCATTTTGTACTAGTGGAATTATAGGGCAGGGTGTGATAGTGATTTTTTAGCGAGGGTTCGCACTCTATATTTTGCGTTCTTGTGGTTACATGGATTTTATTTTCTGAATTTATTTATTGCATCACCCACATGAAATTGTACTAATTAATTTTATTTGGAAAAACAAAAATCTAGTCCAATTAAAACAACCATTTCTTTAAAGTACGCATAGATTAATTATGTTTAATTAATTTGAAATGGATTCCTAGTCACATTTTTTCAATGTAACTAGTTAGGATTCTTTAGCTGTAAAAATAAGACCCCTAACTAAGAGGAGAGAATATGTTAAGAACTTGTTAACTTGTGCCACATTGTTCTTACAATTTGAATTTCAACTAACAACCCTAGAACTCCTTGAGAACCCCAACCTTTAATAGTGAGGTCTTTGCCCATGCGCATGCACATGGTTTCAGTTCTTAGGTGCATCCAGGATTAGGACATCTAGTGGAATCGTTAATGTGTATGATTTTTTTAGATTCATCACTCTTTTTTCCTTGAAATAGACAAAATACGGATTCGCCCTATAGGGTTAGATGTAAGGTTCTATTTTATGTGCGAAACAAAACTTCTTTGTATGAAAAATATATATTAAGGAGATGGATGGTGTTAGGAACCCACTTCGCCCTTTTGGTCTCAGTGTGAATATGATGTGCTTAACATCAACTTGGTGCATGAAAACCTAGGCATGTTGCTAAGGTATAAGTGTGCAGTAAAAGTGTATTTACAAAGTGGCATGCAATGTATATATAGACATTTGTGCTAATATGCATAAGTGAGTGCATGTACATTTGAATATGTATGAAACATGGAATCTAATGAGTGTGTGCATGTTTGTCATAAGTGATAATATAACTAATTTAGCTAATGTGTGTGTGTGTGTGTTTGCCATAGGTGCGATTATGGCAAATGTAACAAATGTGTGTGTGTTTTATATAAGTGCGAATATGTCAAAGAAAGAAAATGGGTGAGCGTGTTTAACATAAGTGTGAATATGGAAAATAAAAAAAATTAGTGCATGTGTTTGACATAAGTTCAAATATAAAAAGGTAGCGAAATGCGTGTGTATGTTTAACATAAGTGCGAATATGGAAATTGTATCAATTGTGTTCGTGTGTTTTACATAAATGCAAGTATGACAACGTAGCAAATTGTGTTCGTGTGTTTGACATATGGAAAAGGTTGAAAATGTGTGCATTTGTTTGACATAAATTTGAATATAACAAAGGTAGGAAAATGTGTGCATGTATTTGACATAAGTGTGGCAGAAAATAGGTGATATGACTACATGTGTTGATGCAGTTTGGGTGGGGTTTTAACTTTGTGTTTATGATTTGGAAGTAGTTTGTTAAAGAGGGATATGGTAACGTGATGTTGGACATTAGTTTGCAATGTTCAAGTACACTGTGGAAAATCTCTAAAATCTAAAATTGTTTGACAATAAGCGCTTTTGCAGTATGACACATGCTTATGCCTTAAGGCAGTGCCCTTTTAGGGACTATGCAGTATGATTAAGTAGCTCATATAAAAGACAATAGTCTCCTATTTTATGAAATATAATAGGATTGTTCTTAAAAACATAATTCTTTTCAATCAAGATAAAAATGATTTTTAGGGGTAAAACATGGATGTCCAATATTGATAAAATGTGTAGGGAAGAAAACCCTAGTTCCAAGAAAAGGTTCACTATCAATTGCAATTCTGGATAATATAGTCCTTAAATGAACATCAATTGTTGAAGCTAAATTGAGAGCATATAGTCTTATGTTTGAATATTTGTTTAAGGTGTTCAAAAATTCTTTTAAAGTCTATAAAAATTCACTACCATTTAGTAACAAGATCATGCCATACGACATAGATTTTTTCCTTTAGATACTACCTTTTAGGGAATATTTAGCCTTGTCTTGTAGATCATAAAATATTCAATAAATATTTTTTCTATAAATTTTTTTAAGTTGACTTTAAAAGGGAGGTTGTTTTGAAATTGACTTCCGAAACAAAAGCTACACGTTAAAAACCCATTTTGTGTTATCCTTTGGGATTCCTTGCGAAATTTACTTAGAGTGAATTCGAGGTAGGAGGGTGTAGGGTGCCCGGGAGAGTCTTAAATGGATGACACGAAGTGCGATGTGGTGTGTGTAAGAAAGTGACTAATAAGCAGTGTAACCGTACTCGAGAAGGGGTGTAGCATATTGAAACCACAAGAAAAGAAAGGAGAGAGTCACTAGAGGAGTAATCTTCCTATATATGGTATTTTCATTTTTGAGTATGAGGTTTTATTTTTCATTTCAGCTGGACAAGGCTCTCGTGTCTGTCTTTTCTTTCATATCAATATAGTTCATGTTGGATAAATGGGGATTGCCATATGGAATAGTTGTGGTCAAGATAAGGAGGTGATATACATAAAGGCATGCTCATGATATATCAAAGGTTGAAATTTGATACTTGTATGCATTTTGAGAGAGTCTTGGAAGAGGATTGGTTCAATTCGAGCCTGGAAGGTGCACAGTCAATTAGCCAGAGTGGCGTTGAAATTAGGGGAGATATTGTATGAATTATAGATGTTTAGAAACTCCAAATTATAATTCTCGTAGTAAAAAATACATCTCCCTTTCCTTAAGGATGGTGTGTTTTTAGACAATGTTTTCAACTCAAATAAACCGGGGGGTGGGGGGTGGGGGGGGGGGGGGGGGGGGGGTGAATAGGTTTTAGTTACAATTTCTATCCATTTTAAAATTCACTTGGCCATTTTTTTTTATTCAACCTAGTTAACGTGCATCTAAATGAGAGATTTAATGGATCTAAGTTAGTTAAGAAAATTAGGAACAAATCTAAGTTAATTATGTGAATTAACTGATGCAATCCCTAAAGCATTTTCACAAATGGATCATTTTGGATCCAACCGTATATCTAAGTGTGTGTCTTTGATAAAAAATGTGTACATGAACAAAAATCAACCACACAAGAGATACAAGTCAAGATATGGAGGAAACTAGTGATGAAAAAACATCGGTGCATTCTAGTTCTTATTCAATTTGAAAAGTAATTTTACACAATGCAAGAAAGTACCTCTCTCTTGTTCCCTAATAAGAAGTTACATATGGACGCTGAAACTCTCTCTCGTCCAAATGAGTGATATGTTAAAATCTCCATTAAACGAATATGGAAGTCATCCTTGTATCACACCATGCCGAACTCCTCAATATTGCAAACACGTCATTTTAGATCTTGGAGTGTAGAAATTAAAATTTACACATGAATCATGTAGAATTGAATCAAGGTGGATTTTAACTTCAAATCACTCTCAAATCTCATTAATCATGAATCAAATATAGATTTAAGTTTTTTTTTTCTCAAGATCAAATGAAATTGACAAGTGAATTATGTTTCTTTAATCAATTGCCTCGAAAATACTCTATGTGTGAGAAGTACTCAAGAAAAGAAAAAAAAGGGGGGGGGGGGGGGGGAACTCTTATTCATATAATTTTTAGAAAAATACGCAACATCCTGTACATGATTAAAAAGTTCACCGTGCGCACGATTTTGGGTAGAGGACTTGGTTACATTGAACACATGATAACCGTGTGCATAGTAAGATTTTATCCTCGTTCGCACTCTTTTAGGCAATAATAAAACTGGGAAGAAAATGTGCACGTCGTGCGCATGGTAAGGTGTTACACTCATGCGTATGAATTTAGGTAGAAAATTTTCCTTACCAAATCCATGCTGCCATGCGCATGGGTACAAAACCCAACCGCGCATACTATTGTGAAATAATAATTACTGAAAGTGAATGTGCTATTATAGTATAGCTAATGCAAGTATAGGTCGAACCCATAAGGATTTGTTAAATTTTATGAACTAGAGACTTTCTAACTAGAAAAATATTTATTTTCAAAAAAGACAGAGATGAAATAAACTAAACACACAAATAAAGAACTAAAAAATAAAGTTATAACTAATATGGTAAAGACTACTAGGACTTCAAATACATTTAACGTTTTTATTAGATTATGACAAATATCTAATTCAAAATTTTCTTTTCACAACTCAAAATCTACCGAATCTCTTCACATAAATTTTGTTAGATAAAAACATTAAAATTTGATTCAAAAATAATTTCGAACTCTTTTTAGATGCCAAAAATCCACATTCCCTTGAAAATGTCACTTCTAAGAATTTACGTTACACATAATCATGGACTATCCCCGTAAATATTATATAAAAAATTGGGGCATATACCAAATAGTCCTTTGAACTTCTTTTAATACATATATAGTCCAAGACTTTTTATTTTGCACCAAAAGTCCTTCACCATGCCAAAAAGACTTTACTATGCCGCTGGCGCGGACCTTTAAAAATAAGAGAATAAGGAATTTTTTGATACAAAATAAAAGACTTGAACTAAATATGTATTGAAAAATGTTTGAGGAATTTTTTTATACAAATCAGGGATCTACCCCAATAAGAAGGACAATCGATAGTCGATCCCAATAAATTTAGGGTGTGTTTGATAACACTAATTTTCCATGGAAAATGCAATATATGGAGTCATTTTCCATCTTTTGGATGTTTGATAAACAAAATTTTCTATGGAATTGATTTCTTTAAAACAAATCACGTAACCATTTTTTCCACAAAAGATGGAATTAAAAAACCTCCTCCCACCCTGTTATTCATTTTCCAGGAAAAAGACTTACCACACCAAAAAAATTGATAAAGAACTTATAAAATGAAGAAAAACCCAAAAATAATGAAAAAAAAATCCAGAAAGTGAATAAAACCCAAAAATAATATTAAAAAAATTCAAAAAGTGAATAAAACCTTAAAAATAATGAAAAACATCCAGAAAATGACTAAAAACCCAAATATAATGAAAAAAACACAGAAAGTGAATAAAACTCCAAAAATAATAAAAAAATACAAAAAATAAATTAAAAGCCCAAAAATAATGAAAAAAATTCACAAAATGAATAAAAACCCAAAAATAATGAAAAAAAATCTAGAATCTTATTAAAACTCCAAATATAATTTTAAAAATCCAAAATATGAATAAAAACCCAAAAATAATGAAAACAAATCCAGAAAGTGAATAAAAACCCAAAAATAGTGAAAAAAAATCCCCAAAGTGAATAAACCCCCAAAAATAATGGAAAAAAAATCCATAAATTGAATAAAAACCTAAAAATGATGAAAAACTACATAAAGTGAATAACTCCAAAAATAATGAAAAAAATACAGAAAATTAAAAAAAATTAAAAAATTCCAGAACGTGAATAAAAACCAAAAAAATGAAGTGATTAAAACCCCAGAAATAATGAAAAAATCCAGAAAAAGAATAAAAATAAAAAAAATAATGAAAAAAATCCAAAAAAAAACACCAAAATTAATGCAAAAAATAAAGACAGTGAATAACACTCCAAAATACAGAAAATGAATAAAAATTCAAAAATAATGAAAAAAATCCAAAAAGTGAATCAAACGCCCCCCCCACCCAAAATGAAAAAAATCCAGAAAATGAATAAAAATCCAAAAATAATGAAAAAAAAATACAGAAAGTGAATAAAACTTCAAAAATAATGAAAAAATACAAAAAATGAATAATCACGAAAAAAAATTAAACAAATTTGAGAACGTGAATAAAAACCCAAAAATAATGGAAAAAATCCATAAAGTGATCCCCACAAATAATTAAAATATCCAAAAAAAGAATAAAAATCCGAAAATAATGAAAAAAAATTCATAAAGTGAATAAAAACCCAAAAATAATGGAAAAAATACAGAAAGTGAATAAAACCCCCAAAATAATGGAAACAATCCAAAAAAAGAAAAAAAACACCAAAAATAATGAAAAAAATTACACAAAGTGAATAAAACTCCAAAAATACAGAAAATGAATAAAAATCCAAATATAATGAAAAAAAATCCAAAACGTGAATAAAACCCAAAAATAATGAAAAAAACTAGAGAAAGTGACTAAAAACCCCAAAATAATGAAAAAAAAACGAGATCGTGAATAAAAATCCGAAAATAACGAAAAAAATTCAGAAAGTGACTAAAAACCCAAATATAATGAAAATAAATAAATAAAGTGAATGAAACCCAAAAATAATGAAAAAAATTAAGAAAATGAATAAAAACCAAAAATTAATGAAATAATACAGAAAGTGAATAAAACGTCAAAAAAATGAAAAAACCCAAAAACAATGTAAAAAATACAGGAAGAGAATAAAACTCCAAAAATAATGAAAAAATACGAAAAATGAAAAAGAAACTCAAAAATATTAATGAAAATACATAAAGTGAATAAAACTCCAAAAATAATGGAAAAAATACATAAAATGAAAAAAAACCAAGAGTATTGAAAAAAATTCACAAAATGAATAAAAATCCAAAAAATAAAAAAAAATCAAAAAAAAAAAAAAATCAAAAAGTTGAATGAAAATCAAGAAATCATGAACAAAATCCAGAAATTTATTATGAGGTTAATATTTATTTTCTTGTTTTTTATTCATTTTCCATATTTTTTTATTTTTTGGAATTTTATTCCTTTTTTGATTTTTTTAATATTATTTTATTGGTTTTATTCAGTTTCTGTATTTTTTCGTTATTTTTGGGTTCGTGTTCACTATCTGGATTTTTTTTCATTATTTTTGGGATTTTATTCACTTGCTTTACTTTTTTTCATTATTTTTGGATTTTTATTCACTTTCTGGATTTTGTTTTCATTATTTTTGGGTTTTTATTCATTTTTTGGATTTTTTACATTATTTTTGGGGTCGTATTCACTTTTTGTTTTTTTTTTAATTTTTTTGGGTTTTTATTCATTTTTTTGATTTTTTTTATTATTTTTGGATTTCAATTCATTTTCTGGATTTTTTTCATGATTTTGGGGATTTTATTCACTTTTTGGATTTTTTTTTCATTTTTTGGGTTTTTTATTCACTTTTTGGGGTTTTTATTCACTTTGCTGGATTTTTTCCCATTACTTTTGAGTTTTTATTCATTTCCTAGGTATTTTTCATTATTTTTGGAGTTTTATTCTATTTCTGTATTTTTTCATCATTTTGGGTTTGGGTTTTTATTCACTTTCTATACTTTTTTTCATTATTTTTGGGTTTTTATTCATTTTTTGTATTTTTTTGCATTATTTTTGGGATTTTATTCACTTTCTGGATTTTTCCCCATTATTTTGGGGTTTTATTCACTTGTTGGATTTTTTTCATTATTTTTGGGTGTTTATTCATTTTCCCGATTTTTCTCCTTATTTTTGGGGTTTTATTCACATTTTAGATTTATTTATTTATTCTTTGGGATTTTTATTAATTTTCTGGGATTTTTATTATTTTTCTATTTTATATATATATATTTTATACTTTTTTCCATGGAAAATATTGGGAACCAAACACAAAAGATGGAAAGTAGAACATTTTCCACCTGGAAAATAATTGCAATCAAACAACACCAACAAATTTTTTCCATGGAAAATATTTCCAAGTTTTCAATTCCATGAAAATTGACTCTTGGCACTTATTTTCCATCTTATTTATCAAACACACCCTTATTGTAAGAAAGCCAGACATGCTGGGTTTTATAATAACCCCATGATAACATATCTATAAAAAGTGAAGAAATAACATTATTTTGAAAATATAAGGTTTAGCATTCCACTTGGGTTATTAATGTATTCACTTCTAAAATTCTTAGGGAAAACTTCAATAGAATCTAAGACAATCGATCTTTTGGAGGAGCACCCATGGTTAGCAAGAACGTCGGCACATTTATTTGTTTGTAATAAGATGATGGATTTGGCTGATTGGGATTTTGATGGACCAAGGATACACAATTCTATTATTAAGAATATCCACCAAAATTTTGATATTTAATTCTACAATCAAGTCGTATAGAAGAAGTAAAACATAAATTTGTAACCCATATAAAATAGCAAGAGCTTTAGCTTTGATTTTGGAGACATTACCAAAGAAAGCTTCATAACCTCTAGGAAATTGGCCCTACTAATTTCTAACCAATCCACCTCCACCGCTAAGACCTGGGTTGCCTTCTGAACAATCATTCACATTGCGCTTAAGAAAGCTATTGAGAAGGGGCCACCACTTATGTAAAGTTCCTGATTTGGGAGCCTCCATATGCGAGTCAAAAATGCTGAAATTGAAGAGATTTAATTTTTCAGGGAGTTTGGAGCACTCGTGTTCGTAAATGTGGAAGGTCGATTATTAGGAATTTCATTCTGTCTAACACTGGGGGAGAACCTTCAAATATGGCTTTACATTTAGTGGTCCAAATGAGTTAGCAAATGAATGCAGCACTCTGCATATCTTGCTTGAGGAAGACTTATGGGCATAAGACCACCAAGCAATCAAGTTGCCTCTAATACTTGTGTTTTGAACAATCATGCCACAAAGGTTACTGAAAAAGGACCATAAGTGTGAGGCCATATCGCTCTTACCAAATAGGTGGTCCTCATCCTCCTTAGTGAAGTTGTAGCAGCAACATCTGGAAGGGTCCCTTACTCTTTTAGATTGCATATTGAGGTTTTGGGGATGTCATTTGTGAAAGAGCCTCCAAAGAAAAACGGATGCTTTTAAAGGGATGCTCACAAGCCATATGAAGGAGTTTGACCTGGAAGACGTATATTTCTATCTAACCATCTTCCAAGCTGAGTGGAGGGAGAATTTACCATCATCATTAAGGTCTTG
This sequence comes from Sambucus nigra, assembly GCA_949130495.1. Lineage (NCBI taxonomy): Eukaryota > Viridiplantae > Streptophyta > Magnoliopsida > Dipsacales > Adoxaceae > Sambucus > Sambucus nigra. Next base: position 408,738,192 of record OX422218.1, on the reverse strand, counting down.
AAGATCCAATCTATTGTGTGGGCCACATTAAATGCCATATTAGAGGGAAGATAATTCAAGAGCCTCTCCATATCACACTTGCCATCGATAACCCATAAAGATAAAAATTTGGAATCATAATTAGAAATGCCTCAGGGAATAAGAGACCTTTCTCCTGTCCAATTATCCCAACCAAAACTAATTTCACCCTTCCCACTAAGCCACATTATAGATTCTTATGCTTTGCTTCTAATGTTAACCATCCTTTTCCAAATTGAAGACCATATTTGTTATCCACTTCACAGCGGTACTTTAATCTGTAGTACTTCGCCATAAGGAATTTAGGCCACAGAGAATTTTAAATCTAAAAAGCCACCATAATTTCAGACGATAAGAATCCAACCAGTCTGGCATAGATCCTGCATTTATCCCTTCTTGTTTACAAGGAAGGATAATATTAGACCATTTCGACAAGTGATTGTTGTATATTTTGTAAAATGCTAGCTTATTTGGTCAAACTTTAGAGTCAATTTTAATTAAGACACATATGTTAAAGGTGACGTGTCTTAATACCAATGTGTTCCTTGTAGCAAGGAGATTAATTTGGTATACTCACTTGTTCAAAATAGTGAAGTAATGAATGAAAAATTTAGACTTAAAGTGACCCATTTGAGTTTAAGCTAGATGGTGTAAAATAGCTAGTGGGTTTGTCCCACATTGGAAAAGTGGTAGAAAAGCTTGGAGTTAATATACACAAGTTATGGGACTAAGGTTTGGATGCCTTGGGCTATCACAACTCTTTGAAGGGGAGATGGCCTGCACTATGCATGTGTTGGGTTTGGGCCAAAAGCCCACACGCGCGCGCCGCCGTCCGTCCGGGTCGTGGGTTGTTCTTGAGCAACTATTAAATTTTAATTGACCTTTGGGCTTTAAAATTTATTTTCTGATCCAAAAAATCTGAATTAATTATTTTCCGCATTAATTAATTATTTAAAAAACACTGTCATTTTTAATTAATTAATTAAAACGTTAAGTTGAGAGATGCAACTTTTCAAACAGTCACATCTGTTCTGGGAAAAGCCATGAGTTGCAGCCCTTCACCACTTATAAAAATGACCATATGCAGTCCATTTAAGGCATTAAAAAATCTACCCGAATTCCCTACTACTGTCCTTGCTCCCTTCTTACTGCTTGAGAGTAATTCGCCATTGTTGGTTCGTGGGACTGTTGCACTGAAGTGCTTCTTGCGACAGTCGTTGACCGTTTCATCCTGGGAGGCAGACGCCCATTGTATTTTCCGTCAGCACCGTAGCGGGGGCGTATTCTGTCTTAAGGAGAGATAGTTTAACTTTCGACTTGGTCAAAAATCTGCAAGTGATTGTGTCAATCACAAACTGTATGTTCTTCTTTTCTCTCTTTACTGTTGCTGTTTATATGTAATTTCTGTTTATTTATTTAGTGAAATATTACTTTTTGTAATCCGGGGAACAACAATCTTAAGACAGAATATTTCTATATTTTTTGTGTTTTCACTAAATAAATATTTTTCTTAATTGAATTAGTTTCGCAACGTTTTACTTGTTTTATTTACATACTAAAACGTGTTTACATTGAATATATATTTTCTTACAATTTTTATTTTGGAAAAATTTATATACATTTCCTAAATTGCTTTGTGTTATTCAATAACAGAATAATGGCTACTGAATCCTCTGAAAATGTGATGTCTGTTCCTCAAAATGATGTGACGGTTAGCATTCCTAATACCGTTCCTACTCATTTAACTCATGGAGAAAAACCCGAAAAGTTTAATGGTACTGATTTCAAACGTTGGCAACAAAAGATGTTGTTCTATTTAACTACCATTAATCTTGCGAGGTTTATTAACGAAGATGCTCCCGTAGTTAATGAAAATGAAACGGATAAGACAACTTTGCTAGCTGTAGAAGCATGGAAACATTCAGATTTTATTTGCAAAAACTATATCCTTAATGGATTGGACAATACACTTTATAATGTATATAGTCCAATCAAAACCGCTAAACTGTTATGGGAGTCTTTGGATAAAAAATATAAAACCGAGGATGCCGGCATGAAAAAATTCGTGGTCGGTAGATTTCTCGAGTATAAAATGGTTGATTCAAAGACTGTCATAAGCCAAGTCCAAGAGCTTCAATTAATTTTTCATGAAATACTTGCTGAAAATATGGTCATAAGTGAAACATTTCAAGTTGCTACGGTAATTGAAAAATTACCCCCTTCTTGGAAAGATTTCAAAAATTATTTGAAGCATAAACGAAAAGAAATGGGACTTGAAGATTTAATTGTTCGGTTAAGGATAGAAGAAGATAATCGTAAATCTGAAAAGAAAAATGGTAACCATGCTATGTCTGCAAAAGCAAATATTGTTGAGGATGGACAAAAATTCAATAAAAAGAGGAAGCACAAAAATGAAGGCACAAGTCAACAAGGCGGTGCTAAGAAGTTCAAAGGAAAATGTTTTAATTGCAACAAAGAAGGTCATAGGGCCAAGGATTGTCGCAAGCCGAAAAAACAAGAGAACTTCAAGAAGAAAGCACCACAAGCCAACATGACAGAAGTTGATGCATTATCCGACGATGTTTCCAATGTTTCTCTCTCCGCAGTTGTATCTGAAGTAAATTTGGTGGGTAATACCAAAGAGTGGTGGGTTGATACCGGCGCTACACGCCATGTATGTTCCGATAAAAGCATGTTTACAACCTACCAACCAATTGCAAATGGAGAACAATTATTCATGGGAAACTCCTCCACCTCGAAGGTTGAAGGTAAAGGCAAAGTAGTGCTGAAAATGACTTCGGGGAAGCATCTCGCACTCAACGATGTATTGCATGTGCCTGACATTAAAAAGAACCTTGTCTCCGGTTCCGTGCTAAGCAAGAAAGGATTTAAGCTAGTCTTTATTGGAGACAAATTTGTACTAAGTAAAGATGGTGTAATACCCCGTACTTTTGACTATATTTATTTTGAGGATTAATTAATTAAATTGCGTATTAATTGGAAATTAATCCGGGTTATATATACTAATGTGATACGAGTTAGTATTTGATTATGTGCATATATGATTATATATGAACTTGGTATTATAAAATTTGTCGTGGGATTTATATACGGCATTTTAGAAATTTTGTTGAGACGCGTGGGACCGCCGCGTCACGGTATAATATTTTTGATAATAAAAAGTGAATTTAAAATCTATAATCCGTATGGTCGTTTTGAGTGAGCCAACGCGTCCGGAAGGGTCGAGATAGTCAGAAAACACTAGCCGGGGGTATAGTTTGGGTCCCGGGGTATTTTTAGGCCATTCCGGCACCATGAAGGGTATTTTAGTAATTGGGTATTTTTGGGTAATTAAAAGTGACGAAAATTGAGAGTTGTAATCTGATAAGGGATTGACCCAACCAACCTTTATTAACCCAACAAGCTACAGAGGTTTATAAAATTAGGTTTTCATTAGTTCCCCCAAAGCAAACCCTAGCCACCATAGCCTTTTGGAGAAGAAAGCTTGGAGAAGGAGAGAGAGAGAGGAATTCTGCAGAAATTCTTCATCAAATCAACATCAAATCAGAAATCAAACCAAGGCAAGTGTTTTAATCATATTTAAATTCGTAGAATGTTTCCTCCATGTTAGAAAATTGATAAATTACAACTGTTCTTGAAAGATAATGAAAACCCATGTAGTTTGAAGTTTAGAACTTGGAGATTATGAAGAGGATCGCATGTAGTATGATAGGTAGATGATTTTCCTTATATTAATTGTGATTTGAAGGAATTAAACGAAATAAATTCTGGGATTTGAGGATGATATAAACCTAGGGTTCATGTTCTAGAGAAATTGGGAAAAGTGTAGAGATTTGTAAATTTAGTTGATGGTATGATGATTTAACCCTTGAAAACATGTTAGGAGATGATGTAAATATGTTTAGGATGAATTAGAGACCCTAAAACGTTATTGGGATGAACTTTGGAGAAGGATTAAAGTGTTAAAAATGGTGAAAATCGAATTGGAAAGAAATCTGGGCCGAAACTGGCCACTCGTTAGAAGCAGTTTCCCAGGTCGTTCGAACGAGCTTCTAACGAGTTGACCAGTCGTTATTAACGAGTAGGGATTTTTCGTTCGATATCTCGTTCGAACGAGATATCGTTAGAAGGGCCAGTTCGTTCGAACGAACTGGGATCTCGTTCGAACAGCCTCGTTCGAACGAGACTTCTAACGACCTGACAGTCCAAACTCGTTCGAAGCCTCGTTCGAACGAGACTTCTAACGAGTTGACAGTTTGGTCCTTTTTGGACTGTTTTGATTTTTGGAGTCCCGGAAACTGGTTCGAGGGTAGAGTTAACATTCTTTGAGGATGTAAGGATAGATTTGGGACTTTTGGGTTATTGAGAGGAGTATTATACACTAGAGTTATATTCAATGAACCATTTGGGTTGAGACGTGAGTGTCTACTACGATGTGAGGATGAATTATGGCGCGTATAATTACAAACCGGAATACTACGAATTGTGATAATTATAGTTAGTACGAGAGTGCAATATGTACTACGATTAAAATACGGTATTACTAAGATGTGTGATTACTTAGTATTGGTATATGGATTGTGTGTATGACATACCTACCATACTTGCTATCACGGGAGGTTGCGTTCGCTTAGGACCCTCTAATCCTTGTGTGCCTACGGGGGGGATATAGACTGGTACCTTGATGAACATAGGTCATAGAAGGACTTATTGTGATATTAATAAGTCTGCATGATCATGGGAGCGTAGGTATGTGCGTGACCCATGTGATGGTGACTGTGTTCGCCTCCACTATTTGTGATTTGTATTATCTGGACTATTCCTGAGAGATTCGGAATATGTGATCCTTATGTACGTGATGGATAGCAGAGTATGTGTGCACCATAACTTAGATTGCGGGGTGCTTGTATCGTATATTTATGATGTGAATAATATACATTTAATTAATGGGAATACTCATGTTAATGTTGTAAATGTATTACAGTATTGTTTCGAGATATATAATGAGTTAACTGATAGTTATATCAATGGCATATTTAGTAACTGAGTTTACGTTAAACCTCTATTTAATTACGAGCGTTGTTATATTAAATGGAACCGAGTAAAATGGGTAGAACCTTTGGTGGTCTAGCTAGTTATGGTCAGTTAGCTAGTAGTATGGGTCGTTATAGATGGGTACTTACGTTAGGAGTGCACAGTTAGACGAGAGGTGAGGATATCATGCGAGTGTACGTCCTAACATGTACTTTGCATTTAATGTTTTAAATGTTTTTAAAACACTTGCAGGTTTTTAAAATATAACTCCACATTCGGGCTCTGACCCGTTTGCTTTTCAAATCTCTTTTTCTTTGTAAAACCATTTTAGGTGCCCAGCCACAAGGACACCAAGCATAGGTACTCATTCAGGTGACGAGCTGTAGCTGCTTGTGGAAGCTACAGGGATTTGCATGTAGACGCTTCTATCTCTTTGGATTCCAGAGTCACTATCTATCAGTTGTAGGGCATGTTGCCCATTCCTTTAGAGACATCTTTTACATTTCAGTATTCAGACTTTAGCATGTATTTGTTTCAGTTTTTCATTTCAGTTATGTGATTGTAGTGAGGAGTTTTCCTCCAGAATTTATTTACTCTATTGTGATGGTTATTCATTTTATTTCAGCATGGTGAATGGTGTTATATATTTCTTCATTTTACACTTGTTGCATGTTAATCAGACTTAAATTAAAATTTGGCAACTTGCTTTTTAAATACTAGGTGGTTAGAAATAATAAAATGTTTTCGACAGTGATGCTATTAACTGAGCCAACTTGGCATTTTGAATTAATTTTATAAAGGAGTAGCTACCCGGTATTTAATTAGTCGGGGTGTCACAGGTGGTATCAGAGCATCAGGTTCTAGTGTCCTTTAGGATCTGTACGGCTATTATGTTTCCGCTACGTTTTCCTTGATATAGAGCCTTATATTTTAGGACTGTTGTACTCTTTTTGTGTATGCTTCGTTCTTCAGCTATATTAAGTTTATAAACTGCGAACTTATAAACTTTGTTCTTATTTCAGATGCCTCCACGACGTGCACGACGAGTTCCCATGGATGATACGCCCGAACCACAGCCCGCTCCAGTTCAGGTCATGTTGAACGCCGCTGAGGTTGCAGCTATAGTAGCTCAAGCGGTGAATGCCGCGATTGCCGTGATTCAGCAGGCACCACCACAGGCGCCGGTTGCCGTGCCAGTACAGGTTAATGCATTCCCGTCTGCTTGGGAGCGTGTACGTGACGCTTTTCAGAAAGCGCATCCGCCAGAGTTTGCAGGTAGCTCAGACGTGGTAGTCTCGAGCCAATGGAGGAAGGACATACAGAGGCATCTGAGGATGCATGAGTGCACTGATGTTCAGAAACAGGTGCTAGCTACTTTCAAGTTAGTGGGATCTGCACTACAGTGGTGGGAGTCTATCACCACCGCGGAGGAGAGGGATACCCTCACGATTCAGGAGTTCTGGGTGCGGTTCGACCGCAAGTACTTTCCGTCCGCAGTTCATACAGAGATGAGGAGGAAGCTGATGAGTTTGAAGCAGGAGGGCAAGACAGTGGCCGAGTATGAGGCCGAGTTCACTAACCTGTTGAATATCGTTCCAGACGAGATTCCAACAGAGAAGAAGAAAATAGAGAAGTTCACCGACGGGTTGAATTGGAGAATCCGTCAACATCTGTTAGGGAACCTATCGTTGGCCACTTATTCTGATGTGGTTAACGCAGCATTGTTACACTGCCAGGACCACCGTTTTCATATGGCCGAGGGCAAGCGGTCGGGGGAGTCTAGCCATCAGGGCAGGACTGGAGGACATAGTGCCAGCGGGGCACAATCGGGTCAGGGGCAGAGGCAGAATGAGCAGGGCTCCCAGCAGGGGGATAATAAGAGGTTCCGGTCAGGGAACTACAGGCAGGGACAGGGAGGTTTCCGCCAGGGCCATCAGGGTCCAAACGGCCATCAGGGCCAACAGGGGCAGAATGGGCAGCAGTTCCATCAGGGCCAGCAGGGACAAAGGAGGAACGGCAACGGCCACCAGGGCCGGGGACAGCAGGGGCAGAGGGGAGGGAACTTCCCAGGGAAGTGCTTTACTTGTGGCAAGACTGGCCATAAGAAGCAGGATTGTCCTGATAGGGGCAGGGCCCCACAGCAGCAGCAGCAGGGTGCTCGTCAGGAGCCACAGAGACCTATATTTCCCGCCGCTCTTCCCGCACCGCCACAGATGGCAGCATTGCCACCCATTCCAGCAGTCCCAGCTCAGCAGGGGCAGCTACAGTATGGACGTGTCTACAACGTTCACCAGGCTGCAGTTCCACAGGCACCGCCCGCGATCGAGGGTACGTTTCCTATCCATGGCACTATGGGTCGGGTGTTATTTGATATGGGTGCTACACATTGTTTCATAGCTACACACTTCGCGAAAGCTTTAGGATTGTTAGCTACGAAAGAGAGCACAGTGACGTGTGTCGACTCACCATTAGGGAGTGGGTCACTTATTTTCTTTATATGCCGGGGAGTGGGGGTAGAGATCGGTGGTTTGGTATTGCCTGCAGACATGTTAGTGTTAGACATGCATGTTCACGATGTGATCATCGGTATGGATTGGCTCGTAGCATATAGGGCCATGATTGATTGCTTCAGCGGGAACATTGTTTTTGCCATTCCGAGGCAAGAGATGTTTATAGTGGCGATGCCTCGCCCAGAGGGAGGATCGACCGCTCATCTGTATTACATAGAGGAGGATACCTCTAAGGAGGTTGTGATTCCTTTAGATTCGATCCCGGTTGTCAGGGAGTATTCAGATGTGTTTCAGGAGATACCAGGCTTACCGCCCAGTCGGGAGATAGACTTCGTTATAGATTTGCTACCAGGTACGAGACCTATAGCACGCGCACCGTACCGTATGGCTCCAGCTGAGATGAGAGAGCTACGGGATCAGATAGAGCAGCTGTTAGGGCAGGGCTTTATTCGCAGGAGTACCTCATCTTGGGGCGCTCCAGTTTTGTTTGTGAAGAAGAGGGATGGTTCACTGAGATTGTGCGTGGACTACCGAGAGAATAAGGTCACGATACGGAATAAGTATCCGTTGCCTCGAATCGATGACTTATTCGACCAGTTGAGAGGAGCTTCTTTCTTCTCGAAGATTGACTTGAGGTCAGGATACCATCAGTTGCGTATCAGGGAGGAGGATGTCTCGAAGACCGCGTTCTTGTCGAGATATGGTTCTTATGAATTTCGGGTTATGCCTTTCGGCTTGACCAACGCTCCAACAGTGTTTATGGACTTGATGAACAGGGTGTTCAGAGATTTTCTAGATCAGTTTGTCATTGTCTTCATTGATGACATTCTGGTTTACTCTCAGACAGAGGAGGAGCACGCCGAGCATTTGAGGCAGGCTTTGCAGACACTTCGTCAGAACGAGTTGTATGCAAAATATGAGAAGTGCGGGTTTTGGTTGAAGGAAGTCCAGTTCTTGGGTCACATTATTTCCGACCAGGGAATATCAGTTGATCCAGGGAAGGTATCAGCGGTGAGGGAGTGGGGACAGCCCACGACACCAACAGAGATTCGTAGTTTCTTGGGTTTAGCAGGATACTACAGGAGGTTTATTCAGGGTTTCTCGGAGATAGCAGGCCCTTTGACGCATCTTACTCGTAAAGGTGTGCCGTTCATTTGGAGTGATGCCTGTCAGTTGGCATTCGATGAATTGAAGGACAAGTTGACCTCAGCACCTGTGTTAGCATTGCCGAGACCGGGAGTTGAGTATTTGGTTTACACCGATGCGTCTTTGCAAGGACTAGGAGGTGTATTACAACAGGAGAGACATGCCATAGCTTATGCTTCCCGTAAGCTTAAGCCTCATGAGAAGAATTACCCCACGCATGATTTGGAGTTGGCAGCAGTGGTATTTGCCTTACGGATTTGGAGGCACTATCTTTTGGGGGAGAAGTTTCAGCTGTTCACGGACCACAAGTCACTACAGTATCTGTTCACGCAAAAGGAATTGAATATGCGGCAACGTAGGTGGCTTGAATTTGTGAAGGACTACCAGTTCGACATCCAGTACCACCCGGGTAAGGCTAACGTGGTAGCAGACGCGTTGAGCCGCAGGCCAGCAGATGAGGTGGCAGAGGTGTGGAAAGCTAAGTGGAAGGAATTGGGACACCAGGATGCAGTGGCCCGATCTTTCATGTCTGTAATGACCGTTACACAGCAGATTATCACGAAGGTAGTACGGGCACAGGCTAATGACCCATTCTGTCAGGAGCAGATAGTTCGATTACTTGTAGAGGGAGCCGAGTCCTATACCGTTAGTTCAGACGGGGGATTGCGCTTCAATGGGAGATTGGTAGTTCCGGAAGGGGAAGAATTGCAGCACGATGTTATGGCAGAGTCGCACGGCTCACGATTCGCGGTACATCCCGGAGGGGACAAAATGTACCAAGACATGAGACGGCAATATTGGTGGAGAGGTATGAAGAGAGATATCGCTGAGTTTGTCTCGAAATGCGCCACTTGTCAGCTCGTAAAAGTGGATCATCAGAGACCAGCAGGATTTCTACAGCCGTTGGAGGTTCCGGTGTGGATGTGGGAGAGCATATCTATGGATTTTGTCACGGGATTGCCTACGTCGCAGAGGGGTCACGACTCCGTTTGGGTAATTGTGGACAGGTTGTCCAAGGTCGCTCACTTCTTACTCGTAAGGACTGACTACACTACGGGACAGTATGCCCAGCTCTTCATTTCAGAGATTGTGAGACTTCACGGTGTGCCCCTAAATATCGTGTCTGACAGAGACAAGATATTTGTTTCGAGGTTTTGGGAGAGTTTCCAGGAGGCTATGTGCACGGAATTGCGGTTGAGTACGGCTTATCATCCGCAGACTGATGGGCAGACAGAGCGCACTAATCAGATGTTGGAGGACATGCTACGCATGTGCATTATTGACTTCGGGGGTGGATGGGAGCAATACCTTCCACTGGTGGAGTTTGCTTACAACAACTCCTATCAGTTCACGATTGGCATGGCTCCGTTCGAGGCATTGTACGGTAGGCCTTGTCGGTCCCCAGCGTGTTGGTTGGAGGTGGGGGACAACAAACTACTTGGGCCGGAAGTGATTCAGGATACTTCGGCAAGGATTGAGTTGATTCGGAGTCGCATTCGGGTAGCTCAAGACAGGCAGAAGAGTTATGCTGATGCGAAGAGGTTTTTCAGGGAGTTCCAAGTGGGGGACCAGGTTCTGCTCAGGGTATCTCCGATGAAGGGGATTATGCGATTCGGGAAGAAGGGGAAGTTGGCACCGAGATATGTGGGGCCGTTTCCTATCATTGAGCGGATCGGACCGGTTGCGTATAGACTCGGATTACCGGAGCATTTGCATCGGATTCACGACGTGTTCCATGTTTCCTCGCTGAGGAAATACCTTAGGGATGATTTGGCTCATTCTCACATTGCTGTGGAGGACATCGATCTCCAACCGGATAGCTCCTACGAGGAGGGGCCAATTGCTATTTTGGACCGAAGCGAGAGGAAACTGCGGTCAAAGATAGTCCCGTTAGTGCGTGTTCAGTGGCGACATCACAATGTCGAGGAGTCCACATGGGAGCGCGAGGATGAGATGCGCGAACGTTATCTAGAGCTATTTTTAGCAAGTACTTTCTAGTTTCGAATTTCGGGACGAAATTCAGTTATTAGGGGGGGAGTATGTAATACCCCGTACTTTTGACTATATTTATTTTGAGGATTAATTAATTAAATTGCGTATTAATTGGAAATTAATCCGGGTTATATATACTAATGTGATACGAGTTAGTATTTGATTATGTGCATATATGATTATATATGAACTTGGTATTATAAAATTTGTCGTGGGATTTATATACGGCATTTTAGAAATTTTGTTGAGACGCATGGGACCGCCGCGTCACGGTATAATATTTTTGATAATAAAAAGTGAATTTAAAATCTATAATCCGTATGGTCGTTTTGAGTGCGCCAACGCGTCCGGAAGGGTCGAGATAGTCAGAAAACACTAGCCGGGGGTATAGTTTGGGTCCCGGGGTATTTTTAGGCCATTCCGGCACCATGAAGGGTATTTTAGTAATTGGGTATTTTTGGGTAATTAAAAGTGACGAAAATTGAGAGTTGTAATCTGATAAGGGATTGACCCAACCAACCTTTATTAACCCAACAAGCTACGGAGGTTTATAAAATTAGGTTTTCATTAGTTCCCCCAAAGCAAACCCTAGCCACCATAGCCTTTTGGAGAAGAAAGCTTGGAGAAGGAGAGAGAGAGAGGAATTCTGCAGAAATTCTTCATCAAATCAACATCAAATCAGAAATCAAACCAAGGCAAGTGTTTTAATCATATTTAAATTCGTAGAATGTTTCCTCCATGTTAGAAAATTGATAAATTACAACTGTTCTTGAAAGATAATGAAAACCCATGTAGTTTGAAGTTTAGAACTTGGAGATTATGAAGAGGATTGCATGTAGTATGATAGGTAGATGATTTTCCTTATATTAATTGTGATTTGAAGGAATTAAACGAAATAAATTCTGGGATTTGAGGATGATATAAACCTAGGGTTCATGTTCTAGAGAAATTGGGAAAAGTGTAGAGATTTGTAAATTTAGTTGATGGTATGATGATTTAACCCTTGAAAACATGTTAGGAGATGATGTAAATATGTTTAGGATGAATTAGAGACCCTAAAACGTTATTGGGATGAACTTTGGAGAAGGATTAAAGTGTTAAAAATGGTGAAAATCGAATTGGAAAGAAATCTGGGCCGAAACTGGCCACTCGTTAGAAGCAGTTTCCCAGGTCGTTCGAACGAGCTTCTAACGAGTTGACCAGTCGTTATTAACGAGTAGGGATTTTTCGTTCGATATCTCGTTCGAACGAGATATCGTTAGAAGGGCCAGTTCGTTCGAACGAACTGGGATCTCGTTCGAACAGCCTCGTTCGAACGAGACTTCTAACGACCTGACAGTCCAAACTCGTTCGAAGCCTCGTTCGAACGAGACTTCTAACGAGTTGACAGTTTGGTCCTTTTTGGACTGTTTTGATTTTTGGAGTCCCGGAAACTGGTTCGAGGGTAGAGTTAACATTCTTTGAGGATGTAAGGATAGATTTGGGACTTTTGGGTTATTGAGAGGAGTATTATACACTAGAGTTATATTCAATGAACCATTTGGGTTGAGACGTGAGTGTCTACTACGATGTGAGGATGAATTATGGCGCGTATAATTACAAACCGGAATACTACGAATTGTGATAATTATAGTTAGTACGAGAGTGCAATATGTACTACGATTAAAATACGGTATTACTAAGATGTGTGATTACTTAGTATTGGTATATGGATTGTGTGTATGACATACCTACCATACTTGCTATCACGGGAGGTTGCTTTCGCTTAGGACCCTCTAATCCTTGTGTGCCTACGGGGGGGATATAGACTGGTACCTTGATGAACATAGGTCATAGAAGGACTTATTGTGATATTAATAAGTCTGCATGATCATGGGAGCGTAGGTATGTGCGTGACCCATGTGATGGTGACTGTGTTCGCCTCCACTATTTGTGATTTGTATTATCTGGACTATTCCTGAGAGATTCGGAATATGTGATCCTTATGTACGTGATGGATAGCAGAGTATGTGTGCACCATAACTTAGATTGCGGGGTGCTTGTATCGTATATTTATGATGTGAATAATATACATTTAATTAATGGGAATACTCATGTTAATGTTGTAAATGTATTACAGTATTGTTTCGAGATATATAATGAGTTAACTGATAGTTATATCAATGGCATATTTAGTAACTGAGTTTACGTTAAACCTCTATTTAATTACGAGCGTTGTTATATTAAATGGAACCGAGTAAAATGGGTAGAACCTTTGGTGGTCTAGCTAGTTATGGTCAGTTAGCTAGTAGTATGGGTCGTTATAGATGGGTACTTACGTTAGGAGTGCACAGTTAGACGAGAGGTGAGGATATCATGCGAGTGTACGTCCTAACATGTACTTTGCATTTAATGTTTTAAATGTTTTTAAAACACTTGCAGGTTTTTAAAATATAACTCCACATTCGGGCTCTGACCCGTTTGCTTTTCAAATCTCTTTTTCTTTGTAAAACCATTTTAGGTGCCCAGCCACAAGGACACCAAGCATAGGTACTCATTCAGGTGACGAGCTGTAGCTGCTTGTGGAAGCTACAGGGATTTGCATGTAGACGCTTCTATCTCTTTGGATTCCAGAGTCACTATCTATCAGTTGTAGGGCATGTTGCCCATTCCTTTAGAGACATCTTTTACATTTCAGTATTCAGACTTTAGCATGTATTTGTTTCAGTTTTTCATTTCAGTTATGGGATTGTAGTGAGGAGTTTTCCTCCAGAATTTATTTACTCTATTGTGATGGTTATTCATTTTATTTCAGCATGGTGAATGGTGTTATATATTTCTTCATTTTACACTTGTTGCATGTTAATCAGACTTAAATTAAAATTTGGCAACTTGCTTTTTAAATACTAGGTGGTTAGAAATAATAAAATGTTTTCGACAGTGATGCTATTAACTGAGCCAACTTGGCATTTTGAATTAATTTTACAAAGGAGTAGCTACCCGGTATTTAATTAGTCGGGGTGTCACAGATGGGATGTATGTAAGGAAAGGATATATGTGTGATGGGATGTTCAAATTGAACGTCATGACTGTTGTACCTAAAAGTAACAATGATAATAATAATATGATATCTTCTGCTTATATGCTTGAGTCTATGGATATGTGGCATGGTAGACTTGGACATGTTAATTATAGTACTTTAAGTAAATTAATTCACTTAGAATTAATTCCTAAATTTAGCATTGATACAAGTCACAAATGTGAAACATGTGTAGAAGCTAAATTAACTAAAACACCTTTTCATTCAATTGAAAGGAATAGTGAACCTTTAGATTTAATTCACACCGATATATGTGATTTAAAATTTGTTCAAACTAGAGGTGGGAAAAAGTACTTTATTACCTTTGTGGATGATTGCACTAGATATTGCTATGTCTATCTTTTAAGAAGCAAAGATGAAGCAATTGAAGCTTTTAAGCAATACAAGATAGAAGTTGAGAATCAACTTGGTAGAAAGATTAAAGAATTAAGAAGCGATAGAGGTGGTGAATATGAATATCCTTTTAAGGAAATATGCTTAGAAAATGGTATTATTCACCAAACTACCGAACCTTATTCTCCTCAATCAAATGGGATTGCGGAACGTAAAAACTGAACTTTAAAAGAAATGATGAATGCATTATTAATAAGTTCGGGATTACCCCAAAACATGTGGGGGGAAGCATTGCTTTCAGCTAATTACATTCTCAACAAATTGATTCATAAGAAAACAAAAAAGATACCCTATGAGTTGTGGAAAGGACGCAAGCCTTCCTACAAATACTTAAAAGTGTGGGGGTGTCTTGCAAAAGTGCTAATTCCTGAATCTAAAAAGGTGAAAATTGGTCCAAAGACTATTGACTGCATATTCATTGGTTATGCACATAATAGTAGTGCATATCGGTTTCTTGTGCATAAGTCTGACATTCCTGAAATTCATGAAAATACAATCATAGAATCTAGGAATGCATCATTCTTTGAAAATATCTTTCCTTGTAAGAATACACAAGAAATAACTTCTAACAAAAGAATGCTTGAAGTTACAAATGGTGAACCTCGAAATATTAGTGAGGAAGAACCTAGACGTAGCAAAAGAGCTAAGATTTCAAAATCTTTCGGTCCGAATTTTCTAACATATATGTTAGAAAGTGAACCTCAAACGGTTAAAGAAGCTCTATCCACTCCGGAAGCCTCATATTGGAAAGAAGCTATCAATAGTGAAATTGAATCCATTTTGCAAAATCATACATGGGAACTGGTGGATCTACCACCAGGGACAAAAATGTTAGGGTGTAAATGGATATTCAAACGGAAAATGAAAGCTGATGGAACTATTGATAAATATAAGGCTAGACTTGTAGCTAAAGGATACAAGCAAAAAGAGGGAATAGATTATTTCGACACCTATTCACCTGTTACAAGGATTACATCCATTAGAATGTTAATTGCAATAGCAGCAATACATAAATTGGAAATACACCAAATGGATGTTAAAACGGCATTTTTAAATGGTGAATTAGATGAAGAAATATATATGGAACAACCGGAAGGTTTTAGATCTCCTGGAAATGAAAGGAAAGTATGTAAACTTGTGAAGTCATTATATGGGTTGAAACAAGCACCGAAACAATGGCATGAAAAATTTGACAACGTCATGAAGTCAAATGGTTTCAAAATAAATGAGTGTGACAAATGTGTTTACATCAAAAGCACTCAAGCGGGACATGTGATTGTATGTCTATATGTAGATGATATGCTAATAATTGGTAATAATAATAATGTTATCAATTATACTAAACAAATGTTGACTAGTAGATTTGAAATGAAGGACATGGGATTGGCTGATGTCATCCTAGGAATTAAAATTATTAGAACCCCTCAAGGAATTAGCTTATCTCAATCACATTACGTTGAAAAAATACTTCAAAAGTATAATAAATATGATCAAAGTCTAGTGAGAACACCTGTAGATCCAAGTCATCACCTCTTTAAAAATAAAGGTAAAGGTATATCTCAATTAGAGTATTCTCGTATTATTGGAAGTTTGATGTATTTATCAAACTGTACTCGACCTGATATAGCATACTCGATTAGTAAGCTCAGTCGATATACGAGTAATCCCGGGAAAGATCATTGGAAAGCCTTGATAAGAGTTCTCCGATATCTTCGATACTCTTTGGGGGATGGTTTGCACTACGAACGATATCCAGCTGTACTTGAAGGCTATAGCGATGCAAATTGGATATCTGACTCAAATGATTCAAAATCCACAAGTGGATATGTTTTTACCCTTGGAGGTGTAGCCGTATCTTGGAAATCCTCGAAGCAAACGTGTATTGCAAGATCCACGATGGAATCTGAATTTATTGCTTTAGATAAAGCTGGGGAAGAGGCTGAATGGCTTAGAAACTTCTTAGAGGATATTCCAATATGGTCAAAGTCCGTGCCACCTATCATAATACATTGTGATAGTCAATCGGCAATTGCTAGGGCTGAAAATAATAACTATAACGGTAAATCACGACATATACGTCGTCGACACCAAACCGTTAGACAATTGCTCTCAAATGAAATTATTTCTGTTGACTATGTAAAGTCAAAGGAAAATATTACGGATCCACTAACTAAAGGTATACCTGGAGAGCAAGTTGCAAGTTCATCACGTGGAATGGGCCTAAAGCCTGTAAAATTATAAAGAGTCGTCTTAATGGAAACCCAACCTAAATGACTGGAGATCCCAAGAAATAGGTTCAAAGGGACAACCTAATTATGATGACTCAGTTTGCACTAAGAAGTAATACTTTAAATTACTTCCTCCCATTCCGAAGATGAGTCAGTGCACAAACTGTCGCGTGTATAAGGATAAACTATGTTTTTAATGATTTCTATATCTTGAATGTATAGGTCAAGTGGGGTATTAGCAGGATACTCTTTATAGAAATCACCTATGTGAGTGAGAAGGGGCCGCTTCTATGAGAATAACGAAGGCTATTTCTCTAGCACACTCATGAAACCAGGAGGTGTCCAAGGCCAAAATGGACACAACAATGAGAACCAATAAGGTTGGAAAGACATTGTGTGAATACTATTGTCTCAGTTTACACAAATGGTCGATCAATTCAAGACATCAAGTTCATTGATTGGCTAGTAAGCTCGATAGTATCTCACTAGAAAAGATTCAAAGCCACAAGCTATCTTTTTTCGATGCAATGTTTTTCCTAGAACAACTCTCTATTTGCATCTATATTCGTTTGATTCTTCCAAATTTCATTCATGTGGGGGATTGTTGTATATTTTGTAAAATGCTAGCTTATTTGGTCAAACTTTAGAGTCAATTTTAATTAAGACACATATGTTAAAGGTGACGTGTCTTAATACCAATGTGTTCCTTGTAGCAAGGAGATTAATTTGGTATACTCACTTGTTCAAAATAGTGAAGTAATGAATGAAAAATTTGGACTTAAAGTGACCCATTTGAGTTTAAGCTAGATGGTGTAAAATAGCTAGTGGGTTTGTTCCACATTGGAAAAGTGGTAGAAAAGCTTGGAGTTAATATACACAAGTTATGGGACTAAGGCTTGGATGCCTTGGGCTATCACAACTCTTTGAAGGGGAGATGGCGTGCACTATGCATGTGTTGGGCTTGGGCCAAAAGCCCACACGCGCGCGCCGCCGCCGTCGTCCGTCCGGCCCGGCCCGTGCCCGTGCCCGGGTCCGGGTCCGGGTCGTTCTTGAGCAACTATTAAATTTTTTGGACAAATTTTAATTGACCTTTGGGCTTTAAAATTTATTTTCTGATCCAAAAAATCTGAATTAATTATTTTCCGCATTAATTAATTATTTAAAAAACACTGTCGTTTTTTATTATTTAAAAAACGCTGTCGTTTTTTATTATTTAAAAAACGCTGTCGTTTTTAATTAATTAATTAAAACGTTAAGTTGAGAGATGCAACTGTTCAAACAGTCACATCTGTTCTGGGAAAAGCTATGAGTTGCAGCCCTTCACCACTTATAAAAAGGACCATATGCAGTCCATTTAAGGCATTAAAAAATCTACCCGAATTCCCTACTACTGTCCTTGTTCCCTTCTTACTGCTTGAGAGTAATTCGCCATTGTTGGTTCGTGGGACTGTTGCACTGAAGTGCTTCTTGCGACAGTCGTTGATCGTTTCATCCTGGGAGGCAGAGGCCCGTTGTATTTTCCGTCAGCACCGTAGCGGGGCCGTATTCTGTCTTAAAGAGAGATAGTTTAACTTTCGACTCGGTCAAAAATCTGCAAGTGATTGTGTCAATCACAAACTGTATGTTCTTCTTTTCTCTCTTTACTGTTGCTATTTATATGTAATTTCTGTTTATTTATTTAGTGAAATATTACTTTTTGTAATCCGGGGAACAACAATATTTAGGGATACCCTCTACGTGCCCCCATAGGAAATCCGCCACAATCATCTCCAGCTTGTTTATCACTTACTTGGGAGGGTCAATTGAAGTAATAAGGTATAATGGAATTGTTTGAAGCATGTGCCTAAGAAGAGTAATTCTTGTTCCCATAGATAGCATCCTCGATTTCCAATCCGAAAGTTTGGACTCGCACTTTAAATAAGAGGTCAGTAAACAAGATGCATTTTTCCTTCCAGAGTAAATTGGACAGCCGAGATAGACAAATTAGGGATAAATTCAACCGACATATATTTAGAGCAATATAAGTCACTTTTTGATAAATTCATCTTTTGACCTGAGCTCGCTTCGTAATTTCTTATTAGATTTTTGATCTTGATTATAGAGGAATTATAACCGGAGGAGAAAATTATAAGATCATTCATAAAATCTAAGTAAGATATTAAATGAATTCCAATGGGGCTTTTATAAATTTTCAATGATGGGCCGAAAGCAAAGTGGTTGAGATTTCTCGATAGAATTTCCACATAAATAATGAAGTGGGTAGGAGAAAAGGGATCAGCTTGCCCAATGACCCTAGTCAATTTGAAGAAACCACATGCTTCCCCATTAACTAAAATAGAAAAGTAAGTATTCGAGATAAGCCTCCATATCATATCAATCATTAGCTCACTAAATCCAAATTTTCTTAAAACTTTTATGAGGAAAATCCATGAAATTCTATCTTAAGATTTTTCCACATTAACTTTGATCACCAAATTATCAACTTCATTCTTCCTATTGAAGTAAAAAAATAACTCCTGAGTTAGAAGGATATTTTCACCAGTGCTCCTTCCTTTCACAAAGCTAGTTTGGTTATGATAAATGATTATGGGGAGGATTTAGAGATGATTTTATTGAAGAATGTGCATAGTCTTATAGGCTTTAAATCTCTAAAAGAGTTAGGTTCCTTCTGCTTGGGGACGAGAATTAAATATGTGGAGGTGATCCCTGTAGGCGGGTTGTTCCCTACAAAGAACCCAATCACAACTTTGAGGATGTCAGTGCCAATCACTTCCTTTTAATAATTGAAAAATTTCCCAGAGAAGCCATCTATTCCGGGGGAACTTTCACTCGAAAGACTAAAGACAACATTTTTTACTTCCTCCAGATAAGGGATGTGGCCGCGCAATGAATTATATTTAGCATTAATTAAATTAGGAATATGATTCAGTAATAAGTCATCAATCTTACTGGATTCTTCACTTTAGAATTGCTTATATAAGTAGTTGATAACTTCTTCCTAGATATCCTTTTGGTCTTCATCCCAATCACCGTTTCTTTCTTAATTCTATGAACCATAGACTTGGATTTTTTTTTATTAAAAACATGTAAGAGCTTGATGTTTCAATTCTCCTCTTTAGCCCAATTTAGATTTGCCTTCTGCTTTCAATAATCCTTCTCAATGCTATTTAAGTATTCTAGATTAGCATAAGATTTGTTTAGAGATTCTATATTCTCATTTGATGGGTCACCTTCTAAAATCACTTCAGCTTTTAGAACATAATCTTTAGCAAGCAATAGAATTCTGTATAATATTCTCAAAGTTATGCTTATGAGAACTAATGAGAGCTTTTCTAATGCTCCACTGGTTCTAAGCTAGAGCATAAATGGTATTACCTTCAGCATAAGGTCTCCAATTATCTTTAATAAGGCTCATAAAAAAGGGATGCTTGGTTCAGATGTATTTAAAAACAAATCTCTTATTGGTTACTATCAATTAGTTTGAAATAAAGAGGAGAAAAACAACATGATCTGAAGCAAATTTGTGTTTGATAAAAAAATTCGTGAACATATTATCAATTCCACAATAGCAAGGATTATGTCCAATCTCTCCCATATGGTGGCTTTGCCTCATCTTTTATTCCACCTAGTAAATTTAGTTCCCAAGATCCCCTAGTGTTTAAGCCAACTGTTGTGTATACAATCTAGAAATTCAGAGGCAGCAACTGCCTTGTAGTAATTTTCTCCTAGTTTTCCTCTGCTGATATAACAATTTTAAAATCCCTACACGCAATCCAAGGCTCTTGAGTGTCTTCACTGGTTAGGTAACTCCAGAGCAACATTCTATCAACTCTATTACATTCGGCATCAATAAGAGTAAAATGTATAGGCTTGGATAATATAGGATGGGAGATGATTAAGGTTATAGCCTGCAGAGTCTGCAATTTAACATTGAAGGCTAATACATCAGTAGAAAACAAGAAAATTGAATTATAGTTATTATCTAAATAATGGTTAAAACCAAACTTTCTTTTGTATTCATCAATCTTGGAATTGTCTACTTTTGGTTCTAGGCAAACCAGTATATATAAGTTGTGAATTATTTTTAGCTTTTTCACTCTTCAAACAACACTCTTTTTAGAAATTCATCTAATGTTCTACATGATGAAATTGATCATTTTGATTGATTTGGGGAGATAATTGTTATGTCTACTATTTAATTATCAAATCGTACAAAATTATTAATGAAATAATTATTACAGAATTAAAACGAAATTATAGAAATAAAATAACTTACTTGATATTGCAGAATTAATAACAGAAATAAAAGATAAATCCGAGCCCTATAGAACAGTCTCCTTAAGGCAAATTTAATCCCTCCAATGTGCTAAAAGGTTATTGAGTAATTGCCTCCCAAGATAGAACGGATTTCCCGAATTAATTATATAGCACAACAATAATTAATCCCAACGAACACAAATCTGTGTTAATACTCAACCGGAATAGTAGCTTGATATGCATAAATGAACAAAATATTTTTCTGGATGAAGGAACGAATGCAGTAGCATTTTTGGAATTTTTTCTGGAGGGATTTTGTTGACAGCAATCAAAACTGGAGGGAATGACTTTTATTTATAGCCTTGGTTTTGACTGTTGGGAACAGTCAAAACGTTTTTAACTGTTGAAACCCAGAAAGTTAATTAGAAACAGCCCAAAAATATAGGAGCTAAGCCTGGGTCGGCCGGCGCGCGCGTGTGGGCTTTTGGTCCAAACTCAACACATGCATAGTGTAGCGCATCTCCCCTTCAGTAACTTTCATTGTTTTTGAGTCACTTTGGGGACATATTTATCATTCATAACTTAATGGAATTGGACATGTGAATATACTACGTTAATTTCCTTGCGGAGGAGAACGCGTTCGTATATGGTCCCACAATTATCGTAATGTGAATCCCACCTAAATTTGGGCTCAAAGTTACTCATAATTCTGTCCCAAAAAATCTGGACAGCTTTTTAATTCCAACTTTAAATCCAATTTTCCAACAATAATTTTATTGCCAGATCTTAGGGCCATTCCTAAGTTTGGAGATCTATTTGTTTGACTTCTTGTTTTTCTTCTTCTTGGTACTAACTTCAGTACAATTCTCATTGACAATAAGAGGTAATCTGGGAGAAAAGTTGAGGTCATCAGGTATTCATTGGAAACTTTCTTCAGTGTGAGTTTCCGTATTAGTTTGATACCAGTTTGAGACTTTATTTTTGTTACCATTAGTTTGCAATTGGTAATTTAGGTAGTTGGAGTCATTTATTCTAGTGCTTTTTATTTACTGAGACTATCAATTGAATTTTTTTAGGTGTTTTTTTTTAGCTTCTGCATCAGTGGTTAAAACTTCCTTCAGTTGAGGATCATTGTTATGCTCAGTTATGGGATCAATAACTAATGGCTCCAGCTACTGAGGAGTGGCATTGGTCGATTCTGGTGGGATTTCCCCTTCTCCAATGTTGTTGAGAACCTGATTAAACTATCTTTGTTTCAATCTCCAGGTCTGGGATTGCAGTGGTCTCAATCGGAAGTGGACTTTGCATTTTCTCAATTATTATATGCTTTTGATTGGTTCTATTGGAAGTTTCAACATTTTAATCTCCTGCACCAGGGTTTTCATTAACTATGTTTGGATCTCTAGCTGTGGGTTTCTTTTAATTGAAAAAACTAATCACCCAAGTTTTTGCAGACATTTTGTTACCATGAATACTTTGCATTTTTATTTTTGATTAGCCTTGGACTCCTTTATAGTTATTTGTTGGTTCTTCTCATGTTTTGATTTTAATTTACATTCATTTGCTTCATGACACCTTTTCTGACAGAAATCCCAGAATAAAGGAGTATTTTCTTATTTAACATATTTTCAGAAGCCTTTGCCTTTTTCCCCATATCCAATCCACACAATATGAGTTAAAGGTTTTAGGTCAATTTCGATGCGAACTATAGCCAAAATAGGTCTGTTTTATTTAACATATTTTTGTTCATGGGAGGATCAACAGGTATTATGTGAGCTTGGTGGTGTATTTTTTATGCCACATCCTTAACGGAAGTGTCTTGGGTGGGCATTTTCTAGTCGCTAAATAGTGCTTAATTTTGATGCCTTTGTGCTTATGTTAAATTAGAGTTAAATCTGAAATGGTGTATTTCAAATTAAAGGGGTCTTTTCTATTGGTGTTTTTGAATTCTATGTTAATTCGAATTAGTTGATAATTCATAGGAGTCTTGAGAAAAAAGTTGTACTCATGGGATTATTTATTTCTTGATAGCCATGCAAAAATCGAGGATTAGCAAAGTTTATGTTTGGGGTTATTTGATGAGGTAATTATTTTTTACGTTTTATACCCAAATCTACGTCTTGTTAGGCCTCTTATATCAAAATTAGGGAGATGTTAAAGTCATTTTAGTAATTTAGAAAGAAAAAACTGTGAAAAGAATTCGAGTTGAAAATGAAATTCTAGACGCCCTAAGGGTCAAAACACAATTTCACAAACTTAATGGGCCTAGAATTAATTTTATAATATTTTTCTTGAAAATATAATTTTTTTTCTTAAATTTGGTTTTATTCCGAGTTGAAAGGAGTACAATATAAAGTTCAGTTAAATGAAAATAGAGATAATTCAGCAATATCTTAATTTTATAGGACTTTAAACTCGAATTAATTATTTTTTACTTTGAATTCTTATAGGTACTCTGGAATAATGGTGAAGATTGATGGCCAAGTGAATAAATAAAGAAGTCTTGGGGTCAAAGTACAATAAAGGAAAAATGAATTAAGATTGGGGTTATAAATTATATTGAACAAGAAGTTCACCCAAAAATGGCTTGGCCTAGTGGTTAGGAAGCTTATTAATTGATCAAAAGGTTTGGGGCTCAATCCACAGCCTGAACAAACAAATATTTTTTTTCAGGGTAATGAAGCCACAAGCCGACCAACATAGATCTGACACATGGTGACCTAATTCATGTTGCCAATTCAAAGGCGCCACGTGGGGAAACTAGCGGTCCAAACAAATTCCATCATTTGGCAGCAACTCAATAAGTTGTCATCTCAAGAGTCCCATGCATTCGAATCCCTCCGTCCATCAAATCCCAAAGTGACATGCGCCAATGATCAGTCCATTCCCTTCTAAGAGCATCTATACAGGTGGAGAGCAACGAAAGGTAATATACAAACTTAAAAATGTCAGTTGCCTTTCATTCACATAGAGCGTATACAGTGGTGAAAGAGGAAATAAGTTCCTACGAACTATATTAGTTCGTAGGAAATTCTTACGAATTAATATAGTTTGTAGGAACCCAAATTTAGTTTTTTAATGTGATAATAATACTTCCTACGAACTTTCAAAGTCCGTAAAAATTCTTACGAAGAAAAGAAGTTCGTAGGAACC
The DNA here is from genome assembly GCA_949130495.1 of Sambucus nigra. NCBI lineage: Eukaryota > Viridiplantae > Streptophyta > Magnoliopsida > Dipsacales > Adoxaceae > Sambucus > Sambucus nigra. Next base: position 408,714,361 of record OX422218.1, on the reverse strand, counting down.
CTTACGAACTTCAAAAGTTCGTAGGAACCCTTTACAAATTCTCCAACCAATTTGTATCTTTACGGAACCCTTACAAATTGAATAACGAAATTTGTTGGTTAAACTTCACCAGTGCAGACAGTCTAATTTGTAAATATACAAATTTCTTTGGCATTTTGCATCTCCATTGGGGATGCTCTAAAGCATAACAAGTCGTTTCCAACATTTAAAAGGAGAAGACCAAAATTTTCTTTCAACACCTATTCCATCTGTATCCAATTCGTCCCAATCAACACATCCCAATAATCACAAAAATCAGAACCATCTCAATGCCTAATCCAATCAGATAAGCTAGGGATGAAAATAAAGAAAATAAGGAGAGGGCTAATATGCAAAACTAAAATTTTAAAATCTAACTCACTTTGGTAAGAATCACTATGCATTTAGCATGTGATACAATCCATTAAACCTAGAGGTCACTCTAATGGACGAGATTTGTCTCGTGAGGTTTGTAGTGAATATACCCACAAAACTCAAAAACTTTGGTACGATGAATGGTCAATGGCTTGGTTCTCTATTTATTGAGTTTACTTAATATACAAAAAATGAAAAAGTGATATAACTAAGTCCAAATTCAAACTTCATAAATATAGTAGAACTTCCCTTGAATATCAACTTATCGTGTGTATATGCATAGAAAATATAATATTTCATTTCAAAAGTTTCCAAAAGTTCATTTTAATTCAAAATCTCATAGGATGCACTCACAACCGAACACTCGGATATGACTAATTTCTCTTGGGTTATGTGAATAAAATAGTAAATTTAATGAGCAAATTACAAATACACATAATGAAAAACGAACTTTAATTTAATAGATGAACATAATCTCATGAATGGAAAATCGATCACTTTTTTAAAACTTTGAACTACATCATAGATCTTATTCACCTTCTTTTCACACTATAACTAACATCACTTGATATTGACTAGGAGTTTCTGTCGGTTATATTGTAGGTTTGGGTTTTAACTAGTTCTTAAGATTCACATTTTGACCTTTAACTTCACTTAATATCAACTAGTGCTTAAGATTTACATTTTGACTTTTGTTTTCAGTAAGCGAACAGAATAATTTTTTTGAGATTATCGATGAATTTATCGTTGAAGGAAAATTGAGTAATTTTAACTCGGATTGATGTAAATTTCTCGTAAATGATGAATGACAAAAGACTCTTACCGGGTTAAAATTGTATGAGTATGCATTATACTCATGTGCCTCATAGGACTAGATTGTCTTATCCTATTGCCAAAATATACTTTGAGTCTTGTCCTTGAGGTCGTTCTGGCAAAGCTTTATGAAAATAATTCAAATAAGCATTCTTGAAGACACGTATCCTTTCCATACCACTCTTATGAAGGTAAAAGGACTTAAAGACTCTTATAAGAGTTTTATCACACAAGTTATATTTTCATAAAATCCTTTTTTGTGTGTGTGGATGCTTTTTTATGGCTCCCTTGATGTAGGAAATATGAGTTAGGCAATAAAACTTATTTTTAAAAACTCTTACATGAATGTTTGAATTTTATTTAAAATTATGTCAAAATCCAATTCAAAAGGATTGTGTGTCTTGCTGCTTTATGTGTCACTTCGAAATCGCAAAAACAAAGATTTTCTTCGCTGCGACGAATGTTTTTCATTGACCGTGCATTCTTCCAGGGATTACATTCAGTTTTGCTCGATTTGCTTCACCGAGGCATTGCCGAACCGAGGAAAAGTATCACTGCAGTGATGTCACCAATGAAGGTTTTAGTGTGGAGCAAAAAGCTTATTTTTTGAAATTAGATCGTACATATCTTCCTTGGTACTCATACAATACTAAAGATCCTGCCATATCTTTTTACTTTTCACACCTTGTAACTTCTATATAATCCTATAACTAACCTACTTGTTCCCTAATATTTTTTCGCAAGCTTGAGTGTATGTATATGTGGGTTTATGCTTCATTTTTAAAAATATGTGAGATAAGTATTATTTTGTGTGGTAATTTTTTTTGATAAATCTTTCTTTCCACAAGAATCATCTTTTAAAGAGAAAAATCTTTGTGAAATAAAAACTTAGTTTGTGTTGAATCTCGTATTCTTACAAGTTTTAAAATTTTATTTTCTCCTATTGATATTCTCAATATATTAACATTAAAATCATTTCAAACCTTGAACAAATCTCCTTCTCATTTGTGTGGGCACAAATTTTCAATTGAGTCTTATGTAGTGCTGGCTCAATTCTGGACAAAAATGTTTGAGTAATTGGATAGAGTTCATGTGTATCCTTCCAAGCCTATGACGTGTTTGTTGAAGACGTAGCGGCCAGATTTGTAAAGCTTCATCATTACCGAGTTTCTAGTGCCTCGTTTCTACATCATCAACTCGAAGATTCCATAGTCTCCAAAGGTACGAATGCTTTTATATATTTGTAGGAGACTTAGAATAAGTTTAAAGGGTGTAATTTTATTTTAAAAATAAATTTTAATTTCTAAAACAAAATTAATATAAAACCTTAAGTGAGTGAATTATGGTGAACACACACACACAAAAAATTCACAAAAAACAGTAATAGGATTTTCTCACAAACAAAATTAACACATGAAGTTAAATATGAGAAATCTACTTTTAGCCCAAAATTAATTTAACACAAGTCCTAAAATTTGCCTACACAATATTTTCAATATTACCAAATTAGGCCAAACCAAATTTTAGCAAATATAAATTACCGACTTGAATTAAATCAACTTAAGTTCCACCCAAACTTATTTTAGCACCAAATTAAACTAGAGACGTGAATTAAATCATATTTTATCTTTTAATCCTAAGCATGCGTTCTAGGTGATTTTGTAAGATAAAATAAATTCACAATCCCACAACACGGCGATGTACGAGGAAAAACCCAAATCAGGAAAAAACTTCAGACGGCCCTGGCCTAACAAATTCACTAAGTATGGTATGAATTTTACAAAGACTCGACAAGAGGACTTACACAACTGACTCGACTCCCTTCAAGCCTTGACGCGCTCCTTCGATCTTTAACCTCCAGCTAACGAATAATCCCGGAGTTCAACGAAACCTTGGAGTCCACCAATCGAGACAAAGCATCCATCAATCACACATGGTGCCTTTCACCTTGTGAGAATACTGCAGCAAAACTAAAGCTTCTTCTTCTTTGAAGGATGTAGAAGCAAACCCAAAACTCTTTCCTTCTTGGGTAGAAAAATGAACCCGGTGTCAAACACTCCAAGCAAATAATATAAATGTAGAAACTTGGATAAACTAAACAGTTGGGTGTATGTGTTTTTGGTAGGATTTATTTCATGGATTCACAAAAAGACAAAACTATGAACTTTTGATGTTGGAAAATTTTCTCTCCTAATTTTCTCTCAAGAAGTGTTTAAAAGTTATCAAAAGTTGGATTTTCAAAAGAGGTTCCCGTACTTAATAAATCTGGAAGAGTTAGTGGGAACAAAAGAGTGGGATAATGGAGAAAAACTGCCAAAAAACATTTCCCGCCGAAATCTCGTTCGAACGAACATCTAACGATGTTCTAGTGGACAAAATGGAAAACTCATTGGCAAACTCGTTCGAACGAAATTCTCGTTCGAACGGCAAACTCGTTGGAACGACAATTTCGAACGAAATGTCAGAATGTTTATTTTTCAATTTAAGCCCCAAAATTTTTTATTCAAAGTTCTAAAATAACTTTCTGAAAATATAATTTCTTTTTAAAATAAAATTACACCCTTTAAACTTATTCCAAGTCTCCTACAAATATATAAAAGCATTCATACCTTTGGAGACTATGGAATCTTCGATTTGATGACGTAGAAATGAGGCACTAGAAACTCGACAATGATGATGCTTTACAAATATGGCCGCTATGTCTTCAACAAACACGTTATAGGCTTGGAAGGATACACATGAACCCTATCCTATAACTCAAATATTTTTGTCCGGAATTGAGCCAACACTATATAAGACTCAATTGGAAATTTGTGTCCTTACAAATCTCTCCCTTTGACTATTCCGGGACAAAAATCAAAACAAAATCCTAAAGGGACGTCAAGCTCTACTAGACTCAAAACATCCCACCCAAAATAAAAAATACAAGCTTGACTCAAAGCCCAAGTATGACTATCTTTGCCGATGAAAGTTGCCGCTAGAATAATTCCTGCACACTTAAACAAAATATTAAACGCATAGGGAATATCAAAATATTAAATGAATTTAAAATAAACACTTCCCATAAATTAATTCTCCTTTATCAAATGTGATCTACCTAAGAAGGTCGTGACTTTCCATAAGTTAAATCCCCTAAACTAAGATACGATTATAATAGGATTACATACCATTTCTCCCCCTATCATTCTCCCCCTTTTTGTTCAGGAATAGACAAATGATAAACGAACTAATTAATCAAGATGAAGCATAAGGTGATAAGAGCATGAAAGCATATGGGTAACAAAACCATAATTAATCCATATACATAATAAAGGATACCAACTAAGATGCAAAAAAAATGATACCAATTTGATACATAAGATACTAAGCATGTGATATCAACCGAAATATGCAACAAGATAGATACTAATTATGAATTAGAGGCATACATGGACTAGCAAGCAAGGCAAAGAAAAAAAATTACCATATATATGTAGACATAATGAATATCAGTAATGCGCACGCACATATATATAGGTATAAACATCACACATGACATAAAATACATTAAGCTTTTCACACTCGTATGATAAAAATGTGTCCAAATACATGTGGTAAATGAAAGTGTAGGGGTGTGAACTAGTAACAATTAAATTTAGACCCAATCACTTAAAACATGTTCACGGTGTTCTCATTTGATTGTAAAATTTTATCACAATTAGATATAGCCTCATGTGGCAATATAAATTGAACTCAATGAAAAAGCATACACAATGCATATAAGCCTAGAATTTTGATGATTATACAAACCAATAGAGTCATGACAATGAAAGCGCAACTAGGATAAAGAGACATTGTGCAAAACCGTTGATATACCATCCAAACTCCCTCAAAATATGTATAAACTAAACAAAATAGGCCTTGGCAAAATACTTTTCTTGTAATGTCATTTTCTTTTAGGCCTTTGGATCACGTATTTTTTGTAGGTTATTTATAAACGGTGGCTTACTCGCAAAGGATAAATTTCCTTTCGGAGCCCTTCCCCGTGCACATTCATATAACAATTTTTTTTATCACACAAATCTCACGTGCAATGAATTTAACATGTACAAGTCCTCCTAGGTCACAAAATATGTAGATGATTAGATTGGTAGGAGAACACCTTACAAATCTCAAATATACATGTTAAGTTAAAATTTCAAGTGAGCTCGTATATGTGTGAATTGAGCCATATAAAAATAGAATCCATTAAGCAACACAAAATCCAACTACTCTATATAAGCATGGTAAATATCATTTTAAGGATTGACAATCTTAATCAAAAGTTCTAGCCACATGAAAGCGAAAAAGATGGGATTAAAACACAAGTATATGCCACATAAAGTGTGCCAATTAAAATACACGCAATAAAAATCTTTTTGAGTTTTTGAGATTTTTAACCAAACAAACAAAAATATTTACTCAAAAGACAAAAAAAAATCATTTGTATTTTTCATTAAGCCTAGATAACTCATATATAAAACACAAATGATAAGCCAAAAATCTTTTTGTATTTTTCATTTAATGCAAACAAAATAAATATAATACAAGAGATAAACAAGTCATAATTTCTAGCATGAGATATGAAATAAAGCAATGACTAGAAAATGACTAAACAGACATACACCTAGCAATGATATATAATTTGAAGCGCAAAAAGCTAGAGTATGCAAACAACTAACACATTCAACCTTTGGATTTAGCAAGGGAGGTATCGTGTGATTTGAGTTTTTCCTCGTACATCGCCGTGTTGTAGGATTGTGAATTTATTTTATCTTGCAAAATTACCTAGAACGCATGCTTAGGATTAAAAGATAAAATATGATTTAATTCACGTCTCTAGTTTAATTTGGTGCTGAAATAAATTTAGGTGAAACTTAAGTTGATTTAATTCAAGTCGGTAATTTATATTTGCTAAAATTTTATTTGGCCTAATTTGGTAATATTGAAAATATTGTGTAGGCAAATTTTAGGACTTGGGTTAAATTAATTTTGGGCTAAAAGTAGATTTCTCATATTTAATTTCATGTGTTAATTTTGTTTGTGAAAAAAATTCTATTACTGGTTTGTGTGAATTTTGTGTGTGTGTTTGTGTGTTCACCATAATTCACTCACTTAGGTTTTATATTAATTTTGTTTTAGAAATTAAATTTTGTTTTTAATTTAATTTTCCATCTTTTAAAGAAAAGAAAAAATAAATAAATTTTGGAAAATTGAATTGTGTTAGGAACCATCTTTATTCCGCATTTAAAAAGAAATTAGAAGATTTTAAAATTGGGGGTCCCTACTACGTGTTTCAATTTGTTCTTGAGTTATTTTTTGATTTTATTTATCTAAAAAATATAGTTATGTATTAAGACAATATTTTTAAAATACACTTTCACTTTAGGTTCTTCACACGTCTAGAAAGTGGTTCTAGGCCTCTCAATGGATCAGATTTTATTCGAATCCGAATTCGATCCATTTACACGGATTTGGATCACGCCTAAAATCCGATTACCCGATTACTCGTTTATTAAATGGAGTGGATTTGGATTCATATGATCCGATCCGTTAATAATTTGATCCGATTAATATATATCTATATATATATATAATAGTTTTAATTAATATATATATATATATATATATATATATATATATATATTGTATTTAGAAATTTATTAATATTTTAGATATATATTTTAATAGTTATTTATAATAGTCCTATATTAATATATATTGTATTTATTTATAATACTAATTTATATTATATTAGTTATTTAAATATATATTATAATAGTTATTTATAATATATACTGTATTTTGAAATTTATAATAGTCATTTATAATATTATAATCGGATCGGATCGGATTAACGGATTCTTAACGGATTCGAATTCGGAATGGATAATCCGTCAGATAATCGGATCGGATCCAAATTCGTTTAACATAAACGGATTCGGATTTGGATTGGCCTGATCCGGTCCAAATCCGACCCGTTTACAGGCCTAAGTGGTACTACACTCATTAGAAGTTTTTCAACCTTATTCCAAGATTTGGAACACAAAGTTCTTATTCCACTTCAAAAGGAGGATTGTTGATTGTGTCTTGAAAAAGACATTAATTGCAATTAAAATTGATGGCAGTTGTTAACTGTGCTCTAGTTGTTGATGCCTTCCTGTTGGTGGAAGATATCATGTGAAATATCAAGGATGAGATATAAAATGTGACATGCCATAAAATTCATAAATAGATTGACCAGTTCTAAACATAAATAATATGAAATTCAAACAATCAATATCATTTTAAGCATGACTTAACTATAATGAAATGATAAATATGCTAACAATACTAAAATGGAATGATGAAGTAAATCCACGAGACAACTTTGATACCAATCCAAACCATAATGAAATAAAACTCCAAACTGGAATATAAATATATCAATAAATAAATTTCCAAACTCTGAATAAATAAAGTTGATCCTATATAAATAGTCATGAATACAAAATTCGACTCAACTAAATAATGATAAGAAAGTTTGAAAATTGAAAAGGAAATAAATAATATAAACACCTACATACTAAGAGTAGAAAACTGGAACTAAAGATGGAAGTTGGATAAATCTCCAACTAAAAAAGATCAGGGGTAAGGTGGCTTCTGCGGCCCAGGACCTAAAAAATAGTTCCATAAATAGGATTAAACCTAGCTAGTCAATAGTGATTAGGAATATATCTAAATTTGGTCTACAATAACAATATTATTTTAGTTACATTTATGTTATCCCATCCCAAATGACCTAACATAAGCATGCGATTATAATCCCAAATTTGAATGAGATCCATGTAATATGGTTTCATCTTTTAATTAAATATTTAATACTTTTACAGTTTAAAAGTTTTAATATTAATGAAACATATCTTGCATAACTACAATGTAGAATAAGGGAGATCACATAATCGAATAATCCAAGTGAGTATGTCCCACTCACATGAAAATCAAATGGGCTATACTCAATCTCGCATATATAAGTACGAAATCCTATCCCTAATGACTCCGGGGATCACTTATGACACTACTATGTATAATTATAAGACTTTACAATCCTATTACCTCAAAACAATATCAAAGGAAAATCAATACGCCATTGCACTAAACTTATGGCCCCATACCTAAGGCTATACGAGAGGATCAGGTCCCATTGTCTCTAACTCGATAGACATATACCTCCACACTTAGGAACATGGTAAATAAGACCTAGATAAATATAATCTCAATCATCGGAATACTAAGAATGGTCTTCTTTGTGCGTACCCATGATATCATACACATCCTTAACACGATTTCACATAAGTCAAACAAAAAAGAAAGCACTCCTATGCTAGGGAATACTAAAAAATCTCTTCAATTTGTGATTATTATGTACATTAAGTGTTAGTTTATAAAAGTTTAAATACAAAAACCTAGGGTTTCTACTCATGTATAAAAAAATTATAACCTACAGTTTATAAGTATTTTATTATACAACTCAACAATCCCTAAATCAAACCAGTTTCTAAAACCCAAGTAACCACCCAAACTAACTATGACGGGCCTACCACACTGGATCGAATTGTTTCGGACCCATGTCGGATCAATCCAATGGGTCCGATAGAGTGCCCTATCCTTCTTCTTCTTCTTCTTCTTCTTCTTCTTCTTCTTCTTTGTGTGAGCATAATGGACATAACAAAATTCCACAAATACCTAAAACCTCTAAAATATTAAAATGACCCTTATCTTCTAATCTAATCCATATACAAGTCTGGCTAAAATATATAAATAAGATTTGGACGATTTAAATCAGTTTTAATGATTTGATTAACAACATTAAGAATTGAACTATAAATTTATGATTTGAACATGATTAGTTAAATTAGTCTACGAATTCAATTCAATAATTAATATAAGTTAAGGGTTTTAAAAATTAATGTAAATAAGATTAATATTTTATGGTGGGTATTAAAATCGTCTTAGGCCCAATATATGCTCCTCTCAAGATCTCAAACAAGTAAAAGGGAAGATATGTCAAAGTGTTAGACAAGTATTTGAAGTGGTTCGAACCTTAGCTGAAGATCCTACATCCACTGCTAAAGGGTGTTGTACTATTTATTATATCATAAAAGAGTTATTACAATCTATGATGCCTATTGGGCTTTGTCCATGAGATTATGTTCCTAGCAGAATTTATCACTAATCCAAAGGACCTTAGGAAGTAACTAATTGACTCATCTAAGGGTTCCAGAGTATTAATGCAAGGGACAACAAGGAGTACAATATGTATAATAGATGGAAAATATCCAAACTATGGTTTTTCACTCGGAACAGTGGGTTGAGATCTTATGAAACTAGAGATAACACTTAAAGAAGTTGATACCCTTTGTTCTCTAGAAGTATGATGATTTTTTCCCGTCTTCAACCTTTCCCCAACCTCATATTTATATGCAAAATCTAAGAGAGAGAACGAGTGTATTTTCACAATATGGATTTGATGTCTCTCAGGTCTGACGACATCAGCAAAGTGGCGGAGTGTTGGACAATGATTTTATAGGTAGTGTAAAATAGTTATTGGGTGCACTTAATGTGGATGTCAGCCATCAATGGAAGTGGGGTTGAGTGATGGCGATAGGTGATGTAGTGTTGTGCTTTTCACCTACTCGCCATACTGGTTCCAAAATCTTTGTCGGAGGCATAAGAGGTCTGTAACTACCATGGGAATACTATAGGATGATCTTGGAGTGTATTACAATGATACACTTATGGGATGAGGATTATCTTCACTCTCAAGGATATTTTTGTTCTGTTTGTGGTTTGCTTTGTGCATCACACATGGGGGAATGCCGGTGCTGAGGTCTCCCAGCTTGGTTAAAGAGACATATTGGAATGACTTATCAATCTAGCAATAGGAAGAGGTGGATGGGTTATGCTACAATATAATGGCCCTTTATTGAGGGAAGTGGAGGTTTTGGGGACCAAGAAGAGGTATTTTTTAGGTTAGATGTTTGCCTTAGGACCTTAGTCCTAGCATAAGGGAAGTTGGTGTGTCTAAGAAAACTTAAAATGCTAGAGGTAATACTTTCTATTATCAGTAGCCCCTTATTGCTGTTTGCAAGAGTTTCAAGGGGAACAATTACTCTTAATGCAAATTCTTTTAGGGGGTGGGGGTGGGAAGGGTAACTATCCAGTAAGATTCGTCATAATAAGAGTGCATTAGGAAGGAGCTTGCAAGTGGCTGAGAGTACTTGATGGGGCATGACTTGGGGCTAAAATGACGAATCTCCAAGACTTGGGCGCTATAAATGAGACCCTTGGGTTGGCTTGAGTTCTTCACAATTTCCTCTAGGTATCTTCTCTCTTTCTAGGACTTCTTGAGATAATAACCTCTTTTCTTCTCTCTTACTTACAAAATGTCTTTAATAATCTCTCCCCATTAAAAGTCTTGGAACCAACACCCCTTTCGGTGGTTGGGAATCAAATTTCCCTTCCTCCAACTATGGAGCAAACGGTTGAAGCTTCTAAACACCTTCCAACTTGTAACATTACCTCTGGTTAAATAATGGTCATCTACTCGATGGTCAATAACTCTAACTTTATTGGGGTTTTTATTCCACTTTTGGGATCTTCAAGCAAGACCTGATAGAAATTAGGAAGACGTATCAGATACCAGAGTCTATCATTATGAAGGTAACAAGGCCTGATGAAAGGGAATGTTCCTTAGTTTGCCAACATGTGCGCTTCAATGAGTGCTTTCTTAAGTATGGATTGAAGTTCCCATTGCCTTTGTTGGTGGTGAGGATCCTAAAGGCCATTAAGATTGCCTTTTCATATTTGGTGGCTAATTCTTTAAGAGCTATGATGGCTACAATCTTCACCTTTAGAAAGTTAATTGGGGCCAGTATGGTGTCACGCCAGATTAATTCTTCAAGTTATATCGATTCTAGGAGTATAGAAAGCCCAAAGATGAAGGGTTGAAATACTTTCACTCTAAGGCTATAATGGTCTTTGAAAAAGATAAGCACAGTTTCTATAAGAATTGGAAGGAGATATTTTTCTTCATTGAGGAATCTTGGGCTATTCCAAACCCTGCTGAGCCCATTGGCTTCCCTAGTCCATAGGCTTCCCTACCCTCTCACGCTCTCCACTGACTATGAGTAAGTTGGTATTTACCTATTTTTTGTGCTTGAGTTTATATATTGACCTTTGAGTTGAGTTTTGATGATTGTTCTTTTCTTATAGTGGTTTTTTAGCCTTCCAAGGAGGAGGGGGATATGATTTTTGAGGCTCAGAAGTTAGCTTCCTTAACTTTAAGACCTTTATCACTGCTAAATGACTCTTGAAGTGGGGGTTGGTGCCTAAGCCCTAGGCCCTGACATTAGGGAGTGTTCCTTAGGCCCCCAAGATAGTTATTGGGAATTTTCTTAGTGCTCAGGCCTTTTTCGTGGTGCTAAGAAGAGGTAATTCATTCTCTAGGTCTTTACTGAAGTTCCTAAGGCCTCCGAGGGCGAGGATGGAAAGCCTAGGAGTAAGGATGAGCTCCCTCCAACGAATGAAGAGGTCTTCCCCACTTTCAAGGAGGCTATCTTTCAGGAATCTGACTATTCTCCATGTAAGTAACTTGCTTTTTCTCATTTTTTATTATTATTACCCACATATGTATTGAATTATTTAATAACTAAGTATAATCTTATTACTGATTAAGTAGATGAACAGGAAGAGTGGAGGATGGCCAGGAAGTTTGCCAAGGAAGCCCCTATTTAGGTTGTGGTCAGTAAGAAAAAGAGGTCCAAACCATCAAACATTTTAAGTTCAGCCCATCAGTGGATCTTCCAACTCATGGCATCAAGCTAGTGGAGTAGTTAGAGATTTGGTCTCACTCCGATGAAGGCCTATTGTTGAAGTCTACAACAAAAACCATTCCCTTGTTATAAGCATCTTCGGGGGTAGGTGGAACCTCTGGGAAAACCCAAACTAGTTCTTCTATTCTAAGGGAATTGAAGCCCCTGGTCTAAAAAGTTGAATAAGCCTCATGTGTGTCAAAGGGATGGCCGTGTCCCCCTAAAAGGGGGGGGGGGGGTCTGAAAGGTGTTGTTGAGGTCTTGAGCTAACTTGGGATTTCATCAGCTATAGTGGGGGAAGGTCTGTTGGCCCCTGGGGTAAAGAGATATTCAAGAACTCCATGTGCTGAGGAGATGAACTCCTATGCCTCAACCATAGATGCACTCTATTCTATGGCCAAAAGAAATTGCCTAAATATGGTGGCCATGCTTAAGGCCAGGGGACTTCTCCAATGCCCACGAATTGATCCATTTCTTAGGAAAGACATTTTTTCATTTCCCTTTTGACTTTTCCTTAGCACTTTTTGTTCTTTTTAGTTTGTTTTTATATTTTGTCTTCTTTGGTAGGGCCAACATTTGGTAGAGGCCCTTATGGCGAATGCCATTGACGACAACAAAGTAAGGACTAAGATTTTGGAGATGGTGGACAAATATGACCTTGTGCAGTTAGAGTTAAACCAACTCATTAACAATCAGTGGATAGAGGTGGCTTCCTTATTGAAGGAGAGGATAGTTCTAAAGTCCAAAATTACTTCACTGGCACATTTAATACCCTGTATTTTGTATGAATTATTAAATTGAATAAAAAAAGATTACGTGTGCTTGTTGTGACTGGAGATGTCACAATTTATATCTTTATGTATTATTTAATTTTGATTTGAAATTGAATTCAAGACTCAATAATTAATTAAAAGGATTAATAATTTTTTATATTTGTACTGGGTAATTATTAAATAAACGAGTTAGTTAGTTATTTTTTTGGTCAGTTTTAGTAGTAGGCTTTTGGAATGCATAGAATGTCCATTTTTAATTCAAAATGATGGTTTAAATCCCATTGGGTTAGTACAAGGTTCAGGTAATGTTTTAAGTCATTTGGAGTTGAATTTGGGCCTTTTTAGGTGAAGACCATTTGGGTCCCAAGTGTACTTTTGGGATTAATAAGTTTTTATGGGTAATTAGGGATCTTATTTTATCATAAAACACATTTGGGAAGCACCTATAGTTTAGAGAGAGAAGGATGAAGAAGAGAATATGAGAAACTGGGTAATTCGACTTAGTTTTCTCCATAAATCTATGAGGTAAATTTATATAGAATATGATTATGATTGTATGCATGTCAATATTTATTTATTCATTACAAATTTAAATGAAATTATGTTGAATTTTTTTTTTTTAAAGATTAAAATTGGATGGTTTCAAAATTAATCTAAACGAGTAGAAATTAGTGATATGCCAAAAAGTACACCCTCGTACTCTGATGTCACCAACCTCGGCCTGTCTCATAGCCGAGATGACAAGAACCTAATGATAACCATCAGCAAGGTCATTTCCCACAAGGGCAGTCCCTCATACAACAACCTCGTCTCTTTATCTTCCGAGGTCAGCAGAGTCTCATGGGATCAGCCCCTCATAGTCGATTGCAAGGCTCACGTGGCAGAGGCCAAGTCAGTGGAAAAAATCGAGGTTGTAAACTTGGCATCTACAGAGGTTAAACACGAGAAAATAAATAAGGTAGATATGGATACCCTCATAGTTGGCTTCTCATGACTTGATTTCAAAGGTATCTTAGCTCCACACAATGACCCTCTGGTAATCACCACGAGGGTACATGGGTGTGAAGTTTAGAGAATCCTCGTTGATGGCGGTAGCTCTGCAGACGTTATGTTGTGGCCGTGTTTTAAAAGCCTCGACCTCAACAGAGCTAGGCTTGTCCCCTATCATCATCCCTTGATTGGCTTCAGCGGTGAAAAGGTTCATCCATTGGGCATGTATGAGAAGGATGTAAGGATGGTAGATGAGTGGCCTAAGAGGTTGACCAGAAAAATCAACTTCTTTATGATGGATATAAATGTCTTCTCAGCCTACAACCTCATCATAGGATGAGTATCCCTCAAGGAATTTGAGGTAGTGCCTTCAATGGTCCACCAAATGCTAAAATTCCCGACTCCCTATGAAGTAGGGGAAGTGCAAGGTGACCAAACATCGACACGTGAATGCTATTTCAACTCTGAAGAAGAGAGGGAGGCTCATAAGAGGGCAACAACCACGTACAACATCGATACACTTGATCTTAGGGATGAAACGAAGCTTAAGAAGGGAGAGGCTATGAAACAAGTAGAATCCATCGTCCTCAATGAGGACGAGCCAAAAAAAACCATCCAAATCGGTAGAGCCCTAAGACCTGAGTTCAAGGAAGAGTTGGTGAAGCTCTTAAGGAAGAGACAAAGCCTCTTTGCCTGGAGTCATGCAGATATGCTAGGTATAGACCCTAAAATTATATGCCACAAACTCAATGTCGTAGAAGATGCAAAGAAGAAGAGTATACTCCAGGGAGAAGTAAGATGTCATCAGAGAAGAGGTTAGAAAACTTGAAGAGGCTAAGTTCATTAGAGAGGTCATATACCCTGAGTGGCTATCTAATGTTGTCATTGTGCCAAAAGCAAATAGGAAATGGAGGATATGCGTAGACTTCACTGATTTGAACAAGTCTTGTCCCAAAGATAGTTTTCCCCTGCCCCATATAGATCAAATGGTAGATGCCACAACAGGTCATGAGCTCATGATCTTTATGGGTGCGTATTCAGGGTATAATTAGATCTTCATGGATGTGGAAGACTCAGAGAAGACAACATTCATCACAGACAAGGGGACCTATTGCTACAAGGTCATGCCCTTCGGCTTGAAAAATGCAGGGGCTACCTATCAATGTCTTATAATTAAGAGGTTTGAAGATTAGATAGGCAGGTCCATGGAGGTATATGTGGATGACATGTTGACGAAGAGTCTGAAGGCTGACACTCATGTGGCCGACCTTGAAAAAACTTTTAACACCATAGACAAGTATAGAATGAAGCTCAACCCAAGAAAGTGTGTCTTCGGGGTAGGAGTAGGGAAGTTTCAGGGATTCATCATCAATTAGAGGGGAATAGCGGCCAACCCTAAAAAGATCAAGGCTTTGCTTTAAATGAAGACACCCAGGACTACAAAGACATTCAGAGGCTAATCGAAAGAGTTGCATCACTTAACAGGTTTATCTCAAGAGCCACAGATAAATGTCTTCCTTTTTTCAAAATTCTTAGAAAGGACTTCGAATGGAATGAGGAATGTAATAAAGTGTTCAAATAGCTCAAGTCCTACCTCGGATCCCCTCTTATCCTATCTCGGCCAATTCTGGGAGAGAAGATGTGCGTGTATTTAGTTGTCTCAGAGTCAACCATCAGAGCTGCAATTATAAGAGAAGAGGGTGGAGTGCAGAGACCAGTTTACTTCAATAACAAAGCTCTTCAAGGGTCTGAACTGAAGTACCCTCGGATTGAAAAATTATCCTATGCTCTGATACATGCTTCTAGGAAGATGAAGCAATACTTCTAACCCCACTCTATGATCGTACTCACTGATTCCCCACTTAGACAAGTCCTCCATAAGCCTGAAAAGTCAGGTAAGCTGATGACCTGGGCCATCAAGTTAGGGGAATATGACATTGTTTATTAACTTAGGGTTGCCATCAAGGGGCGGGCACTCGCAGACTTTATAGCCAATTTTACCTGGGAGGAGGATGAGGTTGAGATCTATCAAGAGGTTGCGCGAGAGCAAGAATGGAGAAACCTTGGCCAAGATCAGGACGAGGGTGAATCAAGAAGAGCCAAACACAAAATAGCTGAGAATGAGGAAGAGAGGTACCTATTAAAATAAGGGACCATTTCAGAGGGAAACTTCTCCTGAAATAAAACCATTTGGAACCTCTTCGTTGATGGGTCATCTTGTGAAAGTGGAAGTGGAGCAGGGCTAATAATGTCAGCACCAGATGGCATCAATATTGAATATGCGTTGAGGTTCAACTTCATAGCTTCCAATAACAACTCAGAATACGAGGCATTAATAGCAGGTCTCTCTTTGGCAAAAGCCCTTAGTGTCGGCCAACTCCTAGTCAACAATGACTCAAGGTTGGTCATCAATAAGATTCTGGGGGTGTATGAGGCCAAAGATGAAAGGATGAACAAGTGCCTGAAGAAGGTAAGAGAGATGCTAGAATATTTCAAGGAAGTGAATTTGAAGAGGGTACCTCGACAAGACAACAGCCGAGCTGATGCACTCGCAAGGTTAGTCTCAATAACAAGGATAGACATAAGAAGAACAGTACCAGTCGAGATTTTGATCAAGCCGACCATCGAAGAAGAAGAGGTTGCTAGACCTTGCCTAAATTTGAATATGGGTGCCTCATGGATGGACTCACTTATCAGATACATCAAAAAGGGAAACCTACCAGAGTTAAAGTCAGAAAGAAGAAAGCTGAGGTTCAGAGCCGCCAAGTTCTTAATTATGGGAGATGTCTTGTATAAGAAGGGGTTCCTACTCCCTCTCCTCAGATGTGTCCACCCTTCAGGGGTTCCACACATCTTGCAAGATGTGCATGAGGGATCTTGTTCTAGTCATATAGGAGGAAGACCTTTAGTTAAGAGGATAATCAGGTGGCCGACTTTAGCTAAAGATGTTGCTGCATATATGAAGAAGTGTGATAAGTGCCAGAGATTCTCCACCATCCCTCATCAGCCTCATCAACCTATGACGTCAATCATCTCACCTTGGCTATTTGCAGTATGGGGCATTGACTTGGTAGGACCCTTACCAAGAGTTGCAAACAACTATTGATTTTTAATATTGGCAATTGATTACTTCTCCAAATAGGTAGAGGCTGAGCTAATGGTCATAATCACTGAGCAAAAGACCTTCTAATTCATATGAAAGAACATCATATACAAGTACGATCTTCCAAACACCCTCATCTCAGACAATGGAACCTAGTTTAAAAATGCTTCCTTAGAAAAATACTACGAAAGAGTAGGGATCAAGCAGTTCTTCTATTCTCCTGCCCGACCCCAGGAAAATGGTCAGACCGAGGTCACAAACTGAACAATCCCTGGCGGGATTAAAAAGAGGTTGGAAGAGGCTAAAGGAAGATGGACAGAGGAAGTATATGATGTTCTTTGGGACTACAGGATGACAATAAGGACACCAACATGAGAGACTACATTTATTTTAGCCTATGGCTCAGAAGCTGTCATCCCTGTAGAGGTAGGACTCCTCACACATAAAGTGCAGACGTATGACCCTCAGAGGAATGGGGAAGAGAGAAGACTTGATCTGGATTTGATTGAAGAAAGAAGAGAAGATGCAGAGATTAGACAGGAAGCCTACCAACAGAGAACTGTGAGGTTCTACAACCAAAGAGTGAAATTAAGGCCTATAGCTGTGGGAGACTTAATCCTAAAGAAGACGTTGAAGAAAGAAAATAAGCTCCATCCAAACTGGCATGGTTCCTACCGAGTAGTTGATGGGGTTATGCCTGGTACCTACCAGTTAGAAAATCTCGAAGGAGAACCTTTCTCTAACCCTTGGAATTATGACCACTTGAAGAAATATTACATATGATGTTACAGGTGTTTATCTCTTTGTAATACATGTATCAGTTTATTCGAAGGGTTTTAATGAAAAGATAGCAATGTTACGCTGGTACTTTTGTTATTTGCCTTAAACATCATTAGTTTGGTAAAAAATTATGAGGTGAAACATCATATTATAGTGACCTCAGACCTTAAACATCATTAGTTTGTTGAAAATTTATGAGGGGAAACACCATATTATGGTGACCTTAAACATCATTAGTCATGTGAGTTTTATGGGAAACATCATAGACAAGAAATAGTAAAGCAATAGGCAAGGAAAAACAACACAAATAAATTAAACAAAACGACATTCATTATTGCCAAAGGGTGTTACATTATTCTAAAAGAAGAGGTTAAATTTCATTATATAAGAAGTTATATAAAAGATTCTGAAAATTTTAGACGTGCAGAAGAGACACTCAAACAGTCAGGCCTCAGCCGACCCACCAACAGCAGGGTTGTTTTGCCCTCGAACTTGGTTGGAAACTTTAGCCTCTTCACCCTGGGGCCTAACATCTTCAGTCTGAGTCACCTTAAGTTGACTTGTCTCTACAGGGAAGCCTCTTTAACCTCTTGCAGGGCCTTACCAACCTGGGAATTTATAAAACTAAGGGATATAAAGTCCTTGACCGACAGACTGTCAGAACTCTCGTGCTTCATTACAGCCCATCTACTGGTTGCCTTGATCCCCCTCTCTATGTATTCAAGGCTAAAGCTGACAAATTCATCTGAGGATTGATACTCCTTGATGATTGACTCTGAGGCATCCTCTAAGGCAGCCTTCACGGTAGCATCAACTTTGGATTAGAGGCTATCATCCTTCGCCTTCAGAGCATTGGCATGATCAGTCTTCATCTGGGAGATCTAGTTGGACTTGTCCTTCAGACTATTGTTAAACTCTTCAATCCTATTGTTCAAACTCTTCTCTAACTTATCAATATCCCTTCCCTTCTGGATCAGAGGCAGCCTTATCAGAGTGTAGTCAGTTAGGCAATGAATATAGAGGTCATTCTGCAAAAGAAGAATCAGGCACATCAGTAATAATGAAACGCTAGGAGCAGAGATAACACTTGAGAAAATTGCAAATCAGTACCTGAACTTCCCTATAAACAACAAACTCTGCCAGTATAGGGACATTCATCAAGTGGAGAAAGTGCTTATCATCATCCGTCATCGCATGGCCAAGAGCATCAAAAGCCCAGCCACTATTGCCCATAAGGCTGTTACCGATCTTCAGCTGAGAAATTCGAGCCGATAAGGTATCAACAGAGGATATTGGGATACCACGCTCAGTATTTTGAGCCTTACTAGGACTAATTTGGTAAGGGTCTACAGGCGCCTTCCTCTTCTTGGATGTCTTAACAGGAGCTTTTCCCTTCTTTTTCTGGGAAGGAGGATGCATAGTCTTTTCATGTTTAGCCATCAGTCTGGTAATGCTAGGAGCAGACATGTTCCAAATGTCTTCAGAAACTCCTTCAGGCTTCTCTGCAAAAGGAAAACATCAGAGAAGTAATATCAGACACATGAAATTCATGAGACTGGACTTGCATAAAATTAATTTTTTTGGAATACTTACGAATCTCGACCAAAGGGAAACTTCCCAAACCCGTCTGAGATAAATAGTAAGGGGTCATTAAATGCTCATACTTAACGAGGCGACCATCTTCTCCCTGACTACGAAGATCCTCCACATTCTTATGATTGTTTTGACTCAACCTAGGGTCTGCCTTGGCTGAGAAAGATACCTTAGCCCACCTCAGAGGTGTTCTTGGAACAAATGTTCCACAAGACTCATTGGGACCAAATTCCCAAGCCTCTGAGGTAAAAAAGAATCGGGGTTTCCAGTTATAGTTCAAGGTCTGAGTCACCAGTAACATCTTCTTCTCAGGTTTTTTGGCTACAAAATGATAATAGCTGGGGTGATTTTTGGTGGATAAAGGTATTTAACAACCTAAGAATACCCTAATTGGAAGGTCGGTATGATGAACCACCTTCCAGAGTACAATGGCCCCAACCAAGACCCTCCAAGCATTAGGGGAAAGCTGAGAAGGAGCAAGGTTGATAAAAGAAAGAACATGTCGGATAGTGGGGTGAATTGGGAAATAAAATTCGAGCTTGAACATCTGCTCATAGACGCGGAGTTCTCCATCTTGATCGTTAAAGGCTCTCTTATCCTTCAGGGGCTTCCTTAAGATAACAGACGATGGGATGGCATATAAATGTCTAAAGACCAAAAGGTCGTATTTTGTGATAGAAGACTCTGGACCATCGACCTTGGAGGTGTCAGGTTCACTCCCGTCATCGTCATCATTATTAGTAACCGGTTGAGGCTGAGCCTTAGAGGAGGCACCAGTAGGAAATCTCCTTGCAAATTCAACATTGGTAGCAACCGATAAAGGAATAACATCAATGATAGGAGGAATTGCCACATTGGGCGCTAAGATTTCAACAGACGGAGACCTACGAGAGGTGCCCGCCTCTTGATGAAAAGAAGAACGATCGAAAACCTATGCTCCCTCAGAGACAATACTCCCCTGGGGGAGAAATATGTGGCCTCTTGGAAAGAGTCTACCGATTTGATAGCCTCATAGGTAGAATAGGGTCTGAGGAGGACGTCTCAGACTCAGAGATTGGGTCAGGATCCTCAGGAACCTCAGCAGGCTTGGTGGAAACGACTGGCTCAGGGTATATAACCCTAAGGGGTGAAGGGGAGATGGGTTCGAGGGGAAATGGCTCATCCCTACGAGCTTCCTCTTGGGCTAGTTCTATCTATAATTTTCTCAAAGGTTTTCTCACAAAAAGATGGGAACTCTTCTATGAGTTGGTACAAGGGTATAAGCATAGAAGAGATGACACAACACTTGGACTTAAAACTGTAAACAAATAGACTACTTGGGCTACTCAAACTAAAAGATCAAAAATGGGGAGTTGAAAGGTTTCGAACGAAGAACACCGAGAACTTCAAGAACCTTTAAGAGCCGGGTCACCAAAAAAGATGACTAGAAGTTCACCAAAAACCTAAAAAGGGGTCTTTTCTGGCTGAAACAACCTCTGAGCATCCCGGAGTAATCCCAAAACCACTCAACCACCACTATCATATCCCTACAGCCACCTAACTAAGGAAAAACCCCTCACTGGAAAACTGAAACCTCACCGAAAAATAGAAAACTTTGCTGAAAATTATGAAATGAAAAACAACGACTGCAAATGGAAAAGAAGGGTCGAAAAATATACCTGGAAAGTTGGTAAGGAGAGAAGAAGAGACTTTGAAGCAAAAGAAACCTTTAAATGCAGCTAACAATGGAAAATTTAAGGAAATGGAAGTTGCAAAACCTCGGTGGGAAGAAATGAAGAAGAAAGAGAATAGGAAGAGAGAGAAGGGTTTTTAAACCTATCCAATGATGGGGCGCGAGTCCTAATGCCCCATCATTGGCCTAGGGAACCCAAAAGCAAGTCAGAATCACATCATCTTTGGGAACACGCTTCACTTTAGCAAGTGACATGTGCCAAGAAAATACTGGCACCCAAGGAAACTCAACCTCAGCCTTGCATACCCCTCAATCACCTACTCAAATAGGTAACTAAGTGCTAGGGGGTGATTGATACGCCCAAAAGTACACCCTCATACTCTGATGTCACCAACCTCGACCTATCTCACACCCGAGCTGACAAGGACCTAATGATAACCATCAGCAAGGTCGTCCCATCATACAACAACCTCGTCTCTTCATCTTTCGAGGTCAGCAGAGTCTCACGGGCTTAATCCACTGCCAACATCATCATCGGCCTCAACCGACGTTACAACTACCTTATACCCAACCTCGGCCAAGTTCTCCTGACCGAGGCCATTACGATTGAAGATAAGGGAAGGCAACACTATCGAACTTCACCAACCTCCTACTCGTCCAGGGCGAGGTTGCACCAGTTGAGGGCATAGGGACGAACATTTACAAGAACATGCAAGGTTTGGAACACGTGGAAAAATCTGTTATAACCGAATCATTCCTTCCACGCGAGAGAATATTGAGGTCATCATTATTTACTTAGGATCAGCCATGTGTCATTCTTATACTGGTTCGATCCTCATGCACATGCTCATTGCATACTTGGGGGGTACATTACACCCCCCCGAGAACTATATATAGAGGTCATCCTCTACCTTGTAAAGGGATCCATAATTGCAACCCTAGCTAAAACTCTATTAGTTTATACAGTAGAGAGAGAAAGCTTGAGAGATTGTATCTATGGCCATTAATGCCTTCATCTAGTGATATTACACACACACTCACAATGGACGTAGGCCAGATTAGCTAAACCACTTATATACAAGTGTTCATCCTCTTCTCCTCACCTCAATATATTATATAAATTATACTCTTGTTCTGCCATTGTTATCACTTGCTTGAGCTTATCATCACCTCATCTGGTGGTGCTGTTTCCAACATCATCAATTAGATTGGTTTTTCTCCCCTTAATTTGATGATTTTCATTCTAAATCTGACTTGGATTGATTAGATAATGGTTAGTAGTTGTTTAGTATTGAAAAACATATAAAATCCAATTTGATTGCATATAAAAATAATAAGAAATCATATAGTAATTATAGAAATTTAAAAACCTAGAGTTCTTCAGTAAAATATTAGGTTTTATGTAAATCTTGATTTAAAACTAAGGTTTCAATGTTAGAGAGATCATAATTGGTTATATGATGTTATTTTATTATTTGGATGATGTTTGGGAGGTGTGATAAATCTCTTGAGCCCATCAATGGAGGTTTGAGAGGATAAATGAGGGTTTGAAGACGATTTATCGGTTCAAGGACGTAAGGTGACCCTGATTTTTCAGGGTAAGAAGGGGTAGAGAAAATGCCTCGAGCCAATGTTCGAGTACCAGGTGCTACGATGCTGAAGTAACCCATGCCATACTCCCACGAAAGGCTCGAACGACCTTCAACAAAAGGGTACCTGTACCCGAAGTAGTATTTTTGGCCTATTTTGTGCTTTTGTTTATATGGTTGGAGATTTTGGTTTTGGGGCTTAAGTTAAGATTTAGTTGGCCAATAGTTTTCATGAACTCATAGAATAGAGATATATTCTCATGATTTTAAGTGTTGGAGATTGATATTTAGGATATTAAGGAAATCATTGATTTTAAGGGGATAAATTGAGGATTTAGCATTTGATGGTAACCCCGAGTGTAGAATGGGTTTGTTTATTGGGAATTTTTAAGTTATAGGATTAGCCTTATTGGTCAGGGTTGATTTGAATCACTGTAATGTATGAGTGGGGTCAATATCCTTTGGGTGAGATAATGTGTGGGTTATTAGTTCCTAGAGATAGGTAGTTATTATGTCCCATGATTTTATTTAAATTAGGTGTGGAATTATACCTAGATGTCGTGCCTTGAGATAATGGACTAGGTCTAATTGATATTTAATATCGTTCTTGTGCGTGTTTAGTTTATGGTATGGTGAGACTATACCTAGATTTGGGAACCCAAAGTGTTATGGTTATTGTATCTTGGAATGAGTATAAAGTTTTTATATGTGTTATACCCTTTTTATGATAGTGATGATAGTATGAATTAGTAGTGTTAAGGTCGATATGTGTATGTGATTTTTACCTTAACCTATTAATAAGGGTTATGTATATGTTTACTTTATCCCGTTAGTGAGGGTTGTAACTACTTGCGTGTTTTATGTGATATGCATACCATGGGTGAGTGCTCGTGGTGAACATACTAGGAGGGATTCCATGGTAGGGCACGTGTGACACAGACTATGTTGGTACCTCAGTGACTATATGGGATCTTTCTTGGTCATATTTACCCCAGGGTCATATGTCTAGGTATATGTGTACCAAGAGGTTTCACGGAGATATTTCATACTGTAATCTTAGGTATGGTAGATTATACGAGTGATTGGTAGGCGTATGATTTATCCCTTGACCATATTGAGGTCTTAGGTTTGGGATGACCTAATACTATACATAGTATGCATGAGTGTTCCTTGAAGACAATAGGTATACGACTTTATTATGTATGGGCATAATAATAGCCCATTTATTTGTACATATCAGCGGCTCTGATTATTATTTAGTGGTACCAGAGATAGTTATACCAATTTATATGCTATGTTAGAGATGTATATGACTTATAATAGGGATGCCCACTTACATACTTGAGTTTTGGATTTGTGTACCAATACTAGAGATGTGTATATTTCATTATTAGTGTGAGATTTCCATATGTGGATAGATTTGAGATATGCTCCTATTATTGGTATCATGATTATTTTGTGAGAAGTACCTTAGGGTCTGAGACCTTTGTAAATCATGTGATTCCTATTAAAAGATATTAACCTAGTATAGTTAATGGTAAATATTAAAGAATGATGTTGTAAGTCTTTAATCACATGGTCTATATATGGGTTTGGGATTTAGAACCACATGATATTTTAGTTTGTTGGATTGGGTAACTAATAAATTAAAATATATTAAACACGAGAGAAAGATGTGTAGTCACAATATGCCCCGTTTTCAATTATAATCCTATTCTACATAGACTTGTTGTTTATATTTTCTGATAAAATAACTTTTACTAGTCCTTGTTGTGGTAGTTCCTATAAATGCGAGTTCATTAAAGGAGCATTTCTAGCAACATCCCATCACTTACTCCTAGGATTGTAGGACTTGATCAAGTGTATCTCATTACTTTATTGTATTCTTCTATTTCAGTCAAGTTGTATATGTATACTTATATTCAGAGTTGAACTTTTGTGTGGACATATTTTATATCCATAGATGGCTTATGTTATTTTGGCAGTGATTGGTATCATAGTTGGTTTTATATTGGTTAAATATTTCATTATCTTGTATTTATTCATTCGGTTTCGACTATTTCTTATGCCGAGAATGCTACCAAAACTTTTTGATTCC
The DNA here is from genome assembly GCA_949130495.1 of Sambucus nigra. Classification (NCBI taxonomy): domain Eukaryota; kingdom Viridiplantae; phylum Streptophyta; class Magnoliopsida; order Dipsacales; family Adoxaceae; genus Sambucus; species Sambucus nigra. The sequence continues at coordinate 408,689,686 of OX422218.1, read as the reverse complement.
CGTGATTTTTGTATTAAACCTGATCAATCTATTTATGGATTTTGGGGGGTGTCACAAAACAAGACAAGCTTGTCAATGAGAAGACCCTCAGGGATAATGCTTCCATATTGGCAGCTGCCCTGGATTATTTAGCTAAGGTTGAGCAGACCCATGCTTAATCTCATGTTGAGTATAACGTGGCAGTGGAGGCCTCCGAGATTAGACCCTCAAGATTTAAAGTGCTTATAAAAAGCTTCGTCGGGTTAAAAAATACATGGATCTTTTGAATAAATATGTTATTGATCTTAATGTTGTGAAGAACCCGTTGAATTATAAAGGTCAAAGGTTCATAAGGAGCATGTTGAGGTCCTAACTATGCATTTTGAGCTTCAAGGATCACACCACGGTGAAGAGCAATCTAGATTCATACCTTGAATCCGAGCCATACAAGAAGTTTCTCTTTCAGGACTACAACTCTATATTTGAGGCTTGCAAAGCTAAAGTCAAGGATCTCTTTCTTGATGTAGATGTCTCTTGGCTATTTATTGAAGCCCCCTAGTTTGGTGATGAGAGCTTAAATAATGAGAAAAGTAGTGGTGATGATGTTACTGAGCCTATGGTCTCCTTGCTCAAGAAGAAAAAGCCCAGAAAGATGCCTCCACCTATCAACCCCAATCAACCCCTCAAAAAGTGAATCTCTTATTAACCCTATCAATCCCAAGACTTGAGAAAGCTTTTATATAATTTTTTCTTTTGAACTATTTTGGGATGTGGGACATTTTATGTAAACATTTTCTCTCTATCATTTAATGACAATAGGTTGGTTTTTAAAATTTCAACTTTTGTACTGCTTTGCTTTGCTTCACACTTTATTTTACTTTTGTTTTTGCTAAGGAATTTTTGAATAACATTTATCTGTCTTACGCATGTACTAGGTAGTATTCCACCTTAGCCCCAAAGATTTCTTAGTAAAGCAAAATAACTTGAGTAGCAAATTTTTTGATGTAGATTTTGGGTCCTAAGATGTCTTCCATATACTTGTGTTGTTTCTGAAGTCAAGATCAGGGTTTTGAAATGGGTCATAAGACCTTAGTACCATAGAATCCCTAGTACCTATACTATTATAGGATTGAAGGCACAAATTTTTTGTATAAACACTTCGCCCCCACATTTTTAGGTATAAAAGTAAAAGATAAATCTTCTAAGGGCTAAGACTTGAGATTTTGAAATTCTAACTTGAAATTTGTTCCATTAAGGGACCTAAGACATCTGAAGCGTATCTTACTAAGGATGGAGGTCTTAGAATGGAAAACATAGTTCTATTGAGGGTCTAAGGACCATATAACTATGGAATTTATAATTTGGAGCCCCACAATAGGTCCTAAGACCAATGGGCTTTTAAAATTTTAAACCTGAAGTCCCCTAATGGGTCATAAGACCTCTAAACTTAGGAATTACGAATTTTTGGGGTTCATAATAGGATCCTCTAAACTTAGGAATTATGAAATTTTGGAATCCATAATGGGTACTAAGACCTCTGGACCTTCGCCCACTAGAATGAAAGCCTTGTGGAATAAGTATGAGCTTCCACGAATGGTCCTGAGAACTCCGAACCTCTGTTATTGGAATCGCACTTGGTAAAACTGGAATTTTGGATAATGTTTTTGCATATAAACACTTCTCCCCCCCCCTTTTTTAAGGTGGAAGTTTTTCTTTAAGCCTCGGGGTTTTAATCATGATTTTTATAGTAGATTTTTGTCATTTTTCATTCGGTTCTATAAAAAATGGGGTCTAAAAAATATAGTTTACTATTTTTTTATCACTTTTATATAATTATAAGCTTTGGGAACATTTTTTTGGTGCGAAGAAGGTCCTTCTAGGTTGTTTGTTATGGGTTCTCAGACCTTAGTCAATTTTAGTTGAATCAAGGATGAAATCCTTGGTAATTCCTTTAGTCTTTTTGGGTCCTTAGACTTTGACTGTTACTTCGATCAAGTGATTAATGCCTTGTAATTCTTACCGGGTCTTTTAAGACCTTGGGGACTTTTGGAGCCAAGTATTAAGGCCTTATAACTCCACGAGTCTTTGGCCCAAGGTATCGTGGACCTCAGCCTTGAGTTTGGATTCAAGGATTGAAACCTTACAACTCTTGTTGTGTTATTTAAGAGCTTGGGGAGTTTATGAGTCAAGTATTGAAGCCTTGTAACTCAATGTGTCATTGGCCTGAGGTGTCGTAGACCTCTACCAAGTGTTTAGAGCTAAGGATTTAGTCTTTGTAACTGATATTGAGCCATTGTATTGAAACATAAGAGGTAGAAAAAGAGTTATTTTCATTTCATTCAAGTAGCAGAATACATCATTGATAGTATTTTTTGAGCTGCACTATGTTACATAGGTGAGGAAGTTTGAATCCTTCAATGTCTTTAAGGTAATAGCACCCCCGCCATGCTATTATAACCACTATATATCCCATTTGGGGCCCAACTTTCCTTCATTCGAATTCATGGTTGCAAGGGTGATCGTTTTTAAGATAAATTTCCCCACCTTAAATTCTCTGTGGAGAACCTTTATTTTTAAGTAGGAGGCCATTCTTTGATTGTATGCACCCATTCGGATCAATACAACTTTTCTCCTTTCCTCCAATTAGCACAGAGAATTATTGAGACCTTCTTCATTAGCCCCTGGTTTGAATTTAGCTCCTTATGCGTAGGTACCTTAACCACTATTGGGAAAACTGACTCCGTGTGAAAGGTCAAGGAAAATGAAGTTTCTCCTATCGAACCTATGATCGTGGTTTTATAATCCCAAGACATTATTTATATCTCCTCATCGCATAGCCCCTTCTCATTCTCTAACCTCTTATTCAAGTTGTGGAAGATTGTTATGTTGGTTACTTTGAGTTGGCCATTGGCCCGAGGGTGGACTGAAGATGATAGTGATTGCTTATGCCATAGTCTGAGCAGAACTCCCTTGTTAAACTTTTTACTGTTGTTAAAGAATATGGATTTAGGTAGGACAAACCTGCAGATGATGTTCTTCTAAATAAAATTTGTGGTTTTATTCTCCGTGATGGTGGCCAAGGGCTCAACCTCAACCCACTTGGTGAAGTAATCAATGGCCATAATACATGACTTGTTTTGGCCCTTGCTAATGGGAAGAGACCCTACCAAATCCACTCCCCATTGAGCAAAGTGCCATGGATTTAGCATCAAATCCATCTTCTCTCTTGGCTATTTTGAAACAAAGGCGAACCTCTAACACTTGTCACAATGCTGGAGTAGATGTTTTGATTCAGCAAAGCCAAAAGTAACCTTGCTTTAAGACTTTGTAGACAAAGGTCATTGGGCCTGTATGAGCACAACATACACTTTTGTGGAGCTCTTTGAGGACGTAGCTGGCTTTTGCTGGGCTAAGCCATCAATGAGGCACTAAGCAGTACCCATTCTTAAATAATACCTTACTCTTTATGTAGTATCAAGAAGCTAAATACTTCAATCATTTGTCTTGGAGATTATCCTCAAGTAAGATGCCATCTCTGAGGTAGGCTTTGATGGGAGCAGTCCAGTCAGAGCTGTGGTTGAACTCTACTGTGTTGATCGAAGATGGGTGGTGATTGGCTATTCTAAAGTGGTTTTTGATATGTTAATATACCTTATTTTATGAGTCCAGTCGTGCAAGGTGGTTAGCCTCTAAATTCTCTTCTCGAGGGACCTTTCTAATATAAAACTTAGGGATTCCATGGATGAAGTGCCTAACAATTGCTAAGTATCTTGCAGTCCTATCAATATTAGCCTTATATACCTCAGTAACTTAGTTAACCACTAGTTAAGAGTCACTAATGGCCTCTACCTGTTTAAATTTTAAATCGATGGCAATGCTTAAGCCTCCTATAGACACCACATTCTAAGACCCCCTAAGCATCTCCTTATATCCCTATCATTTCCCCCTTCACTATAAAACCTAGGCCATACTACGAGTACCGATCTAGAGGCCACTGGGCGACTCTGATCAACTTTCTCGTCTGAGTCAAAACTCAATGAATCTTCGAAGGGATTTAAATCCCTTTTCCAACGGTCAATCCTATTCATGAATTGGCCTTACGGTTCGGATAAATGATCCTTTTTACTATCAAAAACTGATCTAGAAGCCACCGGGCACTCTCGAGCCCCATTTTGACCCCAATAAACTTTATCTACTGAGAAAAAGCTCAATGAATCTTGGAAGGGCTCTAAATCCCCTTTCCAATGGTCCACCTCGTGCATAAATCAGCCTTACAGTTCGGATGAACGGTTCATTTTCCCCTAAAAATTGAATCGGACACCACCGAGTGTTCCCAAACTCGATTTGACTCTTGTCAAATCTTCAGCTCGGATGAGGTTGAATTAATCTTTAAGGGATCTATAAATACTTTCTAAGGGTTTGCCTCGTGTGTGAAACAACCTTATGATACAGACGAGCGACCCATTTTACTCTGAAAGGTCATCGATCGATTTTGATCCCCGTTTAACCAATGTGAGCTCTCCAAACCCAATTTGACTGAATGAATCTTCAAAGGGATATATATACCATTTCCAACAGTCCATCTGGTGAGCGAATCGGCCTTACGGTTTAGAAGAACGATCCGCTTTCCTCCTAGAATCTCTTGTCCAAAAGGAAGTCGGGTGCTTCCAAGCCCTGATTGACCACAGTTAACTCCCGAACCCGAGAGCGGACCAATGGATTCTTAAAGGGCTCTGAATCCCCATTCTAAGGTATTCCCCGTGCACGATTCGAACTTGTAGAATGCATTTTGCGACCATTTTTTTGAGAAATCTGCATGAGACTGCTAAATGGAAAACCCATTTCCCTACCTATCAGGAGTGTGTCTAGGGTTGTCTGCCGATAGGCAGACCAAGTACAAAGTCGATCGGCACCCACTTAACCTTATATAAGGAGAGCATGAGCACAGTTTGAAAGGAACCTCAGAAACATCCCTCTCAGTGATCTTAGCAACATTCTTTCAAAGTCAACATGGTTTCCTTATTGAAACCTCTCCTCCATATTCCATTTCTATCCCTTTCACAACCAATTTAGCAAAATTCTTTCCCTCTCCTCCTACTACCTCCATCCAATTTCAAGGGAATCCCTTCAACAATCGAGATCAACCTTCAAGCCTCCGAAGAAGGTCCAAACATTCTTCTCCGTCTGTGAATCTCCTTATTGTCGCATTAGTTATTTAATTCTTACTTTAAAATTTCATCTTTATTAGTCCACACATATTAATATCCCACTTTTTATTAGTAGTATTGCACATACTATATTTTCTATACAAAAATCCAAAAACAAGAAAAAAAGTGTTTGCTCATAAATTCCAAACGGAATTTCTCATCACATTTTCTCAAATAAAAAATATCCTTTTTCTACACACACACATCTAAATAAAATCCCCCGTTGGATTTACGGGATAAACCCCACCCTTGTGTTGCATGCGAACTACATGGAATTTGGTGATTTTTTAGGCTACGTAGGCATCTCGGGTCAAAAGCCGAGACTCGAGTCCACCTTTCCTATTTTTATTCGTATATTATTTCTATATATTTTACTTGTGATTCTTTTCGCAATTTATATAACACATATTATCATTTCACCATAATGATCGATATCCCAATGAGAGAACACATTATGTTTTTAATTATTATTTTAGGAACACTCCTACGGATGACCTCATTCCTCCTTTGTTCATGACGTGGGTTGAGAAATTCCATTCTCCATTTATATATACACGCGCACACATTTCACGGAGTTATTAAGGAGAATAATAACACATGCCCATGAGAGACTGAAAGGGAAGGATGGGTGCCTAACACCTTCCTATTCCGTAAATTAGACCCCAAACCTTTGAACTAATTGGTTTCGCAAGCATTTGTATGTCTTTGATGTCATTCTCTCGAAGCATCAACATTTCTTTTGCATGTTTTGTGCAAAATAGGTTGGCGACTCTATCTCTTTACATCACCTTACATCAAAGACGGTCGAAGCGCCCCTAGAAATTGCGCAAAACCTTCTTCTTCTCTCCCTCCAATCTCGTGCGTGAGTGTCTCTGCTGGGGATTTACTTGTCATAAGAGAGCTAGGTTCGGTTTGTATAGGTGTTATCATTTTTCGCATGTTATGCACCTACCTGTATGTTCCCTTTTTCCCCGGGTTATTTCTTGTTTATATTTATCTCATGCTTGTATCACCTATTATTCACTTTTCACTTTCACTCACTTGTAAATATCTTCCATGTACACCTCACACTACTTAGACTTATATGTAGGATCACTTATATCCACATGTTTCACACACCACTTAGAATATCCATGCTTAGGTTTCACTAGTACACACCTCCACTTATCACACACCACTTGTAGTTGATCCATGCTTAGTTCACTACCACATACTCACTTGTAGATATTCACACATCACTCACTCACATGTGTCCATGCTTAGTGTAATCTCCATTCTCCATGCTAGATTTACTTTGTATGATACTTTTACATTCTTCCCTATTAGTATAGTTCTTCTTTTACTCATCATGCCAAATAAAAGAATCTCTCCATAGTATACTAATAAATAATCATACATTTTTCACACTACATCGCTAAGAGCGTGGCTATTAACTAATATTTTGTCCCGTACTGGAGGTCACTTTGTGATGGTCACTAGTCTGACATATCGCAGTTAGCCTAAGCAGTATGACTCTCCCCTTCCATTGGCTTGGTACCTTCAACGTATATCGAATGGTTCCCGCGTATCTTAGCGCTTGACCGAAATCATGATGGGAGGTATATATTAGGGAACTCATTCAAGTACGCCGAGTATATCAAATTCGCTCTGACACGTACTGTCCCCATGAGGTATATTGCTAGGCAATTCATGTACACTCAAGTATATCAAATGGATTGCCCACATGTACCGATTGCCCTCAAAATCAAAAAGTATATCGTGGAAGTCATGCCAAAGGGGGAAACCTTTTCACTAACCCATAAACTACAGCAACCTCATATAGGGGTCAGACCTAAGGCACTCATATTTAGTTTGTCAGTTGCCACACGAAACTATATTGCCGCCCGATTTTTTGTGCAATTTTGTTGTTTTTTAAATAGGAACTTGTCCATGGGCCTGGAAACAAGTCAAACCATATCTTACTTATTTTTCAAACTCATTTTTTCCAGGCTCTGGTCTTGTCCAGAATTGCTTTTGCATTTAGGTAAACCTAATACAAGTGAAAACATAATAATAATAATAATAATAATAATAATAATAATAATAATAATAATAATAATAATAATAATAATAATAATAATAATAATAATAATAATAATAATAATAATAATAATAATAATAATAATAATAATAATAATAATAATAATAATAATAATAATAATAATAATAATAATCGTGTTGAGACTCTTCTCTTATTTTCCTCTTCTTTCTCAAAAAATCAAAATACGAAAAACCTTTTCCCTCCTCCTCATCAAAATACCGAAAGCGTTTTTCCTCCTTTTCATGAAATACCAAAAATGACAAAAATATTTCCCCTCTTTTTTAACAAAAAAAAATCCTTTCTCCCTTTTCAAAAATAAATTCGAATTATTTTCCTTCTCAGGTCGATCGCATACTTGATTCTTGGCCTGGATCCTTTTTAGCTTCGTCCTTTCGTCAAACCATCCTGAAGCTCCATCAGTTCCCCTACAACTTCATCCGAGTCTGGAATCTACCTTTATCCATGGAAAATGCCAATTAAGCACCGCATGTGTAGCCTTATCTAATGATAGTCCTAGACCAACTCAGTGCTAAGATTGACAACCTTCAAATTGAGGTTCATGAGATGCATCTAAACCAACTCCAAGTTCTTGAAGAACCCGAGGTTTTATTTCCTCATGCCATGGGTCCACCAACTCCCGAGCCTATTTAGGTCCCGAAAGAATATTAACACGGCCCACGTGCCTCGCCTGCCAATTGGCCACCACCAGCTCAGCTCTCTACGCAAAACCTTGCCCAGCCAGGGGTTAACTTGCATGTACCAATTGATACCAAAGAGTAATAATTGAATAAGGTCAAGGAAGACCACAAGATGTTGTCGAAGAAATTTAATCAACTTAGGATATCGAGGAAATACATGGACTGCACTCACATGTCTCCCTACCCAAAAGAAATATTATAGAAGAAATTTAAGATTCCATCCATCGAGAAGTTCGAGGGAAGCGGGCCCCCAGTTATTCACCTTCACAGTTATCACCGAGCCATGACTCTCCTCAGTGCCTCTGAAGAGATAACAACCCATATGTTCCAACGGACTTTGAAGTACATCACTCTTCATTGGTTCCTATCCCTCGAAGAATCTAGAATCCATAGTTGGGAAGATGTCGTTCAAGAATTCACGTCACAGTAAAAGTACAATGAAGAAATAGAGGTTACACACTATTATCTAGAGCTTGTTAAGCAGAACCCTGGAGAAACTATCACTAACTTCATAGCAAGGTGGAGGGAAAAAGATGCCACCATGACCAACCGACCCTCCAAAGAAGAACATGTTAGCATCATGAAGAAGAATTTATTTTCCTATATCAGAAAAACTATGGGAGGTCAGTATTACCCACACTTTCGAGCCCTCCGACAAGTGGGTGTGGATATTGAAGAAAAAATTACCAAGAAAAATTTGAGCCAAAGAAAGTGTCTGAATAGTTTACGCCCACAAAGTATGAAAAGATTACCAATGCCACAGTCTCCATCATCAATAATATCTCTCAGCCCGCTACATCTTGGGTGCCAAAAAGCTACCCTAACCTCAATAGAAAAGAATACATTGAGCTCCATGCTCCCCTATCTAAAGTCTACCAAGACCTATTAATCTGAAATCTTATCAAACCTCTGGACCCTCTTCCATTGCCAAACCCACTTCCCAAAAACTTCAAAACTGATTCCCATCGTGATTTTCACCAGTCTACCGACCATACTATTGATTAGTGTTTCCATATCCAAAATGTAATCCAGGGTTTGATTAACAGGGGTATCATCGCCCCACCATCCAATCATAAACCTAACACCACTCACAACCCACTTCCAACCCATACAAATGCCATCTTCCTAGAAAATAACCCAGAATTTGATCCATAGACCAAGGTTGTGCCCAGTAAAGCACCCATCATACCTTTATTTTCACCCAAACCGCTAAAAGTTTCCCCATATCTTCTCCTACACCCTACCTGCTTCACCGACCAAGCTCTATCACTCCTCACGAGGTCTTGTATTGTTATTCTTACCCGGTTTGAAGGAAAAAATACGGAGTTATCAACAGTACTAAACCAAATTCTAGTTTTTGGGTTGAAATTGCCCTCTTAAATGACAATCGACTGTTAGAAGTTCAGCATTCGGTCATGGAAGCCCGAAAGTGGTCTCGGAAGTTAGAAAATTAGATAGTACCCGCTGATAAAATTAGTATGGAAGATGTAGTACAAATTATATCAGATATGTTTCAATAGACTGGAGAAATCTATTGCATTTTCAATCTACTCGCCGCTTTGAAGCTCTTAGGGAGGTTGGTCCTTTCACCCCCACACCTCCCTATTGAGTGGGAAGATTTTTATGAAGAAGCCATTGAGGTTGTGGAGTGCATCAATTTTTCTTGTGAAGAACCCCCGGAGGGTGATTTTCTCAATTAAAATCAAAGTTAATTTCCTTTTATGTAAAAACGATGCGGAAGCGAAAAGTGATGGTCCAACAAAATAAATCAAGGCCAAATTTTAAATTCTTCAAAACAAATTAAAATAGGTTAATCCAAGTCCAGTCCTAGAATTTGCCTAAGTCATAATTTTCAATTATCCAAAGTTAGGCGAAACCAATTTTAGCAAATGACTTGAATAAACCAAATTTACCCAATATTTAATTTAGTCCCAAATTAAATGAGTGTGATAATTAAACCAAATTTTATCTTGGATTAAACCTAAAGCATGGATTCTAAATTATTGTGCAAGATAAAATAAACAATATCACACTACGCCGCGATGTACGAGGAAAAACCCAAGACGGGAAAAAACCTCGGACGGCCCTAGCCACAAGTCCACTAGATATGGAATTACAATTACAAGACAAAAGACTTACATCCTCGACTCGAACCCTCTCAAGCCTTGTTGCTCCTTCTCGTAGAAACCTCTTCCTAGCGAACAACCTCGGAACACCACCGCGGTCTCGGAATCCACCGATGGGACTTTATATGGTCACCGTCACCCAAGCATGGAGCCTTTCTCCAAGTGGGTAGAATCTTCAACAAAAAGTCTTCTTCTTTGATGGATGTAGAAGCAAACCAAAACTTCTCTTCTTGAATTCGGTAGAGATAAACCGGTGCCAAACTCCAAGTAAAGATATGTATATAGAACTTGGATAAACAACTATTGGGTGTAAACACTAGAGTGTGTATGATTTTTTCATTAAAGAATAACACTCAAAACTTGATCTTTTTCCTTAAACAAATTTTCTCTCAAAACACTCTCTAGGAGTTTGTATGGTATGAAAAAGATACTCCTTCAAAAATGATTCTCGTCCTTAATAAAGCCTTAAAAAATCAGTTAAGAAACAAGTGGGGAAATGGGGTGAAAACTACCAAAAACTGCTCAAAACTGTTCCCGCGCTGGCATCTCGTTCGAACGAACTTGACTCTCGTTCGAACGAGACTTCTAACGAGCGACCAGACTGGGCTCGTTAGAAACTCGTTAGATATCTCGTTAGAACGAAAAACTCGTTCGAACGACATATCGAACGACTGACCAGTTTAGGTTCGTTGGCAGTCTCGTTCGAACGAAACCTGGTTCGAACGAAAAACTCGTTCGAACGAGACTTCGAACGACTTCCAAAAATTTTTGATAAATTCAATTTTTGGCCCAGAAAATTTTATGAACTTTAATTTAAAGTTTCAATTAAATTATTATGAAAGTAAAACATGGTTTATTATTAAACCTAATCACCCAAATAAAATATTGTTCCAAGCTCCTATATAAATATAATTACATTCATACCTTGGGAGCATGGAACCTTAGTTGATGACGTAGAAACGAGGCACGTAAACCGGCATTTTGATGAAGCTTTAAATTCTTTGCCGCTACGTCTTCAACACATACTTCATAGGCTTGAGAATATTACAATTAAATACTATCCTATGAATAAATGTTTTTGTCCGGAATTGAGCCAAAACTACATATGGACTCAATTGGAAATTTGTGTCCTTACAAATCTCCCCCTTTGGCTATTCCGGGACAAAAACCAAAACAAAAATCCTAAAGGGCCGTCAAGCTCACTAGACTCAAAACATAACCCTCCCAATCTTGACTCAACCCAAGGATTAAACACTTTGCCTTTTAAAGTTGCTGCTTTAGTAGAATACCTGCACACTTAAGCAAACTCATCAAATGCATAGGGAATATCAAAATATATTATTCGCAATTAATTAATTACTCCCCCTAAAATAATTCTCCCCTTTATCAAACAATGACATTTACTTAGAAAGACGTCTCACCCTAAGATAAATCTCCCCCAAACTAAGATGCGATAATAATAGGATTAGATACCATTTCTCCCCCTATCATCGTTCTCCCCCTTTTTGTTCAGGAATAGGCAAAGGATAAAGAACTAATAAACATAAAAGCATGTTGAAGCTTAAAGTGTTAAGACATGAGAGCATATGAGCAATAAAAGCATAGGCAAAGACAAATAAAATATCATATATATATATAAACTAGAAATATATCAATGAAGCACTTGCATATATATATATAGATATAAACACACACATGACACAAAATACAATAAGTTTGCACACTCGTATGGCAAAAATGTGTCATATGGAAACGGAAGTGTAGGGGTGTGTACTAGCAACAATTAAATTTAGACCCAAACACTTAATAAACATTCACGGAGTTCTCATTTGATTGCAATATCACATTTAAATATAACCTCATGTGACAATATAAAGATTGAACTCAATGAACAAACATACACAATGCATACAAGCCTAGCATGATGATGATTCTACAAACGAAATAGAGTCATGACATTAAAGACAACTAGGATAAACGGACATTGTGCAAACCGTTGATATACCATCCAATTCTCCCTCAATAAGCATATATATTCTTTTGCTTTTGAATGAATATATCAAACAAACATAGGCCTTGGCAATTTCTTTCTGTTTAATGCCAAATATTCTATTTTTAGGCCTTTGGATCACGTATTTCTTTTAGATCCAATCAACGGTGGCTTACTATCGCAAAGGATTTAATTCATCCTTTCGGAGCCCTTCCCCGTGCATATATTAATTTATCATGTTTTCATTTTTTCACACAAATCTCACATGCAACGGATTTTGACATGCACTAGTCCTCCTAGGTCATAGATATGTAGATGACTAGATTGATAGGAGAACACCTCAAAAATCTCAAATATAACATGTGACATTAAGATTTCAAAAGAGCTCGTGCATGTGTGAAAAGAGGCATATGAAAATAGAATCCATTTAATCAATACAAAATCCAACTACTCCATATAAAACATGGTAAAGAACATTTTAAGGATTGAAAATCTAAACCAAAAGTTCTAGCCACGTGGGAGCGTAAATGATGGGTTTCAAACAAAAATATATGCCACATAAAGTGTGTCAAACCAAATACACACAACAAAAAAAAAATCTTTTTGAGTTTTTTGACATTTTAAACCACAAATAAAAAATATATATACTCAAAAGACAAACATAAATCATTTGAATCTTTCATTAAGCTTAAATTATCGAGAGATAAAATCCAAATGATAAACAAAAAATCTTTTTATATTATTCAATTAATTCAAACAAAAGGAATATAATACAAAAAGATAAACAAGTCATAATTTCTAGCATATGATATGAAATGAAGCAATGACTAGAAAGTGACTAAACAAGCATACATTTAGCATGTGAATATAGCATGAAGTACAAACGCTAAAGTATGCAAACACTAACACATTCAACCTTTAAATTTAGCAAGGGAGGTTTCATGTGATAGTAAATGAGAATCAACAAATCTTGTATCTAGCGAGTTTAAAAGAGATTTCCTAACCCATATAGATTTATATTTAAAATGATGGGAATTGGGAAATAATGAAATGCTAGATAAAGATTTCCTTGGACTTCTTTTAAGATCAAAACAATATGACCTAAGGTGACCTTTCCTACCACAATGCAAGCATGTGTAAACACGAGGAATGTTACCTAAGGTGTGACCCTTTTTAAAGTCCTTGGACAAAGTTGACCCTCTAAAACAAACAATGGTTTTAGCTTTAGCAATGGAAGAATCTGAACATGATGTGCTAGAACCATTAGAACAACTACTAGAGTCTTGAAAGTCATTTTTTAATTTTAAAATTTCGGACTCAAGTAATAAATTAGACTCCTCAAAATTATGGGACTCCTTCTTTAAATTTTCAATAATTCCTAGAAGGTTAACACGCTCTCCCTCAATATAAGCAAACTTGTCCCTAAGAGTCTTTTCGCTATTTTCACTCTCTTTCTTGGACTTTTCTAAAATATCAAAATTTGAATGTAAGTCCATGAGCTTTTCACGAAAAATATCTTTTTGAGATAAGGAGATTTGCAAAGACTCAATGTGAGCTTTAAAACAAGAATTTTCATTTTCAAGAAATTTAATTCTTTTTACAAATCTCAAATTTAATTCCTTTAAATTTTCGTTACATTTGTTAAGCCCATTTAATTCCTCTCGAAAATCAAAAATATCATTTTCATTTAAATTGGACAAATTTTCATTAAGACGTCCCATCGAGAGAGAGAGAAAATATGAGAGTGATAAAAATTGAACCACCTAAAAAGGTAAGGAAATACAAACAGTCGAAAAACGGATCTTTAACGCGATAACTTAGCGCTCCGGCTCTGATACCAATTTGAAGAACCCCCGGAGGGTGATTTTCTCAATTAAAATCAAAGTTAATTTCCTTTTATGTAAAAACGATGCGGAAGCGAAAAGTGATGGTCCAACAAAATAAATCAAGGCCAAATTTTAAATTCTTCAAAACAAATTAAAATAAGTTAATCCAAGTCCAGTCCTAGAATTTGCCTAAGTCATAATTTTCAATTATCCAAAGTTAGGCGAAACCAATTTTAGCAAATGACTTGAATAAACCAAATTTACCCAATATTTAATTTAGTCCCAAATTAAATGAGTGTGATAATTAAACCAAATTTTATCTTGGATTAAACCTAAAGCATGCGTTCTAAATTATGATGCAAGATAAAATAAACAATATCACACTACGCCGCGATGTACGAGGAAAAACCCAAGACGGGAAAAAACCTCGGACGGTCCTAGCCACAAGTCCACTAGATATGGAATTACAATTACAAGACAAAAGACTTACATCCTCGACTCGAACCCTCTCAAGCCTTGTTGCTCCTTCTCGTAGAAACCTCTTCCTAGCGAACAACCTCGGAACACCACCGCGGTCTCGGAATCCACCGATGGGACGTTATATGGTCACCGTCACCCAAGTATGGAGCCTTTCTCCAAGTGGGTAGAATCTTCAACAAAAAGTCTTCTTCTTTGATGGATGTAGAAGCAAACCAAAACTTCTCTTCTTGAATTCAGTAGAGATAAACCGGTGCCAAACTCCAAGTAAAGATATGTATATAGAACTTGGATAAACAACTATTGGGTGTAAACACTAGAGTGTGTATGATTTTTTCATTAAAGAATAACACTCAAAACTTGATCTTTTTCCTTAAACAAATTTTCTCTCAAAACACTCTCTAGGAGTTTGTATGGTATGAAAAAGGTACTCCTTCAAAAATGATTCCCGTCCTTAATAAAGCCTTAAAAAATCAGTTAAGAAACAAGTGGGGAAATGGGGTGAAAACTGCCAAAAACTGCTCAAAACTGTTCCCGCGCTGGCATCTCATTCGAACGAACTTGACTCTCGTTCGAACGAGACTTCTAACGAGCGACCAGACTGGGCTCGTTAGAAACTCGTTAGATATCTCGTTAGAACGAAAAACTCGTTCGAACGACATATCGAACGACTGACCAGTTTAGGTTCGTTGGCAGTCTCGTTCGAACGAAACCTGGTTCGAACGAAAAACTCGTTCGAACGAGACTTCGAACGACTTCCAAAAATTTTTGATAAATTCAATTTTTGGCCCAGAAACTTTTATGTACTTTAATTTAAAGTTTCAATTAAATTATTCTGAAAGTAAAACATGGTTTATTATTAAACCTAATCACCCAAATAAAATATTGTTCCAAGCTCCTATATAAATATAATTACATTCATACCTTGGGAGCATGGAACCTTAGTTGATGACGTAGAAACGAGGCACGTAAATCGGCATTTTGATGAAGCTTTAAATTCTTTGCCGCTACGTCTTCAACACATACTTCATAGGCTTGAGAATATTACAATTAAATACTATCCTATGAATAAATGTTTTTGTCCGAAATTGAGCCAAAACTACATATGGACTCAATTGGAAATTTGTGTCCTTACATCTTGGAAAAAAGACATCATTACCACCGGATGGGGGGAAGAATTTGATAGCTCAGATGATGAACCAAGTTAGGAATATGTCAATCCAATGATCATCATGTGAGGGATGATATCTTTCGAGGACCTCTTGGGGGAAATCAGTAAAGTAGTTGTGCAATGGAAAATCGTTAAAGAAACGGGGTTCTTGTTCTTCCCCTCCTTCGTAAATCATATGACCAAATCAAGAAGGCACTATCAGAATCTGAATTCTCAGTCATCAGAAATAGATAAAGGAAAGGGAGTTGCTGAGAAACTCCCCATGCCAAAAATGACCATCGAGGAAAGTAAGATTCTAGACCAACTCAAGAAGACTCAAGATAATATTACCTTATGGGGACTCTTCTGTCGCAGTGCATGGTTATTAATCCCATTACTCAGTTCAAGTTATTGACATAATCGTATGCTTCAATATGTTGCTTAGTTGACCATGGCTTCATAGCATTCGAGGGGTATCCTCCTCCCTTTATCAGAAGTTAAAATTCTTGACCAAGGGGCAAGTCATTACCATTTTGGGAGACTATGACAGTACTAAAAATGTCGACTCCAGCAATATGGTATTAGAAATATAAAGTGGGACGAATTACATGCTTCTCTATGAGTTCAGGGTTGATATGCTTCCCCTTTCGGTAGGGGATGATTTCAAAAAGTGATTATGTTCAGAGCACAGCCCTCACGACAATGTCAACGTGATACAAATGTTCAAGAATATGCACTTTATGCCTGGACTAGGGCTGGGACAGCGTTAACAAGGAATACTAGAGCCCATAGTCCTGAAAAAGGCCTTTCCCCCATGTGTCCTAGGTTATCATCCTTCACTAGAAGAACTCGGAATGCTTCGCCAACCATGATTGAAGAAAAGTTTAGAAGATGATAAGACTATTTCAAGGGAGTTACTGAACGGGAGATTTGTCAAAGAAAGTTAAGACTTACCCTTCTATGGCTTTCCTGATCCTAGGTATGATTATATTGATAAGAAGATGAATCTAGGGATGGAAATGTTATTTTAAGGAAACTACTCCTGGGTCGAAGACTTCCAACATCAAGTGCAACCTCTCACTCAGAAAGCCGTAAATAATACTAAGGTCTACGAAGAAAGTGATTTCGATGACTCACTCAACCTGCAGATAGTAGGGTGACTCTCTACATGATCCATTCAGACGCTACATTATTGGGCCTGTCCACTCTGATCAAGTCTACTGATGAATCTCTTCTTATTTGGAATGCTATACTCGTCCCACCCACTGAGATGCAAACTAACACCGCTATATACCTTAACTCTTCATCTATTATTATTCCTTCTTTTCTGATCACAGTGTAATCAAGACATCTTTTGATGAGGTTCTCAATGTCGTTTTTCTCCAAAGTGAAATAAATGAGGATTTTGAGTAACTTCCTATGCCTTACATTAATTGTCTTGATTCTAATCAAACTCTTAATGGTGATGATTTTGCAAATGAACAATTCTTAACTGATCTTAATAAGGTTAATAACAAAGAACATAACCACATTCAAATTAATGAGGATGAAACTGTTGTTATTAATCTTAGTTCTAGTAGCCCACAACGTGATATTAGGATAGGGTCCACCTTAACGAGCATGAGCGTGAGAAATTCGAAGAGTTATTGAAGGAAATTATGGACGTCTGCGCATGGTATTATGATGACATGTTGACATCAATCCTGAAATAGCTCAGCATGAGATTCCAACTCTCTCATAATGAAAATAGGTCAAATAGAAACTACGAAAGCTCCGCACCAAATGGTCACTCAAGGTCAAAGAAAAGGTAATCAAATAGTTGAACGTAGGCTTCATTCGGGTGATGAAATATCCTACATGGCTAGCTAACACTATACATGTACCGAAATTGGGAGGAAAAGTCTGCACGTGTGTCGACTATTGAGATTTAAACAAAGCATCTCCGAAGGATGATTACCCACTACCCAACATTGCCTTAATTATGGACAACACGATTAGTCACTCTCTTACGTCATTCGTCAATGGGTTCACCAGATATAATCAAATCAATACGCACCCTGACCATCAAGGAAAAACTACCTTCATTACCCCCTGGGGATCCTTTTATTACACGGTTATTCCATTCCGGCTCAAGATCGTAGGGGCTACCTACCAAAGGGATGTCACAACCATCTTGCATAATCTGATACACAAGTAGGTCGAAGTCTACTAAGGTAATGATTATTAAGTCTAAAAATTGAGAAGGTCACGTTCCTACCATCTGAAAGTTCTTCGAACGACTGCGACGATACTAAATGCAGTTCAACCAACAAAAATGCGTATTCGGCGTCACCAAAGGAAAGCTTTTGGGAATCATGGTTAGCGATAAGTGAATTTAAGTAGACCTTTCCAAACTGAAAGCCATACTCAAAATGCCACCGCCCTGAACTGAGAAGTAAGTCGGTGGATTCTTAGGAAAATTATAGTATATCAGTCGGTTCATCATCCAGTTGACTTCTATTTATGAGCCCATCTTCAAACTCCTCTGGAAGGATTGTACAAAAGTTTGGAATAAGGCCTATCAGGAAGCCATCGCCATATTCAAGCAATATCTTACCTGACCTTCGGTGCTTATGCCTCCGTAGTCAGGTCTCCCTCTACTCGTGTACTTAACCGTAACATATAACGCATTAGGGGCTTTGCTAGCCTAATGCATTGAAGAAACCCTCAAAAAAAGGTCCATCTACAATGCAAGTCGAAATTTGGCAACGTACGAAGTCAACTACACTGCCTTAGAAAGACATGTGTTTCCCTAGTTTGGGTCGCTCAAAATTTACGGCAGTACATGCTCACTTTTACCATCAGACTTATGTCCTGAATGGATCCTATCAAATTCTTGCGTGATAAACCCACCTTATCTAATCGAATGGCATGATGGTTGATGCTACTATTTGAGTTTGATATCGTGTATGCTACGCAGAAAGCCATAAAAGGGAGAGGCATCTAAGATTACCTTGCTAACTACCCCATGGAAGAGGTTAATGTTTTGGTCTTTGAATTCTCGAAATAAGATATTCTCTGCACCTCTCATGAATACCTTCGATGGAAAATATTCTTTAACAGCACTGCTAACAACTCTCGATCTCCCCTGATGACTCTCATACTCCCATTATCATCGAACTGGATTTTCTTTGAACCAACAATATGACCAAATATATGGCATGCACTGTAGGACTCAAAGTCACCCTCAAGAAAGGTATCAAATACCTGGATGTCTACGGAGACTCCCTCATCATCGGTCAAGTGCTTAGAAGATGGAAATTCAAAGATGAGAAGCTTTTACCCTTTCACGCCCACCTAGAAAAGCCGGCCTCCCAGTTCTGAGATATCACCTTCCACTACTGGCCCCGAGAAAAGAACAACCTAGCTGATGCCCTTACTACCCTGGCCTCAATGGTCGACATGCATGAGTGAATAACGATGGCCCCTTTCCTAGTCCAAAAATAAGCTATGCTAACCCACTAATACTATATTGAGCTCGTCATTGAAGAAGCCTCCAATATGGTCGATTACCGATATTACGGCATTTGGCGCCTCCTCAAACATTGTAGGTATTAGCAAGACACCAATAAGAAAGTTCGTGTGACCCTCCATAAACTAGTTGCACAGTACATCATCTGCGATAAAGTACTGTTCAAGAGATATTTCGATGGAACCCATTTGCACTGCATTACAGGGGCTGACATTGAAGAAATGATGCAAAAAATCCACAACAGTCGCATGCTTACTAAGAAGATTATCTGTTAAGGGTATTATTGGACCCCCATGGTTCAAGATTACACCGCCTATGTTTGGAGATACCTGAAATGCCAACAGTTTGCTAATCTCCAGCACTTACCTCCTCGAGAATTATACAACTTGACTTATACCTGACCGTTCTCCACCTAGGGCATTCACATCATAGGGTAAATCACACCCAAAGCTTCAAATGAGAATGAGTTTATCCTGGTTGCCATTGATTAATTCAACAAATGGGTCGAAGCCGAGTCAAACGCAATCTTGAATGACAAGAAGGTGGATAAGTTTATCCTAAAGAACATCATCTGCCGAAACAATTTTCCTCATGGGCTATTATCAGATAAAGGGTTACATTTTAAAGCCCAGGTCACGAAACTAGTCAATGAGTACGGGATTCAGAAACATAAATATTATCCCTACCGACCCAAACCAACAGTGTAATTGAAGCCGCTAATAAAAATCTCAAAGTCATCATCAGTAAGATGACCGAGAGTTATCGAGACTAGGCCGATCGGATTCATTACGCCCTCTGGGGCTACTGCACTTCAGTCAGGACATCTACTAGGGATACCCCTTACTCTTTAGTATATGACATGGAAACAGTCCTACACGTTCATCTAGGGGAGGATTGGTATCAGATCCGCTTTGACGAATTATTAATCTTGAAGGATATATACCACATACAAGGGTAATCGAAGATTCAAGGATCGTGGTGTCCAAGAAGGAGACTTGGCCCTCAAAGAAATCATAAAACCTGTCTAGGACCCTAGAGGGAAATTCAAGTCAAATTGGAGTGGCCCCTACATCGTGAAAAATATATTCTTAGGTTGAGCCGCTACGCTCATTGACCTTGATAGAGAATATATAGCATGTCTTGTCAATCTGGACCATCTCAAGAAGTTTTACCCTTAGTCAGAAATCTCGGCATGCTATTACTCCTCTCATCCCTCAGTTTATTCTTATACAAAAAAATATTCATTTCCCTCTACCTAGAACTATGTGGGGCCTGATCCTCTAAAAAAACCTTTTTCTTTCAAAATAGAACTGAGAAAATTTTAAAACCCCAAAAGGTACGAAGGCAGCTCATATGATTTATATGGGCACGATCTCCTTCTTTTTCACAAAATGCTATTCTTTTCTAAACCTTCGAGAACGACAGTTCAATTTATCATTTGAATGAACAAAATGAATATGCATGCCTTAGCGATTGATATAGATAATTAAAATGTAAAACTCATCACGAGGACCAACAATACGATCAAAATATTTTTTTATTTCAAATAGCGGAGTTCAGTACAATTACACGAAGTATCAGTGAAGGGATTCAAAACAACCACATTACGCTAACCAAATTGTCCCTAAAACAGGCCGAACCAAACTTCCTAAAATTATTCCCAAATCCCAGAAACAAAAAACAAAAACATATGAAAACATCCCAGTCACCAAAAGCTTCACACAAAATAAACCCAGCTTCATAAAAGCCCCATTCGCAGCTTCCAAAAGACCCAGCCCCATCATCATCCGCTCCCTGAGGTCCCCAAACTTCCCCTGTCTGGATGGTATTCTGAAGGCGCTCCATAAAATGGTATGCCTTAACTAGCCTGGAGAAAACCATACTCCCCCTCCATAATGTCAAAAAGGATAAACCACCTCTGGCCGGTCTCCTCCGCCATGATCTTTGCCACGACCCGCTTCCATAATTATTTCAGATAGTCTCTGGACACATGCCAGACCCTGCTTACGGATTGAGATGGACGGGTTGACGATCGACGATTCTCCCATAAAAAACATAACCTCATACGCATGGATTCATTTAAGTCTTTTATGAAAAAGAAGTTTAGTAACCTAGGAGGAACTATTTGCTACCATCTAACTTGGCGCATAAGCTACCAAGGGAAATAGAATAAGGTCTGTCGCAAGATAACAAACCGAACATAACGATATTCTTCCAGTTCCAGAATAGGTTGCAGCTCTCCCCACCATGGCACCGACCAACGAAGGCATCGAGTTTTGTGATCCACGAACCAATGAACCCACTTATCTATGGATGGGCTGAAACTGATATAGTATCTAGTAAAGAAATTTAGCATAGCTGCCAAGGGATCCTCAGGAGGAACCGCTAAACGGAATCTCTCAACCAGCCACATGAATAGCATCACCAAGCTCCCTCTCAGTAAAATCAGAACGACCTTCCTGCCAAGCATCAATACCATTCAGAGTCTCCTCCAATATCACCGCCACAAGACTGCGATGGTAAGACATCCACCTTGTTATCGCATCCAATTGGGGATCCACAATTAAGTCCCCCGTCACTACTAAGAGCCTCGAAGTAAGGCCCAAGGCAACAGCTCTGGCATAGCCAGCATAATTAAAACCCTCATAGTCAATCCCCAACCGCTAGTGAATGTCTATGAGAGTGACAGTCACATCCCCAAAGCTCAACTGGAAAGTATGGGTAGTGTCCCACCACCTCTTTCCTAAAACATACAGCACCGTAATAGAAAATGATGTCTCATCCAAAGCAATAACTCTAGCAAAACTAACATCATTACAGTCTATTCATCACACCATATTCAGCACAATTCAAAAAAGGTGACAAGCCCCACTTTACAATCAAGCCTTGTATCCCCCCATCCATATACCAATGAAGCCTCCAAGGCCTTCCTCTATTCAAAAAATTGCAAAAACTCATTTTTCCTACTTTTCCTTAAAATAAATCCCTTTAAAAGGGAAGCTCTTTTTCAACCAAGCCTTCGAGGCCATCTTTTACTAAGAGATATTAACGAATTTCCAAAAACACACTTTTCCTTCCCTTTCTCAAAACAAAAACTCAGCAGCAAATTAAAGTGCATGTAGAGTAAGACACTAAAACAAGATAATCAAACAAAATATGCATATCTTTTTGCATTATTGGGTTCTCTTTTAAGGTGAAATGGCGCTACATAGAGCATGTGATATGGTCAATGCCAAGATTTGACAATCAATGATGAATATATAAGGAAATCCCGAAGGGAAATAACTACAATTAGATGTCACCTCATCCACATCACCCTCTCTCCTTCGCACCAGACGTACCCAAACTCATAAAACTACGACCTCCTCATATGCACCTGCATTCCCGTAACCCCTGTGGAGCCATCCTCCAGGGATAGAAGGTCACATGCAATCACGAACAGAGGATCAACATCTATTCAAGAGACAAAAATGAATCACCTTATACTCTTGACTCACTTGAGTCTGCATTGTATAAGTTCTCATCTAGTTTGGAAATTGTGACAAAATTGGTGTTCCATTTCCCTAGACTCCAAAGTGCCTCAGAATCTTCATCTTATGCCAATCTTGATTAGATTGGAGGTATAAATCACATCCACACACTCTAGGATTACATACATGGTTCATATATTGTTTTAATTGGTTGTGTGTGGTTAATCCCATTTAAATTGGCTTTAAATAATTTTTGGGATTTTTTAAACTTTTTTTTAAATAATTTTTTTTCATAATAAAATTTGGATTATAAAAATTTTGGGGTCATTTTGTTATTTCTCGTTTTAACTTTTCATACCTAAAAGTTGCTTTGGGTAGGAATTGAAAGCGCTAGAGACTATAGGGTGCATATGTAATTATTTTCAAACGCGCATGTGAGAACAGATCTGAGCCCTACACCTGTCACAACCATACCGGCCTGATTTGTGTTTCTTTGAAGACACATAACCGTTATCCATTATCAGCGCTTGGATCGTTGTTATCAACTCTCTGCATGTGTTTGAGTTCAATCCCTGTGAAACCCTTCTCAACCAATCATATGCCTTTTAACACACTGGTTTTATTTCACCTTTGAATTTTAGTCAAAAGGCAAAGACTGAATATCAACCCTTGATTTGGTGAACCCTTCTCGATCCTTCCTTTCTCCCTATAAAAGGAGGCTTACCCTCAGCCTGAATGTACTTTTGGCATTTCATCCTATTAGAGATAGAAGAGAAAAAAGAAAGAGAAATAAGCCGGAGAGAGAGTGAAACCCTAATCGTCCAAACCCTATTTTTCAAAACCCCAACTTGTTTCAAACACTAACTCATATCTTATAAACAGTTTTACCAAACTCTATTCCTGTGTGTTTGAGTGTGTTGTTGGTGGTGGTTTTGAAGGGTGTTTGAGTTTTATTCCTCTGTGTTTAAGATCTTGTTTCCAACTTATACTTTGCGTGTTAGATCTGTATTTCTCTTTAATAGAAACTATAGATCTGGCCATTGCATGTCATATTACACCTAGATCTGCATAGTTTAATTTCTCATCTTGAGAAATCACTTTTGTTGATTACTGTTCTATAAATGTTTTTTAAAAACTTAGAATCAACAAATCTTCTTTCTGTTTCTAGTTCTTACGAAACAAGACTGTTGACCTAGTTGGAATCGCAATTGGTGGTTTCCAATTTCAAAATCTTTTTCAAGACCCTCTGAAATTGGATATGACCTTGGTAGTCTTACGAGCAAGGTAACCTTGGATTCCGGGATTAGATTAAAGGTCAAATATAGTTTTTTTCTTTTAAAGAAGAGAGAAACCGAAAACAGTTCATCTTAGATCTGATTTGTAATTCATTAGGACTGTTTGTATAAAATAAGTGTGTGTTTGTGTGTGTGTGCGTGAATGTGTTAGAATCACATTCACAAACACTTGTCACACTACAACACAGAAGTGTTGGGTATAAGATCTTGAATCTAAATAGTCGACGTAAAGACTGGAACAAAATTGGAGAAGTTAGCAAACTCGAAAAGACACATCAACAATCAGAACTGCAGAGAAGTTAGAAGTAAAGTCAGTGGGTACATTTCTAAACTTAGATATAACTGATTTGTATGCATGTGCATTATATAGTTTGTAACTTGAGAATTTTGTTTTAGTGAATTTTTGGTCTATGACTTAGAAGTCACCGTGGATGTTTCCTCATTTGGGTGAGGTTTTACCAGTTAAAAATAACTTGACCAGACCTCCTCTCTTTGATGGAAGAAAATTTTCTTACTCGAAGGTAAGAATAGTTGCTTTCATACAAGGAACCTTGGGAGATGATGTTTGGGATATTGTTGAAAATGGATATACTTATCCTACTAAACCAGCCACTAAAGGAAGTAATGAGAGGATCAAGAAAGTATTAAGTGAATTCACTCAAGAAGAGAAGCAAGTTTCTCGAAATAATAACGAAGGAAAGAATGTCATTTTTATGTCTATAAATGAACATGAGTTCAAAAGGATCTCATCATGTACCACTTCTAAGGAAGCTTGGGATACACTAGTTACTGCACATGAAGGTGACACTAGAGTTAAGGTTGCTAAAACACAGATGCTTATCCAACAATATAACTCTTTAATTATGTCATACTCTAAATCTTTTGATGATTTTTACATGAAATTGACTGATATTGTGAGCAAATTGCATGCTAATGGGATAACTTATAATAGACATGAAATTGTCTCTAAAATTCTAAGATCATTACCACAGAAATTTGATAACAAAAGATATGCTATTGAGGAAATGAGTGACCAAAATCTCACTCCTAAATTACTCAGTAGTAAACTGAGAACTGTGGAAATGGGATTAGAAATTAAGAAACAATTGACCCTGTCCCTTAGGAAACAGACTAGTTACAATTTGAGTTTCTCTTCTAAGCTGATAAAACCTGATCTCAACATTCCTAATAATGATTCTAATGAGGAATGTGATATAGATAGTTTGGATAATCAGATTGCCTTGATGTCAAAACAGTTTAAGGAAATTGTGAATTTTAGAAATAAAATGGAAACTAGACAAGGCAAGCCAAATTATCCAACACAGTTTAATCACAAACCTCATGAGAAAGGTCAAGACAAACATCACAAGGATAATCATACAAGACCTAACAAAGATTATAAGAATACTGAATGTTATAGATGTGGTAAATTAGGTCAGATAGCACAAGACTATAGAGTTAACTTGAACAATACCAATAAACATACTAGGGCCATCATTTGCAAGACATGGGATGATTCAAGTGATTCTAAAAATGAGGAACCTGAATCATCTGATGTTTTTCTATCCTTGCATGTCTTTCTATGCCAAGATAATATATAATAATGATATGCCTTTGCCTATGTATAAGAATGACGATAATATCTCTACTTTTGTTGTTATGAATCATGCTACTACTGGTTTAGATGCTTTAATTTATGTGAATATTGCTAGTTCTACAACAAGGTGTGTGAGTTAAAGGGAAAGCGATAATGACGATGTCAATGTGTGTGTGAGTTCAAAAATTGAATCTTTAAGGGTCACTTCACACACTACACTTAGTGATTCCGACACTGAAGACCTCCCTGATATTCACACACTTTATGCTAACACTCTCAAGAAAAGCAACAGACTAGAGAAAACTGTGAAAGATCTCACTAGGAAACTAGAAGACCTAAGTCTGATGGTTAAACTTAGCGCTGAAGAGTATACTACCCAATGTCTAACTCGTGAAAGTGAAGTCAAAATTTTTGATCAAAAATTGAAAATTTTGATTGAAGTAAATGAAACACTGGAGAAAAAATATAAAGGGACATTATTATAATTGGAACAATATAAAGAAAAGACAACAACTTTTTCAAAAAATTTGCAAAATTTGAAAATAATTCAAACTGTTTTGATGGTTTTGTCGTTGATTCAATAACCAATTCTGATGATCGAACTGGAATAGGGTTTTGCCAAAATTTAAAGACAAACTAAAAACTTTGAACCAATCAAATTTGTGTCAGGAGGCAAAAGACCTATAGAGACTTGTCTAGATTTTCATTACCTAGAAAATGAGTTTGATAAAAATCAACTAAAGTTTGATATTGGGGAATCAAGTTACTCTAAGTGTGAAAATCCACCTAAGACTAAATACATTTACCCTCAAATTAGGAAGAGTGAGTCTACCTTTCAAACTGTTCTCCCTAATAATAAGGTTCAAAATCAAAATTCCATGAAACCTATGTTTAGAGATTTTCCTAAGGACATACCTTCTTCAAGCAAGCTATATTTCTCATACTGTGACTTATACGATCATTCTTTTGAAGGTTGTTACTATAGACGTTTAGTCAAACCTATCTGTAATACTCTTCTATACCAGAACTTTAACTATTCTAGGAGAAGTCATAACAATTATGTTCTGACAAGACAATCAGACAAAAACTCTAACTATAGAAAGAGAAAGACCAAACCGAAAAGATTATTTCCAAGAAGGATTCCTAGGCACTTTCCTAAACCAAATGCTCCTACTTTCCATAAAATTCAAACTCATGCGCAAAACATTTTTCAACAAAAATCTAATGCTCCCAAATTTTAACAAATGAGAGAAAATAAGCGTTGTAGAGGGGTCTTGAAGGTAATTTTGATATTTGAAGTAATTCCACATTAGCAACAGTGTTTTGGGGATTAAGGCACCGTGGCAGCTCGGCATGACATCTCAGCGTGGCAACTCAACGCTGCAGCTCAAGCGAGGCAGCTCAGCGTGATAACCTATATTTTATCTTGTTGTATTAGTCATATTGTATCTTTGTTTATATTGACCGTAAGCTATAACGGTTGTAATCATGTAACGAGAGTAATAAAGAGTTTTAGTGTGAGGTCAAACGCTACTCGCGAGAGACCAGGCTTGGCAGGGCCTGGGAGAGCTTCCTGCTCTATCGAATGACCTCACCGTGGGAACTTTAGAGGGACTTAGTTTGGAGGATTGAGAAGTGAGGCACCGTTGGGTTTTTTCCTGATCATCTTAGATGCACATGGTAAAACAACGAAGGACCCTGACCGTGGAACCTCGGGCGGGGCAGCTCGGAGTTCCATCGAGCGTTAGGCTGTGAACCAAACAACCCTCTACTTAATGTCTCATCTACTGTAGGGGATGTCACTAGCCAACTAAACAATGTCAGATATGCACTTGAGTAAACCACCGTGGTATTTGGGGCTGTCAGGCAGTTGGTGAGCCACCTCTACGACAACAGCCCCCTGACACACTGTGGTTAGGCAAAAGGTGTGTCTTGGCTTTTAATGTTTATGACGTGGAGACAACTAGTGCATCAGGCATTTAATGTTATGACATAATGTATGAGGGATGTCTTTCATAGTCTTTAATGACTGAGTTGCCTCGGGGATGGTTTGGGGGGCTATTTAAGGACCCCAACCACCCCTTAGGAGAGGATTATCTTTTTGAGAGTTTAAGAAGTTATTACTAGAGAGAATACACAACAGAGAGAGTTATTACAAACCAGAGGTCTTATTTACCCACCATTACCATTTATCACGAAGATTTTAATACGTGACAGAGGTCCTTGAGAGTGTTTTGTGTGTTTGTTTGCCTACCAAGGTGTATCTAGGGTGCTTACGACTCTCTCCCTCTAGCTAAGTTACTTTAGTTCTATACTACTTTTCTGAGTTATACACGAGAGATATGTGAGTTTAAACTAAGTCTTATCTTCATTGAGTTTGTGTTTTGGTGTTCTATCACTAATCCAAGGGTTTCGATAATTAACTTATCATCACCATACTTCAAAGGGGTTATGCCTCCGTCTATAATCTAAAGTACCCTCTTACATTTGGCAACTCTGTTGGGGAGGCATTCTTCTAATGAAGGAGTATGACGCAAGATAATGCTACTCGAAGGCTCAACTTTGATGACATCCAGCATAATAAAGAACAGGCTGTGAGAGAACTAGAGGCTCTAAGGGGTGGGGTTCCTCGAATAGAGGTACCCCCAGTTTAGGCGACAACAGGCATTCCAGGGGTGACACAAGCGTCCACGAGTGTGGGGTTGGGATCCACTCATGTGGCGCTCCTCATGAGTAAGTTTTATGAGTTTTTGCAAACTCTAGCAGCTTCGACGTTGCTGGGAGGATTGGAAGCCAATGCCTTCGTAACACCAGGGATAGCCCCAACGGCCCCACCAGGTGCAGGTGTTGCGCGAACGGTCCCAGCAAGCATACCCTCTGTTGTGAATCCAGCAGTGGGAACCTCAGGAGTTTCAACGGCCCGTGCTGTGACGTTTGTGCCAGCTGCAACGGGCACCCAACCCATGGTTCCATTGGTTGTTGCCCCAGTAGCATCACCCATGGTGGAAATGAGAAAGGGGATGAAGAAAGAGATGTTGAAGTTCATGCAAGACTCCTCTCAATCTGCTGGCGAGGTAGCTTCGGTTTATGATGACTTTCGAACACCCTATCCTCTGGAATACAACGATGAGCCCTATCCAAAGGACTATATTCCTCCTATTTTTGAAAAATACACAGGAAAGGGTGGGAACCCGAAGGAGCATATTAAGCACTTTGTTGAACATTTGGGGGCACATTGTAATAATAAAAGGTTTAGGTTGAGGGATTTTTCTAAGTCCTTGATCGATAAAGCCTATACGTGGTATTCCCATTTGACTCCTAACAACGTTTTCACATGGGAGGAGATGCATGTATTGTTTGTCCAGAAGTTCTTTCTGGCAAAAGATGAATTCACTTTGACCCAGTTGGGTAGGGAGAAATAATGACCTGGGGAAGAAGTGGTGGCCTACGTTTAAAGGTTTAGGGAAAGATCCCTCGACGTGAGGGAGGAGGCCAAAGAATCCAAGTTATTGCAGATCTGCGCTAAGGGGCTGCTTCCTGAGTACATTTTCCATTTTATCAATGAGATTTGCGAGGGGACTTTCTCGACGTTCTTTAAAGCAGAGAGGAATATCTCCTTGGTGGTGCGGCCCAATCCAGTGGTGGTACCCATGATGTTTAGGCAGCCAATGCAATCCGCGGGGGGGGGGGGGGGGGAGGTCTCAGCCCCCACGGGTAGGATACACCGAGGGGGAGATAGGGGCAAAGCACCGAAGAAGGACAATAAGAGGAAGTTCGAAACAGACAGGGAGGACCCACCACCATTGCCTTGTACAGTGGAAGAAGCTGTCAGCTGTTACAATGTGATGGTCCAAGGGGGAACGGTCTATGACCCAAAGGACGTTCCCGCTGGGGATCCCGATGCGGTAATGAAGGCGGATCCAAAGTATTGCCAGGTTCATCGGAGGATCTAACATCCAACCGAGATCTATTTCACACTGAGAAGAATCATCGACAAGTACGTGAAGTCAAGGACATTGCAAATCCCTCTACAGAATGTCAACAACAATTCGCTACCATCGCATGGGGCCAATCTCGTGGTGGCCTATGATGAGGAGGCCGAGAGAGGAGAAAGAGAGTTAAAGACGCGGCAAGAAGAGTACGAAGAGACTTTGGAAGATTATACTAGGGGAATGGCTAATATGGTGTTGGCTTATAATGAAGCGAGTGCCAAGGATGTGGAGGAGGTATACGGTGTTGAAGGTGGGGAAGTAGACCCAGTTCTAGAATACTCAGCAGTTTCGAAATCCCCGAAGTTCACCTAGTTCTTCGACCAGGTAGGTGTACCAAAGGAGAGTAGGGTGGAGATGACCCAGGAAATACTCGATATTGTGAGGAAGAACGTAGCCCCTTCGCTGAGATGGAAGGGACCCATAGCCAGGTTGGTCAGAAGGTTTCTCTCAGAGGTAACCTTCAGCAATGCAGATAGGGCTGTAAGGTTCCCTCACAACAGGCCATTGTATGTGACTGCCAGTGTCAACGGAGTTAGCTTCGCAATAACTCTTATGGATGGGGGAGCTTCCATCAATATCATGCAAATCAACTCTTTCCACGCAACCAATATTCCAGAAGAAAGATTGGTTCCCATGCCTTTGGTAATTTCGGGGTATGATAACCAATCCTCTAAATCCATTGGGTACGTTAATATTGAGATTGTAATGGGAAATCTGAGTTCCCATATTAAGTTCCACGTGATAGAGAGTGAAACTTCCTATTATCTGCTAATAGGGAGGGTGTGGATGCACAACCAAGTGCTAGTTCCTTCTACATAACACCAATGTCCCAAAGCGAATGTCAAGGGCACGTAGGTGACCATTAGGGCTACAAAGAGTCCTTTCGTTGTTGAGGTGGCTCACTTAGTGGATGCAACATTTTACACAGAGTTAGAGAAGGGTGTTCGGGTCCTAACAAGAAAAATGAAGGGAGCATGGGTTCCTTATATCAGAGAAAGAATGGGGCCCTTAAATGAGCAGAATAAGGAGGTTGCGAGCAGCACAAGGGAAATAACCGAAGAAGCTCACCAGGTAGTCCCTCGACCCCAAGGCATCTCGAAGAAGCTCAAAGACAGGATGAAGCCCAGAGTGGATCCGATAGAGCATGAGGTTCAACGATAAAGCGTGCTGAGCCAGTTCTCAGGAGAAAGAGTGGCCAAAGCTTCTAGAGAGAAGAAGAGGAAGGCAGTCACCACTACCAGTAGACAATGCAAGAAGGTTGTTATCGAGGAGGGAAAGGTGGTGTATTGATTGTAACGGTGTGAACGGGCAGTCAAGGAAACTGATGATGAGGTTGACCCGATATATGAATGCTTTCTAGTGGATCAACGGGGACAATGCATGGTCATAGACAACTCCAACATACAGGAGTTGGTGGAGGAAGTCACTGAAGATCTAGAGTACATGACTGATCAACTAAAACCACAAGCGCATGAACTGGAGGAGTTAAACTTGGCAAAAGAAGGGGAAGATCCAAGGCCTATCTTCATCTAGAAGGAACTCAGTAAAGAGAAACGAGAGGCCTTGGTGGAGTTCATTCGGGAGTTTATATATGTCTTCGCGTGGAAATACACAGAGATGGAGGGGCTGGATAAGGAAGTAAGCTTCCTCAAGTTGAACGTAACGCCTTCAGTCATTCCAGTGAAGCAAGCGATAAGAACATACAAGCCTGAGTTAGAATTAAAGATCAAGGAAGAGGTTCAATGCTTACTAACGGTAGGGTTCATCACACCGATACAGCACCCACTCTGGCTATCCAGTATCATCCCGGTGGGGAAGAAGGACAAAAACCAAAGAAGGATCTAGGTGGACTTCAGGGATTTGAATAGAGCTTGACCCAAAGATGAGTTCCCTTTGCCATCCATTGATAGCTTGATAGATGCGACGGCTGGTCATGAGATGTATAGCTTCATGGATGGGTATGTAGGGTACAACCAGATCAAGATGGACCCCTCGAATGTAGAGAAGAAAACATTCAGAACCCCGTTGGGTAACTTCATGTACAAGGTGATGCTGTTTGGAATCAAGAATGCCGGGGCAACTTACCAAAGAACAATGATAGCGATTTTTAATGACTTTTTTCACAAGTTTGTAGAATTTATGTGGATGATTTGGTCATCAAGTCAAGGAGGGAGGAGTCCCATCTGAGCAATTTGAGCAAGGTGTTTTCCCGTTGCAGGAAGTATAAATTGAAGATGAACGGTTGAAATATGTTTTTAGGGTGACAATTGGGAAATTCCTAGGCTTTGTGGTTGATCGACAAGGGGTGCATATGGACCAGGACAAACAGCGAGCGATCTTGGAAATACCATGTCTGAGAACGACGAAAGAGTTGAAGAGTTTCCTCGGTAAAGTCTCCTACCTTAGGAGATTTATGCCTGGGTTAGCCAAAATAATGCATCCATTGATGCAGCTATTGCGAAAGAACACGAAGTTCAGGTGGGAGGTGGTTCACCAGGAGTCTCTCGATGGATTGAAGAAACTGCTCATTTCAACACAGACTATGGTTCCCCCAAAGGTAGGAATACCGTTGCAGCTGTACCTCACATCCACCTCGAGATCCGTGGGAGCTTTGCTTGCACAGGAGATCGACGGGCAATAACGTCCAGTCTATTACCTTAGCATGATCATCCACGCACCATAAGTTAGATACAGTAGCTTAGAAAGTCATTGTTTAGCCTTAGTCTTTGTAGCGCAAAAACTTAAGCATTATATGTTGTCTTTTACAATTCATATTATAACTAGATGTGATCCTATTAAGTATTTGCTTGTAAGAACGATTTTGATTGGTAGGGCAGATAGGTGGTTCCTCATTCTATCTGAATATGACTTGAAGTGCATGGTGCCTCGCGCAATCAAGAGCCAGGTATACGCTGATATGTTGGCTATTTTCCCCTTAGGAACGTTCGAGCCACCCAAGGAAAATATTCCAGGAGATGATTTGCAGGCCAACCATCTAGACGCAACGGACGAGGAATGGACAATGAAGTTCGATGGGTCATAGACGAAAAAGAAAGGAGGAGTATGGGTTATTATTTTGAAAGGAATGGAGGAGATTTGCCTTTCTTACAAGTTAGATTTCCCTTGCTCTAACAACGAGGCAGAATATGAAGCATTGGTGTTGGGATTGCTAGAGGCTCTTCGGAGGGGGATCCGTTCACTTTGCATCATGAGGGATTCAAACTTGGTGGTTCAGCAAGTGAATGGAGAATACGCATTGAAACATATGAGCCTGACACCATACAGAATAATTATTCAGGGGCTCCTTGGCTAGTTCCACCGGACCAAGATCAAGAGACAACCCAGAACGATGAACCGCCACCCATAAGCATATGCCACCATTGCCCAAAAGATGATCATGAGGAATGATGCAACTACCATCGTGATCCAACGAAGAACAGATCCTTCGATGGTGCAGTCAATCCTACCAATGGAAGAGGGTGCAGACTGGAGGGGAGAGATCAAAAGGCAATTAGAATCTAGGGAATAAGCGATTGGGCTGAGAGAATTAGCCCAATACTTCACGAATCAGGGAAACCTTTACTTCAGAAATATAGGAGAATGGCTATTGAGGTGCATCGGTCCGAAAGAGGCAGAGCAAAGATTGAAGAAAACACATAAAGCGCACTGCAAAACAATCGAGATACCCCTCTAACGAAAATTGCAAGGGGAGGGGTATTTTTGGCCTAAGATGAAATAGGATGCAATAGAGCTACAATAGAAGTGTGATAAATGCCAGTTATTCTTCGAAGTAGCTGAATGTCACTTCTTAGAGGCTCAACCTGACTGGAGGCAGCACTATATTGACTTTATTAAAGATGGAGTTGTCCCGACGGAGAAAATTAACGCGATGGGACTTCGACGAAGGGCCTCGAGATTCTATGTTCAGAAGGGGAAGCTTTATGGAAGGAAATACTTCAACAGTCCTTTACGTTATATCACGAGAGAAGATGCAGCGAAGGTCCTCAAATAGGCACACGATCCAGCTCACATAAGAGGGGCCAAGTTGTATGACCAGTTGATGACTTTGGGATACTATTGGCCAACGATGGAGAAATATTCGGCTGAGTTCGTTCGAAAGTGCAAGGCTTGCCAACTTCATGGAAATATGATCCATGCCCCATTAGTGGACTTACACTCCCTGGCAACGCCTTATCCTTTTCACACTTGGGCGTTTGACCTGATAGGGGCAATGCATCCATCTTCGAGGGGGAAGATATGGATACTAGTAGCAATGGAGTGTTTCATAAAGTGGGTCGAGGTGATACCACTGAGAAGGGAAACGGCGGGAGTGGTGAGAAACTTCATTAGAGAATACATCATTTATTATTTTGGGATCCCAAAGGTTTTCCTTTCAGACAACAGAACCCCTTTCATCAATTCAGAAGTAACGATGCTCACAAATAAATACTCCATTGTCCATCACACTTCAATGGTGGCATACCCAAAGGGAAACGGTCAAGCCGAAGCGACTAACAAAACTTTGGTCAATATCTTGGCTAAAATGATGGAAGATTTCACAGGATCGTGGGATGACAAGATACTAGTCATTTTATGGGCCTATCGAACGACTAAGAGGAAACCTACATGGTGTACATCATTCTCTTTTATTTATGGGGCTGAGGTGATCCTCCTCGTAGAGTTAGAAGTCCCCTCTGCTCGATATACCTTGAGAAGCAACATGCTTCCCCAGAATAAACATGTGCAATTGGAACCGTTGGACGAACACAGAGACAAAGCGATGTATCACTTCCAAATGTATACGAAGCAACTCTCCAGGGCATATGATAACTTAGTGAGACCAAGGAAGTTCGTGGAGGGGGACCTTGTACCGAAGGCACCAGTGAAACATATCAGGGGGCTTCCTCTACCCAAGTTTGCAGCAAATTGGGAAGGACCTTTCATTATAAAGGAAGCTCATGACTCAGGTTACTGCTTAATTTCTAAGATGGAAGAAGACAAACCATTTAAGATTAATAATAAATGGTTGAAAGTCTATCATGTGTAGATAGTTATGTTTGACCATGGATGTAATTGGTTGTTATGAATACACAAGTTCTTTTTTTTTATTATGATGAGTGTACAAGTTATTTTTATTATGGCTCAAGAAGAAATAAAAGAATTACAAGACTTCACACTCCACAATCTAAGCAAAGAGTTGTAACACAAAGAGATTGCATAAGAAAATAAGTATCTTTTTTCCATTCATAAACATTGGGGCATTACAAAATTGGGAGTTATTGCCCAAGAATTACATGAGAAGAAAAGAAAATACATATACAAGTTCATTCGCCAAGAAGGAACCACAGATCTGGAGAGGAGAAAAAATCTCCAGGGAGACCCGAAGAAGCTGCTTGGCAAGATCATTGAGCGTTGATAGAGACCTCCAACCTTGTATGCGCCTGTGTGCGCTCAATCAGGAGTTTATCTCGTTTTTAATTCACCTCATATAAAGCTTCTTCGAGGTCCCCCACCTCTTTTTCAATAGTTTTAAGAAGAGGTTCTAGCTCGGCCAACTTGGCTTCCTCGATCCACGGATCCTCCTGATGTTTTCGTAAGAGCTCCCTATGGCTGTCCAACTGCTGGTTCTTCAAATTCTTTAAATGTGCGATGAGCCAGTCAAAATGGAACCCATCAGGACCCAACTCCCTTAGATAACCCAAGAATTGGTTGAGGAGGGGTCTGGTAACGTTTGCAGTCGGAGTATTGGCAATTTTAACAATCACGGTGGCCATGCCTTGAAGCCTATGGCTCATAACTCAGATGTTTGAACGTAGGCAGTCCACCGTGAAGGTCTCGGGATGATAGCTCACAAGTTGATCAATTGCCAAACGGTGGTTGGCAGGCATTTGGGGAGAACGTTGGAGTACCATCAGGAAGAAAGAGGGAGGAGCCAAGTCGGGCAGAGGAAGCTCACACCCAGATTCGCTCTCCGCAGCAGCACCTATTGTGGAACCTTGATCATTATGGCTAGATTCTTTGGAGGAGACGGGTTCACGATGTGGCGAGGCAATGGGCGAAGGAACTGGTGGAGAATCCTCCCGAGCAACCTGAAAATAGTTAGAGGAAACAAAAGAAAAAAACTTAACAAGTGTTTTCATTGTTAAGTCACCGATATAGGTGGAGTTTTTGAAAAAAATCTTACCAGGTGTTTTCGTTGTTAAGTCACCGATGTAGGTGGAGTTTTTGGAAAAAACTTAACAAGTGTTTTCTTTGTTAAGTCACCGATATAGGTGGAGTTTATAGCAAAACCTTAACAAGTGTTTTCATTGTTAAGTCACTGATATAGGTGGAGTTTTTAAAAAAAAGCTTAACAAGTGTTTTCGTTGTTAAGTCACCGATATAGGTGGAGTTTATAGAAAAACCTTAACAAATGTTTTCGTTGTTAAGTCACCGATATAGGTAAGTTTTTGGAAAAAACTTAACAAGTGTTTTCGTTGTTAAGTCACCGATATAGGTGGATTTATAGCAAAACCTTAACAAGTGTTTTCATTATTAAGTCACCGATATAGGTGGAGTTTTTGAATAAAATCTTAACAAGTGTTTTCGTTGTTAAGTCACCGATATAGGTGGAGTTCATGAAAAATCTTAACAAATGTTTTCATTGTTAAGTCACCGATATAGGTGGAATTTATAGAAAAACCTTAACAAGTGTTTTTGTTGTTAAGTCACCGATATAGGTGGAGTTTTTGAAAAAAAATATTAATAAGTGTTTTTATTGTTAAGTCGCCGATGTAGGTGGAGTTTTTTGGGAAAACCTTAACAAGTGTTTTCATTGTTAAGTCACCGATATAGGTGGAGTTTTTGAAAAAAACCTTAACAAGTGTTTTCATTGTTAAATCACCCACATATGTGAAGTTTGAGAAACTGAGAAGTACAGAGAAATGAGCAAGGTACCTCAACAGCAATAGGAGCGAGAATGGGAGTCACCACAGGGGCCATGATGGTAGGAACCATTGGAGGCGGGATCCTTGTCTCAGTAGCTTCAGTGGGGCCCTTAGCTGAAGAAGCTTCAACGATAGGTAAACTTCCCTCGCCAACATAAGGTACTAAAGCTAGCACGGGGGAATCATCGGAGGGAGACACTGAACCCTTAAGAGATGACACAACGAGAGCAGTAGCATCGGTCGTGGCCTTGGAGGGCAAAGGGCGGAGAGAGACTTGGGGAAAGCTGCGAATGTAAAACCAAGTGTTAGACGCAAGGAGTAAACACAAAAGAATAAGAGGTAGGAATGCATTTAACTTACCCCCGTTATGGCACCGAAAAGAGGAACTGCAGTAAGGGGTCTTAAAAATGCAGGAGGAAGGAGAATGTTATCTATCAGTGATGCCACTTCCACCTAAAATGACCCAATAGGTTAGAGATGATAAACAAAACAAGGGCACAAATAAATGATGTAAGACTTGGTAAAAAAATTACCTGCGGGGCACTCTCTTCGACCACAACGAGGGGCATAGACACCTCTTGCTCCGATGGAAACTCAGAGGAGACAACAGTAGTTCCCTCTAGTTGCCCGGGCACTTCAACAGACTCAACGGTGGCAGCCTCCGTCGCAGCTTCTTTGGCCCGTTGCGAGGATGAACGACGAGAGTAGGTCAGACTTATAAAAGGGGAACGGGGAAGAGTAGTGTCTGCTGGAGAAACACCGCAACGCCTCCTCACGAAGCGGCTAACAGGGGGACTAGGGGGACATGGCCTTTCTTCTTCAACTCCCTGCACCAAAACATTTTCCTATTAAGAAATGAGCAGATGCAACACACCTTAGGCGAAGGGGAATAAAACAAAATACAGAATGCACACATACCTCATATCTAGAGGGAGAACGAGAAGGTATAATTACTAGTGAAGGCGACGAGGAGGCAGCGGTAGAGGGAACTGGTGATGGAGGTTTCTCAAGTGTTTGCCTCTTCTGGTTCTTGGTACCCAACGTTTTCTTCCTGGATCTCATGGCACTACCAGTTTCAGGCACCCTCATCCTTCTCCTTTTTCCCTCTGGCTCTATGGGATTAACCACGATCGTGGGAAATGCGCCCGAAGGAGGAACGACAATAATGCGTCGTTAAAACTCAACATAAATTCTGTTGACTTCAGCTTGCACCTACCTCCTCAGCTCTTCAGCCATCTCTGGAGACATAGGAGGGGGAACAGAGGCAATAGGGAATGCCTTCAAGGGAATTTTCATTTGAACTTGGGCCTTATACTTCTTGGACTTGGACTTCTTGGCCTTCTTAGCAGGTGGCTGAGAAGGCCCTTTTCTCGTGACAGCTTCGGTCGAAGGGGTAGATGTTTTGGGGGATGCAGCAACCTTGGGTTTGGGCGTGGCAACAGGGATCATGGGGAAATATATAGGAAGTTCAGTGGAAGGTTCTTTGGGGGTCTGGCTTAGAGGGAACTCAACCCCGAGAACGGAATTGCCATTCAACCCCAGCTCTGGGGAAGAAAATAAAAGAACTGGAGGATATACGAGATCCCCTTCGATGAATTTCGCAATTTGGGCCAGTTGCCTCGGCTAATACTTTGTCGCAAATAGAGGGGTCATGTCCCCTTACCTGGTAATACTAGGAATAGTGACTCGACCAGCCAGTGTAGAACTCACTCCCCACACGATAGTTGAGGATAATAGAGAACATGCCTCTCCAAAGGACACCTTGGGGTTAGATAATTGAAACACCGGGCAGGGTGCCCCTTGATCAAAGCCAAACTAACGGCTGCATCGGTTGGGATTGTAGTGCTCGTCGGTATATCCCCACTCGATGTATGAGGGCAAGTATCCTGGTGAAAATAGAAGCACAACGGCCAGTGAGGGGTCTTCAATAATGAGGTCTACAGTGGTTGGCTGGACCACTCTTGCCCCATGTTTGAAAAAATCACAAGTATAGAGAAAAATATCAACCTCATAAGGCCTCATTACAAAACTTGAAAAGTCATTGATAAAGGAGGTCAGCTCCTTTTAGCTCTACCTCTTGTGGTAAACAAAGGAACGGGGGGGGCAGGATTGTTTCCCCCGAGGGAGGACGGTTAGTCTTGGCTGCTACGGCCGGAAAGCGCACATAGAGGAATCCCGTTAGGAGGACGCAATTGGCAAAATTTTCTAGGTTGTAACGACCCAGGGATCGCTTCATATCAAAAAGGGCTCTATCAAGCCATGTGTAGAGGGATCCCAAGGCAATTGCAGATAGAGGGAGCTTGATACCCCGGGCCAAACGAAGGGATATGTTGATGAGATCCCTTCGAGGCTGGTCGTTGGGGCTTTCCCGTTAAAAAGAAGCGAGAAAGAATGACAACGATATAGGCAGGAAGCGCTAGCGATGTACCTTGTCCAGGGGCAGCCTCAGAGGAACTACCTTCAGAAGGTTCCTTGAAGAAGTAGTTGATAAGAGGAGTGAAGGTAGCTTTGTTTGAAGTACCGATGCACCTTCGGCATATATGGTCCAACTCCAAATGGTCAGCAATCTCTTGTGCATCCAGGGCTTCATCGGAGTAGGGCCCATGGTCTATTGCCTCAAGGCCTAGGAGCTCACACACGTCCTCCAACGTTATTGTAAATTCTCCCCATGCAGCGATGAATGTATGAGTCATAACGTTCTAGCGAGATACCAGAACGGGGAGGGCAGCATTATTTTTGGAAAAGGTGAACTCACCAAACCACTTGTCCCGATGAAGCCCAATCTTGGTGAGGGTATCAGCATGAGAACTCTGCATATAGGAGTTCCAAGCAGCAAAATGAGCAGGAGAGCCCCCAGGACCTTCAAAGTCGATATGAAACCATGGGAAGTCCCCTCGCTCAAGGCGAAATCTGAGAGTCCTCTCGGGACGAAGAAAGCCACCGTCATCATAATTCTCATCTTCATCACCAAGCGTCATGGCCTCATACTTGGCATTAAAAACTCAACTCTTACAAAACCCATCGAAATCATCCCCTTTGCCAAAAATGGGGGACAAGTGGTAGAACCGTAACTGTTCTTGACGAGCAGCAGTCAATGAGGCGGCGATAACGAGGGCGGCGGATGGAGCACTGGTGACAGGTGTGGTGGGGTCGCTTGAAGAAGCCATCGCAGACAATAGAAATAGTAAAAATCTAGGTAAAAGAAGGTTTG
Organism: Sambucus nigra; assembly: GCA_949130495.1. Classification (NCBI taxonomy): domain Eukaryota; kingdom Viridiplantae; phylum Streptophyta; class Magnoliopsida; order Dipsacales; family Adoxaceae; genus Sambucus; species Sambucus nigra. The sequence goes on along the minus strand of OX422218.1, from coordinate 408,650,151 downwards.
GAAATGAAGGTGGAGGAGCACAACCGCAGGTGGTGGCGCAAAAGATGAGACAAGGAGGAGACTGAGTAAAGAATGGGGCAACAATGGAGGTCGGACAGAGTTGGCACAGAGTTTCTCTCTCTAAGTGAATACGGGAGCTTGAAGAAGATGAAGAAAAGAGAAGGGTTTGAAAAAAGAGATGTTTGAAACCTTTTAAACCTCTTAAACCTATCATTTGAGTTTCCCACCACCGCACGTGCAAGGCCTCCTATAATCATTTCAAATGAACACGTGGCACTTCGGGAAGTGTTTTGACAGCTGGAAAGACAGCGCTACGTCATCTACAAAGTGACGCTCGGGGAATAGAAAAGGTTGCCTTCCTAAGCAAGTTCGAGTTTTGTCACCAATTTTTTGTCAGACATATTCAGTAACTCCCAACGGAGAAGATGCCCCAACGGTTCAACAAGCTACGATGTCCCCTTGCCACAAGTCCAAACGTTATTTAATTTGTGACTTAGTTACATCGGGGAGACTTTCTGCTTTTTCGAACATAGCGAAGCACTGCAAGAGAGAATTTCACTTACTAAGAATCAGAACGAGTATTTGAGAAGGTTAGAAGGCCTTTCGGGAGAAGTTCGAATAATGAAGCTAGAACGATTGAAGCGCAATATAAGAAAAAGTGGCGATGTCCCTTCGTCAAAGCCCCAACGAGCCGTAGCGCTTCGGCTCAAGTACATCGGGGAGAATTTTACTTTTTCCTGGAGATTATAACGCTATGATTCTAATGAAGGAAAGGAGGCCATAATTTTTACATACAGAGAAGGTTCATCGGATTGCGAAGTTTTGTGCAGACATTTCTTGCTCCAACAAATCTCTCCACGAAGGGGAAAATGTAGAGGGGGTTTGAAGGTAATTTTGAGATTTGAAGTAATTCCACATTAGCAAGAGTGTTGTGGGGATTAAGGCACCGTGGCATCTCGGCGTGACATCTCAGCGTGGTAGCTCAACGCGACAGCTCAAGCGAGGCAGCTTAGCGTGATAACCTGTATTTTAGCTTGTTATATTAGTCATATTGTATCTTTGTTTATATTGACTATAAACTATAACAGTTGTAATCATGTAACGAGAATAATAAAGAGTTTTAGTGTGAGGTTAAACGGTACTCGCGAGAGACCAGGCTTGGGAGGGCCTGGGAGAGCTTTCATGCTCTATTGAATGAACTCACCGCGGGAACATAAGAGATACTTGGTTTGGAGGATTGAGAAGTGTGGCACCGTTGGGGCTTATCCTGACCATCTTAGATACACCTGGTAAAACACTGAAGGACCCTGACCGTGGAACCTCGGGTGGAGTCGCTTGAAGTTCCATCGGGCATTAGGTTATGATCCAAACAACCCTCTACTTAATGTCACATCTACTGTAGGTGATGTCACTAGCCATCTAAATAATGTCAGACATGCACTTGAGTAAACCACCATGGTATTTGGGGCTGTCAGACAGCTGGTGAGCCACCTCTGCGACAACAGCCCCCTGACACACTATGGTTAGGCAAAAGGCATGTCTTGGCATTTAATGTTTATGATGTGGAGACAACTAGTGCATCAGGCATTTAATGTTGTGACATAAAGTATGAGGGATGTCTTTCATAGTCTTTAATGACTGAGTTGCCTCAGGGATGGTGTGGGGGGATATTTAAGGACCCCAACCACCCCTGAGGAGAGGATGATCTTTTTGAGAGTTTAAGAAGTTATTGCTAAAGAGAATACACAACAGAGAGAGAGAGAGAGTTATTACAAACCAGAGGTCTTATTTACCCACCATTATCATTTATCACGAAGCTTTTAATACGTGACAGAGATCCTTGAGAGTGTTTGGTGTGTTTATCTGCCGACCAAGGTGTATCTAGAGTGCTTACGTCTCTCTCCCTCTAGCTAAGTTACTTCTGAGTTCTTTACTACTTTTCTGAGTTATACACGAGAGATATGTGAGTTTAAACTAAGTCTTATCTTCATTGAGTTTGTGTTTGGGTGTTCTATCACTAATCTAAGGGTTTGGCTAATTAACTTATCATCACCATACTTCAAAGGGGTTACGCCTACTGTCTGTAATACTCCTCTATACCAGAACTTTAACTATTCTAGGAGAAGTCATAACAATTATGTTTTGACTAGACAACCAGACAAAAACTCTAACTATGGAAAGCGAAAGACCAAACCTAAAAGATCATTTCCAATAAGGATTCCTAGGCACTTTCCTAAACCAAATGCTCCTAGTTTCCATAAAATTCAAACTCATGCGCAAAACATTTTTCAACAAAAATCTAATGCTCGTAAATTTTATCAAATGAGAGCAAATAATCGCAAAATAAAAACAAGAACTATTTGGGTTAGAAGAGATGAGCTATTGCCCCAGATGAAGTGTAACATTGTGATTACTGCTTTAAAAGATGAACACACTCCTTCTGGATGGTATTTAGACTCTGGGTTTTCAAAGCACATTACTTGGGATGATACCAAACTTTAAAAAAAACAGCTTTGCTGGAGGAAAAGTTATTTTTGGTGATGGTGTATCATCTCAAATCATTGGTAAAGGAACACTCTAAGAAAAAGGATTACTTATACTTGAAAATGTTCTTCTAGTCAAAGGACTTAAGGATAATCTACTGAGTATATCGCAATTTTGTGACTCAAATCATACTGTCACTTTTTTAAAGAACAATTGCAAAATTTTAAATAAAAAAGGTGAGTGCATTCTTACAGGACTCCAGATACCTGACAATTGTTATACTGTCCAGGTCCAGGTTGTCATAGAGGTCTGTAACATTGCCAGAATGGATGACAATGAAATATGGCATAACAAGATGGGTCACATAAATTACGATAACCTTAGTAGACTGTCTTTACAAGAAATAGTCAGAGGAATTCCCAAATTCAAACCTATCTCTAATATTGTTTGTGGATCGTGTCAGGAAGGAAAAATTGTTAAAGCACCTCATAAGAAAGTTAAAGATATCCTTACCTCTAAACCTTTGGAGCTCATTCATATGGACCTAATGAATCCTTCTCGAACTATTAGTCTCTGTGGACACAGTTATATTCTTGTTATGGTTGATGACTTCACTTGATTTACTGGGGTGGCCTTCTTAAAACAAAAATCTGACACTTTGCAAACCTTTTTGAAAATTCTACTTCGGATTGAAAATGAGAAAGACATTCAAGTAAATAGAATTCGTAGTGATCGAGGTGGAGAATTCATAGATACTGGTATTATAGAGTATTATGACTATAATGGTTACAAACATGAATTCACTCCTCCTAAAACTCCCCCGACAAAATGGAGTTGCTGAGCGTAAGAATCGTACTCTTCAAGAGATGGAATGTGTTATGATTCATTCCAAGTGCCTACCTAAATACTTTTGGGTGGAATTTATTAAAACTGCGTGTCACATCATCAATAGGGTCTATCTTAGGAAGAATTCTAAATAAACTCCTTACTAACTATGGTATGGGAAAAGACCAATCTTAAATACCTTAGAACCTTTGGTAGTACTTGTTATGTCTGCAAAGACAGAGAACACCTATCCAAATTTGAGACTCGTGGAGATAAAGTTATTTTCTTAGGATACTCTCCTGATATTAGAGCATACTGTGTTTATAATCTTCGCACTAAGACCTTAATGGAATCCATAAACGTTATTGTATGTGACACTACTATTGAGAGTAAGACTGGAGAACCAACTATTGTGGAAGAGTCTAAAAATATTTAAAAAATGACTCTCCAAAAATAGATGATTCTTTACCAATTGAGACACCTGAAGTACCTAACTGAGTCTCTAAAGATCATCCCATAGATAACGTTGTTGGCAACCCTAGTGAACCTGTGCGTACAAGATCTCAATTAAGCAATTATGCTCATTATGCATGTTTTGTTTCCCTTGTGGAACCGAAGAATGTAAATGAGGCATTGAATGACCCTCATTGGATTTATGCAATGCAGGAAGAACTACTTTAATTTGTCATTAGTGATGTTTGGTATCTTGTATCTAGGCCTGATCATAAAAAGGTTATTGGCACACGTTGGATATTTAAAAATAAATCTGATGAAAGTGGGATAATCATTAGAAACAAAGCTAGATTAGTTGCTCAAGGTTACTCTCAAATTGAAGGAATAGATTTTAAAGAGACTTTTACACCTGTTACTCGATTAGAATCTGCTCGTCTTTTTTTCGCAATAGCTTGTTACTTACATTTTACGCTTTACCAAATGGATGTCAAATCTACCTTTCTTAATGGAATCTTGACTAAGGAGACCTATGTAGAACAACCAAAAGGGTTCATTGACCCTCAATATCCAAATAATGTTTTTCGTCTTAAAAAGGCTTTGTATGGCCTAAAACAAGCGCCAAGAGTTTGGTATGAGCGCCTTTCCAATTTTCTCTTAGATAAAGATTTTAAGAGAGGTGGAAATGATCAAACCCTTTTTGTCAAACATTTTGACAAACATATTATTATAGCTCAAGTTTATGTTGACGATGTCATTTTTGGATCCACTTCTCCCTCAGAAGTCAAATCCTTTTCTGCAATTATGCATAAAGAATTTCAAATGTCTCTTATAGGGGAGTTGCAATTTTTCTTGGGTCTTCAAGTCAAACAGAATTCTGAAGGCTTATTTGTTTCACAATCTAAATATGCTTTAGAGATTGTCAAAAAATTCGGTCTTGAAAGTGCCAAAGATTCTAAAACTCCCATGAGTACTACGGTAAAACTCTCTAAGGATGAGAATGGTAAATCCATAGATCCAACTCTATATCGTAGGATGATAGTAACCTTACTATACCTTACTGGTTCGCGTCCTAACATTATGTACGCAGTTTGCGTGTGTGCCCTTTATCAAAATAATCCTAAAGAGAGCCACTTAATTTGCGTAAAAAGAATTATTAACCACATAAAAGGAACTCTAAATTTAGGTCTTTGGTACACTAATGATACTCCTAGTATTATAATTGGTTACACTGATGCCAATTGGGATGGGTGTACTGATGATAGTAAGAGCACATCAGGAGGTTGCTATTATATAGGTAACAATTTAGTAGGTTGGAGTAGTAAGAAGCAAAAGTGCACTTCTTTATCTACATAAGAATATGAGTACATAGCTGCTGGTAGTTACTGTGCCCAATTACTTTGGCTTAAGCAAATTCTAAATGATTATGGTATTCAAGAAGATCAATTACATCTTTATTGTGATAATCAAAGTGCGATAAATATTTCTAAGAATCTGGTTCAACACTCGCAAACTAAACATATAAAAATTAGACATCATTTTATACGCGAATTAGTTGAAACTAAGGAATTAGAAATCAATTATCTTCCTACTTATTTTCAACTCGCAGATATGTTTACAAAAGCTTTGGATTACAATAGATTTATCTCTTTTCAAAAATCAGTAGTAATGGTTTGCGATGAATAAACTCATATGACTTCACTTTTTCTTCCCTTTGTCCATTTGAGACAAAATGGGGGAGTAATTTGAGTCTTTTGAGTCAATGTTTTTTGTACATATTTCTAATAAGCTTGATCTTAGTGATTATTTGCAGGATTCTGTACAATTGTATTCTCCAGATGTTTTTAGGGTATTGGATTGTAAATAGTTGAGTTATGTAATTTTCTTTTTCTAGGAAATGGGTAGATAGAATTCTTCTATAGGAATATGTTTTTCTTATTTCTTTGTAGCCCTACGAGTCTTGGATGACTCAAAGAAGATTTTGTCTCATATTTCCAAAGGGGGAGATTGAAGCGCCTTATACTCTTGACTCACTTGAGTCTGCATTGTATAAGTGCTAATCTAGTTGGGAAATTGTAACAAAATTGGTGTTCCATTTCCCTAGACTCCAAAGTGCCTCAGAGTCTTCATCTTATGCCAATCTTGATTCAATTGGAGGTATAAATCACATCCACACACTCTAGGATTGCATACATGGTTCATATATTTCTTTAATTGGTTGTGTGTGGTTAATCCCATTTAAATTGGCTTTGAATAATTTTTGGGATTTTTTAAACTTTTTTTTAAATAATTTTTTCATAATAAAATTTGGATTATAAAACTTTTGGGGTCATTCTGCTATTTCTGGTTTTACCTTTTCATACCTAAAAGTTATTTTGGGTAGGAGCCAAGAGCGCTAGAGACAAAAGGGTGTGTATGTAATTATTTTCAAATGCGCGTGTGAGAACAGATCTGAGACCTACACCTGTCACAACCATACTGGCCTGATTTGTGTTTCTTTGAAGACACATAACCGTTATCCATTATCAGCCCTTGGATCGTTGTTATCAACGCTTTGCATGTGTTTGAGGTCAATCCCTGTGAAACCCTTCTCAACCAATCAGATGCCTTTTAACTCACCGATTTTATTTCACCGTTAGATCTAAGTCAAAAGGCAAAGACTGAATATCAACCCTTGATTTGGTGAACACTTCTCAATCCTTCCTTGCTCCCTATAAAAGGAGGCTTACCCTCAGCCTAAATGGACTTTTGGCATTTCGTCCTAATAAAGAGAGAAGAGAGAGAAGAGAGAAAAAGAAAGAGACAAAAGCTAGAGAGAGAGTGAAACCCTAATCGTCCAAACCCTATTTTTCAAAACCCTAACCTGTTTCAAACACTAACTCATATCTCATAAACAGTTTAACCAAACTCTATTCCTGTGTGTTTGAGTGTGTTGTTGTTGGTGGTTTTAAAGGGTGTTTGAGTCTTATTCCTCTATGTTTAAGATCTTGTTTCCAACTTAGACTTTGCGTGTTAGATATGTATTTCTCTTTAATGGAAACTATAGATCTGGCCATTGCATGTCATATTACACCTAAATCTGCATAGTTTAATTTCTCATCTTGAGAAATCACTTTTGTTGATTACTATTTTATAAATGTTTTTAAAAAACTTAGAATCAACAAATCTTCTTTCTGTTTCTAGTTCTTACGAAACAAGATTGTTGACCTAATTGGAATCGCAATTGGTGGTTTCCAATTTCAAAATCTTTTTCAAAACCCTCTGAAATTGGATATGACCTTGACAGTCTTACGAGCAAGGTAACCTTGGATTTCGGGATTAGATTAAAGGTCAAATACAATTTTTTTGCTTCTAAAGAAGAGAGAAACCGAAAACAGTTCATCTTAGATCTGATTTGTAATTCATTAGGACTATTTGTATAAAATAAGTGTGTGTGTGTGTGTGTATGTGTTAGAATCACATTCACAAACACTTCTCACACTACAACAAAGAAGTGTTGGGTATAAGATCTGGATATAAAGAATCGACGTACAGACTGGAATAAAACTGGAGAAGTTAGCAAACTGGGAAAGTCACATCAACAATCAGAACTACAGAGAAGTTAGAAGTAAAGCCATTGGGTACATTTCTAAACTTAGATAGGACTGATTTGTGTGCACGTGTGTTATATGGTTTGTAACTTGAAAATTTTGTTTAGTGGATTTTTGGTTTGTGACTTAGAAGTCACCGTGGATGTTTCCTCGGTTGGGTGAGGTTTTACCACGTTAAAAATCTCTTGTACTTAATCTTTCTACATCTCCTCATCTCATTCTAGTGGTTGTGATGAGTTTAATTGTTTTAAAATATTTTACAAAACCTGTTAACAAAATCTTGAAAAAATCTCGTGCATGTTTTATTAAACACATCTTGTGATTAAATTGATTTGATTTAAAGAAAAGGGTTGCTTCAAAAAACAGTTCGGAGTTACTTGAATAGTTTAATCTTGTATTATACGGCCTAAATAACTGCTTTTTCAAAAAATTCCAAAAAATTCCAAAAAAATCCAAAAATTCTCCGAAAAATTCCTAAAAATGCCAAACAAGTATTATAACATTTCTTCACCAAGAAAACCATTTTAGGCTCCTACTGCAATGACACAATTTTTATATACTCATATATGGTTTGTTTTTGAAATTGCATCTCATTTATTATCTGATAAATGTTGTATTATTAAAAATAGGATAGTATGGATTCTTAATTTGACAAAGGTTTTAATTTTATTTTTGAAGAATCAACTGTAAAATGGGTCAAATTGAAGTGTTATGGCACATCCTAAGCTAAGTGATATGTTTTAGGTAGAAAATGTAATTTTATGAAACTTTAGAGACTTGGTTTTGATAAAGAAAGTTTCAGTGACCAAAATGAAAAATAAAAAGGGGTCTTTTTATAAATAAAATATTTTTAGGGACCTCTAAGAAATATTGAAAATATATGGCGTGAAATTACCAAAATTCCCTTAAGGTGAAAAATGACCCTTATACCCTTAATACCTTTCCACCTCGTGCTCGGTTTGACACCTCCACCGTACACGTGTCATCATTAGAGGAGAAGCCAAAATACGTGTCGTCGTTAGAAGAGAAGCTAAAACACGTGTCGAATTCCAGTGAAATAAGACTGCAAGACGCCTTCGTTACGCGACATGTCAACGCTGACTTGCCATTGTAAAAGTTTGGTCAGCATGGACATGTGTCAACATCGGGATATCTTTGGAAAACTATAAATAGGGCCTTTGGGATCATTTGAATCTCACACCAAATTCCTTGAGAATTATAGAGAGAAGTAGTGAGAGAAAGCGTGGAAACGTTTAAGAAGAAGTTCTTAGGGATATTGAACTTAAGGTAATCTTAATGTTATAATGCATATTTATAATTTTAATTTATTATTTTATATCTTTACTTAGTAGTTATGCTGGTAAAATACACTAAAGGATTCACTAATCAAAACTTAAAATTTATAACAAATCCAAGTTGATTTTATAAACTTCTTTGAAATTATACGCTTTAAAAAAAATGATTCTTTTTAAAGAAATTGCTCGTTATTATGGAATCTCATTTAAGTAATTCCAAGTCAGGCCCGGTGAAGTTCTGTCTAGATGAGATGGTATTTAAGTGGTGCCCCTGTGACCCTCCATCTTTACTGGGAATGAATCCGGAAATGTTATGTATAGATGAGATGGTATTTAAGTGGTGCCCCTGTGACCCTCCATCTCTACTGGGAACCGACTGATAAGGAAGGACTATGAATTGAATTCTTTAATTACGATCAATGAGTTTTAAAAATTTACAAATAGGGATTCAGTAATCCTTAAAAAGAAGAAGTTATTATTAAAGAATAATATAAACTGGACCTTACAACGTGTACTTAAATCTTTATCAGATTAACGTGTGATCGAAGACTCAATACCAGTAAATTTGACCTCAATTTTGGGTGAGTACTCTGACATTCCTTGTGTATTTTGATTATATGATATTATGAAAACTATATATATTTTGAGAACTACTTTTATTCTCAAAAATCGTGTGATACCGATGATTGATTCATTTGTGATATGTTTATATTTGTCCATATAAACATACCGATTAAAATGATAATTGAAAAGGATATTGAGTATTGAAAATATGATTCGGTCTTAGGGACCTCTTTACTGACTGACCTTCCCAGCTGGGTTATCACTGGTGTGCCCTAAATAAGGCGTTCTGACGAACTAGTTCGATTGACCCTCAACTATCGGGGAATAATACGGTAGAAGAATACAGTATTAGAGTGTACTTGGCCATCAAAATGATATGATTGAAAGAAAAAGATATCACATTTGATTTGTTGCATTCGTCTTATTCTGAGCTATCCAATTGTGATAAAATATATATCTATTTACTGCAAGTTCCTATCCATATATGTATATGCCTTCTCTTTTGACTTGAATAGGTATCTATTTTCTGAAAACCCTGGAATGTCTGGAGATTGAACCTCATTCGGCTTTTAGCTGATGTTGTATATATAACCATTTTTCAGGAAACGTTTTGGCTGACGGACGGAACGAAAAAGGACTATATTGAAGATTTAGCTTTTAGAGCTCTTTTTGTAAAATGTTTATTTAGAGCATGTCTGGTTCTCTTGTAATAAGTTTTAAAATTTATCTTTAGTTGTAACTCGTTGTTACTTTTAATATATATGAAGTTTCCTTTAGAAAGCTCTGATGACGTAATTCCTTTACTTTCAGTATGTTACTATTCATAACCATGTGATCATATTTCCATTGCATTTATTTCAGGAAACAATTAGATCGGAATATTTGTTGCCTTGGTAGCATGTCAAGACACTCATTCCCAACTACTATTTTGGGTCGGGGTCGTGACAAAGGTGGTATCAAAGCATAGGTTATGAACTCGTAGACTAATGAACATAAGTTTCGAACGTTATAGATTTTAAGTTTCCATACATAGGATACAGGATTAAATATCCGACTTATGTGATAACCCTCCACATGTCTTATATATATATATATATATATATATATAATTATTTATATATCATTGTTCTTCTAAATTTCAATCTTGGGCTAGTATAATACATCTTACGTTTGGCCATGACTGTAGAAAATGACCAAGACAAGATTAACTCCAGGAACTAGTGGTTCGAGTATGGAAGGACTGGAAGGTGCATACAAGGCTATTGAAAGTCTAGCGAGAATTGTGGAGCATCAAGTGAATAATGGAGCACCAAGGAATCTTGAACTAAGTAGTTGTACTATTGAATAGTTCAAGAAGTTGAATCCGCAGTCTTTTAAAGGTACTCCTAACCCCCTTGAAGAAGAATATTGGGCGATGCAAATGGAAAAGATGTTAGATGTTCTTAAGTGTACAGATGAACAACGGGATTCATTTGGAACATTCATGTTAGAAGGTGAAGCCGAACATTGGTGGAGAATGACTAAGAGAATACACGGGGAAAGGAATAATCCCATAGGTTGGCATGACTTCTTAGTGATCTTCTACGAGAAATACTTTCCCGAAATGGTGCAAGACCAAAAGCAGCTGACTTCATGAGTCTGGTTTAAGGAAATATGATGGTTAGTCAATACGAGGCACAATTTACTGAGTTATCCCATTTTGCACCTCATGTTGTGATAACCGATGTTTTAACAGCCAAGAAGTTTGAACGTGGTTTAAGGTTGAATATTCGAAGCCGAATTTCCATCCTGAAGTTGAAATCATATAATGATGTGGTTGCTAGGGCAACCATAGCTGAGAAGGATAGTGAAATATATAATCAGGTTAGAGAGGGTAAGAGTAAGTTTGGAGAACAAAGAGGAAGGAACCCCAATAACAAACCCTTTAGGACTATACTTAATATAGGACAACCTTTAGTAAACAAACCCTTTAATGTTGATAAATGCCAATGTTGTGGTAATACTCATAGAGGGCGACCATGTTACCTGAAGACGGGTAGTTGCTTTGAGTGTGGCCAAAAAGGACATAAAATGCGAGATTGTCCTAACAAAGGGAAGGCGGTAACAAACACTTCTAATGACAATAAGGATGAGGACAGACATGGTAGAGTTTTTAATCTTTCCGATACAAAGTCTTCTAATGCAGTAGTGTCAGGTACACTTTCTATATGTGCACAACCTTTTCAAGTTTTAATAGTTCCTAGTTCTACCCATTCATTTGTGTCTGTACATTTTGTTAATCACTTTCATAATATTCCATAACCCTTGAATCATAGCATACACGTTTTTACTCCTTCGAGTGAGTTATTGATGGGAACATTAGTGTATAAGTCATGCCCTATAGATGTCAGTAGTCATAAATTATTCGTTGATTTGATAGTTTTAGATATAAGAGATTTTGAAGTCATTTTAGGGATGGATTGGTTAGCATCATATCATGATAGGGTTGATTGTTTTGAGAAGAGAGTTATTTTCCAAATTCCTAACCAACCAGAATTCAGTTTTGAAGGAACTAGCATCTTATCTCCTATACGTATTATCTCTGCAATGCAAGCTTGTAGTTTTCTTAAGAAGGGATGTCAAGGATTCCTTGCCAGTGTTTTGATTTGCAAACAATAGAGCCTAGTTTAGAAGATATTCCTATAGCTAAGCTTTTTCCAGATGTTTTTCCAGATGATTTGCCCAATCTACCTCCTAGTAGAGAAGTAGAATTTATAATTGACCTTGTTCCTTGAACTACACCAATCTCAAAACCAACTTATCGCATGGCACCTTTATAATTAAGGGAATTAAAAGTTCAATTACAAGATCTGTTAGACAAGGGTTTTATTAGACCAAGTATATCCCCTTGGGGTGCTCCAGTGTTATTTGTTAAAAAAAAGGATGGGACGATGAGGTTATGTATAGATTATCGTGAACTAAATAAGGTGACCATTAAGAATAAATACCCCTTACCTCGTATAAATGATTTGTTTGACCAACTGCAAGGTGCGCAAGTATTTTCTAAGATTGACCTTAGGTCAGGCTATCACCAATTGAAGATTAAGGAAGAGGATATTTCTAAATCAACTTTTCGTACTAGATATGGTCACTATGAATTTCTTGTGATGCCATTTGGATTAACTAATGCACCAGCCGCTTTTATGGATATGATGAATAAAGTGTTTCGGAAATATCTGGATTAATGTGTGGTTGTTTTCATTGATGACATCCTTATTTATTCCAAAGGTATAAAAGAACACGAGAAGCATTTGGAGATAGTATTACAAATCCTTAGGAAAGAGAAATTATATGCGAAATTAAAGAAGTGTGAATTTTATTGCCTAGTATTTCTTTTCTAGGACATGTCATATCTAAGGAGGGAGTGTCGGTTGGTCCTCAAAAGATCGAGGCTATACTAGATTGGCCAAGACCAACTAATGTGACGAAAATTCGTAGTTTCCTAGGATTAACAGGTTATTATCGAAGATTTGTTGAAAGATTTTCTAGTATTGCCAAACCTCTGTCTAGGGTAACGCAAAAGAATGTGAAATATGAATGGTCTGAGGAAGTTGAGAATAGTTTTCGAGAACTTAAGAATTGATTAGTAACTGACCCAATTTTGATTATTCCTTTCGGTACAGGAGGATTTGTGATTTATAGTGATGCTTCTAAAAATGGTTTGGGATGTGTGCTAATGCAAAATGGAAACGTAGTAACTTATGCCTCGAGACAGTTAAAACCACATGAGCAGAATTAGCAGCTATAATTTTTTCTCTAAAGATTTGGAGACACTATTTGTATGGTGAAACTTGTGAGATTTATACCGATCATAAGAGTTTGAAGTATATATTTACTCAGAAAGAATTAGACATGGGACAAAGGAGGTGGTTAGAATTAATGAAGGATTACGATTTAAATATTCATTATCACCCAGGGAAAGCTAATGTAGTAGCTGACGCTTTAAGTAGAAAGTCTACACCAAATTTAGCATGTCTTATTACCACCCAGGAAGCTCTATTGAATGATTTGAGAAGTATGGAAATAGATGTATGTATTTATAACAAAGGAGGAATAATCGTAAACTTACAAATACAACTCACGTTGATGGAAATAATTAAAGTTTTAAATGACCCATAACTGAAGAAGATTAAAGAAGAGGTTATTGAAGGGAAGAGAATCGAATTTACGATACGAGATGATATATTAAGGTTTGGAAATAGAGTGTGTATACCGGGTGATGCCCAAATAAAGAGGCAGATTTTGGAAGAAGGTCATTACTTGAGATTCACATTTCATCCCGGAAATACCAAGATGTATAGAGATCTCTGAGAAGTGTTTTGTAGGAATAACATGAAAATGGAGATAATAGAGTTGGTATCTCAGTGTTTGATCTGTCAACAAGCAAAAGATGAACATCAGAAACCATCAGGATTATTACAAACTTTACCTATCCCTGAGTGGAAATGGGAACATATTACCATGGATTTTGTGACAGGGCTACCAAGGAATTACAATGGTAATGATTCCATTTGGGTAATTATTGATAGGTTAACTAAATCTGCTCATTTTCTTGCCATTAAGATTACTCATTCCTTAGAAAAGTTAGCTAAATTGTATATACAGGAAATTATTAAGCTTCATGGAACCCCAGTTTCAATTGTTTCTGATCGTGACCCTAGATTCGTGTCTCACTTTTGGAAAAGCCTACAAATAGCCATGGGAACAAAATTGAATTTCAACACTGCTTTTCATCGTCAAACAGATGGACAATCTGAGATAACCATCCAAACCTTAGAGGATATTCTTAGGGCATGTGTACTTTATTTGAAGGGGAATTGGGACGATCATTTACCGTTAGTGGAATTTTCATATAATAATGGCTATCAAGCAAGTATTCAAATGGCTCCGTATGAGGCACTTTATGGTAGAAGGTGTCGTTCTCCTTCATGTTGGGAAGAAGTTGGAGAAAGAAAATTGTTGGGACCAGAATTGATTCAGATCACAACAGAGAAAGTGAAATTGATACAAGACCGACTTCAAATCGCTCAAAGCCTTCAAAAGAGTTATGCTGACAATCGGCACCGACCGTTAGAATTCCAAAGAGGAGACTATATTTTCTTATGAGTATCACCGGCAAAGGGAGTAATCCAATTTGGGAAGGAAAGTTGAGTCCAAGATACATAGGACCTTTCGAAATCCTTGAAAGGATAGGTGTTGTTGCGTATAGAATAGCCTTACGCCCTGAACTCTCTAGTGTGCATAATGTGTTTCATGTTTCAATGATGAATAAATACAACCCTGATCCAGCACATATCTTAAGTCACGAGCCTCTTCAAGTTAGAGAATATTTGACATACATTGAGCATCCAGTGGAAATCTTGGACCACAAAGATCAAATATTATAAACAAAGGTTATTCCACTAGTCAAAGTATTAAGGCAGAATCATTCTGTTGAAGAAGCAACATGGGAGTGGGAAGATGAAATAAAGGAGCGATATCCATACCTTTTTGGAAATTAATGTAAGTAAAGTTTGGGGACCAAACTTTTTACAAGGAGGGTAGGATATAATGACCCCATTTTTATAAACTCATATATGGTTTGTTTTTGAAATTGTGTCTCATTTATTATCTGATAAATATTGTATTATCACAAATAGGATATTCTGGATACTTAATTTGACAAAGGTTTATTTTTTATTTTTCAAGAATCAACTGTAAAATGGGTTAAATTGAAGTATTATGGCACATCCCAAGCTAAGTGATATGTTTTGGGGTAGAAAATGTAATTTTATGAAACTATGGGGACTTAGTTTTGATATAAAAAGTTTTAGGGACCAAAATAAAAAATAAAAAGGGGCCTTTTTATAAATAAAATATTTTCAGAGACCTCTGAGAAATATTGAAAATATATGGTGTGAAATTACCAAAATGCCCTTAAGGTGAGAAATGACCTTATACCCTTAATACCTTTCCACCTCGTGCTCGATTTTGACACCTCCACCGTACACATGTCGTCATTAGAGGAGAAGCCAAAACACGTGTCATCGTTAGAAGAGAAGCTAAAACACGTGTCGCAGTCCAGTGAAATAAGACTGCAAGATGCCTCCGTTGCGCGACACGTCAACGCTGACTCGCCATTGTAAAAGCTTGGCCAGCATGGACATGTGTCAACGTCGGGATATCTTTGAAAAACTATAAATAGGGCCTTTGGGATCATTTGAAACTCACACCAAATTCCTTGAGAATTATAGAGAGAAGTAGTGAGAGAAAGCGTGGAAACGTTTAAGAAGAAGTTCTTAGGGATATTTATCTTAAGGTAATCTTAATGTTATAATGCATCTTTATAATTTTAATATATTGTTTTATATCTTTACTTAGTAGTTATGCTGGTAAAATACACTAAAGGATTCACTAATCAAAACTTAAAATTTAGAACAAATCCAAGTTGATTTTATAAACTTCTTTGAAATTATACGCTTTTAAAAAAAATGATTCTTTTTAAAGAAATTGCTTGTTATTATGGAATCCCATTTAAGTAATTCCAAAGTCAGGCCCGGTGAAGTTCTGTCTAGATGAGATGGTATTTAAGTGGTGCCCCTATGACCCTCCATCTCTACTGGGAATGAATCCAAAAATGTTATGTATAGATGAGATGGTATTTAAGTGGTGGCCCTGTAACCCTCCATCTCTATTGGGAACCGACTGATGAGGAAGGACTATGAATTGAATTCTTCAATTACGATCAATGAGTTTTAAAAGTTGACAGATAGGGATTCAGTAATCCTTTAAAAGAAGAAGTTATTATTAAAGTATAGTATAAACAGGACTTTAGAACTTATACTTAAATCTTTATCAGATTAAAGTGTGATCGAAGACTCAATGCCAGTAAATTTGACCTCCATTTTGGGTGAGTACTCTAACATTCCTTGTTTATTTTGATTATATGATATTATGCAAACTATATTTATTCTGTGAACTGTTTTTATTCTCAAATTCATGTGATACCGATGATTGATTCATTTGTGATATGTTTATATTTGTCCATATAAACATACCGATTAAAATGATTATTGAAAAGGATATTGAATATTGAAAATATGATTCGGCCTAAGGGACCTCTTTACTAACTGACCTTCCCAACTGGGTTATCGTTGGTGTGCCCTAAATAAGGCATTGTGACGAACTAGTTCGATTGACGCTCAACTACCGAGGAATAATACTGTAGAAGAATACGGTATTAGAGTGTACTTGGCCATCAAAATGATATGATTGAAAGAAAAAGATATCACATTTGATTTGTTGCATTCGTCTTATTCTGAGCTATCCAATTGTGATATATATAGTTTCATTTCAAAATATATATCTATTTACTGCAAGTTCCTATCCATATATGTATATGCCTTCTCTTTTGACTTGAATAGGTATCTATTTTCTGAAAAACCTGGAATGTCTGGAGATTGAACCTCATTCGACTTTTAGCTGATGTTGTATAAATAACCATTTTTCAGGAAATGTTTAGGCTCATGGATGGAACGAAAAAGGACTATATTGAAGATTTAGCTTTTAGAGCTCTTTTTGTAAAATGTTTATTTAAAGCATGTCTGGTTCTCTTGTAATAAGTTTTAAAATTTATCTTTAGTTGTAACTCGTTGTTACTTTTCATATATATGAAGTTTCCTTTAGAAAGCTCTATTGACATAATTCCTTTACTTTCAGTATGTTACGATTCATAACCATGTGATCATATTTCCGTTGCATTTATTTATGGAAACAATTAAATCGGAATATTTGTTGCCTTGGTGGCATGTCAAGACACTCGTTCCCTACTACTATTTTGGGTCGGGGTCGTGACACGTACAATCCTCAACCCAATTATTATTACATTCTTATCCCCAGCACAAACCCTAAATGTATTCCGCAAAAGGTGCATCCCAAAAGTCCACTACAATTCCCTAGTGGAACCCAAAATCAAATGCTTCCCTAAAATCCTCAACGGAATTCCCAGACTAAACTTTCTCCCAATCCATCCACCATAAGAATTTCAACCTCCTCATCCAATCCATCTCCTCTCAAAAAGACATGATCCCCAGTCAAATGTCCTTCCCCAGTAAAGTCTAAAAAAGGCAAATTAAAGTCTCTCCCAAGAGAAAACCTCCTCGTGTTATAACTTTAGGCCCTCATAATCGACCTCGACCCTCAAAATCAACTGTCATAACTATAGGTCCTCATTAGAGACCTTGACCCACAGAATCGGTTGTCTCAACTATAGGTCCTCAGAATTGACCTCGACCCACATAATCGGTCTCCTTAACTTTAAGTCCTCAGAATTGACCTCCCACCAAATTTAAGCCCTCATAATTTAATAGGCCCTCGAAATCGGTCTCCTCAACTTTAGGTCCTTAGAATTGACTTAGAATCGAAGAATCAATTTCCCTAATTTTAGGTTCAAAAAATTGACCTCGGCCCACAGAATCAATCGTCATAACTTTAGGTTCTCAGAATTGACCTCGGCCCTTAGAATCGGTCATTCAACTTTAGGTCCTCAGAATTGACCTCGACCCTCAAAATCACTCATCTAACTTTAGGTCCTCAGAATTAACCTCGGTCCGCAGAATCGGTTTCCTCAACTTTAGTTCCTCAGAATTGACCTCAGCCCATAAAATCGGTCTCCTTAACTTTAGAACCTCGGAATTGACCTCGACCCACATAATCGGTCGTCCAACCACAAGTCCTAATAATTAACCTCGTCCCTCAGAATTGATCGTCCAACTTTAGGTCCTCAAAATTAACCTTGGCCCGTAGAATCAATCTCCTAAATATTAGGTCATTAAAATTAACCTTGGCTCGCAGAATCGGTCGTCCAACTTTAGGTCCTCAGAATTGACCTCGACCCGCAGAATCATTCTCCTTAACTTTAGGTCTTAAGAATTGACCTCGGCCTGAAAAATCGTTCCCCTCAACTTTAGGTCCCCAAAATTGACCTTAACCCTTAGAATCGGTCATCAAACTTTAGGTCCTCAGAATTGACCTCGACCCTCAAAATCAATCGTCTAACTTTAGGTCCTCAGAATTGACCTCAGTCTGCAGAATCGGTTTCCTCAACTTTAGATCCTCAAAATTAACCTCGACTCGCAGAATTGGTTGTCCAACCACAGGTCCTCAAAATTAATTTCATCCCTCAAAATCGATCGTCCAACTTTAGGTCCTCAGAACTAACCTCAGCCCATAGATCGGTCTCCTCTACATTAGGTCATCAAAATTGACCTTGGATCGCAGAATCGATCGTCCAACTTTAGGTCATCAGAATTGACCTTGACCCACAGAATCATTCTCCTCAACTTTAGGTCTTCAGAATTGACCTCGGGCTACAAAATCGGTCCCCTCAACTTTAGGTCCCCAAAATTGACCTCAGCCCGCAGAATCAATCGTCCAACTTTAGGTACTCAGAATTGAACTCGACCTACGGAATCAATCTCCTTAATTTTAGGTTCTTAGAATTGAATTCGTCCTACAGAATCGATCTCCTCAACTTTAGGTCCTCAGAATTGACCTCGACCCATTTAAATGGTCTCCTCAACTTTAGGTCCTCGGAATTGATCTCCACCCACAAAATCGGTGGTCCAACTTTAGGTCCTCATAATTGACCTTAACCCACATAATTAGTCGTTCTAATTTTAGGTCATCAAAATTGTCCTTAACCCATAAAATCGATCTCCTCAACTTTAGGTCCTCTAAATTGACCTAATCCCGCGGAATTGATCATCGCCACTTTAGGTCCTCTGATTTGACCTCAATTCGTAGAATCGATCTCCTCAACTTTAGGTCCTCCAAATTGACCTCAGATCGAAGAATCGATCGTCCATCTTTAGGTCCTCAGAATTGACCTCGACCCACATAATCGATCTCCTCAACTTTTGGTTCTCAGAATTGATCTCGACCCTCAGAATTGGTATCCACATCTTTAGGTACTCAAAGTTGATCTTGGTCCTCATAATTGGTCTCCACAACTTTAGGTCCTCAAAATTGACCTCGATTCGCAGAATCGACCATCACCAGCATTACTTTAGGTCCTCAGAATCGACATCAACCCTTTGAACAGATCATTCTCATCCCCTTGGTCCGCATAATTGACCTATTTCCCAAACATCCATATGGTGTTTATTCATCGACTTTCACTTATTCCAAGCTCACCCATCTAGGGGCTCGCTAGACACCACATTCTAGATCCCTATCACTTTCCCCTTCACCATAAACCCTAGGTCATACTCCGAGTACCGATCTAGAAGCCCTCGACCCCCGTTTAACTACGATCAACTTTCTCATCTGAGTGAAAGCTTAATGAATCTTCTAAGGGATCTGAATCCACTCTCCAACGGTTTACCTTGGGCGAGAATTAGCATTATGGTTCAGATGAACGGTTCATTTTACTATCAAAAATCGATCTGGAGGCCATCGGGCGCTCTCGGGCCCCATTTTTACCCCAATTAATTTCCTCTATCGAGAAAAAGCTCAATAAATCTTTGAAGGGATCCGAATTCCCTTTCCAACAGTCTACCCCATACGTGAATCGACCTTATGGTTAGGACGAATAATTCGTTTTCTCCCAAAAATTAAATTAGAGATCACCGGGCGCTCCTAGATTCCACTTGACTCTCGTAAACTCTTCATTCCAAATGAGGTTGAATTAATCTTCTAAGGGATCTAAAAAACCTTTCCAACGGTCTACCCCATGAGCGAATTAGCCTTACGATACGGACGAACGACCCATTTTACTGCGAAAGGTCACTAGGCACTTCTGAGCCCCGTTTGACCATAGTCAACTCTCCAAACCAAATGAGACTGAATGAATATTCGAAGGCATCTGAATACCCTTTCCAATAGTCTGTCCCGTGTGTGAGCCTTGCGGTTCAGATGAACGATATATTTTCCTCCGAGAATCTCCTATCCAAAAGGCCGTCGGGCGCTTTCGAGCTCTGTTTGAGCACAGTAAACTCCTAAGCTCGGGAGTGTCCTAATGGATTCCTAAAGCGCTCTAAATACCCTTTCTAATGTTTTACCCCGTGCATAATTTGGACTTACGAATTGCATTTTACAACCGTTTTTTAAGAAATCTGCATAAGAATGCAAAATAGCGAACCCATTTTCCTGCCTATCGGCTATGTGTCTGGGATTGTCTTCCGATAGGCAGGCCAAGTACAATGTAATAGGCACCCCCTTGACTCTATATAAGGAATGCATGAGCTCACTTCGAAAGGCACCCCAGAAATATCCCTCTCAGTGATCTCAACAATATTCTCTCAAAGTCAACGTGGTTTCCCTATTGAAACCTCTCCTCCATATTTCATTTCCATCCCTTTCACATCCAATTTAGTAAAATCCTTTCTCTCTCCTCCTACCACCTCCATCCACTTACAAGGGCAACATTCTTCTCTCTTTATATTTCCTTATTGTCACATTAGTTTTTAAATTCTTACTTTAACATTTCATCTTTGTTAGTCCACACATATTAATATCCCATTTTTTATTAGTAGTATTGCACATAATATATTTTCTATAAAAAAACCAAAAACAAGAAAAAGAGGGTTTGCTATAAATTCCAAACAAGATTTCTCATCACATTTTCTCAAGTAAAAAATATCTTTTTTCTACACACACACACACATATAAATAAAATCCCCAGTTGGATTTATGGGATAAACCTCACCCTCGTATTGCATGCGAACTACGTGGACTTTGATGCCTTTTAAGGCTACGTAGGCATCTCGAGTCAAAACTCGAGACTCGAGTCCTACTTTCCTATTTTTATTCGAATATTATTTATATATATTCTAATTGTGATTCTTATTCGCGCTTTATCTAACACATATTATCATTTCACCATAACGATCGATATCCCGATGAATGCACAAATTATATTTTTAATCACTATTTTGATAACACTCCTACGAATGACCTCACTCCGCCTTTCTCCATGACATGAGTTGAGAAATTTCATTCTCCATTTATATATACACGCACACACATTTTACGCAGTTATTAAGGAGAATAATAACATATGCCCATAAGAGACCGAAAGGGCGGGATGGGTACTTAACAGCTTCCCATTCCGTAACTTAGCCCCCTAACCTTTGAACTAATTTGTTTCACAAGCATCAGTATGTATTTTATTCCATTCTCTCGAAGAGACAACATTCTATTGACAATTTTTTGCAAAATAGGTTGGCGACTCTATCTCTTTACATCACCCCACATCAACGATGGTCGAAGCGCCCCTAGAAAGGGTACAAGACCTTCTTCTTCTCTCCCTCTAACTGCGCGTGAACATCGAACACTCGTCGAAGGCAGTAGGCAGGAAATGAGATGGCCAAATCTACCACCATAGCTTCATACTCCACCTCATTGTTAGAGATTTTCAATTTAAAATGGAGAATAAGAGAAACAATTCCTCCTTATGTGTTTACCAATTGAAGTATATCTCCACATCCTAGGTTTGTAGATAAACCATACGCGTGAAGGATCCATGTTGGGGAGCTAGGGTCTATGGCTTGGAACAACGGATGTTTTGGTTACTCTGCCTTGGTCATTTCTATTTCAAAGCTCTTAGCTTCTTCCTCTTCCTCTTCCAGGTTGTTGAACCTTACAATGAAGTTAACTAAGGCCTGACCTTTAATGAAACTTTGAGGTTAATACTTGACATTAAACTTTGCTAACTCTATAGACCACTTAACAATACCAAAGTATTAGACTTGTGTAGAATCTATCGAAGGGGATGATCGGTCATGACCATAATGGTATAGGACTGGAAGTAAGTCCTCACCCGTATGGATGAGGTGATGAGATAAAAGGATATATTTTTCATCCTTGGGTTACTTACTTTCATACCATTAAAAATATCGATTGGCATAGCAAACAGGTTACCGGACCTTTTCCAGTGATCATAAACCCAAGGAACTTTCCTTCAACAACTGCAAATGCACACTTCTTTGGATTGAGGCTCATTCGGTTCCTTCTCAATAAGGCAAAGGTCTCTCCTAGGCTTTTCATATGGTTCTGACCCTCCAAGATTTTAACTATCATGTTTATCAACATAAACCTCCATGGTCTAATCGATGAGGACTTTAAAAATGGAGTTTACCACCCTCTGGTAGGTTTGACTTGAATTTTTTAGTCTAAAAGTATTAACTTTGTAAATTTTGGTTCTTTTTTCTATAATGAATGAGGTATTTTTCTCATCAGTAGGGCCTATCTTTATCTTGTTGTACTCGTATTAGGCATCGATAAATGGTAAGATCTCTTAACCTACTATGGATTTATCTAAAGTGTCAATTTGAGGTAATGGGTAAGATTCTTTAGGGAATGCTTCGTTGAGGTTAGTGAACTTAATGCACATCCTCCATTTTTTGTTGGCTTTTTCACAAATACCACATTAGAAAGCCATTTTAGGTACTTAACCTCTTTGATGAAATTAGCGGTCAAAAGCTTTGGTCCGAAAAACCTCTTCCTAATTGCCAAACAGAATTGTGGTTTGGGTCCATGCTAAAGCAGTGGACCATGACCTCAGAATCCACTTTGATTATGTCTAAGTGGATCCAAGTGAAGGGATCTTTGTTTTTTTTAGGAACCGAGTGGGCTCCTCCCTGTGGTTGGGGCTTTGACCAACCCTAATCTGCATTTCATTAGTGTGATCCTCCTCATCAATGCATATGGTGATCAAAGCCTTAACTGGTTCACCTATTTGCTCTTTCTCTTCATATCGTAGATATAAAATATCCACATTCGATAATTATATGCCTAATCTCTCTAGTGGGAGTTTATGCATCTCTTATGGAAGAAGTAAGAGCTTTGTTAGGGCTCTTGAGCCCCCTTGTGAGATTTTTTGGACCTTAGACACACTGTAAGATGTCTATAATGACTTCTTATTTTCTCTCATGGAAGTGTTGTAACACTTTTAAGCTTTATTTTGGTAAGCAAACACCTATTCCACTCCTCGGGGATTGGTAACTTCATCACTGACCTTCGTATTGAGATTAACGCATAAACTAATTGAGCGATGGTCTAGTTAAGATAATGTTGTAAGCTAAGGAGAGGTCCACTATTACGAATTTGTTCTAGATGGTTATGTAATAATTTTTGGAATCAAGGGTGGGTGGAAGTGACATATCCCGAGGAATATGTTTGCTCTCCATTGAATCCGATGAGAGGAATGGTAACATGTTGAATGTGCTTTACGCCGAGGACCATAACCTCAAAATCATATAAGAATAGGATGTCTGTGAAGCTCCACATTTTAATAAGGACTCTCTTCATATTGATGTTTCCCCATAATATTTGTGATTAAAAAGGGGTCATCATGAGGTAGATGGACCATTCTGAGGTATTTCTCTATACAAACCATCATCAAATACCTTTGGAGCTTAATGGGGGAGAGAAACACTCTTGACTTGCACTCCATGTTGGATTCTCCCGAGGTGGACTTTTATGGTTGTGTTAGAGAGTCCACCTCGGACAAAGACTCAAGAAATAATGTTGACATCAATCAAAAGGGAATTTTCCTTGTTTTTGTTATTGTTGTTATTGTTTTATTGCACTATCCTTTAACCATGTCTTTAGCCACATACTCTTTGAGGTATCCCCTTTTTATCACCCATTTGATGGCCCCTTAAAGTCTGAAGCGGTCACTGATGTTGTGGCCATAATATTGGTGGAACAAGTAGTACTCGGATTTGTCCCTTCGGTCATATGTGGCCCTCATGGGCTTGGGTAGAGGTAGGAGATCCCGATATTCTCCTACTATAAAGGCATCTTCAAAGGTGGTTATGAGCAGAGTGAAGTTCTTGGCTTTAAGAGGTCCATTCTTTTTACCTCTGCCTTTCTTCTTCTTGGACTTAATTGCTTCAGACGTTTTCCCAAAACAAGAGAAGACATTTGTCTTTTTTCCGTACTAGGGAGAGGTTATGGTATGCCTTGCTGAGATGGAATCCTCAAATTTATATATTTTTTAGACCTTTCGAGTGGCTCTTCTATGGATTTCGGTGGTTTCTTGCTGAAAGACCTCAATAAGTCTTTTGAAGTGAGGCAAGGGATGAAAGCATCCACACAGATTGTGTTATTTAGATCATCAACTTTAAGGGCCTCTTGGTTAAATCTCTTGGCATATTCTGAGAGAGCTTTGTTAGTGTTTTGCCTAAAATGGAGGATGGTGGTCATATGATTCCTCTTATTTTGAGCTCCAATAAATGGATCTTTTTATCTCAGTAAAGCTCCCAACGGTGCTTTGTTTTATCTTAAAAAATCAGTGCCTAACTCTTCCCCTCAGAGTAGTGGTAAAGGCTCTGTACAAAACATCATTTGGGGTGTCTTGAAGGAAAATACGATATCTATAAGTCCATAAATGATCAGTGGGATCCTTAAATCCATTAAATTGTTCAATAGTAGTTAGTGGAAGAGAATAATGCTGAAAGTTATTGGAAAATATATACAATTTCTTTTGGAGGGTCAACTCAATGCTGTTGGGCGTTGCATTTTTACTGGTTGAGGAAATTCCCTAATCGGTCTTACATATTTTTAATCTCATTGTCCCAGGGCCTAGCCACCCTGAAACCTCCTTGGTATTGATCTCGGGGAAGTGATAACCTATCCTTGAGAAGTATATGTGTCACTAATCATTATGGTCCATAGGCAGACCCTCTAGATCATTATCTAGTTCTAATCAGGGCTCGTTGTTCTCCCCAAACCTTTATGTTCTAGTAGATCTGATTATCTAGTTCTAATTAGGGACCATATGCATGAAACCATTTTTATTTCAAAAACGTTACGTACCCCGATTAATTCACTTTAATCTTGCACAAGAACTTCCCATTTTCTTGACTTGACCTATATTTTTTTATTTAACACACCTAGTTAAATACTTTAAACAATACCCTTCGTTTAAGGAAAATAATTTTTGTCACTAAAATTTCCCCCTTAATCATACCAATTCATGTTAATATTTTCATTGAAAATCACTTTTCAAACATGGAAGCATTGTGTTAGAAAATACTTATTTTTCTGTGAAAATCTTTTATAAACACACTCTTATGTTAATTATGGATTAAACCTCTTTAGGTTGCTTAATTACCCATTTCATTCCTTCACTTTACCATTCCTTTAATTTATGGACATTAATTTATTTTCACATTTCTTGTCCACTTTATCCTTTACCGGAACATTTATTAATTCAATCAAGTTAGGTTGTCTTTTCACATATTCACCACATAACCCATTTCTTGACATGTTATCTTTTTCTTAGAATCTTCTACTATTCGCATACTTTAACGGGCTCCGCACCACCGGCTATGCTACGATATGCTCTGGAAAATGATTTTGGGTCTTTCACCCCAGGGCTTCGGGCCCTCCTTAATTATTTTCCATGTCATCCGAGTCCTTATTAGTGTGTTTTAATATTTTGCAAATGTTCCCATTATTCCATTTTTCCAATTCCAGACCGAAACCAAAACCAGGGGTTTCACCCCAACTTGTGTTACACTTCAAAATCATCATTTCTTGTTCATTTTACTCTAACATTGATTTTATCCCAAAATCATGTTCAATTACGACCATTTTGTGTAACACCATTTCCAACATTTTTATTTCATAAAAATGTTCCACTTTACATAAAATTAGCACTTTACCCATTTGTTTCCAAACTTGTCTTTTCCTCCATTTTCACAAGTGTTATTTCCCAAAACATTATTAAGTAACCAATACCAACTTTTTAATTGTTTTTAACTCATTAACACTTATTTAACACTTTGGAGTAATGTTATTCTCAAGTTGAAAACATCTTCATTTCATCACCATTTCTCTCTAAGAAATCATTGGACATTTAAAGACTACTTTATTAGAAAAATTCCATTTCCTTCATTAACACAAGTCATCTTAAAACCATACACTTATCTCCTTTTTAATCACCCTTTTCACACACTTTAAAGGCAAAATTTCTAATATCTTTATTTCATATTTAAACCCAATAAAACTCATTAAACTTTTTTATATGTTCAACCTCAAAATAATACAAGTTTATATGCATGAGAAGATGTATTTTAAGTCCAAAAATCAAATCAAATGGGTCTAACATGTGATTTACTCTAGAAATTTTTATAATGTATGCACAAACGTACTTTTCAAGGCAAAAGACACTTTTTGTTTCTTCAAAACTTGAATAAAATGTCCATTTATATAAAATCCTAATTTTTCACAAGAAAACTTTGAAACATTTATTCATAAAATATTCCCATCAAAATAAGAATTCTTCCAACATTTTTATTCCATAAAAATGTTTAATACAAAGTTTTCTTGAAGTATATCATTCTTATATCATAAATGCGTCATACTCTACAATATCTACTACAAAACCAATAATATGCAAAATAAAGTCATAAACTAAGAGTAGAGTTTTTCCCCTTCAAATGGAGATCGAAAAATGGTTGGATGAAGATGAAGGTAATGACAACGCCTCGAGGAGGTTGCCTAGTTCCATAAAACTTGACTCCATAAAATCCCCAAGCAAAATCCCCTTCAAACTCGATTAATCTTCCATCTTCATTGTCAAGAAGCGCCCAACAACACCTCCAAAATTCGTTGCTCTGCGCAAAAAAGGTGAAAATGGGTGAATTGGGCTTAAATATGGTGGAATACTTATAAAATATGGTGGCACAAGGACGAGACATGGTGGTGCAGCGTGGTGTGTGGTAATGGGAGGTTGTGGTGGCACTCTCAAGAGCTAGAGAGAGAGGAGAAATCTAAAAATGGTGGGGGAAAACCACCCCACCCTCTTCTCTTCTAACCCGCAAATAACCCAAATAGACCCTTATAAAAATAAGCCCAAATGCACAACTATCATTTTGACCATCTTGGTGCATTAGGTGTCTACACATCATTAATCTAATGTTCCAAAATTGACAACACACAAGGGCATCTCAATCTAAAACAAAAAATTAAAAGGTCATTCAAACGATAATGGGACCTCATTCGAACGAGATCTCAATCTCGTTCGATCTCCTTCGAACAACCATCTAACGAGGCAGGAAAACATTATGCAGTGACATCTCATTAGATCCTCGTTAGAACCCAACTTCTAACGATATTGGATTTTCATTTGAACCAATATAATTCTCATTCAAACAAAACAAGGATCTCATTCGAATGACTTTCAAGTCCTTTCGATCTTGCCAAATTCTAAAATTGTCCAATTTTACCCACAAAATTTCAACAATTACCATCAAGGCCAAAGAATAATCGAATATAGATAAAATCCCATATATAAATAATCCAATTTCCAAGAATTTCATGTGATAATAATTTATACAATAAAATAATAAAATATTGGGCACGGGTATTACATTCTTCCATTCTTAGGAAATTTCATCCCCGAATTTATTGATCCGTAAATTCCTCAAGTTTGTGGGATTTAACAACTCTGATGAAATTCTTAATGATAGTTGGTTATATTCACCGATTTTTGCAATAATTGCATGGTCGACAACGGGATTAACCACATTTTATATGTTTCAGATCTATTTACCTACTTGTGAAGGACATTTAAACGCCCATTTTCAAAATTACACTGGAAAACAATACCCCCTTCTATTCAATATCTCTATGGGGTAAAGAAGGTTCAAAAAGGGTCCAACAAAAGAATTTTTGTTTAGTAACTTTATTAAAAATGAAGAACAATCAAAAGTGCTTCTTTTTTTGGCATATCAAATTGATGAG
Source organism: Sambucus nigra (assembly GCA_949130495.1). Taxonomy (NCBI): domain Eukaryota; kingdom Viridiplantae; phylum Streptophyta; class Magnoliopsida; order Dipsacales; family Adoxaceae; genus Sambucus; species Sambucus nigra. The sequence goes on along the minus strand of OX422218.1, from coordinate 408,622,169 downwards.
AATGAGAATGAGAATTTAAGAAACATGACACAATAATAGCTAATAAGATCATATCATACGCCCTTACATAGGGGTTGTCACCAAAAGTTCTGCATGCAACATGCTCTAACGCTCACCGTCCCGCTAATCATCAACGTCACATAACTATTTTTCAAGTCTCTGCTCATTTGATGATCACATGTAATCAAGTCCTGTGACTACCTTTTCTAATACCCAAAGCATACTAGCGCCTTTGTCGGGCAACCCTCTCTAGTTATTGATACTCACCCAAGAGCGTCAAAAGTCATCTCTAATCTTAGGACCACAAGTCCTGAGTTTTATCAAATCCTTGGGTCATCATAACCACGTAATATCATTACGTTTTATACTAACCTCATATCTCAAGTCACTCACTTCATGGGGTGACACTCCCACCAAGTCATAATTCGTATGCCCAACTAACACCCCCCCCCAAGATCCATCCATAAACTTAGGATCACTCTAGGCGTTCAACTATGGAACACACCCCTGAGTATTACGCCGATCCACTCATTGTGGAAAAATAACAGTGAGTGATAACTTTAGTCGAGTTATAATACTATACAATGTCCTCAAGTCATCATCCTTCTCTTTATAACACGATCCACTGACTACCATGTCAGCCAATCATGAGGTGACTAACTCTAAGGCAAATAGTTACTATGAGAAAACTATGTGGCCAAAAGCGCAACCACCCATACACGAAACCTTATGCAATAGTAAGGATACCTTAACCTTGGGTGCACCCAGCTACCGAGCTGCATTGACTAAGACAGGTCCAACCGCACTCTAATGGGCTAAACTGTGAAGTACTATAACTGGTACAAATGTAAGCTATCGCAATCATGGAAATATAATTCTTGATTACCAAAACTAAAAGGAACACACAAGACTCCAGAAGAACAAACAACCTCTCTGAGAAAATTCCATCTGTACGCATCGAACTATGGTTTAGGAAAATCTAACCTAAGTACAATTCCTCCCAGACAGTCTCACTGGGTACTAACCTAGCCACATCTTGGCTTGAATCGCCAACCGTGATGAATCGGATCACAATCACCCATCCATACTGGATGAAATCATCATACGAACCTATCTTCCTTTGGGAAGTCAAACACTGGACTTCCCTGCTTAAGGGTACGGCCCCCTCCTTACATCTTTGGAGAACATGAGCCACTCCGACCGACGAATGCCAATACTTTTGTCCATGTCAACTTTATTCATGTTTCTAACATCGTCATGACCAACCTAATACACCTAGGTCGTTGTCGATTGTCATACCATGATAGCATTCTAACGCCTCCTTAGGAAGAACATCGTTAGAATAAACATTCACCTTATAATAACATTTACCTACACGAGGTCATCACCGAGCTTTTCTCCAGGTTTTACCCAAACTAAACTTACGTGATGACCACACAGTCGCCATTGTCATTATAAGGGTGGAACGTACCAATTAGGGATACATCTTCTAATTTGTACTAGTTTGGCAAGACGTACTAAGAACTAGTCCTTACCTTGCTAGGGCTATTCTAATTTATGATGTTAAAAGATGCCAATATTCTAATCATGCTTTGATATGGTGTCAAGTATCACACCGCCTACATTAATCTTTCCATGACACCAGAGCATCATGAACACTCACGAAACAAGCTTCCAATTTTTCTCAGAAGATTACATCACTCATTTATGCTAATTCGGATAATAACACTCGACACGCACAGTATTCGACTTTTTTAAACCTTGATCAACAACATGAGATCATTACCTGACCTTCAATATGATCATCACTAGGACAATAGAACTTCTCTATACCTGACTTAGTTGGTTTCCTAAGGACACCAAATATACTCCATGTAAATGTCCTTAAACCAATAAGATTTCATCATCTATGACTTCCTCATCATAAGTATGATCTATAAACTTCTCAATACCCACATCGTGATTACTAGGTGCTCACAAAGACACTAGTCTATGAGTCTCTACATATGGCAAACATTAGAACACCTTAAAATAGTACGAAAAGTCGATTTTTGTTCCCCATGATGCCACACACATTAGTCCTATGGACAATCTGGAATTACCTCACATCTAGCCATTACTTAGGCCGCTAAAACTGGCCCTCACACTTAGATAATAATCTTATTTCCTCTCCAAACGGATGTGGCCATAAGCCACGCACCAAATCATAAACTAAAACTAATAAGGATTTTGGCAGGATATGGAACGTCACATTCAACCTATAAGCCTCTAGGTTTACATCACCAAAATCACTAGGGATCCAATTCCTCAAAATTACATCATATCTCCTAAAACCCTGACATGGAATACCATTTAGAGTTCACTCTTAAGTATCCTTAACCATCATTATTGCATGCGTAAGATACTTATAGCAATTTGCTTGTAACTCTCATTATACCTTATGAGGTACAACTTTCAATCAATAACCACCAAGGCACTTATTTACAACAATAGTATCCTACCGACTCAGACCGAGTACACATCCCCAAGTGTTGACAAACATGATTCCTCGTGACTACCAAATCATCAATTATCTTATGACACGATACTACCCCAAGGATAGAATTATCAAATTACATCATCGTTATTAATTATTCGAATGTCCCGTACCCTAGAACTCAATCCATCTTCATCACGAATCAATATTACTTAGTCATCATGCTCTAGTCACCTAATCTCCACGGTTGACTTAACACAATTTATGTCTATAATTCAATGGGAGTTATTAAGCTTTATCAACATCTCAACAGTCCTCTCATATCATCAAGGGTTGACACACAAGCACCTCACACTAAAAATCGCTATATCGCCACTATTGGCTCACATAGACACTCACAAATTCCTAACATATCTAAATCAGAAACGGTAAAGTGATTAATGATAACTAACATGGTTACATGCCACTTGGAAATGAATTACCTATCGTGCTAAACTCTTTGGTTCTACAATCAAAAATGCGAATTAAAATTGTCACCAATCTAGTGTGACCGGACCAAAACCCACATCAACGTCGAAAGATCTACTACCGGCCTCACCACGTCACTCCCAAAAGGAACAATGAACCTAGAGCTCTGATTCCATTTATAATGCCCCGATCCATATTTATGGGTTACCAATGGTCAACCCGATCCTCCTCGAGCATTAGGTGTAAAGTGCACTAAAACACCCTACATAATGTTGCTAGTCCTGTTATTTAATTAACGTTTCACTTGATTAGCATGCGATTTACATTTTAAATCAAGCTACGTGAGGGACCTGTGGGAATCATCCTTGGACTCCAAGTATATAGATCTACTAACATAAAGTAAAAAGAATACTTACCAATACAATGCTCTCAAAATAGGAAATCGTACCTAACTTGCCGTAACAAAGATGAGGGAATGAGACGAATGCCCAGTGGAAAATTATAACAACGCAATATAAAATCGAACGACAAAAAGTATACTCTAAAACGTTATATCTACGTGCACATGCAATTATTTTATATATATATACACATATATACTTAAATGCATGAAACCATTTTTATTCTAAAAATGTTACTTACCCCAATTAATTCACCTTAATCTTGAACAAGAATTTCCCTTTTACTTGACTTGATCTATATCTCTTGATTTAATACACCTGATTAAATACTGTAAATAATACCCTTTGTTTAAGAAAACATTTATGTCACCAAAATTTCCACCTTAATCATACCAATTCATGTTAGTGTTTTCACTAAAAATTACCTTTCAAAATACATAAACACCGTGTTCAAAAATACTTCTTTTTCTTTGAAAATCTTTCATAAACACACTCTTGTGTTAATTATGGGTCAAACTTCTTTAGGTTGCTTAAATACCCATCTAATCCCTTCACTTTACCATTCCTTTACTTTATGGACATTAATAAATTTACATATTTCATGTCCACTGTGACCATTCTGGTCGGCGCGCCATTCGTTTCGGGGGAAGAAAGGAGGATCCCTCGAGGAAGAACTACGTCGTGGTCTCGCACCCTTTTCTTCGAAAAGGGGCTTCGTCCGTCGTTGGTGTGGGGTGAATGTAAAGAGATAGAGTCGGTAACCTATTTTTCTCAAAACAGGCAAAAGAATATGTTTCCACTTCGAGAGAGCGGCATCAAGGACAAACTGATGCGTGCGAAACCAATAGATCGGAGGTCCGGTGGCTAAGTTACGAAATGGGAAGGTGTTAGGAACCCATACCACCCTTTCGGTCTCTCATGGGTAAATGTTAATATTTTCCTTTATCCCCTTCAAGTGTGTGCATGTGTTTATATAATGTAGATTGGAATCGTTCGACCCATACCATGAAAAGATAAGGTGAGGTCATCCATAGGAATATTCCCAAAATAGTAATGAATGTAGAAGATAGAATATGAGCGTTCATCGAGATATTGATCATTATTGGGAAACGATAATATATGGGGGATGAGACGCGAACAAGCATGATATATGTATATGTATGATAAAAATGAGGGGTTTTGAGAAATTGGAAAATTGAAAAATTAGACTCGAGTCTCGGATTTTGATTCGAAACACCTACGTAGCCTATAAAGGCATCAAAGTACACGTATTTCGAATATAGAATAGGAGTGGGGTTTATCCTATAGATTCGAACGAAATTTTATGGGGTGTGTGTGTACAAAAATATGTTTCTAGTTTTGGAAAAAGTGTGGGGGATAATTCCATTCGGAATTTACGGGTGTAACCCTTTTTTATTTGTTTTTTTTATGAAAAATAGAGTACATGCAATATACTAATAAAATCATAGATGTTAATGTGAATGAACTAGAGTGAGACTAGATTATAAATCTAAAGTGATTTATGCAAAAATAAGAGATTTAAAAGATGGGGATAAGGAATTGGACCTTCTTTGGAGCTTGAGCTTGGATCTTGGATGACCTCCTTTGAATGTTGATGGATGTTGACGAAAGAGAAGGATATTTTCCAAATTGGGTGTGAAAAAGATGGGTATTTAGGCCTGAATAGAACTTCTCATATGGAACTTCACTGACTTCGAGAGAATGTTATTATGATCACTGATGCTGATAGGTTTGCTGCGTGCCTTGGGAGTGAGGTCATGGCCCTTATTTATAGGGTCATGGGGGTGTCGATTGGCCTATCCTAGGGGGCGCCTATATACAGGTCACCCTTGACACTGTGCCAATAGTCAGGGTTCAGAGCTTGCCAATTGGAAGTCTCGTGCAGACTTTTTTGGAAAAATGACTGTAGAGAACAGACCGTTAATCTGAATCGCATAAGGGGCATACTATTATAAAGGTATTTCATATGTCTTTGAGAGTCCTTTGGACCACTCCCGAGTCTGGGAGTTGACTTTGGTTCAAATGTGGCTGGGAAGCGAACTTCGGTCCTTTAGACGGGAGATCGCCGAACGCAAACAGATCATTCATCCATGTGGTAAGTCAGAATCGGGCACAGGGTGGACCGTTGGAAAGGTTTGGAGATGTACTTTGATATTCTAAAGAGTTTTGCTCAGTTCAAAAAGTTTACCTCGGTCAACCTCGATTCAGAAGCTCCCAATGACCTCTTAGAGTAAAACGACTCGTTCATCGGCATCGTACGTCAGAATCGCGAATAGGGCGGATCGTTAGAAAGGGTATTTATTGACCATTGGAGATTCATTCAGTGTCATTCGATCTAAAGAGTTGACTTTGGTCAAATGGAGTTCGGGAGCGCCCGATGGCCTCCGGATCGATTTTTGATGGAAAACTGATGGTTCGTCAGAATGGTTATGTCTATTTGTGCACGGGGTGGACTGTTGAAAACGGGTTTTAGTGACATTCAAAGATTCAGTGAGCTTTCTCTCTGACGATGGAGTTGATTGGGGTCAATTCGAGGCTGAGGAGCGCCTGATGGCCTTTGGATTAGTTTTTGGTAGAGAAATGGTATGTTTGTTTGAATCGTTATGCTAATTCGCACATGGGTAGACCATTGGAAAGGGTATTCAGAGACCTTCAAAGATTCAAAGAGCTTTCGATCTGATGAAATAGTTGATCGAAGTTAAATGGTGGTCGGGTGTGCCCAATGGTCTCTAGATCGGTACTCAGAGTGTGACCTAGGTTTGTGGTGGAAAGGTGAAGTTTTAAGAGTCTAAGGAGAGACTTAAGGGGTCCTAGAATGTGGTGTCTACAGATCCCCTCGATAGGTGAGCTTGGAACAAGTGATGGCCATTTAATAGACACCACATGATAGAAGGAGGTCAATTCTATGGACCAAAGGGATATGGATGACCGATTTTGAGGGTCGAGGTCAATTTTGACATAAAAGAGGTGATGATCGAGGACTAAGGTCAATTTTGACCTAACTGAGGTGATGATACAAGACTGAGGTCAATTCTAACCTAAGAGAGGTGACGACCGAGGATCGAGGTCCATTCTAACCTAATTAAGGTGACGATCTAAGACTGAGGTCAAATCTGACCTAAAAGAGGTGATGACTGAGGATCGAGGTCAATTTTCACCTAACTAAGGTGATGATCAAAGACCAAGGTCAATTTTGACATAAGAAAGGTGATGATCGAGGACCGAGGTTAATTCTTATCTAACTAAGGCGACGATCCAAGACTGAGGTCAATTCTAACCTAAAATAGGTACTGAATAATGACTGAGGTCAATTCTGACCTAACTAAGGTGACGATACAAGACTGAGGTCAATTATAACCTAAGAGAGGTGACGATCGAGGACAAAGGTCAATTTTTACCTAACTAAGGTAACGATCTAAGACCGAGGTCAATTCTTACCTAAGATAGGTGACGATCGAGGAACGAGGATCGAGGTCAATTCGAACCTAACTAAGGTGACGATCTAAGACAGAGATCAATTCTGACCTAAAAGAGGTGACGACTGAGGACCGAGGTCAATTCTGACCTAACTAAGGTGACGATCTAAGACCAAGGTTAATTCTGACATAAAAGGGGTGATGACCGAGGACCGAGGTCAATTCTGACCTAACTAAGGTGACGATCCAAGATCAAGGTTAATTCTGACCTAAATGAGCTGACAACCGAGGATCGATGTTAATTCTGATCTAATTAAGGTGACGATCCAAGACTGGGTCAATTCTGACCTAAAAGAGGTGACGATCGAGAACCGATGTCAATTATGACCTAACTAAGGTGACGATCCAAGACCAAGGTCAATTCTGACCTAAAAGAGGTGACGACCGAGGATCGAGGTTAATTCTGACCTAACTAAGGTGACAATCCAAGATCGAGGTCAATTCTGACCTAAAAGAGGTGACAATCGAGGATCGAGGTCAATTCTGACCTAACTAAGGTGATGATTCAAGACCGAGGTCAATTTTGACCTAAAAGAGGTGACGACCAAGGATCGAGGTTAATTCTGACCTAACTAAGGTCACGATCTAAGACTGAGGCCAATTCTGACCTAAAAGAGGTGACGATCGAGGACCGAGGTCAATTCTGACCTAACTACGATGACGATCCAAGACTGAGATCAATTTTGACCTAAAAGAGATGACGACCGAGGATTGAGGTCAATTCTTACCTAACTAAGGTGACGATCCAAGACCGAGGTTAATTCTAACCTAAAAGAGGTGACGACTGCGGACCGAGGTTAATTCTGACCTACCTAAGGTGACGATCCAAGATCGAGGTCAATTTTGACCTAAGAGAGGTGTACCTTTCCTTTAGGAAATTTAGGGAATCCACTAGGTATAAAGATTGGATTTTAGGTTTTGTTGGGGAATAGTGAATAATTCGAGGATTTAAAGTTGGGGGGAGATTTGGAGTGACCTTTGGAGGTGTTGTTGGGGAGAATGATTCTCTAGAAATCCGATGGGGGTGTAAAATTTTTCCTTGATGAACAAGGTGCTAGAATGGATTTGGCAATTTTAGGAATTTTTCGAGAATTATTTGGGATTTTCTGGTATTTTTTGGACTTTTTGTATGAAATTTTAAAGGGTATGCCGAACGGCATAGATGGAGGTTTTCCAATCGACATTGGCAAGGAATTTTGGGGTACCTCAAGCAAGTGAAAAGCTCAGTGATGATCGGTGGGTGGAGAGGGTTGTCGATCGGCATGACCCTTAGCCTCCTATAAAAAGGGGGGCGGGTTCTCCTCGTTTTGGACAGCTTTCTGACGTCTTTTATTCTGCTATAAACCTCTGCAAATCGTCTTAATGTCCTAAATTACTGACTTCTCAAGCAGTACGACCCATTTGGAGTGGCTCAATGCTAATGACCAAGCAGGGTTGGAGAGGAGGGTTGGGGTGCCCCTTACATTGGGTGGCTCAATACTATGTAAGTATTACATGACTCTTGGTACTCCTTTCTTCTTTTCTTGACGAGATTATTTCATTTCTTGAATCTGACAAGGGTTTTCTTTATTTCTTAAGAGTCTGACATCTCCATGTCGACTATTCATGCCCGCGGTATGATAGGGATTAAGGATGTTAGGGAGCACCTCCTATTATGGTGTTCTGGATGGTGTCCTCTGCGGGTTTTGGGAGGCTAGTGTCGGCTTTAAATGAGACACCCCGCTCCACTACGGTTCTATGTGCTTTGGGAGAGAGGTGGTGGGACACTACCCACACCTTCCATTTTGGTTTAAGGGAGATAACGGTTGATGTTCAGCAGTTGCAGAGGCTAGACTGTGAGGGTGGACAGGACATTGAGGGTGACGCCGGAGGCAGTGACGACGACTCTTGGTGACGTGGAGAGGGTAGTTTCTAGAGATTCCCTCTGCTTGTCTTCTTTGAGGGAGATTTTGCTGAGGAGGAGGTAGATGATAATTACGGGCAGCAGGTGCGTCAGATGGCCTGTTTATTTATTTTTCTAGTGTTGGGAGGTATTCTGGTGGCGATGAGTGGCGACGTCGTCCATTTGTGATTTCTTCCATTTCTAAGGGTGTTTTCGAACATCCGCTTCTATGATTAGGGGAGCCTGACTTTGGTGACCCTTTATTATTCTTTGGATGCATTCAGCTGGTGCTGCCACTGACTTTAACAGGGGTCACATATCTTCTAGAGGTATTCTTTATTTTGTGCATATTCCTTCATGCATTTGTATTTTTCATTCATGCACTTCTTTTTTATTTCTTGAATGTTGATCCTTATTTTTTGCAAACGTGGTTCTATGAGGTGATTAGGTTGAACACCCGACTGATTTCTTTGAAGTATGACTCCGTTGGGGACTTTTTTTGGATGTTCCTATGACGGAGGTCTAATGGACAATCGAAGAAGAATCTTTCTCTGGAGGCAGTGCGTCAGGTCTTGAATAGCCTGACGAACGAGCGGGTAAGCATTCTTTTGACCTTGAGACTGTTCTTTTCCTTTGATGCCATTTATTGATACTGATCCTTCGCTTTGGCTAGGATTTGTAGGTTACCTTTTATCCCTGGGGGACGGCTATTCAGTATACCGAGGTGACTGGGGGTCATGCACAAATGCGGTGCCTAATGGCACATGAGTTCAGCTACTCCTGGTATCTTGGGGAGGGTGTAGTCCGTCAGATTATAGAGGATGAGGTTGTGACATCACCGATGAGGCCCCCTATGTTCATGAGACACGTGCGGGAGATGTGTGATGATGCTCGGGTGGCTGCGATGATGGGAGAGCCATACTCCCTGTATACTGACATAGCGGTGATGCACGATTATCTGGACTTCGTCGTGAGTTGTATAATGCTCCCTAGCATTTATGATGTGATGCCTCTCCCTAGGTCGGTCTCTAGTGGGAGGTGGGGTCTTCTCATAGCGCAGGTGGTGAGGCTACGTCAGCGGCGGCAGCAGCAACGACTTCAGGGCCTTCTTTTTTACGGTTGCATTCCCCTAGTTACATCTTTTTGCGAGCTGATGGGGGATCTTTGCGTCTACCGCATCACCCTTATGCGATGGACCTAGAGGATTTGGGTCTAACGGAGGAGGTCCTTCGGCCTGCGATACGTCTTTTTTATTTCCTTGATTTCTTTCTCTTTCCTCATGCTTGACCGATTTGATCTTTTTCATTCTTCCTCGCAGCATATCAGTGTTTTCACCACTTGGCTGAAGGATATGAGGGACTGGATATCTTTGGTGACTACTCGTATTCGTGAGGCGGTTCCGGTCCCTTCTTGATTGGTGTCATCTGCCTCGTCGAGGGAAGGGTCTGGCTCTAGAAGTGGTGGTATGTCATCTCGCTGCAGGGGGGAAAGGGCGTGCCGTAGGGATAGGGGATCCTAGAGAGAGAAAAGATAAAGAATAAAGAAAGAGAGAGAGATTGGGTTCGAGCTGAGTCCCGTTATTTTTTTCTGCTTTTCCTACAAAATATTAATGTGACATGGCAAACTACATGCAAATGAAGAATGAAATATTTTTTTTTTGTTAATTTTCTTTGTTTAGTGATTAATGCACATGCTCTTTTTACTTTGTTGTTAAGACCGTAAAAAGGATTTTGAAGATTGATTTGAGAATGATTTTATTAAAAATGGATTAATAAAGGTAAAGGAAATTCGTAATTTCCTTAAGATAAAAATGATTTTATTGAGTTTTTTTATTTTTACAAAAGAGGAAAAAGTGAAATTTCTCAAAATAAGGGGTTACTGATCGGCATGACCCCTGTCCTGCCTATCGGCATGTCAGTTCAGTCCAATCAATCAAAGGCTTTGATTGCACTTTCTTCAATTGCTTGGTACTTGGTGGGGCAAGTTTTTCTCCGATTTCTGCAGGGTTCTTTGTCTTGGCTTGAGAGTTTCCAAGTATAAAAGGGGGTGTGGATGGGGCTTTCCTCCTCACACTTTCACTTTATTTCTTTTCCACATTCTTACTTGCTTATTGTCTATTAGTCTTATAAGATATTTATCCCTGGTAGCATTGAGTTCGCTAACTACCTCGAAGCCTTGGAAGCAATGTGTTCTTATAATGTTGATTATGACGCCTTTCACATGCGGCGAGTCTCTTTGTGGCGCAACCGGCCCATTGAGTAGAACATGCTGATGGTGGCTGTCGAGTCTTCTCGAGGATCATGTCTTTCGCTTCGGTTTGGATAAGATTTATCCTACTTACGAGGAATTTTCTGCCATGCTGTGGATAAATCCCAGCATTGTCGCGGTGCTGCCTGAGTTTTCCCATTCTCCTAGGGAATTATTAGATAGGCTTCTTCATAATTTACCTTCAACGGCCAGGCCCATGGTTATGGGGGGAATGATTTCACTACCGGTGGTGTTTCAGTCCGTGCATTCACAAGATGTGGGTGATGCTAGATATTCCGAGGCCGTTATCCTAGGCATTGTTTCAAAAGTTTTGTTGGTGATCGGGAAGACACTGGTGGACCCCCAACTGGCTGCTATTATTTCTTGGATGTCATACTATCACAATCCTGCGTCGGTGGTGGTATTGATGGAGACCTTGAATGGCTTGGATGCCTAGTCGGAGGGTCGTTTTGACTTTCTGAGGGGTAGCCCTCTAATGTTGTTTATGTGGCTATCGAAGAGGTTTCGTATGGTGGTCCCACCTGAGTATCCCTTATCAGTGGTTCTAAGCTTCTTCTCGCATTATTTCATTAGCGTAGGCCTAGATATTGAGAGTTGGGGGAATTGGTTTGTCGAGCACGGGGGTCGAGGCTTACGCTGGTCCATGCTTTGGTGGGGGAGTTGTTGCCCATTATGGAGCTTGGAGTGTACCATTACGTCGGACTGGTTGCCCTCAGGCATACCTCTTTCTACTTTCCCTGGCGGTGGCTACGCCAATATGGTTGGGAACAAATTGTGCTACCGCGGACACCCAACTTCTTTCTTGTGGAGGATCTGACAGTGTGTATGCGCATGTGTCTTAGTTCTCTATGGGAGATTAGTCGTCCGTCGACGCATCCTCCTCAGTCTACTTGGCGAGTCTGGCATGTCTCCAGGGACTACATGAAATGGTTTTGGAAGAAAGTAGTGGCCAGGATACTAGCTGTGGAGACTGGTCAAAGGTGGTTTGCAATATCTGACACCATGGAGGGAGGCGTTGTGGTTTACCCCAAACTAGTTCGGGCTTATTGCTCCATGGAGCATCTGCGATACCCCATTCAGACAGGGGAAGTTTGGGGAGTCCAGGATGCGGGTGGTGATGGTGTTAGTTCCTCTGGTAGCCGTGGGTAGGGTTTTGTGAAACTTCATATAATAGGTGTTGTTTTGTGTTTTGTGGGAATAATTGGGGTGATTTTCAGGAGTAGTGGGCTTGTTATTATCTAGTAGGTGTAGTATTGGCAAGGGAAGTCGTTTGACTCCTTACGCCGATGTAACCGTACGAAAATTTCAGATAATGAAATAAATAAGTTTTTTTTATCATCCAATTGTGCCTCTTGATGAATTTTTGCATTTTGAATTATCTATACCAATCTCTAAGGCATACATAATCCTTTTGTTCATGTATATGTTAAAATAAACTATCATTCTCGAGGATAAGAAAAGAAATATATAGCATTTTGTGATAAAGAAGGGGGTCTCGCTCATGTGAAGCGAACGAGCTGCCTACGTACCTCTGAGGGTTTTTAAAAAAATTGAAATTCACTTTTTGCAAATGTTTTTAGAGGATTAGGGCCATGTAGTTCTGGGAAGGGGAAATGAAGAGAATTTTTTTTTAGAATAGAAGGGAGATCAGAAGAGTCGTAGCGCGCCGAGATTTTGAATTAGGGGTGGGATTTCTTGAGACAGTCCAGGTTTACTAGACGCGCCATTTTTTCCCTGTCAAGGTCGGTGAGCACAACAGCGTCGCCCGTTGGATCTTCTTCACAATGTAGGGGCCGCTCCAATTAGGTTTAAATTTCCCTCGGGGGTCCCAGATAGGCTTTACTATTTCTTCGAGGGCTAAGTCCCTCTCTCAGACACCGCGGTCCTTGACTCCCTTATTGAAGGATCGCGTTATACGATGATGGTACCCTTGTATGTGGTATAGAGCTTTCAATCTCCTTTCATCTAGGAGGGTCATCTCGTCAAGATGGCTTTGATACCAGTCTTCTTCGCTGACCTTGCTTTCAAGCATAATGCGCAACGAGGGTATTTCCAACTCCACGGGTAGGACTACTTCCATGTCATAGACTAGAGAGTAAGGGGTAGCCCCAGTAGAGGTTCGAACTGCAGTGCGGTAGTCCCAGAGGACGTAAAGAATCCTGTCGACCCAATCACGACAACGCTCGTTCATCTTGCTGATGATGGCTTTTAGATTCTTATTGGCTCCTTTGATTGCTCCGTTGGTTTGAGGCCGGTATGGAGAGGATTTATGTCTTTAAATCCCATTCTCATTGATCACTTTTATGACCTCTGCCTCAAAATGTATCCCATTGTCTGATACCAGCTCGTGTGGGACCCTATATCGGCAGATGATATTTTTCTTGATGAATTTGGCCACTTTTTTGGCATTCAGAACAGCGTATGACTTGGCTTCGACCCATTTAGTGAAGTAGTCAATAGAGACTAAGACGAACTCATGACCACTAGATGACTTCGGTGTAACTTTCCCTATGATGTCTACGCCCCATGTGGAAAAAGGCTAGGGAGAAATCATGTTGTATAATTCTCACGGAGGCAGATGCTGTAGGTTGGAGAACTGTTGGCATTTGAGACATCTTCGAACGTAGGTTGTGCAGTCCTGAACCATGATTGTCCAGTAGTATCCCGGTCGAATGATATTTTTGCTGAGCATATGGCTGTTTATATGGGGTCCGCATTCCCTGATGTGGATTTTCTGCATCATTTCTTCAATGTCAGACCCTATAATGCAATGTAAATGGGTTCCATCGAAGTTTCTCTTAAATAGTGCTTTATTACAGATAATGTACTGGGCGGCCAATCTGCGAAGAGTTTCTCGATCTTTTTTGTCAGCTCCTTGGGGATACCTCCCGTGTTTGAGGAGGTGCCAAATGTCATAGTACCAGCAGTTGGCTATTTTTGGTTCTTCCTCCGTACAGATCTCGATATGGTAGCAGTGGGTTGGTTTGTCTTATTTTTGGACAAGGAAGGGGGTCAGGTTATTCCTTCGGGCATGTCAATCAGGGAGGCTAAGGTGGTAAGGGCATCAACTAGGTTATTCTTTACTCGGGACAGGTAGTGGAAGGTGATTTCTTAGAATTGGGAAGCTAGTTCTTCAAGGTGGGCATGTAAGGGTAAGAGTTTCTCATTCCTGACTTTCCATTTCCTGAGTACTTGACCGATGATGAGGGTTGAATCCCTGCAGACATTGAGGTATCGAATTCCTTTCTTGAGGGAAACTTTGAGGCCTACCGTGCATGCCTCGTATTAAGTCATGTTGTTAGTGCAGGGAAAATTTAATTTGATGGCAATGGGAGTGTGGGAGTCATCAGGGTCAATTAGGAGAATTCCATTGCCATGTCCTTTTTTTATCAACGCTGTTAAAGAACATTTACCTTCGAAGATTTTCATGGGAGGCGCAAAGGATATTCTCATATGGGAATTCAGAAATCCAGACATCGACCTCTTCCATAGGGTAGTCAATAAGGTAGTCAGAGATGGTTATTCCTTTCATATCTTTCTGTGTGACAAAGGTGATATCAAACTCAGCTAGAATCATTAACCAACGGTCCTTTCGTTTGGATAGGGAGGACTTCTCGAGTAGGTACTTGATGGGATCCATTCGGGATACGAGTCTGATGGGAAAGTCCAGCACATAGTGCCATAACTTTTGGGTAACCCAGACAAGAGCGACAAATGCTTTTTCCAAGGCGATGTAGTTGACCTCGTAACTGACCAATTTCTAACTGGCATAGTAGATAGCTTTCTCTTTGGGGTGTCTTCAAGGTATTGAGCTAGCAGAGCCCCAGCTGTAGTATCGGTCACGATTAGGTATAGGACTAAGGGAAGACCAGGTTGCAGTGACATGATCACCAGAGGTCGGGTTAGGTATTGCTTAATTCAGTCGAAGGCTTCTTAGCAAGCTTCATTGCAAACCTCAGTTGAATCCTTTCGGATTAGTTTGAAGATGGGTTCATATATGGAAGTCAGTTGACTAATGAATCGACTTATGTACTATAATTACCCAAGGAATCCTCGGACTTCTTTCTCCGCTCAGAGAGGTGGCATCTCAAGTATGGCTTTTAGCATGGCAAGATCTGCTTCTATCCCTTTCTCACTTACCATGAATCACAAGAGTTTACCTTTGGTAATTCCGAAGACACATTTTCGTAGGTTAAGCCACATTTGGTACTATCGCAGTCATTCAAAGAATTTTTGAAGAGCGAGAACATGACCTTCTCTAGTCTTGGACTTGATAATCATGTCATCTACATAGACCTCAACTTCTTTATGTATCATATCATGCTGAATGGTTGTGGCAACCCTTTGGTAGGTAGCCCCCGCGTTCTTAAGACCAAATGGTATGACATTGTAGCAAAAGGTTCCCCAAGGGGTGATGACTGCGATTTTCTCTTGACGATCAGGGTGCATCTTGATCTGGTTATATCTGGAAAATCCTATAATAAATGACTTGAGAACATGACTAGCTGTATTATCCATAATTATATCGATGTTGGGTAGCGAGTAATCATTCTTCGGAGAGGCCTTGTTCAAGTCTTAGTAGTCGACACACATGTGGACCTTTCCTCTTAATTTTGGCACAGGTACGATATTGGCTAATTATGTAGGATATTAAATTACTCGAATAAAGCCTACGTTCAATTACTTAACAACTTTTTCTTTCACTTTGAGTGACCATTCGGTGCGGAGTTTTTGCAGCTTCTGTTTGACTAGTTTACATTTCGGGAGAGTTAGAATCTCATGTTGTGCTATCTCAGGGTCAATGCCAATCACATCATCGTAGGACCATACGAAGACATCCATGAATTCCTTTAGTATCTCTTCGAATTACGTGCGCTCATGCTCATTAAGGGTATACCCTAACCTAATCTCGTGCATTTGGCTACTAAAATTGAGATTAATAACAACAGTTTCATCTTCATTAACTTGAACGTGGTTATGTTGTTTATTATTAATCTTATTTAGATCAGTTAAGAATTGTTCATTTGTAAAGTCATCATCATCAAGAGTTTGATTAGAATCAAGACAATTAATGTAAGGCACATCAAGATACTCAAAATCTTCATTTATTTCATTGATAGGAAAAACATCATTGAGAACCTCATCAAAGGAGGTCTCAATTACATCAGAGTGAGAGGAAGTAACTAAAGGGGAAAGGGGATAAACATCAGGGTTAGGTTGAATATCAGCAGGTGGCATAGGTGCAGCATGCCAATTGAGAAGAGGTATATCAGCATCTTTGATGAGGTAAGATGGATTGGATGATGTAGTCCCTGAGTGTATCATACAGAGTGACAGCGCTAGTATATGTAAGTTAAAAGAGTCCTCGAACTCATTGTCCTCAGAATCCCTGTTATCATCTAGAGTATCTTCAGTGTGTGGTTGTACACACAGTTGGGAACCTTTGACCCCCGAGTAGCTGTCTTGAAAAAAGATCTCCATTCCTGGTTTCATCCTTTTGTCTACAGGGTCATACCAAGGTTCAGGGAAGCCACAGAAGGGGAAATCTTCACCCTCTGTGATGAATATTTCATTTAGGGAATCTCCCATGATAGTTCTAGCACATTCTAACTTTCTCTTTGGTGGAGGCTAATAGATCAATCTGATTTCTTATTATGATGGTTGATAGCCCAAGCCACAGGGAGGAAAGGCCTCCTTTAACACGATAGGTTCAGTTATCCCTTGTTGTCTTTGACCTAGACCCAGTCCGTGCATGAAATGCATACTCTTGAATATTGGGATTACATTGACATTTCCATGAGGATCATATTTTGGACAAACCCCATCTTTGAAGTTATCCCCTGCTGGAAGTAGGAGTGGTTCGACCTGGAAGCTAGATAGCAACATATCGTTCACCCCGTGTTATATCTTGAGTACCGAATTACTGGTTCTTACATTCTTGGTGTTGTCACTATCTCCCAAGATGGTGATAACTTGTCCATTGGAAAAGAACTTCAATTTCTAATGAAGGGAAGAAGACACCCCTTTGATGTTGTGGAGACATGGTCTTTCGGGCAGCAGATTGAAACAGGTTGGGATGTCGATGATTCAGAATCCAACAATAGGATTTATAGAGCCAACCCTTATTATAAGCTTTATATATCCCATTACTTCTCGGGGGTGTTGTCGTAGGCATGCACGGTAGTAGAGGTTGGACAAAGGTCGCTCACTTTCAATCTCAGGAAATTGAGGGTTTTTAATGGGAAAACATTCAAAGTTGATTCGTTGTCGATGAGTGAGAGGGGGACAGTTTTCCCTATAACTTTAACAGAGATATTAGGAGCATGATTGTGGTTAGGACCGTTCGTAGTGATTTTCTATTCAGAAAAAGAGAGCATTCGAGTAGAGGTCAAGGATCCAACTAGGTTCACTGTTTCTTCTGGTGTGGTTGAGGGAGGAACTGTGGGTCCTGTGAGTAGCTTGATTAATGCATTTCGGTGTAGTTGGGAAGACATCAAAAAGTACCCATAAAGTGATGTTAGCTTGGGTCTTCTTCAGTTGATCAAGGACCTTACTTTCTTCATGAGTCATTTCTGGCATAAGGAGATTCTCAACACATTTCCCTTTATCTCTTATTGATGGTTGTAAGCTCAGATTCGGGTAATGTCTCCCCAATCTAGTCATGTGGTTCACGAAAGAGAAGAAAAATAGAAACCTCATTTCTTCATCGATATCGGGTTGTTCAGCTACCTAGTTGATCTCTCCTAGAAGCTCCTTGAAATGATATCACTCTGCATACGTTGGCTATCAGAGTAGTCTTTCCTGAATCTGTCTCTTCATCTGAATCTTTGGAATCTTCCCCCCATCCGGTGGCAACGATATTGTCTTTCCATGCAAAGTCAATACACTCTACAAATTCTATGGCCTCTTTTTATAATTCCTCCCATTTGGTAGAGAAATGCAAGACTAAGGGGACTAGGTACCCTTGTAATTTCAAAGCTTCGAGCAACTCGGATATACTACAAATATCACCAGCCTGTCAAAATAAATCTGCCATGATCTGGACTAGGTTATCTAGACCGAATTTTTTGGATAGAACTACCCAGTTATCCGACTCTTGCGCCTATTTTTGATCTTCTAAGAACAACCCAGTGAATCTCTAACAGTCGATGGTCATTTGGGAGGGAAATTTCAGCCCGAACACTAGGAGTTGGTTCATCTCTTCTGATAATTCCATATCTTTACCTCCAAAATGGGTATGGACAGCGACGCATGCTCTGGTGATGAGTCATAAGGTTTGGTCGATAAGATTAGTAGGGTGTAAGAGGAAATGTGAGCATGTTCTGAAAGGTTTAAGAGAGTATATGGGTATGACTGGTGATTTACTTGGCATGATTTGGGTAGATGGGTCGAGTTCTGAGTCTTCTTCTAGGAAGATGGTGTTTGTATGATTTGGAAGTGGATTATGGGTAGTGTTTGGTTTCGGATTAGCTAGTGAGGCGATGATACCCTTGTCAATCAGGCTTTGGATTGTGTTTCGGAGATGGAAACATTGGTTGGTGGTATGGCCAGCAGTTTGGTGATAGTCATAATGGGCATCAGGTTTGAAATTCTTCGAAAGTGGATTTAGTAACGGACGAGGGTTCAAGGGTTTTATTAGGTTTTGATTTAAGAGAGCTTGGTTGACTTTGAAGAGAGGAGCGTGAAACTCGTTATATTCCTTTCGGATTGGGTTTGGGCGACTTTCTGTTGCCCATGAAGTGGCAGGCTGAGAGATGTTGTTGATAGCCAAAATTGTGATACTAGCAGGCTTTTTAAACTTTCTAGGAGCAAACTGTCCATAGATTTTCTTGGGTTCAACTTTCGTATTGACAAGATCTTCTTCGATTATTCCTCTTACTTCTCGGAGGGCTCGAAATTAAGGGCAACACTGTCCTCCCATGGTTGCTCAGACGTGAGGTAGGAAGTTCCTCCTCATAATGCTGACTTGTTCTTCTTTGGAGGGTCGATTGATCATGGTAGCTACTTTTTCTCTCCATCCTGCTATAAAGCTGCTAACTGATTCCCCAAGATTTTTTTTAAGTAGCTTTATGTCACGATGGGTAACCTCTAGCTCCTCATTGTACCTGTACCATGACATGAACTCACTGGCATCGTCCTCCCAACTGCGGATTTTAGATTCTTTAAGGGATAGGAACCAATGGAGGGCGGTATCTTTCAAAGTCTGCTGGAACATTTGAGCCATTATTTATTCGAAATCCCCTAAGAGAGTCATGGATCAGTGATAGCCACGGAGATGAACGATCGAGGTTCCATTGCCTCCAAACTTCTCAACATTACGCATCTTGAATTTTTCTGGTAACCTGGATTTAGAAGAGGGAGATACGTGGATGTAGTCCATGTAGTTCCCAGAGATTCTGACTTGGTCGAATTTCTTGGTTATCATCTTGAGGTATTCCTTGACCTTGAACAGTTCTTCCTCTTTCGGATCAATAGTTACGAGTAAATTAGCCCCAATCTAAGCAAGGTTTGTTATGGGAAGCTAGGCTGGTGGCGACCCATGAGCACGTGGAGCCCGTAGAGCATGATGGTATTCTTCAGGAACCCAGATAAGTTCGAGTGCAGACGGACCCATGGCGCAAGGGAAAATGACGTCAGGATCTTCGGGGATAGGGACCCAGTTTCATTGAATCTCACGAACCTCGATTTGAAGGTTGTCAATTTTGGCAGTGAGCTGAGCCAGGACCGTCAATAAATCCGATTGTACATTCGGCACTTGATCCGTGTTCTCCATGGAAGGGGGGTGAGTTTCGGACATGGAGGAAGTAAAGGGGCTGACAGAACTTCGGGGTGGTTCGACTGAAGATCGAAGCCAATAGGGAGCCAAGCCAAGGGTATGTGATCGACCTGAGAAAGAGTAAAATTGGAATTTATTTTTAAAAAAGAAAATAGGGAATTTTTTTTATTTTTGGGGAAAAAAAGGAAAATATTTTTGACATTTTTGGAAAAGATGAGAACGGAAATGTTTTTGGTATTTTTGATAAAAGGGGGAAAACGTTTTTGGGCGTTTTTTGGGAAAAAGAGAGAGGAATAGACTAGAGACGGATCTCATCATGATTATTATGTTTATTAGGTTCCCACTTGTATTAAGTTCTCCTAAATCCAAAATGAAATGTCGGATGGGACTCGAGCCTAGAAAAATTGGGTTTGTAACATATGTAAAACTATGGTTGGACTTGTAACCAGGCTCACGTGCAGGGTCCCATTTTAAAATTGCACAACAATTTGGGTGGCAGGTAAACCCAAAATTTTGGCAAACTTTTGGGTCGAAATCGGCAATCTAACATGTGTGTCTTGACACCTATATGCGGGTATGCAGTTGGTTGGGTGAATTGGAAAGGGTTCCCCCCTTTGGCGTGACTTCCGCGATATACGTCTTGCTTTTGACGGCAATCGATATGTGTGGATAAGACATTTGATATACCTAAGTGTACATGAATTGCCTCACTATATACCTCACGGGGACGGTACGTGTGAGAGAGAATTCGATATACTTGACATACGTGAATGAGTTCCCGGTGATATAGCTCCCATCATGACTTCGGTTAAGCGGTACGATGCGGGGGAACTATTCGATATACGTCGAAGGTACTTGGCCAATGGAAGGTGAGATTCATATCGCTTAGGCTAACTGCGCCCTGCCGGACCAGCGCCCATCACGAAGTGACTCTCCAGTTATAGGATAAAATTTGGTAAATAACAATGCTCTTGCGTGATGTCGTGTGAATCATGCATGATTCTCTTATTAGTATCTTATGGTGAGAGAATCTTTTTCTTGATCATACCAAACAGGGAGCAAGGTATAAGTACCAATAGTAAAGCTATACCAATTATGGATAAGTGATGTGTGAGTGATGTGTAACTATCTACAAGTTAGTGTGTGATAAGTCAGCATGGATATATACAAGTGGAGGTGTATGTTGGTGACACCTAAGTGATGTGTGCAACATGTGGATATACGTCATCCTAGGTGCATGGGTGTGAAGTGTACATAAAGAGTCTTCTACAAGTGTGTGAATAGTAGCATAAGCATGAGGCACATATGAATAATAAGGGGAACATGCAAACAGGGGGATATAGAAGAAAATAAAACACCCATGTAAACAAAGTCTAGCCCTTTTAAATATAGTCCCCAGCAAAGTCGCCATTGTGGCCATCCTGGTCGGCACGGCATTCTTTCCGGGGGGAAGGAAGGAGGATCCCCCGAGGAAGAATTGCGTTGCGGTCTCACACCCTTCTCTTCGAAAAGGGGCTTCGATCGTCGTTGGTGTGGGTGAATGTAAAGAGATAGAGTTGCCAGTCTATCTTGCTCAAAACAGGCAAAAATAATATGTTGCCACTTCGAGAGAGCAACATCAAGGACAAACTGATGCATGCGAAACCAATATATCGGAGGTCCGGGGGCTAAGTTACGGAATGGGATGGTTTTAGGCACCCATCCCGCCCTTTGGTCTCTCATGGGTAAATGTTAATATTTTCCTTTATCCCCGTCAAGTGTGTGCATGTGTTTATATAATGGAAATTGGAATCGTTCGACCCATACCATGGATAAGATAGGGTGAGGTCATCCATTAGAATATTCCCAAAATAGTAATGAATGTAGAAGATAGAATATGAGCATTCATTGAGATATTGATCGTTATTGGGAAACGATAATATATGTGGGATGAGACGTGAACAAGCGTGATATATGTATATGTATGATAAAAATGAGGGGTTTTGAGAAATTTGGAAAATAAGAGAAATTGAAAAATTGGACCCGAGTCGCGAATTTTTATCTGAGCTGTCGACATAGCCTATAAAGGCATCAAAGTCCACATAGTTCGAATATAGAATAGGGGTGGGGTTTATCCCATAGATTCTAACGGAACTTTATTAGGTGTGTGTGTACAAAAATATGTTACTAGTTTTGGAAAAAGTGTGGGGATAATTCCGTTTGGAATTTCTGAGTGTAACCCTCTTTTATTTGTTTTTGGGTGTTTTAATGAAAAATAGAGTACGTGAAATATACAAATAAAAGCGTAGATGTTAATGTCTATGAACTAGAGTGAGACTAGATCATAAATCTAAAGTAATTTATGCAAAAACAAAAGATTTAAAAGATGGGGAGAAGGAATTGGACCTTCTTTGGATCTTGGTTGATAGCCCAAGCCACAAGGAGGAAAGGCCTCCTTTAACACGATAGGTTCAGTTATCCCTTGTTGTCTTTGACCTAGCCCCAGTCTATGCATGAAATGCATACTCTTGAATATTGGGATTACATTGACATTTCCATGAGGATCATATTTTGGACAAACCCCGTCTTTGAAGTTATCCCCTGCTGGAAGTAGGAGTGGTTCGACCTGGAAGCCAGATAGCAACATATTGTTCACCCCGTGTTATATCTTGAGTACCGAATTACTGGTTCTTACATTCTTGGTGTTGTCACTATCTCCCAAGATGGTGATAACTTATCCATTGGAAAAGAACTTCAATTTCTAATGAAGGGAAGAAGACACCCCTTTGATGTTATGGAGACACGGTCTTTCGGGCAGCAGATTGAAACAGGTTGGGATGTCGATGACTTAGAATCCAACAATAGGATTTATAGATCCAACCCTTATTGTAAGCTTTATATATCCCATTACTTCTCTGGGGTGTTGTCGTAGGCATGCACGGTAGTAGAGGTTGGACAAAGGTCGTTCACTTTCAATCTCAGGAAATTGAGGGTTTTTAATGGGAAAACATTCAAAGTTGATTCGTTGTCAATGAGTGAGAGGGGGACAGTTTTCCCTATAACTTTAATAGAGATATTAGGAGCATGATTGTGGTTAGGACCGTTCTTAGTGATTTTCTCTTCAGAAAAATAGAGCATTCGAGTAGAGGTCAAGGATCCAACCAGTGATGCGAGGGAAAGCGAGTGTTCGTGTAGGGACACTATCGTTGATTTCGGCTCCCGCTCGACACGCAAAAGATAAAACCTAATCTACAGCTACACTTGACAAGCAAGCACAGCGGTAAGTCGGGTATCGTAAATCCACAGGGAGTTAGAATTTTAGATGTTAATTGTTTAATTACTTCAGGAATAAAAGTGTAAAAGATGATAGGTGGTTATGGTGACAAAAGAAAAGAATAAGTTAATACTAGATTAAAGTAAAGCGAGGATCGGGATCGCATCCTACCATACGGATCGAAACAACTACTAACTAGAGTTAAGTCTCGAAAGCAATCTAATCGAGCATTTACAATTAAGCATAAACATCACGCAAGAAGGAATTTAACCCAAAGTTGCGAGATAAAACATTTAACTGAAAAATGATCACACGCGGATTAAACTCGGATTGTCGCTATAAACTCTAACGTTGCGTGACAAAGAAAGATAAACGCTTAGCAATCCAACTTTGATACGCGCGGTTTCAATTAAACGCGATTTTGCACTAAACCTAGTTTTCGGAGCTCGGGGCCCGAAAATGGCGGAAATGAAATCCCGACCCTATTTATCTAAGGGTGCATGGTGAGTTAAACTAAATTATGCTAATTAGACTAAGAAAGCAAGAATTAAAACATGTAAACTAGTTAGAAAGCATTGAAACTAAATTACAAGGCAAGAGAAGTAGAAGAACAAACTAGATTAATGGAGAGGAAGTGAATAGTTCAATCTTACAAACCCATGGGTTGTCAATCCAAGAAGAAGAAGAAAGGAAATATCCACACCAAACCCTAACTAAACTATCTAATTCAGAATATCTCTAAGTGTATATGGTCTATTACAACAAAAACCAACTTATATAGTAAGTTGTAATAAAAGAAAAGAAGAAAGAAATAAAGGAAAATATCTGCAGGGGAAAAACAGGGGATCGATCGATCGACCTCTGGTGTCGATCGATCGACAATGGAAAACGTGGCAAAAATAATAAGGCTCGATCGATCGACCCCCAGGGTTGATCGATCGATCAAGCAGGGGCAGCCTCCAATTCTCCCTGTTTTGGCATACAATCCAACTTCGCTCCAATCGCCGTAACTTTGTCGTTATGCATCGGAATCGCGCACCGTTCACGGCCACGCGAAGCTAGCGTGGAGAGCTACAACTTCCGTGTAGATGTCGGGCCAGGTGCCCAAACTGTCAAAAGACTAAAATGCCCTTGCGCGTGCGATAGTGTACGGAAATCGAGCGAAACGCATCCGAAGTTCACACTAAGCATCTAAACACCTACAAAAGCTCAATTAACCCCTGCAAAACATGTTAACATAGAAATCCGAGGGTTTTCTAGTTAACGAGCATAAATATAGGGAATAAGATACCCGAGGGGGCTAATAACGCGTATGTTAACGGGTGAAATACGCAATATTTGCGTCGTATCACACCCCCTAACTTACACATTGCTAGTCCCTAGCAATGAAATAGGATGCAACAAGAAGAACTAGTAAACCAACACAGGAGAGAGTACAAAAGTATGGTATAAAAGCAATAAAAAAGATAAGGCCACTTTCGCGGGCGATTCGATTGCATTTAGCGTATGTAATAAGCCGTTAAACCCCTAGGTTACCCTAGTGGACGAGTGTAGTCTCGTGAGGGTTTTCAGTGATGGAACCCACAAACATCATAAAGTTTCCTCAAAATATGCCCAATCAAGTAAGACGAACTCATCAGTGCGAACAAGATTTCA
This sequence comes from Sambucus nigra, assembly GCA_949130495.1. Lineage (NCBI taxonomy): Eukaryota > Viridiplantae > Streptophyta > Magnoliopsida > Dipsacales > Adoxaceae > Sambucus > Sambucus nigra. The sequence goes on along the minus strand of OX422218.1, from coordinate 408,597,492 downwards.
ACATGTTATTAGCATAGCAAACGAATTCGCATGAGAAGTCCGTTGTTATTAACAAGTTGAATGCACCTCATAGAATTGAAACTTTAAAAGTGGGAAGGGGAGAGCAAATGCAAAATATGATTTGGCAAAAAACTTATATAAATCGGATACTAATCAAAGCAAGCATACATTATCCTCACGGGCATTACGCTCAACAAATGAAATCACTCGGAATGGGAGGTAATACGCGGGACATGCAGGCATAAAGAGTAAATGTAAATGGAAACTAGGCCGCACACATGTCACAGAAGAAGAACGCTATATAGGAAATAAAAAACTTGCAATCTCAATGAAAGATACCGCACACTAAAAGAGGCGAAATGCATTTTCACAGATTATCACAACTATTATGACTTTTGAATTACATCAACCTAAGATCACATAGGACTTGTAATAGGGTTGTAATGTAGGATAGGCTAGGGTACGAAATGAAGGAATGTATGTACGGATTCAAAGTGTTCGGGGATGAAACTCGGAATAATGTAAAAAGTGGGCAATATCAAAAGTTGGACAAAAATGTCCAAACGAGCATAGATATAACAATGGAGAGAGTAATCAAAGCTTATTGAAACACTACAAACAATATTTACAACTTTCTCTTTCTTTTTCTTTTCTTCCTTTTTTTTCACTTTTCTCTTTTGTTTTCTTTTTCTTTTTGCTTTCTCTTTACTTCACTTTTTCACTACTTTCTTTTCTGACACTTCTTACTCTTTTCATACTCAAATTGCAACCACACAACAATAATAACATTCAATTCCAAGCAACAATCCAAACAAGGGTATGTAAGGTAATATATGTGGTATAAAACTCCAATTTGGAGTTGGTTATGGGATTTTGGGTAGTGAAAAGAAAGGCTATATTTAGGCTCAAAGGGGTTAACGAGGGTAAAAACATAAGGGTGAGGTCAAGGCTAATATGGGTGATATAACAAAGATGGCCTATGATCATTTCACAAAGTAAACGCAATTCACGAGTCAAAACAATATATGAAAATCATGCTCAAGTAACACATTTCAAGTATGAACTCAATTAATGAACGGTCAATGAAAGAATAAAGAGATTACCGACGAATTTAACGTTTTCAATGAGGAAAGAATAGTGTATACACTCACAAATGAAGATAAGTCTCTAATCTCACTCGGTGTAAGTATATACAATGCAGCAAAAGCATACCGAGTTATAAAAATCTTAAGCCAATTCAATATAACAAGAATGGTGCATATGTTCACGGATAAAGTTTAATTCATAAAGTTATTCATAATATCAATGATTTAGGGACTAAAATCTAATAACTTCTAAAATCGAGAACATGCATAGTTGAATTGTCTATTTGATCGGGCAATTATTAAAATTTATCATCGGAAACAGGGCAAAATGCCCAATAAAGGAGAAAAAAGAAAGAAAATATTTTTGAAATTTTTCAAATTTTTAACAAAAGCATGCTTTGTAACTAAATTGTAATCAAATCCAAGGACTAAACAGCAAAATGGATAAAATATCCTACACCCCCTAACTTAAATGTTGCATTGTCCCCAATGCGTCCATTAAAGAACACAACACAAAGCTAGGAAAAGAATGATATTACCCACACGTGGAGCGATCTCCATAAGTACAAGTCCAAATGAAGCTGCAAAACAAGTTAGTACAAAGCATATGAAGAATATGTACCGATGTATTAAGTTAAGAGAATCTATGTTACAAGTCACAACAATATAGAGGGGCTGAAGTGCAAATACTAGATAAATTGATGGTGAACTTTTTGATTTTATAAAATGGAAGGTCACACACATCAAAATCCAATAAACAACCACAAACTACATTTTCATTTCTCATTTCATAAGTTCAATACAAAATTACTTAATACATTACAACTTCTGAAATAAAAGAAATACAAATACAAATAAAAATAAAAAGTACAATTTACTATCCGATCCGAAAAATACAAAAATGAAACCCAGCAAAGCAACAGCCTAGTGGCCAGAACCACTAGGATCGGAGGGGTCCTGAAAATAAGGAGGCACTGGTGCGTCGGAATCACTGCGCTGCAGATAAAGATCTCTCATCATCCGCTGCATCATCCGGTAATCCTGTCTGCTCTGTGCCCTGGCCTGCCTCTGCAAAGTCCACTCCTGCCGCTGCTCGGCCTGAAACTGCTCCTGCTGAGCCTGCTGCTGATCCAGGCGGGACTCCCAAGTCGCCCACCTGAGTTGGGTCTCCTCCCAGCGCTGGTCCTGCACGGCCTGGTATGCCGCAAAGAGGGCATCATCCTCTGTGTGTGGCGCGTGAGAACCCTCACCCGTCTCCATCTCTCTGATCTCATCCTCCTCCTCCTCGTCAGGCAAGTCAGGTGTCTCTGCCCTCTGTCTCTTCTCATCCGGTTGCCCCCACTCGCGCTTCAGCATTTTTGCGATGTTGTCTTTAGAGAGAAGCCCGAGTGGCACATGCTTACGGTCTGCGTCTAACTCCTGGCAACCGTGAGAAATACAAATCTTCGTAATAAGGGCAGGAAAAGGAAGGGAATATCTCCAAGAGACCTCCTTCTCCGTAGCGCACATCATGTCAAGAAAAATAGCGGGCAAACTGATACTGCCCAATCCATTCAGCATAGTGTAGATCAGTGCGGCATGCTTGTGAGGAACCTCAGACCTGTTGTTCGTCACCATAAAGGAATGGACATTGATGTAGTGTAGTAGTCTAGGCAAGTCCTCCATCGCAGCCGAGCGGAAAGCACCCCTCTTCCACGGCTCGCCCGGTGCAAGGGCCTCTATCAATGTCCCACGGCCGAAGATAGACCCATCGAGAAAACTGACTGGATCCGCAGGGAGAGGAACATCCATAAAAGCTGCCAAGTCTGAAATAGTAAAGGGAATCCTCACCCCACGAACCATGGCCTCATATGTAGTCGGCCCATCTCTACTCTTCATCTCTACTAGCGTCGCGTAGAAAATCCGTACTAACTCCTCGTTGACGCGCCCGTTAGTAGAAAGAAAGGGTTCCCACCCCTGACGGCGCAACAGAACCCGAGCCACCCTCGGTATGTGCTCAAGGACCCATGCAAAATGATTACCAAGCGGTCGCTCGGAAGTGTAGAAATGTGCACGGAACCAATCCCGCTCTTGTTCTGTGCGGAACCCATCGACGACCCCGGCGGGCACACACCTAGTAGAAGAATACTTTTTTGGAGCCATTTCAACCTACAAAACACAAATTACAAAATACAAAGCAAGTGTAAGCACAATTTATGGTTAGTAGTGTGAAAATTGAAATGGTGGTGCAAGTGCGCAAAAACCGAGGTGAAAACAAGCAACAATGCGATGAAAAATGTCGAAATGCGACTAGGCATGAAAATCACCCAAGTGTGCGTCAAAATAATGATTGAAATCTGTTTTAGGCATTTTGACGAACACTTGGCGTGCGCAATGTGCGTCAAGGTCGAAAATACCAAGTTTGAACCAACAAAACCACCCCACTCATGAACAACCAACAATGCAGCAATCAAAACATGTTCATGAGTGGATTTATAACAAGAATCATGCAGAAATTCAGTTGGAACAAAACGAAATCAGGGGAAAAACCAACATTCAAACCAGTGTCAAACTAGGGTTTCAAACATACAATTTGTGACACATTTCTACCAAATACTACAAATTCATGTAAAACAAGTAGAGATATACCTTGGATATGCAGAAATTGGAAGAAAAATGGAGAATGTGATGTGGGGGACAATATTAGGGCACAAACGATTTAGAGAGGAAGGAGAGAATAAGAGAAATGGGGGAAAAATAAGGCAGACTTCGGCTTTAACCTGGTCGATCGATCGATCGACCCCCAGGCTCGATCGATCGATCGAGCAGGTTAAAGCCTATTGCATCCAATTTTTTATGGGGGGGGGGGAAATGCAATTTTGGGACAATTATGGGGTATAAAATCAAAATAACTATAAATATAGTATATATATATATATACACATAAAAATATGAAATAAAAATAGAAAAATAAAAATAAAAATAAAATACACATAGGCCTAATTATACATACCAAAGAGGCCTAAGCTAAAAAAATAAAAAAATAAAAATAAAAATATGTACAATGAGCAACGCACACGCATATTCACGACAACAAATGAAAAATAAAATAAAATAAAAAATAAAAACAAATGCAAATGCGTGAGGATGCGTGTGTGAAAAACAAAGGAAAAAAAATGTTTTTGTGATTTTTGATTGTTTTCGTAACAAATGTGTGCCGGGGCGCATATCTCCGCAAATTCAAGTCCGTTGAACCTACAAAAGAATTAGAACCAAGCATACGAAAAGAAATAAAAAGAGATTAACTAATTACACTAGGTTAAAATCAAGAAAAACAAAAATAAAGAAGTTAGTATATACAACCTACACTTAGGATGTGCAATTAACTATATACCAAAAGTTGAAATTTTTGAGGGTCCATCCAAAACATGATTTGACTTTGGAGGATCAACGGTGGACCCTCCCGAGCATGCATGCCTCCCGGAAAATAGGAATTCCGTTTGAACAACGGAAGGCATGTGGGCGGTGAAAGAAATGAACCATCGCCAATTTGAAATTCTAGGCGGACGATGGGGGATTTGGATAACAAGGGGGAAAAGTACACTTGAGGTCCAAGAAAAATCGATTCATCTCCTAAAGGTTTTTCAAAGGGAATGGGAGATGGTGCACACATCGGAATAACGTCCATCGAAAATAAGTCCGGTAAAGAGTCCTCGTCGACAAGAAGTGTAGAAATTTTAAAAGTTTCTACCGACTCATAGGAATCAACCGGTGATTCTAATGGTTCGATCACGGAAAACGAATATGGTGATGAAACAAATTCAATCTCAATCGACTCATCGTCGGAAGGAGATTGAATTTCGGGGGAGAGAGATTCACACTCGATGAGAAATTCTTTGAAAAATTGAGGTGAAACACAAGTTTCCACCTCCTCGTTGTTTTGTGCATAAGAATTCATCTCATCGCAAAGTGAACCAAGTCTCATTCCAGCATCATTTAAGCCTTCCAAACCTTTGGAGTAAAGAAGAAAAGTCTCTTCCAAAGTAGGCTTCCTCGGCTCAAGAGCCTCGGACTCCTCATTTGTTTGAAACTCGTCTTCGAAAGTAATGAGATGAAGATCGTCATTGGATTCGAATAATGAATCCAACTCAAGCTCACAATGACGATTTTCATTTCGATAAATGTTTTCAAGTCTTTCATTTTCAAGAAAATCTTGAAAATGGAAAACTTGAAAACTATCCCCAAAGTATGAATCATTAGAATAACCGTAATAACTATAAAAGAAAGACATGGTTACCTCGTTGTTGAAAGATGGAGAATTGAAGAAAGAAAGTGAGCAACCGCGAATAGAAGTTTCTTAGCGCTCAAAGTATGCAAATCCTGCAAGAAAGGTTAAAAGAAAGAATACAAATAGAAAAGGAAAAATACTACGAAATCAGAAAACAATTACTATCTAAAACAACTCCCCGGCAACGGCGCCAATTCGATGCGAGGGAAACCGAGTGTTCGTGTAGGGACACTATCGTTGATTTCGGCTCCCGCTCGACACGCAAAAGATAAAACCTAAGGTACAGCTACACTTGACAAGCAAGCACAGCGGTAAGTCGGGTATCGTAAATCCACAGGGAGTTAGAATTTTAGATGTTAATTGTTTAATTACTTCAGGAATAAAAGTGTAAAAGATGATAGGTGGTTATGGTGACAAAAGAAAAGAATAAGTTAATACTAGATTAAAGTAAAGCGAGGATCAGGATCGCATCCTACCATACGGATCGAAACAACTACTAACTAGAGTTAAGGCTCGAAAGCAATCTAATCGAGCATTTACAATTAAGCATAAACATCACGCAAGAAGGAATTTAACCCAAAGTTGCGAGATAAAACATTTAACTGAAAAATGATCACACGCGGATTAAACTCGGATTGTCGCTATAAACTCTAACGTTGCGTGACAAAGAAAGATAAACGCTTAGCAATCCAACTTTGATACGCGCGGTTTCAATTAAACGCGATTTTGCACTAAACCTAGTTTTCGGAGCTCGGGGCCCGAAAATGGCGGAAATGAAATCCCGACCCTATTTATCTAAGGGTGCATGGTGAGTTAAACTAAATTATGCTAATTAGACTAAGAAAGCAAGAATTAAAACATGTAAACTAGTTAGAAAGCATTGAAACTAAATTACAAGGCAAGAGAAGTAGAAGAACAAACTAGATTAATGGAGAGGAAGTGAATAGTTCAATCTTACAAACCCATGGGTTGTCAATCCAAGAAGAAGAAGAAAGGAAATATCCACACCAAACCCTAACTAAACTATCTAATTCAGAATATCTCTAAGTGTATATGGTCTATTACAACAAAAACCAACTTATATAGTAAGTTGTAATAAAAGAAAAGAAGAAAGAAATAAAGGAAAATATCTGTAGGGGAAAAACAGGGGATCGATCGATCGACCTCTGGTGTCGATCGATCGACAATGGAAAATGTGGCAAAAATAATAAGGCTCGATCGATCAACCCCCAGGGTCGATCGATCGATCAAGCAGGGGCAGCCTGCAATTCTCCCTGTTTTGGCATACAATCCAACTTCGCTCCAATCGCCGTAACTTTGTCGTTATGCATCGGAATCGCGCACCGTTCCCGGCCACGCGAAGCTAGCGAGGAGAGATACAACTTCCGTGTAGATGTCGGGCCAGTGCCCAAGCTGTCAAAAGACTAAAATGCCCTTGCGCGTGCGATAGTGTACGGAAATCGAGCGAAACGCATCCGAAGTTCACACAAAGCATCTAAACACCTACAAAAGCTCAATTAACCCCTCCAAAACATGTTAACATAGAAATCCGAGGGTTGTCTGGTTAACGAGCATAAATATAGGGAATAAGATACCCGAGGGGGCTAATAACGCGTATGTTAACGGGTGAAATACGCAATATTTGCGTCGTATCAACCAGGTTCACTGTTTCTTCTGGTGTGGTTGAGGGAGGAACTGTGGGTCCTGTGAGTAGCTTGATTAATGCATTTCGGTGTAGTTGGGAAGACATGAAAAGTCCCTACAAAGTGATGTTAGCTTGGGTCTTCTTCAGTTGATCAAGGACCTTACTTTCTTCATGAGTCATTTCTGGCATAAGGAGATTCTCAACACATTTCCCTTTATCTCTTATTGATGGTTGTAAGCTCAGATTTGGGTAATGTCTCCCCAATCTAGTCATGTGGTTCACGAAAGAGGAGAAAAATAGAAACCTCATTACTTCATCGATATCGGGTTGTTCATCTACCTAGTTACTCTCTCCTAGAAGCTCCTTGAAATGATATCACTCTACATACGTTGGCTATCAGAGTAGTCTTTCCTAAATCTGTCTCTTCATCTCAATCTTTGGAATCTTCCCCCCATCCGGTGGCAACGATATTGTCTTTCCATGCAAAGTCAATACACTCTACAAATTGTATGGCCTCTTTTTATAATTCCTCCCATTTGGTAGAGAAATGAAAGACTAAGGGGACTAGGTACCCTTGTAATTTCAAAGCTTCGAGCAACTCGGATATACTACAAATATCACCAGCTTGTCAAAATAAATCTGCCATGATCTGGACTAGGTTATCTAGACTGACTTTTTTGGATAGAACTACCCAGTTATCCGACTCTTGCGCCTATTTTTGATCTTCTAAGAACAACCCAGTGAATCTCTAACAGTAGATGGTCATTTGGGAGGGAAATTTCAGCCTGAACACTAGGAGTTGGTTCAGCTCTTCTGATAATTCCATATCTTTACCTCCAAAATGGGTATGGACAGCGACGCATGCTCTGGTGATGAGTCATAAGGTTTGGTCGATAAGATTAGTAGGGTGTAAGAGGAAATATGAGCATGTTCTGAAAGGTTTAGGAGAGTATATGGGTATGACTGGTGATTTACTTGGCATGATTTGGGTAGATGGGTCGAGTTCTGAGTCTTCTTCTAGGAAGATGGTGTTTGTATGATTTGGAAGTGGATTATGGGTAGTGTTTGGTTTAGGATTAGCTAGTGAGGCGATGATACCCTGGTCAATCAGGCTTTGGATTGTGTTTCGGAGATGGAAACATTGGTTGGTGGTATGGCCAGCAGTTTGGTGATAGTCACAATGGGCATCAGGTTTGAAATTCTTCGAAAGTGGATTTAGTAACGGACGAGGGTTCAAGGGTTTTATTAGGTTTTGATTTAAGAGAGCTTGGTTGACTTTGAAGAGAGGAGCGTGAAACTCGTTATATTCCTTTCGGATTGGGTTTGGGCGACTTTCTGTTGCCCATGAAGTGGCAGGCTGAGAGATGTTGTTGATAGCCAAAATTGTGATACTAGCAGGCTTTTTAAACTTTCTAGGAGCAAACTGTCCATAGATTTTCTTGGGTTCAACTTTCGTATTGACAAGATCTTCTTCGATTATTCCTCTTACTTCTTGGAGGGCTCGAAATTAAGGGCAACACTGTCCTCCCATGGTTTCTCAGACGTGAGGTAGGAAGTTCCTCCTCATAATGCTGACTTGTTCTTCTTCGGAGGGTCGATTGATCATGGTAGCTACTTTTTCTCTCCATCCTTCTATAAAGCTGCTAACTGATTCCCCAAGATTTTTTTTAAGTAGCTTTATGTCACGATGGGTAACCTCTAGCTCCTCATTGTACCTGTACCATGACATGAACTCACGGGCAACGTCCTCCCAACTGCGGATTTTAGATTCTTTAAGGGATAGGAACCAATGGAGGGCGGTATCTTTCAAAGTCTGCTGGAACATTTGAGCCATTATTTATTCGAAATCCCCTAAGAGAGTCATGGATCGGTGATAGCCGCGGAGATGAACGATCGAGGTTCCACTGCCTCCAAACTTCTCAACATTGCGCATCTTGAATTTTTCTGGTAACCTGGATTTAGGAGAGGGAAATACGTGGATGTAGTCCATGTAGTTCCCAGAGATTCTGACTTGGTCGAATTTCTTGGTTATCATCTTGAGGTCTTCCTTGACCTTAAACAGTTCTTCCTCTTTCGGATCAATAGTTACGAGTAAATTAGCCCCAATTTAAGCAAGGTTTGTCATGGGAAGCTAGGCTGGTGGCGACCCATGAGCACGTGGAGCCCGTAGAGCATGATGGTATTCTTCAGGAACCCAGATAAGTTTGAGTGCAGACGGAACCATGGCGCAAGGGAAAATGACCTCGGGATCTTCGGGGACAGGGACCCAGTTTCATTGAATCTCACGAACCTCGATTTGAAGGTTGTCAATTTTGGCAGTGAGCTGAGCCAGGACCGTCAATAAATCCGATTGTACATTCGGCACTTGATCCGTGTTCTCCATGGAAGGGGGGTGAGTTTTGGACATGGAGGAAGTAAAGGGACTGACAGAACTTCGGGGTGGTTCGACTGAAGATCGAAGCCAATAGGGAGCCAAGCCAAGGGTATGTGATCGACCTGAGAAAGAGTAAAATTGGAATTTATTTTTAAAAAAGAAAATAGGGAAAAAAATTTATTTTTGGGGAAAAAAAGGGAAAATATTTTTGACATTTTTGGAAAAGATGAGAACGAAAATGTTTATGGTATTTTTTATAAAAGGGGGAAAACGTTTTTGGGGGTTTTTTGGGAAAAAGAGAGAGGAATAGACTAGAGACGGATCTCAGCATGATTATTATGTTTATTAGGTTCCCACTTGTATTAAGTTCTCCTAAATCCAAAATGAAATGCCAGATGGGACTCGATCCTGGAAAAATTGGGTTTGTAACATATGTAAAACTATGGTTGGACTTGTAACCAGGCTCACGTGCAGGGTCCCATTTTAAAATTGCGCAACAATTTGGGTGGCAGGTAAACCCAAAATTTCGGCAAACTTTTGGGTCGAAATGGGAAATCTAACATGTGTGTCCTAACTTGACACCTATATGCGGGTATGCAGTTGGTTGGGTGAATTGGAAAGGCTTCCCCCCTTTGGCGTGACTTCCGCGATATAAGTCTTGCTTTTGACGGCAATCGATATGTGTGGATAAGACATTTGATATAACTAAGTGTCCATGAATTGCCTCACTATATACATCACGGGAACGGTACGTGTGAGAGAGAATTCGATATACTTGACATACGTGAATGAGTTCCCGGTGATATACCTCCCATCATGACTTCGGTTAAGCGGTACGATGCGGGGGAACTATTCGATATATGTCGAAGGTACTTGGCCAATGGAAGGTGAGATTCATATCGCTTAGGCTAACTGCGCCCTGCCGGACCAGCGCCCATCACGAAGTGACTCTCCAGTTATAGGATAAAATTTGGTCAATAACAATGCTCTTGCGTGATGTCGTGTGAATCATGCATGATTCTCTTATTAGTATCTTATGGTGAGAGAATCTTTTTCTTGATCATGCCAAACAGGGAGCAGGGTACAAGTACCAATAGTAAAGCAATACCAATTATGGATAAGTGATGTGTGAGTGATGTGTAACTATCTACAAGTTAGTGTGTTAAGTCAGCATGGATATATACAAGTGGAGGTGTATGTTGGTGACACCTAAGTGACGTGTGCAACATGTGGATATACGTCATCCTAGGTGCATGGGGTGTGAAGTGTACATAAAGAGTCTTCTACAAGTGTGTGAATAGTAGCATAAGCATGAGGCACATATGAATAATAAGGGGAACATGCAAACAGGGGGATATAGAAGAAAATAAAACACCCATGTAAACAAAGTCTAGCCCTTTTAAATATAGTCCCCAGCAAAGTCGCCATTGTGGCCATCCTGGTCGGCACGGAATTCTTTCCGGGGGGAAGGAAGGAGGATCCCCCGAGGAAGAATTGCGTCGCGGTCTCACACCCTTCTCTTCGAAAAGGGGCTTTGATCGTCGTTGGTGTGGGTGAATGTAAAGAGATAGAGTTGCCAGTCTATCTTGCTCAAAACAGGCAAAAATAATATGTTGCCACTTCTAGAGAGCAACATCAGGGACAAACTGATGCATGCGAAACCAATATATCGGAGGTCCGGGGGCTAAGTTACGAAATGGGAAGGTTTTAGGCACCCATCCCGCCCTTTGGTCTCTCATGGGTAAATGTTAATATTTTCCTTTATCCCCGTCAAGTGTGTGCATGTGTTTATATAATGGAGATTGGAATCGTTCGACCCATACCATGGATAAGATAGGGTGAGGTCATCCATTAGAATATTCCCAAAATAGTAATGAATGTAGAAGATAGAATATGAGCATTCATTGAGATATTGATAGTTATTGGGAAACGATAATATATGTGGGATGAGACGTGAACAAGCGTGATATATGTATATGTATGATAAAAATGAGGGGTTTTGAGAAATTTGGAAAATAAGAGAAATTGAAAAATTGGACCCGAGTCGTGAATTTTTATCTGAGCTGACGACATAGCCTATAAAGGCATCAAAGTCCACATAGTTCGAATATAGAATAGGGGTGGGGTTTATCCCATAGATTCTAACGGAATTTTATTAGGTGTGTGTGTACAAAAATATGTTACTAGTTTTGGAAAAAGTGTGGGGATAATTCCATTCGGAATTCATGAGTGTAACCCTCTTTTATTTGTTTTTGGGTTTTTTAATGAAAAATAGAGTACGTGAAATATACTAATAAAAGCGTAGATGTTAATGTCTATGAACTAGAGTGAGACTAGATCATAAATCTAAAGTAATTTATGCAAAAACAAGAGATTTAAAAGATGGGGAGAAGGAATTGGACCTTCTTTGGATCTTGGTTGATAGCCCAAGCCACAGGGAGGAAAGGCCTCCTTTAACACGATAGGTTCAGTTATCCCTTGTTGTCTTTGACCTAGCCCCAGTCTGTGCATGAAATGCATACTCTTGAATATTGGGATTACATTGACATTTCCATGAGGATCATATTTTGGATAAACCCCGTCTTTGAAGTTATCCCCTGCTGGAAGTAGGAGTGGTTCGACCTGGAAGCCAGATAGCAACATATCGTTCACCCCGTGTTATATCTTGAGTACCGAATTACTATTTCTTACATTCTTGGTGTTGTCACTATCTCCCAAGATGGTGATAACTTGTCCATTGGAAAAGAACTTCAATTTCTAATGAAGGGAAGAAGACACCCCTTTGATGTTATGGAGACACGGTCTTTCGGGCAGCAGATTGAAACAGGTTGGGATGTCGATGATTTAGAATCCAACAATAGGATTTATAGAGCCAACCCTTACTGTAAGTTTTATAGATCCCATTACTTCTCGCGGGTGTTGTCGTAGGAATGCACGGTAGTAGAGGTTGGACAAAGGTCGCTCACTTTCAATCTCAGGAAATTGAGAGTTTTTAATGGGAAAACATTCAAAGCTGATTCGTTGTCGATGAGTGAGAGGGGGACAGTTTTCCCTTTAACTTTAACAGAGATATTAGGAGCATGATTGTGGTTAGGACCGTTCTTAGTGATTTTCTCTTCAGAAAAAGAGAGCATTCGAGTAGAGATCAAGGATCCAACCAGGTTCGCTGTTTCTTCTGGTGTGGTTGAGGGAGGAACAGTGGGTCCTGTGAGTAGCTTGATTAATGCATTTCGGTGTAGTTGGGAAGACATGAAAAGTCCCCATAAAGTGATGTTAGCTTGGGTCTTCTTCAGTTGATCAAGGACCTTACATTCTTTATGAGTCATTTCTGGCATAAGGAGATTCTCAACACATTTCCCTTTATCTCTTATTGATGGTTGTAAGCTCAGATTCGGGTAATGTCTCCCCAATCTAGTCATGTGGTTCACGAAAGAGGAGAAAAATAGAAACCTCATTTCTTCATCGATATCGGGTTGTTCATCTACCTAGTTGATCTCTCCTAGAAGCTCCTTGAAATGATATCACTCTGCATACATTGGCTATCAGAGTAGTCTTTCCTGAATCTGTCTCTTCATCTGAATCTTTGGAATCTTCCCCCCATTCGGTGGCAACGATATTGTCTTTCCATGCAAAGTCAATACACTTTACAAATTCTATGGCCTCTTTTTATAATTCCTCCCATTTGGTAGAGAAATGCAAGACTAAGGGGACTAGGTACCCTTGTAATTTCAAAGCTTCGAGCAACTCGGATATACTACAAATATCACCAGCCTGTCAAAATAAATCTTCCATGATCTGGACTAGGTTATCTAAACTGACTTTTTTGGATAGAACTACCCAGTTATCCGACTCTTGCGCCTATTTTTGATCTTCTAAGAACAATCTAGTGAATCTCTAACAGTCGATGGTCATTTGGGAGGGAAATTTCAGCCCGAACACTAGGAGTTGGTTCAGCTCTTCTGATAATTCCATATCTTTACCTCCAAAATGGGTATGGACAGCGACGCATGCTCTGGTGATGAGTCATAAGGTTTGGTCGATAAGATTAGTAGGGTGTAAGAGGAAATATGAGCATGTTCTGAAAGGTTTAAGAGAGTATATGGGTATGACTGGTGATTTACTTGGCATGATTTGGGTAGATGGGTCGAGTTCTGAGTCTTCTTCTAGGAAGATAGTGTTTGTATGATTTAGAAGTGGATTATGGGTAGTGTTTGGTTTAGGATTAGCTAGTGAGGCGATGATACCCTGGTCAATCAGGCTTTGGATTGTGTTTCGGAGATGGAAACATTGGTTGGTGGTATGGCCAGCAGTTTGGTGATAGTCATAATGGGCATCAGGTTTGAAATTCTTCGAAAGTGGATTTAGTAACGGACGAGGGTTCAAGGGTTTTATTAGGTTTTGATTTAAGAGAGCTTGGTAGACTTTGAAGAGAGAAGCGTGAAACTCGTTATATTCCTTTCGGATTGGGTTTGGGCGAACTTCTGTTGCCCATGAAGTGGCAGGCTGAGAGATGTTGTTGATAGCCAAAATTGTGATACTAGCAGGCTTTTCAAACTTTCTAGGAGCAAACTGTCCATAGATTTTCTTGGGTTCAACTTTCGTATTGACAAGATCTTCTTCGATTATTCCTCTTACTTCTCGGAGGGCTCGAAATTAAGGGCAACACTGTCCTCCCATGGTTGCTCAGACGTGAGGTAGGAAGTTCCTCATCATAATGCTGACTTGTTCTTCTTCGGAGGGTCGATTGATCATGGTAGCTACTTTTTCTCTCCATCCTGCTATAAAGCTGCTAACTGATTCCCCAAGATTTTTTTTAAGTAGCTTTATGTCACGATGGGTAACCTCTAGCTCCTCATTGTACCTTTACCATGACATGAACTCACTGGCAACGTCCTCCAAACTACGGATTTTAGATTCTTTAAGGGATAAGAACCAATGGAGGGCAGTATCTTTCAAAGTCTGCTGGAACATTTGAGCCATTATTTATTCAAAATCCCCTAAGAGAGTCATGTATCGGTGATAGCCACGGAGATGAACGATCGAGGTTCCACTGCCTCCAAACTTCTCAACATTGCGCATCTTGAATTTTTCCGGTATCCTGGATTTAGGATAGGGCGATACATGGATGTATTCCATGTAGTTCCCAGAGATTCTGACTTGGTCGAATTTCTTGGTTATCATCTTGAGGTCTTCCTTGACCTTGAACAGTTCTTCCTCTTTCGGATCAATAGTTACGAGTAAATTAGCCCCAATCTAAGCAAGGTTTGTCATGGGAAGCTACGCTGGTGGCGACCCATGAGCACGTGGAGCCCGTAGAGCATGATGGTATTCTTCAGGAACCCAGATAAGTTCGAGTGCAGACGGACCCATGGCGCAAGGGAAAATGACCTCAGGATCATTGGGGACAGGGATCCAGTTTCATTGAATCTCATGAACCTCGATTTGAAGGTTGTCAATTTTGGCAGTGAGATGAGCCAGGACCGTTAATAAATCCGATTGCACATTCGGCACTTGATCCATGTTCTCCATTGAAGGGGGGTGAGTTTCGGACATGGAGGAAGTAAAGGGACTGACAGAACTTCGGGGTGGTTCGACTGAAGATCGAAGCCAATAGGGAGCCAAGCCAAGGGTATGTGATCGACCTAAGAAAGAGTAAAATTGGAATTTATTTTTAAAAAAGAAAATAGGGAAATTTTTTTATTTTTGGGGAAAAAAAGGAAAATATTTTTGACATTTTTGGAAAAGATGAGAACGAAAATGTTTTTGGTATTTTTGATAAAAGGGGGAAAACGTTTTTGGGGGTTTTTTGGGAAAAAGAGAGAGGAATAGACTAGAGACGGATCTCAGCATGATTATTATGTTTATTAGGTTCCCACTTGTATTAAGTTCTCCTAAATCCAAAATGAAATGCCGGATGGGACTCGAGCCTGGAAAAATTGGGTTTGTAACATATGTAAAACTATGGTTGGACTTGTAACCAGGCTCACGTGCAGGGTCCCATTATAAAATTGCGCAACAATTTGGGTGGCAGGTAGACCCAAAATTTCGGCAAACTGTTGGGTCGAAATCGGCAATCTAACATATGTGTCCTAACTTGACACCTATATGCGGGTATGCAGTTGGTTGGGTGAATTGGAAAGGGTTCCCCCCTTTGGCGTGACTTCCGCGATATACGTCTTGCTTTTGATGGCAATCGATATGTGTGGATAAGATATTTGATATACCTAAGTGTCCATGAATTGCCTCACTATATACCTCACGGGGACGGTACGTGTGAGAGCGAATTCGATATACTTGACATACGTGAATGAGTTCCCGGTGATATACCTCCCATCATGACTTCGGTTAAGCGGTACGATGCGGGGGAACTATTCGATATACGTCGAAGGTACTTGGCCAATGGAAGGTGAGATTCATATCGCTTAGGCTAACTGCGCCCTGCCGGACCAACGCCCATCACGAAGTGACTCTCCAGTTATAGGATAAAATTTGGTCAATAACAATGCTCTTGCGTGATGTCGTGTGAATCATGCATGATTCTCTTATTAGTTTCTTATGGTGAGAGAATCTTTTTCTTGATCATGCCAAACAGGGAGCAAGGTATAAGTACCAATAGTAAAGCTATACCAATTATGGATAAGTGATGTGTGAGTGATGTGTAACTATCTACAAGTTAGTGTGTGATAAGTCAGCATGGATATATACAAGTGGAGGTGTATGTTGGTGACACCTAAGTGATGTGTGCAACATGTGGATATACGTCATCCTAGGTGCATGGGTGTGAAGTGTACATAAAGAGTCTTCTACAAGTGTGTGAATAGTAGCATAAGCATGAGGCACATATGAATAATAAGGGGAACATGCAAACAAGGGGATATAGAAGAAAATAAAACACCCATGTAAACAAAGTCTAGCCCTTTTAAATATAGTTCCCAGCAAAGTCGCCATTGTGGCCATCCTGGTCGGCACGGCATTCTTTTCGGGGGGAAGGAAGGAGGATCCCCCGAGGAAGAATTGCGTCGCGGTCTCACACCCTTCTCTTCGAAAAGGGGCTTTGATCGTCGTTTGTGTGGGTGAATGTAAAGAGATAGAGTTGCCAGTTTATCTTGCTCAAAACAGGCAAAAATAATATGTTGCCACTTCGAGAGAGCAACATCAAGGACAAACTGATGCATGCGAAACCAATATATCGGAGGTCCGGGGGCTAAGTTACGGAATGGGATGGTTTTAGGCACCCATCCCGCCCTTTGGTCTCTCATGGGTAAATGTTAATATTTTCCTTTATCCCCGTCAAGTGTGTGCATGTGTTTATATAATGGAGATCGGAATCGTTCGACCCATACCATGGATAAGATAGGGTGAGGTCATCCATTAGAATATTCCCAAAATAGTAATGAATGTAGAAGATAGAATATGAGCATTCATTGAGATATTGATCGTTATTGGGAAACGATAATATATGTGGGATGAGACGTGAACAAGTGTGATATATGTATATGTATGATAAAAATGAGGGGTTTTGAGAAATTTGGAAAATAAGAGAAATTGAAAAATTGGACCCGAGTCGCAAATTTTTATCTGAGCTGCCGACATAGCCTATAAAGGCATCAAAGTCCACATAGTTCGAATATAGAATAGGGGTGGGGTTTATCCCATAGATTCTAACGGAACTTTATTAGGTGTGTGTGTACAAAAATATGTTACTAGTTTTGGAAAAAGTGTGGGGATAATTCCATTCGGAATTTATGAGTGTAACCCTCTTTTATTTGTTTTTGGGTTTTTTAATGAAAAATGGAGTACGTGAAATATACTAATAAAAGCGTAGATGTTAATGTCTATGAACTAGAGTGAGACTAGATCATAAATCTAAAGTAATTTATGCAAAAACAAGAGATTTAAAAGATGGGGAGAAGCAATTGGACCTTCTTTGGAGCTTGAGCTTGGATCTTGGATGATCTCCTTTGAATTTTGATGGATGTTGATGAGAGAGAAGGATATTTTCCAAATTGGGTGTGAGAAGGATGGGTATTTAGGCTTGAATTGAACTTCTTATATGGAACTTTTCTTACTTCGAGAGAATTTGCTGAGATAACTGATGCTGATGGGTTTGTTGTGTGCCTTGGGAGTGAGGTCGTGGCCATTATTTATAGGGTCAGGGGGTGCCTATCGGCAGGTCACCCTTGACACTGTGCCGATAGGTAGGGTTCAGGACCTGCCAATTGGAAGTCTCGTGCGGACTTTTCTGGAAAAATGATTGTAAAGCATAGACCATTGATCTGAAATGCGTAAGGGGCATACTATTATAAAGGTATTTCAGAGGCCTTAGAGAGTCCTTTGGGCCACTACCAGGTCGGGGAGTTTACTTTGGGTCAAATGTGGCTCGGAAGCACACGTCGGTCCTTTGAACGGGAGATCGCCGGACGCAAATGGATCGTTCATCCGTGTGGTAAGTCAGAATTGCAAACGGGGCAGATCATTGGAAAGGTTAGGAGAATTACTTAGACATTCCAAAGAGTTTTTCTTGCTTCAGAAAGTTGACCTTGGTCAACTAGGGCCCAAAAGCGTCCAATGACCTCTCGAAGTAAAATGGCTCGTTCGTCCACACTGTAGGTCATAATTGCGCACGGGGTGAATCGTTAGAAGGGTATTCAGTGACCTTCGTAGATTCATTCAGTCTCATTCAAGATGAAAAGTTTACTTTGGTCAAACGGAGTCTAGGAGCGCCCGGTGGCCTCCAGATTGATTATTAAGGGAAAACTGATCATTTGTCTGAACAGTTATGCCAATTTGTGCATGGGGTGGACCGTTGAAAAGGGATTTCAGTGCCCTTATAGGATTCAAATATCTTTTTCTCTGATGGTGGATTTGATTGGGGTCAATTCAGGACCCAGGAGCGCCCGATGGTCTGTGAATCAATTTTCGATAGTGAAATGGTCTGATTGTCTGAACCGTTATGCTGATTCATACACGGGGTGGACCATTTGTAAGGGTATTCTAAGCCCTTAAAATATTCAAATAGCTTTCGCTTTGACGAAAGAGTTGATCAGAATCAAATGGGGCTCGGGGGAACCCGATGGTCTCTAGATCGGTACTCGGAATGCGACCTAGGTTTGCGATGGAAAGGGGAAGTGCTAAGAGTCTAAGGATATATTTAGGGGGTCCTAGAATGTGGTGTCTACATCCACTTTATTCTTTACCAGACCATTTATTAATTCATTCAAGTTAGTTTTTTTTCAAATATTCACTACAGAAGTCATTTCTTGACATGTTCCATTTTTAAATTCTTTTTTTCGAATTTTCTAATATCCGCGTACTTTAACAAGCTCCACACTACCGGTTATGCTACGATATGTTCTGGATAGTGATTTTAGGTCTTTTTCCCCAGGGCTCTGAGCCCTCCTTAATTATTCTTGATGTTATCCGAGTCCTTATTAATGTGTTTTAACATTTTGCAAATGTCCACATTATTCCATTTTTACTTTTTCCGATCGAACCCAAAACCCAGGGTTTCATCCTAGCTTTTGTTACACTTTAAAATCATCATTTCTTGTCTTTTTTACTCTAATATTAGTTTTATCCCAAAATCATGCTCATTTAGGATCATTTTATGTAACACCCTTTTCAACATTTTTATTTCATAAAAATTTATACTTTAAGTAAAATTACCACTTTACCCATTTGTTTCCAAACTTGTCTTTTCCTCCATTTTCACAAGTGTTATTCCCCAAAACATTACTAAGTTACCCATACCAACTTCTTAAGTTTTTTAATTCATTAACACTTATTTAAGTCTTTGGAGTAACGTTATTCTCAAGTTGGAATCATATTTATTTCATCACTTTCTCTCTCTAAGAAATCAATGGACATTTAAAGACTACTCTATTAGAAAAACATCATTTCCTTCATTAACACATGTAGTCTTAAAACCATTCACTTATCTCCTTTTTATTCACCTTTTTCACATACTTTCAGGGCTGAAATTTGTAATTTTTTTTATTTCATATTTAAACCCAATAAAACCCTCATTAAACTTGTTTATATGTTCAACCTCAAAATACTATAAGTTTATATGCATGAGAAGATGGATTTTATGCCCAAAATCCTATCAAATGGGTCTAACGTGTAATTTACTCAATAAATTTAATAATATTTGCACAAACATTGTTTTCAAGGCAAAGACAGTTTTGTTTCTTCAAAACTTGAATATAATGTCCATTTATATAAAATCTCATTTTTTTCGCAAGAAAACTTTGAAACATTTATTCATAAAGTATTCCCATTCAAAATGAGCATTCTTCCAACTTTTTTATTCCATAAAAATGTTTAATACCAAATTTTCTTGAAATCTATCATTTTTATATCTTAAATGCATCCTACTCTTACAATTTTAACTAGAAGACTACTAATATGCAAAATAGAATCTTAAACTAAAAGTAGAGTTTTTTCCACCTCAAATGAAGCTCCAAAAATGGTTAGATGAAGAACAAGGTAATGGAACCCCCCCCCCCCCCCCCCACCTCCTAAGGTGGCCTCAAGTAGGTTGCCTTGATCCACAAAACTTGCCTTCATAAAAGCTTCAAGCAAAACCCCCTTCAAACTCCGTTAATCTTCTATCTTCATATTCAAGAACCCCCAAAAACACCTCCAAAATTCATACATTAGCTCAACAATGGTGGACGTTGGTGTGTTCGGCTTATATATGGTGGAATACTTGTAAAATGTAGTGACATGGTGGTGTAACGTTGTTTATGGTGGTGGAGCTCTCAAGAGCTAAAGAGGGGAGAAATTTGAAAATGGTGGGGGAAACCCACCCCGCCCTCTTCTCTTCTAACCCATAAATAACCCAAACAAACCCTTATAAAACTAATATCAAAAACTAAAATCTCATTTTTGACCATCTGGGTGCATCAGGATTCGATATGTCATCGATCTCGCGATCCAAAATGTGACAGCACACAAGAGAATCTCGATATAAAAATTTCTAAACAGGTCGTTCAGACGAGAATGGGACCTCATTCGAACGAGATATCAATCTCATTCTATCTCCCATCGAACGACCTTCTAACGAGGTGAAAAAATCGTATGCAGTGAAATCTCGTTAGATCCTCATTAGAACCCAACTTCGAATGACATTGGATCCTCATTTAAACCAATATGATTCTCATTTGAACGAAACAAAGATCTCATTCAAATGACTTTCAAGTTCATTCGAGCTTGCCAGATTCCCTAAAATATCCAATTTTACCCACAAACATCCAATAATTACCATCAAGGCTAAAGAATAATCAAATATAGATAGAAGCTATATATAATAATAATCCAATTTCAAAGGATTTCATATGATAATAATTTATACAAGAAATAATAATAAAATATTAGGCACTGGTATTACATGAAAAGAGAAGGATGCATATTTGAAAGAATTAGAACTTATTGTTCCCAAAGACGAAGTCAAACTAGTGGGTATTGAAATCGTATGAGATTTCAGACCCAGAAAGTGCTCCACTAAGGACCTCAGATGGGTAAAAGGAGAGAAGTGTCAAAGTGTAAGACAAGTATTTAAAGTTGTTTGGACCTTGGCTGAGGATCTTACGCCCACTGTCAAAGGGTGTTATATTATTTATTAGATGATAAAAAGAGTTACTATAATATGTAAGACCTCTTGGGATTTGTCCAAGAGGTAATGGGGTCTATACGTCCTTTGTCCTGAACCCAAAGGACCTTATGAAGTAACTGATGAACTTCTGAGTATTAATTTAGGGCTCAACAAGGAGTAAAATATGTATAATAACTGGAAACAATCTAAACAATGATTTTTACACGCAATAATGGACTGAGAGCTTTTAGAACTAGAGATAGATGTATGGTGATTTTTCCTGGTCTTCAACCTTTGCCCAACATTCGATTTATATGCAAACTCTAAGAGAGAGATAGTCGTGATGTCTCTGAGGTCTGATAGTCATTGGTTCAAGGTGGTAGAGTGTTGGTCAAAGGTTTTGCACGTGGTTTAAGATAGTTTTTAGTTGCATTTAGTGCGGATGGAATTCAGCAATGCAAGTGGGAATGAGTGGTGGCAGTAGGTAAAATAGTGTTAAGCTTTTAACATACCAGTTGGATTCGTTACAGAACCTTTGAAAGAGGCTTAAGAGGTATGGAATTTCCATAGAACTACCATAGGATTATATGTGAGTATATTTACACCTCTTGTCTAAGGGTTAGGTTTCGCTATATTGGATATTTCTCTTTAGCCTGACGTATAATATGTGCATCAAACATGTGGAAATACAGGTACTGAGGTCTCTGAGCTTGGTGGCAGAGTCATGATGTAATAATAATCATTCAAGGAAGAGGAATAGGTAACTGAGGTCGGTTATAGTATTCTGGCCCTTTCTTGAGGGCAACGGAGGTCTTATGGACCAAGTTGTGGTCTAGCATTAGGGAAGTTGAGGGATCTGAGAAAACTTAAAATACCATAGGTAAGATATGGTATCATCACTTTACGCTTTTAGTTTCGGATTATATGGATTCGTGACTCAATTTGATGATTGAATATCAAAGCTACACTAGTTGTTCATAACATAATCATGGGTTTAACATGTGGTTAATGTAATTATGAAATTAAGTAAATTATTATTACAAATTAGATTACACAAGTTTAATTGTCTGATTCCAACATAGTCCCATTATTTTAACACAAAGTGTATTATATTCTTAATCAAAATAAACTTGCCTTGGATCGATTGTACGAATGAAATTGCAAAATTTTCAAATCTTCAATCCTAGTTGCTATCTATTTTTAATCGGCATCTTGGTTTATTTTTTAATTATGTTATGAGATTTTAGGTTTACTTAGTGAGGCTATAAAAGACATTAATCTCAAAATTAATCTTAGTCCTTAATATGACCTTAACCCAATAATCCCAAAACATGTTCCAAGTGGACTAAAACTTGGCCAAACCTATATAAAAAAAATAGTGAACTTAAATTCTATTATTTTAAAGTAAAAATGGTCCTGGGAACCTAACGCGAAGAAAACAAAACAAAATTTAGAAGTTAATTATCTCATTGGTTTTTTTATTAGTCGATACACATTGATTAGGATTAGATCTTAATTTTAATTAGTTAAATATGACTCAGTATTATAAGAACCTACTTAACAATTGGTGGTATCCAATAACAATGGAATAATTCAAAAAAGAAAACCCTTGGCTGCTAATGTTGAGGTTTTATTCTTAAAACCATATATGATATTTACGTTTTAAGTAAAGGTGTATCAATTCATTTTTAAATAAGAATCATAGTTGCGAGAATGCCTTATATTTGGTTTAAATATATTGTAAAAATATCAGTCAATAGATCTTAGTAGGAATTTCAGTGACTCAACTTTGGGTTGATCACTAGGAGATCGAAATTTCGGTTCTAGCACTATTAAAATGTTCAAAACCTAGATAGGGAGTTGATATCCTATAAGAATGGTTATTATGTAATCCTATTAGTTTGTCTCAAACTACGATAACCTGTATGATGGTTCGAGAACTTGTTTAATAGTTCAAAAGAAGATTATAATCAGTACATCCTAGGAATGTATTAAATATGACCACATATGATATTTGAGTCTATGGGCTATCTTGATTCGACTCGGGCAATCTCACACCATTTGCAAATGGTGAATAAATTCTCAGTCTCGAGAATTATGAGAAATGGAATGATTTCTCAAATAACACTTTGATGCCATGGGTGCGATATGATTTTATTGGGTAAAACGATCCCCGCATATTGGGTGACAGTTATGTAAGTAGGTCTGATATCATAATTCGGAGGAATTTGCATACGGGGATACCTAAAATTTTGATAACCCCTTTATAGACTTATAAGATTGTGCTTCCAGCAGTAAACATGTTAAGTGGATTAAGTCTGAGAATCAAGGAATTTATTAGAAATTAGTTAAAATTGATCAGGCGGGTATCAAACCCTTAATGTGGTGAATCATATTATGTGCCATAATCAAATTTGCAAATAAGATTTTGTTATATCCGAGTGATTTTTGATATAATTGAATAGGAGCAAAGCCAAACTTATTTAGTGGAATTCATTAGGATTAAATAGACAATAGAAATAGATTAGCTTAATTATAATTTGGATTTTTGAGTATTTATTTGGATCTAATTTGATTTAATTATTTGTCTTGGGTTCGTAGTTAGGCCTAGACTCGCAAGAAACTCAGTTTGGCCCAAGTCCACCTTTTATACTAGTATATGAAGGTGTGGGAAGCGGTTTTATTAGTAATGATTTATCATTAGATTTTAGGAGGGGTGATATAAAACACTATTCACATTTATGTGAAGAGGACTAAAGGGAGACCACTATATCTCACTCATAAGGAAGGGTTTTCATCTCAAAAGGTTCCCATACGCCTATCTAATTTTGAGGACGAAGATACACTAGAAGATTTAAGCTTTACAAATATTTTAACAATGTTGTAGGTGACGTTGGAGGGCAGAAAGGATTTCATCATCTTCTACTTTTGTCTCCACATTCGAATCACAAGATGATTCACTATGGTATTGTATCCTTGAACCCTAAGTTTAATCCTTAAACCTAGTTCTTTTTTATGTTTTTTATGTATGATCAATCATATATCTTTAGGGCTAAAAAAATCGCATTTTAAATATCAAACCAAAGTTTTTTTCCCCAATAATTGGTATGAGAGCCATGCTCAGATTAATCATGTTTTGTAAATGTCCACTCTATCCACATAGAAACTTTAGTTCTGGCATATTGTATGATTGTACAATCTTATCTATGGCATCGTACTAACATGGTTTTTCATAGATTCTATGTTTATATTCCTTCCATTATGGTCACATATGTTTATTTTGTGTGATTGGATTCTACAGTGGTTTATTTTTAGTTTATTTTTGCTCCTAGATTCGATATGCTTGTAATAATGAGAATTTTATAACTATTTAATTATTGATGTATTTGAAGGAGATTGTGTGGGTATGTGATGTTTCTTTAGTTTTAAAATCATGCACTTATATGGGTTTGGGTGCTAGACAAAGTTTCATGAAGATTTGGAAGAGTTATGGTCATTTTTGCATGAATTTATAAAGTGGAGAAGAAGCTGTCAACACACGTCATTTGGACTGATTCAAAATTCATGCCATATCAATTCAGAAATGGGATCGATCTAATTTTTATGCCAGATCAATCCGATCGAGTGCATGCAACCAAGGATGGTTATTTTTGTGGTGTTTTTTGGTGTCTTCTTGTGGTGGTTCTTCCTTATCTCCCATCATGACAAGGTTCAATTAGTTTCTAAAAGGCAAAATATTCAATAAAACCCGTTTATGATTAATTTTACTTCAAGTTGGACTCTAATTCAAAGGGAATTATTCCAAAATAAGGATTCTTGGTCATGAAAAGTCCAACTTCAAGAAGAATTTTAAGACATGATGAAAATGAGAAATCTTCTCCTTTTATTTTCTGCTGTATTTATTTAATTATTTGCATGTTGTCTCTTTATTACCATGTTTCATAATTTGGCATGCTAATTGTATTAATTAAAAACACCTGTCTTATGGGCAACATGAATCTAATTTTGAGACAGACCTAGATCACCATTTTTTTTTAAATAATTCATTTTATTTTTTCTTTTCCAAATTGAATCTAATCAATGTAATTAATTTAAGGGTATAAATTAAGTTTTGATCTCCGTTTTTTATTTTTATTTTAATATGGTTTTATTTTTTGGGAAAATTAAAGTAGTGAGATCTGGAAATTTGATTTGTACAAGTAAATTGGCAATTTCCAAGGATTTAAATTCGGTATTTTATAATGGAATGAGCATTTTTTTTTCAACATAATGAAAGATAAATCCCATGGTCTCCATCGCCATTTTAAGTGGGAGAGGGTTTCAACATAAATCCCATGGTCTCCATCGCCATTTTAAAATTGTTATACAATTAATTCCTCGTGTTAGCTTGATTTGGTCCCCCCTCGAATAGTTTTAATTGCATTATCATGGAAATTTAAAATTCTTAAATGATAGTTTATTGGAATTGAATGGAGTGAGTTTGATCCTCCCATCGAGTAAGTTTTACATGATCAAGTTTGATTTCAATATATTAATCAATGGTATATACTTAGACACACGTTTTGATGTCCTCCTTATCAGAGTCATAATTATTAGGACTCGGACCAAAAGTTGTCGGCTATTCACTAAGTTGGATAGAAGGTTCCTGAAATTTTTCGATAAAATAATGAAAGATGAAAGTTTGTCTTCTCAAGATGGTGTAATTTATGCTCTCATCGAGAAATATCACACTATAAGGGAATTAGGATATCCAACAAGATTAATTTAATATTGGCAGTTGAGGTAGCCCACTTTAAAATTGAATCAAATTATTTTTCATGTATAATTGGAAATTATTATTTTTTTGTTTTGATGATTCTACAATTTCAAAATAAAATTATACTTTTTTCTCACTTTTTTAGTCATAAAGGGTTAATTTGAAAGTCTTAAGGATTGAAAATGTAATTTGGACATTGTTTTAACTTAAAGGTCATAATAAACTACTTTAACCCACACTTACCATTATTATTTTATATTGTGATGTGATTGATTCCTCGTGTCAGCTTGATCTGGCCCCCATCGAATGGTTTTAATTTTGGAATCATGACATTTTAAAATATATGATAATTATTTTAAATTAAGTGCTATATTTTAGGTTCCCCCATGGAAGATACATATAATTTTAATTTTAAAAAATTGACCAATGAGAATTCGTAGACACCTATTGTAATACCCCCTAAATTTATTGCATTAATTGAATGATTAATTTATTATTTATGATTATATGTGCTTGCAGTGACATGTGATGTCTATTTAATAAATATTAGTTTAGTAATTAAGTTTGAACTCATATCGGGTAGAATACTAGGATGTTGGTTTGGTATTTTGGGTTGACATGTTGGGTTAACATTTGCTGTATTTGGAATGCCCATAACGAATTGAAATAATAGGTTTTAGATATTATGGATTGGAACATGACTTGGGCTACGTTTTGGACCATTTAGAGATGTAGTTGGACTCATTTGGTTGGAGTTTAGAATATGCCTAAGTCTAATTTTGATATCAATATAGTAAGATGACCAAGTGATTTACCCTAATTCATTCTACAAGTTTTGGAGAGAAAACCTAGAGCTAGGGAGAGGAGACAACTTGTAGAAGAGGAGTATTGGGGTATTTGAGCTTAGATTTCACCCCTTTTAATTAATGAAAGTTTATTTATTGTTGTAATTTTAATTATTTTTGTGTTATAATGTAATTATTCATTTGAATCATAACATAATTTGATAAAAATTTAATTAGGAGATTAATTAATAGAATTAGTAATTGAATTAACATGAATATCTAGATTACTATTTATGTTCTTGACATAGATCGATTTTAGTTAAATTCTATATGAATTGAAATGAGAATTGATATGTATTAGTTTAGATTATGTTATATATTAGTAATTTATTAAAAGACCCATAGTAACTTCACAAATTAATATGAATATGAGTTGAATTTAGGAAAAATGATAAAATTCTTGAGATAAAATTAGAATTTATACTATTAAATATTGATTTAATCATGTAAAAACTTGATTATTGGTTAGAACTGATATTGGATTACTTGTATATAAATATGGCTGGGTTTTATGACGATTTGGGATTCTTGGAGTGGCTTTAATGGAGATTTTTGATGTCAAAATATGTAGGTAGAAGAAGAGTCTTTTGTATAGGTACTCTCAATTGATCGACCTTAAGACTCGGTCGATCGATCGATCCTCCAAAATATTCATAATTTTTTGAATTTTTATTGAATTTATTATGAATATTTTACAAATGGGAACTATATGACACTGTGGAGATTGCATTCTTAATTAAAATATGTTATTTAATCTATTTTAGTATGAACTTAAGATTAGGATTACTTTTCTTGTGTTTTATGTACAACATATCATGTGTGAGTACTCGTGGGATACGTACTATAAAGGATATCCTTATGGGGCATGAGCGACAATGACTACATGAGTACCCTGATGCAAGAGACGAGGTTTAACTTTGTCATTTTACCCTAGACACTACGTGCCAAAAGTACCCATTGTATCTTACGGAGATGAATATAAGGGATACTTTCATATTGCTTTTCGGTATGGGGCTATATGACTAGTGTGAAGGTGTAGTGATTATTACTAGCAGATGCTATGATGTTTATAAGTGTGGGACATCCTATAGCTATGCCTAGTACATGTGAGTGATCCCTGAAGGTTGTAAGAATAGACCTTCGTTATGTGAGGGCTAGAGAATAGCCCATTTATCATGTACATGGTATGGATCATACCTATGTGGATGTAGACTTATAGATTCTTTCTATTACTAGATATGTTTATATACTGGAGATGTATAGAATCTTTAATAATTTAAACCTCAACTATATTTGGCTGAGATTACTGGACATGTATATAAAATTTAATAATGGAACATGTACCTATATTCAGTTTCAGTTGAGATGAATAATACTTAATCATTGGGTTCACTTGGGTTTGGGAGTAAACGCATGATATATTTAGTATTATTTGAATTGGCATCATTTAAAAGAAATTAAAATACATCAGGAAGATGCATAATTATATTGTATCTCAAACTCAGTTATCGCCTTACACTTTTTAAACTTGTTATTAACGTTGCCGTTGACTTTACTTTTTAGAACATAAGCAACTGTTATCGCCTTCACCCTGATCTCTTATTTTCATCTCCATTCATTACTTTAGTATGTAGGTGTCAAGACTTGTAGTTTTCTCTCTTTAATACTCTTTATATTCAATCGAGTCGAATTTATATATTTATATCATTTCAGTGGATTAGTATATTGAGATAGTTATATAAATTGTAGTAAATTTTATTACTATCAGTTATGGTTTCAGATGTGTATGGGTTGGTTTGCTTACTTGTGAAGTCATTTATTTTATGCATTTAGTTTAATTTCTAGTCATGCTTAGAATGATATTCAATTATTTTGATTCCTCTAATTTTGTATTATACCTGATCAATCTATGTATGAATTTTATGGGGTGTCACACCTATGACTATTTGATGACACTCAAGTGAGAATTACGTTCTTAGATTGATTTTATCATGGATCTAACAAATGATTTATTAAATTAGGCATGGTGGGGAAACTCGGTACCATTATATAATCTGAGAGTGAGATAATCGGTAACCAAAGGTTAGTGTTAGTTGTTTGAGAAAAGCTTCATTTTTTTCTTAAAGGGGAGGTAAGATGATAAGGCTAATTCTTGGGTGCAACGGTTTGGGTTAAGACGGTTCACATTCCTCTGTAATTGTGAAATAGACGAAAGGCAGGTATTCTCACTACAAGTAGTTTGAACTTTGATAGCAATGTGTCCATTTTTCCCTTGCTTTGTAAGGAAATGAAAAAGGTAATGGTTTATCTTTTAAAATTAAGCTCGTGATTTATTGTTCGATCTACGGTAACCTGGTATGTAGATTCGGGAACCACAAATTAAGACTGCAAATCATTATAGAGGTTCCAGGTAATGGGACAATTACTTAAAATATGGATATTCCTTATTATGGGCAATTATAATAAGTGAGAAGTATTAGCTGTGTCATATTCTTTCAAATTTTATGTAGACATAAAGATGATGCAGGTAAATTATTTAACGTACCTACATTTTAGAAAAGTTGGTACCAGTTTTCTAAATTGGTTTTGAATAAATATTCGATTGATTTTATAAAAATTGTATATCTTTTATTTGTTCTGGTACATTGGAAAATAATTTATACGTTACAAGTTTTGTCTCACCAATATTATTAAATTTTGAATTGAATAATTTAATGGACATTCGTTATAAATAAAATTTACTTGTGGAACCAAACACTATGTTGGCGGTTATGCTGAGGTTATTTGATTCTGAATAGAATTTAAAGATTGGTTTAAAATGGACGAGTGAGTTCATTGGAAGTGGAGGCACTTATAATATTAAATTCTATTTAAAAAATAAAATGACTAAGGGGCCCTTTACTACCGAAAACTAAATAGCCAAAGATGTGCTCAAAATGGTTTATTTCGATTAGTTTGATTCGATGACTATCTGGTCAAGAGGTTATTTTGAGTGCTTCATCCATTACATTGTTGATCACTCGAAAGGTATGGATATGTTTACCTATGCACCACAAGTCTTAAGCCTTTGATTAGTTCAAAATATGTGAGGCTAAGGTAGATCATTGGTGAGCTAAACTAATGCCACACTCTTAGATCTGATGGTAGAGGTTATCTTTTGGGATAGTTAAAGGAACATTTATCAAAGGTGTGGGATTTTATCCCGTAGTCTACACCGAGAATTCCACATCGGAATGGTGTAAAGTAAAGGAAGGTATAAGTATCTTTTAGATATGATAAGATACATTGTTAGTTATTCAGGGCTGAAACTTTATAACTAGGATTTTACTTTAGAGAAGGGCATATACATTCTAACTTAGTTTCTTATTATTTTCTCTCTTTAACTCCCATGGAACATTAGAGTGGGCACGAGATCATTCTAGGTTATGCATAGATTTGGGGGTGCCCAACACTCCTGCCATAGAATGAGATAATGAATTTAAATTTAAGATAGAGGTACGTCGCTTTGTTGGTTATCCCAATGGTTAAAAAGGTAGTTTATATCATTCTCCTAAGAACAAGAAGGACACTGATAGCATCAATGACTGGTGTTTATAAGAGGATTATGTAGTAAAACATGGGCCCAAGTGTAATATAATCTTATAAGACTAAAAGGTACATCAAATTACAAATGTTTTTAGTAACCCGTACAGGATGAAATACAACCTGATATCAATAATACACTATCATATCATATTGGGTTAATTATTGAAACTCAGGGTACATATGTCAATTATATTGGATGCAAAGAGATTACATATCGTAGTAGGAGCATCAGGAGTCATCCTGAATGGTTAGTGTTTTGGGTTATCATTTCAATGAGATCTGAGGCACAACAAATCTGATCCCGAGAACTACACTGAGGAATTCCAAGAAAAATATTTTTTTGTTTACTTATGACTATGGATACCAAAAAGGATTCCATGTATTCGAAACAAGTTTTGGGACTTGTAGACTTTTTGATGGGGTAAAACCTATTAGGCACAAGTGGACCTACAAGAAGTTAAAATATAGATACATGGTAATATGCAAAACCTTCAAGGCAAGGCTTACGAAAGGAATACTAAGAAATAAAAGGATTGACTATGACCAAACCGTCTCACAATAGCCATGCTAAAGTCCTTTGGGATTCTTTTAACGTGTAGACTGAGTTCTTAAATGATTGTCCTCACAAGTACATAATAAGACGTCAAGAAAATCGGAGTAATAAAACCTTGTAAAATCCATTTATGGATTTAAGATAATATCAAGGTCTTGGATCATTCAATTTGATTAGTTAATAAAGTTTTGATTTTGATCAAAGTCCAAATGGTACTTATTAATATGATAAGAATGACGAAAATGTGGTGGTATTTCTAAGTACAAATTCTGGAGAACACTTGCCTAATTGGGAACGAGATAGGAGTATTGTCTTACATATGAGTATGGTTGTCCGAATATTTTGTATAAATTGATTAGGCAAGACATACACATCTTTAAGATAAATCTTCTGCTAGATCGGTTGAAAAGGATGTTTGGCTTATCCCAAGTCAATTATATCAATCTTGTATACACATGATTAACATCGGGATTCCATGATAATAGTTCTTTTCAAATATGGAATAATTACGTCTGGGAATAAATGTCTTATCGCTTAGGACAATTAGTTAGATGGAAGGAACGAGAAATATACCTAATACTTGAGAAGTGGTAAGACTCATTAATTCTATATGTTGTGTGAAAATACCAAAATCTTTATGCCTTTAGTACGATTAATAGATTTCAGTTTAATACTCTTATACCTTTTTAGGCACAAAAATTAGGTTTTAAGTCAGATAAGGGTTTCATGTTTTTTTACCTCGAAATATGCGTTTGCCCAAGAAAGTTAAGCTATAAGTTGTAGGAGTGCGAGGAAATATTTGATTGTTGAATCCACAAGGGAGACCAAAGTTATTACCAGTTCAAAGGCATCAAGAGGCTATATGGCTTGGTTACTTCCTAAAAAACTTGTGTGATATTCCTTCAAGTGCAATTGGCTATTACACTTTTAGTGTTCATAGCAATACGATTGTAAGTTCAAGAGAACCCGTAACCCATAAAAGGGTTAAGCACATTGTGTGTAGGCTTCACCTAGTGTGAGAAATTGAACAAGTGGGTGGTAAGTTCATCACAAGGATGTATTGTAAAACACCCACGAAGTCCTTGTACCAATACGTAACAAACTTCCATGTAGATGGGTTGGGAGTTAAGTACATAGCTTTAAAACTAAGTAGGAGGTTATTGATGTTTTATTTTTAATACCATGTTTGACGTTTAACTTTTAAGTAAAGGTGTCTCACTTCATTTTAAAATAACAATCATAGTTGCGAGAATTCCTTACATTTGGTTTAATTATATTGTAGACATTTATCAATTGATCTTAGTAGGAATTTTGGTGAGTCGAATTCGGGTTGATCTCTAGGAGATTAGAATTTCAATTCTAGCACTATTGAAAAATTCATAACATAGATTAGGAGTTGACATCCTATCAGAATGGTTGTGATTAAATACTAGTAGTTTATGGGAACTTGTATAACAATTCGAGAACTTGTTTGATAGTTTGACAAAGGATTGTGATCGGTACATCCCAGGAATGTATTGTACAAGTACACCCGTGAGATTTGAGTCTAAGGGATGTCTTGATTACACTCAGGAAATCTCACATCACTTTCAAAGGGTGAATAGATTCTTAGTCCCGAGAATTATGAGGATTTGAATGCTTGCATAAATGTCACTTTGATTACTATGGGAGTGATCTAACTTTATTGGGTAAAATGATCCCCGCATATTGGGTGACAGTTGTGTGAGAAGGTCTGATGTCACAATTTAGAGGAATATGCATCCATGGGATACCGTGGATTGTGGTACGCCTTGATAAACTAATGTGTTTTGTTTACACCAAGTAAATCCAGATCGATGGATTATTTTATAATCCTGATGCAAATAAGTTAAGTCTAAGAATCAAGGAATTAATTAAATGTTGGTTAAAATAGAATAAGAATAAATTGACTTGACCAAGAGGGTATCAAACATGTAACATGAGGAATCATATTATATACCATAATCAACTTTGTAAATAAGACCTCATTATATCTGAGTGATTTATGAGATAATTAAATTAGAGTGGAACCATAATTATTTAATGGAATTAATTATGATTAAATAAAGAAAGGAAATAGATTACAATAATTGTAATTGGGATTTCTAAGTATTTATTTGGAGATAATTTAATTATTTTTATTGGGTCCCTAGTGTAGTCCACATACCCAAGTGATTGCCCCAAATTATCAACGAATCCATTTTGGCCTAAGGCCACCTTTATTTAAATGTGTGGGAAGGGGTTTTATTGGTAATGATTCATCATTAATGTTTGAAAGGGGCGATAGAAAACACTATTCATATTTTAATGTAGAGGCCTAGAGAGAGATCAACATATCTCACTCATAAGGAATGGTTTTCATCTCAAAAGGTGCCCACACACCTACCTAGCTTTGGGGAGGATCATACACTTATTGGAGGTTATTGTTAAAACCATGTGTAAAACATTGTATTAATATTTAATTAAGGATTGTTTCATTCTATTGGAAATGATAATTAAGTTCGTGAGAATGCTTTATATTTGTTTAAATATATTATTTTATATATAAATGTCGATATATAGAGATTAGTGGGAATTCTAGTGAGTTGGCTTTGGGTTGATCACAAGGAGATTGAAATTTTAGTTCTAGCACTATTGAAAGGTTCACAACCTAAATACAAAGTTGACATCCCATCGAAACAGTTTCAATGCAATCCTAGTAGTTTATCTCAAACTACGGGAACTTGTATGATGGTTTGAGAACTTATACAATAGTTCAATAGATGATTGTGATTGGTACATCACAGTAATGTATTGAACAAGTCAACTCATGTGATTTGAGTTTACGGTCTATCTTGATTAGACTCATGAAATCTCACATCATTTGCAAAGGAGGCATATATTCATAATCTTGGGAATTAGGAGGATTGGAATGCTTATATGATTGTTGTTTTGATTTCTATGGGTGCTATTCAATTTTACATTGAATCAAATGATCTATGCATATAGGGTGACAACTATATAAGTAGGCCTGAGATCTTAATTCAGAGGAATCCGTATCTAGGTAAACCTGGGATAGTGTTACCCCCTTGATAGACTTGTAAGGTTTGTTTCCCCCAGTAAACCTGATCAGTGGATTATTTACAATTCGCTGGAGTAGCAAAATAAGTTAACTCTTGAAATCAAGGAATTCATTAGATGTTGATTAAAGACAATTTGCGGAAAATTGATTTGACCAAACAGGTATCGAAATATTAACATGGGAAATCATATTGTGTACCATAATCTCCTTTGCAAATAATACCTCATTATATCAGAATGATGTAAGAGATAATTAAATTGGAGTGCAATAATAATTATTTAGTGTAATTAATTATGATTAAATAGAAAAGGTAAATAAAATTATAGTTATTGTAATATGGGTTTTCTGATTATTTATTTGAAGCTAATTTAATTATTTATCTTGGGTCCCTGTTGTAGTCCAAGTACCCAAGTAGTCAGGCCAATACCCTCAAGAAATCTAGTTTGTCCTAAGCCCACCTCTTGTACTTGTATATAAAGGTTTGGGAAGGGGTTTAATCATTATTATTCATCATTAAGTTTTGAGAGGGTGAGAGAAAATAATGTCCACATTTTTGTGACAAGGGATAGAGAGAGACCATCGTATCTCATTCATAAGCAAAGGTTTTCAATTCAAAATGTGTCCACCCACTTACTCGACTTTGGAGAGGATCATACCCTAGAAGATCCCAGTGTTCAGAAGGTTTAAGCAAGAATTTGGAGATCCAAAAAAATTAATCCCCACATCATCAACAAATACTTTCCCCTAATCAGATTGCAACCGAATTCACAAAGTTATTGTGGTCTAAACCCTAGGTTTGTTCTTCAAGCCTAGAGTTATATTTACACATTTCCTAAATTTGATTATTTGAATATACATGGTTGAATTTTTTTTTTCACACGTATATCAACCCCCAATAATGGTATCACAACTTTTAGTTTAGATTAATTATCTGTATGAAAGATTCATGTTGCCCAAAGCTTGAAACCCTAGTTTTGCATGTTGTGGAATGGTCTATCTTTGTGTATTCTTTCGTAGTAACATGGTTTTGCAGGGATTTTTCACGTATATCCCTTCCATCATGGTTAAAATTATTTTTCCATATTTTTGAATCATACAATGGTGTATCTGTAGTGATGCTTCGCATCTAGATTCCATATGGTTGTAATAATTAAGTTTTATAATTATTTCATATCATTGTACTTGGAGGAGATTGGGAGGGGATGTAATGTTGTTATTCACATAGAATCATGTATTCCGGTTTTCATGGATTTTCATAAAGATTTGGAATGGCTATGGAGGTTTTTGAATGCAAATCCTATTAGGGATCGATATACACAGAATAAAAATTTTCAACCATGGATCTTCAATTAATCAAACATAGTAAAGCACAAAAACCAACAACTAGGTTTGAAGAGCAAACCTAGGATTTAGAACACGGTACCTTTACAGATCTGATTATGATCCGATGTGGGGAAAGGTATTTGTTAATGATGGGGATGCCTTGTTTTGGATCTCCAAAACCTTACTTAACCTTCTAAAAAGATTGACTATTCTAGTGTATGATCCTCCCCAAAGCTAGGTAGGTGTGTAGACACCTTATAAGATGAAAACTCCTCCTTATGAAAGAGATATGGTAGTCTCTCTCTAGGCCCCTTCACAAAAATGTGAATAGTGTTTTATCTCACCCCTCCTATATGCTACTCTAATGAATAATAAATTAAACACCGTCCCATACCTTTATGTACAAGTACAAAAGGTGGGATATTAAGAGTCTAGGCCTAACTACTTGGGTACATGGACTATATGAGGGACCCAAGATAAATAATTAAATTAGCTTAAAATAAATACATAAAAATACCCAATTATAATTACCATAATTTATTTCATTTTCTTTATTTAATCATAATTAATTCCACTAAATAATTATAATTGCACCCTAATTTAATATCTAAAAAATCACTCATATATAATGAGGTTTTATTTTCAAAGTTAATCATGGTGCATAATATGATTCCCCGTGTTAAGCTTTCGATACCCGCTTGGTCAAGTCAACTTGTTGTTAATCGACTTAAATCACTATCTAATCAATTTCCTTGATTCTTAAACTTAACTTATATGGATACTTCCACCATAATATAAATAATCCACTGATTAAGTTTAATAGTGAAGACACGATCTTGTAAGTCTATTAAGGAGGTATCGCAATCATATGTATCCCCAGATGCGGAATCCTACAAATTATTATCTCAAACCTACTTACATAACTGTCACCCAATATGCGTAGATTATTTGATTCCCCGTAACAATCAAAACGAAAACCATATAAGTATCCCAACCCTAATCAATCTCAAGATTAAGAATTTATGCACCCTTTACAAATGGTGTGAGATTTTCTGAGTCTAGTTTAGACAACCCTTAAACTCAAATCTCATAAGTGATTATATTCAATACATTCCTAGAAAATAGCAATCCCAATTGTAATAACCCATATTTTTTTACAAATTATTAAATTGAAAAAAATTAATTACTTGTGCTTGTGTTAGCAGTGATTGGTATTAAAGTTGTGTAACACCCCATGATTTTTTAGACTGAGAAATTAAATTTTTGGGAAAATAAAATTTAATTAAATTGGAGAATTCTAAAATTGGGAATTTAAGTCCAAAAATAAAGGACGTTTTAAAGTATTCCGGAGGATGATTTTGAGGGTACCATTGATCCCAGAAGGGTCGAGATAGTCAAAATGACTGTCATTGGGTTTTATTTCAACTCCGAAATGTTTTTAAGTCAGTTTGACTCGAATTGGAGTAAACGAGTCATTTAAAGTGTGTATTAACATTTAAAACTAGGTTTATTGTTTTAAGGGATTTAAAGGCTTACGGATCAAGCCTTCTCATTTGAGAGAAAGAGAAAGAAAAGAGAAAGGAAGAGAAAGAAGAAGAAAGGAAAAGAGAGAGGGAGAAAAGCTTGGAGATTTCCGGCTCAATCGCGACATCGAGGACGATCCAACCTCTACAAATCTGAGGCAAGTGTTTAATCTTGCTAAATAGTTATTTGTGTATTTCATTTCATAATTTGTGGGTTAAAGAAATGGATTTTGGTATAAATATTAAAACCTAGATTTTTGGGTTTAATCTAAAAATCAATGTTTAAATATGGATTTAATGGAATAGAAATTGTTGGGATCAACTTTGGGTTGATTTATGGGCTTAAAATCATGAATTGATGAAGGTTTAAAACTTAGAAATGAAAATTTAGGGTTTAGAATTCGTGGGTTTTGATGAAGAAGAAGAACCCTTCAAAATCTGCAGGTCCGAATGGAGTCGCCCCCTAAGCGAATCGATTCGGTTTAGGGAAATTGGCAGGTCTGCATTGACCGAATCGATTCGGACCCAAGCTGAATCGATTCGTCCTGTGGCAGAAGCCCAGGTCTTTGGACCCGAATCGATTCGCCTTGGAGGCCGAATCGATTCGCTAGGCCGAATGGATTCGAAATAGGGCCGAATCGATTCAGAAATAGGGCATTTTGAGGTAGTTTCTCCATAGTGATTCCAAACCCTTTTTGGTTGGGTTTATTGATTTGGGGGCATTCTCTTATGATGTAAGAGATATGTTCTTGGAGACATATAAGGAGTTTCTCATATATTAGGATTTTGGGGACTCCTTAGGGTAATTTGGGAGAAATGTATCCATGTATGTATTGGAGTTGCATATAGAGATTTTGGGGAAACCCCAATGGGATTGAGAATCCTACTTATAGATCAAATGTAAGTATAGAGGTGATGTGAGGCTAAGAACTCTTAGAGAGAGTTGCGAGGGTATGTTGTGAAATTCTAGGCCAACCTTTGTGTCAAATCCTTATAAGGATAGGATATTATTAAGATACGATTTGGGGCCAAATGGAAGAGTGTAGTTGCATACCCTTAGCAATGATAAAATTTAAGAAATAAATTCGATAGATCTTAGACTAGGGGATTCACAAAAGTGATTGAACCGTAGTCGAAATCGAGAGCAATGGGATTATTTGATGAATGTAAGATTGAGCTTGAGACTTATAGACTATTAGTTATGTGTATACCGATAGTCAAAATGATTACTAGATTCTTTAATGTGCTCTCGGATATAGATGGTATGTGTAGTGATGGTTTCCTACACTAAACTTTGGGGGATAACCCTAATGTTGGATATATACATATGTCCGTATGTTGTTTGGGAGACTATTCATCATAGGAAAAATGATTGAATATGTTTCAAGTGATGGATTATATTCACATATCGAGGTAAATTAAATGAGTTGTGGTGACGGCTTGTATATTGAGGATTTTGTACTCATAGCCGAGTTTATATATCTTATACTTATGAACGAGAATTAGTTTATATATATAGATATATGAATATGTGAACATGTGTATATATATATATATCTGTATGCATATGAATATATAGATATATTTATGTCATGGACATACATGATATGGATATCTAAACCGTATATGATGGCTTAATGTTTGATCATATGATGGGATCATATGGATGTGTATATATTGCGCATGTGAGCGATATAAATACTATTTTGGTTAAGCATACCCCGCTCATGCTATCATTGGGAAGTTTCCGCACAGAGGGTGAGCATCCTGGCATATAGAGAAGGGTGTGGATATTCCCCAGGTCATAGTCATCCCATGTTTTATTATATGATATATATATATTTTTGGGATGAGACGTGGTGGGTATGTTTCGTCTCATTTCCAGTTGGAGCTATGACCGCTTCCCGGGACGTCGTGTGTGTGAGTTATCACGAGGTGGGTGTCTTTGATCCCCACCAGGTGGTCCCCAGTTGCTACATGAGCCGGGAACTGGGAAGATGATAGCATTAACAGTTTTATCGGCGATATATATAACCGGGTGGATTATATGCATGTCCATTGTACATCAGATATGATATGTACACTTGGTCATGGGTATGGATGATTGGTATATATATATATATATATATAT
Organism: Sambucus nigra; assembly: GCA_949130495.1. Classification (NCBI taxonomy): domain Eukaryota; kingdom Viridiplantae; phylum Streptophyta; class Magnoliopsida; order Dipsacales; family Adoxaceae; genus Sambucus; species Sambucus nigra. Next base: position 408,558,730 of record OX422218.1, on the reverse strand, counting down.
ATATATATATGTTTAGAATAAAATGCCTGTATATATATTTATATATCCTATAGATGAAAGGATATAGAATCTTTGTGGAGTACATCTTGGATGATTATGGTGTACTAGATTGATGGGGGTTGATGTATCGCATTTAAGGAATATTTCGGTTACATCATCCTAAGGATATTATTGGAGATGTTAGTAGTAGTAGTATTAGTATAATATTGTATGCATGGAATTATGGATCTCTAGGATCGACATTGTCCAGGAGTAGTGTAACGGGGTCCTTCTTTGGATTTTGCTTTGCGATACACCCCACGCACGAAACGTAGTGCAGTGCTGAGATTGGAGAAAACTTTTGTCAAATAAATATGTGTGGCATAATGGATCTCTAGGATCGACATTATCGAGGAGTAGTGTAACGGGGTGGTTCCTTATTTGGATTTCGCTTTGCGAGACACCCCACGCATGAAACATAGTGCATTGTTGAGATTAGAGAGAAGTTCTTTCAATAATTAGTCATGGCATAATGGAACTCCAGGATTGACGTTGACAAGGAGTAGTGTAACAGGGTGGTTCCTTGTTTGGATTTCGCTTTGCGAGACACCCCACGCACGAAACGCAGCGCGACGCCGAGATTGGAGAGAAGTTTTGTCATTTATAAAATTGTATGCATGTTAATTAGAAATTAAATTATATGTTTCAACCCAAATGCATATTGGGTAACTTACTAAATTTATAATTGGTTAAATTATAACCCGGAATCCATTAGGCCTAATAAGGCATATATGTTTGAAAATAAATACTTAAGTTTATTTAGAAAGAGTGGATTCTTCGGTTAAGTTAGGAAGGCATTTCTCGTGGGTATAGGCTGGGCCTTTGATAAGTTAGGTTGTCCTTATAAATGGGGGTAATTTAACTAAAACTTGAGGATGTGAATAGGTGCGCGCCGTTAGATGAGGGGTGAGTTGGGAATTCACGAGAGTGAGAATCCACTTTTAATTATGAAATAAGTGCACCGATATTTATTATGCACGGTTAACACACTTGCTAAATATTTTTCACACTCGGGATCTGACCCGTTTACTTTTCTCTCCTGCCTGTATATATATATATATATATTACTACAGGTGTCCAACCGCATGGATGCCGGATGACCTTCTATCCAGAGTCTTGGGAGCCGTGACAGGTGCGGACTGTTGCGGGGTGTATCTTGTAGTCGCTTCCTACTTCTTTAAAAATCTAGGTAGGATTCATGTTGTATATCGGGTTTATACCCAAGGGATATTTACAGATGTGTATATTTATTTCATTTCATTCATTGTATTGGCTGTGACCCGACAGCTTATTCGGGTTTACTTCTTTGTAGTATATTCAGTTTTATTTAATTATTTCATTTTATTTCTAGCATTTCATTTCTCATAGTTCTTTCATGCATCTTTCTTTCCTTTACTAGTAGTGTTACAGTGTTGGTTTGTTGTCTGTTGCATATTTTATTAAATTTTAACATCTCGCCTATATGATATCGGGTAGTTAGTCCTATATTATATAGTACCGACAGTTGGTGTTGAGACTGGACCATCTAAAACTCCTGATTTAATATAGTATAGGGCTGGCCACCCGTTATTATTTTAGGCGGGGTATTACAAGTTGGTGTTGTCTTGATTCAGCATTTTATTATTTTGTCATTGTTCATTCGGTTTTGATTATTTCTTATGATGAGACTATTACCAAAAGTTTTTATTTGCATGGTTTGTATATTAGATCATTATATTTAAGGATTTTATAAGGTTTCACATTTGGTATCAAAGCATTCCAAGTTCTAGCGTCCTAGGGATCTTAAGTGCGTCCATCGCTTTTTTGCATTGAGTTCTTTAATTATTTTAGATACTTAACGTTTAGGGTTCGTGTTATCTCTAACGACGACCATTTACGGGTTTCACATCATTTTTCCTGAGGAACGACTCGGATATACCAAGTGTATCGGGAAGGTTCCTTGTTTAGATTCCTCTTGCGAGACGCCCCATGCACGAGGTCATTTTTGGTTGGGAGTTAAGGGCTTTTTAAATGCGAGACCTTCATCAAGTGCTTAGCATATGGTTCAAGGGTAAATTCTTTCACTCACCATCCGTAACAACATAGGAATAAGTTTTCGAAGACCTCGTCTATGCAACTGCATGATAGCCAATATGAGAATGAGTTTCACTATCTTTCCCATTATGAATCGAAAAAGATTGATACAAAGGCAATGGAGGATGTTCGCATTCTCGGTTAGTACGAGCAAGACTATTTGAGTCCGTAAAAACCTTATGTGAAGGTTTTGACAAGGTAACCTGTTATTCACCACTTGTGCTCAGGTGGTCGAAATAACCCTCTTAGATCAGTAAGAGTATTATAACTATTATAAGGATGAAGTTCCTAAGATTAGGAAGATTGAGGCCAATGTAGGCCAAATAAAAAAAAACAAGTAGGGGGACCTCAATAGTAGAAGGAACTGAATAGGGGGAGCTAAACCCAAGAGGTATCCAAGAGTAGATGATGTAATCTACTTTGGCCAGGGGGGCCAACGAATTATGGCCAGTGGAGCCATGACCTATGAAAGCAGGGCAAACGATTCAAATTTTAGAAAAAATGACTAAAAAAGTAAGATCGGTAAGGCTTCCAGTGGGGTCGCCAATTAGATAGTTCCTTTAGAGGAAGGTGTTACGCTCGTGGCGAGTGAGGCCACCTAGTTATTTGATTCCTTAGTGGTGCCCAATTTTTTGGGGTAGATCCGGGGCATGATTCTGGGATAGACATCGAGGATTTGTCATTATTTATTATTAATGTGTGTGAACTATGATTATGAGGTATATATACTTTAATCTCCAAGATTTATGTATATGTGGACACCCCAATGAGTAAGGATTGCATTACATCGTGATTACAGAGACATGGTCATTTGTTTGGTCGACCTAGTTTGTCATCTGCTTTATGGACTTGCAGATGAGATATCATCATATTAGCATTGAGATTATGTGTATAGTTATTATTTACGCTTATATCGACTACCGTGGTAGGCTTTTATATGCCATTTGGGACCACATGTTATCTTGGAGTAGTTTACTTAGGTTCGGGAAAAGGTTTGACAGACTTGTTTATGTATGGATGTGAGGATAATATAAGGGATTATAATTGTGTAGAGGTGTCGTGGGAGTAGAAACCATAGTTTTTGAGCCGGTAGGGTATTCGAGAATGACGTTACCTTGAGAAAGCACAAAACGGGGGGCAATCCACTACGCGATGTGTGAACCTCCAGGATCTAGATAAGGCAAAGATATAGAATGAGTGTTTCTTATTACATATTAATGAACTATCAAAACATTGGAGGAGGTTGTTTCCTCCAAATAATTGAAATGGGAGTGAGTTACCTTTAATGGTGAGAACGAGTGGAGGATATCTCGGATGCAGTTTTCTAGCACAATATAACATGGATGCGTCGTGAGTGAATTTTGACAAAGAGAAGTTTGTTGTGATAGGTGATGATATCTTATTGAAAAGGGAATGGTGCATTATTGGTGTCCACTACGGGAATAAGTTTTTACTGAAGCACATGTTATGGAGTTTTCTTTACATTTTAAAAGTGATTTGTGTTTATAATATTTTCGAAAGTCCATACGATTTATCGATGAAATAATTTTGATATAGTTTTGGTTGTGAGGGTGCTCCTGTTAATGGAGATGGTAGAACATGAGAGACTTCTAAGGGGGTTTAGTGTTTGAAATCCCAACGTAGAAGTGGGATGATTAACTAAAATGATTTTAATAGGATTCTAGGGTTTCAAATAGGATATGGGACCATTTGGGGCCATTTGAGTAAAATTAACTGAGTTGATTTGGACAAAGAGTTAGCAAGTACGTCATTTGGGGATGTGCTTAGGACACTTTAAGGAAAGTGGTGTTTGTTATCGAACATATGCACTATGTCAAAGCAGGAAAAGGAGTCTTTAAAATCAAGTGGGAGTAGGGTCTGGGGTCCCAAGAAAAAGGACCCGATATTTTTGGTTATCTTTTTTATAAGAGGAAATTGGAAGTTTAGTTTGAACGGGACCCAATGAGAATTTTCATGTTGGTAATCTTAAATAAGGTGAGGCTATGTCGTTTGACCTTACCTGAATACTGTTAATGTCTGTGCGTTGTCGAAACAAGTTGTTGCAACAATTGGAATAGCTTAGCGCAGAGTTTAAGCCAAATGAGATTTACGACAAGAGAAACCTTGGAAGATATTAAGTCGTAGTGGAATATGCCTTTTTACAGTAGTGTGAGGGCGCTACGTATGAGATATTCTTAGACTTTCGATTAGGAATATGTTGACTTCGAATTTTGAAGACGAAATTCCTTTTTTAAGGGAGGAAGAATGTAAAATCCCGTATTTTCTCTGAATTATTAAATTGAATAAAAAATAATTATATGTGCTTGTTATTAATTACATGTGTCTATCGTGACTAGAGATGTCACTATTCATATCTTTATTTGTTATTGAAATTTTGATTTAAAACACGGTAATTAATTAATTGGATTCATTAATATATGGACTCGTACTGGATAATTATAAAATAACTGTGTTATTAGTTATTTGTATGGGGTGTATTTGGTAATTGGCTTTTAGGACTCGTGGAATGTACATTTTTAGTTTAAACGATGGTTTAAAGGCACTCTGTGTTAGCAAAAGGCTCATGCAAGATCTAAAGTCATTTAATGTTATTTTAGGACTCTTTTAGGTAATGCACATTTGGATCCCAAACTGAATTTTGGGATTTAAAGGGTTTGAGGAGCTATTAGGATCTTATTTATCACAAAACACAATTAGAAAACAATAAATGGGCAAAAGAGAGAAACCACCAGGAGGAAAGTAGGATCGAGGGTTGATTTTCGAATCAATCCATAAGGCAAGTTTATATAGAATATGATTATAGTTTTATGTGTGTCAAACTTGTATTTATTCATTTTAAATCCAAATAAAATTATGTTGTAAATATGATTTTAGATAATTAAATAATTAATTTTTGTAATTAAATCAACCTAGATAGTAATTAGGATTTCCTCTTTATTTTTGTTGACTCCATCATGAACTCGGATTGAAACTAATAGAGAATGATTTGGATTTTTTTATGGTGTAAATAATCCAAAAGTCATGTTTGATTGAATCAATTCATGAAAATACTATTTTTTATAGAAATTGATAGAACTAGGGCTCTTGAGTGAACAGTTCATATTTAACCCTTAAATCTGGTTAATTTGTATTCAAATGTTTAGATTTGGTGTTATGATGATGTTATACCAATTATATACATACATATATATATATATATATATATATATATATATATATATATATATATATATATATATAAGGAGGAAGGTAATTATACACTTTAGAGTCTTGTTGGAAGACTTTGGAATTGATGTTTTCACCATTTTTGTATTTAGTGCAGCTTTGGAAGTCACAGTAGCCGAATCGACACGGGAGATAGGCCAAATCGATTTAGGCTGGGGAGAATGATTGGGAGAGTTGTTTATTTTGGTATTTCTTTTGGGATCTCATTTATGTACCTCTTAGAAACTCTTAAGGATTGCTTGGTGACTAAAATGGGATGTATTTGGTGTTTTTGTTGTTTTGGTTGGCTTGTTTAGTTTTGGGGTTTAAAGCTAGTTTGGTATGTCCATTAGATTTCTTATACATGTAGGATGGAGATAAATTCTAATGACTTGAGATGTTTGTTATGAGTGCTTGGGTTATTTATTATATTTGTGAATTTTCTTGGCTTAAATGGATTATTGTGAGTATAGGGAATTATGTTGTAATCTTGAGAGTAGGATGGGTGGTTAAGTGGAAATTTTGGGGAGTTTAGAGGCTTGGGCTTATTGGTTGGGATTTATTTGAGTCATTATGATGAACGAGTGAGGTGTATGCCCTTTGGGTGAGATTCGGATTGAGTTAAGAAACCTTAGATTAGGATAGTGATCATATTTGATAGTTTTACATAAATTATTTATGGGTTGATACCTAGATGCGATGCTTTGAGGGATCGGAATAGGGATAATTTATTTTAATGTAGTTGATGTATATATTTTAGTGTATGGAAGCGTGAGACTTGCCTAGATTTGGGAACCCAAGAGATTAGGGCTAATATATTATAAGATGAATATAAGGTTATAAATACGTTATACCCATTTAATGTTAGCGATGATAGATGACCCGGAAGCACTGGGGTAGGTATGTGTATGTGATTTACATTAAACCAGTTGGAAGGGTCATGTATGTGTTTGTTTTAACCCACTATAAAGGGTTGTGATTACTTGTGTATTTTATGTGAAATGCATACCATGTGTTATTTCTCATTGGTAGGCATACTATGAGGGATTCATTGATGGGGAACGTGCGATGCGGATCACTCTGGTATCCCGTTGAGTATATGGGCTCTTACTTGGTAATATTTACCCATGGGTCACACGTCTAGTCACCCGCGACCAAGATGGTTTGTGGGGACATTTCCTTCATAAGCCTTGGGTATGGTAGGCTTTATGACTAATGAGTAAACATTGTGATTTATCCCTTACTGTGATGAGGTCTTAGGTTTGGGATGACCTAAGACTATACTAGTACGTGTGAGAGATCCCCAAAGGAAATAAGACTAGGCATTCATTATATTCGGGAGTGTGAGTATCCCAATTATTTGTACATGCTGGGGCGAGTAGTCTTTATCCTACCATATTTATACTAGAGATGTATATGCCATATAGTAGGGATACCCACCTACACACTTATGTTTCAGATTTGTGTATTCCCTATACTAGAGATGCATATATTGAGTTTTTAGTATGATATAGACAAATTATAATACCCCGTATTTTTATAGCTTTTAAATTATGGGATTTATTAAATTTAATTGAGATAAATTAATTTAATTTTAATCCGGAATGTTGTTTTAAATATTTACTAGCGTGACGAGAGTTAGTAATTATTGGAAATTTGTTATTTGTTGAATGTTACTGGATGAGTATAGTAATATATGAGATTTACTTTTATAATATTGTCAAGTGTGAATAAAATGACAATTATGGAACGCGCCTGTGTCGCGTCGGGAATAAATGTTGATTAATAAAAGTGAAATATTTTTAGTTATCTGTATGGTCGTTTTGAGTGCTCCAACGTGTCCAGAAGGGTCGAGATAGTCAGAAAAGTGTACCCGGGGGTCTAGTTTGAGTCTCGGGGCTATTTTAGGCTTAATTAGTACCCCGGGAGGGCATTTTGATCATTTTATATTTTTGGGTAATTAAACCCACGAAATTTCAAGGGTTATATCAGATGTATAAGGTTTCCTTCTAGGGTTAGAACAACCAAAGACAAGTCACGGCCATAGGAGAGGGAAGGAGAGAGCTTCCAAAGGAATCCAAGGCCCGAAATCCATCCGTTTGCACCGCCTCCACCACCAACGCGTAGATCGCGAGACGGGGAATGCAACCACACCAATTTCGGCACCAAACCAGACTTCTGAAAACCCCAGGCAAGTGTTTATCTTGCTTATTTTCGTTTATGCATCACTCATGTTAGTCTAGGGATGATTAGGGTGAGATTTATGTAAGAAAAACCCAATTTGAGATGGAAGATTTTCATGTAGTGATGATTTATATGATATTCTGGAAACCCTTTGTCATATAGAGGATTAAACCATGAAATTATGATGTTTTATGAGAAGGAAATTCTGGAAAATTCTTGTTAGAACCATGTTTAAGAGATTTCTAGGGTTCTTGATAATTATAATAATTTTTGGGTTGTTAATCCATGTTTAGTGATAGAAATCTACATGCTTTACGTTGGAAATATCTGGTATGATGATATAATATTAGTAGTATAAATTTTGGGACGATTAGGATTGAAAAATATGGATTTGGTGAAGGTTAGAAGATGAAACCCGTAACTGCAAATCTGCAGATTTCGCATACCCGCTTGATCGATCGATCGAGCCCAGAGCTTCGATTGATCGAAGGTTCGATCGATCGAGCCCCTAACCTCGATCGATCGACCCCTCCTGGAAGACTTAAGTTTCCCCTTTTAAAATTTTTAAATTGATTCAAAATGAAGAAAACTCCTTAGACATCCTTGTTAAGATAATTTGGGAGATAATGATGACCAGTAAGATTCATTAATGAATAAGAGACCTTTAACGTAAGGTGAAATCTATATTTTTGGGATATCTTACATAAGGGACAATGTAAGTATACGTTAAAGGGGGGAGACACGTAAGAGGGTTACGTTGGAACATAAATGAATACCTACTGAATTGTACCTTTGGAAGGATAGAGCCCATAAGGGCTACGTAGTAAGTTGGAGAAACCCTTCGAATTAAAGTGAGAAACGAACCATTATACGTGATAACTAATAATAGGAAAATAAGGATAAATGTTGTGAATATGGGTTATGAGATAAACCTAAATTGATATAATAAAAGTGGTATATTTATATGATTGTGTATGCATATATTATATACTTGTGAAAATCATGCCCGCGCTACTTGCTATCCCTGAGGTTACCGCGCTGGGACGATCTTATCTCGTGTGCCTTATGGGGGATATTGACTCGTACCCTAGAATCGATAGTCGGACGGTCCTAAGAGACGTGAGGGTATGTACTGACCTCTTGGACTTGGATACTATGCTGCGCCTCAATATTGTTTGTGTATGTATTTGTACAGTTCGAGAGTGATTCCTAACTTGTATTCCCTTTAGTGTGATTGATACGGGGATTGGATAGCAGAGTATGCCCGCACCATAGTTTTTATGTGGGGTGCCGTTATGATATATATATTATACGAGTAGTTAATATATATATGAAATTCTAAAATTTGGAACTGCCTACTGTGATTTGATATGTAGGACATGGTTGATGACTCAAATTATAAATACTTGTTTTGAGAAAGTATAATATGACACTGGAAAACTTTATTGATTAATAAAGTTAAAAGGAGAACTTTGGTTACAAATTGAAATCTTACATTTTAAATACTTGTGTTGTTCAGTTGTAAATCCTGCGAATAACCTAAGATAAGTTAAATCATTGGGGAAAGATAGTGTGGTATATGACGAGATAAACCATTTAAAAAGGTTAGTGCGATAGGAGTGCACATTAGAAGAGAGGTGAGAATTTCTCAAGAGAGTGTCGCACTAATATGTTGTTGCATTGGCCTGTAATCAATTTAAATACTTGCTAAACGAATTTTTAAATCATATACACTATCGGGCTCTGACCCGTTTCCACTTCTCTTTCTCTCTTGTATATATATGTATGTATTACAGGTGCCCAGCCACAGGGGCGTCTTGCATAGGATCCTTTGGATGGAACGCGCTGTAGCTTTTATGGGAGTTGCAGGCCATTGTTTAGACGACCTCATTGTTGACTCTACTTCTAGTTCAGCTTTATCCAGTGGGGGCATGTGTCGCCCTTTTTCCATTATTTAGTTGATATTGTCCGAGATTGTAATTCTTTTAATTTCAGTATCTTTATTTCGGGATTGTTAATGTCAAGATGTTTTCCTTAGTATTTTAATGTTGGGATTTATTATTGTTGGGTAAACTCTTGAATGTTCATTTTATTATTCTACTTATTGTGTGACTCTTTAGATGTTAATGGTTTAAGGTTTTATAACCAGATTTAATAAAATGAGAATAAAGGTTTAAATGGTTTTGACACTTAGTTTAATTAGTTAGGGTGTTTAAATTGGAAAAGTTTTATTTTTCGACAGTGATGCTGAGAATGAACCAACTGTTCACCTTGAATTAATTTAATAAAGGAGTGATCGCCCGGTATTTAATTATGCGGGGTGTCACACAAATGTGAGCACATTTTAGATATGACCCCGTTATTGGTATAGTGGTCATTGTAAGATCAATTTTTTGGATTGCTCATTATATTTTAGTTTGACAATTTCTGTTGCACCCCACTTCACCATTATGTACATTATTGAGACTTCAAGTGAAGACAAGTTAATGACTGAATGCAATAATCAAAGATCGAAGAGTTGATATCGTCACTATATTTATCAAATAAGGTATATGAGGTTGATTTTGTGTAAACATTTTATTCAGAGGTATTTTAAAATTGTTTGTTTTTATAAAAATGTTTTAGGGTTATTTTTAAAAGTTTTTCAAAGAAAAATATTTTATGTTTTTAGGTTGTTCGAATGACTTTATCATCTAGAATACCAGCGCATCTTTATGCGTGTCTTTATGAATCTTGGGCAACCATTGAACCAGGTTGTGAGACCGATCTCTGACCTTGAAGTGATAGGTATTTAACTTAACATTAGACTGAAGGTCATAATAGTAGTTGATCTCATCAAGCCTCAATTTTTTCGACAAATTTATTTAATAGATATCATCGCCATAACTGTGACACGCCATAAAATCTAATTTAGATTGATTAGGTATACAATAAATAATAGAAGAGTCTAAAATAATTGAATATCTTCTAAGCATGACGGTAAAATAAAACTAAATATCAAAAGTAAATTATTGACTCATAAATAATGTGAACGACATAATCAATGGTCCTAACTCAACCAATAGTAATAAAACCTTCACAAGAACTACAACTGTATCATAACAAATCTAACACAAATTGTAATAGTAGTACCGACTTTAATAAATCTATATATCAATCCGACACGATATGAAAATAAATAGGAATAAAAGAGTGAGCACGCATGCTCAACACCAACATCATATATGAGTAAAAACTGGAGAAAAAGAAATATAGAATTAGGGATATGGTTTCAACGGCAGCCTAAGTCCTTAAAAGATAATTCAATAACAACTTTAACAACAAGTTTATGAAGAGTAAGAATATAGCCGAGTTTGGGATACAATATAACTATGCATTTTCCTCTCGCATTATAGTTGACTTTAAGTTATCCTAACTCAAACAACCCTAAAATATCACATGCGTCCAACCCCAAACCTAAGTGAACCCCATACTTAAATATTATTCGTCTCAACTAAATATAAGTAAAGGTTTCCATAAACAGAACAATTTATGCATCTCAAGTATATAAACATATAAGGGAAGACATCCTTTACATCTAATATCCATATAATTACGGTCTAAGCCACATACATAATAAGTGGGCCACGTTCTAGCCACACATAAAGAAGGCCCATTTTTTACCCCTTCGGGGATCAGTTGCACGTACTAGGTATAGTTATAAGTCATCCCACACCTATAACCTTAAATAATCAACAAAGGATAATCATTATGCCTTCACACCAACCATATGGCCCCATACCCAGGCTATTTAAGAGGATCCCCCTGTAAATTACATTTGATACAACGGGGACTTTCAACAAATAGCATCCGAGGGAAAATCACCAAGGTAAAGCTTGTCTCTATCACCAGGGTACCAGTGCGATTGACATCGTACGTTCTCCATAAGGATATTCCCTTAGTACATATCCCATGAGCAGACACCCGTGGTATGTCGCACATAATACCTAAGAGTAGTAATCCTAATTACACAAAGGTTACTATGTCTTAAACCATATTACTTAAATTAGTTAAATTATTTGAATTTAGAATTAATCCTTCAAACAATGTAAAATTTGATCAAACTAAGTCCCATGTCTCGTTCTAACGAGTTTATTCAAGTCATTCGAACGACATACAAAAGTCGTTCAAACGAGAAGGACTAACTCTTTCAAATAAGTCTAACACTCGTTTAAAAAAACCACCTAATCTCATTCAAATGGCATACTAATCTCATTCGAAGGATAAGAACGTGGTCATCTTCCCCAAAAGTTGAAAAACTACGCCATTGTTACACCCCAAAAGCCTAATTCGAAGCCTCTAAACATTATAATACCCAATCTCCTTTTAATACAAGAGGTCTAACAACAACACTAACCTATATCTAATATTTTTACATGATTTTATCATTATTTAAAGGGATTAACTTTATTCAATCCAAGAACCCTAGGTTCATATCTTTTAATCAATTAAGTTCATATTTTCATCAATTTGTTCAATTTACAATAAACATGGATATTAATATAATGTAGATCATTAAGTTAAATTTAAATTTGTATAATTTATTATTAAAATCAGATTATAACTCAATTAATTTATATTCCAATGGATAATTATACTATGACATAAAAATAATTACATTCCTACATTGGGTAAACTTGCCTCAAATCAAAGTGGCATGAATTCCAAGCTTAGTCCTCCAACTTCATTATTTATTTAAGGTGTCTCTTTTCTCTAACCTTAGGGTTCCAATGAAATTTGATTAACCAAATGGTCATTTGAATGTACTAATTCCAAATTTAGGTTGAGGTCTCATATTGGTCTCAACCTCTTGAGCCCAAATACACCTTCAAACGGCCCAAAATATAGCCCAAGCCATATGCTAACTTGTAGGACTTAAACCCCATCATTTTAAGCCTTAAATAGACTATATATGTCTCCCAAAGTCAACTCAAAAATATTATACCAACCCATCTAATATGTTATCTCGTTATGAGTCCATATAACAATTATTAAATTATTTATTAATTTAACGCGACATGACACGACATTATAGGAAACTAATTCACGGTCGATGGAATCCAACATCGGGGAGGTAATTCAAATAAGGAAACCCTCAATACTGAATCCCTGACCATTCCATTATTGCCTATAATACACAGTCACTTTACATATTTAATTAATGTATTGACATATATTAATTTTTTTTTCAAAATTGAATTATAAAACACAAATAACATATATGTAGTGACATCACTTGTCACGACAAGCTCATGAGATAAATAAATTTCACAATTTATATAATTTCAATAATGCACCAAAATTACGGGATATTACATTAACAATAAGGAAAAACCTCTCATTATCTTAGAGAGACATAATCCCATAGTGACGGAGAGACTCAATCAGTAATGGTTGAAAGGGGAAACGAGCTCCCCCTTCGATTATTAAGATAGTAAACATCATTATATGACCATGATCGAGGTGATAAAGGTTCTCTTATTCAGGAGAAATTCTGATTTTGACTTCTTTACGGATATTTTACTTGGTAGTAAGGTCTTTAAAGTCATCCTATGAAGGAACCTCATATTTTCTCAATAGCCTAGTAATAGCGATCTAAAAGAAGAGAAAAAAATTTGTAAGGAAAAGTTGAAGTTTGTTGAGAGAGCTATGAGTGAAAATGGGGAAGGGGAAACAAAATGAATAAGTAGATGATAAAGAGGAGAATGAAAAGGGTCCAAATGAATTCTCACCCCTTATAACCTTTTTCCCTAAAAGTCAATAACGTGACAACTCACTCGAAGAGAGAGTTTTAATCTCACTATCCTTGTGTCACACGCCCAACATGTCCTAGGGAAATTCCAAATACAATACACGTAACCCTGAGCTTAGGGATTACATGTGATAAATAACAAAAATTGTGCTCCCAATAATCTAAGTGAGGCACATGTTGGCTTCAAAGGTCTTCAGCCCAAAATTACGTGTAGGCTTTAAGTAGTGGCCAACATAATTAGGACGATTTGGCCTAAATACCAACCACAATAATTATGGGGGCAACAAAAGGAAAGTGTAGTCGATCTATGACACTTTGCATGACACATGGAAAGGATTCCTGATAAAGTACGTACTTAAGTATTTATGTTAAATTAAAGTCAAATTACACCAAACCCCCTAAAGTATAGCGATTTTGCAGATAGCCACTAATCTAAAAAAATCGATAAAGATCCCCCTAAATTATTAAATTTTGACATAGAAAGTATGCATAAAATTTAACATTTTTTATGCATAAAATCATGTTTTTCCTCAACTCATTTTCAAAGAAAATGTGTTAGGTATCAAAATTCAATAGTTTAAGTGGACCTTTATTGGATGTTTTAAATTTGGGGGCTATTTGCAAAATCATTCTAGTTCAGGGGGTGAGGTAATTTACCCTTAAACTAATTAATTACTTAATAAATTACCATGTCAAGAAAATTAAAATCCTTTTTAATTTGAACTGATTATTACAAATTGCATGTAAGTGATTATCAAGGAACGATATAAATAAATTGGTCACAAATAGCACACAAGGATTTAGAGTGGAAACCTTCACAGGAAAACTCATTATCTACTTAACCCGCAATCAAGTCACTGGTACAAAAGAGTGTCTACAAGACTTATTAAGGACATAGATACGTCTTACATAAATGAAGATGCTTTCTCCCATGTAGCCACTCACTTTAAATCGGCTCATCTACCTTTTCATGTACTAACCAGTGACACTCTAATCGAATAGCACACTGCACAACCCATAAGGACTTGATATCCATCGATCTCGATTGTGGACAATCTACCTACACGTAGTTCAATATGCTAGTCACCCACATAATTTCTTTTACAAATCTTCTTACTAATGTAGAAGACTGGAAGGGGATTGTAAACCTAAATTATATCTTGAAAGCATGGAATATGACATGATGTCACACTCTCAAATGGATCTCTCAAAATTAAGAAAGGGTTTTACAAATATTGGGCTTCGTAAATTGAAAGATGCATTTTTTAAATCACTTATACTTGGCGGTAGAACTAAGACATGTTTCACAACAAACAAGGCTCTCATTAGGATTTGAGTCTCTCGTTCAAATGAGGTTTCTTTTGATCGAGGTCCTCTTCAACGAAGTTTTTATCTTTTGAAGATCCCTGGATGAAAACCAGGGTCCACATACAAAACCTGGTTCCCTCGAGATCATCTCATTTGAAGCATTATATCATACGAGGTTTGTTGTTTATAAAATAGTGACCTCAATCCAAACTTCTTTCGATTAAGAAATCTTGTTCAAATGAGATCCTTATTTTTTCAGGACCCTTATAAAATATAAAAAATTGAAACATTTTCCTCACTTTTTAAAATCAATTTTTGTCTTGTCAATTCCTTACATAATAGATGAACAAAATGAAATATAGAACTTGAAAAAAACTTACCAAACCACCAATTGTCTTTTGTATGAAAAGTCTGGTCTGGTCTGATAATTTTGTCCCGATGCTTTGTCTATTTTTCTCCACTTGATGAACACTTCACAACCCAATAGACTCGATACATTGAAACTATGACATATATGTTTATTCTTGAATAAATCCAACAAAAATGAAACCTAGCGAATTTAAAAACATATCCTTATAAATTTTCCCTTTTGGCTATTTGGAGACAAAACTAAAAATGAAAAAGATCCAAAAAATACTTCATCAAACACCTATACATCAATCTACATGTCCCCGATCCCCACGAGACAGATTAGGAACTAACGTACAGTTATGCGATTCATGGTAAATCAACATCGTGAGTTCTATAATTTCTGCAAACTTAAGCAATTACCTCGTGATGTATAAAGGATACAAGATGATAATAAATAAACAAGAATATAAAAATAAAATTTATGCACTAAATAACTCCCTATTAATATATATGTCCCCTGAATCCAAATCCCGCCACCTCCTCTCAAATAGACAAGAGAAATAACTCGATAATATATCGTAAATCAAGCAAATAAACAATCATTACATTATGGCATACGAAATAAGTGACATTTAAAAACACTGAAATGTGAATATCACAAGCATATATAAAATAATATAAATATCCATATTTCAAAATGACCAAAAGAAAAAAAATGGGTGGATGATAAGTGCAAGATAATGTCAAATATATGAAATTCCATATAATCTATAACAAGAATAGAAATCATCTCGAAACCTATAAAACCTAGATCCACCCCACTTATGTTATGCATAAACCCTTTGATGCAACCTAAAGTTGAAAATAATTACAAGTCATACTGAAAAATGTTGGATGTTCATAGGTTCATGTCAATTAAGACCTAAACAATGGTGGATCTACTTTAGGCTAAGGGGGAGGCCACCCCTTTAATCTTTTAGGAAAAAAACTAGGTTTATGTAGTTTGAAAACTATTAGGCACAATAGTTGTAAATTTTGAATTTTAGAGCTAAAATATGTAATCTATGAAAAGTTTAAAACCTAACCCAAAAAGGACTTTTATCTGGAGTGGCTATCGTTTTTCAAAAATTAAACCCTTATCTCTTTCTCTCTCTCTCTCTCTCTCTCTCTCTCTCTCCGTGTGTGTGTGTGTGTGTGTGTGTGTGTGTGTGTGTATATATATATATATATATATATATATATATATATATATATATATATATATATATATATATATATATATATATATATATATATATATATATATTTCTCAATGCCATTTACACTTCCACAATTTTGATGTTGCTCTCTGACCTCTAACGCTACTGGATAGTTCTTATGATGAACCCTCCACTTAACCATTCTGTCGTCCTCTCTCTTTGAGCTCTTGAAGCACTG
Source organism: Sambucus nigra (assembly GCA_949130495.1). Lineage (NCBI taxonomy): Eukaryota > Viridiplantae > Streptophyta > Magnoliopsida > Dipsacales > Adoxaceae > Sambucus > Sambucus nigra. The sequence continues at coordinate 408,542,322 of OX422218.1, read as the reverse complement.
TAACCATACGTTCTTTCTTTTGGTTTTCTTTTGCACTAAGTGTTGAACATTATATTTACAAGTAACATTCAGTTAGTTATTGGTGTTTGGTGCTAGATTTAATTTATTCATAGCTTAGATTTGATTTATCCCTACGTTTCAATGTTAACTTTTTAATGTTTGCTAATCTAAACACTGTGTTAAGTGACTATAGTTTAGGATCTTTTATCTATATAAAGTGTTAGTTATGATTATGTTGAATTATCGATTACCATAGGAATCTTGATTGCCTTCCCCTTTTGATTTTGTTTAGTAATAAACTTATCAACCATTACTGTAAAGTTTAAAGCCTTTCAATATATACAAACTTATGAGCAATGGTTTACTTCTAAGAAATGTCTTATAATGGCTAATTTTCACAGTTGTTTTAAAAAAATTCAAATTAATATAAATCAGAAAATTTAAATTATAAGCGAATGACTCGTAATTTAATAATGATGTAATTATTTATTTTTGTGTTGTGAGACAATATAGTTAGAATGGGATCTCTGGGATATAGAGTTTCGGTTTCAGTTTAGGCTCCAGGGGTAGGTTCCAATGGGGCTAAGTTTTGAGAGCATCTTGGTAATGTTTTAGGCTAATATAGAGGTATTAAATTAGGCCTACAAGAGACCTATGGGATTAAGTGTTTATATGGAGATTTATCCTCCATTAATCACTTACTTTAGTCATAACCCAAAACCTAAGCAATAGAGGAGCGTTTGAGATAACCAAAGAAGGAGATTTTGTGGAGAACTCGAGGATCATCTGGAGGAATCAATAAACAGAGTTCATCTTTCGTATTTGGGAAGTAAATAACTTTCTTTACTATCATATTCCATTTAAATTATGTATGAATGAATTCGTTCATCACATAAATTGGAATTAGACACATGTTAGGTTTGAACCTCACACATAACATGGTGTCCCGTAGTTTTAACGTTGGTTATATTATGAGAAGTGTTATATTTTTTATACAACTGATTTCAACTGGTTAGAAAATCATTTTAAATGATTAGAACTGATATCAAATTGTTGGAACTTATTTAATATAATGATTTCAAGTGATACATAAAAAAAATCGATTAAAGACTTCTCTTATTGATAAACTCATAATTAAGAATAACATATATATATAAAACATGTTGCAAGTGTAGATTTCACCCATATCATGATGAATATAATCTAGTTCAAGAACTGTTATAGATGATTTTAGGATGATTTGGGAATGTTTTTAAGGTTTCTAAACCATTAATGATGATCGATGTGTTAAGAAATTGGTTTTGTTTTATTTCTGGGCCATTTTGAAATACTCCATCATTTTGAGAGGGAACGAACAAGCCCGCGATTGAGGGGTATAGCCTACAATCTCACTTATACCTGGCTTCCATCTTAGGACTATAGAAAGCTCAGTGGGAGTTTGGTTTGGTTGTGGGTTTTTCCTTGGGTGTTAGTTTTGAACTTAAGGACTTTTGGTAATCCTTGGTTTGGGGTATTATGACGATGATCGTATATATGTGTGTTAGGGGATTATAGTTTTGATAGTTGAGGTTATATCCAGGGTGCTGATATTTAAAATATGCCATTGGGTATTTTTTCGCTATACAAACAAATACCAAAACTTGGCATGCTAACTAGGAAGTGTAGCGGCAAGTAGGGATCGAACCCACGGGAAATTACTATTAGAATTCTATTAATTTATTACTTCACAAATAAAAGTGTAAAAGGTGATGAGTTAACCGAGAATTAAACCAGAAGATTAATGAAACTAAATTAACAACGAGAATAAAATATAAATTGAGAATCATATTCCTCATAAGGACTGAATAGCATTGTTGATACCAGAAAGGAATTATAGAAAAGTTTAAAAAGTATCACAATTACATTTCATTAACCATGGGCATTCATCATGTGTTGGAGGAGATCAAATACAACAAATATGTTCGTCGGCCTGATAAGTTGAGGAGTTCCTCTACTAAGAGGGACAAAACTAAGTATTGTGATTCTATAGAGACCATGGTCACATGACGAATCATTGCATTACCCTTTAAAATGAGATTGAAACTCTCATTTAAAGGGGAAAATTGAATCAGTTTGTTGATAGGTAGAATAATGAGAGAGCTCGGCACAGATCAAAATCCCCATGCAGACCTAGAGAGGAGAAAAAGAGGGCTCATAAATATGACTAGGATGATGATCCCGACTTGCCCAAAAATCCCCCCGTTAACTTGAACGCGAGGTATTCATACTCAGTTTTGGTGCTTTTGATTGCCAAATGATTACATGTGGAGATGCAGGAGGAGGAGATCATATAGCAGAGCGAAAAACTTACCATAATGAGGCTCAAGCTTGCTCGTACATACAGAGGATTAATCTTGTCGAGGAAGACAGACCAAGGAAGGTTAATAAAGACAAGCTCGTAATAAATTTCTATAAAAATGATCTATTAGGAGTACTGTACCCCCATGGCGATCCTCTAGTAATTAAAATCAGAAAGGAAGATATCACTGTCTTTAGAGTGTTAGTAGGCAATGGCAGCTCGACAGATATCATGTTCTATCTATGTTTCAACAGCTTAAACTTTAAGATCAGGCAATTAGATCCCTATCATCGACCACTAATAAGTTTTGTAGGTGATAAAGTCTTCCCTTTGTGGACCATTAAGATGGAATTAATGATTCGCACATGGCCAGCCAGTCGAACAAAGAAAATATGTTTCTTTATAATGGATAAAAACATCCTTTCAGCCTATAATATAATTATAGGAAGAGTCAGACTAAAGAAGTTTGAGGCAGTACCCTCTACTGTTCATCAATGCTTGAAATTTCAAACCAATTTTGGTGTAGAAGTTGTGAAAGGTGATCTAAAAGTAGCTCGGGAATGCTACTACTCATCTTCCGAGGAAGAAGATATAGAAGAAACAAAGAGAAAAACCGCCACATACCAAGTGGATACCTCTAAACCTGATGAAGAATCTGAGGTTGAAACCTTAGATCCAAGGGAGGAGACAGAACTGGTAAAGGGTCAGATTATAGAGGTAACAAAAATTATTGTATTAGATGACGACAAGCCAGAGTGCACTACTCAAGTGGGAACAACGCTGGATCATGTTCTTAAACAGGAACTAGTGAGATTCTTTAGACAGAGAAACTATGTGTTCGCTTGGAGTCACAAAGATATGCCAGGAATTGATCCTAGATTCCTTTGCCATGATCTCAATGTTAATAAAGAAATCAAGTCAGTCAAGCAAAGGCGAAGAGTGTTCAGCCCCTAGAAGTACCAAGCCATACGGAGGAAGTTGAAAATCTTTAGAAATTAGCCTTCATTGATGAGGTGAATATACAAATTGGTTGGCCAATGTAGTGATGGTCAAGAAGAAAAATAACAAGTGGAGGGTGTGCATAGACTTCACAGATCTTAACAAAGCATGCCCAAAGGATTATTTTCATTTGCACCGAACAGATCAGCTTGTGGATGCTACCTCGGGACATGAGTTGCTCAGTTTTATGGATGCTTATTCTGGTTATAATTAGATTAAAATGAAGCCTGAAGACAGGGAGAGCACTTATTTCATTACTCCTCGAGGAACTTAGTGTTATAATGTTATGCCTTTTGGTTTGAAAAATGCAGGTGTTACATATCAAATGCTGGTGAACAAGGTTTTTGAGGAGAAAATAGTCAAAAATATGGAAGTATACGTGGATGATATGCTTACAAAGAGAAAAAAAGCGTCTGACCATATTGCCGACCTCATCCAAACTTTTGATCAACCTGAAAAGCACCAGATGAGATTAAACCCGACCAAATGCATCTTTGAAGTACATAAGGGAATGTTCCTTGGGTATCTAGTAAATCAGTAGAGAATTGAAGCAAAAATGATGGGCAAAGGCTAACTAGGCGAGTAGCAGCTACAATTAGGTGCCTACTATTTTTTAAAGTACTCAGAAAGAGTTTTGAATGGAACGAAGAATGTGAAAAAGCTTTTCTAGAGTTGAAGAAGTATTTGGGGTCACTTTCACTGCTTTCCAGACCAATTATGGGGGGAAATTGTACCTATACTTAGTTATTTCTCAATCAGTCGTGAGCTCTACTTTGATGAGAGAGCAGAAAAGAGTTCAAAAGCCTGTCTACTACACCAGCAAAGCTTTTAGAGGAGTGTAATTCAGGTACCCTCACTTAGAATAGTTAGCATTGGCGATGTTTGAAGCAGCTAGACACATGAAGCCCTATTTTCAAGCCCATACGATAGTAGTATACACTGATATGCCACTAAGGCAGGCTTTACACAAGCCAGAGAAGTCTGGAAGATTAATGTATTAGGTAGTGGAATTGGGGGAGTATGATATTATCTATGAACTAAGCTCTTCTCTAAAAGTTCAAGCAGTAGTTGATTTCGTATCTAAAGTCACTTATCCGGAGATTCCTAAGCAACAAAATTAGCAAGCCGAGCAAGGATCACGAGAAGATAAATTTGTTGAGAGTTAACCTCTAGAGGAACTTTTATCAAAAGAAACCGCTGTCGACCGACCAGATTCCTCTTCGTCAACAAAGGAGATGTCTAAGAAGTGTGAGGAAGCAAGGAGAAAAACACTCCACTATGGGATGTTGACAGATCAAGCGTTTGACAACGATCTCCCAATATGGATCATATACGTTGATGGGTTATCTTATGCAACAGGGAGTGGAACATGTATCCTACTTAACACTCCTAATAATATTGATATTGAATATTCCCTACGATTTTAATTCCAAGCCTCAAATAACGAAGCAGAATATGAAGCTCCCATTGTGGGTTTAAGTTTATCCCAATCATTGAATGCCGAGCAAGTTGTGGCACATATCGATTCCTAGTTGGTAGTTAATCAAATATTGAACCTGTATGGAGCTAAAGGCGAATTGGCAACAAGATACCTATCTAAAGCAATGGAAGTAATAGCAAAATTACTAGCTGTTCGGATGAAGAGAATTCTAAGAGTGGAAAATGCTCGAGCAGATGCTCTTGCTCGGCTAGCTTTAGCTACCAGAGTTGAACTCATACGAACTATTCGTATTGAGACTTTGGCCAATAGGAGTATAGATGAGAATTTAATGATCAATTTTATCGCTATAGACATGGGGCCATCTTGGATGGATCCCATCACAGCATATATTAAAGAAGTAACCTTGCCAGTAAATATGGTTGAAGCCAAAAAGTTAAAGTATAAAGTGGCTAGATATGTGCTAGATAAAGGAGTTTGTATAGGAGAAGTTCCAGGTCTAATTCAAGAAGTACATGAAGGATCGTATGGAGCTCACATAGTAGGAAGAACAATTCTGCAGTGAATAAGTGTGTAAGGATACTACTGGCCAACGATGTGGGCAGATTGTGCATCTTTTGCTAAAAAATGTGACAAGTTCCAAAGGCATTCCAGCATTCACAAGACTCCTCAGGTTGCTCTCACCCCAGTCACTTCACCTTGGCCATTTGCCATATGGGGAATAGACCTGATTGGTCCATTGCCGACCACCCGAGGAAGATTTAAGTACTTGGTTGTTGCAATGGACTACTTTATAAAGTGGGTTGAGGTAGAGTTATTGATAGACATGCCTTATGAGAAGGTTTACCAATTCATTTGGAAGAACATCATTTGTAGATATGGGTTGCCTTATGCCTTCATCACCGACCATGGAACGCAGTTTGACAACGAAGAATTTACATCTTATTGTGCTCGGTCCAACATCCAAAAATTACACTCTGCTCCAGGTCACCATTGGAGTAATGGGAAAATTGAAGTTACAAATAGAACTCTGCAAAATGGTTTGAAGAAAAGACTTGATGATACAAAGGGAAGCTGGATCAACAAACTACACTATGTTTTATGGCCGTACTGAACAACCCCGAGGACTGCAACTGGATAATCCCTATATATGTTAGCATTTGGGACTGAATCAGTCATACCTACTGTGTTGGGTCTTCCATCCCACAGAGTTTTATATTTTAACTCTCATGTGAGTAATCTAATGCAAAGGTTATATTTGGATATGCTTGAAGAAGTATAAAAAGATGCAACTCTGAGAAATGCAGCTTACCAGTAGTGAATAGCTCAATTTTATAATAAAACGATGAAGCCGACCAACTTAAAGGAGGGAGATTATGTGTTGAAGAAGGTGCTCCAGAAAAATAATAAACTTGAGGAAAATTGGCATGGGCCCTATCGTATTTCAACAGTCATCTGACCTGGAACTTATCAAATTGAGACTTTGATGGGGGAAGAATTCAAGAATTCGAGGCATGCTGGACATCTTAGAAAATATAACCAGTGATGTAATCAATTTCACTCAGTTCAATATCAATTTATCGTATCAATAAATGATCTTTTCCCCAATTTTTATTTTTCCAAATTTTTTGGCAGTACTAGTGATATGCACTAGCTACCTATACTTGATCTTGAATAAGCTTAAAAATTACTAGAAAAACTTCAAAAGGTTACTCGGCATCTCAGCATAAGCAATAAGTTTCTCGGCACAAGCATCCCTTGATTGGCAGCATACCAAACAGGTTATTACGACCTCAAGATGGTCAACAAATATAAGGATAAAACAAGATCTTTATCCTACTGGGAAAAGTGCAGGAAGAACATTGTGAAGATTCCTCAACAGGAATGTAAACACATATTCCACATACGCCTGGTCACACCACTGGTAACTAATACACAAAACCTAAGCATTTAGGTGTGTTAATGAAACCTTTGGAGACACATGGATAACTAGCTCCAAATTTAGATTCTAATCTAAGTATGCTACTTGAACCTATATATTCATTGGTAATTGATTATAAATTTATACTTTAATCTAAGTGTGTCAATAAAACTAATGAAAAAGAATAAATCATTCACATCAAGAAAACAACCACAATCAGATAATCAACAAGATAAGTTAACCAAATGCTTTTTCATTCATTTGAAAAATGATTACATAACTGTGTTTATAAAGGAAATACATGACAATATTCTAAAGAGGATTTCCACCTAAGCTTTGGAAACTAGATCCATGCCAGGTGGAGGGTCATCTAAACTATAAGGAGAATTAGTGAAATTAAAGTCTTGAAGCATTCTCATATTACTGATGCTTGGGCGATCTAGCAGATGAGGAGGTCGAACGATTTCCAGTTCATCTTACAGCTCATTGTCTCCCAGATACTTAAAAATCAGGCCCTGAGGAATTGTGTTAGAAGGAATCCAGTTAACATCTAGTCTAAAGGGAGGATCTTCAAGGTCTAATAACCTAGGATCATACCATTTCCAGAAAGGACTATTTTGCTCTACCTTCAACACTGTAAGATAATTGGTCCAACCCCATTTATAGCCTTCATTTTTGGACTATTTAAACCTAGCATCAAAATTCCCCAAAGATTCATTATAACCTTCCATATAGATCTCTCTAGGTTTCTTGTGAAACTGGAAGGTCAGCCTCTCAACTTGGTGATGTAATTTCTTCAGCACTCCATCCTAAGCTTGTAGCTGAGAAGAATGAGTGGCAAGTTGCTTAGAGAAAGTTTAAATCTTCTGGGACATCTCAGTAATTGTTTGGTTTTTGGTCTTCAATTGGGAAGCTTGGTGAGCGAGAGTTTGTTGAGTCCTAGCCTTATTTGTGGTATCTCGACCTGGTCTAATTCTTGCTCGAGAAAAATATACAGACTTGGTCTTTTTCAGTGCCTCCAATTCTTCCATTAACCTGAAATTTTTAGCCTCCAAGAAAGAATGACCTTCGTCAATAGTAGCAACAGCAGTAGAAGAAGACTTCAAAGAATTTAGCTCATCTCTTAAATTATTGTTCTCCTCCTCCAACAGCTTAGCAATAGCTCTGGTTTCCTCTACTTCATGGTTGAGGGAAAATTCCTGTCTTCGAAAGTGATAAGAAAATTTTTCTAAATTTTATTCAAAGCCCCAACCTTCACTCAAGGCCTTATACTTGTTCTCATAGATATCATGCAAAAGATCCTTGGCCTCCTTATGCTCCTCGTGCATCTCTTCAATTATTTTGTAGTAGGCAACATTATTGGCCACTGCCCTATCAAGAAGGCATTTCAGATGAAGATAGGCTTACTTGGCTTGCTCAAACACACCTTCCCCGAGCAACTTCAGTACATTAATGACCAGCTTTAAAAAGTTTGTTGCATCTCTTGAGTAGCATAGAGTCGGTAGAGGAGAAGTATTTCGTTTATCCATGAACTATTAAAAGTAAGAAGAATATACAATCAACAACTGAGTACAAAGTACAGAGAAAAAAAAAGATTTATTTTCATTGATAAATTGTCAAGTACATACACGTCAATAGAAAGAAAAGAAAAATTATAAATACAGAAGAAAAGAAAAACCAAGGTTACTCAGAGAAATCTACACTTTCTTCATGTCTAGGGAAGGTTCAACAGAAGTAGAAGCAAGAGCAGGCAAAGGCAGATGGATGATAAATGGAGGAGCAAAGGAGTCAATATCTTAGTGTTGGTCAGCAGCATCCAACACAATAAAGGATTCACTTGAACCCCCGTCATCTTCAATCTCATAATCCATGTTGGGAGGAGCCCATGGACCATGTCTGAGGAAGAGTTCAGAATCTTGAGGGGTGTCGACCTCCACCAAGGCTACCGACCAACCATCCTTGAAGCATCTCTTTTTCACAAATTCAATTTGCAAAAATGCAGCCCAGTGGCTTTTTCCCATCCCCTATTGAAGCCAGCCTCCCTGGCCTTAGCTCTTTTGGACCTCTCAATAATGAATAGAGCCTTCTCAACATCCAAATCCTTCTGTAGCTTGGTGTTCTTAGCTTTTTCAGCATCCAAGTCCTTTTACATATCAACAACTGGGCCCCGAGCAGCCACTGCATCTTCTTTTGCAACCCTTAATTTTTCCTCCTATTTCTTTTGCTCATTGGCCAGTGCCTGTTGGGAGTCAAACACTGACTTCTTAAGATCATCAAAAGCTTCTTCAACCTCTTATAAAGAAGAATGCAAACCATCATCCTTCTCCAACATGTTGTTAAAGTCAACAAGAAACTATAAAAAGAAAACAAGGCAAGTTAAGATCAGAAATATCAAATAAAGAGATAAAGAATGCAAAAGAAATTACCAAAGTTATACTTTGAGCTGTACTTTCAGAACTTTTTGATCGGGACAGTGGAGCTACAGTACCCCTGTGGTCTGGAAAAGTACCAGACTTCATTAATTATCTAGCCAAACTAGGGCCAAGAGTCACTGGTGAGCCAGAAAAAGATAAATCAACCAACTCTTATTGGTAGGTGTTAGCTGAAGACCCTTCTTCCAGCCTAGAAGGGACACTACAGCAAATCCTATGAATGGTCATGCCCAGTGGGTCACGGTCGAAGTTCGCGACCAGCTAATCGTGAACTTGGGTCGTAACCAACTCAATATTTAGCGTGACCATATTTATTACCACACTAAATTATTGATGCTCTGGAAGTGATCACATACCAAATCCCTGACAACTGTGGGTCACGGAATTGGGCCGTGACCAGGTCGTGACCATCTTGGCACCAAACTCGTGCCAAAATTCCCTCCAAGCTTGGTCGCGGATGGGTCACAACCCAAGTCCATGACCCATGGCATGACGAAGAAGAGAGTACACACATTTAGGGTCACGGCTTGGGGTCGTGACCATTTCTGGGTGTGGGTCATGGCTATTGGCCGTGACTATACCTCATTCAAGCACTAGGGTTGCTGAAAAAGTGTCGCGCATAACACATTGAGGGTCACGGCTTGGGGCCGTGACCATTTCTTGGTGTGGGTCACGACTATGGGCCGTGACCATACCTCATTCAAGCACTAAGGGTTGATGGAAAAGGGTCGCGCATGGTGGGTCACGGCTCTAGGCTATGACCAGGTCGAAGAAGCCAGAAATACCTCATCTGCATTTTATTAGTCGCGTGCATGGGGTCACGGCTCTAGGCCGTGACCAGCTTCAGGTCTTAAAAAAAATAACGTGTTGCTTCTCATTTCTTATGTATAGTTTGTAAGGCTGTTAGGGCTCGTGCGATTTTGAGTTGGATTTCAGTTGGATTTGCAAGGGCTAAGCGATTTCAATTGGTTTGTATTTGGATTAACCCCTGGTATGTATTGATTCATTTTGATTTCATTTGTATTTCGTGATTTCTATCTAAAGCCCTAATTTCTGTGTATGTATGTGTAGATTTACGTTTGTTTGTGTGTATATGTGTGTATGTATAGATTTATGTTTATATGTGTGTGTATGTATAGATTTATGTGTATATGTACGTTTATGTGTGTAACTATGAACAAATAAATTATTTTTTGTCGATAAACCCTATATTGTATGTGTGTGTATGTATAGATTGTATATATGTGTATGTATAGATTTATGTCAAAAAAAATATTAGGGTTTGGTAAACCCTAAATAGTATGTGTGTGTATGTATATATTATGTCAATAAACTCTAGATTGTATGTGTGTGCTTGTATAGATTATGCCAATAAACCCTAGATTGTATGTGTGTGTATTTTTTTTGACAAAATATAATTAAATGGACTTTTAATGAGTAAAAAAATTTACATCCACCTTGTCGTGATTTTATTGGGGGTTATATGCGTGCCATCATATTATATTGGGGGTTATAAGCATGTTGTGACTTTTTGCAGTACAATATGTGTGTAAGTACTACAATATGTGATTTTTTACATTTACCTTCTGCAGTAGTGTTTATGCATTGGTTGTTTGTTTGCACTACAATATGTGTGTAAGTACAGTGTGAATTTCTGTTAAACTCTCTCATAATAAACCCTAACCAAACATGTTATAAACAATTACGGCGGGTTGTTGTTGGGATTTCACATATACTTTTAAACTCTCATAACTTTTAAACCCAAACCTTAATAGTAGGACTCGTATTCACGCCCTCGTACACTTTTCTCAGAAAAAATGAGGCAAGGTAATAATTATTGTCAACAAGAGTGGGAGAGGTTGCAATTAGACAGCACAAATAACTTTTTTATTAGTATGCATCATATAGAGGGTACTCCTATTTATAGGTATGGAAATAAAAATATCGAACAATTTAACTACCTTGTAAATCGTGGAGTTGATCTCCATCAAGATTACTTGTTCGATCGTATTCTATTCTCTCTACCAGAAAACTGGGATGATGTTATACAACATATATTTCACACACATAATCTCGACATAGCCCTGACCTTGGTTACGTTGTTGGAGAAGGCAGTAAAAAATCCACCCGTTATGGATACAACTACGTATACAGAGCATTGACATAGACTGTGATGTCTCGCGCCACATGCACGTAAAATTGAATCTTGCCAACAAGTTGAGAAATATTGGATTTCGAGTTCATGTCATGGATATCTACACATCAATCATAGATACCCTTCCTCCTAGTTGGACACGTGTAAAAATTCATAGGTTCTTAAAAAATAATACCGAATGGATGGAGATCAGACACATTGAACTTATCCTAAAGTCTTACTCTGAAAAGGTATCTATCTATCTATCTATATATATATATATATATATATATATAGTCATAAGTTTGATTAATTAGTTATAATTTAATATTATTATAATTATTTAGTCACTTATAGTTTTTCATTTTTGTAGATAATGTCGAGAGGAAACAACCCAATGGTACCAAGTGCCGAGGTGACACCACAACGAGGTTCACCATATCGTGCAGAACTCGGATTCTCAACACCAATGGCTGAGCAATTCACAACTCCACCAATGGTTCACTCCTCACCAATTCCAACTCCAAGTGCTCCTACGCCCCAATCCAACACTCCCGTTCCTTTAACGCCCCCATCCAGCACTCCTGATGCCTCCCGCTCAAATGGAAAGAAGCCTATTAGATTCTCCCTTCTCGGGAAAAACCAATGGGTGATAGGAATGACGTGCTTAACTTTAAAGCCCGGTGTGAAAAATAAATGTTGGAGTCGGTGGACCAGACAATTGGAACCTTGTTGATCAAGCTGTCAAAGATGACATACATGACCAACCTTTTAGGCATTTCTCATTTCCTGACAGTTCCAAGAATAGGGTTCCATCTCGGGTTGCTGAAGGAGTGAGGTTGGAAAAAACATTTCCCAAAAGAGGCAGCGAGCTCAGATATTTTGGCTTTGAAAGAGAGAGTGCCTCCTAATGTTGAAATGCCGTTGGATCAGTGGAATAATTTTTTAGAGAATGAGGCAAATGAGAAAAGTTGGTCCAGAGGGATCAAAACAAAAAAAGGGCGCAAAAAACTGATATCCATAGGTTGGGATCCAAATCATTTGAGGATTTGAAGAATGAATGGGGGAGTAGGACAAAGGATGGTCCAGATGCCGGTAAAAACCCAAATCAGTCCAACTTATTCCTTAATGCTCGATGGGACAAAGATAATAAATTCCTGCCGTACTTGGCTAAGACACTGGAATCAATAGAGGCCATCAGCAGTCAATCCGATTTGATCCCTACATATGAGTTTGACCTTGAAAATGATGCCCTGACACAGACCTTTGGAAAGGACAAAAGGGGGAGGACGAGAGGTGTTGACTCACATATGCCAAAAACTACACTTCAATACACTGTACCTCTTGTGGACGAGCTTTTTTCGGTCAAGAATTGTATCTCATCCCCAAAGGAGCACCAGTTGAATATCGATGGGGATGTCCATGAGATTAAAAATACCCTGGGATTATTGACAAATCAAATTGGGAAATTTGTGAACTTTTTTTAAAGTTATAGACCCCTAATGCCTCCTCAATGTTACCCTTACCCTACTCCTACTCAAGGTTTCACACATCCTTCCCCTCCAACATTCCCCTCTCAAATGCCTCATCCTCCAACATTCCCCTCCCCTGCACCTCGGCCAATCACGGTACTTGGATCATCATCAACAACTCACGGTGACTATGGTGAAGACTACTATATCAGGGACATGAGCAATTCGAGTTTTGTTGGCGTGTGCATACTCATCTCCGTAGTTCCTGGAACTCTAGTACATGGCCAACCTTTGGAGAAGGGTGAGGCTAAAATAATGGTCGATGAAATATACAACGGTTGCAGAGATGTACCTGTGTACGTTAACAGTGGGGATGGGATGGAATTGAGGAATTATGCAAAATCTTTTATTACTTGGTCAGTTTATCTGTTGGCCAACATGCAATAATATTTTCTTTCATTTCAGCTGCAATATTTTTTTTTTGTTTTAGTTGTAAGAATATTGGTTTTGCTTCAGTTGGAATGATATTTTTTTGTTTCAGTGGCTTTGTTTCGTTTGTAATGATATTTTTTTGTTTCAGTCGTAAGAATATTCTATTTGTTTCAGTTGTAATAATATTTTTAACCTATTACCACAGGACAGGAATTTGAAGATTATTACATGAATTTCCCATAATACAATGAGTGGATGGGAGAGACTAACCGAATATCAAATAATCATGTGAAAGGGCGTTTATGAATTTGTTAAATAAGCTTCCAAAAATTTTAAAAGTGAGAAGATTCCGTATCCGTGCACTCATTGTATTAACGAAAAATATAAGTCATGGAAGATGTTGAGTTGCATTTACTAAAGTGGGGAATCTGTCAAGACTATATAATATGGACATACCATGGTGAAAAAGTTGTACCTTATGTTCCAGAAGAATTACTGGCACCCGATCGTGTAATGGAACCCCAAGGAGTAGAAGTGGTACATGATTCACCAACACATCGTCCATTGACCGACTTAATTGATGATGCTTACAGACTCCACAACCATCAAAACCATCAACCTATGGATATAAATAATGAGCATTATGACCAAGTAAATGAACAAATTGATGCTGAACTACTAGGAGATCGAGAATACATACGATTGAAAGCCGATGTGGCTAGACCATTATATAAATATTGCGATGAAGATCGCTAGGTATTATATGCAATAATTAGTTTGCATAATTTGAAGAGTCAATTTGGTTTGTCTGGGAACAGCATAACCGGAATTCTTAAGTGGTTTAAAGAAATTCTCCCAAAATAGAACACGTTACCAGACAATTATACTACCATGAAGAAGAGTTTGAAGGGTTTAGGTTTGAAATACAAAACTATTCATGCTTGCAAGTATGATTGCATATTGTACCGGAATGAGCACAAAGAGAAAGATGAATGTCCTTTATGAAGTGAGCCTAGATATGTGGTTTGTGAGAATGGAAATGACAAACATGCAAAAAGTCGCAAGTGCTCGCAAGTCCCATAAAAGGTTTTAAAATATTTTCCACTTGGGCCATGCTAAAACAATTTTTCAATGTACCGTGGATAGAGGAGGCCATAACATGGCATGCTCGATGCGAGGTGGGTGGGAATTTGATGCGTCATCTGGTTGATTCACTCATCTGGAAAATTTCAAATGTACAACAACATGAATTTGTAAAGTAACCGCGCAACGTTCGTCTTGCAATCTCAACCGATGGGTTTAACCCTTTCGGTAATTTAAGTACTTGTCAGAGTTATTAGCCAGTTCTATATGCGCCTTTAAGTCTTCCTCCGACATTATGCATGAGAAAGGAGTTCACATTATTATCTTTGTTGATAACCGATCCGAAGGCTCCCAGTGATGACATTGATATATTCTTAGCACCATTAATCTAAGAACTTAAAGAGTTGTGGGATAAAGGTGTGACGGTGTTCGATTCTCATAAGGGTGAAGAGTTCACACTTACAGTAATGGTGATGTGGGCGATCCACAATCTTCCTGCTTATGGGACCTTGTCCAGTTGTAATGTTTATGGTTATTATGGATGTCCCATATGTGGGGAGGAAACTGAAGCCTATTGGTTAAAACATAGTGGTAATATGATTTACACGGTTCATCATAGATTTTTGCCGACCAGTCACCCTTTTAGGAATGACAAGTCTAACTTTTTGCATGTCGATCACGAGTGCAGAACGGCACCTGTTCGGCATTCTGGTCAGCAAATTGAGGAGAAGGCGGTGGTTGCATCTGCGGGGAATAGATACGTAGGCAAACACCCCCAGTTTGTAAACCTGAAGCGTAAAGCTAGGGGGATCCGAAGACCCTAGTAAAGAGAAGCCATGGTCCAGGCGATCAGTATTTTTTGATTTGCCGTATTAGAAAGATCATCGTGTAAGGCATATAATTGATGTTATGCACACAGAGAAGAATGTTGCATAACATTTGATAGGAACATGTGTGGGTGGATCTTAGTCCAAAGATGGAGAGCGGGCCCTCCGAGATCTACAGGATATGAAAATAAAGAAGAGATTGTGGTTAAAAAATGATCCAACGACAGGAAGAATTTCTATCCCCCCGACTGCTTTCACTTTGACTACTAGTGAGAAGAATATCCTCTTAGACGCATTGTTCAACTTGAAGACTCCAACCGGTTATTCTGATAATTTACGTAGGGTAGTAGGCTACCAAGAAAATTACTTGAAACAGTGCAAGTCTCACGACTGGCACGTAATCATACAATTAATCCCTCTGTTATTTCGGCATTTCTTCTCTGAACACAAAGATCTCCGTCGGGTAATTATTCAAATCAGTTTGCATTTTACCCTACTTTGTGCAAAATTGGTAAACATAAGGCACATTAAAGCTGCAAAATGAACTTTAGCCGAGGCAGTTTGTGTATTAGAGAAATATTTTCCTCCGTCATTCTTCGGTATCAGTATCCACCTGCTTGTGCATTTATTCGATGAAGCTTTATTATGTGGTCTCGTGAGGTATCATTGGATGTATCATTTTGAGCGCTTGATGAAAACCTTAAAACATTATGTAAAGAATACACGGTATATTAGAGGTTGGATTGCGGAAGAATACGTAACGGTGGAATCATCACTATATGCGAGGGAACATATGCCAGAACAAGAGATGAGGAGGTTTAATCCTCATGGAGAATGAGTGATAGAGGAACCTGATGAGTTTGAGGACGAATTGTCATTTAGGAACCCTAAAGAGGTGAAACTCACAAGCCTACAATACGAGCAAGCAACTCGTTATGTCTTCGAATCGCAAGATGAAGTCGAAGACTGGAGAGAGTGATTATCTACTGAATTCTTCTTCTTTGATTATATGTATTTTTTATTTTATGATCTCAACTCTACAACTTTTCGGTAGGAAGTACAAGAACGAAATTGTCCAAAATCAAAGGAGAAATTGGACGACAACTGACTTTAGGGCATGGGTGTCAAAATATGTACTTTTCACATCTTATGTGTGTGGTTATTTATTCATGTGTGGTAAAAACATGCCCTAATACAAATTCATTAATAAATGCAGCTTCTAAAAAGAGGCGATGTCTCTTCCAGACTTGCACGCGTAGCAAAAGGTCCTAGTTTTTGTGCGAAAGAGTTTAAGAAATTCCACACCAACGGTTTTGATTTCATTTCATATCCATATGAGGAAAAGTTTTTGGCGCAAAACAGTGGAATATCAATTTCTTCCTTAACCGCCTGTATCACTAGAAAAAGTGATAAAAATCCAAAGAATACGGTGCTAACCTATTATGGGGTAATTCAACAAATCCTAGAACTTGATTACTTGGATTTCACAGAAATCGTATTCTATTGTGATTGGGTAAAGGTGGAGGATACAACGAATGTTTGCAAAGTTGATCACGACTCCAAAGTTATTATGGTAGATTTATCAAAGCTGAAGACTAAAGACCACATAGTCGATGAGCCTTTTATTTGTGCCTTTCAGAACGTAAAGAAGGTATTCTACTCGAAGTGCATAAACGATGGCAATTGGTCTATTGTTGTGCATGCACCAAAGGGTATGACAAATGAAGTAGACGCATTAAAGGCTCCAAAAAAGATCAAGTCAGCTCTTGATGACAACCCTAATTTGAAGGATCTTTTAGTTGCTTTAGAGGAAGATTAAGTATCAAAATATTATTTTATCCTCATCAATCTTATTTGTATCCTATTATGATATTGACATTGTATTAGCACTTTACTTTAATGTATAAATGTCATCTACTTTTAAGTGTAATGTCCTGCTATTTGTGCAAATGGTAGGAGATTTATCGGTTCTTTTGTTTAGAATAGATATGTTTTCATTTATTTATTTCTATCGTTTGGATTTAGAGTGTGAAAACCTGAAACAGCTCCCAAACGGCCCCGTGAGAGGCACCAACACCTCGCACGGGACCAATGTAACTTGTAGGAACTGACCGTGTGGTCACGGGACTCTCGATTTGAGAATACGGCGATAATTTGAATATATGTAGACTTAGGCTTAAAACTTGGTGTCAGAGTGCGAAAACCTAAAACAGTACCGTGAGAGGCACCAACACCTCGCACGGGACCAATGTAACTCATAGGAATGGACCGCATTATCACGGGAATCCCGGTTTGTGAATACGTTGATAATTTGAAAATATCTTGACTTAAGTTTAAAAAATTGCGTTAGAGAGTGAAAACCCGAAAAAGCCCCCGAACGGCCCCGTGAGTGGCACTAATACCTCGCACGGGACCGACGTAACTCGTAGGAACTGACCACATGGTCACGGGACTCCTGATTTGAGAATACGGCGATTATTTGAATATATGTAGACTTAGGCTTAAAACTTGGCGTCAGAGTGCGAAAACCTGAAACAGCCCCGTGAGAGGCATCGACACCTCGCACGGGACAAATGTAACTCGTAGGAATGGATCACATTATCACGGGACTCCCGATTTGAGAATACATTGATAATTTGAAAATATCTTGACTTAATCTTAGAAAAATGATGTTAGAGTGCAAAAATCTGAAACAGCTCCCAAACGGCCCCATGAGAGGCACCAACACCTCGCACTGGACCAATGTAACTCATAGAAACTGACCGCGTGGTCACGGGACTCCCGATTTAAGAATACGGTAATAATTTGAATATATGTAGACTTAAGCTTAAAACTTGGCGTCAAAGTGCGATAACCTAAAACAGACCTGTGAGAGGCACCGACACCTCGCACGGGACCAATGTAACTCGTAGGAATGGACCGCGTTATCACGGGACTCCCGATTTGAGAATACGTTAATAATTTGAAAATATCTTGACTTAAGCTTAAAAAATGGCGTTAGGGAAAAAACCCGAAACATCCCCCGAACAGCCCCGTGAGTGGCACCAACACCTTGCACGAGACCAATGTAACTCGTAGGAACTGACCGCATGGTCACGGGACTCCCGATTTGAGAATATGGCGATAATTTGTATATATGTAGACTTAGGCTTAAAACTTGGCATCAGAGTGCAAAAACCTGAAACAGCCTCGTGAGAGGCACCGATACCTCGCACGAGACCAATGTAACTTGGATGAACTGACCGCATTATCACAGGACTCCCGATTTTAGAATATGTTGATAATTTGAAAATATCTTGACTTAAGCTTAAAAAAAATGGCGTTAGAGGGTGAAAACTCGAAACAGCTCCCGAACATCCCCGTGAGAGGCACCAACACCTCGCACAGGACCAATGTAACTCGTAGGAACTGACCGGATGATCACAGGACTGTCAGTTTGAGAATATGACAATAATTTGTGTATTTCTAGACTTAAGCTTAAAAACATGGCGTTAGAAGGCAAAAACCTGACACAATGTCCGTTAGGATCGTCTTCGTTTACTACACCGGCAATAAGATCGTGTCTTCGAGTATGAAATTAATAGTAGCAACCAATGGTGTGAAAGCGTCCGTTAACTAATAGGTATAGGTAGGTGTAATATATAACACTTTATATCATAGTTATATAAACATAATGTTTTTGCTAATTTCTTTTAGGGCTCCTCTTCTGATGACAATTTCAAGCACCATTGGCTAAGTTGGAAAGGACTTAATTGATGACATTATTATATCAGAGGGGGACTCTCAGGTATGGACCCTTACAATAGATGGCATATTCTCTTTTAAGTCTGCTTATGAATTTTTCAAATCTCATAGACCTGCTTCCTTAATTTGGAAATTCCTATGGTCTAGCTCCCGGCCTTTAGAATTATATAATTTCTCCAAAAAGCTTTTGTATAATGCTATTCTTATGCAATCTAAATTTATGAAATTGAATATTCAATTGGCCACTATATGTAGATGTTGTTATGAACATGAGGAATCTCTCTCTCACACTTTCTAAATTGTTATATAACAGCTTTATAAACTATATAACAGTTT
Source organism: Sambucus nigra (assembly GCA_949130495.1). NCBI lineage: Eukaryota > Viridiplantae > Streptophyta > Magnoliopsida > Dipsacales > Adoxaceae > Sambucus > Sambucus nigra. The sequence goes on along the minus strand of OX422218.1, from coordinate 408,523,166 downwards.
ATATAAAGTGAGTTATCGCATACTCATTTCTTAGTGTGCTAGAGTTAATAGAATTATCATACAACTATCTGGGCTACTTAAAATGATGTCTGATTCACAGTGGGAGAGGAGTGGCATGGCAGTCATTGCTGAAGCTATAGATAACCCCCTAGTTTGATAATGTTTTTCCAACAATTACATTTCCTTTTTTGTGTGTTGTCATCATGATTATAAATCTCTAGTGTGCCGTAATACAATTACCGTCGTAGACATTAATACTCTCCATTTCTGATAAAAACATTACTGATCTCTATTTTTGATAATTTTCTATGTTGACTTTAGGAAATTATAAAGTGCCGTGTGGTGAATTCTACAAGTGAATTGCATAGAATCCTGCTTTCGCTGTCTCCTATTTTCTAGGGCGCGAACACTAGGAAAACAATAGCATTTAACAATGAACTCTTATGTTTATTTCATCAGAAAAAGCACTCGTGGAATTAACATTTGAGCTTCGAACAGAGCTAGAGAATCCTGCATCAGATGTGACTAGTCTATTTACCAAGATTGGTTTGTATTCTAATTTCGAGAAATAAAAAGCATAAAAATATTTTACAAATATTTTGCTCACAGGTGGTGTATTTTATTTAACATAATGATTTATATTTTTAGAGTGCAAAGATAAGATAAAAGACAGAAGAAAATTTTGTATCCAAAAGTTCCCGTCTAAATTAACTCAACAGCTTTAAACCTTTCATAAGAAGTTTGGTTCTTATCCATAAGTTCCAATCTTCCTTCAGGTACTAATTTATTAACTTTATGTTCTGTTGGTTAATTTATAAGGAGTTTGAATGTGTACTGCTGATTGGATTTAATAGAACTTGATCATTGATCATAAACTTTATTTACCACTGATTAGGAGTTTGATTATGTATTGTTGATTAGATTTATTAGGAGTTTGATTGTGTACTACTGACTCTTAAAATCCAAATCATGAACTTATTACTCCTTCCCTATTTTTTCTAGGATTAGAGGATGAAAGATTCTAAAATACATTGCATAAATAACAACTTTACAACTGTTATGTTTTTTTCTAAGTATATACCTTCTCCAATTTTGTCTCATGTGTTGGCCTCGAATTACTCATGTTTTTATGTTCATCCTGATAATTTCATTCGAAATACTGAGAGAAAATAGAAATTTTGACTTAGATGTATCACCCCGAGAACGAGAACCTAAACCTAAGTCGGTTATAATAAGTAATGAAAATTGGAGCAGGTATATGCTTATGTTACAATACACAAATGCAAACTATTTGCAAGTTTATGTAGTTAATTTAAACACTCTAAAAATGATGAATACTTCACTTCCAAAGATATATTAGACAGACATATAGTTACAAACCTCGGACGGGACCAGTGTAACACGGGACTCCCGGTTTGAGAATATGACGATAATTTGCATATTTCTAGACTTAGGCTTAAAAACTTGTCGTTAGTGGGCGAAAACCCGAAACAGCCCTCGAACTGCCCCGTGGGTATCACCAACACCTCGCACGGGACCAATGTAACTCATAGGAACTGACCGTGAAATCACGAGACTCCCGATTTGCTAATACGACGATAATTTTAAAATATCAGGACTTGGGGAAAACATGGCGTTAGTGGGGAAAAACCTGAAACAACCCCCAAACAATCCCGTGAGTGGCACCAACACCTCGCACGGGACCAATGTAACTCGTACGAATTGAGAGCGCGATCACGGGACTCCCGATTTGAGAATACGACGATAATTTGCATATTTCTAGACTTAGGCATAAAAACAAGGCGTTAGTGGGGGAAAACCCGAAACAGCCCCCGAACGGCCCCATGAGTGGTACCAACACCTTGTACGGGACCAATGTAACTCGTACGAACTGACTGAGCGATCACAGGACTCCCGGATTGAGAATACGATGATAATTTGCATATTTCTAGACTAAGGCTTAAAAACAGGGGGTTAGTGGGAGAAAACCCGAAACAGACCCCGAACGGCCCCGTGAGTGGCACCAACACCTCGCACGAAACCAATGTAACTCGTACGAATTGACCGCGCGATCATGGGACTCCCGGTTTAAAAATACGACGATAATTTAAAAATATCAGGACTTAGGCCAAACATGGCGTTGGTGGGGGAAAACCCGAAACAACCTCTGAACGGCCCCGTGAGTGGCACCAACACCTCGCACGGGACCAATGTAACTCGTACGAACTGACCGCGCGATCACGGGAATGTCGGTTTGAGAATACGACGATAATTTGCATATTTCTAGACTTAGGCTTAAAAACTTGGTGTTTGTGGGCGAAAATCGGAAATAGCCCCTAAACGGCCCCGTGAGTGGCACCAACACCTCGCACGGGCCCAATATAACTCGTACGAACTGACCGCGCGATCACGGGACTCCCAATTTGAGAATATGATGATAATTTGCATATTTATAGACTTAGGCTTCAAAACTTATCGTAAATGGGCGAAAACCCGAAACAACCCCCCAAACGGCCCTGTGAGTGGCACCAACACCTCACAAGGGACCAATCTACTCGTACGAACTGACCGTGCAATCACGGGACTCTCGGTTTGAGAATACAACGATAATTTAAAAAATATCAGAACTTAGGCAAAACATGGCGTTAGTGGGGGAAAACTCGAAACAGCCCCCGAACGGCCCCGTGAGTGGTACCAACACCTCGCATGGGATCAATGTAACTCGTATGAACTGACCGCGCCATCACGAGACTCCCGATTTGAGAATATGATGATAATTTGCATATATCTAGACTTAGGCATAAAAACAGGGCGTTAGTGGGAAAAACTCGAAACAGCCCCCGAACGGCCCCGTGAGTGGCACCAACACCTCGCACGAGACTAATGTAACTCCTAAGAACTGACCGCGTGATCACGGGACTCCCGATTTGAGAATATGACGATAATTTCAAAATATCAGGACTTAGGCAAAACGTGGCGTTAGTGGGGGAAAACCCCAAACAGCCCCCGAACGGCCCCGTGAGTGGTACCAACACCTCGCACGGGACCAATGTAACTTGTAGGAACTAACCGTGTGATCACGGGACTCTCGTTTGAGAATACGATGATAATTTTCATATTTATAGACTTAGGCTTATAAACTTGGCGTTAGTGGGCGCAAACCCGAAACAGCCCCCGAACGGCCCCGTTAGTGGCACTAACACCTCGCACGGGATCAATGTAACTCATACGAACTGACCGCGCGGTCATGGGAATGTCGGTACGTCGTATCCAACAGAGCAAAGGTTGTGGGGGCAGAAGAGATGAGGGTGCCCAACAAAGGGGATCATCTTTTGATCGCTTAAGCAAAGGGTCGGCCTTTGAAAGGTTAGGCCCAGTAAATGACCTAAGGCAGAGGTTATCAAGATCAATAAGTATATAAAGGTCACAAAGGGAAGATGGGGAACATCGGCCTCATCATGGCCGACACCAGCAAGGCCGAGACAGGGATCAAGAGGAGGTCAACAGTCGACGTCGTCCAGCTGCTGGGGAACCCTCAGTCCACCCCTTGGAGGTGGCTGGGGACAACCTCGGTCAAGCCGATCTATAAAGGACATGGAATGACTCCATTCAACGCCTTGGAGAGAAGATAAGGGACCTCATCAAAAGTCGAGACCCGCTACAAAGAGTATTTTCAGAGGGCTCCCCATTCGTGGCAAAGATAGTGAACTTCCCAACCCCTGCCAAATTCAAGCCACCTTCGGTGTCTCCCAAGTATGATGGTAGTACAAGTTTGTGGTGTACATTTATTCAATTCCGAAAGAGATGAAGTGTTGGGCCTTCTCCAGGACTTTGACAGGAGCTGCACACATCTGGTTTACCTCTCTTCTGAAGAACTCAATTAAGAACTTTAAGGTCTTGGCTGAACGTTTCATTCATAATTTTTATTTTGGGGTAAGACCTTAAAAGAAGACCACTCATCAGCTGTATGTCAAGCAAGGCAAGAATGAGAGCCTAAGGGACTACATTGCTAGATTCAACAAAGAAAAATTGGAGGTTGAAGATTACGAAGAGAATATAGCCATGACAGCACTCATTGGGGGACTCCAGAAGGGAAAGTTATTGTGGAAGCTTGTTGAAGACCCTCCCAAGTCCATGGCAGAGCTATTGGCAACTGCAGGGAAGGTCGTGAACACTGAAGAGGCCATGGCCGCAAAGTATGAGGATGAGAACAGAAGTGGCAGCGGGAAGTTCCAAAGAAAGAAAGATGGAAAAAAGAGGTCTGCAGATGACAAGTTTTCACATTATACTCCTCTAACTATGAGCTGCGAACACATCCTCAATGAGATCAAGAATGAATGATCTGTGAGATAGTCGTAGAAGTTGAAGGCCCCTCCGCACAATAGGAATAAGAACCTGTGGTGTGAGTTCCACCAAGATCACGGCCATGTGACAGATAAGTACTTCGCTTTGAGGGATTAAATCGAGAAGATGTTGAAGTCCAAAAAATTGAGGAAGTATGTCAATAGTAAGGCTCCCAAGAGGGGAAAAGATGACCCTAAAAAGAAGATAAACAACAGATGTCGATATGACACCCCAGCAAGAAAAGACAAGGACTCCGATGGTGATGACGAGGATGATCCAGATCTCCCACCAAATGATGAAAATGCCCATATAAAGAGGGTTGGAATGATCTCCTTCGGTGTTAACACTATATGTGGAGGACTAAAAGGGGGTGGCTCTAAAGTAGACGACCGTAAAGCTCATGTGGTAGAGGCTAAGGCAGTGACAAAAGTGGAGGTTGTGAATCTGGCATCTTCAGAAAACAAGCAGAAGAGGAAGAAGGTAGATATGGATACTCTTATAGTTGGATTCTCCCAACTAGAATCCAAAGGTATCCTAGATCTGCATGATGACCCTCTGGTAATTACAACAAGAGTGCATGGATGTGAGGTACAAAGAATCCTCGTAGATGGAGGAAGTTCAGCGGACGTAATATTTTGGCCATATTTTAAGAGTCTAGGCCTCAGCAGAGCAAGACTGGTACCATGTCATCATCCTTTGATGGGCTTCAGCGACGAAAAGGTACATCCATTGGGCATTTATGAGATGGATGTACGAATGGGAGACGAATGGCCTAAGAGGTTGAACAGGAAGATCAATTTTTTCGTTATGGATGAAAACATCTTCTCGGCCTATAACCTCATCATAGTAAGAGTAGCCCTTAATGAGTTTGAGGCCGTGCCGTCGACGGTCCACAAAATTCTAAAATTCTTGACCCCCTATGGGGTAGGGGAAGTGAAGGGTGACCAGACCACGGCACGAGAATGCTACTTCAACTCGGCTGAAGAGAGAGAGGCCCATAAGAGGGCAACTACCACAGGGATGAAACAAAATTGAAGAAAGGAGAGGTCACGAAAGAGGTAGAATCCATTGTCCTCAATGAGAAAGAATAAAAAAACTATCCAAATTGGCAAGGCATTAAAACCAGGGATCAAGGAAGAGATGATAAGATTTTTGAAAAAAAGACAGAGTGTCTTCGCTTTGAGCCATGCAGACATGCCTGGCATCGACCCAGGGTTTATGTGCCATAAACTCAATGTAGCAGAAGATGTTAAGCCAATCAAGCATAGGCGAAGAGTTTACTCCAGAGAAAAGTATGATGTCATCAGGGAAGAGGTCAGAAAGTTGGAAGAGGCAGAATTCATCAGGGAGGTCATATACCCAAAGTGGTTATCAAACGTCGTCATTATGCCCAAAGCAAACAGAAAATAGAGGATGTGCGTAGACTTCACCGACCTGAACAAGTCTTACCCTAAAGACAACTACCCCTTACCTCAGATAGATCAGATGGTAGACGCCATGGAAGGGCATGAACATATGAGCTTCATGGATGCGTATTCGAGCTACAATCAGATCTTCATTGATGTTGAAGACTCGGAGAAAACATCATTCATCACAGATAAGGGGACTTATTGTTATAAGGTCTGCCCTATAGCTTGACAAATGCAGGGGCCGCGTATAAACGTCTTGTAAAAAAGATATTTGAAGATTAAATTGTCAAGACCGTGGAGGTATATGTAGATGATATGTTGACTAAGAGCTTGGAAGTCTGCACCCATGTAGCAGACCTGGAGAGAACTTTTAACACCATGGACTCATAGAGGATGAAGTTCAATCCCTCTAAGTGTGTCTTCGGAGTAAGAGCTAGAAAGTTTCTTGGGTTCATAGTCAATCAGAGGGGGATTGAGTCCAACCCAGAAAAGATCAAGGCTTTGCTTGATATGAAGACATCGAGAACTATAAAAGACGTTCAAAGGATCATCGGAAGAGTTACAGCGCTCAACAGGTTTGTTTCCAGAGCTACGGACAAGTGTTTTCCATTTTTCAAGGTCCTTAAAAAGGCCTTAGAGTGGGATGAAGAGTGTGACAAGACCTTTAAGAAGCTCAAGTCCTACCTCGGATCCCCACTGCTCTTATCTTGACCCATTTTGGGAGAGATGTTGTATGTCTATCCAGCAGTTTCAGAGTTAGCTATAAGTGCAGCCATAGTACGGGAAGACGATGGGGTACAAAGGCCTGTATACTTCAATAGTAAGGCCCTTCAAGGGTCTAAACAGAACTATCCTCGGATGGAGAAGTTGGCCTACGCTTTGATACACGCTTCCAGGAAGATGAAACCCTATTTCCAAGACCATTCTATTGTCATTCTCACTAACTCCCCACTAAGGCAAGTCCTCCACAAGCCTGAGAAGTCGGGCAGATTGATGACCTCGTCCATTGAGTTAGGAGAGTATGACCTTATTTATAAACCCGAGGTGGCCATTAAAGGGTAGGCACTCGCAGACTTCATTGTTGAATTCAAATGGTAAGAGGCTGAGGTTGAGAATAATCCAGAGATTGCAGAGGAATCAAACAGTAATGTCTTTCGGGACACGAAAGAGGTTGTATCTGGCAGAGCCATAAGAGGAGTGGCTGAGAATGAGGAAGACAGGTACCTTTTCAACCAAGGAACCCTGTCAGAGGGTTACTTCTCTTTAGATGAAGATGTGTAGAACCTCTTTATTGACGGGTCTTCTTGTGAAAGTGGAAGCGATGTAGGGTTGATACTGATAGCTTCGGATGGTACCAACATTGAATATGCACTAAGGTTAAACTTCAAAGCATCGAACAATGAGTCAGAATATGAGTCCTTGATTACAGGCCTTTCCTTAGAAAAATCCTTTAGAGTTGGCCGACTCCTACTTCACAGCAACTCGAGGGTATATGAGGCCAAGGACGATAGGATGGCAAAATACCTGAAGAAGATAAGAATGATGCAAGGAGGATTAGAAGAGTTAAAGATAAAGAGGGTCCCTCAACAAGATAATAGTCATGCAGATGCATTAGCAAGGTTGGGTTCAGCAACAAGGACAGGCATCAGAAGGACAGTACCAGCTAAAATCCTGCTCAAACCGACCATTGAGGATGAAGAGGTTGCCAGCTCTTGCCTCAACTTGAACCTAGGAGACTCATGAATGGACCCCCTCATCAGATATATTAGAGAGGGAAAGCTACAAAAATCGAAGCTGGAAACGAGGAAATTGAGGTACAGAGCGGCAAAGTTCTCAATAATAGGAGATGTCTTATATAAAAAAAGGATTTCTACTGCCTCTCCTCAGATGTATCCATCCCACAGAGGTCCCCCTCATCTTATAGGATATACACGAGGGTTCTTACTCCAGTCGTATAGGCAGGAGACCTTTAGCTAAGAGGATAATTATGCAGGGAAACTGGTGGCCGACCTTGGCTAAAGACACTGCAGCTTACGTGAAGAGGTGTGACAAGTGCCAGAGATTATCCACTATCCCTCATCAACCTCATCAACCTATGACATCGATCAGTTCCCCTTGGACATTTACAGTATGGGTGTAGCCGATCGGAGGGCCCCCCTTTTTAAGATAGTCTAAATCTTTAACAAAAATTTCCTTGTTTACTATGCGGAAGCGTTGTGATGGTTCAGTTAAAACAAAATTTTAATTTCTATCTAAATTAAAATTAAACACAAGTGAAATATGATGAACACACACACTAATTTAAATTTCACTTAATCCATATTAATTCATCCAAGTCCTAGAATTTGCCTAAGTCAAATTTATCATAATTTCCAAATTAGCCCAAACCAATTTTAACACATTAAATTAATGACTTGAATTAACTACATTTACCCTCGCATAATTATGTAGCACCAAATTAAACATGAGTAGTGATTAAACCCCAATTTTATCTTGAATTACCTAAGCATGCGTTCTAGGTGAGTATAGCAAGATAAAATAAACAATGAAATCACTACGCCGCGATGTACAAGGAAAAATCCAAGATGGGAAACAACCTCGGATGGCCCTAGCCTCAAATCCACTAAGTACGGAATTACATATACAAGACAGATGACTTATTTCCTCAACTCGAACCCTCTCAAGCCTTGACGCATCTTCTTGCAAACACCTCCACTTAGCGAATAACCCCGGAGCTCCACCGCGGTCTCGGAATCCACCGATCGGACTTTATGTGGTCACCGTCACCCGAACTAGGAGCCTTTCTCCAAGTGGGTAAATCACTAAAACGTCTTCTTCTTTGTGGGATTTAGAAGCAAACTGAAACTTCTCTTCAAACTAATGTAGAGATAAAACACGGTGCCAAACTCCAAGCAAGATGTATATATATGAACTTAGATAAACAAAAACAAGAGTGTTAAATGATTTTCTCCTTGAAAATTAACACTCAAAACCAATGACCTTTTTCTAAAACAATTTTTCTCTCAAACACTCTCTAGAGATTGGTAGGATATGAAAATTTTAACCTTGAAAAAGTTATTCCCACACATAGATATTCAGCAAAAAGTAGTGGGGTAAAACCAAGTGGGAAAGTGGGCAAAACTGCTTAAAACTGCCAAAAACATGTTCCCGCCAAATCTCGTTCAAACGACATTTCGTTCGAACAACATTCTCGTTCGAATGAGTCTTCTAACGAAGTTCCAGTATGAACTCGTTAGAAGCTCGTTAGAAATCTCGTTAAAACGACCATCTCGTTCGAACGACATTTCGAACGAAGTTCCAGTATGCCATAATGGGAAGTCGTTGGCAATCTCATTTGAACGACTTGTGGTTCGAACGACAATCTCGTTCAAACGACACTTCGAACGAACTCACAGAATGTTCAAAAATTCTTTTTAAGCCCAGAAACTTTTATATACTTTATATATAAGTTTTAATAGAAACCATTCTAAAAACAAAACGCAATTTTAAAAACCTAACACCCAATATAAATTGTTCCAAGCTCCTATATATATATATATATATGTAATGCATTCATACCTTGGGAGCATGGAACCACTGTTGATGAAATTGAAACGAAGCACATAAACCACGACATTTTGATGAAGCTTTATACACTTGGCCGCTACGTCTTCAACAAACACGTCATAGGCTTGAAAGATGATCAATATACTCTATCCTATGACTCAAACGTTTTTGTCCGGAATTGAGCCAAAACAACAAAGGACTCAATTGGAAATTGGTGTCCTTACAAATCTCCCCCTTTGGCTATTCCGGGACAAAAACTATACGAAAATCCTAAAGGGCCGTCAAGATCACTAGACTCAAAAACAATGTCCCACCCAAAATAAAAATACAATGCTTGACTCACACAACCCAAGGATCAATATCTTTGCCGATGTTGAATGTTGCCATTTTTAAGTATTCCTGCACACTTAAGCAAACTATCAAACGCATAGGGAATATCAAAATATTAAATGCAATTAAATAATTACTCCCCCTAAATTAATTCTCCCCTTTATCAAACAAATGACCTACTTAGAAAGACGTCTCCCCCTAAGATAAATCTCACCCAAACTAAGATACGAAAATAATAGGATTAGATACCATTTCTCGATAATAATAGGATTAGATACCATTTCTCCCCCTATCATTCTCCCCCATTTTGTTCAGGAATAGACAAAGGCTAAAGAATCAAAACAGTAACTTATCTTCCCCAAATAAGCAAGGGATAAAAGAATGGGATAACAAGCTAAAACATGTAATTGTGCAAATAGTGATGAGATCGTTAAAGCATATGGGCAACAAAGGTTCAACTAATCCAAACAATAACATCGGATACCAACTAGGATGCAATTAAATGATATCAATATGATATATAAATTATTAAGCATGTGATATCAACAAAGAATGCAATAAGATGGATATCAAGTATGAATTAAAGCATATATGGATTAGAAATCAAGGCAAAGACTAAACAAAAATATCAAATATATGTATACATAATATATACCAAAGAGACTCAAGTACACATATATAGATATAAACACACAAATGACACACACAAAATATAATAGGAGTCTTTCACAGTCGTATGGAAAAAATGTGTCATATGGAAACGAAAGTGTTGGGGTGTGAACTAGTAACGATTAAATTTAGACCCAATCACTTAAAACATGTTCACGGAGTTCTCAATTGATTGCAAACTTCATCACATTTGAATATAACCTCTTGTGACAATATAGATTGAACTCAATGAACAAACATACACAATGCATACAAGCCTAGCATATTGATGATTCTACAAACCAATAGAGTCATGACATGAAATAAGCAACTAGGATAAACTGACATTGTGCAAATCGTTGATATACCATCCAATCTCCCTCAATAAGCATTTATCAATTTTGAATGAATATATCAATCAAACATAGGCCTTGGCAATTATTTTTCTTTTTGATGTCATATTTTCTGTTTTTAAGCCTTTGGACCACGTATTTCTTTTAGGTCCATTCAAAACGGTGGCTTACAATCGCAAAGAATCACTAAGTCCTTTCGGAGCCCTTCCCCGTGCACATTTATATTTATCATGTTTTCATTTTTCACACAAATCTCACGTGCAACAGATTTTGACATGCACTAGTCCTCCTAAGTCACAAATATGTAGATGACAAGATTGGAAGGAGAACACATCACATAGCTCAAATATACATATGAGGTTAAAATTTCTAAAGAGCCCGTGCATGTGTGAATAGAGGCATATAAAAATAGAATCCATTTAAACAACACAAAATCCAACTACTCCATAAAAATATGGTAAAGAACATTTTAAGGATTGACAGTCTAAACCAAAAGTTCTAGGCACCTGGGAGCGTTAAAGAAGGTATTCAAACACAAATATATGCCACATAAAGTGTGTCAAACAAAAATACACACAAAAAAAATCTTTTTGAGTTTTAGAAATTTTTAACCAAAAATAAAAAATATATACTCAAAAGACAAACAAAAATCATTTGAATTTTTCATTAAGCTTAAATTACCAAGAGCTAAAATCCGAATGATAAACAAAAATCTTTTTGTATTTCTCATTTGATGCAAACAAGATGAAGGAAATATAATACAAAAGATAAACAAAAATCATAATTCTAACATGTGATAAGCATGGAGCATAGACTAGAAAATGATTAACAAGCATACATTTAGCATGTGAATATAGCATGAAGTACAAATGCTAAAGTATGCAAACACGAACACATTCATCCTTTAGATTTAGCAAGGGAGGAAGCATGTGAAAGTAGATGAGAATCAAAAATCCTATTTTGCAAGGCAACCAAGTCGGATTTCCTAACCCAAATTAATGAAGAATGACTATCTTGGGTTGTAGGAAATTTAAATACATTGGTTGCTTTACGTTGGGATTTTCTAGGAATTCGTTTAAGATCAAAACAAAATTTCCTAAGATGACCTTTTCGACCACAATGTGTAGAAGTAAAAATATGTCGAAAAGATTTACCTATGGAGTGATCTCTAAAAGCTTTCCTAGTAGATTCTCCTAAAACTTTGGTTTTGGCTTTATGAGTAGATTCATTACAAGTATTGAAGCCTAAACCACAAGTGTCATTTTTAATTTGGACCGTTCCTAATATTTTATCTAATTTTTCCGAACGACACTCCAAATCAAATTTGACATTACTAGAGTCTTTTAATTTATTTTGCAATTCTAAAATGTTAGGCTCTAATAAAACATTTCGCTCTTCAAAAGCAAGAAGCTCCTTTTTCAAGGATTCCATTAAACCCTTAAGGCTATCTCTCTCGCCTTCTATATATTCAAGCTTCTCTAGAAGAGCTTTCTCTCGTGTCCTAAGGTCTTCAACCAACATACTATCATCAACGACCTTGACACTCTCTCTTAAACTAGCTTCTAACTTCAAATTAGCTCTTTTCAATTTAATAGATTCTTTATAAAGTTCTTGAAAAGCATTTTGAAGTTCACTCAGATTAACCTCTTCTTCATTTTCACTCTCTCTTTCTTCTCCACTCTAACTATCATCAAAAACAAGGGAATCAAAAACTTTGACCTCAGAAGTGTCATGACTTTGAGTATCTTCATGAGAAGATTCACTTTCGGTGCTCACATGACTAGCCATAAAAGCCACGAAATTTGGCTTAGTGGGGGAATCGGGTCCCTCTTCCTTATCACTATCACTATGGGTCGTATTATACGAAATGGGTCGTTTACCCTCTTTCCTTAGTTTAGTGGGGTACTCAGAAGCCCTATGGCCATAATCCTCACAACCAAAACACCTATTTGACTCGTCCCTATTTAAATTTTCATTGATAGGTTTAGGGATCTTCTCGACTCTGTCATGCTTAGAAGTTTCAAATTTCTTAAAATCATTTTTAAATTTATCTTTGTTAAATTTAAGAAATTTTCTAAATTTACGAGCAAACAAAGCTTTGTCTTCCGAGTCACTATCACTCTCGCTCTCTACTACTTGTTTGACCTCTTTACGGGATTTTAAAGCAATGCCCTTTTCAATTTTATTTTCAGTTTTAGAGGGGAACATGTCTAGTTCATAGGTTTGTAAATCACCTACAAGCTCTTCTAATTTCGTAGAGGCTAAAGTTGGTAAAGAATTTGAAACGATCACTTTTGGAATAAATCTATCGGGTAGGGACCTTAAAATTTTCTTTACAACTCGATTGTCGGGTATTTTCTCTCCCAAGTTAAAAGATGAATTAACAATATCTGAAAGTCTAGCATAAAATTCATCAAAAGTTTCATTATCGTTCATTTTGATGGTTTCAAATTGAGTGGTGAGGTTTTGGAGTTTAGAAGCCTTAACAACACTAGTTCCTTCATGAGTTAGTTGTAAAATATCCCAAGCTTCTTTAGCGGTTTCACACGTCATAATACGTCGGAATTCATCCGGTGTGACCGCGCTAAACAAGGCATTTAAACCTCGGGAATTAAAATTAGAAAGTTTAAACTCATTCTCAGTCCATCTATCGGCCGGTTTGGGAACACGTTCATTTTCAACTAAATGAGTTGGTGAGAACCACCCGTTAACAATAGACATCCAAACTCTCTCGTCAATAGATTTTAGTGCCGATTTCATACGCGCTTTCCAATACGTGTAATTAGAACCATCGAAAATAGGAAACCATTTTAGCCAAAAATTATTTAAAGATCTTTAACGAAATAATTTATCGCTTTGGCTCTGATACCAATTTGTAGCCGACCGGAGGGCCCCCCTTTTTAAGATAGTCTAAATCTTTAACAACAATTTCCTTATTTACTATGCGGAAGCGTTGTGATGGTTCAGTTAAAACAAAATTTTAATTTCTATCTAAATTAAAATTAAACACAAGTGAAATATGATGAACACACACACTAATTTAAATTTCACTTAAGCCATATTAATTACTCCAAGTCCTAGAATTTACCTAAGTCAAATTTATCATAATTTCCAAATTAGCCCAAACTAATTTTAACACATTATATTAATGACTTGAATTAACTACATTTACCCTCACATAATTATGTAGCACCAAATTAAACATGAGTAGTGATTAAAACCCAATTTTATCTTGAATTACCTAAGCATGCGTTCTAGGTGAGTATAGCAAGATAAAATAAACAATGAAATCACTACGCCGCGATGTACGAGGAAAAATCCAAGACGGGAAACAACCTCGGACGGCCCTAGCCTCAAATCCACTAAGTACGGAATTACATATACAAGACAAATGACTTACTTCCTCAACTCAAACCCTCTCAAGACTTGACGCGTCTTCTTGCAAACACCTCCACTTAGCGAATAACCCCGGAGCTCCACCGCGATCTCAAAATCCACCGATCGGACTTTATGTGGTCACCGTCACCCGAACTAGGAGCCTTTCTCCAAGTGGGTAAATCAATAAAACGTCTTCTTCTTTGTGGGATTTAGAAGCAAACCCAAACTTCTCTTCAAACTAATGTAGAGATAAAACACGGTGCTAAACTCCAAGCAAGATGTATATATATGAACTTAGATAAACAAAAACAAGAGTGATAAATGATTTTCTCCTTGAAAATTAACACTCAAAACCAATGAACTTTTTCTAAAACAATTTTGCTCTCAAACACTCTCTAGAGATTGATAGGATATGAAAAGGTTAACCTTGAAAAAGTTATTCCCGCACATAGATATTCAGCAAAAAGTAGTGGGGTAAAACCAAGTGGGAAAGTGGGCAAAACTGCTTAAAACTGCCAAAAACCTGTTCCCGCCAAATCTCGTTCGAACGATATTTCGTTCGAACGACATTCTCGTTCGAACGAGTCTTCTAACGAAGTTCCAGTATGAACTCGTTAGAAGCTCGTTATAAATCTCGTTAGAACGACCATCTCGTTCAAATGACATTTCGAATGAAGTTCTAGTATGCCATAATGGGAAGTCGTTGGCAATCTCGTTCGAACGACTTGTGGTTCGAATGACAATCTCATTCGAACGAACTCACAGAATGTTCAAAAATTATTTTTAAGCCCAGAAACTTTTATATACTTTATATATAAGTTTTAATAGAAACCATTCTAAAAATAAAACGCAGTTTTACAAACCTAACCCCCAATATAAACTGTTCCAAGCTCCTATATATATATGTAATGCATTCATACCTTGGGAGCATGGAACCACTGTTGATGACGTTGAAATGAGGCACATAAACCACGGCATTTTGATGAAGCTTTATACACTTGGTCGCTACATCTTCAACAAACACGTCATAGTCTTGAAAGATGATCAATATATTCTATCCTATGACTCAAATGTTTTTTCCGGAATTGTGCCAAAACAACAAAGGACTCAATTGGAAATTTGTGTCCTTACAATGGGGGATTGACTTGGTGGGACCATTGCCAAGGGCTGCGAATAATTACCGATTTCTGATAGTAACAATTGACTACTTCTCCAAGTGGGTAGAGGTTGAGCTGATGATCACGATTACAGAGTAGAAGACCTTTCAATTTATCTGGAAGAACATCATATGCAGGCATGGTCTTTCGAACACCCTCATCTCAGACAACGGAACCCAGTTCAAAAAAATTTCCTTGGATAAATATAGCGAGAGAGTCAGGATCAAGCAATTTTTCTCTTCTCCAAGATTACCCCAAGCAAATGGGCAGACCGAAGTCACGAACGAACAATCCTCGATGGTATTAAGAAGAGGTTGGAAGAGGCAAGAGGGAGATGGATGGAAGAGGTTTATGCAGTATTATGGACCTACAGAACAACGGCAAGGGGATCAGGAGTCGCCATACCTGCAGAAGTAGGACTCCCGACTCACAAAATTCAGGCCTACGATCTCAAGAAGAATGGGGAAAAGAGAAGGCTTGACCTAGATTTGATCGAGGAGAGAAGGGAAGACGCTGAGATCAGACAGGCAACCTACCAGTAGAGAAAAACAAAGTTCTACAATCAAAGGGTGAAATCAAGACCTGTAGCTGTAAGAGACCGGGTACTGAAGAAGACATTGAAAAAGACAAACAAGCTTCATCCTAATTGGCATGGCCTTTACAAAGTTATTTATGAGGTTGTGCCCGGTTCCTACCGGCTAGAAAATCTCGAAGGGGAACCTTTCTCCAATCCACGAAATACTGATCATCTGAAGAAGTATTACATATGATTTTGTAATTATTTTTATGTAAATGTATCATTTTATAAAGAGAATATTAATGAGAAAAGCAGTTCATGTGTCAATTCTTTATTTCATCATGCTTTAGTAGTGAAAAATCTGAGGTGAAACATCATATTTGGATGACCTCAGACCGTAAACATCATTAATTTGGTGAAAATTTAAGGGGATAACATCTTAGTTTGATGACCTCATACTTTAAAACATCACAATTTAGTGATAAGGTCTAAGGTGAAACATCATATCTGGATTACCTCATACCTTAAACATCATTAATTTGGTAAAATTTATGAGGGTAACATCTTAGTTTGATGACCTCGGACCCTAAAACATCATAATTTGGTGACAGAGTCTAAGGTAAAACATCATATTTGGATGCCCTTGGACCTTATACATCATTAATTTAGTGAAATGTATGAGGGTGACATCATAGTTTAGTGATGAAGACACCATTACATTGAGACTTCAGACCTTAATACAAACACCATTGCATGATATATAAAACTATTCAAAGGAGCATTCATCAAAAGAAGCAAAATCCTCTAAAGAGGATGATATAACATGAAGTTAGAATTACAAGTCAAATTGTGCAAAAGAATGTTATCAGGGGTTATAAACAGTTACAGATAAATAAAAATTATAAGTAAAAAGCTTCACAAATTATGGTCTAAGTGTCTGCAGCCGCAGGGTTGGTGACCTCGGCACCATCATTTCGTCCGAAGTTGGTAACCTTGACCCCATCATCTTGAGGGTTGACATCCTCAGTCTCTGTAGCTTTTGGTTGGGAAGTCTCTGAAGGATCAGCAGATTCCTCCTTAATCTCTTGTAAGGCCTGAGCGAACTGAGGGCTACCATAGCCAAGACCAATGAAGTTCGAGGCTGTCAAACTCCCTGACTCTTTTTCTTTAATGGCCGCCCATTTGCTAGTAGCTTTAACACCTCTTTCAAGGTATTCAAAGCCGAAGCTTATAAATTCATCAGAGACCTTGTAGTCAGCCAAGATCTTTTCAGAGGCATCTTCAAGGGAAGCTTTCACTGCAGCATCAACCTTCTGTTGAAGAGTGTCATCCTTGGCCTCCAAGGCAGAGGTATGTTCTTTTTAGAGCTTTGTTATATCCTTCTCCCTCTGCTTCACCTTGTTCTCAAACCCCTCTAAGGCAGCCTTTAAACGTTTAACTTCAGTATTTAGAGCGGCTCCCACCTTCTGGGCCTCTTCCCTTTTCAATCAGGGGAAGCTTTCTCAGGGTCCAGTCAATAAACTGGTGCATGGACAGGACACCCTGCAACACAAAGTCAGAGGCATGAGATCAAGACAGTCCAATTTAAGGACGAGGTTACACTTGGGCTAAAAAAGTTAAAATCTATACCTGGATAGACTTGTGAAGGCAAAACTCGACCAGTAGAGGAGTATCTATAGAGCGTAGGAAACGCTTGTTAGCATCAGTCATCGTAGAGCCGATGGCATCCATGGCCTTCAGACCATGATCTATAAGGCTATCACTGATCTTCAGCTTCTCCAGACGAGCAGCCAATGAGTCATCAGATGAGATGGGGATGGCGCGATCACTCTTTAGAGCTTTGCTTTGCCTCTGATCCTTGGGGGCAGCGGTGTTGGATTTCCTCTTCTTTATAGCGTCGGCTTTAGAAGTACCGATGTTTTGCCTTGGTGGAGGAGGAGGAGGTGCATTGAGCCCAGCTTTGTTCACCAGCTTAATAATACTTGGTGCAGACATCTCCCAGAAGTCGTCTGAGATCCTTTAGGGGCGTTCTATAAAAAATAAGTCTGAGTTAGTAAACCAGAGACATCAAAATATCAGAGGTACAACTTAACAAAATAAACACTTACGATGCTCGGCTAAAGGACTTCCCCCCAGGCCAGTCTCAGAGAGGTAGTGGGGGGTCATCAGATGCTCATACATGACCAGCCAGCCAAGCTCCCCCTGATCTTAAAGGTATTTAACCTTTTGTAGGTTATCTTGGCTTAACCCAGGGTCAGCTTTGGCAGCCAGTGACAGTTTTCCCCACCTTAGAGGGGTTTTCGGCTCTAGCAATGAAGAGAGAGCACAGGTACCAAATTCCCATGCCCCGAAGATAAAAAAGTATCGTGGTTTTCAATTATGATTTTAGGTTTGGGTAACCATCAATATATTCTTATCAGACTTCCTAGCTAGGAAGTGGTAGTAGCTCGGATGGTTTCTGGCCGAGGATGGCACGTAGCACCCTGTGAAGATCCTACTAGGAAGGTCTGAGTTATGGACCGCCCTCCATAGGATGATGGCTCTAATCATAACCCTCCAAGCATTGGGGGATAATTGGGAAGGGGCCAGGTTAATATTGGATAATATAGCCCTAATTATTGGATGAATGGGGAGATGAAATCCAAACTTAAACATCTGCTCATACACGCAGATTTCCCTAACTTGACCACCAAAGGCCCTCTCATCCCTCAGAGGTCTCCTAAGTTTGATAGAGGGGCCTATGGAATAAAGGTTCCTAAAGGCTAAAAGTTCAAACTCATTGGCAGTACTCTCTATCTCGGCTACCTCCGAGGTGTCAACGTCACTTTCATGACCGGCATCCTCATCCCTGGCAACGTCGGCCTGGGCAGGCTTAGGGGCACTATCATGGAACCTTTGAGCGAGCTCAGCCCCTGTGGTGGCCGATAGGGTAATAGCATCAGCCACACTCGGCCCCACAACTGCACATTAAAAGAGGTCCGTGAAGTGCTGGAACCATTATGGGATGAGGCGCGACTTTGGACCTCGGCCAGATCAGGGACCTGATCTTGCCTAATAGAGAAATACATTGCCTCTTGGAATGAATTTACGGACATAGGGTTTGAGGTGGACGACTCAGACTCAGACATGGGAGAGGGATCAATTAGATACTCTGATGGCTCAGCTGTCTCAGCTGGTTCAGGGTATACCACCTTCAGAGGTGGGGGAAATATAGGTCTGAGAGGAAAGGCATCAACCCTACGAGCTTCCTCTTGGGCTAGCTCTATTTGCCTGATTTTGGCAAAGGTCTTATCTCTAAGAGAAGGGAAATCCTCAATAAGTTTATAAAAAGGTTTGAACATAAGAAGACGACCTTACACTTGGACCCTAAACCAAAATATAAATAACTTCACTCAACCTAACTAAGGATCAAACTAGGATTTTGAGCAAGAACCATTAAGAACAGCTCGAAACAGTCCATCAAAAAACTCATATATTCACCGAAAAACTTAAGCAGTCACCGAAACATGCAACAAATGGAAAAACAACGCTAAAAATGGCAAGGGAGAGGTAATAAGCAATACCTGATGAGATATGAGGTAAAGAAAAGGAAGACTAATAAGAAAAATCCATGAAATGCAGCCTCAATCAAGCTCTGGAAGAGAAAGAAAACAAAGAAGGCTCAGGCGGGAGAAAGAGAGGAATGAAGAAGAAAGAGAAAGAAATGGGGTTCAAACCCTTAAATGTGATTGCACGTGTCCCAAGGCCCATCATTGCCTTGGGAGCCCAAAAGGACATCATCACTGCACCTGCCCAGCACGTAACCCACTTCAGCAATTGACACTTGTCAAAAAAAAAGGTTAGCACCAAAGGAAGAACAACCTCGGAGTTATATACCCCTTAGTCACCTATTTCACATAGGTAACTAAGGGATAGGGGTGATTGATATGCCCAAAGTGTACCTGATAGCTCGGAGGCGCCAACCTCGGTAGCAGGACGATCGAGGTAACAAGAGCTCAAGACTGATGATCAGAAGTCTCGTACTACATAAGGTCGGCTAAGGCCGACGTAACTAGTTACTCCACAATCAGGCAATAGCCGAGGTCTTCATGACTCAAGGGTTCAATAATCCATCAGGTCACCCATAGCCAACATCACATCTACTTCATACATCAACCTCGATTGGTCATCAGCCAAGGCCAGCAAGGACTTAACCACCATTATTGTCATCATCGACCTGGGCCGACGTTCCAACTTCTCCTACCTAACCTCGGCTATGCCGACGTTACAACTCCCTCTATCTAACCTCGGTTAGCCTACCTGGCCAAGATCCTCATGAATAACCTCGGATAAAGCAACAGTCAGACTTAACCAACCTCGTACTCTTCCAGGCCGAGGTTGCACCCGTCAGGGACAAGGCCAAGCATTTATAAGCATATGTAAGGATAGGAACACGTGGAAAAAATCAGTTGTAACTTAATTAATCCCCTCATATGGGGGAATATTTCATCATCATTCTCTACATGTGACAGTGACAGATGTCTTCGTTGGATTGGCTAGATCAACACACACATGCTCATTGCATGCATAGGGGGTACATTACACCCCCCAAACACTATATATACTTGTATTCTCCTACCTTGAGGGGGATCTCAAAATTATAACCCTATCTAAACTCTATTAAATTATACAGTAGAGAGAGAAAGCTTGAGAGATTGTATCCATGGCCATTAGTGCCCTATTTTAGTGACCTTATTCACTCACTTGTACAGTGGACGTAGGCCTAATTGGTTGAACCACTTATATATTGGTGTCCATCCTCTTCTCCTCATCTCAATCTCTTACATTTAGTATATACTTGAACTGCCATTGTTATCACTGATTTGAGCTTACAAACACCTTGAAGGGTGGTGCTATTTCCAGCACCATCAATGCTCGTTGTGGAAATGAAATGATCGCAATGAGTACAAAATTACTTTCATACAGTTCCACCAGTCGTCAATCACCTTGTGCCTATTCCTCGGGCTTTAGGTGTTACAACTTTCTCAAAATGAAACTATTCCCACTACTTCTTTATACCCCATATTGAAGGTGGGTTTCGGGGATCTCATCCTAGTTCAAAATAATACTCGGTAGGACAACATACCGACGCGGTCACTATCTAATATTGTAAATCACCCAAGGATATAAAAATTTATTTCCTTCTTGACAATCCGTTCCATACATTCGAAGGAACTCGTTACTCATCTTTTTTATTGCAATCCATCAAAGAAATTTACCATCTTGACTCTTCTGCTACTGGAATCGTCGGCTCGGCACCAAGCTTCTGGTTGATACCGTTACTCCAATCGATCTATGTATATAAATGGTGCATGTGGGGGCTACTAATTATTTCCCGCTCTACACCGACTTCCACTTATAACTCCTCTCATTAAGTGGTACTTAATAACCCTCTCTTCCTTCGGCGTATACCAAAAGTTCCATCCCGTGCACCATTCACCACGTGGTGCACATCTGGACTCTTAATACCTTATTGACATCCTCACTCTATTTACGCGTAAGCCACCCTCAACCTTGGATTGGGTGGGACTTCACTTCAAATCTCCCATAATAGTAAAATATTTGTCTTCTCAAGGGATACCCCCTTTTAAATGGCTTCCCACTGCCCTTCAACCAATTTTGTACGTGCTACTCTTATTGCACATGAATCTATAGATTGTCGTCCTTCTCACGACGCTTAATCCATTCTACCGCTACTATTTCATTATTTCCACAAGTAAGAATTCCACCCATCTATGCCTCTTCTTTCGGCGATCCTGACATCAGCAAACCGAGGTGTCCATACACCCTATAGATCATGCAAACGAGTTTTAAACATCACATACGCTTCATAAGTACTCCAAACTCTTTATTGTCCCTGCATTTGCAACGTGGCTACACCAATTTGGGTATTCTCAATCACCCCTGAGTTTGAAATTCTAAATCCTCATAAACATCATTTCATCCTTCAACCCACTAAAATAAAACAAAATTATCAATACTTCCTTACCACACAAATGGATCTACTGGCCTTATATCGTAATTTCTTCTTTAACTTCCCGTTATAACTACATACTTCCCTAACGATCGAGGTACCCAAATCATGGACGAATGGCCAAACATCTCCTTACTACCAACCTTATGCTAAGTTTCATGCGTGGGATGTCTCGCAAAGCGAAATCCAAATAAGGAACCCCCTCCCCCCCCCCCCCCGATACAATACTTCCTAGCATTGTCGGTCATTGAAATCTGTTAGGCCTTCAGTCCATAACATGTACCCTATATTCCCGTCTCTTGACACAAAGTTACACTCCTTCCATAATTACACTTAAACAAGGAACTCCTTTCGAAAGACACTGTCTCTTAACATTCATAGTAATCACATTCCATAAACATCATGCAAATATAATCGGGGCTCTCAAAATCCCATCCCCAGACGTACAACTATGAGTATTAACTTCCAAGTCTATAAAGGGTGATATAACAATGTACTCTTCTTATTACCACATCCTGAGCGTTAATTATAATAACCAGCTAAATTTTTCCTCTGAACAGTAAACCAAATACACTCCGATTTATATCAATAAAGTCCCTACACATATCGGGAACAAATATCCGAGACCATTATACTTTTCGAAGTCTCAACAATATATATATATATATATATATAATCGTGAGCCCGACCCTCTCGCGGATGGGACCTCGCTAGAACAAAACATTCTACACCAAGGTAGTAACCCCGATAGACTTGCAATATTCGTACACTATCTCTATAAGCATATTATAAAACCATAATTAGGATAATATCATACTCGTATAACACAACACTAAAATGAGAAATTTCAATAAAGTATATACCACTATCGATACACCCATTCATCCTTTGCGGATAACACGAAAGGTAACCCCACTATACCAGAGGAAATATTCACATAAATAATAACATTGCCGAGATACTCACTAAACTCGTCTCTCATGCGAATATAGCAATAATAAAAATGTAGTAACTCGTTCCTGACACATACAACACGCATCATCATCTGAGGATATAACTCATACTTCTCTCTTGCCAATCTCCCTGGTTGTTCAAATGGTTCGTGGACTTAACACACCGGTCCGTACTAAGCCGAAAATTTCAATAATTATTGCCTTTGCTAGGCACCATACCCTTATCCCTATACTTGCTTCGAGAAAAATTTTAAAGCACGGGTTTTACTCCCCACAAAATACCTCTACACATACTCCACCTATCTCCGGTCACACTGACCATGTTAAGGTTGTCCTTCTCTCGGATGTTGGTAGTCTCGACTCTAATGGCTACCTTTGTTGTTCCTTTAGCTTTGATGGCCCTAAGGAACACGCTACTGGCTTCGATAACTCTTACTGAAATCACCATCGCTCGGTAACAATTTAGTTATCCTAATCATTTAAACGGGTCCCTTGATTGGTCTCCCCTTCTGGTGCTTCACCAACATCGTTTCCCCCAGTCTTACTCTATCTGAATTCTTCGATTCTTGTAGCTCCCCACACAAGGAAGTGTTTACCTCCATATTAACATAACGCGACATTGTTACCATCTGCATTGATCGTCCAAGAAGAATTCCCCAGAAGTGCTAACAATTCCTTTTGTAAATTAATATTTCTCTTCAATGTCCTCTTCTACATTGCACCTACTTCATCCGGTTTAAGGTTCGCTGATTAATTAAATTTCTTTTCACAAAGTGACCTTTGTCCGACACTCTTGTGTGAGTTCAAAACAACGTTTGCATCTTATCCTAAACATTTGATGAAGGTATTTATGGTTAGACTGTACCTATGCTCCTTCTCCTGACAAAACATTCCACTCTAAGTGTGGGGGTTGCCTCACACCATTGTAACTCTGATCTTACGAGCTAAGAAAAAAATTTACCCAAAATTTTCATTCCCGATTAGCCATAGACATATGCCCGTGCCTTTGTATATTTTCCCTTCGTTGGCTAACACACGCCATCTCCGCATTTCTAGTATTTCCACTACTGTTTCTCTTCAATATTTCGTCCGACTCTCTCCCAATCCAACCTTGCTGGGTGAGTCTAATTTGACCCCACTTTTTACTATAGTGGCACCTGGAAGTCATAAGTCGCGCCTTAGCCGTCTTTACCGTCCTGGCCTTCCGTACCATAATATGGGTGACCTCAACTACGGTCATCCTTCTTTAATAAATCAAATAACCTCAACTGATCTTTGCCTTCGGTTGTCTGCCCGACTGTCTTCGCCTGACATACTGCATTGTTCGGAACACAAACACACCCGAATGAAAATAAGATTCACTATCATATACAATATAGCAGGAGAACGAAACCTCACCACAAAAATCAACAATCCTAAACATAGGTCTCTATATCAAAGAAAGCTACGCTGGAAGCATAATAAGCCGCACAGATCCTAAAGGACACTTGATGCACTGATACCACCTATGACACCCCGACTAATTAAATACCGAGTAGCTACCCCTTTATGAAATTAATACATAATATCAAGTTGATTCAGTTGTAGCATCACTGTCGAAAACATTTAATTTATTACTAGACACCTAATATTTAAAAAGAGAGATGCCAAATTTTATTAATTAAGTTAACAAATAACCAAGAATTAAATCACTACCCATCAATCGCATAAAAAATCTCATATGAATAACCAATGAAATGAAATCAACCGAGTCTGGAGTAAACACTCCAATAATAATAATGCCAAAGTAAATAAAGTCCCGATACAAGAGTCTGAATAATTAAACCAACATCTGAAATAAAACTGAAAGTCTGAGAATGCTATCTCTAAATGGAAATGGGTGACATGCCCTACCAGATGAGTAATCCTGGGTAGAATTAAATACAGAATGTGGAGGCGTTTAATACTGAGATCATGTGACTTCCACAGCAGCTACATCACGTCAATGTAATGAAACGCCTATGGTTGGCGTCCCTGTGGCTGGGCACCTAAAATGTTTTTACAAAATAAAATAGATTTGGAGGAAAACGGGTCAGAGCCCGAGGTGAAAACAATTTAAAACTTTAGCAAGTATTTAAATTACAATTAAACAACACATATTATAAACATGTTAGTTGCGTACTCTCACATGAGTTTCTCACCTCTTAACTAATGTGCACGCCTAACGTATTCCCTTAACCCATCCTAGTTATGTCGCTAACCAACTAGTCTGTACCACTCATGCTTTCTCATTCTAACATAGGGTATCTACTCGTAATACCCAAATAAAACATATTCATAACCCATATTCATGTTCATTAAATTACTTATCTCAAGTGTTAATTAAATTCTCACATTCTTAGTCCATTACAATATCTTAGTTATTCACATCTACTAAGCAACAGTGAACCAGTCACAAGTATATATATAAATCACTCACATTACATATATGTCACCCCTAGGCTAAGCTGCGGTGCACGCATACTCTGCTATCAAATCCATGTACATCACGTACATAAGGATCACGTGTTCCGAATCACTCAGGAACCGTCAGAATACAAATCACACATATTGGAGGTGAACATAGTTCACATACCCATGGGTCACGCACATACCTATGCTCCCATGGTCAGCTGACTTATCAACTCACAAATAAGTCATTCACAGTCCTATGTCCTTAAGGTACCAGTCTAAATCCCCCCAAAGTCACACAAGGATAAGAGGGTCCTTTTCAAAAAAAAACTAACCTCCCGTGATATCAAGTATGGTAGGTATGTCATTCACATAAGAAATCCATTCACTAGGCATTCACACAACCTTATTAATCATATTTCAATATAGATATTCACATTCTATCTAGTAAGTCTCGTATGTAGTAAGATTATCCCGAACATCATACGTAATTATATATTAAACTTGATAACTTTCTCTCGTCGTATCAATTTGAGTACCTAAACCTACCCCAAAAGGTTACTAGGCCTCCTATTAGTTTCTAATGTTATCTCAGTAACTTAAAGCCCCTCCATTACTGTTCTTATCCTTACCTTAGCATTTATTTCCATTATAGTTTCAATTCGAACGATTTCTAACCGTACCTCACTCAGTAGTCCCTCGTAAGTAATAGCATTCAAAACCCTAAGGTAATCCATTTTTTCGAGCTTCAACTAAGACCCTACTGACCTTAACTAAGTCCCACAATATCATATTAATCACCCTAAGAATCATTATCGGCTTTGGGATTTTCCTTACACCTTAAAGGGAAACAATTACCAAAAATCAGAAGAGGTCGATCGATCGACATTCTTGAGTTGATCGATCGATCAAACAGGTATTTGCCCATAATTTTCTTTAACAGTTACGGATTTCCTCATTTTACATCTCTAATTCTTCATTTCAACGTCCAAAACTCTCAATCAAATATACTAATCATCATACTAACATGTTTAAAAAAATTTAACATTATTAGAGTCATTAAATCATCCTCAATCAATAGTTTCTTGGATCAAAAGTCATAATTATCATATAAAACCCTAGTTCTCCTATTTCTTAAAGAACACTATATAATTCCTTACAAATTCATAATTCTCTACACATGGATCATGATTTCGTGGCTGCTAAAATCCCAGAAGTTAATCTACATACAAAACCTACCCAGATTATGATTTCAATTCTTCAAATCCATTCAATTATCATTATGCAAGGTTACTCTTCAATTCTAACCTAACATGGATGATATATGCACTAATTTATTGCAATTTAAATCACTTTACTGGTAATAAAGATTCTGATCCTTTGAAGTAGATGGTATAGAAATGCTCCTCTCTTTCCGAGCTATCCGATGGTGGTGACAGTGGTGCAAAAAGTCCAAAGATGGTGGTTCTCCTTTGGTAACTTCCTCCACTTCATCTTTAATGGACGTTTGTGAAACTTGGTGATGGAAACCCTAAGGATCTAACCTATTGGTTGATAAAGATTTTAAAATTTCATGGGTTTCTATTCACCAAAAATGGAAATGACTAATATACCCCCTCGGGTTGCTGGTTAGGCCTAAAAATGCCCTGGGACCCAAACAAAACCCCCGGCTAGTGTTTTCTGACTATCTCGACCCTTCCGGACACGTTGGAGCACTCAAAATGCTCATATGGATGACATAAAAATAAAATACTTTTAAATCCATTAAATTGGGTCTTGACACGACTGACACGCGCATCCCAACAAAATTATCGAAACTGTCGTATTTTCAACTCACGACAATTTTAATAAATTCAATAATCACATATTACCATAATCACTCAGTAATATGCAACATTATCATCATATTTAAATACTAACTCTCTTCTCGCTAGATATTTAAATTTTGAATTAATTTCCAATTAATTATCCCAAATTAATTTAATTAATCCCATAATTAAAAGCAATATTATTTAATTAATCTCATTATTAAAAGTCATAAAAATACGGGGTATTACATGGGGAAAAACTCGAAATAGCCCCCGAACGGTCCCGTGAGTGGCACCAACACCTCGCACGGGACCAATGTAACTCGTACAAACTGACCTCGCGATCACGAGACTCCCAGTTTGCGAATACGATGATAATTTGCATATTTCTAAACTTAGGCATAAAAACAGGGCGTTAGTGGGGGAAAACCCGAAACAGCCCATGAACGGCCCCGTGAGTGGCACCAACACCTCCCACAGGACCATTGTAACTCGTAGGAACTGACCGCGCGATCACGGGACTCCCAGTTTGAGAATACGATGATAATTTAAAAATATCAGGACTTAGGCAAAACATGGCGTTAGTGGGGGAAAACTCGAAACAGCCCCCGAACGGCCCCGTGAGTGGCACCAACACCTTGATGGGACCAATGTAACTCGTAGGAACTAATCACGCGATCACGGGACTCTCGATTTGAGAATTGAATTGATATGTTGAAAATTATAACTCATATATGCATTTTTCAGCTTGAATAATTTTTTTGTAAAACTACTTGGTTACTGATATCATTTTTTTTATCCTATCATTTGTAGGATTTTTGCACGTGGTACAAATGAAGGAGGCAATAGTTTACAACATGAATATTGTCTATATAATGTTGTAGACATTCAAGATTATGTTTTTTATGTGTTACGGCCATGTGGGCTTTTATTATTTAGTTTTATGGTCGTACGGACTTTTATAATTTGATTGTTAAATTTTATGGCCGTGCGGGCTTTATAATAAGCAGGTTTTACATTTACTGGGTTTGGAATTTCCAAAAATTAGAGGAAACTCTGCCCAATTTTTTTTTGGTTTGTGAATTATTAAGACGTGTAATATTTTTAAGTTTGTATATATATTAGTTTATTAACAACGTTCTCGATTCGCAGTTTGTGATTTTTTTTATTGTTTTGCCAATAATAAATATTTGTAACACCTCGTACGCGTCCAACGTTACACGTAGCAACCGACAGTGCACTCACAGGACCCCAAATTTTAGGGTGGTCACGGTTGGGGGTCACAGACTTGGCCGCGACCAGTTTTTTTCATTTTTTTTTCACGGTTGTGGGTCGCGAACTTGGGCCGTGACCAATTTATCACGGTGTTGGGTTACGGACGAGGGTCGCAACCTGTCACGGCATGGGTCACGACCCAAGTCCGTGACCATCTTCCGTGACCCCCTGCAAGCCGTGACCATTTTTTGGTCACGGACTTGGGCCGCGACCCACAAAATTGGTCACGCACGAAATGGTCACGGCCCTAGTCCACGACCCACAGTCTTGGTCAGGAATTTTGGCCGTGATTAATCGCCAGTTTTAGTGTAGTGGGAATCCTCTTTTTAGCCTCTTGATCTGGCTTTCATCAGGTTTCTCAGCTGGGAGCTTCTTCCCAATATCCCCTTATTGGATAGGGATTTTTTCCCAAGGTCCTCCTTATTGGCAAAGGGCTTCTTCCCGACATCTTTTTTACTTTTGGCTCCATCAATAGCTTATTTGGAGGAGCTAGTGGCAGCTATGTCATCCAAAATATTGGAAAACTTTCTCTTCCCCATGGCAGCAGCAAGAGGTAAGTCTGAATCTAGAGAAGAGGAAACAGCAGCAGGATCACCACTGCAAGATGAAGTGGTAGAGGATATGGAGATACGGTCTTGATCAAGGTTGATTAAAGGATAGGGTGCAGCTATAATTAGGCGAGCAACAAAGGAGGTGATGGTGTTCCTATACTACAACAAGTACGAGGCTGATTTGGTATGCTCTTCCCCAACTTTCTAATGAATGCCCCATATGAACTTCAACTCCCTAAGGTTGATGTCACTCTCCTTGGGACACTTTCTCTTTCAATCAAATGCAATTAAAAGTCAACAAAGTATACATCAGTATTAGAAGTTAGAAAAACATGCAGAGAAAAATAAATAAACAAATGCAACCTATCCCATTGCCACTTGGTGGGCACCTAGTCCCCTGGTACTCAGTATTCCCAGTCAAAGGAGCATGTTGCCAATTTTCAACAACTACTCCATGTTCGAAGTAATCTCTATGGGAGTTGGGAAGGTTAACTACTAATACTTTATTCACTGCCCTAGTTTTCAAATAGAAAGTGGTATCACTAGTTACCCACTTATAGCATAACATAATTTTTGGGATCCCTAGATGGGTCCCATGGAGTTGGTTTAATCTATAAACTCCATTAACTACCCTCCAGGTATTGGGGGCTACTCTAGTGTGGACAAAATCAAAATACTGGAAAAATTCAAGACAAAATGGGTTTGGTGGAAAGGTAAACCCACATTCAGCAATAAAAATAGAGGGAAACCAGTGACCCTCATCTAATGAAAAAAGATCAGTGGGAAAACTGGGATGTTCTAGTTCTACCCAAGAAGGAATATTCCATTCATTTATAAATTCATCAAGAGAAGTAACAGGGTAAATCATGATTAATGAAGAAGAAAAAGAGAAAAGAAAAAATACTTATAGAATTTAAGGATTCAACAAGAACTAAAGAACAGAGAGCGATCGCACAAGAGAGAGAGAGCTTGAAGACACAATGGCAGAAAAAACATAGAAATTTTGAGGTAAGAGACGATCATGGCTTTTCTCACCTTTATAGGATGCCTCGAAAATTAGAAAGGTAATGATTAAAAGGAAACGTCGATTCAACTGTTGGAGGCTAAAGACTTAAAAGACATATTTACCAAAAAACGATTCGATAGAGTTGTGGATAATTACAAAAATACCATCCTCATTATATGCCAATAGTTAAAGTCATTAAATTTACAAGTATGGAAAGTCGATAACTGACTAAGACTCAAAATTATCGCCCGATCAACTTTAAGAGCTAAATGTTCCATACTATTGTAAAATCCTCAAGCATGAAACATTGGAGGCTTCTATTGATATTAAAAATTATCCTGTTAAGTGGACCAATCATATATGAACACGTGTCATCCATCTGGGAATTTATCCAAGTCAGCAAGGGCAAGTTACCGACCAACTGAAGGAATACCGACCAGCAGGTTAAAGAAGACCGACCAACGCCAGGAATACCGACCAATAATGACAGCAAATCGTCAATAGTTGTAAACATTATGAACATTGTACAGATATAAATGCCCATGTTCTAAAGGCATTCCATCACTTAATATTCCAAATCTTGTACAACCTCAAAGGGCTATAAATACATTATAAACCCTACAACTAAGGGAGACGAGATAAACGAGATAAGAGGCAATTGAACAAGCCCAAAGCAATACACAACAGTGGACATAGGATTTTCTCTTAACCGAACAACTTTAAAAATCATTTGTCTCTTTTATTCATTTTTATCTGTGATCAATTAATTAGGACAGTCTAGTTTTTTGCATCAACAAGCATAAATGGTTACATGGAAAGAAAAGTGTTTACAAGATTAATATTATTTGAACAATCAATAAAACCTAGAGTTGTCATCCTCTAAATTCCCATAAAAACTTAATTTGAGTTTGGTGTCAATAAATACTCCCGAAATTATCCACAAAAGGTCATAAAAATGGCGCATACATGATATAGGAACAATATGAAGAACAATTAACCCATTAAAACTATCCTAAATCAGCATGCCATAACAAAGAAACTAATTAATGCATGTGAGTTCAACAATCTCAATCTAAATTAAATTACCTACAGAGCATGGTAAATAGCATGTATTTAATAAAATCAATTAATAAACAAAGAACCCTAATTAATTAAAGCAATAACATAATTTTTAAAGCAAGAAATAACAAGAACAAAGCTTGAATTAATTAGAGAATAAGATGAATAGTAACAAACAATAGCCAAAAATGCAAACAATGGTGGGAGGATGAGGAGCTCCCAAAATCCTACTCCAAACCCTAAATAAAAAATGAAAACTAAGAGAAAACAAGATATATACGAAAAAATAATCCACTTGCTATTTATATCAGGTGGTAAAAAATCCAAGGCAAATTTAGAACAAAAAAAACATCAGCATGAAATCTCTAATCATCGATCGATCGATAATCGTGAGTAAAAATTTTAATTTTTAAATAAATAATTATTCAGGATAACAAAAATATAGAACTCAACTCGGCATAATGGGCTTGCAAGTGAAAAATAAATAATACATAAATAAATTTATGGGCACGTGTGGTTTTAATAGAATAAAATGTCTAAGTGAAATAAAAATAATTGGGATGCGTTTTGGGGAGCATTATAAACTCGGTTTAGTGTTTTAAATATTTAGAATTGGTCTTGGGTCATAGGTATATGAGTTGAGGAGTTGTTGGGTTAGGCCCAACTCGGGATTAACCTTTTATTTAATGTTTAAGTGGGGGTAAACCACTCCCCCACTATCATTCCACAAAACCTAAAATAGCAGTTAACGGGAGGAAATAGGAGGAGGCCAAAAGAGAAGAAAAGGGGAAACCAAGGAAGAAATCAAGGGTTTTCAAGGGGCTTCTCTTCTATAGATTTAAATGCAATAATTTTCTTCCTTAATTTATGTTTCCAATTTATTTTTTGATGAATGTAATGACCCCTTTAATTTCTGGGGGGTAGGATTTTTAGCAAAATTTGGGATGTCATGATGAATTGATATAGAGATGGTAATTAATAGACTGAAATTGTAGATATATATGGAAAAATGGAAAAATGTTGTGGATTATGGTTGGACTTTTTATGGTAATTATAGAGTAATTACCTATACATATTATATGGGATAATAATATGTACTATTATGTATTTATATGGGCATACCAGTGGACCGTCCTATCGGCTTGGAGGGTCAAGCGTTCGGGTCGGGTACCACACGTCGGCATAGGTGGGCTTGACGATGTGTAGTCCATAAAAGTACTACATAGAGAGGTAGGTGTTGGCGTTGACCGTTCTTATATCACTGTTGGGTATAGGTCGTGTACAGGTGTCGGGCGTAGAGACCGCCCCCAACTTGTGTGTATTTTGTGATGTCCTCTTAGGATAAGGGATTCTTCCGAACTTGCTGAGAGAGCATGAATTAGACACTGACGGTAGATGACCTTGTGTGTCATATATATATAAAGGACATATATATAATTACCCGAACTTTATATAAGATAAACTGAAATATCTAAAAATGTGGACATAAATGACAATTGTAATTCTTTAATGCGTAATAGATGTTTAGGCCATTTATGTGAAAATTATGAGACTGAGATATTATGGGTATTTATAATTAAATGTTGTCGGTACACTTAAATCATTTAACCCTTTTATAAATTGACACGTAATCGTAGTCATTATTTGAGGACCCTTGGGATGTGAAACATATCACACTTAGATGAGGGGTGAGGTGTTAAATGCATGTGAGTGGCGAAGGAGAAATACTTATTTTGCATCGACTGTACTTCTGCATCATAAATCAAATAAGTTAATTCTTGCATACCACAGGCTCTGACCCAAATTTAAATCCCCCCCCCCCCAGGTTATTTTTAGACAGGGATACCAGGACTGTTGTTGTAACAGCCTAGAGATCTCTCGGTGCTTAGCAGCTTTCCAGATTATTGATTCTAGCCTAGGTGTTGCTCTTCTAGAGTATAGTTATTTCATTTGGAAAACAGAGTAAGGGCATGAGCCCAAGATTTATTTATTCATTTACTTTATGTTAAATTTGCGACACTTATTTGTTGTTATATTTATTATTTAGTTGGTGTAGGTTGAGTTTCTTTATTGTCAAAAATATTCATGAAATTTAATGTATCGTCCTTTAAATTAACAATATTTATATTACGTTGTGCTGAGAATGGTATTAATTGATCGACAAGCCCCATCTTCAGCGTATCGTGTCTGGCCAGCCTTTAGGTGAGAAAATAGGGGTTGTTACAGTTGGTATCAAAGAACGGTTCTAGTTTCCTTAGGATATATGTTTGAGCTCATCACGTTATGCGTTGCGTTCTTTGGTGTAGAGCCCTATGATTAGGAATCATTATATTCTTTCCTAGTCATTATTACCCGTTCGGGAAAGAGGTCAGTTTTGGAGAGAGAACCATAGATACCTTAGTGTGGTTCGCTTGCAAGAATTTCAAGGAGTTTGGGAAACTTAGTGTCTAGTAATTTTATGAAAGACATTTAGAGAATTTGAGGAAGTGGTAATGTACAATAATGCACCAGCAGGGGTTAGTTCGCGTAAACTAGGACCCACAGCGAGATGGGCATCGAATTTGAGATAAAATTATCTTGGAAAAAGATATTAGTGATAGAATCTATGGTAAAGGATGTGTTTTTCCTTATTTTGGAGTATGTAGGATATGTTTTGTGTGATATTGGAATTTAGTGTTCAGTTGGGTTTTGTTAGTACATTGGAGAGGTTGGGATTCATACTTGGGATAGTGTTTTACATTGGTTCACCGTGGGTGAGAAGGAGCAATCTTAGGTTGGTTAGTATATGTATAAAAATGCCTATGGGGAGGCTTATGCTTATTTTAAGGCGAAATTGTTAAGCTATGTCGTAGTAAGATAATTATCCAGCGATGAAACCTGCCTATTTATGTTGAGAGTATGCAAAGCAAAAGGAATTCGTATTTTAGAGGTATTTGGTTCCTTTGGGAGTATTAGAACTAGTGGTAGTCCTGACTACATGATGAGGTATACAATCATAAATGATGTTATTTTAATGATGATGTCATTGAAAATGGACAGTGATACACTTTATGGGAATGAGTAGGTTTGTGAAGCCATATAAATTGATTTAAAAACATTAATAGACTTAGGTCCTGTACCAACAGATCTCAATGACTGACAGAGTTGCATAGTAGTGTATTGGTAGGGTTCCTTGTTTGGATTTCGTTCGCGAGACGTCCCACACATGAAAGTAGTAAATGTCGGGAGTTGAGAGATGTCGGATTCTAGGACATTTTTTATTATTGTTCTTGGTACTGTCATATTGGTAATTTATCGGGCATTAATGTTTATTTTTGTGACAGAAAATACTAAAGGAATTGTGACACCTTGAGGTTAAATATGGTTAAATGGGTGACTATAGGTCCTGGAGAGCCTTGTGAATTAATTGAGCACATTATAGACTTGGTTCCTGGACTAACGGATCTCAGTAACCGACAACACTATATAGTAGTGTATTGGGAGGGTTCCTTGTTTGTATTTCGCTTACGAGACATCTCACGCATGAAAGTAGAAAATTTCGGGAGCTGGTAGATGTTAAACCCTAGGACATTTTGGTTATTATTGATAGTGTAATTAAATGGGTAAATTTATTTGGATTTAGTATATTCCTTTTGTGATATGATACTGTAATTGGCAATGGGAAAAATTTGAAAATTTACATTACAACTACATACATTTATTTTTATTTCCATTTCTTTTAAATCTTGGGCTGATGGACCTCAATAACTGACTGAGCCGTACAGTAGTGTATCGAGAGTGTTCCTTGTTTGGATTTTTCTTGCGAGACATCCCACGCACGAAATTGGCAAAAGTCGGGAGTTGGGGGAAATCTGATACTAAGATCATTATTTTTCTTTCTCATGTACATATATGGTGGTATATTTGGTGTATGGATATGTTTGGTATGAATGGTACAAATTAGATATATATGTATCATACATCTTTGTTAATGTTATGTATGTGTATATATAATGTGGAATATATGAACACCCCAGTGATGTTATGACACGATATGGGCGAGCCTTTTCTTTTACCTCATGGGATAGGAGTATGGAATAATTGATCATAAAAACTTGGTTTAATAACATGGATAAAAATATAAGGTTGGACCTTGGCTAATTCCGAGGACAGAATTCTATTATAAGGGGAGGAGAATGTAATAACCCGTAATTTTTTAATAAAATATGTCGACTAATTTAAATTTGTTAATTTAATATTAATTTGGGAATAAATTAAATCGGATGAATTTAAATTTAGATGAGTAAAAATTTTAATTTTTAAATAAAAAATTTTAATTTTTAAATAAAAAATTATTCAAGATAACATAAAGATAGAACTTAACTAGACATAAATGGCTTGCGAGTGAAAAATAAATAACACATAAATAAATTTATGGGCACGTATTGTTTTAACATAATAAAATGTCTAAGTAAAATAAAAATAATTGATACACATTTTGGGGAGCATTATAGACTCGATTTAGTGTTTTAAATATTTAGAATTGGTCCAGAGTCATAGGTATATGAGTTGGGGATCCATTTGGGGTCTAAAAGTTAGGTTTTAGGCCCAACTGGGGATTAGCCTTTTATTTAGTGTTTAAGTGGGGGTAAACCACTTCCCCAATATCATTCAACAAAACCTGAAACAACAGTTAACGGGAGAAAATAGGAGAAGGGCCAAAAGAGAAGAAAAGGGGAAACAAAGGAAGAAATAAAGGGTTTTCAAGGGGGGTTTTCTTCTACAGATTTTAAGGCAAGAATTTTCTTGCTTAATTTATGTTTCCAATCTATTTCTTGATGAATGTAATGACCCCTTTAATTTCTGGGAATTAGGTTTAAAATTGATAAGTTTGATAATGAACAACACATGTAGAGGATTGATTATTATATAGAAATTTTCCCAGATATTAGGTATCGTCAATCTGAAAATTTATGATAGAATCCGTAGGATTTTTAGCTAAATTTGGTATATGTTGATAAATTGATATAGATATGGTAATGGTAAATAATGGACTTAAATTGTAGATATATATTCTCTAGTAAATGCCCCTTATTATTAAATAAATTGGGTTGAAATTTGAAAAGGTTAAAACGTTGAAATCTGAAATGGGTATTACTTTGTTAGGGATTTATTACACAGTGTAGATGGAAATTATGGATTGTCTAGATGTTCTAGTTTTGGGTTTGCGGTATAACAGTTAATGGCATTCGCATAAGGCGTTATGGGTTGAAAATTATCTGGGTAAAAAAATTGAGTCTGGGAAAGAAATTGGGAGAAGGCACGAGGATGAAGGATGAAGGGGTCATTTGAATGATGTTGTGGGTCGTTCTAAAGACATATTATGTCGCATGAACGAGTCCCAACCTCGTTCGAGCGACGTGTAGGGTTTTCTGACACTGCGTTCCTCTACTGATTTGGTTGAACTTTTGTTTACTTACTTGGTTGGGTTTCGGGTCTATTGTATATGAGAAAAAGGTGTTTGGTTTAGTGTATATGGATCAGAAAGGTAGTGTAATTAAAGGAAATTTAAATGTAAGTTTAAGGAACAATGACATTTATCATTAATATTGTTATCAATGGGGGTATTGGGCCTGAGATTTTGGTGGTGAGTCTTTTATGTGTCCAAGTGAGTGACTGGAACCAGGTTTGAAAAAATAAAGAATTTAAATAAAAATACGGATGTGCCACATTAATCAGGGAAAATTACAGTTAACTAGTTGGTTAAATAATTATTTGCGGAATGGGATTAATAATTTATTAGATGGGAAATTATTAATAAATGGAAAAATTCTGTAGACTTTGGTGGGACTTTTTATGGTAATTATGGAGTAATTACCAATACATATTATATGGGATAATAATATGTACTATTATGTATTTGTGTGGACATGCCAGTGGACCGTCCTATCGGCTCGGAGGTTCGCGCGTTCGGGATGCGTACCGCACAACGGTACAGGTGAGCTTGACGATGTGTAGGCCATATAGTTACTACGTGTAGGCTCCCCCCACGAGGGGTAGGTGTTGGCGTTGTCCGTGTACAGGTGTCCCACGTAGGGACTTCCCCCAACTTGTGTGTATTTTGCGATGTCGTCTTAGGATAAGGGATTCCTCCGGACTTGCCGATAGAGCACGAATTAGACACCGACGGTATATGCCCTTGTGTGTCATATATATATAAAGGACAGACATATAATTACCCGAGATTTATATGAGATAAACTGAAATGTCTAAGAATGTGGACATAAATGATAATTGTAATTCTTTAATGCATAATAGATATTTATGCCATTTATGTGAAAATTATGAGACTGTGATATTATGGGCTTTTATAATTAAATGTAGTCATACACTTAAACCATTTAACCCTTTTATAAATTGACACGTACTCATAGTCATTATTTGGGGGCCCTTGGGATGCGAAACATATCACACTAAAAATGGGGTTGAGGTGTTAAATGCATGTGAGCGACGAAGGGGGAATACTTATTTTGCATCGACTGTACTATTTCATCGTAAATTGAATAAGTTAATTCTTACACACCTCGGGATCTGACCCAAATTTAAATATCCCCCCCTCCTCAAGTTATTTTTAGACTAGGATAGCAGGATTGTTGTTGTACCAGCCTAGCAATCTCTCGGTGCTTAGCAACTTTCCAGATTATTGATTCTAGCCTAGGTGTTGTTCTGCCAAAATTTAGTTATTTCATTTAGGAAACATTATAAGGGCATAAGCCCGAGATTTATTTATTCATTTACTTTATGTTGGAGTTACGATATTTATTTACTGTTATATTTATTATTTAGTTGGTGTTGGTTGAGCTTATTTATTGTCAAAAATATTCATAAAGTATCAGCCTTTAAATTAACAATATTTATATTACGTTGTGCTGAGAATGGTATTAATTGATCGACAAGCCCCATCTTCGGTGTATAGTGCCTGGCCAGCCTTTACGTGAGAAAATTTGGGTTGTTACAGTTTCCCACTACTTCCCTTTCACGAAAAAATAAGAATGGTCGATCGATCGACCCTTTTTGGTCAATCGATCGATGCTCTGTTTTCTTCAATAATTCTCTTCATCTCAAACACCAACATGACTTCACAAAATATGCCATAACTCGATCGTTAGGACCCGAATTGATGCACCATTGGTGGCCACGCAAAGATATCTCGGAGAGCAACAACATCTCTGAAGGGTTTAGGCACGAAGCTCGAATGCTAAAATTATTCAAATGCCCCCAAAATTGCATATTTGTTTGAAACATTCTCGAAAAGCACCAAATTCACTGTAAGTGTTCCAATACCTAAAAAAGCTCAAATAAACCTTAAAATCATATATATATATATATATATATATATATAATGTTATACAATATATGAGCTTAAATACAAAAATTAACGAACACAATTATGCTAGAAAGTACAAGTAAAATGGGCGATAATATACAATATTCGTGACGAATCACACACCCCTAAATTTTCAACTTCTCAGTCCTTAGTGATGAAACAAAACAAGAACGAATAAAACAAATAGATAAGATCAAACTAAAAATATCTAAAGAATAAATGCCACTTTTACGGCACGATTGCATTTAGTGAATGCAACAAGACGTTAAACCCCTAGGTTATCCTAGTGGACGACTGTTGTTTTGTGAGGGTTTTCAAGGATGAAACCTACAAACATCAAATTTTCTCAAAAAAATTCCCAAACACTCGGTACGGAAAACTCAACAACAAAAATATAGATTTCAACATATTATTAACAAAGCAAATGAGAAATTTGCCCAAAATTTTGAAATCATTAACATTAAAAGAATAAGTTAATTGAATTCAAACCTCAAATATGAGTGGTGTGAATGCACATGTAAATATTTTGATTCGTTAAAGACGCCTATAGACCGAATAACAGTTAAGCCATGCTTTCATTCGAACCTCTCTAGCTATTTACATTCGACAAATAAAATCTCTCAAAATGGGGTGTAACACATGGGACATGTGGCCATAAAGAGTAAATGTAAATGAAAACAAGGCCACACACATGTCATTAATGAAAAACGATATATATAAAATGTAAAACGTGTAATCTCAATGAAAGGATACCATTCATTAAGAGAGGTAAAGTGTACTTTAACAAATTATCGCAATTATTATGACTTTTGAGTCGAGTTTATTTTAGATCACATGGGACTTTAAAGAGTAATAATGTAGGTGTGGGGTTGAGGTTATAAAAGAAATGGAATATTTATGGATTCAAAGTGTTCGGGGAGAAAACTTGGAATAATAGAAAATAATTCGATCAATTTCAAAATTTGAATATAATTCTCATAAACAACAATGAATGTAATAGTGGAGTAAGACTTTCATTATTATTCTCAAACTAAAAAAGGGATTCTTATTTTTTCAATCCCGTTCTTTTTCTTTTTTTCTCTTCTCTTTTCTCTTTGTGTTTCTTTGGTTTTTTAATTCTTTTTGTATTTCTTTTCTCTTTTCGTAAGAATAAAAGTCAACTCGTGTGTGTAATTGCAAACACGAAAAAAAATCCTTAAATCCCAAGTATTGTTCCAAAAAAAGGTGTAGAATGTATAAATATGGTTTAAAACTCCAATATGGAGTTTGTTATGGAATTAGGGTTTTGAAACAAAAGGTTAATAATAAGGATCAAAGGTATTAACCAGGAGACTAATTAGGGTGACGTCAAGGTCAATATGGGTTAATAGGCAAAAAGGGTCCGTGATCATTTTCTAAAATGATTCTCGAGTCAAAACAACTTTAAAAATAATGCTCAAATAACAAGTTTCATAATCAACTCAATTAATGTACAATCAAAGAAAGAATAATGAGATTATCGATAACTTTAACGACTCACAAATGAAGAAAAGATCAAATCTCTTTCATTTTATTGTACATAAAGCAACAAAATATTATCAAGTTATAATTATCCCACCAAATCATTTATAAGATATTCTCAAACGCTCATGGATTTTCAAGGTTTAATTCATGCATTTATTCTCAATATTGAATCATTTGAGGGCTAAATTTTAATAATATGAAAGAAATAGACAATTCATCATTGAATTATCAATTGAATAGGCCAGTTATTTAACTTATCATAGGAAATTAGGGCAAGAGGCCCAAGAAAGAGAAAAGAAAGAAAGAAAAATATTTTTTATTTTTTTAATAAAATAAAATCTACACATGGTTCACATTAAATAAATAAAACTGAGATGAGAAATCAAACCCGTAACTTTATTGACACATTGTCCTCAATGTAATTAAATACATTAAGAAACAAAGAGGTATAGAGATAAATTACCCCAAGTTGAAGCCCTTACTTGGGTGAGTTTGTTCCTACTCAAGGCCATCCAACCTATTCGTGGGTTGTACCACCCATTTTTGGGTGGAATTTTGTTGATTCAAGGCAATACTAACTTATTTTAAATCATGCCACTCATTCTTAGGTGGTTTTTACCGATTCAAGGAGATATTGACTTGTTATAAGTTGCACCATCCATTCTTATATGGGTTATTTCCTATTCGATGTTAGATCGACTTGATCAAAGTCTCACCACCTATTATTAGTTGGGGTTTTGCCCATTATAGGTGAGTTTGACTTGTACTACGTTTAAAAAATCTTATTTGACAAAAATCTAAACTGAGTCAGGCTAATTTTTTTAATGATAAAATTTTCTCGGGTCCATGGCATTCCACGGCATGGGACAAGTGTTCCAAAAAACATTTTAGATGGTACGGACAAGTTCCTCCTGCTGACGTAATTCATTGTGGCCCTTCCTAATTGGGTTCCAATTTTTTGTTATAAGGATTTATTTCTTCTTGTAGAAACTTCTTAAACAGTGCAAATTTTCAGCCTTTAACTTTCTTGTTGTCGTGTTTCACTAGCTCCTATTGATATTTTGTTAGATGTATGGGGGTTTGATTCTTATTTTCTTATGCTAGGTCCAATTCTTAGGAAATTCGGTTGTTTTAATGATCTTCTTAATAGATTTTCTACATGAGTGTAGGTAGGCTAATTTCTAGAAGGATAACGACTTCCATGCTTTAGGCTATTAGATATGGAGTTTCGTCAATGGATCTTCTTGGAGAAGTTTTGTAGGCCCAAAGCACAATGTGAATTTTTTCTATTCTGACAAGGAGAATCTTGTTGGAGATATCGACATATCCATTGCTTTGTGGGAAGAAAATTAAACCATAGTAGTTACGCATCCCATGTTAACTGCTCGTTGTCGAACTAGGTCTTGTTCTCCAAAACCAATGCTCTAAGTATCCCAAATTCGGTGATGATATTCCTTTAAAATAACAACCTGGTGTTGGCTTCTCTTATATGATTCAAAGGCTTTACTTCCATCCACTTGGTGAGGTAATTGGTCACTGAGATCAAATGCTTGTTGTAACCTGCAGATGGCTCACTATGTCCACTACTGGAAAAATGACCAGGACTTGTGAGAGGATTCAATTCGCCTTTCGGTTGCCTAATAGAGGCAAATTGTTGGCACTTGGGGTACTTCTATAAGAGTAGATTTGTGTCATTTTGTATGAAAGTCCACTAATAGCCCTATGAGGTGGATCTGTATGCCAATAACCATCCTCCATCATGAGCTCGTGAGCTTACTTCGTGGATTTATCTAAAGATCCCTCATGTAGGGGATTGATATTAAAAAAATTATCGTTTCCCTAAGAACTTCTATTGATGATGCATTAAAAAGAATAAGAAAATAACTAAAGCTAATGAATAGCTCTAGGGTTCGAATCACAATACCATTGTGGATATTGTAAGTGATTCAAATGAATTGATACAATATATTTAAAAATAACTATAAGGCATCCCCACAAACATAATTCTCATTTCAAAATAAAACTAACATTCATTTATTAATAAATAAACATCATATATGGTTTTAAGGAAAAAATACTAACACCTTTCACTTGGTCTGTATGAACGCGTTTGAGCGGAGGTCATGTGAATGATCATCGATAAAGGCATCCTTTTGAGTCAAAGCAAAAATAGGTTGACTTGACTCTCAGGGTATGGGCTTGCTTCTTGTGTGGTGAGAGATCTCCATTCCTAAGGTAAATGATAATTGGGTCCATCCAACTTAGTTCTTGTTCGACTTCCATGGCAACTACCTCTGGCTCCTCAATGCTTGGCCAACGTCGATCGTCCTTTTCAAATCAGTATTTATGGTTGATGGCAAGGTATAAAAGGCATCAACATGACTGTTCCAGTTCCTTGACAATTGTTCATTTGATACCGATCTGCAAGTCCTATGCAGATTTCTTGCCCTGTCTCTGTAGGTCAATATCCTAGGACCTCTGCTCAATTGATTGGCGATCAAAAGTGAGTCACAATGAATGGCAATGTTCTTTATCCCCATTATCATCTCCCTTTTTAGGCCAATTATTATTACTTCATACTGTAATTCTTTATTAGACCCCTTAAACTCAAGTCAGACGACTTTCTCAATCAAGCCCCGTGGGATGATGAAGACGATGGCAATGTCGATGAATCTCTTAATGGAAGCACAATCCACAAATAATTTCTATCTGGAAAGATGATCATCTAGATTATGGAGGGATTGACGACCCAAGTTGATGTTGAACAATTCCAACATAGGCTAGGTTGGATAACTTCTACGATGAATTCGAACAATAACTTTCCCTTGATCAAAATGCACATGCTTTAAATCAAATACTCAACAACTTTGCATTGTACCCACTGCTTTAGGAGAGAGAAAAAAAAAAGAAAGTATTATTATAATGAGAGTAAAAATAAAAGATAAATTAATTGTTTGAGAGTTTAAGAAAGAAAATAAAACGTTCTTTCTTGTTCTTTAGAAGTATGAAGGAAAATATTTTTTTTCGAAGGAAGATAAAATTCATTAAAAAAATATTCTTTTCCCCCCTTTTCCTTCCAATTGAAAAAAAGATTTGCAAAAAAGGAAGAATATTTGTTGTAAAATTGTTGTTTTCTTCTCTCCTTTTGAACCCCCCAAACTGTAGAATGTGTTTTTATTCTCTCATATCTGAACTCCTAAACAAAGGAAAGAAAACACCTTCTCTTCCTTTTTTTTATTCTCTCCAAAATAAAACTAACAAATTCTCTCCAAAATAAAACTAGCAAACATACCCAAAA
Source organism: Sambucus nigra (assembly GCA_949130495.1). Lineage (NCBI taxonomy): Eukaryota > Viridiplantae > Streptophyta > Magnoliopsida > Dipsacales > Adoxaceae > Sambucus > Sambucus nigra. The sequence goes on along the minus strand of OX422218.1, from coordinate 408,480,201 downwards.
ACACCAATCCATGTACCGTGTTTCAATCTAAATGGAAAAAATAGTTCAAAATACCACTTATTTAAACTCGTATAAATAATTAGTTTTTGTTTTACCATCCTTCCCTAAAATTCTACGTCATGAGCAAGCCTTGTTGAACAAGTTCTACTTCCAGAAACTGTATTCTACATAGGCAGAATCTGAGTTGGTCCCCAGAATAGTCACCATACTGCTCCTCTCTTTATTTAACAGTGCTTTTAAATATCAGTTCACAACAACTGTCCAAATTAATGCCTTTAGACTTTTCCAGTTTCTTTATGATTTTTCTTCCTTTTCACGTCTTTCTCAGTAACAGGTATGTATAGAAACATGAAATAAACATAATTAGATTGTACAAATATGACAAATAGAGAACCTTCCCATTTTCATACAGCTGACTTTTGGTACTTGATCAACCAAATTGTTGGTCCTACGAATCACCTATCTCCTAATGAAATTACAACAATATATAAACAAAGAACAAAAACTACGAGTCACCAAAAATACACACACCCAGTGCTCAGTATGCCCGGGACATGAATTCTCAACACCAGAAGCCATTACAAGAAACTTATAAACAAAATGAAAATTAGAAAGCCCCAGCACAATTTACACTAACAAAACAAAATTTTGGGAGCATCAAAAGTTAACTACTTTCTCCTTTTTCCATTTGTGACATTTTTTCCCCTGCTGGATAGAGTGGGTGTCCAACTGTTGGATAATACATGCTTAGACAAAAGACCAGTTAACAAAAGAAAAGGCGAGACAGTGGACGGTATTCTCTTCAGCAGCAAGGACTTTCCATGCTATGGCTTGTTCGTATGAAACATGGCGCCCCATTGTTGACGTGCAGATACCACCGGGCACGTAAGCAAACCCCTGAGAAGATAAAACGTTAGGCTAGCCCTTCAAAACATATTTTTGCATTTCAATATCAGCCCAATATATAAAAAAAAAAAACGTTTCCAAAATTTAATAAATTATTCCATTTTCAAACTTACACCGATCTGAATTGTTGAAGTTCTGAAATTATACAGATTTATCCTATTTCTTTTCCATTTCTGGTTTTGGGAAGGCATTCTTTTTTCAAAAGAATCTAAATGGGGAAAATTTAGGGTGCGTTTAGTTGAAGAAAATAGTTTTCGATTCCCATTTTCCATATTTTGTGTTATAATTTGGTAAAGTATGCCCTCTAAAGGGAAATAAGAATGTGGTTTCACATAAAATTGTTTTCACTCGAGCTAATTTGGAATTCATAAAATATATGTTTTCTAGAATTGCTCAAGTTGAAAAACAGTTTTCCACTCGTCTTAATGAACCATTGGCAAAAATATAGAACAAAAAGTGGCAATGAAAAATAAAAAACGTTTTTCACAACTAAACGGGCCCTTAGTTTTCCTAGAAACCGAAATGTTTCCGAGAACCTCTCTTCCCATAGGAGAGAGAGAGATCATTTAATTTCAACTAAAAGAATGACAGAGGTGTAAACTGGCTCTGGATTAGCTGAACCACATTTGCAAATCAAGTCATTGATTATGTTTATTTCTAAACAAAATATCAGCTACTTTTTCCACATAAAATAGTCAACCGTTGTTGAGGAAATGAGATCAAGATATTGGATGACACAACACAAGATAGATACATACATATATATATATATATATATATATATATATATAGAGAGAGAGAGAGAGAGAGAGAGAGAGAGGCTCTCCTACATCATACCTAGTTGTAAACCCTAATAAATCTTTTTTCCAAATTTTTTATTTTTCTATTGAAATTAACCTTTTAATCAGCACATGTTCAAAAAATTAGATAAAAATACATTTTCTAACTATTTCTAAAAAATTCACAAAATTTTATTGGCGCAGACCCTTATAAGGGTATTTTCAGCAATTTTTTGTTGGATCTTTAAAAAATAACTACAAATTGTATTTTGACTTTATTTTTTAAACGTGTGTTGATTGGAATGTTAACTCCATAGTTATAAAAAAAAAAAAAAAATTTAAGACCTAGAACTAGGTGTAATATAAGAAATATGATGTATAGGAGTCTCTGTGTGTGTGTGTGTGTCTGTGTGTGTGTATATATATAGTCTCCTGTAAGAATTCCTTATAGTGCAGACCCCGAAACACATACCATTTTTTTTTAAATAGTAAAAAAATTAATTTTTTTATGAAGCCTCATGGATGTAATCTCCACGGTGAGAAAATTATCATCAAAAAATTCAATAAAAAAACGATATAAATATGCATTTTCGCCCGTTGAAAGTTGGGGTCGGCGCCAGTCACTTGATTGATTGAATTATTTTATAAAACTTCGTGGATATGATCTTCTCATTGTCGAGATTATATCCATGAAGTTTCATCAAAAAATTCAATCAAAAAGTGAGTAAAATGATCGTCAAAATTTTAACGGTCGAAAATGCATATTTATACCATTTTTTTTTACATATCACCTCATCTCAACAGTTTTTTTTATTGAATTTTTTGATAAAAAAAATTTGAGATGATCTTCTCACAGTGGAGATTATATCCATGAAATTTCATCAAAAAATTCATTTTTTAACTATTTTAAAAAAATGGAATGAACCAAAATCTACATCATAAGGAGTCCTTACAGGAGGAGGCCTCTCTCTCTCTCTCTCTCTCTCTCTCTCTCTCTCTCTCTCTATATATATATATATATATATATATATATATATATCACTGTTCTAAAAAAACGCCTACGCTCCGTCTAGGCTTGAGACTTGGGAGTAACGCCCCTCCTTAAGCTTTTTACGCCTTATTCTTGGTAAAACCCTTAAAACGCACTTTTTCTAAAAACAACAATGTTTTAGTGAAACGATATCGCCTTTTAAATAATTTTTTACAAATCGGACCAATATCTCATCTAAAATAATCAAATAGTATTTTAATTTGCATAAATTCAGGCATATTTTTATGATATGTACAATTTTAGTATTTTAATACCCTTGTTATGGTTAAAAAATATTAAAATATATTAAGCAGACCTAAACGCCTTTTCACACCTTTTTACGCCTAAGGTCTGCCTAGACTTCTAAAGCTTAAGGATTGACCTCCACGCCTCGATCACGCTCCGCGTTTTTTATAACCTTGATATATATATATATATATATATATATATATATATATATATATATTAAAAGTATCACAAGTAATAGATCATTAGTTCCATTTAAAGGTACCTGTTGCATTATCTTTGCAAATTCAGAACATAACACCTTCCGCCCAGAATCATCAAATATCCTATCCAAAGTGATATCTTGTAAAGCCACTAGAGTCGTCTCCAGCATGTCAAGCCCGGCCTGGTTTGCAAATATGAAAACTGGCTGAGCCTGCAACACAAAAATATATTTTTTTTACAACGGCAAAAATATAACAAAATAAAGAAATGAAAATATAATTTTTTTTTCATCACCAAAATATAATTAAAAAAGGGACACCAAATATCAAGTATCACTGAATAGAATAAGCCTTATCACCCCAAATTTAGCACAATTGCATGCTTCAGCTGCTGACTCCAAAAAACTGTAGTTCGATAAAATTAATTAATTTTCTTCTAATTCTGTGGTCAAGTCTAAATGGAGCCCAAATTACCAATTCGTGTTTTCCGGATAGTATATTATCCAACAATTTGAACATTGAAAATGGGGGTCTTTTCTCTCGTGTCCACACGGATTTTTTGTCATTTTCTTCAAGGTCCTCCAATAAAAAATTGCACTGACCAGTTTGAATGATTCACAAGTACAAAAGAGATGCAAATTTAAGCATAGACTCGACTGCACAGGTGTTTAGGCCTGACAATCCTGGAAGAGACTACTCCAAAATCAACTACGAACAGATTATACACAGATATTTTTATCATGAAAGCAGCTACACATTTAGTGTCTATAATTGAAAATTTCCTACACAAATAATATATGGTGGTGTCATCTAGAGGATGGACTGCATTAATAGAGGGCAGGCAGAGAAGATGAGCAATATTAGAAGATTAGTAGATTGTTTGATTTTTAAACAACATATTTCCGAAATTTATAATGTTGAAAAATCACTATGGCAATAAAAAAGAACGTGCGAGTCCAGTACCTTTAACGAGCAACACAAAATGGCATCCTGATGATGCCAGAGACTCTTCAGCATTGAGTCACCCACCAGCGAATCAGATCTCAGCAATTCTGCCCCTACATGGCAACTGGCGAGAAAAAGTGGAAGAAGGGGGAAATGGAGAAAAAAACCAATCAGGAATATGAGAAAGAGAACACAACTTTATGCAAAATAACTCATGTTCGTGTGGATGTATGGCTGAAAGCTTAAATAAAATAATTGGACATCATGGTCGTGATGAAATGGATAGGAGTTTAAATGGAAACAACACAACACCTGAACTTATACAGCCAACTTAGCCTACGTCCACAGAGGGGGCAACACTATTTTTTATATACTCCCTTCGTCCCAAATTAAGAGTCCTACTTTCCTATTTGGAATGTTCAAATTAAGAGTCTGCTTTCCTTTTTCAGACATAATTCGGGAACCAAATTTCACAAAAATGAACAAGGCTTGATCTTGATCGTTTATTGAGTGTTTCCTTAAAAATCATCGTTTTTAAATAGGGACTGTTAATTTGGGACGGAGGGAGTATATTACTGTTGCAATGGTGGAGTTAGGAGCTCAGTATAATGGTGGAGAAAATGAGTAATTTTCCCTTTACAATGAGCCCTCCTATTTATACAAAAAGCTTTACTTGGGCTTGAGCTCCCAGACTAATGGCACGGTATTTAACAGCACATGTAGGGCATGGTTGGTTCATGGTAATGACTGTAATTTGTTGTATATTTGAGAGTAAAAGATATAAAAGCGGAAGTTGCCTGTAGCTCTGGCAGATCCAATGAGCAAGTGTATGAGCTTCTGGAGAGCCTGGAGATAGCTTTGGACCAGTAGTAGGCCCTGATCCTGATGAAGATATGGCCATGGAAACCCGTTGCACAGAGGAAATTACACTGCGGACATACTGGCGAGCCATTGTAGCAACATTGTCTGGTAGATCATTCTCAAAGGGAAACTGGAAGGCAATAGTTAACACTGATCTGGCGTTATAACAGCTCGATACATCAGCTTCAGCATGGTTTGTTGTGGGGCCTACTTCAAGACTGGAAGTGAGGTCCAGAGTTCGATGCCTAATTAATGTGTTGTGTGCATCACCCTGAAAAGAAAAACTGTTGGTAATCGAGTGGGAATATGAAAACCCGTTACAAAGCCAAGTTTTTATAACTAACGATACAGTCAAATCAGTAATTAGTTTTCATTTCCAGCAGTAGTCTATTCCATATCTCGGCGAGATCCAAATAACCAATGTCATTATGTTTAGCTGTTTAGAGTCTTTAGACAACAAGATCACTGACATACACTAAAACTTCACAGCATTCTTTGTAAATAATGGCCAACCCAGGTTCCATACAAGCATAACATTTCCATTTATCGAAGAAAATTGGTGTTTGCTAAAGCAGTTTTGGCAGTTGTGGAAGCTGCGTACACCTATAAGTGCACGACTGAAGCAGATTGGCAAAGGTAAAGTTGCTTTAGCTGCAGTGCTTTTCCTTCATTAAACTAGTCACTCTGTGTGCATCGGATAAAATTTTGATTCAACAAATTGGTAGCAGACTAACTGGTTCTAGATGTTCCATGTCAGTAGTTCTAGCATAAAGATTTCTAAGTAAATTAGGAAGACATATAAATTCCACAGAGAACAAATGGTTTTCCTAGTTGCTAGAAACAAATTTAAAACAAATAAATTAATTAAATGGACGAAGATCCTTGACAAAGAGATGGAACGGAAAGGGTTGGAAATATTTACTCAACTGATTTTGAATCCAATGGAACAATACGAAAACCAGAGGGCAGCAGCGGAGCATCATCCGGAAACATATCATCAATTGGAGCGAAAACAAGCTCAGAGCAAGCTCCTGCAGCATTCTCACCAATTCCACTACATAGCTGCACAAACGTAAAATTCTCTACTAAATATTCTCAATCTATCTCCAACAGGTATTCGCATAATTTTTTTTGTAAAGATACGGAAGAAAGCACCTGCAAGAGATGAATGTCCCTTGACATGAAAGCATCTTCTTGACCAAGTGAATGGCCTTCAAGTCGAACTACTTCAAGAGTCTAGGGTAAGAGGAGGGGGGAAGGGGGAGAGAGGGAGAGAGTTATATTAGATGTCATTCGATAACCAAATAAAAGTAGCATTTCTTGTTAATATAATACTTCTCTTCCTTTTTTAAGAAAAACGTTTATTAACTCATAATGCAACTTTTTGAAATTTCTTTTTAGAAGGGAGGGGAAAGGAAGGGGAAAATCTGCACAGTAATCACAGAAAAAAAAAAATTAAGGTAAGATCCTTAAGGCTGCATTTTTAATGCATTAAAATTTATATGAAGTTAAGCTTCGGCTTCTTGACGGAAAATTTTAATAAATATTTTACTTGTTCATTCTACTCCATCTTGACGAACAAATTTGAATAAATATTTTATTTGTTCATTCTACTCCATCTACAATACTGTAGGGTCTCTCTCTTAGGGTAAAGTGATCCGAAAGGCAAAAAAATGATGGATTAAAAACTACATAAAGGAGAGTAAATCTTTTTGGCCATTTCAAAGAAAAAAGATTAATTGAAATCTGTTCATATATTCCACCCAATGTTTTTAATCGCGGTCGCGCAAGGTGTCGCATTTTGGCTCCGGGGTTGCATCGCGCAAATCGCGTCGCGCATCGCGCAAGCAATTCGTGCATTTCAGTTTTTTTATTAGAAAAACATATATAATAACATTTAAAACTGATATTTGTAAAATAATTAACATTTTAATTTGAAAATTATAGAACAAATAACTATTTGGGCTGAAAATTATTTTTAAAAAAAACATTTTAAGCTCCACTTTTGTAAACAAGTATCATTTAAACTGAAAATTACAAAAGACTAACATTTTAAGCTTAAAATTATAAAATATTAACATTCTAACTTAAATTATAAAGACAAATTACAGTTTAAAATCAAAATTATAAAACAAATAACATTTTAAGCTGAAATTTTATAAATAAGTAGCATTTTAAACTGATAATCTTTTTCATATGCATGCTTCCATCCATAATCTTTTTTGTGTGCCATTTTTTAATCTGAAAAATAAAAAATAGAAAACATTTTACACTGAAATTTATTAAAAAATATACATTTTCTACTGAATTTATTAAAAAAATTACATTATTTGAGATTTGAAAAAAAGTTGCTGAAATATGAATAAAAAAAAGTGAGTTATTGAAAAAAAGTTACAAAAAATGTAAGTTTTTAAAGCTCCCAAACAAAAAAAGTTAACTGAAAAAAAAGTATACTGAGAAATAAAAAAAAAAGGTGTTAACAGCCCATAAGTTTAACAACCCGTAAGTTTTTTGAAGGGTTAAGGGTTGGGTTAAACACCTTTTGCATTTCCCTTTTTTCAAAATGGCAGCGTTTTCTTTTTTTTTTCCAAAGCTCCAATTGCGCACTTTCGCGCAAAATAGCGCACAATAGCGCACGCAAAAGGAGCATCTTGTTTAGCAGTGCCAATAGCGTGGCGTTTTTCAATCGCAAAAGGCAATAGCGCGCTATTGCGTTCGCAATAGCGCGCTTTTTAAAACATTGATTCCACCTACAACATTGTGTAGTACCAAAAAATGTATACCTCTTGATGCTCAATTGTATGACCAAGTGGCATGATGACTTGGCTTCCAGTAAACCTTGGAGGCCTCGTTTCTGAATATGAATATGACCTAGCTTTCAATGATGCAGCAGAATAGGCATCAACATTAAAATCAGCCCACTCTGATCGGTGCTCCCTTAGAAAGCGAACCAGCACTGCAGGAGGAACATTCTGGCAGGGAGAAAGACAATGGAACAATTTTATAACATAACAAATTATGACATTCACCATAAAAGAATCACAATTTAAAACTGGTGACCCATGAATTAACTCAATTTTGTAACTAAATAGAGTTGAAAATAGAACTCACCTGAAGTAGCATGGACGCCTTTGCACAGAGAATGCCTCCGAGCAATGAAAGTGGATTTGAAGGATTAGAATTTTTGGTTGAATTAACTGCAATTGTCACATCTTCAGTACCATCACAGTTCATCAGTGACCAGCCATCATCATTGAATCCGTTGATGGCATCATTAAACCCTCTGCATGGAAAAGAAATGTCATATCACATACTCTGCTAGATATCATAAAAAAGGTCATACCCAGTGCACAAGGCTCCCGCTTAACTGCAGGGTCTGAGAGAGGCGGATGTCGGCTTGCCTTACCCCCATATATGAAGAGGCTGCTCCCATGTCTCGAACCCGATAGCAGCCGTAGCTTGGGCGAGAGCACTTGCCATCGCACCAAGGAACGACCTCTACTCAGCTAGATATCATATAGCCAACAAATATGTGCTGGCATACGTCCTCATATGCAGCAAAAATATATGGAAAATACAAAAATGCCACCTGCTTAATCTTTGACTAAAGGTTCGTAGAACAGCTGGTTGCCTGCCCAAACCATATACCACCTCACCACTAGTCTCCTGAGCTATTTGTCTGATATATCGCAGTGCCTACATATTATATTGTTCATTCAGTTTGCCTAAGATTAAATCAGAAATTCATAATTCTCTCTTCTCTCACACACACATAAACACACAGGCAACCACAGAACATTAGAAAGTAGACTGGAAATCATATACAAATTTTCTTCTCACCGCGATAGTCATTTTCTGTGCTACCACTTTTGACGATTCATAAAGCGGTCGCAGCACCTCTGGCACACTCCATGCCTAGAAGAGAATAAAAGGTTAAAGTGGATAAGTTGCCCAAAAAAAGGAACGATTAAACAAGACAGTAATTTCAAAGCTTACCTCAAGATTCAGGTGATCAACTATATGTATAATAGACCCTCCACCATCACATGGCCGAATCAAATAACCACTTGGAAGCATTTCTCCTCTTACGAACTGCGAAGCAGCAGCTGCATTTGGGCCAGCACCAGAACCAGATAGAGATCTCTCACACACCTTCAAGTATTTAAAAGAAAATACAAAACACATTAATATTAACGAACTTCAAAATATTGATAATTTGATGTTTTATCACATACAGAACTGAGAAACTAAAATGATAATCAGCAAAGTCAAACCATCCCTACCAGCAACGTACACAAAAAAAAAGGTTGTACACAATGCACAAGGCACCCGCTTAACTGCAGGGTCTGAGAGAGACGGATGTCGGTTGGCATCACCCCCATATATAGAGAGACGGCTCCCATAACCCGAGCCTAGCTGTAGCTTGGGCGAGGGCACTTGCCATCGCCCAAGGTACAACCTCTATTACAAAACACACATCTAGACACAAAATATCCAATTGGCAAAGATGACATCGCTGTTTGAATATGAACATAACAAATTATGTTTATTCACTTATATATTATTTATTATTATTTATCCCATTTATCTATACTAATTTTGGGAGAGAAGAGTGGGGAAGCATTTGAACCGCTGTAGAAGGGAAAGAGGTTGTTGTTGGAGAAGTTGATATGAGCGTTGAAACAAGAGAAGCAATATTGTTGAATACAAAATCTGATCTGAATCAGGAAAATCACAATCAAGCCAAACAACCAATTCCTTGACGCAATATTGCAACTTTGGTAACATTTGATGGTGGGATCCACCGAAAGAGTTCAAACAATCCATTCATGAAGCTATCATAAACTAAATGGTCTCTTTGGAACCATTTAACCAAGAGTTTCATCCAGCAACTAATTCTATTAATACGCATAATGGGTAGGATATACAAATGTATTTTACTTGGGGTGGTAATTTTTGAAACGATGCATAAATATGAACACTAAACAACCAAAATTGAAACGATATGCGTTGTTAGTATCCGGTTTTTTTAACTCGTGACAAAATTATGAGTCGTGTCTTGTCGTGCTAATCATGATTTTATTTATGTTATAGTGTCTATTTATTCAAGGATCGTGTAAGTCATGTCTTTTCGATTATTGAAAGGGGTGCATTCATGCCAGATAAAAAAACAGTGATGTGTCGTGTCATGTTATTGTAAAAAAAAACCTTGTCGTGTCATGGTGGGCCCCGAAACACGACCCAAAAACACAAATCGCCACCAGTAATTTTACTACTATAAGACTTGAAGATATGCCTACCACAAGACTGCCATTGTCTAAGCTTGTAGTGTATCTCAAAGTCCAGAAATCCCGTGCAGGAGCAAGGGTGGTCGGAGCATATATCTGAAACAATTTTAAAATTTATTCAATTCAAAGAAAATGTACATGCAGAGCATTAGAAGAACATGACAAGCTTAAACCATTCTTGTTCACCTGTGTGTATACTAATTCAAGTGTTCCCCCATTTCCAGCAGGAAACATAGTGAAAACTTCAAGGCTCCGACAATCACGAAACCAAGATGGGCGATCTTTGAGGATCTCCACAATCTATCAAAAGGAAACACCTTGGTTTAAAGACAGTTCATCACATTAGCACATGCTAAAACAAACTGCCAACCAAAAGAAAAAAAAAAGATAAAGATAAAGAAAGAGATGATTGTCGTCATCTTAAATCACCATAAAGGTTTGTAAAGGCTTACCTTAGTAGGCTCCAAACTTACAAGACCGCAGGCTCGAGCTGCCACTCCACTGCAACTATGTGAAATGGCAAAGATCCCAACCGATTCCGGACCAGGCTTACAACAACAATAGATAATTTGTTACAAACTTGCTTCAGTTATACGAACCATAAAGAAATTACCATATATTAGAATAATAGATAAAGGGAAACATATGCTCCAAGAAAGAAAGGAAAAAACCTTCATCCCAGGCATCTGGACCCAATCGACAGCAGTTCCTGTAGCCTTTGAGAGGAACTCTGCCAAGGTCTCCTCTGCAATTGAGAGGAATCTAACAAAAGCATAAAAGAAAATGACATTCGATTACAGACAGCACTATAATTAACTTGTTTTTATAGCATGAGAAAGGGAGCTCATTGAATTTGTATTCACAGTTACCCAGCAGGGTCATTAGCATCTCTTAGAGAATGTTGACGAGCGGCAATCACGGAATCACAGTTTGCATCATTAGTTGTCGCTGATGCCTGCAGAAATTCCATTCAACATTTATAATTACGTCAAAACATGTTAAAAACACGAGAATTCTTATTGTATTGCAGGGGTGGATAGAACCATTTGAGTGGAAACCTGCATGTTATAATTTGATTGAAATAATCCCCGTTTGGCATTAAGAAAAAACAATAGGATTTATGATGCGAAGGACATTCCAATATGGAACACGAAACTAACAGAGTAGGCAGATGACTTTATGGAACGCGACAAAAAATGATAAGTGCAAATTTCAGAACCTCTAGAATGGTTTATTAAGTTTAAAAGTCATCATGCTTAGAGCATCCCTAATGCACAGGGTATAACAAGACATTGCTAAAAGATTTTTGACAACCTAAACAGTCCGATCACTTGATTAGCACTGCTAAATATACCGTAAACATACCAAAACGATGTCGTTGTAACATAATTTGGGGCGGAACACCATATGCTGTGGGAGGTTGATTTTAATATTTTTTTGGGTGAATATGAGAATATATTAGAAACAAAGGCAAAAGCCAAGAATTACAACAACGCCCAAACTAACAAACTAGCTGGACCACAAAACAACCGACCAGACCCAACAACAATCAACCCAACTAAAAACCATACATGAAAACAGGCCCAACAAAAACCAAACAGCCCAAAAACAAACCCAACCCAAGGCTAACACCAAAACACTCGCAAAATCTAGAAACCAATACCAAGCCACATCATCTAGCAACGTGTCGACCCCTAAAGCCACAATAACCCACGCGAACACCAGCAAACAACAAACCAATAGGAATCCAACATTCTTCAGCATTGTCGGCCACTATCCACCAGCAAACCAAAAGCAAGCAAGCAAACAAACTTAATCTTCTCATTTCAACAAAAAAAACATCTTCAACCTCAAGCTCAACCCTAGAAACTCTCCATTCTTCAAAGCTGAAAAACAAACACACACCACGCCATCTTCAAGGCATCAAAACCAACATCCATATCAAAGCATCCAATTTTTTTAAGAACCAGTCAGAGCACACACCTCACTAGATCCACAAACAATGGTCATAGAAGAAGCTCTCCATCCTTAAAAGCTGAAAAGCAAACACACACCACACCGTCTTCAAAGCATCAAAACCAACATCCATCTCAAAGCATTCGATCTTTTCAAGAACCAGCCAGAGCTCACACCTCACTAGATCCACCACAAACAATGGACATAGAATCATGAGAGGAAGAAGACAAGCAACCCTCAGGCAAAGAATGAAAACAGAGTCCTAACAACTAAATCATCTACAACACATCATCCCTCCCTACAAACCAACTCAAAAGCAACGTGGACCTAGGATTTCGGGTAGGCAAAGAAAGAAGCAGAACAGAGTTCCAAACATCAGAAGAACAAACAACTTCAAGCTTATATTCAGATAAGAACCCTTCAAACTCCAAAAAACAAACTTATGTACACCCCCAAGTATAATGATGTTTGCATGTCATGGAATAAAGAAGTTGGACATTTGGAATAACGGTTGTACCTATGGGGTCTTGCTAGGAAGAAGAATTCTTGTTGGATTAGATGGATTCATTATGTGGTGATTAGAGATGAAACTATATGGACTGTTAAAGTAGGCAATGACAGATCTTGGACTTGGAGGAAGCTATGTAAATTGAGGGAGATTACTACAACGAGAATCAATTATCATATTGGTGATGGTTCAAATGATCTTTTTCATACTTTCAAGCTGAAGATCATCTTCCGCATCAAATGGGATCCACAAAGTTGATCATTTTTCCGTATTCTCTTCTTTCTATATTTGAAAGTGGTATGTCCTAGCGATGGCTTTTTTTAACCATTTAACATACCTATTGCATACCCATCAGGGATGCTCTTAGAGAATGCTGAGGAATGGCAATCTCATCATCACACTTGGCATTTGAAGCATACCTATTAGAACATTCCCAGCGCGCTAATTTAAATGGTATACTTGCAATAAAGTTTTGCAGTGCAATATTAGATTGGGTGTTTTTAAGAGTTGGTATACAACAAACCAAAAACTTAAAATTTGCAGGCACGAGTATCTATACAATTCACGAAACTCGTTCCATTTGGCAAAAACGATGTCACTTTCTATGTTAATCAAGAATAATATGTTTCGTGTTAGAATGGGTTCTCTAACCAAAGCCTTCTAGCCAAAATTATTTTTTTTTTAAAAACACCCAAATACCATACCAACCTCCAATTTTCCCAAGAGCAGTTCTACTGTAACCGAATTTTCGTAAACACACTAACGTGGCGACTTGTTATTGATTGGTTTTTGGGGCTCAATAACAAGCCGTCACGTCAGTATGTCTACCAAAATTCTGTAAAATATTCGATCAGACTAGAATTTTTGTTTTCCTAATTGTTCTTACATGGTACTGGCCCACTATAGAAACTAACCCATCATACAAAAACACACACACTACCTACCCACTAAAATACTTATTCAGTACAAACAAATTAAGTATAACATACATTTCTCAAATGATGCCTCATGTGCCCATTCTCGTTTACCAACAGTGACACTTGTCTCTGCAGCCGATCATTCTCCTCCATCAAAATCTTATTCATTGCAGACAATTTCCTATTCACAGTCTGAAGTTGACAAGACTCTTTTCTCTGCTTCTCCCTACACCTGCACAGCCAAATAATGTACATTTCGTAAGATCCCAACTTACAAATACTTAAATCTGATTAATTTACCCATTTACCTTCTATTTTGGAACCAAACTTTAATCTGTTTGGGCTCAATATTAGATAAAATAGGACACTCCCGGATCAATTGGTGCCTCCTTAAAGAACTTGGCTTTGGACATTCAGCATAAACACGTTCCAAAGCCTCAACCTGCTCAGCTGTGTAACGAACATATTTTCCATTATCTAGATGCCTGTTCATACTGTCACTGCTACCCTCTCTTTGATTGTTAGCCACTGTCATAGCCATTTTCTTTACACTCTAAAAAGATGCAATTTTTTGAAACTCAAAAAGGGAACCCAGACAGTAAAAAAAAAAAAAAGATTCAATTTTTTGAACACTCAAGAAGAACTCAGAAAAAAAGATACAATTTTTTTGAAGAACCCAGGAAAAAGATGCAGTTTTTTTTACATTCAAGAAGGACCCATAAAAAAAGATTCAATCTTTTTGAGACTCAAGAAGAAGCCATAAAAAAAGATGCAATTTTTGTGAGAAACAATGGGATTAGGAGGGGAGGCTCTCTCTATGTAGGAAGAGAGCCAATTGTTTTGACATTAGAGAGATCTGTGGGCGAGAGAGGAGAGTGAGACACTACACATGTCTTTTTCGAGTGGTGACGGACATAACGAGGAGTTAAAGAAGAGGAGATTTGGAGGTTTTCTAGCTGATTTGGAGGGGATGAGGAAATTTTAGAGAGAGAGAGAGAGAGACTAAGGTGTGAATTACAGTGATTGGGGAAGAAGGGAAATAGGGTAAGTATTGACTTTGGCCGAGATTTTTACATTAAATTGATTTTCGAGCGCCATATGTTTTTGGTTGTATGGACTTACGCCCTTGGAATGACTTTTGTCCGATTAAAATTCGAAAATAGATAAATCAAATCAAACTAGGTGAATTAGGTTTAGGTTGTTTGGGTATTTTTCCTTTTGGTTTGATTCCAGTTCTAAAAATTATAAAACGATAATTTTTATTAGGCCTCAATTCTAGCATAAACTTAAGGGTCAATTATTGAATAGTCCCTACTATAAATGTATATTTTTTAAAAATGACACATATTTTTAATTTAACTCATTTAGTCCCTCAAGCACTCAATATTCTCTTATTTTTAGAGGTCCGCGCCAGCGGCACTCCCTCTTCAAAATATGTGGCAAAGGACTTTTTGAGGCAAAATAAAAAAGCTTGGACTAAATGAGTATTAAAAAATATTCGAAGGACTATTTGGTATATGTCCCTAAACTTAAATTGAACTGAATTATAAATTGATTCGATCTGAAATTAAATTAAGAACTTGAATTAAACTCGAACTGATCCAGTCATAATATGTTTTTGTAAGTTTTACTCAAGAAAATTGCTATGTGTTCTCTTTAATTTAAGGGTGTTAAATTGGATTTGAGTTTTGAGATTTTATCTATATTTAAGATGTTTCTTAGGCCACCTACAATACGCAGGTTAAATGTGCAACCACTTATAATTTCACAGAGGGTCAAAGAAAATGCATTTTATATAGTAGAAATGTGTAAAAGTGTGTAAATTTGGGTTCTCACTATACAATGTATGAAGTGGGTCTGACCTTCTATAACGCAAAATACTTTAGAGCGAAGCTTTTCATGTGCTAAACTGTTCTGAGTGTGAGGGTTATTTTTAAAAAGTCCTCCCACACGAAACACTTTAGCGACTAAAGTGGTGTCCCCTCTACTCTACGCTAAACTATTTAGCACGGGGGAGATTATATATTTTTTCCACTGTGAACTAGCATGTGTGAACTACCATGTATATCCAACAGTCTAAATGTCGAGTTTTACAATTTTAACACAACTCCATTGTAGGTGGCCTTATTCCATCCCGCAGTTAATGTATAAATGACAACATTTACACATTTTGATTTTCCAATGGGCAAGCTATCGTCTACCAAACAATGAAGAAATGTGTAGTGGAGATGTTCTGAACTACACATTGTGTAAACTGGACCCATGGGATAACGCGATGAATATTTTAGCACAAAGAACCAATGGTAAATCATAGCAATTTCAAATATTTCATTTCTTAATTACTCCTTCAAAAGGTGGTTGTAGCAATGTTTACAGAGTTTTATTTGGAATGAGTTGGAGAATAGTGTCAAACCATCGAATGGGGTTAAAGTTGCTTTGTCAAACTGAAGCAGTTGAATGGGGACCACATCTACCGTGTTAAACTTTTTGGCTCGAGGAAAAGGAACCCCATTGTCTCACTGCACGCCTCAGAATGCAATTGAGAATGTAAAGATCTAAGATTATAAATTAAATCATGAGAACTAAAGGCCAATTGCATAAAAAAAATAATTTCAACATGCAAAGGCAAAATGAAAAAAAAAAGAATAATGAGTCTATGAAAGAACATGAAATCATTTTGTACCGATTAAGGTACAAGCAGAGTTGGTCCTCATTTGTGGCAACTTAAGCAGTTGCGTGGGGCCTCACTTTGGGGAGGGCCCCCGTTGGCTAATTTATGGGGTGTGTGAGGAAATCCAAAATGTAAACTAAAGAGAATAAATCAATAATTTATCTTAGTTAATGTGTCCAAATTTTATTTTCTCACACTTTTTATAACTTAAAAAATATATATATGCATACATTTTTTTTATGAATTATATATATGTCTATAAAGAATATATATACATACATATTATTAAAAAAAAAAACTTTTACAATTTAAAACGGCCTGCTTTTAAGTATTGGCTTAGGGACCTATTTTCCCTTGAGTCGACAATGGGTAAGAGAAACGATTGGGGGAAATGAAGTACGTGAAGTGCTTGTATTTTACAATCTATTCCAAACACTATTGGATGTGATTCCAAACGACAAACGAGAATTAGTACACGTAAAAGAGTCAAAACAAAGCTCTCTAATGGAATGTAAAACCAATATATTCTAAATCGAACAAATTGGTACGAAAATTATAACATGGGATGACTTAATTGAATGATTTACCGATTTGATAGCATGCAGTACCTTAATGTAATAAAAAAAATCAACATGGATAAAGGTTATCAAGCACAACTTCGAGCTAAAAATGAACAAAAATTTAATCTTATCAAATATGTCCTTAATGTGCTCTTGATAAGAATTCATAAAAAAAATGTGGAAAATAACATGATATATGAGAATATCTTACACAGATAACTTTTTTTTTCGCTCAAAGAAAAATAATTATGACAAATGTCTAACAATTTTTTTTTCGGTAGTACTTTAGACAAAATCGAAAGGGTAAAAAAGAAGAAGATAAAGTTGGTCATTTAAATTTATGGGTGGTTTGACGAAAAGTTTTTCAATAATTCTTTAATTGGCATATTGTCCAATTATTTTTATTTTGTTCCAAAGTTGCTCACCATACAAAACATTCGCAAATACTTTTTCTTATTTTATCATAAACTTTGAGAAAAACTTGTCAAAAAATAGACAAGAACAAATTTTAAACATAAAAAAATAACGTGGACTAAGTACAAAATGTACTTAGCTCTTAGGGACTATATATTAATTGTTCCTTAAATTTATTATCATTTACAAAAATTTACAAATAAAATACACCCTTAAATATTTCAAAGCTACGCAAAATAAGTATTAAAAGGTCACTTGAATTTATTTGAATGCACTAATGACATGTAAATATTTCACTTAAGGTGCGTTTGGTTGGTATTATTCGCTATATCAAATGTAAAACATTTCATATTTTTTAATTTTAAAAGTATTTAGCTACATAAATTTATTTTATTTTTTTAAAATATACAACTTATTGAAGCATTATATATATATTTTTAAAATTTTATTTTTTACCAATTTGACTTAATAATGTTCTAGTTTTCCATCTTTTTTGTTAAACATACTCTTAGACTCTCTTTAGTAGAACATGGTGAAATTAATTTTCAAGTCATTAATTTATTGAAATTCAATTCTTAACCCTTTCCAAAAAAGAATTGAATTTCATGACTGATAATTTTTTTGTACTTTTAAGTTTTAATATCTTAGTGTAAGTTAGAATTATTTAAATTTCATTACAAATAATTTTTTTGTACTTTAAGTGTTAATACTCAAATCAAATAAGGGTCAGTTTGATTGACATGAAATTATTTTTTATGAAAAAAAGTAATTTCAGTTCCATTTTTATTGTCATGATGCTTAATTTCAAATTCACTTTATATAAATAATGGCTATAAGTATAAAAAGTAATGTCAATTCCATTTTTACTGTCGTAATGCTTAATTTCAAATTCACTTTATATAAATAATGGCTATAAGTATAAAAAGTACCTCATAATTTTATCATTTTCCATGAAAAATAATTTTTACCCAAATTTTAAAGAATTAATTTTCACAAAAAACTTTAAAAGCAAGACATCTCGCTCTTATTTTTTTCGCTCATTCTTCAACTTCTCGTAAAATCAAACTAATTTTGAATTATTTTCCAATTTAATTATCAAATACACTCT
The DNA here is from genome assembly GCA_949130495.1 of Sambucus nigra. Classification (NCBI taxonomy): domain Eukaryota; kingdom Viridiplantae; phylum Streptophyta; class Magnoliopsida; order Dipsacales; family Adoxaceae; genus Sambucus; species Sambucus nigra. The sequence goes on along the minus strand of OX422218.1, from coordinate 408,461,809 downwards.
AAATATTATTAAACGTGTTTAAAAGCTGAAAGATAAAAAAAATATTTATTTATCATGATATATGTTGCTTTCAACTAGATTCTTGAATTATTTTTATATAATAAAAAACTAAATCATACCATTTTTATTTATTTATTTCGTACATTTGCAATTACTGGATTAATATGATTCGGCGCAGTAGTGGGCTCCGGCTGTGAAATGACGTCTTAGACTTAATACATGTTACTGTGACATCATAACAAAGTCTACTCCCATCTACTAGCCTTTTGGGCCTAGAGCTCTTTACCTTTTTTGGTAGAGGCGTGCTCAGAAATTTAGCCCTTAGGTTGAAATAATGACTCTTGCTTTTAAACTAAAATTTGCTTCACTCAAAATAAGTGCATTGTGAGTATTGTAACAAAATCTATTTAAGGTGTGTCGGAAAGAATTGATGGAAGAGATAAAAAAATATAAAATTTCTTATTATTTTTTCCTTGAGTTTATTAATTTTCGTATTAATTGATTGATGATCAAAATTAATAAAAACCATCAATTGACTAATTTAACAATTGGTTAATTCACTTTTTCTAGTAAAAAAATCGTTTTCTACCCGAATACATTATTATACATGTACACCATACATTTATGTGATTAATATATACATCTAATATTAAAAGCACATCAATCATTTTTTAGCATATACTAAACAATTTTTAATGGGTTTTGTACAAAAAAGTATTTAAAAATATTTTTAACATTTTTACTTGTAGAAAACGATTTTTTAGCATGTTTTTATACAAGACAGCTTTTTTTAAACAGCTTTTTCACATTTGAGACAGCTTTTTTTAAACAGCCTTTTCACATTTTTACTTATGAAAACCAATTTTTTTAGACATATTTTCATTTTAAAAAATCATTTTGTTATAAAACTCCCTTATAATTAATTTTTTTGTTTAATATTAGGGTATTTAATTGTGTGTGTGTGTGTGTATACGGAGAGGTTCAAAAAAGTGAACATAAAAGATGAACATTTTAATAAACCTTAACAAAAAAATACGCAACACCCATTCAATTTTAATTCATATGTTGTAATTGGTCCGTGCCAGCAGCAACGGACACGCGTGTGGCAAGCGTTTTTTCTAATACACACGTGTCCGTTATCGTTGGCGCGTGTCACACGCGTGTCCGTTGCCGTTGGCGTGGACCAATTACAACATAGAAATTAAAATTAATTGGGAATTAAGTGTTTTTGTTAAGGTTAATTAAAATGTTCATCTTTTATGTTTAATTCTGAACCTCTCAATATATATATATATATATATATATATATATATATATATATATATATATATATATATATATATATATATATAGTGTACAAGTAAAATAATGTATACTAATGTACTTAGGAATAAAATGGTATTTTTAATTGATAAGTGAGTTAACTAACGATCAAACTGATCAACTGACGATTTTCATTAATTTTGAATTCCAACCAACTAATACGAAAATTAATGGACCCAAACTCAAAATAATGAGAACTACTGGACCTCAAACAGTAAATGACCCTAAAAAAAGAGTTCAAATTTTGCAAAGTTACATTTTATATTTTTCTTTTACGTGTCTTACTTTATTTTGTACAAAGATAAAAAAAAAAGTGATTTTATTTATGCTAGATTAATGAAATTTGTTTTGTACTCTTTTTTTTCATGAGAGAGGGTAAGGGAATACAGTTGGATAGATTTAAAAATTTCATGTGTTAATAAATTATACATTCGGATGGGTGTAAATCTAATATGCGAAAACTATATTAAACACAACATCGTAATGTGTTTAGTAACCATATGTCATCATAGCAAATATGAAATATTTGGGATATTTTTTAGTATTTTAATGTGCTTGATACCATTATCTCGGCATTGGCCTTTTTTAAAAAATTTAAGAAGAAAAATGGGATGTTAAAAAAAATGTTCATCACCAACTTATACCATATTCATCACCAATTTACCATCACCCCCTCCTCTTTAAAAAAATATTCAAGGCAAATGTTCAAAATGTTAATCACCAACTTAAATCATGATGCAAGTTGAATTTTTTGTCATGTCATATAAATGCAATCAAACGCACCAAAAAGCTGAAAATAGGAAAAATTCCCTATTTGTGATGGCAATAAGGATATGAAATAGTGCTTATTTAGTGAATTATGTCAGATATCTTAATTTTATAATGTAACTTTGATTCCAAAATTTACTATCATAATAATTTTGAATCACGTGATTTTTTATAGGATCAAATACCATGCATTCTCAAGCACTTTGACTGGAGCTGCCCATATATGGTTCACTTCACTCCCGAAGAACTCCATTGAAAATTTCAAGCAACTCGCTGAACGATTCATCCACAACTTCTTCTCTGGGGTAAGACCCCAGAAGAAAACTACTCACTTGTCGTACGTTAAGCAGGGTAAGAATGAGAGTCACAGGGAGTACATCGCGAGGTTTAATAAGGAGAAGTTGTAAGTGGAGGATTATGAGGAAAATATTGCGATGACAACATTAATAAGGGGCCTGCAGAAAGGGAAATTGCTTTGGAAGCTTGCTGAAAACCCACCAAAGTCTATGGCCGAGCTATTGGTGACGGTCGATAAGGTCATGAACGCCGAGGAAGCTATGGCAGCTAAGTATGAGGATGAGAAGGGGACTAGCAGTGGGAGCAGGTTTCAGAAGAAGAATAAAGATGGAAAGAAGAGATAAGCTGATGATAAGTTTGCTGGGTATACTCCTCTCACGGTCAGCTACGAGCACATTTTGAATGAGATCAAGAATGATCGGTCCCTAAGATGGCCCGAAAAGCTGAAAGCTCCCCCTCATAAAAAGAATAAAAGCTTATGGTGTGAATTTCACCAAGATCACAAACACTTGACAGATAAATGTTTCGCTCTGAAAGATGAGATTGTGAAGATGCTTAAGGCTGGGAAGCTAATAAAGTATGTGAGAAACGATAGCCCAAAAAGGGGATGAGACGACCCCAGAAAAAGAAGGGCCGATAGGTGCAAAGAGGAGGCCCTTGGGAAAAAAGATGATGCCTCAGACAACGATGATAAGGACAACCCGGATCTGTCACCAAAGGACGACGGTCATAGAGGTCACCTTAACATGATTTTATTCGATGGGGACCTAGTGATGCGACTTAAAAAGTGTCTAAAGTGCATGCTTATATAGGCTCAAGTGAAAGCCTATCGCATAAGTAATAAACCCGGTAAGATGGGATCGAATCCACAGGGAAATATGACGTAGAACGTGACGACGGTAGGTAAGATGGTCAATCCTAAACTGACTCTAAAAAGAAAATATAAAGGCGATCTAAGTAAGATTATAGCCATTAACGAAGTGTAATTAAATGAAACTAAATATGAACTAAGCATGCAAGAGTGAATAAATTGTGATTGATTAACTAAAATTGAGAAAAGCAAGGTCGGAATACAATCCTCCAACCCTAATACGTTTGTCGGTAATAAAACTAGTTATGAATTAGATAATTGACTAAACCTGGTCTTTTTTAATCTCAAACATTACATATATGAGGTTACTGCCCGTACCATACGCAATCAAAAGTAAGAATAAAGCGGTGTTGTTATAGCTACACGCACGTCGCACTTTTAAGCATCCTGGTTACCTAGGGCAAACGAGATCAAAAGTCCTACGACGGCTGTGATCACTACAAAACACGATTCAATCATTTATTTAATTCAGGGAACTGAATTTTACGCACATGCAAACCACATCGGGTTGGGTTCATGCATCCCAAACCCTAAAAATCTAGCCTAGCATGGTGCAACTAGTGAAAGCAATGGTTTCAATGGTGCATGTGACTGAAATCATTGTGAGATTATAACTAGATGAATAAAGGGATTCAACTTTTCTTTGAAATAAACTAAGCTTGCATGAACTAACAAAATCAAATAATAGAAGATAGAAAGAAATCAACTTTACTATAGAAATCTTAATTGAGAATCAACAATTTGTATTATTGAGCTTCTAGGGTTCTTCTGCACCTCCTCTCTCTAAAACTATGTAAAAAGAAGCTCCCCATGTCTTCAAATACGGTAGAATGAATGACCTATGAATTTACAAGAGTTTCAACCATGCAGGACTCTAATTTTACAAGTGGATAAATTCAAATTTTGACACCCGAACCGATCATGTTCAGGGGATTCAGTTCGATTTGCCTCTAACAGAAAGTTTTGCCAGAACTGGTTCGGTTCGGTTCCATATTTTTTTTATGTTTCGTAGAAAGTTTTCCATGGAAAGGATCGGTTTATTTTTCACCTTCTTCGGATCTGTTTGATCTTCACAGGAAACTTTTTCTTCTTTGTGATTTTCTCTCAACTTTGAAGTCTTGTAACTTTTGATCCGTGATTCGGATTTGGATGCCGATTTTTCCTAGGTGTTTGTAGACTTGAAATCTTAAATTTCTCTTGGGCCTCTCTTCCAAATTCTCGATGCAAATAACTCTTTTTCCCCTTTGACATTTGTGCACCTATTTTCATTCTTTTTTTTGGTTTCTTCTTTCTTTGTATGCATCAAATACCTGCAAAAGTGATGAGAAATATACGAAACTCAACATACTTGTTAGGAAATGTCAGTAGCAATGATATGAGATAAATCCACTCGAATTACACTTCACGGAGCAATAAAGGACCCTAAATTACGGAGATAAATACGAAGAATTTATGCCTAATCAAACCCGCTAACTTTGAACTTTGATCGTCCTGAGCAATGTAAAAGAATCACAGCATGGTCAAACTTTCAACAAACACTAAATGGGATAGAAAACCTCTTTCGTGGGCAAGCGATTGCATTTAGCGTATGCAACAAGCCTTTAAACCCCTAGGTTACCCTAGTAGGATGAGTGGTGTCTCGTGAGGGTTTGCAGTGAATATACCCACAAAATTCATTTTCCTATACTCAAAGGAAGTCCAAAACACTTAAAAATTGTACAATTTAAACTCCCCATAAATGGTCACCTTAAAATCATATTCGCAAGTCTCAAGTCAGTGTGCGTGTGAAGCCAAAAATCGAATCGCTAACTTCCACCGATTGATCACTACGCTAATTTTTGAAAATTCGCTTTGATTTCAAAATCTCTCGGGATACTCTCCCAAATGAATCACTAAAAAATGTGGCTTATTCTCTCTGTATGCGTGATATAAAAAGTAAATATATTGGACACAAATTCACGCAAACCATTTGAAAGACGGACTATTTGAGGTGAAACGATCTCATCATCGGAATACGGTTATTGGAGAATGGGGATCATCGCCTTTTTTATTCACACCAATTGATCTCTCTTATTATCTTTTTGTGCCTTAGCTCTCCATGCGGTAGACAATTTTGTAATTCGAACTCGGTTAGGACTTTATTGGGTTTAAGGTGTATTTGGGTAAAATGGAAATGGTGGGGACTTCGGAATTGGAGAATTCATTTATGATGTCCATTTGTGCTTTTTTCAGGCTATTGCTCATTTTCTCTTCTTTTTCCATTTTTATTTTTATTTTTATTTTTCGCATTTTTATTTTCTTGCTATTTTTGTTGAGCATTCTTCTATTTTTTCTTTGCCCTTTTTATGCACTTTCTGGAATTTATTTCTGAATTTTCGCTTTTCACAATTCCGGGCCAATTGGGGTTTTTCGGGTTATCAAACGAAAGGAAAAAATTTATTCGGCTCAAATTGGGTTGCAAAAAAGGTTAATTTATTCACGACTTTTTCTGGCCAATATTTTTAGGTGACAAACAAGGGCCTACTTCATTGTCCAAATGGCTTATTATATTACCATATGCGTCTTGAGATGAATTAAATTAAGAGATATTTTCAGCGCACTTTTCAAGGCAACATCTCACACATTTCCCGTAAACGATCAAAATAAAGAAATAGGGATCTTCAACAACTTTTTAAAACACTGAAATGAACTTTGAGCTAACCATTAACTCGTATTGATTTAAAATACTCTAAAAAATAGTAGGCTCGAAATCTCATCGGGTTAGTTAATCTCCACACTTATTCGTTAAATCGTCAATTTCCGCTCAATTTCCATCTTTGGTCAATTTCGGCTTAGTGTATTTGATTTTTATAACTTGAGAACAAAAATAATTTGTGACATATTTGAAACTTTTAAATCCCAATTTTTATTTATTTTGAAGAAATATAAATATTTGAACTTTTTCAATTTTTTTTTAAAATTTTGGGCATTTTGAAAATTTGTGAAGTTTTAGAAATACGCACTTGTCACCCCCCTAACTTAGAGTTTTGCAAGTTCCTCAAGCAAAAAGGACGAAAATCCAACTAAGATTGAATTAAAAGTGCGAAAAAATAAAACGAACAAATAAGAAAAATGCAGATTTTTATATTAAGATCAAGCATGTGTTACAATAGGCTAGGAAAGAAAAACAACCAGCCGTGACAACCAATCAGAAAGACAACTCAAAAAAAACCAACACATAAAACACCATACACGGGATTCATTAGGGTGGTGGCAGGGAGCTACCGGGCGCATTAAGGTCATACGAGTCATAGAAATATGTAGGTGGTGGCGTACCCATAGACAAATAATACATCTCAGCCTGAAGACGCGCCATCATACTAGTGTCGTGTTGATATGCGCGACGCTCTTCACGGTACTCAGTCATAAACCCCTCAAAACGCGCCTCGAGAGAGACAATCCTGGCGATGAGATATTTTCCTCCCGGCATATAGTCTGAATCGACCTCCTCATCGTACTCCTCCTCACCTCCTTCCTCTCCCATCTCAACATCATCGCCCCATCATCATCGTCGTCCTCATCAACATCAATAGCTACCTGAGCTACTCGTATGGCTCCCGTTGCTTAGCACTCCTATTGCGCGATGCCTACCTAATGGTCTCCAGGAGGCGAGGAAAAGCCTGAGGCGGCTGAATGCCGGCATCGGCAAGAATGGAGGTGATGAGGCGTGCATATGGGAGGGGTACCACACCTTTTTACTCCAGTGACGTAAAAAATATATCCGCGTAGAATGTGCGGGAAGGATTGATCGTGAAGTTGGGATCATAAAGGTGGTAGATGAGGGTGGCATGGCGAGGACGCATCGCCTAGTCATTAGAGGTTTGAAGTAGATTAGCGTAAATAATATGAAGAGTATTGCGCGCCTTATCATTGAGGCGTCCCACTGGGAATGTGCCCCTCACCCAATTTTCGTCGGGTGCGAGACGGTTGATGTATGTTTGTTTCAGAATGGTAGGGGGATTGGTGGGGTAGTCAAATTGGGTCGGGTTCAAAACTCCCATGGAGGCAAGTTTTCGGGACAAAATGTTCAAAGAGAAAGGGATGGGGAGGTCGTCCACAAAAGCTTGGCCCTCAAACTCGCCTGTACGGACGAGTGAGCTGTAAAGAGATCAAACCTCGTCCGCCCACACCACATTGTATGCCGCTTTGAGATATTGGGCTGGCCCACCCCCTTTGACTGAAAAAATTAGAGACCGATAGGTGTAGCTCATTCCATTTGACGATACGCTCGATGTGAAGCTTTCTAGAAATGCTGAAAAACCTCTCACACCAAATTCGCTCCATGTGAAAGAGGTATTCCCCGTTACCGCTTGGAAGAACCTCGGTGGAAAAGTATTTTGGGGGAAGACCTTGATTGGCCATGGGAATTTTTGGGGTGGAGCTGGATTGGAAATAAAAGAGAAGGATAGTAAGTATGAAATCGAAGTGTGTAGAAATGGGGGTGAGAGGGGCAGTAATTTATAGGTGAGGGAAGTGGTGTTGGGGGAAGAATTTAGAGGGAAATAAGGGGGAGGAATGGAGGGAAATGGGCGTGAAGGAGGGAAAAAATCGTATTGGGGAAGGAAGTGAAGAGATTGGGGAAGGGGGAAAGTACCTTGAGAAATGGCAAAAGACTGCAGAAACATAACCGATCCGGTTTTGGATTTTTTTTTATCTTTTACCAACCGAACCAATTTGGTACAGGGGATTCGGTTCGGTTCGCTTTAAGCAGAAGTCTCTCCTCTTTTTACCGAACATGTTTTTTTTACTCCCTTAATACTCTCGCACCTCTTATCACAACTGAACTTCCTCGACGCTCTCTACGCCCTCTCGAAAATCTTATTTGAACTCCTAACTTATTATGACTCACACCTATGGACTCCTAACGATACTAACCTAACTCACGGCTACTATACATAAGAATCACCCCATACGTGTCGGGGGTGCGATCACCTCTCTGTTACAGCTCACTCAACCCCGTAAATGGGGTCCGATAACTAAATAGTGTCGACGTCATCCACACACGCCTCTAAATATGGCTTTAGGCGTTGTCCGTTAACTTTGAATTTCCCCCTTTTGGATCTTCTAATTTCACAGCTACGTGGGGGAATACATTATTTACGACGAATGGTCCAGTCCGTCTAGACCGCAATTTACCCGAAAACAAATGAAGCCCCGAGTTGTAAAGAAGACTCCTTGTGTCGAATGACCTTATCATGTGCAAATTTCATCTGTTCCTTGGATATCTTAGCATTCTCGTACGCATTATTACGTATCTCCTCTAACTGGTTCAAACTCTTAATGGCCCAATACGCTTTGTGTTCTAACTCGACGGGAAGATGGCAATGCTTGCTATACACAAAGCCGAACGGGAACATTTCGAGTGGATTCTTGTATGCGATACGATAGGCCCATAACGAATGATTCAATCAAAGGGACCAATCTTTTCGATTAGGATCAACGATATTCTCGATGATGTTCTTGATTTCTCGATTCGCCAACTCGGCCTGCCCATTCGTTTGTGGGTGATAGGTCGTTCTAACCTTATGAACGACGCCATACTTTCTCATAAACTTCTCAAATGACCTGTTGCAAACATATCACTAATCATCGCTTTCGGAGTATCGAAGCGAGAAAGTATATGTTCTTACAAGAAATGTATCACCACTTTATTATCATTTATTTTGGTAGATATAGATTTGACCCATTTATAAATGTAGTCTACCGCAACAAGGATGTATAGGTATCCAAAAGACGAGGGAAAATGACCCATGGAGTCAATACTCCAGCAGTCAAAAATCTCAATAATGAGTATGGGGGTTAATGGAATCATTTCTCGTCGGGTAATAGCCCCCATTTGTTGACACCTATCGCATGATTTGCAACTATTGCTCATATCCTGAAACATTGTGGTACACTAGAGATCGCTTTGGAGAATTTTAGCGACTATCTTTTTCATCATGAAATGGCATCCACATGCTTTCGAATGATAAAATCGGTTGACTTTGGGTATTTCATCATCCGGTACACGCCGTCGAATAATTTGGTCCGCACAATACTTAAAGAGGAATGGATCATCATAGAAAAACATGTGTGACCAAGTAATGGACCTCTTCTTCTCTTGCGGTGTCCAATCGGGAGGGACGACTCCCATAATAAGATAGTTGACTATATATGCAAACCAGGGGAGAGACAATGTGGTAAAAAGTTGTTCATCCGAGAAATATTCGTCTATGGGTATGGGATCGCTAGGTACGTCAGACGAAAGTCGGGATAGATGATCTACAACGACGTTTTCTACTCCTTTCTTGTCTTTAATGGAGAGATTAAACTCTTGTAGGAGTAGTATCCACCTTATGAGACGTGACTTTGCATCTTTCTTTGCAAGGAGGTATTTCAACATCGCGTGGTCGGTGAAACAAGTAATAGGTAAACCGATGAGATAGGAACGAAACTTATCTAGAGCAAATACTACCGCTAGCAATTATTTCTCCATGGTGGAGTAATTGAGTTGTGGTTCGGTTAAAGTTTGACTAGTGTAGTAAATGACATGAGCCTTCTTGTCTTTCCTTTGGCCTAAAACAACCCCTATTATGAAATCACTCGCATCACATATAAGTTCGAATGGCAAGGACCAATCCGGAGCTTGCATGATGGGAGCGAAAACAAGCATGATTTTCAATCTATCAAAATCACATTGGCATACTTCATTCCACTCAAATGGGGCGTATTTCATGAGAAGGTTACTCAAGGGCCTAGCGATGGCACTAAAATCCTTGATAAAACCCCGCGTGGCCTAAAAAGGAACGCACGTATTTTAGCGATTTCGGTGGGGGTAGCTCAGCTATGACATCTATCTTAGCTCTATCAACTTCAATTCCTTTGGATGAGATAATGTGGCCAAGAACTATTCCCTTAGTGACCATAAAATGGCATTTTTCCTAATTCAACACTAATTTCTTTTCCACACACTGGGCAAGTACTTTCTCAAGATTTGCTAAATAAAGATCGAAAGAGGTGCCAAAAACTCTGAAGTCATCCATGAATACTTCAAGTCCTCTCTCAATCATGTCGCTAAAGAGACTTAACATGCACCTTTGAAAGGTCGCGGGTGCATTACACAATCCGAATGGCATACATTTTTAGGCAAACGTACCAAAAGAACATGTGAAAGTTGTCTTTTCCTGGTCAATAAAATCTACCTATATTTGGCTATATCCGGAATAACTATCTAGGACGCAATAATAAGGGTGTCCCGCTACTCTCTTTAGCATGTGATCAATAAATGGTAAGGGGAAATGGTCTTTCCTAGTTCCCGCGGTAATCAATACAAACGCGCCACCCGGTGGTGGTACGTTGGGGAACTAGCTCACCCTTAGCATTTTCAATCACAGTCATTCCCGACTTCTTTGGGACAACTTGTATGGGACTCACCCATTTGCTATCCGAGATTGGGTAGATAATCCCGACATCCAGCAGCGTATTAATTTCTGCTTTCACCACCTCTTTCATGGTAGGGTTCAATCTTCTTTGCATTTCCCTCGAGGGCTTCACGTCCTCATCGAGGTGGATTTTATGGGTACAAATCAAGGAACTTATACCTTTCAAATCAGCTATGCACCAACCAAAAGCACTTCGGTGCTTCCTCAAAACTTTCAATAATTTACCCTCTTGCTCTTCATCTAGGATAGATGAGACAACAACAAGAAATGTCTCGTTCTCTCCTAAATAAGCATATTTGACATTATAGGTTAGTTTCTTTAATTTGAGGGTAGAAAATTTGTCACTAGAGGGAACCATGCGTAACTCCCTTAGTGGTAGTTTTAGAAACCCAACTTACATCTCTCACGTCCTCGTCCGACGCTCTCTTATCAACAATCTCTCTCAACTCCTCTATATCCTTCTCAAAGTCGGTGTACACTCCCGTACTCTCATTGATAGATACAAGGCAAGATCCTAGCGCATCTCCACTATAATTTTCCTTTATGTTCTCCTCTACGACCTCGTCAATAAGGCTTACTCCGTGAAGATTATCTTCTTCGCCCACATATTGGGCTATGTTGAAGATGTCGGTCTCTAAAGTCATGTTCTCGAAAGTGAGTTGCATATGCCCATTTCTAGTGTTAATCAACGCGTTAGTCGTAGCTAAGAATGGGAGACCAAGGATAATGAGAACATGATTACTCGAGGTGAAGGAGGGCTCCGCGTCCTAAATGACAAAATTTATCGGGAAGTAAAAAGTGTCAACTTGGACTATCACGTCCTCTATAATACCTCTTGGTATCTTCATGGTTCAATCCATTAATTGGAGAGTGATCTTTGTGGGTTTGAGGTCACCCAAATCAAGTTGCCTATAAATGGAGTAGGGGAGGATATTGACACTCACCCCTAAATTGAGTAAGGCTTTTCGATTCAATTATCTCCTTTGATGCAGGAAATGGTAGGTGCACCCGGATCCTTGAACTTTTGAGGGAGATCATTGAGTATAACGGAGCTCACATTTTGTGCTATGAATATGTTTTTTTTACCTAAAGCCTCCTCTTCACCATCAATAAGTCTTTAATAACTTTTGCATAAGCGAGAATATGCTTGATGGCCTCGAGGAAAGGTAAATTTAACTTCACTTGCTTAAGGACTTCTAGCACATCATCATCGGGGTTGAATTTTTGGGAAGGAACCAACCATTGAGGAAATGGCGCTGCAGTGGGTGGCTTCACTACTATCTCGGGCTCACTAGTGTCTTCGCTATCACTCTCTTTCAAGGAGACATCTTCGACCTCTTTTGTGCCGGGCAAAATCTCCTTATCTTTCGGTGCATCGTGTGGGGGAGATGATAAATCAAAAACCCTCCCACTATATAGAGTGGTTATGGCTTAACATTGCTCTTGATGTTCTGTAGAATTAGAGCTAACACTAGTTTGACCATGGGGAGGTCTTTGGACCTAAGCAGGAAATTTACCCTTCTCTTGGACACTCAACAACGATTACAACTTCAAAAGGTTCGCATTTATGTCGATGAACATGTGCTCATATCTAACATTAGTTGCATTTTGGGAGTTTATGAATTGGTGTATCGTATCCTAGAGATTTCTCCGTGGTGGAGCGATATATGGAGCTAGAGGAGGTGGTGCTGGTCCGTGTCCTTGTATAGGTGGTGCTTGTTGAAAGTATGGAGGTAGAGGAGGGGCAACATGTGAATTAGGATTCAATGCAGCCTGCAGTTTCCCATAGCTAAAACTTGGATGGTTTTTCCACGAAGGGTTATAAGAATTTCCGTACGGGGAACCAAATTTGCCCTTGAATCCTCCTACACCACTTACCTGCTCATTGAGCATAACTTTGTAACCGAGAATCATTGGACATTCCTCTGTTGAATGTCTCGCTTCACAAATAGCACATACCTTCTCAACGGGGGTGTGTATGGAGCCAGTTGGTTCTCTTATGCGCATAGCGAGTAACTCTCTCATACCTTTCTCAATTTGATCGAGTCGATGGTTCGTCATGGTATCTTTGTTAACGTTGAATAGACCGAACTCCGATGGAGTGGTGGTCGCTTGGCGAGTTCTATTCTGAGCGCTAGGGTCAGATGTATCCCATGCTCGAGTGGTGTAAGCGACATATCTCAAGTGGAGCTCATCATCATTAGCGTCTAATTCGATAAAGGGTCCATCACACATTATTTTAATAAATTATTTGGAGTTGATGTTCAGCATATGATGGAAGAATGAAATGATTTGCTTTTTATCAAGTGCATAATTAGGGCATGAAGTAACTAACTCGTTGAAACGCTCAAAACATCGATCAAACAACTCATTTTCTAATTGTCGGAAGGTTTGGATTTGAGCCTTAATGGAGTTTGTCCGATGTGGAGGGAAGAACTTCTTGAGAAACTTAGATTGTAACTTGTTCCACGATGTAATCGAATTAGGAGGTAAAGACAATAACCGGGTCTTAGCTTTATCCTTGAGAGAAAATGGGAAAAGCTTGAGGCGGATCACATCTTTCGTGCATACTTGATCGCTGAACATCTCACACGCCTCTTCAAACTCCCGAATGTGGAGATAGGGCTTTTCTGATTCCATTCCATGATATGTGGGAAGGATTTGGATCATTCCATTTCGAAAACGAAATTGCCCTGCATTATATGGGAGCAAAATGCATCCTGGAGTGACTGACCGCTCAGGGTATAGGAATTCTCTCAAGGGTCGATAAGGTGCCTCTTCCTCACCCGCGCTTACTCTTTCGTGCGGTGACATGGATCTCTCACTTAACGACTAGGTATCCTCACTTGGTGCAATAGAAGTGTAACCTAAAGGGTCATTCGAAGTGTAATTGGATAGTGAACTTGGCGGTGTAGGAGGTGGAACCCAAAATTGAGGAACGCGAGGGGTATGCGGGTTGTCTGGGTTGTACTCGACTATCGGGTTTTCATGAATGCGCATAGGAGTGGCTTGAAGAGTTAGTTGTGGATTTTGCATTAACAGGCTTTTGAGAGATGTTGTATTTTATTATTATTAATTTTTTTTTTTAGTTTTTCGTCAAAGTTATGGATTAACTCAATCTAACCTACAGTCTACCGAATTCCCCGACAACAGCGCCAAAAACTTGACGCGACTTAAAAAGTGTCTAAAGCGCTTGCTTATATAGGCTCAAGTGCAATCCCATCGCATAAGTAATAAACCCGGTAAGACGGGGCCGAATCCACGAGGAAATAGGACGTAGAACGTGACGACGGTAGGTAAGATGGTCAATCCTAAACTGACTCTAAAAAGAAAATATAAAGGCGATCTAAGTAAGATTATAGCTATTAACTAAGTGTAATTAAATGAAACTAAATATGAACTAAGCATGCAAGAGTGAATTAATTGTGATTCATTAACTATAAATGGGAAAAGTAAGGTCGGAATACAATCCTCCAACCCTAGTACGTTTGCCGATAATAAAACTAGTTATGAATTAGATAATTGACTAAACTCGATCTCTATTAATCTCAAGCATTACATATATGAGGGTACTAGGCCGCACCATACGTAATCAAAAGTAAGAATAAAGCGATGTTGTTATAGCTACATGTGCGCCACACTCTTAAGCATCCCGGTTACCTAGGGCAAACGAGATTAAAAGTCCTACGATGGTTGTGATCAGCACACAACACGATTCAATCATTTATTTAATTCAGGGAACTAAATTTTACACACATGCAAACCACATCGGGATGGGATCATGCATCCCAACCCCTAAAAATCTAGCCTAGCATGGTACAACTAGTGAGAGCAATGGTTTCTACGGTGCATGTGACTGAAATCATTGTGAGATTATAACTAGATGAGGAAAAGGATTCAATATTACTTTGAAATAAACTAATCTTGCATGGACTAACGAAATCAATTTTACTATAGAAATCTTAATTGAGAATCAACAATTTGTATTACTGAGCTTCTAGGGTTCTTTTGCACTTCCTCTCTCTAAAACTATGTAAAAAGAAGCTTCCCATGTCTTCAAAGACGTTAAAATAAATAACCTACGAATTTACAAGAGTTTTAACCATGCATGACTCTAATTTTACAAGTGGATAAATTCAAATTTTGACACCTGAACCGATCCTGTTCAGGGGACTCAGTTCAGTTTGCCTCTAACAGAAAGTTTTTCCAGAACCAATTTGGTTCGTTTTCTTCAACTTCGGTTCGGTTCCATCTTTTTTTTATGGTTCGTATAAAGTTTTCTAAGGATAGGATCGGTTCATTTTTCACCCTCTTCGGTTCGATTTGATCTTCACAGGCAATTTTTTCTTCTTTGTGATTTTCTCTCAACTTTTAAGTGTTGTAACTTTTGATCCGTGATTCGGATTTGGATGTCGTTTCTTCCTAGGTGTTCGTAGACTTGAAATCTTAAATTTCTCTTTAGGCCTCTCTTCCAAATTCTCGATGCAAATTACTCTTTTTCCACTTTGACGTTTCTGCCCTTATTTTCATTCTTTCTTTCAGTTTCTTCTTTCTTTGTATGCATCAAATACCTGCAAAAGTGATGAGAAATATACGGAACTCGGCATACTCATTAAGAAATGTCAGTAGCAATGATATGAGACAAATCCACTCGAATTACACTTCGCGGAGCGATAAAGGACCCTAAATTACGGGGATAAATACAAAGAATTTATGCCTAATCACCTAGCAGGAGGGATGGCATGTCAACCTGAAGGAGGAGGGATGACATGTCCAACTGAAGTAAATAACTGATAGATGAGGAGAAGTAAACTCAGAAGCGTCTACTAGCAACATCTTGTAGTTTCCACAGCAGCTACAGCTCGACAAATGAATAGAACATCCTAAGCCTGGTGTCCCTGTGGCTGAGCACCTAAAATAATAGAACGAGAAAAGAGATTTGCAGAAAAACGGGTCAGAGCTCGAGTAGAAAACAATTTAAATATAGCAAGTGCTTAAATTGGTTAATTAGCTCAAATATTATTCAATGTAACTTAGCATACTCACTTGAGATGATCACCTCTCATCTAATGTGCACACTTAGTGAGCCCAACTACCCATACTAGTCTCGATACTCTTCTTTACTATATGTAGTATAACCACTATGCCGGATAAAATATCTAAATAACCCGAAGCCAATATATTTCTATTATTTAGGAATAAATTTAAAGATGCTTTAACTCATTCTCATAGCATTCTTAATTCTCAATTGGTGACTTAATACGTATATACTTTAATAAAATAGCCAACATGAAACACAAAATATGAACTCAGTATACATATATAAAATCTCACTATGTATACATATAAATATATATATCAATACTGCACTCATGGTCAAGAAACCCCTGGTGCTAGGCATACTCGGCTATCTAGTACCATTGCAATGCTCACGCATAAAGGACAACATGGTCAATCTCCCAGGAACCAATAAAACATATACACATATTAAAGGCGAACATAGTCCCAAGCCGATAGACTACGCACATACCTACACACCCATACGACCTTCAACACTATCATTCTCAAAGATAGCCCATACCTAGGTTCCATGCTCTAGTGGTACGACTCAAAATCCCCCAAAGGTACACAAGATATGGTCGTCCACAACGCGCTAACCTCAGTTAGATAGCCAGTAGCTAGGTATGTCATACACATAATATTCTAAGTAATAAGCATGCACACAAATTATATAACTTAATACGCGTTCACGCAACCCAGTTCCCATAGTACGTAGGTAATATTAACATCACTACTCTCCGCGATATCCATTTATATATAACCTCTATAGGACTCACATTCTCTCTTAGGTTTCCATACAAGTTCAATACCTCGAGGATCATTGCACCCTTAATTCCCTAAAACTTTGGAATTTAAGTCACCCGTTACTCACGTAGGTTAATACACTCGCTTGGATAAACCTATGATGATTTTTAACTCGATCGGACCTTAAAAACCCATTCTGGAATCTCGTTAGAAGTCAAGGTATTCTCGTTCGAATGAGGTCGTTCGAACGAGTCCCTCACTTCGAATGAACTTAGAAATCTCGTTAGATGATTCGTTGGAATTGTCGTTGGAATTCTCGTTCGAACGAGGTCGTTCGAATGCCCCGGCCAAGTCTTCGAACGAGAATTCCGGACAGGTCTGTTCTTCCCCAATATCCGATTTTTCCATCATCTCAAACTTCAAACTCAACCCAAATTTCGTCCAATATCCAATTAGATAGTTCTACACTGATCCTAATCATTATGGGGCACTTTCTAACACAATTTAGGGTTCAAATCTATATATTTTCAAAGGGAAACCCAACAATTACTTAAATCTCTAAAAATTCGCATAAAATGAACCCAACAATTTAAGTACTCAAAATTCTTATTGTAATTCGTGATTAAGACATAAAATCTCCAAATTTAATAGTCTAACAAAGGGCAAAACCTCTACATGTATACCCATCTCCAATTCATAAGATTTCTTTAGAATTCAGTCTAATTAAACCTAAGTTTTCGTTGCAATAAGTTTATATCATCTAATCTAAATCAACAGGAACAATATTTGCTAAAAGAGGAGCAAGATAAACACTTGCCTTAAAGTGAATTTCTGATTCTCGGACTGAAATTGGTATGTGGTTGATCCTCTCGTTGCGATCTACACTTTGGCGTAACTTTTGGTGGGAATCCTTGAGTTCTTGCCCTTGTTCTCCAATGGAGTCTTATTCCTCCTTGGTACTTCCCCCCCTCTCTCTCTCTCATATGGGTTGAAACTGACAGACCTCTAACCCACGTAGCTTTTAATTCAACTTAATTTTCGTCCATTCAATTACTCAAAAATTCCAAAAGAATAAAATACGCCTTCGGGGTGTCATTTTGGGCTAAAATGCCCCGGACTCCAAATATAACACCCAAGTAGTGTTTTCTGACTATATCGACCCTTTTGGACACACTGGTGCACTCAAAATTGCCATCTGAATTATATAAAAATAATTTACCTTTTTAACCCCAATAGATAATAATGACGCGACTCATACGCACGTCCCAAATGATTACATCTTAACTGCTGTGTATCTCGTCCCCGACCATATTATTATCTTCGAAACCATTTATTACGTTACTCACTACGTAATGTTCAACGTTAATTATTTTCAATAACTAACTCTCATCACACTAGTAATTATTACCATTAAATCAGATTAATTATAAATTAAATTTTCTCCCTTAAATTAATTAATCCAAAATTTCATAATTTCATAATAAAATAAATATGCGTAAAAATACGGGGTATTACATACTTCCCCCTAATAACAGAATTTCGTCCCAAAATTCGAAAATGAAAATATACCTGACAAGAATAACTCTGGATAACGTTCACGCATATCATCCTCGCGCTCCCAGGTAGATTCCTCAACATTATGGTGCCACCACTGAACATGGACTAGTGGTACTATCTTCGACCTCAACTTCCTCTCGCTACGGTCTAGGATAGCAATCGACCCCCTCGTAGGAGCTATCAGGCTGTAAGTCGATCTCCTCAAACGCAATGTCAGTATGGGCCAAATCATCTTGAGGATATCTCCTCAGTGAAGAGATATGGAACACGTCATGGACCCTATGCAAGTGTTCCGGTAACCCAAGTTTATAAGAAATTGGCCCAATTCTCTCGATAATGGGGAATGTCCCTACATACCTAGACGCCAACTTCCACTTCTTCCCAAAACGCATAACTCCCTTCATAGGAGACACTCAAAGTAACACCTGGTTCCCAATGTTAAACTCTCGGAAATACCACTTGGCGTCGGTGTAGCTCTTTTGTCGATCCTGAGCAACCCGAATACGGCTTCGTATCAACTCTATCCTCGTCAAAGTATCCTGAATCACCTCTGGACCAACTAATTTGTTGTCCCCCACCTCCAACCAACATGCTGGGGAACGACAATGTCTGCCATATAGTGCCTTGAATGGAGCCATACCGATAGTAAACTGGTAGGAGTTGTGTAGGCAAACTCCACCAGTAGAAGATACTGCTCCCAGTGTCCGCCAAAATTAATGATGCATATACGAAACATGTCCTCTAACATCTGATTTGTCCGCTCGATCTGTCCATCTGTCTGTGGGTGGTAGGTTGTACTCACTTGTAACTCCGTACCCATCGTCTCCTGAATAATTTCCTAAAATCGAGACACAAATACCTTATCTCTGCCAGACACGATATTGAGAGGCACCCCGTGAAGTCTCACTATCTCTGCTATGAATACCTGGGCATACTGTCCCGTGGTGTAATGCGTCCGGGCTGGCAGAAAATGGGCTACCTTGGCCAACTGATCCACTATTACCCATATCAAATCGTGACCCCTATATAATGTGGGTAATCCCGTGATGAAGTCCATGGAGATGCTCTCCCATTTCCACATAGGAACCTCTAATGGATGTAGAAGTCTCACCTGTCTCTGATGGTCCACCTTTACCTACTGACGAGTGACACATTTCGAGACAAACTCGGTAATATCCTTATTCATCCCGCTCCACCAGTAGTGTCTCCGCATATCTTGGTACATCTTATCCCCACTGGGATGTATCGCGAATCGTGAACCGTGCGACTTCGTCATCACCTCGTGTCGCAAGTCTTCTCCCTCAGGAACAAATAACCTTTCATTGAAACCTAGACCCCCATTTGAACCCATGGTATAGGACTCGGCCTTTTCTGCTAGAAGCTGCACTATCTGACTCTGGCAGAAAGGATCGGCTGCCTGAGCCTATACTACTCTCGTAATAATCCGGGGCGTAACTATCATCACAGATATGAACGATCGAGCCACCACATCCTAGTGTCCTAACTCCTTCCATTTTGCTTTCCACACCTCGACCACCTCACCTACTGGCCTACGTCTCAACGTCTCTGCTACCATGTTGGCCTTCCCCGGGTGGAATTGGGTATCAAATTGATAATACCTCACAAACTCAAGCCACTGACGCTGACGCATATTTAACTCCTTCTTCGTGAAGAAGTACTGTAGTGACTCGTGGTCCGTTAAAAAACGAAATTTATCCCCCGGGAGGTAATGTCTCCAAATTCGAAGTGCGAAAATGGCCGCTGCTAACTCCAAGTCATGGGTGGGGTAATTCCTTTCATGAGGCTTAATCTTACGGGAGGCATAAGCTATAGCTTGATTCTCCTGCTGATGTACACCCCTAAGTCCTAATAAGGACGCATCAGTGTAGACTAGATATTCCACTCCCGGCCTGGGCAATGCTAACACTGGTGCTGAGGTTAACTTGTCTTTCAACGCATCAAAGGCTAACTGATAGGCGTCACTCTAGATAAACAGTACCCCTTTGCGAGTCAGGTGTGTCAACGGAACCTCTATCTTTGAAAACCCTCGAATGAACCTCCTGTAGTATCCATCTAGGCCCAAGAAATTGCGTATCTCAGTCGGTGTCATGGGCTGTCCCCACTCCCTCACCGCTGACACTTTCCCCGGATCCACGGATATCCCTCTGTCAGAGATGATATGTCCCAAAAACTGAGCCTCTTTTAGTTAAAACCCATATTTCTCGTATTTTACGTACAACTCATGCTGACACAGTGTCTGCAAAAACTGTCTTAAGTTCTCGACATGCTCCTCCTCGGACTGCGAGTAAACCAGAATGTCATCTATAAAGACGATGACGAACTGGTCCAGTAACTCTCTGAACACCCTATTTATCAAGTTCATAAACACGGCTGGGGAGTTAGTTAGCCCGAAAGGCATAACCCTGAACTCATAAGAACCATATCTTGTCAGGAAGGCCATCTTCGACACATCCTGCTCCCTGATACGCAACTGATGGTATCTCGATCTCAAGTCAATCTTCGAGAAGAAGGCAACTCCTCTCAACTGGTCGAATAAGTCATCGATTAGAGGTAACGGATATTTGTTCCGTATCGTGACCGAATTCAACTCTCATTAATCGACACATAACCTCAACGATCCATCCCTCTTCTTAATGAATAGTCCGAGAGAACCCTACGACGACGTATGCCTACGGATAAACCCCTGCCCCAACAACCACTCAATCTGGTCATGTAACTCCCCGATCTCTGCTAGAGCCATACGGTAAGGTGCACGGGCTATCGGCCGAGTGTCCGGTGCTAAATCAATGACGAAGTCTATCTCTCTACTCGATGGTAACCCCGAAATCTCTTGAAACACATCGGCAAACTCTCGAATAACAAGAATCGAGTCAAGTAGTACCACCACCTCCCTAGAGGTCTCCTCCTCTATATAGTATAAATGTGTGGAAGATCCTCCCTCAGTGCGAGGCATCGCCACCAGGAACATTTCCTGGCTGGGTATGGCAAAAACTATACTCATACTAAAACAATCAATCATGGACCTATACCTGACAAGTCAATCCATACCTAGAATCGCGTCATACTCGGACATATCCAATACGAGCATGTCAGCGGGTAAGATAAACCTCCCAATCTCTATACCCATTCCCCGACAAATAAAAGAAATTATAAAATCTCAACTCAGCGACGAATCCACACAAGTAACCGTGCTCTCTGATATATCAAATAATCTCATAGTAAGTGCAAACACCGTGGCAATAAAATAGTGTGTGGCCCCCGTGTCAAATAAAATGCGCCCCAAAGTCCCCTGGATAGAAAACATACCCTCAATCGTGGGTAGGTCATGCAGGACCGCGGTCTGGTGAAGATTTTAGACTCATCCGTACTGAAGCTGCCCTGCTAAATTGGGACGACTGGAATGGGTGGAAGTGTTGGCGTTTTTGGGGGTGTTGGAAGAGCTACGGGAAATAACGATCTCTAGGGCTCTTGACGAGCACCCTGATGTTGTTGCTGCTGGCCTCTACCCTTCTGAGGGCAGTCCTAACTCTTGTGGCCAGTGTTGCCACAAGTGAAACATCTCCCTGGGAAGGGTCTTCCCCTCTGTCCTTGCTGTCCCCCACCCCGATGTCCGTTACCACCACTCCCTTGGCCTTGATGACCCTGCAAAACCTGCTGCTGGCCATGATGGCCATGCTGACCCTACTAGCCATGTCTAAAACCTCCCTATCCATGTCTAAAACCTCATGACATGAACCTCTTAGGATCCCCCTGTTGGGAACCCTGATCACTAAGTCTATGCTGACCCTTAACTACCTGTGCCCCACCGACACCATTTCCTCCTGTCCTGCCCTACTGGCTGGACTCTCCTACTCGTTTAACCTCTGTCAGATGAAAATGGTGGTCCTGGAAGTGGAGTAGCGCTGCATTAACCACGTCTGAATAGGTGGTGAAAGAAAGATTACCTATCAAATGCTTGCGAATCCTCCATGTCAACCTATCCATAAATGTTGAATCTTCTTCTCCTCAGTCGGGATTTCATCCGGTACAATGTTTAGAAGGTTGATAAACTCTGCCTCATATTCCGCCACGGTCTTACCCTCCTGCTTGAAGTTCACTAACTTTCATCTCATCTTTGTCTGGACGACCGAGGGAAAATATTTGCGGCCGAACCACACCCAAAAGTCTCGAATTATGAGTGTGTCTCTCTCCTCAGCGGTGGTAATAGACTCCCACCACTGCAATGCTTCTCCCACTAGCTTGAATTTGGAAAGTATCTGACTTTGCACCTCCGTGCACTCATGCATCCTCAAATGACTTTGGATATCCTTCTTCCATTGGCTTGCTACCACCACATCAGAGATCCCTGTAAACTCCGGAGGATGCGCCTTCTGGAAGGCATCCCTAACACGTTCCCAAGCAGACGGGAAGGCCTGGGCCTGAACTAGAGCCACCACAGGTGCCTGAGGTGGTGCCTGCTGCATAACTGTCAATGCAACATTTACCGCATGAGCTACAATGATGGCAACTTCAGTGGCATTCATCACACCCAGTGCTGGTGCAGGCTGAGGCTCGGGCTGGGCATCCCTGGGAACTCTCTGTGCACGTCGAGGAGGAATCTGAAAGGAGAGAAAAGTTTCATTAGTCTACAATTATTATATCAAAGTAGCTGAAGAATGTAAAATGCATAAATAGTACAACAATCCTAAACTATAGGGCTCTATATCAAAGGACGCTATGCAGGAACATAATAAGCCGTACAAATCCAAAGGACACTAGAACCTGATGCTGTAATACCACATGTGACACCCCACCTAATTAAATATCGGGTGATCAGTCCTATATAAAATTAAATCAGAATATCCGGTTGGTTCAGATTATGCATCACAAAAACTTAAATTTTAATTTAATAAAAACTAACCACCTAATATTTAAAAAATTTGCTGTCAAAATTTTATCTTGTTATTAACCATCATCATTAAAGTAAAATATTTAATCATCACCATACATCACAATAGCATAAGGAAAGAACTAACTGAATTTAAATAAAGAAATGGAGTAAACACTTCCAGTCAAAATCCCATACAATAATCCAATAACATGAAATCAAAGTCTAACGACAGAATAAAACAACTCTAAATCTCTGAATGTAAAATAGGAGGGATGACATGTCCAACTGAAGTAAATAACTGATAGATGAGGAGAAGTAAACTCAGAAGCATCTACTAGCAACATCCTGTAGCTTCCACATCAGCTATAGCTCGACAAATGAATGAAATCTCCTAAGCCTGGTGTCCCTGTGGCTGAGCACCTAAAATAATAGAACGAGAAAAGAGATTTGCAGAAAAATGGGTCAGAGCCCGAGTAGAAAACAGTTTAAATATAGTAAGTGCTTAAATTGGTTAATTAACATAAATAAAACATATACACATATTAGAGGCGAACATAGTCCAAAGTCGATAGGCTACGCACATACCTACACACCCATATAACCATCAACATTATTGTTCTCACAGATAGCCCGTACCTAGGTTCCATGCTCTATTGGTATGACTCAAAATCCCCCAAAGGCACACAAGATATGGTTGTCCATAATGCGCTAACCTCCGTTAGATAGCCAGTAGCTAGGTATGTCATACACATAATATTCCAAGTAATAAGCATGCACACAACTTATATAACTTAATAGGCGTTCATGCAACCTAGTTCCCATAATACATAGGTAATATTAACATCACTACTCTCTGTGATATCCATTTATATATAACCTCTCTAGGACTCAAATTTTCTCCTTGGTTTCCATACAAGTTCAATACCTCGAGGATCATTACACCCTTAATTCCCTAAAACTTTGAAATTTAAGTCACCCGTTACTCACGTAGGTTAATACACCCGCTTGGATAAACCTATGATTATTTTTAACTCGATCGGACCTTAAAAACCCATTCTAGAATCTCGTTAGAAGTCAAGGGATTCTCGTTCGAATGAGTCATTCAAACGAGTTACTCACTTCAAATGAACTTAGAAATATCGTTTGATGATTCGTTGGAATTGTCGTTGGAACGAGGTCGTTCGAACAACCCGAGCATGTCTTTGAACGAGAATTCCGGACATGTCTATTCTTCCCCAAAATCCCATTTTCCCAACATCTCAAACCTCAAACTCAACCCAAATTTCATCCAACATCCAATTAGATAGTTCTAAACTATTCCTAATCATTATGGGGCACGTTCTAACACAATTTAGGGTTCAAATCTATATATTTTCAAAGGGAAACCCAACAATTACTTAAATCTCTAAAAATTCGCATAAAATAAACTCAATAATTTAAGTACTCAAAACTCTTATTATAATTCGTGATTAAGACATAAAATCTCCAAATTTAATAGTCTAACAAAGGGCAAAACCTCTACATGCATACCCATCTCCAATTCATAAGATTTCTTTACAATTCAGTCTAATTAAACCTCAGTTTTGGTTGCAACAAGTTTTTATCATCTAATCTAAATCAACAGAAATAATATTTGCTAAAAGTGGAGCAAGATAAACACTTGTCTTAAAGTGGATTTCTAATTCTCGGACTGAAATTGGTATGTGGTTGATCCTCTCATTGTGATCTACACTTTGGCGCAACTTTTGGTGGGAGTCCTTGAGTTCTTGCCCTTGTTCTCCAATGGAGTCTTCTTACTCCTTGGTACTCCCTCTCTCTCTCTCTCTCTCTCTCTCTCTCTCTCTCTCTCTCTCGTGGGTTGAAACTGACAGACCTCTAACCCACGTAGCTTTTAATAAAACCTAATTTTCGTCCATTTAATTACTCAAAAATCCCAAAAGACTAAAATACTCCTTTGGGGTGTCATTTTGGGCTAAAATGCCCCGGACTCAAAATATAACACTCGAGTAGTATTTTATAACTATATTGACCCTTCTGGATACACTGACGCACTCAAAATTGCCATTCGAGTTATATAAAAATAATTTACCTTTTTAACCCCAAATAGATAATAGTGACGCGACTCATATGCACGTCCCAAATGATTACATCTTAACTGTCGTGTATCTCATCCCCTGACATATTATTATCTCCGAAATCATTTATTACGTTAATCACTAAGTAATGTTCAACATTAATTATTTCGATAACTAACTCTCGTCACTCGAGTAATTATTACCATTAAATCGGATTAGTTATAAATTAATTTTTCTCTCTTAAATTAATTAATCCAAATTTTCATAATTTCATAATAAAATAAATATGTGTAAAAATACGAGGTATTAAAATGACAGAGAGGACGAATATACTCAAAAGAGAAGTATGATGTTATCAGAGAGGAGGTTAAGAAGTTGGAGAAGGTCGACTTCATTCGAGAAGTCATCTATCCTGACTGGTTGATGAACGCTGTCATCATCCCAAAGGCCAATAGCAAGTGGAGGATGTATGTCGACTTCACGGATTTGAACAAAGCATGCCCAAAAAACAACTTACCTTTGCCCAGGATCGATGAAAAGGTAGACGCAACAGCCGAACATAAATTGATGAGCTTCATAGATGCCTACTCAGGCTACAACTAGATATTCATGGACCCGAGTGATGAAGAAAAGACTACCTTTATCACTGACAAGGGGACCTATTGTTATAAGGTCATGCCCTTTGGGTTGAATAATGCCGGGGCAATATATCAAAGGCTGGTCAAAAAAATGTTTGAAGACCAGATTGGAAAGACGATGGAAGTATACGTTGATGATATGCTGACTAAGAGCCTCAAGGTCGACACACATATGGCCGACATTGAATGCACCTTTAACAAAATGGACAAGTATCGAATGAAGCTCAACCTCGCCAAGTGTGTCTTCGGTGTAGGAGAAGGTAAGTTTTTGGGATTTATTGTGAACCAAATAGGGATCGAATCCAATCCCGAGAAGATCAAGGCCTTGTTGGAAATGAGGACTCCTACTACAATAAAGGACATGTAGAGACTCACCGGAAGAGTGGCAATGCTAAACTGGTTTGTCTCTAAAGCCACTGATAAATGTATTCCTTTTCGTTCGAGTGTTGAGAAAAGCTATTGAGTGGAATGAAGAGTGTGATAGAGCCTTTAAGGATTTGAAGTCCTACCTCGGCTCACCACTCCTATTATCTAGACTAGTTTAGGGGGAGAAACTGTATCTTTATTTGGATGTATCTGAGTTGTCCATCAGCGCCGCTATTGTAAGAGAAGAGGATGAAGTTCAAAAATAGTTGTATTTCAATAGTAAGGCACTCCAAGGCGCTGAACAGAGGTAACCCAAGATGGAGAAGTTAAACTACGCATTGATCCATGCCTTAAGGAAGATGAAGCCCTACTTTCAAGCGCATACCACGGTGGTCCTCACAGACTCACCCCTCAAACAAGTAATCCACAAGCCTGAGAAGTCAGGAAGACTGATGGCTTGGGAAATTGAATTAGGAAAGTTCGACATCTTCTATCAGCCAAGAACGACCATCAAAGGGCAAGCCCTAACGGACTTTAAGGCTGAATTCACTTGGGATGAGGCTAATACCGGATATATTTAGATTACTCATGAACAAGAAAGCAGAGCATGTCCTCCCCCGGCTCAGGCCGAGATAAGTTCAGCAAGAACCAAAGTATCTGAGAATGAGGAGGAAAAGTATATTTTCAAGAATGAAACCCCGGAAGAGGGTAATTTGTCACCAATTGGTATTGTGTGTAGTCTCTTTGTTAATAGGTCTTCATGTGAGAGTGGAAGCGGTGCAGGATTGATAATGTCTTCCCCAGATGGAAGCAATATTAAGTACGCATTAAGGTGTAACTTCAAAGCTTCAAGTAATGAATCTGAGTATAAGGCTCTCTCAGCAGGCCTCTCCTTCGCCCGAGCACTGAATATTGGCCAACTTCTTGTATATAGTGATTCCAGGTTGGTCATCAACCAAATTTTAGGGTGTATGAGGCTATAGATGACATAATGGCAAAGTACCTAGAAAAGGTTATGAAAATATTCAAGTAGTTTGTTGAAGTGAAGCTGAAGAGGATACCCCGGTTGGACAATGGCCGAGTTGATACCCTTGCAAGGCTGGACTCAGCTACAAGGATAAAGACAAAGGACGGTGATGGTATAAATCTTACACCGACCGACCATTAAAGAGGAAGACAATGCTCCAGAGTTTTATTTGAATCTGAACATGGGTACCTCCTGGATGGATCCACTCATCAAGTACATAAAGGATGGGGAGTTCCCAGAATCAAAGATCAAGAAAAGGAAGTTGAGATATAAACCTTATAAGTTCTCCATCATAGGAGACACTTTATGATATGCCTAAAGTGTACCCTCGTACTCAGGGTCAACAACCTCGCTCAACCTCAGGGCCGAGTTATCGGGGAGCTCACAACAGCCATCAGAAAGGTTATCTTTCACAAGGTAGGATATCAATGATCAATCTCAGCTGGTCGGCAGTCGAGGTCGGCAACACCTTATGGGCTCAATCATGGTCACTCTCATACTCTGCTTTAGCCGACAGTGCAACCAGGCCCCAATGTAAAACCTTGTCTAATCTACATGGCCGATGTCATACTTATAATTCACAGATTAACTCAACTCTCGAACTTACCAATATCATACTCGGCTGGACCGAGGTTTCAGTGGATGACATCATAGGTTCGAGCATATGAAAGCACATGGGAGAGTTGGAACACGTGGATTAAACCATTATAACCAACTCATTCCCCTCACACGAGGGAATATTTGGTCATCATTATCTGCATGTGGAACAATCAGATGATAAAATTTTCGATTCCTTATGGAGTAGGGAAAGTGCAAGGTGACCAAACGTCGGCACGTGAATGCTACTTTAACTCTGTCGAAGAAAGGGAGACATACAAAAAAGCTACAACCACTTACAACATTGACACTCTTGATCCGAGATGAGACAAGGCTCAAAAGGAGGGGCGGCTGCTAAAGAGGTAGAATCCATCATCCTCAATAAGGATGAGCCAGAAAAAACCATCCAGGTCAGTAAAACCCTAATGCCTGAGATCAAAGAAGAGTTGATCAAGCTACTGAAGAGAAGACAAATCATCTTTGCCTCGAGTCATGCAGACATGCCAGGTATTGACCCTAAGATCATGTGTCATAAGCTTAATGTGGTAGAATATGCTAAGACTGTTAAGCAGAGGATGAGGATTTACTCTTATGAAAAGTATGACATTATCAGAGACGAGGTGAAGAAGCCGAGTTCATTAGAGAAGTCATCCACCCAGAATGGTTATCCAATGCTGTTTTAGTGTCAAAAGCCAATGGGAAGTGGAGGATCTGCGTGGACTTCACCGATCTGAACAAGTCTTATCCCAAAGACAACTTTCCTCTTCCTCGTATTGATCAGATGGTTGACACCACAACAGGTCATGAGCTGATGAGATTTATGAATGCATATTTCGGATACAACCAAATCTTTATGGACCCGGCTGACTCAGAGAAAACAACCTTCATTACAGACAAGGGTACATATTTCTACAAAGTGATACCCTTCGACTTGAAGAATACTGGGGCTACATATCAACGTATAGTGAATAAGATGTTTGAAGATCAAGTTAGAAAGTCCATGGAGGTCTATGTAGACGATATGTTGATGAAGAGTCTGAAGGCCGACACTCATGTGGGCGACCTTGAAAAGACCTTTGATACCATGGATAAGTATATGATGAAGCTTAACCCTGCCAAATGCGTCTTTGGGGTTGGATCTGGGAAGTTTTTAGGCTTCATTGTCAACCAAAGGGGAATAGAGGCTAATCCAGAGAAAATAAAAGTTTTATTGGAAATGAAGACACCTAAGACTATCAAAGATGTTCAGAGACTTACTGGGCGAGTGGCTGCCCTTAACAGGTTTGTTTCTAGAGCTACTGACAAATGTCTTCCATTTTTTAAAATCCTTAGAAAATCTTTTGAATGGAATGAGGAATGTGATAAAGCTTCTAAAGAGCTTAATTCCTACCTCGGCTCCCCTTTACTTCTATCCCGACCAGTCCAAGGAGAAAATTGTATGTGTACTTAGCCGTCTCAGAGTCGGCAATTAGCGCTGTTATATCAAGAGAAGAGGATGGGATACATAAACCAATGTATTTCAACAGCAAAGCCCTTCAAAGATCTGAGCAGAGATATCTTAAGATGGAGAAGTTGGCTTATGCTTTGATTCATGCTTCTAGAAAGATGAAATCGTACTTCCAAGCTCACTCCATAGTCATCCTCACTGACTCACCGCTCAGACAGGTCATCCACAAACCTGAGAAATCAGGGAGACTAATGGCTTGGGCAATTGAGCTAGGAGAATTTGATATTGTGTACTAGCCAAGGGTGGAAATCAAAGGGCAGGCACTAGATAATTTTTTGACCGAGTTCACTTGGGACGAGGCCGAGGTTGAAAAAGAAAAATGTGAGATTGTAGAAAGCCAACCAAAAATAAGTATCGGCTCTTCCATAGATGAGACCGAGACAAGCACAGTTAGAGGAAAGGCAATCGACAATGAAGAGGGAAGGTATCTCTTCAAATAAGGATCCCTGATAAAGGGGAACTTTTCTGAGGCCGACGATATATGGAGCCTCTTCGTTGATGGGTCATCCTGCAAAAATGGAAGTGGTGTCGGAGTAATAGTGTCAGCACCATACGACACATATATTGAGTACGCTATGAGGTTTAATTTTAATGCCTCCAATAATGAGTCTGAATACGAAGCTCTAGCAGCATGTCTCTCTTTAGCCTGAGCTCTTAATATCGGCCAACTCCTAGTCCATAGTGACTCAAGACTGGTGGTAAATCAAATCTTGGGAGTATATGTGGCCAAGGATGAGAGGATAGCTAAATATCTGAAGAAAGTAAGATCGATGTTGGAAAGTTTCAAAGAGGTTAAGATAAAAAGAATACCTCGGCTAGACAACGATCGAGCCGACGTGCTCGTGAGGTTGGCCTCTGCTACTATAACCAACATCAGAAGAACAGTGCCAGTAGAGGTCTTGCTACGCCCATCTATTGAAGAGGGAGATAAAACATTCAAGTCTTACCTGAATCTAAGCATGGAAGCTTCATGGATGGACCCTCTTATCAGATACATCAGATAGGGGGAGCCACCCTCATCAAAAGCCGAGAGAAGAAAGCTGAGGTACATAGCTTCCAAATTCTCTGTTATAGGAAACATCTTGTATAAAAAAGGGGTTTTGCTCCCTTTGCTCAGATGTGTTCCTCCATCTGAGGTGCCAAATATCCTAAAAGGTATACATGAGGGTTCCTGCTCTAGCCATATTGGAGGAAGATTATTAGCCAAAAGGATAATAGTTCAGGGGTACTGGTGGCCGACCCTGGCGAAAGATGCAGTAGCATATGTAAAGAAATGTGATAAGTGCCAGAGGTTTGCTACCATTCCCCATCAACCTCTGACCTCCATCACATCTCCCTGGACATTCGCAGTATGGGGAATCAATTTGGTAGGACCCATACCAAGAGCTGTGAATAACTATCAGTACTTGATTATTACGATAGATTACTTTTCCAAGTGGGTAGAGGTCGAGCCGATGATTACCATCAGAGAGTAAGAGACATTTTAGTTCATCTGGAAAAACATAATTTGCAGGTATAACCTCCCAAATTCCCTAATCTCAGACAATGGGACGCAGTTTAAGAATGTCTCTTTGGAGATATATTATGAAAGAGTTGGAATCTGAAAGAAAATTTTGACATTATATATACACGTTGCACATATGGGTTTGAGGATTACCTTATTTGCGGAATGTAAACCTCTGTCGAACACCGAGAAATCTTATACGCACTCTTGTTCTTCCTCCGTGTACGCTTTGCGACTCGTGAATGTCTAGGTTGGCTACGAGAGTTTCCCCTTTGATCTTCACGATCACAAATCCAAGGTTCTCGGATGATGAACCAAAAGAGAGAGAGAGAGAGACCCACATAATTTTGAAGAGAGAGAAAGTATAGGAGGAGAGAGAAAATCAGATCAATACCAAATTGATCGTCTATTGATGCACACCCATATTTTACTCTCCTAATAGATATATATATTAAAAAAACATAAGAGTCCTAAACCAACTAAAGTTGGACTCTAATTATCTAATATATTTATCTAATAGAATAATGAATTATTCGATACAAAATGGATAATTCATATTTATCGTGGGCGGATATCGGATCCGGGTAAAAACCCGACCCATATATTAACATCTCCCACTCGCCCATAAAAGGTTCTTTAAAAAATCTTCAATGACCTCCATCACTCATCTCCTCATACAGGAAATGTGACGTGTGACCTCACGAGAAAAAAAGTCAGTGTCAGGAGCGTAATCATTAAGTCATTATCTAACTAACGAAGACGCATCACTCGAAGGAATCTCGTATATACCTAGACAATTCGATTTACACCGAATTTAGCACTCTTAATCCCTCAAGAAAGCAGTGCTATACTCTAAATATGTAATGTACTCATGATTAAGTTGTGTACGAAACACGATATAGTCGTCCGGACTATGAGTCACATTATCATGGTGTATAATCAAATAGTCTTCCCTAAGTCCTCATGTTAATTCAATTAGACTTAACCGCTTTCCTAGTCGTGCCCCTTAGACGGTATCATCCATTGTCCTAGGTAAACACACTAAAGTAGCGCCATCAAGTCTTCTCTTCATGAAATAGTCTCAGGTCAAAAAAAGGCATACAGTGGGATTATAATAATCCATGTGGCTCACACAACGATGAAGCAGGGATTCATTCATTGCTCCCATTATCGGTTGGTAAAGCACATACAATATGAATTGTATGCTATGACGTCATCTCTTTAAAATGGGTATATCACTTTTGAAATAAAAGGACGCCATACGAATCTGAGTGTAATCGCTGTCTAGCGCCTAACATGAGTTTCAGCCCAGTCACTCGCATAATGTCTGCCTGAAATGTCACATTCGGCTAAAACAAGCTACATAGAGTTATGAAGATACTCTATAAGCGACCTCTATATATATAAGGTCTCATATTAGTACTCAACTAAGGCGACATATAATATAATATACATAATCGTATACATCTTTCTCTCCTTTCAGGCGTCAATGATATAAATGTCCTAGCTCGCTGTCAAAGCGCCATAGACATAAATGTCTCAACTTGCTCGCTGTCAAAGTGCTAAGGTGAATCACTCGTGCGAGAGAGTCGATTCAAGCTCGGTGACATATCTATAACATGTGTACATAATGATAACAATTCATTTAATTAACAAATAAAAGAAATTAACACTATATCAAATAAATAATAATAATGTCAATGAACAAATGAGTTGTCAAATATATCAAATCCCGCGTAGCCTCATGCTCCTAACATGAGAGAGGAAAACATCTCGAGCAGTGGTCTTGGTTAATGGATCAACTACCATACAACCCGTGGAGATATGCTTCAGGACAACCTCCCCTTGCATAATCATATCTCTAATGTAATGATAACGAATGCCAATATGCTTAGACTTACCATGATACTTTGGATCCTTCGCATAAGCTAGGGCTGATGTGCTATCACAATAGACAAGCACAGCCTCTGTAACATGATATGAAATGCCTAGCCTCTGCAAGAATCTCCTCAGCCAAACAACTTCCTGAACAGCTGCCGAGCATGCCACATATATTGATTCCATAATGGATAAAGTAATACACGTTTGCTTCTTACTGCACCATGTGGCAGCTCTACCCCCGAGAATAAATGCATATTCTGAAGTGGACTTCCTTTCATCTCTGTCACCAGCCCAATCAGAATCACTGTAGCCTCTAAGTCTCAAGTCCCCTCCATGGTAACATAGGACTAGATCAACAGTCCCACGTAGGTACCAAAAAATCTTCTTCACTGCTCTCCATTGCGTGTGGCCTGGGTAGCGCCTAACTATACCAACTGCATAGCAGATGTCTGGACGTGTACACAACATAACGTATATCAAACTCCCTATGGATGATGCATATGGAACTTTATACATTTGATTCTTTTCTTCATCAGTTCTTAGACAATCGTCTAGTCTTAATGTACACCCTTTATCCATTGGAGTGTTAATGGGTTTGGAGTTATTCATGCAAAACCATTCCAGAATCTTCTTTATGTAAGTCTCCTGAGACAAACAGAGAAGTTTCTTAGATCGATCTCTCATGATCTTAACTCCGAGCACATAATTTGCTTCACCCATGTCCATCTCAAAAATTGAGGAAAACCACTCTTTAGTGGCGACTATGGAGTCCAGGTAATTCCCAGCTAACAAGATGTCGTCAACATAAAATGAAAGTACAAGAACACTTTTCTTGGATCGTTTAAAATATACGCAGTGGTCTTCTTCAATCATCTCAAAACCAACAGAGGTAATGGTATGATGAAATCGAAAGTACCATTGCCTTGACGACTGCTTGAGGCCATATATAGAACGTTTTAGGCGGAAAACTTTGCGCTCTTGTTATTTGGATATAAAACCCATGGGTTGATCCATATAAATCTCTTCGTCAAGTTCTCTGTTAAGAAATGCAGTCTTAACATCCATCTGAAATAGTTCTAAATTCATTTGTGCGACAATAGCAAGGATTAGGCGGATAGAGGCAAACCTCACCACTGGGGAGAATGTCTCTTCATAGTCTACACCCTCTCGTTGGGTATAGCCTTTTTGCCACAAGACATGCCTTATACTTATCAATTGAACCATCCTCTTTACGCTTGACTTTTAGAACCCACTTGTTCCCAACAGTCTTGCGCCCGGGTGGAAGGTCAATTAAATCCTAGACTTTGTTCTTAGCTATGGAGCTCAATTCGTCCTGCATAGCAACCATCCACTCATCCTTAGAACTTGATGAAAGAACTTCTACAAAAGAAGCTGTCTCTTCCTCGTCTAAATCAACGCTTAGGAAAGTATTCCTCTCAATCTCAAAATGACGACGTGGAATATTTCCTCGCCTACTGCGGCGAATTTGAGAATCTTGAGTATCTAGTGGCGGTGCACTCACACTTTTTGGAATGCTCCCACTAGGCTGAAGACCACTACTATCTTCAGCGATTATAGGAGGAGGAACTAATCCGCCAGCCTTGCTTGAAGATGGTAAAATTTCTTCATCGTTCTCTAACTCATAGAGTTCAAGATACTCTTTTGCATTGCCAATGCTAGGAAAATCCTTTTCTAAGAATTCGACATCATGTGACTCTATTTCAGTCATTCCTCTATCAGGGTGTTCACCGTATATAACATAGCCTTTTGAGCTCTCAGAATATCTTATAAAGATATGCTTTCGAGCTCTAAGGCCTAACTTCTCGAACTAATGGAAAGTTGTATGAACATAACCTACTGAACCCCAAAGGCGCAAATGATCCAAATTGGGTCTTTCGCCTTTCTAGAGTTCATATGGGGTAGAGGAAACTGACAGAGAAGGCACTCTATTTAGTATGTAGGCAACAGTCAAAAGGGCATCCCCCAGAAGGATATTGGGAGGTTGGCTTGTGCCATTATAGATCTAGTCATATCTAGAAGAGTTCTATTCCTCTCTCTGCAACACCATTTTGTTGTGGAGTGTGAGGAATAGTTAATTGTCTGCGTTTCCCCTTTTCTTCACTCATTTTTTTGAATTGATCTGATAAGTATTCGCGTCCTCTATCTGTACAAAAAGTTTTTAACCTTTTCGATTGCTGATTCTCAACCTCAGCTACATAGCATTTGAAACAATTCAAAGCTTTATAGCGATGAGCGATCAAATATGCATGTCCAAATCGCCTATAATCATCTATAAATGTGAGAAAATAAGAGCTTCCATGACGTGCCTTTACACTCATAGGTCCACATATGTCTGAGTGTACTAATTTTAGCAGTTGATTAGCTCTTAAAGCCTTACCAAAAGGCTTTCTATATGCTTTTCCTGCCAAACAAGGCTCACATATAGGTAGGTCGACCTTAGCGAGTGGGCCTAAAAGGTCTTCTCTAGCTAATCGGGCCATTATATCTTTTCCTATATGCCCAAGCCTAGCATGCCAAGTAACTGAATCAACATTAACATTTGTAATATATGATAATGAAGGAGAAGAAACATAATCAAATAAATCTAATTTAAACAAATTATTCCATAAAGATCCATGATCACAAATAATATTATCCAAAATAATATTCCAACCACTACTATTAAAACTGAAAGAAAAACCATAGTCTGATAAAGCTAAAACTGAAAGTAGATTAGGCTTTATTCCAGGCACATAGAGAACATCACAGAGAAGTATCTTGGTCCCAGTACTAAGATGGAGTTTGTACAAACCGACTCCTTCAGCATCTTCACGAGCACCATTTCCTATGTAGACACTCTGAGTACCAGCTGGAATGCGGCGATAGTATGCAAATCCTCCTCTATCCCTCGTCACATGTCTTGTTTCTCCTATATCTACAATCCACATAGGAGTAAAATGAGCAACCAATACATGAGAACATATGCAAATATGGAGAGTGGAAAATAAAGAGGAATGGAAAGAGGATACCTTCTTTGGCTCAGTGAAATCACGAGCAGAGTGTCCCTTATTCCCACAGTTGTAGCACTTTACTTTGGAAGTATCTTTCTTGCCACCTCGCTTGCCTCTATGGCACTTTGATATCTTTTTCCCTTTAGGGCCATTTCCCCCAGCTTGCTTATTCTGCTTTCCATTTCCATTTTTCTTGGGCCTATTTCCCTGATGTTTGCCATAATGGGAGATAAGGATAGCAGCACGGTTCGCCTCTTGGTGCTCCGTTTCGAGCTTAACATGACGAGATATGTCAGAAAAATTCTTAATATTATCATTGTGAGTTATGATTTGTTTCATGTGCACCCATGAATCAGGAAGGGAACGGATAACAGTCTGAATCTGATGCTCATCCGAGAGAATGTGGTCAGCATCCTTAAGACATCACTCGAAGATGTTCAGTCATCGTATGCTTATTATCCTTACGATAAGTTTTGAACTTCAAAACAAGACCCCTAAGTCTCTTAGTGAACTGACACACCCTAAACCAGCTACTTATAATTAAGTTTGAAAGTCAAAGTAAGTCAAATCATAATTACCTTAATCAAACCATAAACACGAGTATCCTTTTTCAATTATTAACATGAAGCAATAAAACTAGAACCTTTCACAATTTTAAAGTAATTATGATTATTCAAACTTGCTTAAAGGACAAGTAGGATTAAATTACCCCTTTTTCATTCGAACAAAATTATGGTTTTATGAATCCTTTGATAACCCAACCCGACCTCCTAGATTTGGCAGTGACATCACATTACCTGAAAAACATCACCATAGCAACCGTGAGCAAAATATCTCAGTGAATGCATCACTACTAAACTATTGCATATAATTAAATGCAATAAATCATATTCATGTGGTAATTTATGTATACTTATCCTACCCATTCATAATTATGTATTACTTATCCGGTTCATTCATAAATAATTACCAATTATATACTTATCCGACTCATTCATAAAGAATTACCAATTATATACTTATTCGTCTCATTCATAAAGAATGACCAATTATATACTTATCTGGATCATTCATAAAGAATGACCAACTTATCCGAATCATGATTCACATATCCTGTCTGCAATAGATAATTCTCCCCCATTCCTGGTCGAGGAGTAACCCCTTGTCTTTAATAGACAAATCTCCCCCATTCTGGGTCTGGGAGTAATCTCCCATTTCGGTAAATAGAAATGAACAAATTCATAATCAATAACATTATGATAATATTCATAACCATGTATAATACCTCTTACCAGTGAGTGATATTCAGATCTTATCCATAACTATGCGTAATACATCTTACCCGTAAGTGATATTCAAATAGTATCCATAACCATGTGTAATACAACTTACCCCTGAGTGATATTCAGATCATCTCCATAGCCATGTATAATGCATCTTTTTACAGTGAGTACACTCACCTTGGCCACTTCATGTGTTTTCCCTTGCCTTTGTCTGGCACTTGTTCAATCGGTTCTTCTTCCCTTAGGGACTTTTTCGTAATTTTTTACGAATTTTTCTCAATTTTTCTCCTCACTTTTTACTTCCCGAGCTTCCCGATTCTATCTCCTCAAACCAAAATCTCTCATGACTGATTTTGGATGAAGGAGGAGGTCACTTCAAGGTTTTAAAGTCGGCATAAGTCACCTACCCTTGGTCCAATCAAAATATGACATGTGTCGCCATATAAGACAAAATATCATTTAAAGCTAAATGACTACTTTACCCCCTATTCGTAATTTCAGCATAACTCCTTCCTCGTACCTTTGTTTTATACACCGTTTGTTGTGTTACAAACTTAACTCATATATCTACAATTATCTATTTTTCTCCCCAACTCAATTATCATATTATAGTGGCCAAAACTAGTCTCAAACTTGAATATTCCTACCGAAGACTTCACAAATTTGTGTTTGTGACTAATTCAATATTTCATAAGTTATGAATGTTGGATTAGACTAAACACAATAACTTAACATTATATATTCTAATAACACATTATCCCCATCCCATACAGTAAGCATGATTTAAACATGGTTTATCATAATCATATCCGGGTCGTCACATGAACGTACCACCGAAGTCGAATCGAAGTTGATCCCACATTTCTTTGACTGTTTTGAAGCGATCGTAATGCCCGATGAGGTCATCGTGCATGTGGCTTAGTATAGTAAAGCGCGCAGCACGATCCTTATTTACCCAAGCCTGGTAAGCCTCGTGCTCACGCCGGTTGGCGGCAGTACTACCCTCAGCAGGATCAACCATAATAGTGGTGAGACAATCAAGCAACTCATGCTGATTGAGTAGATATTGGATCTTACGGTGCCATATGTTTTAGTTGTTACCAGTTAGCTTATCCTCTTTTGTCATAGTAGCGATAACGTTATTGGTTTCCATCACTACATTAAATTTGGGCAAAAAATTGACATTAATATTGTAAAACACATCTTTTTAATTTGTTTTAAAATCCAATTAGAAAATATTTTCTTTTCTTACACATTAAAATCGAAAGTTTGTAAAGCTCGCAGTCATCTCCTAATGTTGTAAAATTAGAATATATTTTCCAATTGATTTTTGAACAAATTTCCTGATTAATGAACACATCTATTAATCAATTCCATCCATTTATCATAATTTAAAATCACAGCAGTTATAATGTTATGATAACCAATTTTGCGCCAAATAACAAAAAAAATACGCAGGATCTCACATAGGTCCTAAATTAACAGTTTAGAGCTTGTGCTAAGGTAATTCCTATGTATTGTTGTGCAATAAGAAATCATCCCCTTACAATTGACTTTAAAAACCTTTAAATATCACCATTACATCAAATAAGAGAATAAGCCTATACATAATATCTACTGAAAGCAGGATGGGGTATGTCTGATTGCACATATACATAGGAACAACCTTAAAACAATAATAAAACAGGCAAACACAAGCTTATTTAACTATCAATTTTGTAAAATTGTCCATTTAATCATGCAAAACACATAACCTAGGCCTTTAAATAGACAATTATTTCCACACTGACCAATTTAGGGAGCAAGCAGGGTCAACATGATCATTGTGTGAACTACGCAAGTTTTGGAGACAATAATCATAAATAAAAACATTTAAATGCAATTAAATACTGAATTAAATGAACCACTGAAGGTGCATAAAATTTTCCAGAATATTAAAAATGCTCAAAAAGGGTCTAATTTTTCATCCACTAAGTCAGAAAAATTTTCAATAATTTTCTGGGATTTTTCAGTATTTATTACACATTATTAAAGTGTCCAAAAATGCACTTTGATTAACTTTTTTTTTGCATAAACAGTAAAAAATATTTTGGCAACATGGAAAAATAGGTTTTGACCAACTGATTCCAAATTTTTTTTTAGAATTTTATTTCATCATTAAGGTCTCTGTTTATTTAATTTAAAATTAAATAATTTAAACTTTAAAAAAACATTGTTCATCATCGTCTTCAACAAGATTTTTTTCTCTCCAGAAAACTAGTTTCATGAGGCCAACTTCGGAGAGCTATATCTCATTCGTTTTAAGTCCAAAAAAGGCATATGATATATGGTTAGAAAGCCCTTGTGACAAGGAATAGTAATATGAAAAAATATTAATTTTTTATCGTCGTTAATGTTACTATTTTTGGTCTCAAAATTGGCCAAAAAAATTACGAAAAAAATTAGAACAAAACTATTTTTTTTTAATTTTCTCTTAAACTACTTAACGGAATGCGACGAAACTTGGCGTGCATACTCCTCACATGTGAAGAAACATATCCATGCAAAATTTTTGGATTAATACCCGCTGATTTTTAAAAATAAATTTAAATGGGTATTAATGGCGTTTTTGTACAAAATTAAGATCCGATAATTTTTCAGGCGATCAAATAACTACGACGGCTCTGATACCAATGAAAGAAAATTTTGACATTATATATACACGTAGCACATATGGGTTTGAGGATTACCTTATTACAGAATGTAAACCTCTGTCGAACACCGAGAAATTTGATACACACTCTTGTTCTTCCTCCGTGTACGCTTTGCGACTCGTGAATGTCTGGGTTGGCTACGAGAGTTGCCCCTTTGTTCTTCACGACCACAAATCCAAGGTTCTTGGATGATGAAACAAGAGACAGAGAGAGAGAGACCCACGGAATTTTAAAGAGAGAGAAAGTGCATGAGGAGAGAGAAAATCAGATCAATATCAAATTGATCGTCTATTGATGCACACCCATATTTTACTCTCCTAATAGATATATATATTAGAAAAACATAAGACTCCTAAACCAACTAAAGTTGGTCTCTAATTATCTAATATAATAATGAATTATCCAATACAAAATGGATAATTCATATTTATCGTGGGCGGATATCGGATCCGGGTAAAACCCGACCCATATATTAACAGAATCAAACGATTCTTCTCCTCTCTCGGCCGACCCCAGGTAAATGGGTAGACAGAGGTGACAAATAGGACGATCCTTGATGGGATTAAAAAGAATCTAGAAGAGACAAAGGGAAGATGGATTGAAGAAGTATATGCTATGCTATGGGCCTACAGGATGATAGTCAAGACTCCTACTGGGGATACCCCATTCATGTTGGCCTATGGCTCAGAGGCTGTCATCCCTATCGAGATTGGCCCTCCTACTCATAGAGTTCAGATGTACGACCCTCAGGGAAATGCAACAGAGATAAGGCTTGATCTTGATTTGATTGAAGAGAGAAGAGAAGATGCCGAGGTGAGGCAAGCAGTTTACCAGCAAAGGACTGCCAAATTTTATAATCAAAGGGTGAAAGAGAGGCCCATAGTTGTGGGAGACCTGGTTTTGAAGATGACATGGAAAAATCCCAACAAGATCCATCCAAATTGGTATGGCGCCTATAGGGTAACTGATGAAGTCATCCCAGGCGCATATCGATTGGAAAATCTAGAAGGAGAGCCCTTCTCAAACCCTTGGAATGCCAAACATTTGGAGAAATATTACCTGTGATGTTGTAGTTGTCTTATTTTCTTGTAATTCAGGCATCAAATTATGAAGTAAAATATCTATGAGAAGCAAGTATCAGTGTTCTGTTAGTATCTTTGTACTAGTGTATGTATCTCAAACACCATTAATTTGGTGACCTCAGACCTTAAACATCATTAATTTGGTGAAAATATGAGGTTAAACATCATTAATTTGGTGACCTTAGACCTTAAACATCATTAATTTGGTAAAATTATGAGGGTAAACATCAATAATTTGGTGACCCCAGACTTTAAATATCATTAATTTGGTGAAAATATGAGGCCAAACATCATTAATTTGGTGACATCAGACCTCACACATCATTAATTTGGTGAACTTATGAGGTTAGACATCATTAACTTGGTGAAATTTTGAGGTTAAACATCATTAATTTAGTGACCTCAGACTTTAAACATCATTAATTTGGTGAAAATATGAGGTTAAACACCAAAATTTGGTGAACTCAGACCTTTAACATCATTTAGTTTGGTGAAATTATAAGGATAAACACCATAATTTGGTGACCTCAGACTCTTAACATCTTTATTATGTTTCTATTCTTATGGTGAAATTTGTGGTGAGTATGTGGAATATCACAATTATAGAGAAACAAAACATCATAGAAGAGCAATAGAAACAGAAAAAGTGAATCAACTTATATCCGTAACATGAAGAGGTTACAGAGTTACATTCAAAATATCAAAAAGCTATAACCAAAGTTCATCAAAACAAGGATCATAAAAAGCTTCACAGAAAAAAATTAATGATGAGCAGGAGGGCCCCTTAGAGTTCGATCTATCCCTCGACAGGAGCCGACCCATCAGCAGCTATATTTTTCTGGTCAAGGAGGATGTTTGTAACTTCAACCTAGTCATCATACTGAGCACCATCGTCAGTCTCCGTGACCTCCAGAGGAGCCGTCTTGGCCGGGCCAACATTGCTTTCTTCTACTTTCTTTAAAACTTGGGCGAATCGAGGGTCTCCAAAGTTGAGACCAACAAAGTCTTCAGTCGACAAGCTCCCAAACTCACCCTGTTTAAGATCTGCCCATAAGCTAGTTGCTTTAACGACCCTATCTAAATACTCAAAGCCAAAGCTGACAAACTCATCAGAGACTTTTTAGTCCTTAATGATTTTCTCTGTAGCATCGGCCAATGCAACTTTCATAGTAACATCAACATTTAATTGAAGACTCTGATCTTTTGCCTTCAGAGCCTTGTCATGATCCTCCTTAAGCTGAGAAATCTGGTTGTCCCTCTCCTTGATGACTCCTTTCATCTTTTTAACCTCGACCTTCAGACTGGCCTCAATTTTCTCAGCATTCTTGACCTTTTGTATAAGGGGCAACTTCTTCAAAGACCAGTCAATAAGGCGATGAAGAGACACCACACTCTACAGAAGAAGATCAGGCATATGAATAATAATGTTTAAAAGGAAGAGAGAACACTTGGAAGAAAAATTGAAAAATTAATACCTGAACCGCCCTGTGAAGTGTAAACTCGACCAATAAAGGGACATCTAAGGCCTGAAGAAAGAGCTTATCCTCCTCAGTAATGATGGTGCCAATAGCATCGGCAACTTGCAGGCTATGGATGATAATGTTGTATCCTATCTTTAGCTACGACAGACGAGCAACCAAAGCATCATCGGTTAAAATGGGTATAGTACGGTCCTTGGTGGGAGTCTTACTCGACCTCGTATAAGTCGGGTCAATGGGAGCCTTCCTCTTCTTGGTAGCATCAGCCTTAGAGGTGTCGATGCTCTTTTTTGTTTGGGCAGGAGGGGGTACATTTTTACCACCACGTTTCTCTATAAGCTTTGTAAGACTGGGGGTCGACATCTCTCAGAAGTTGTCAGAAATGCCTGCTGGTCGCTCTGCAGAAAGATAAATATCTGAGTTAGCAATTCGGACCTCAATTTTGATGCCCAAGTCAATCGCACGAGATCAGCATCTCGTTCGAACGAGATTGGAAGTCACGCGATGTCGTTTGAACGACATGCGTACTTCGTTCGAGCGACATATGCTTCTCGTTCGAACGAGCTCGAATTTTGAGGCGGTGCATTTTTGTATAAATACTCATTAAATGGTAACGTTTTCATTAAGAAGTCACAACGTTTTGACGAACATAAATACTGCGAAAGCATAATCCTTTTTGGCTTCTTCCTTTAGGGTTTTAATCCTTTTTGTTTTCAATTCACAAAACTCCCATATGCTTTAGTGAATTGTTTTGGTTTTCAAGAACATACTTTGCTCTTGTTTATACTTTGTGGGGAGATCTCTACAACCGATAGTTGCATGCTATTGTGGAGGGAGTCCTTATAAAGTTCACTCTTGTGGAGGAGCCGTCTTCTTCTTCACTGTTGCCGTCCTGGAAAGAGAAAGTTCCAGCCGAGACATCGAAACTGACACCTGCGGGTATTTCGTATGTCACCCTATTTCATTGTAATCCGTGTAGGCCGTTTTCTTACAAATTATAGTGAAATAAAAGTTTTTTCTCCTTTGGAGGATTTTTCCTGAAATTGTTTGTTTTATCCTGCATGCTTTATTTTATTAGATAAATCATCCAGTTGCATGTTTTAGGGTTTAACTAAAATTTGGGATTAATCAAAATTGGATTTCATTTGAGAAGTCGCAATATTTCCGCTGTAGCGATTCTACAAATTGGTATCAGAGCCTGTTGCACTAAGTTATTGTGTTTTGATCCTGATTTTGCACAAAAATGGCTTTTGATGATCTTCGATGTCAAATTTTTGAAAAAGTTAATTAGAAAATTCACACGAACTCTTGTTTTAAATCTTCTGTTGAAAACGATTATGAGAGGTGTCCTTGTTGTGAGGGTGTTGGTCACATGTTAGATGAGTGTACCACAAATTGAAAGAAGAAATTGAATAAATCGATTTCTCATGTTTCTACCCTTAGTGATACTGATTCAGAAGAAGAAG
This sequence comes from Sambucus nigra, assembly GCA_949130495.1. Classification (NCBI taxonomy): domain Eukaryota; kingdom Viridiplantae; phylum Streptophyta; class Magnoliopsida; order Dipsacales; family Adoxaceae; genus Sambucus; species Sambucus nigra. The sequence goes on along the minus strand of OX422218.1, from coordinate 408,418,229 downwards.
TCTTTTATGCTTCTAGGCGAGAGCTTCCCATCCGTGTGATTAGTGATGAGAGTGAGGGTGAAAAGAGTGAGGAGGAAGAAGAATAATTGAGTGAGTTGCAAGTTGCCTACAATATTTTCTATTTTGAATGTTTAAAGACAAAAAAGGCAAACTTGAAACTTGAAGCTCAATTGAAAGAGTGTGCCTTAAAAAATAATGATGTTTTAGTTGAAGAACTTAGGGCACGTGAGAAAATTTTGAAAGAGAAGCTTGAGTACGTTGAGGATGAGAGAGATAGTCTTAGAGGGTTGATGGAGACTATGAAAAAGGAGCTTTTAGAGTTTGAGGATTCTAGACGTGTACTTGAATCTAGGATAGGTGAACTTGAGGTGAAATTGAAAGATTCAAGTAAAGTGAAATTTGATTTGGAGTCTAGGTCTGAAAAACTTGATAAGATTTTAGGCACCGTCGAGATAAAAAAGGATAGGGGTGGGATTGGTCTTGAAAAGCATGTTGCACCCATTCCCACACGTGTGAGAGAGCCTCCTAGGATTGTTAAGAAAGAGACACCTAAGGTTGTTAGGAAAGAGCCCCCTAAGAACATCGTGAGAGAACCTCCTAGGATCTTTAGGAGAGACCCACCTAGGGAAATTCGGAGAGAGCAACCGAGAAATTTAAGGAGAGGGCCACCTTTAGGTAACACACACCGCCCGATTTACACTTGCACACATTGCGGTAGGCAAGGTCATCTTAGGCGATTTTGTTACAAGCTTTTAAATGAACCTAGGAGGGTTAATAGAAGAATAAATTAGATTCCCCACACCCCCACACCTCGTTACACATCGATTTGGGTCAGGAAATCGGATTTAGAGGTTTATGGTTTACTTGTCCACGATTCCCGTTTGCTTGCACGTGATTCACCCCATGTGAAATCTTTTGGTTGATTGTGTTAGATGTTTATCATACACTAGTGTCACATCATGGTAATATTCTTTCTAGTGTTATGACTCACTTTGACGTAGCACACATTAATTTATTTGTTGCATTTGTGTGTTTCGCTACTGTTTTAGCACTGTTTTGGATCTGTTTGCACCTTACAGGTACTGTTTTCACGAAATTTTTGCACTGGGCAAACCTGTATGATTTTCTGGTCAAACTGTGAAAATTTGGTTTTCTCGTTCGAGCGAGAACTGTACGTCGTTTGGGCGACATATCTTCTCGCGCGAAGTCGCTTCTCGCGACATGCCTTGTCGTTCTAGCGATAGGCTAAGTCGTTTGAGCTACCTGTCTAGTTTTTCTCATGTTCCTCTGTTTCAGTATCCTTTATTCATATGCTTTGATTTTGGGTACTGCTGGTTGCTTTTGGAACAGTTTATATGCAATTATTCGTAGTTCCCATGCTTATTTGATAAACACTGCATTGCTCGTTTAATCACACCTGCTTAGATTGATATATTCTTTGTGTGATTTACTATTTGCTAGCATAGGTTTATGATCATGCCGATATTATGCCTATTGCTAGTTGTGCTATATTTCTTTCAAAATTTCAAAAATATTTTTTTTTGAAAATTTTTGAAAAAATTCAAAAACATTTTTGTATTTGGTTTTACACCGTTTATGGATGGACACTTAGGATGACCGAGTCACAACATCTTTTCATTTTACACGTGACTATTTGATAGTGTTTTGAGACAATAGGTCAATTCATCCACGTGCTTTATAAAGTTTGGAGTCTTTGAGTTGCTATAGTGTTGCTACCTACATGTTTGACTCACTTTGTCCTTTATTGCACACATGCACGGATTTGTTTGATTATTGTTCTTGACTTATCACATGTTGGTTGGGTGTTTTCATCTCAATCCTGTCCTTAAAACGAACCAAGTGCAATAATACGAGAGTAATAAAAGTAGTGCATGTAAAAACCATTGCCCGTGAGGAATTTATTTAGTTTTAAAAAAATGATGAGTGGCACGGGAAAGGGTTGCGAGTGAATAATAATCACGTCGTGAAAGACACCGTTTGAAAAGAGCCCACACAAAAAATTAAGGCAATAAAAAGATGAAATATGCCAAAAATTTGGGCCAATAGGTTTTCTCTAAGTTGAGAATTTAGTACCTCTTTAGATATAAAAAATTGCATTATTATATATGAGGGAGTTTTCGATGGATATATCAATGGGTTTGCACGTCCTTTGAAAAGTTCTCGAAACGGCACTAAATAGTCTTGGACGTTATTGGTATGGAAATAATTTAGACTTTGATTTGTTGATTTGATTAAGACAATGTCATTTAAATTCAACAATTTTTACACCTAAGGATTCTTTCGATGTTCATTCGTTAAGGATACACGTATGCATCGTGCACATATGATTGATTGAGTTTATTTACCTATCGAATGTGTTCACACCCATACATTCCATTTCCATGACTTGGTTGTTTGAGTTTAAATCCATGGTGTGATTTTTTTTGTATCCTATTTTTGTATGAAAAATTTGAAAAATAAAAAATAGTTTGTGAATGTTTTTGGGACATACCTTTGCATGCGCGTAGCTTGATCTTTGTTTGCTATGCATTTTGTCGTGACACTCCATGTTTTGATTGTTTCTTCTTATCTGTCTATTTGGGGACATCATAAAAAGGAGGAGATTTGAAAGAATTATCAGTCATGGGGGAGTTTTTGCATTATGGGGGAGATTTGATTTATTAATGCTTTATTCTTATATCATTTCAAACTCGATGCGTCACGAAGGTTTTGCTTTATCTCATGTTTGTAGGTATAAAGACTGAAGATTATGATGTTGCACACCCTGATGAGAAAAGATTTGAGATTTGATGAAGATTTTTGAAGAACAGTTTGAGATCTTGCAAATTTATTCATGTGAGGGTAGATTTGTATAGGTATTTTGGTTTTTTGATAATTCAAATTTTTTATGTATGTACCGGCATAGACATAGGGGGATATTTGTAAGGACATATTTTCATAGGTCCGTTATCAATTTATTATGTCATATACCGCTACACCATTGAAGAGCATTCAAGAGACATCTACATCAAAGACGGATCCGAATTACTCAAGTTCTTCATCATTCAAGGCTCCGCGAAGTTTACTTTGGTAAGGTTATGTTTTAAATACCTTAACTTTTCACTTAGAGCTTTTGCGAGATTTTTACAAAATATTTTCTAAGTGTTGGAGCGGAATTTTTCGTCAAATATTGAGAATGAGTATTTTTTCTAAGTTTTGAAGCGGACCTCGATTTTGACGCCCAGGTCGTTCGCGCGAGATCAGCATCTCGTTCGAACGAGATTAGAAGTCGCGCGATGTCGTTTGAACGACATGCGTACTTCGTTCGAGCGACATATGCTTCTCGTTTGAACGAGCTCGAATTTCGAGGCGGTGAATTTTTGTATAAATACTCATTAAATGGTAACATTTTCATTAAGAAGTCACAGCGTTTTAACGAACAGAAATACTGTGAAAGTAGAATCCTTTTTGGTTTTTTCCTTTAGGGTTTTAATCCTTTTTATTTTCAATTCACAAAACTCCCATACGCTTTAGTGAATTGTTTTGGTTTTTAAGAACATACTTTGCTCTTGTTTATACTTTGTGGGGATATCTCTACAACCGACAGTTGCATGCTATTGTGGAGGGAGTCCTTATAGAGTTCACTCTTGTGGAGAAGCCGTTTTCTCCTTCATTGCCGACTACCTGGAGTCCCTGCGGGAGATTCCAGCCGTAACTTGTGGAGGAGCCGTCTTCTTGTTCACTGCTGCCCTCCTGGAAAGGGAAAGTTCCAGCCGAGACATCGAAATCGACACCTGCGGGTATTTCGTATGTCACCCTATTTCATTCTAATCCGTGTAAGCCGTTTTCTTACAAATTATAGTGAAATAAAAGGTTTTGCCCCTTTGGGGGATTTTTCCTGAAATTCTTTGTTTTATCCTGCATGCTTTATTTTATTAGATAAATCATCTAGATGCGTGTTTTAGGGTTTAACTAAAATTTGGGATTAATCAAAATTCGATTTTATTTGAGAAGTCACAATATTTTCGCTGTAGCGATTCTACATTCTTCTAGAGGACCACCCCCAGACCTATCGGAGAAAGGTAATAGGGGGTGTTCATACTTAATAAGACGACCATTCACGCCTTGGTTTCGAAGGTCCTTTATGTTCTTATAATTATCCTGGCTAAGGCCAGGGTCAGCTTTAGCCGCATGGGAGATTTTAGCCCATTTCAGAGGGGTCCTTGGAACCGACGTTCCACAATCCTCGTCTGGGCCAAACTCCCAGGCCCTAGAAACAAAGAAATACCGAGGTTTCCAATTATGATTGGAAGTGTGGGTAACTAAGAGCATCTTCTTCTCTGATTTCCTGGCTACGAAGTGGTAGTAGCCGGGGTGATTTTTAGTAGACGAGGGAACGTAGCAAGCAATAAAAACTATAACTGGAAGGTCTGTATGGTAAACAGCCTTCCAAAGGACGATATCCCCAATCATGACCCTCCAAGCATTTGGGGACAATTGGGAAAAGGCAAGGTTTATATAAGAGAGTATGGATCTGATAGTTGGGTGAATGGGAAGACGAAAACCTAGCTTGAGCATCTACTCATAAACGTAGATTTCACCCTCTCGGCCATCAAAAGCCCTCTCTTCCTTCAGAGGCTTTCTCAGGATGATGGAGGAATCAATGGAGTAAAGGTGTCTGAAGGCTATAAGTCCGTACTCATTAACTATACTCTTGTACTCTGTTGCTACTGAGGTATCAAGTTCACTTTCTTTTTCATCATCGCCATCCCCAGCAACCTCAGCTTGGGCACCAGTGGGGACACCACTGGGAAACCTCTTTGCATACTCGACGCCTGTGGTAGCCGATAGAGGAATGTCATCAATGGGAGGAGGAATCGTGATGTTAGGCTCTAAAATATATATGGAGGGAGATCTACATGAAGGCCCAGCACCTTGGTGAGATGAGGCACGGTCTGAAACCTCTTCATCTTTAGAAACTCCACTTTGTCTAGGGGAATAATCCATAGCCTCTGCAAAAGAGTCTATGCTCTCAGCAGCCTCAGATGTTGACATGGGGTCTGAAGCGGCCGACTCAGACATTGGGTCAGTGTCCTTAGCAGGCTCAGGGTGTATGACAGCTAATGGTGGAAGGAAAATTGGTCGTAAGGGAAAAGCCTCGGCCTCACGAGCCTCGGCTTGGGCCAACTCTATCTGTCTGATCTTGTTGAAACACTCCTTGCGCAGGGTTGGAAACATAGCATTCGATAAATGATGATACACTTGGAGAGTTAGAGCTAAAAAGGCTAACAGGTAAATAACTTACACTACTCAAACTAAAGATCAAAACTTGGAATCCAAAAGATTTTCACCAAGAACACCAAGAACACTCAAAGATCGGGTCACCAGAGAAGATAACCGTAGGGTCACTGGAAAGCCTAAAAGTGGGAGTGCTTGGCTAAAATAACCCCGGAGTGGCCTGGTATGGCTCCAAAGTCAGTTAACCACTGTAAACCTAACCTTATAACCACCCAACAATCGCGAAAAACCTCACCAAAAAATCGAAAGTATAAATTAATGCCTAGAAATGAAAAGGAAAAGGTTGAATAACAATACCTGACTGAGTTTGATTGAGGGAAAACGAGATTAAAGAGCAAGGAACCTTGAATCGTAGCAGAGCTATGGCGGTTTTTGAGGAGAAAGTTGCAGAAAGGGCTCTAAGCGAGAAAACTAAAGAAGGAAAAATGATAAATGAAAGGGTGAAATTGTTTAAATACCATTATAATGATGAGGCACGAATATCAAGGCCCTCATCGTTGCACCTAAAAACCCTAAAAAATCGACATCAGATCATCATTATCTTGGGGCAGACACAACCCACTTCAAAGGGTGACATGTGTTAAATGGATAACTCCACATCCCAAGGTGCAGAAACATCCCTTCACCTACCTGACTTATATACCCCTTATCCATCTACTCACATAGAATACTGAGGGCTAGAGGGTGATTAATATGCCTAAAGTGTAACCTCGTACTCGGGGTCAACAACCTCGGACAACCTCAGGGCCGAGTCATCGGGAAGCTCATAACAGCCAAAAAAAGGTCGTCTTTCATAAGGTCAGCTATCAATGATCAATCTTGGCTGGTCAGTAGCCGAGGTCGACAACACCTCATGGGCTCAACCATGGTCACTCTCATACTCTGCTCTAACCGATAGTGAAACCAGGCCCCAATGTACAACCTTGGCTAATCTACATGGCCGATGTCATACTTATGATTGACAGACTAACTCAACTCTCGAACTTACTAATATCGTACTCGGCTGGGATGAGGTTCCAGCGGATGACTTCACAGGTCCATTTATACGCAAGCACATGGGAGACTTGGAACACGTGGACTAAATCGTTATAACCAACTCATTCCCCTCATATGAGGGAATATTTGGTCATCATTATATGCATGTGGCACAACCATGTGTCCACATGATATTGGTTTGATCACCACACACATGCTCATGGCATGCCTGGGGGGTACACTATACCCCCAAGAACTATATATACATGTCTTCTTCTATCTTAAAAAGGGATCCATAATTGTAACCCTAGAGAAAGATCTGGTAAACGGTATAGTAGAGAGAGAAAATGAGTGCATTGTAACACATGCAATTAGAACCCCTATTTTATTAATGAAGATCACTCACCTGCACAGTGGACGTAGACCTAGATAGGCTGAACCACTTATATTGGTGTGTCTCTCCTCTTCTCCTCACCTCCTTCTAAATCTATATTGCCTACTTCCTGCCATTGTTATATTTGTTTGAACTCAACAACACCTTGATCTGGTAGTGCTGTTTCTAGCATCATCACTTTATACAAGAAAGTAATTCTTCTTCATTTGCTAAGGTATGTCCATCCATCGGAGGTAGCATATATCCTAAAGGATGTGCATGAAGGCTCCTACTCCAGTCACGTTGGAAGAAGTTCTTTGGCTAAGAGGATTATTACCCAGGGGTTTTGGAGGCCGACCTTGGCCAAGGATGCTACAGTATATGTCAAGAAGTGCAACAAGTGCCAGAGGTTTGCTACCATCCCTCACCAGCCTCATCAACCTCTGACCTCCATTGCTTTTCCTTGGCCATTTGCGGTATAGGTAATTGATTTGGTAGGACCTTTGCCCAGAACTGTAAATAATTATCGCTATCTACCCGTGGCGATAGATTACTTTTTAAAGTGTGTGGAGGCCGAGCCGATTATTATAATTACGGAGAAAAAGACCTTCCAGTTCATCTGGAAAAAGATCATTTGCAGGTACGGCCTATCCAACACCCTAATTTCTAATAATGGAACGCCATTTAAGAATGTCTCCCTAGAAGAATACTGCGAAAGGGTCGACATCAAGCAATTCTTCTCTTCTCTTGGATGACCCCAAGCTAATGGGCAAACGGAAGTAACAAACAAAACGATTTTTGATGGAATTAAGAAGAAGTTAGAGGATGCAAAGGAGAGATGGATCGAAGAAGTGTATGCTATCCTATAGTCCTACAGGACAATGGAGAGGACTATTATCGGGGAGACCCCATTTATGTTTGCTTATGGCTCAGAGGCAGTTGTGTCGATGGAGCTAGGTCTACCTACTCATAAGGTTTTGAACTATGACCCTAAAAAGAATAGTGAGGAGCGGAGGCTTGATTTGGATCTTATAGAAGAAAGAAGAGGAGATGCTAAGGTTAGGCAAGCAGCCTACCAGCAAAGAACAACGAGGTTCTACAACAAAAGAGTTAAGACTCGACCACTAAAGTAGGAGACCTAGTGTTGAAAAAGATGTGGCAGAAGCCTAATAAGCTCCATCCAAATTGGCACAGCCTGTACAGAGTAGTTGAAGAGGTGGTACCAGGGACATATCGATTGGAGAATCTAGAAGGAGAACCCTTCTCCAACCCATGGAATGCTGACCACCTCAAAAAGTATTACCAGTAAGATTTCAACTATGTTAGTGTTCTTTCAGTTTCATTGTACTATATATGCATGAGACTCAGATGAATGAAATTTAATGAAAATATCAGTGTGTTCTGTCATATGTTGTCTATTTAATTGAATGATTATTATATGTATACGCCAACCTTCCTTAAGCTACAAACATCATTCATAGTGAAGTCGGCTTAAGTAGCTTTCGTTGATACGACAACCTAGACGGGGTCAACCTCGTCCATGGGTTGTCAATAACATCAAAAGACATTCATTATTAAACATCATTAGTTTGGTGGATTAAATCTCTTGACCGGAGACGACAATGCATGGATGAGACGACACTCATCCACACACTCTAAAAAATGGCGAGAGAGGACTTATGCTATAACACATTTATTTGGTCAATACAAATTAAAAATCACTTAATTGTGATTCATTATTAAACATCTTTAGTTTGGTGGATTAAATCGCTCAGTCGAAGATGATAGTGCATGGAAGAGACGCCACTCATTCATACACTCTCAAAAATAACGAGAGAGGTCCGGTTCATTAATCCATTGACCAAAGATGATAAAATTACAAATTATGGTTCACACCAAGTATCAAAAAGTTGATGAAAGCAGAGACAAGACTTAAGAATATTAAACAAGCATAGATAGGTGAAAGTTCAAATTCATAGGTGAAAGTTCAAATTCTAAATTCCATTAGCAAGAGTACAATAAAAGTTGAAGGCCGTGAAAGGCCAAGAATCACCTTACACAAAAAAGTTACATTAAAAAAGAAGATGAAATGGGATACACAAGCTGTACAAAATCAGAGCTACAGAGCGCCGTCACCGTCGACTGGGGCCGATCCATCATCAACTACTTGATTCTCCCCCTCAATCCCAGTGTTTATTATCTTGGCACCATTGCCACCAAGACAAAGATCGGTCGTGTTCTTATTCATCTCTATGACCTCAGGGAGATTAGTCCCTGTGAAAGCAGTGGGGTCCTCAACCTCGGCCAAGACCATCTACAGATACGTATCACTGAAGTTGAGATCTGAAAAGTCATTAAGGTAAAGATCCCAGTCTCGGCATGCTTAAGGATAACCCACCGGTCGATAGTTTTGATGCCCCCTCAAGATACTCAAAGCCAAGCACAACAAACTCTTCAGGGTCCTTGAATTCAGCTATAGCTTGTGCCCTAGCAGCCTTAACATCAATATCAATTTTTGATTTCCTTTTTTTGGCCAGGGTCTTCAGAGTATTAGCATGACTCGTCGTTAGATTGTTAATTTTGTTATTTGCCTCTTGTAAGGTCGAGTTGGCAGTCTGCATCTCAGTTCAAATGTTACTCTCCATTGTGACAACATCTCTTCCCTTTTGAAAGAGGGACATCCTCTTGCTGATCCAGTCTCCCATCCTGTGCAAGGAGACAATACCCTGCAAAATATGAGAAGACAAGTCAGTACGAGGCTTCATCAAAGACGAGACATCACTTTGAAAATTCCTAAAAAGATACCTGAACAGCTCTATGGATGGAAAACTCGATCAGCAATGCAATATCCATTGACTGAAGAAAGTTCTTATCGCCATCATACATAATACAGCCGATGGCATTAATGGCTTGTCTGTTATGGATGATGACGCTATCGTCAACAATCTTAAGCTGCGACAGCCTAACAACAATCACGTCTTCAAATGAGATGGGAATGGCTTGGTTTTAACGACCATGCTTCGAAGGACGAGTTATAGTAGTGTCATCAGCTCGGGTCCTCTTCTTCTTACCAGCTTCATCATCACGTCTGGAGACGCCTATATATGATTTTTTATTGCTGGAGGGGCAGGGGGTTTATTCCTCTACCCATGCTTGCCTATGAACTTGCTTAAGTTTTGAGCCACCATTTCCCAAAGAGTATTGAAGATGCCTTTCGAATGACCCGCAAATGATAGACTTAGGAAGTTAGTCACAAATATTTGAGAAATACAAAGCTACACTTGGCAAAGTTTATCACTTACACAACTCCTCTAAGGGGATAATATCTAGACCTGTCTGAGCTAGGTAGTATGGAGTCATCAAATGCTCAAACTTTGCTAGATGACCTTTTTCACCCTGTCCCTGGATCTTATTGACCTTCTCATAAGCCTTAGGGTTCAAACTTTGGTCTAATTTGGCCGACGCTGAGACCTTGACCCACTTCAGAGGGGTCCTAGGCTCAGAGGTTCCACAAACTTGGGTAGGGACAAACTCCCAATCCCTATAAATAAAAAAGTAGTGAGGCTTCCAGTTATGATTGAAAGTTTAGGTAACTAGCAGAATTTTCTTCTCAGATTTCCTGGCTACGAGGTGGTAATTGCCAGGTTGGGTCTTTGGGGACAATGGTGTATAACAGGTAAGGAAAATATTTAGTGGAATGTTAATTTGGTGAACTGTCCTCCAAAGTATGATAGAACCACCTCCAGGTATTCAGAGAAAACTGAGAGGGTGCAAGCCCGAGATGGGCCAAAATGGCCCGGATTATAGGATGGATGGGAAGTATAAAGCCAAGCTTAAACATTTGCTCGTAAACACAAATTTTTTATTTTCGATCGTGAAATGCTCTCTCATCCTTATTAGGTTTTCTCATGGATATAGAGGAATCTATCCCATATAAGTGCCTCCAGACCAAGAGGTCGACCTCAAACATTGTGCTCTCATACTCCTCAACCACTGATGTATCAACCTCACTCTCCTCACCACTAATTTCTTGAGCCTCGACTTGAAGATCATTTTTAGTCTATGAATTACTTGGGTAACCACTTGGGAACCTTTCTACAAACTTGGCCCCAGTTGCAGCTGATAGGGGAATTGCATCCATAAGGGGTGGAATTGCCACATTAGTCTCAAGAATCTAAACAGAGTCAGATTGATTTTAAGCTTCAGCTCTCTGAGATGAAGAGACACGAGAAGTGGCCTCGTCCATGTCAGACCCCTCAGTATAGGATGAAGAATAGGCCATGGCCTCCTCAAATGAATCCACATTCTCGATCGCCTCAGATGTTGACATAGGGTCGTTTGAAGACGAGGACGACATAGACATGGGATCACTTGGTTCGGTGACTAGGAGATCGCAGGGCTCAAAGGCTTGAGGGTAGACAACAGCCAAGGGGGGAGGATAAATAGGGCGAAGGGGAAACTCTTCGACCTTACGCCTCTCAACCTCTTCAGACTCTATCCTCCTAATATGTTTGTAGAACTTATCTCTGATACTAGAAAATTCCTCAGCTAACTTATAAAGATGTCTTAACATCAAAGGCCGAGGTTTGACTTGAGTAAAAATTTGGAAAAATGGACAAACAGTTTACTACATTAACCAAGGTTGACTAAAGATTAAATAAGAAGTAGAAAGGCTTTGTCTATCAAAAACTTCAATAACAGTTTGAAGCTCACCGGAGAAGATGATAGGAGCTTGCCTGAAAATATTTGGAAAAACTTGAAAACCCTAAAAATCTATCAAACCACTATCTACCACCTAGAACGTCCTAAAAAGTGGCTGAGCTTACCCCTGAAACACCCTAAACTTCGTCGAAAAGATAAAACCTCATCGAAAAATGGGAAATTTCACCAGAAAAGTAAAATGTAGTAAATCTAGAAAAACTGTAATGCAAAGAAGGATTGGGATAAGGAAACAAAGAGGATACTTGAAAGGGTTGAATGCTTGAAAGAAAAGAACGAAGAAACAAGTTGTAGAGAGCAGAAAAGGTTAGAGAGAGAGAGTAAACATGCGGGACTTCTTTGAGAAGATAAAGAAAGAGAAATTTTGGGGTCTAAATATCAAGGCAATGATGAGGCACGATTCCCAAAATAAGTCGTCATTTGAAGGCACCAAACCCAATACATTCAGCCGTCAAGTCAGACTTAGGCAAAACGCTACCCAACCAAAACTGTGACATGTGTCACCCTCTTACATATCAAGATGTATCCAACCGATGCATTAGAGACATCTCATTAAGGGACAATGCCGACTCATATCCCCCAGCCACCTCTTAACATAGGTAACTGAGGGATAGGGGGTGATTGATATGACCAAATATGCCCTCGTCCCAGGATGGGACCTCTCAATTCCAAATAGTCGAGCTTCAAAAAGGAACACACGGGTCACTTCCAAGACTCAAATAAAACCAAGGTCGGCCTCGTACGTATAACCTCGGCCATACATTAGGCCGAGACTTCAAGAAATAATAATAGAAATAAAGACATGTCTCATCCTATCGCCTAGACTACACCAAGAGTTGGCCACCTTAGATAACCTCAGTCTGAGCTCCTCAGGCCGAGACCACACTTGCTAGTTTCACGTGTAAGGTGTCAACCGCTCCATCAACAACCTCGTACTCGGCCGGGGTCGAGACATCTGCAGATGATACCATGAGTGGACGAGCAATAGAACATACCAAGGTATCGTGTTCCACGTGAGCAATTCAGTTATAAACAAGATTATTCTCCTCATGTGAGGGGAGATTTCATTATTATTACATACCTGTGCATGGACAGCTGTCACTACCCGAGTGGTTGCCCTCATCTGTGCACATCTTCAATATTCTTGGGGTGTGTGTATTACACCCCCCAGGAACTATATAAACCCTTCATCTTCTTTATTATAAATAACCGATTAATTCAAACCCTAGCTAAAAATCTGATCATTTGTATACAGAAGAGAGAGAGATCTTGTGTTGTAACTAGGCCATTAGAGCCCTATTTACTAGTGGATTTCACTCAGACACACACACACACACACACACACACACACACACAATGGACGTAGGTTTTGATCGAACCACTTAAATCCAACTATTCATCCTCTCCACCTCATCTTATTCTTTGTTAGTTTGCTATGTGATTATTTCCATTGATGTATACATGTTTGAGTTTTGTACATCTGTGACCCGGTGATGCCATTTCTGGTATCATCAGGAGCATGTGGAGTAACATGTGTGGGAGTACGTGTGGGAACACATGTAATAGCATAACTAGGTAAATACCTATGAGACACACTACCCAACTTAAAACAAAATTCCCTAATGTGTCCTCTTTGCTTGGAATGATAACAAACATAAACGGGCTTAGGAACACATCTCTCAAAACGTCTAGGATGCGCTCTCCTATGGGGAAACGAATGCTTAGGTAAGTTATATTGAGAGCCATATGGATCTATCAAAAACTCGACAATGAGCTCGGGTGCAACAAGGAAAGTGGACGCACCATAATAACCTATTCCCAGTCTCTCAATATTACCCAAAGCGGGATCAAGGAGCATATTTTCAACCTTTTTAGATGTACCCTCTAAAGTAACTTTGACCTCTCGAGCACATTAGAGATCTCTCCCGAGTTTGGATACATGGGATTCAAGTTTCTCACAAGTATCCAGTGAGGATTTAAGATCTCCCGTAAGACTAGCCACGGTGTTAGTAAATTCACTATTTTCTCGGCCTAAGATGATCAACTGATCACATAAAGAAACCTTCACCTTCTCCAGTTGACTTATTGATGCCTCACACATCCTTAAAACTTCTACCTTTCTCTTCAAATTTATAAACCTAAGAGATGTCTCCTTATTCATATTTTTCATCTTCAATGTCTTAGTATACAAATCACTAAATGACCTTTGGATATCCCCTTCACTCTCACTTGCAATCTCATCCTAACACTCACTTGAATGGCACGAAACATCAATGAGGCTCTCGCATTTACAAGTGTCCTCATCGTCGTGGGATAAACTAGACGTGTTCACGTGACTAGACATGAAAGCAACACACTTTTTATGTGGTTATTCTCCCCTTGAATCATCCAACTCGATGTCACTATCGCTAAGAGTGGCCTTATTAGTAATCACTTTGTCCTTTATCTTTAACATCGTCGATCATTGAAAAGCCTTGTTCCTTTTACCCTTACATTTAAAACATTTTTCCTCTTCCTATTTCTCACCGTTACCCTTAACCTCATCTTTCTTTTTGTTTTTTCTCGAAAATCTTTTTATTGGAAGAATTATTTTTGGAAATCTTGAGAATTTTTTTTAAATTTTTTGCAAACAAGGCCAAGTTATCGAAATCAGCCTGACCCTCAGATTTAAAGTCATAAACTTTTTCTTTTTTCTTTTTCTTAATTTGAGTCTTTAAAGATACCCCTCTATCCTTAGGCTTAATGGTTTGGGGAAACATGTCGATCTCATAAGTTTTAAGGTCTCCTACGAGTTCTTCTAACCTAAGAAAGTCTAAGACCCCTAAAGAGTTAAGCACGGTGGCCTTACGAATAAATCGGGAAGGGAGTGACCTCAAAATATTTTTCACGACTCTCGACTCCTCAATTCTCTCACCTAAATAAAACTAATGTTAACAATTTTTGACAACCTAGCATAAAACTCATCAAAACTCTCAAAATCTAATATCGTGATGGTCTCAAACTAGGTGATTAAATTGGAAGCTTTGACACCTTAACAGCGTTGGTACCCTCATGAGTGAGCTGGAGGGTGTTCCATACCTCTTTAGACGTAGTGCACGTCATGATGCGGCGGAACTCATCAGGGGTGACAAACCCTAGAAATACCACTAAATCCGCGAAAGTTGTAGGTACTCCACTTAAATTCCTCATCAGTCCAATCAGAATCAGGTTTGGGATTAATGTCATTCCCAACAGTGATAGTGGGAGGATTCCACCCTCTTTCACATACCAACCATGCTCTTTCATCAATAGCTTTTAAACAAGATCTCATACGGGCCTTACAATATGCATAATTTGTGTCATCAAAGACAGATATTCGATTATATAAGTTATCCATAAAAAAATTTGTGAATTTTCAAAACAATTGATATCTAAGAAAAATTTTACGAAAAAAGGATCTCATGATAATTTGGTGAAATCGGCTACTATACCAATTTGAAAAGCGTGCGATACTCCGATGGATTAAACTTATTTAATTAGATGTTAAACCCACAAACAAATTCCAATTTTATTAAACCCTAAACATGCCACTATGTGATTCAAATGAAGCATGTAAAGATATCACAATTTCACGAAAAAAAAGACCAAGGGGAAAAACCTTTTATTTCACTAATAGTTTTGCAAATTGCAACTTACAAATATAATTAGAAAAATTTACCCGACCAATCTCCCGCAGGTGACTGTCTTGTTCTTCAGCAATAGTTCCCATGAGAACTATAAAGATCACAATCTTCCTTCAACAATGAATTCCCTCAAGAAACCATAATGATTGCAGTCGTCAGCAATGATTCCCGCAAGAACCACAGGAGAAGAAGTAGAGATTCCTTTTCTACAAGGTTGACTTCAATATAGAAGTGCTTTGGGTTTCAAAGATAATTCACAAAAGTATTTGGGATTGATTGTATGAATAAAAAACAAGTTTGGCCTTATAAAAGGTGAATACTAAATGCAGCAGGGTTGCAGTTTTCGTAAATTAAAAATCACAACAAATTTCTTCACAAAAGCAAGTATTTATAAGCGGACACAAATTTCGAGGTGGTGGAAAGTCAATAGAACGAGATCATCAGGTTATTCGAACGAGATGTCTATCTCGTTAGAAGCGACCATCTAATGACGCATCAAACGACCTTCAAACACTGAAACAGTACGCCTTTGTTTGAACCATATTAGAAGTAGGCCATCAAATGACATATAAAACGACACGAATAAGTCGTTTGAATGACAAGGCCAAGTCGTTCTAACAACTGCAGGCGGAAAATAAATTTTTTACGTTTAAAATGCTGTTCAAAAAACTATTTGAAAAATGCCTCGTTTTGACAAAAAGCAGTTTGAAAAATATCCCAATACTTAGCAAAAAATCTACGAAACACAAAACAAAATCCATACCAAATATACGTCAAGTCGTAAAACATGTTGAAGATGGTTGATATTCGGATCTATCTTCTTGAACGTGTGAACGTGAATTGTCATGACGCATGTAACATGATACACCATACTCGATGTAAACTAGACTCTATTGACAAGTCCTAGATACTAGGGGCATTGATGGAAAATTTTCCCTTACAATGACTTGTTGAGAGGCTTAGACTGACCAATAATTTAATTATGACTTCACGAGGGACACGAACCAGTCTAGTGGTGGTAAATAAAATATACTACGCGAGGGATGTGGAGGCTCCATGAGTTATTATTAATGAAAATGACTCGTTGAGGGTGTGACACCCCACCTAATTAAATACCGGGTGATCAGTCCTGTATTAAATTAAATCAAAGTGTCCGGTTGGTTCATTCTTAGCATCACTATCGAAAAATAATTTTTCTTTATTAATCACCTAATAAATAATTAAGTTAAGTGCCAAAATATTTAATTTAATAAATTAAGTCCTATTGTTATGAATGAATATGTGAAACCATTTTCACAAACATGGATAATAATATTAAATACCAAACCATCCAAGTGGAATAAACATACTATATTAATCAATCCAAATAACATATCCTAAATCAAAGGACAATGAAACAATTAAATAATCCCATCTAAAACTAAATACTGAAATAAACAAAGAGTACAAATCTCGCAGAACTAGATAAGACTGGAAATGGGCGACAGATGCCCTATCTAATAATGACTAAATAGAAGATTGAGAAGACAAGGATGAAGTCGTCTATTGCAAGAACCTGCAACTCCCACACTAGCTGCAGCACGTCGACAATACAAAGATCTAAGCCTGATGCCCCAATGGCTGGGCACCTGTAATACATATATATATATACAAGAGAAAGAGGAGATGACAAGAAACGGGTCTGAGCCCAAGTGTAAAACAACTTTAAAATAGTTTAGCAAGTATTTAAAATTCTTACCAGTTTATATTACATACATGTTAGTACCTCGACACTCACTTGGGAATTCTCACCCCTCAACTAGTGTTCACGCCTAACGAACTACTGAACTAATCTAGATAAAGATGTGACAACCCGCCTACTAAAATAATAGGTGGCCAGCCCAATACCCTAATAATCACAGGAATCATAGATGGTCCATTCTTAGCATCACTGTCGATTAAAATAGTAGTATGAGATAACCACCAACTATTTTGGAAAACGGACTGTCAAATTTAAAAATTTTGAAAAGAAAGGAACACTTAGACAATCCCATTTGTAAAAACGGTGGGTATCAAAAATCGATGAATGAAGTATAACAATACAATAAATAATCACCGAATAAGCTGTCGGTGCACAGACCAATACAAATAATACATCGAGTATTACAATTCAATATTTACAATATTATGAGTGAGTGCAAAACCTTGGGCAAACACGCCCGAATAAGAAATCCTGAACTTAACTAACGTTCAATAGAAAGAAGCGTCTAATACAAGTAACCTACAACATCCGCAATATGCTGTAGCTCCATGACAACTGGAATGGAAATGTAAATACGGGTGTCCATGCGGTAGAGCACCTGTAACGGCAAAGAGTATGCAGAAACAAAGAAATAGATATGGGTCAGGACCCGGTTTGATATGATTACCATGTGACTAAAAATGCATGACAGTTAAATGCGTATATCTCTCACATATAGCATAAGATAATCCTCACCTCTCAATCTAGCAGTAACCTAACGCAATATAGTGAGGTGATTTAGTTAACCCTAAGTACTAAGGGCTAACTTCTCCCCAGTCTCAACACTATGCCCTATTCGTGCGTGGGGTGTCTCGCAAAGCGAAATCCAAACAAGGAACCCCCCCGATATACTACTATTTAGGCAAGGTTGATTGTCGAGGTCCATTAGGCCCTAAGCACGAAATAATAAATATATATGTGTGTGCATAGGTGTGGGAGGTCACATCTACAGCTACA
Organism: Sambucus nigra; assembly: GCA_949130495.1. Classification (NCBI taxonomy): domain Eukaryota; kingdom Viridiplantae; phylum Streptophyta; class Magnoliopsida; order Dipsacales; family Adoxaceae; genus Sambucus; species Sambucus nigra. The sequence goes on along the minus strand of OX422218.1, from coordinate 408,400,465 downwards.
CAAAGAAAATATAGAATAAAATCCATCCATCATGTAATGGCACAATTCCTAATTTCTATCTTTAGGAATATACATAAATGGTACAACATTTTATCAAATGTTTACCATGTCAAACTTATTTACCAATTTTATTTCCTTTCTTCCATTCAGGAAGAATACATAATTTAAAGCAGGTTTTATTATCATAAAAAGTGCTTTACCCGTTTCTTTCATAAAATCCCACTTCCCTTCTTCCATCCAGGAAGTGTAATCAAAAGTCATTTTTATTAGCATAAAAATACTTTTGTATACTATATCCTTCTACATCCCTTCTTCCATCCGGGAGTGTTACCGAAGCCAAACCATAACCCATTTCCCTTCTTCCATCCAGGAAATGTAATTAAAGCCAATCCATTATCATGAATTGCTTTAATTAATCTAAGACCGTCTCTCCGGGTTTCCCCACTGGACGCGCCCCTAAATGGCTATCATCTTCCAGGGCCTATCATACAAGACAACCTGGGAACCTACCAAACGTCGGGAAGCGGCCATATGCCTGCGGGATAGTCAAGACCACACCCGAAATCTCCTAACCAGCGCAGTAAAAATAAACGCCCATATGGCCTAGGGACTATATCCAACCTGCTCAACAGCCAGGAAGGCTTCACCACAACGCGCACAACTTCCCTTATGATAGCGATTTAGGGAGGTGTGTATCCATAAATTAACATTTATGAAAAACTTTACTTTTCCTTATGAAAACATCATATTTTACATTTCTAAAAACCATCCATTTAGCCATTAAGCACCAAGTTTTAGAATGTGCATTTCATTCTTATTAAGTCATATTTTATTAATGACCTAAGACCCAAAGTGCCAATAACTTCAGACTAGCCTCCAAGCGTTCATATAATTTCATAAACCCTCAAGGTGAGTCTCCATAAGGGAGTGTCTCCCAAAAGCTTAACATTAATATTTTAACTTCCAATTTCTCTTTAGGTCAACCTCCTATATCAATCGGACATCAACCTATACAAACTAGCCCTCGGGTAAACTCAAATCTCCACTCTTGGCCTAGGACATTAGTCTACCCAAATACAACCCTCTAGGACTCCCCATTACTTCCCAAAGGAAGGTTCCTAAACCTTGAACCTAAAAGAAAAGGGCTAAAGAAAACTAAGGAGAATTAAAGGTGAAAAACAGGGGACCGGTCGACCGGTCAAGGGACCGCGGTCGACCGCCCTTACAGGTTTGGTCTGCTAACAAAAGCAGTAAGCTAGTTTTGGCATGACCGGTCGACCGGTCATAGGACCATGGTCGACCGCGCCTATCAGATCCACGAAAAGCCTTTCTTCTGCAAAGACAAAACCGAACCCTAAAACCCAAAATCCTCTACTTCCTTCATTCCCCTCCACCAATAACACTACCCTAACAATTATACACCAAAATAACCCCATATAACGACCCCAAACCATACAATCTACAAGATTTAAGGGTTTAACACAAAAATCAACCAAAAACCCATTTAGGGTTTAAACCTCCAAAATTAACTACACATGCAAATTTATCACATTAAATCCATATCTAGAAAGTAAGAAACTTGCCTCGAGGTTCGTAGTCTCTGATCACCTCCGGTAGTGACGGAAATCCGACCAAAACCTTCCATCTCTCTCTTTCTCTCCATTTCTCCCAACTCTCTCTTCTCTCTCTCTCCTTTGGCTTCTTTCACACAAATGAAGAAAAGAAAGGGGGTGGGGGAGTTTATACGGGTCTAAAAATATAAATCCCCACATTTAATTGCTAATACACCATTAAAATGACTCGTAACCACTATTTGAGTCATAACCCCTTAAAAATGCCCGAATCTCAAAATTTACAACTGGGCACTTATACCGACTATCTCGACTATTCTAAAAACAACCGCACCCCCTATTTTGGCATTCGGGAAAGTGTGAACTATTTTTACGTTCCAATTTATTTTATTTCATTAACTTAACCCCATATTATGTATAGGTCATAACGCCATTTACCTTCTCATGCCGGTAAATAGACAAAACATAGTAAATATTATCCTTAAGTCTCACAGGAAAAATATTTACTCCAACATCCCCTATTTTATAAAATTATCCCATCAGGCAAAATAGTATAAAATAGTAGCTCCAAAAACTGGGTTGTTACAAAAGATAACCTAATTCACTAGTCTAACCCAATTTCCCCTCACCAAATTCTGTTCAAGTAATCGCATAACTATAGTTTATATTTGCTAATCTTTTCTTACGAATATATTAAGCCAGTTATGTTCATCTCAATACAGACTTAAGTTCTCAACCACTTAATTCATTTAATATTAATTATTCAATTTTATCTACTTACAAGTACAATAGATTAATCACAGGTACATATATTTATCACTCATAATATATATACTAATAGGGCACCCCATATAAACCTATGATGCTGGCATACTCTGCTATCAAGTTCTCGTATCTCTCGTACAAAGGGAAATACTAGTCCAAAATCACTCTCGAACTGTATTAACACAAACCACACATATTGGAGGCGAAGCATAGTTCCAAGTCACTAAGAGGTCAGCCCATGCCCTCACATCTCTTAGGACCGTTTGACTGTCATTCTCAGATAGCATGTATCCAAGGATCCTATGTTCTAGGGTACAAGTCAATATTCCCCATAAAGGTCACATCGAGATAAGACTGTCCCGACGCGAAAACCTCCGTGATAGCAAGTAGCGTGGGTATGATTAAACATAAATGTTCACACAATATATATATATATATATATATATATATATATATATATTCACACACTCATATATATTTACATTATTCAGAAAGATAAACCCACGAATATTAACATATTCTAACCATAAGTGACACGTAGCACCACAATTCAACGTAATTAATTCATTCTTTTATTTTCTTAATTACCGTAAATTCGCGAGTACTTCTCGATTATCTAAGTGTATCATTTTAATAAATGTCAAATAAGTGTACCCTCTCTACCCTACTGGTCTATGTCGTCATTGACTTGCATAATCCCCAATCTATCACACACGTAATTGTAACTCATTTTATACTCTCGTAACCCTACATTTAAATTCCATATGAAATTGTACTACTCGGACCTTATCCACAACCCTATTGGTCCCTCTAGAGTCCCATTATAATATTTAAGTTATGTCTAAGGGTACTTATACATTTGAGTCGGGTTAACATTTAAAAAGGAAACAAGAGTCAAATTCCAGGAGGAGTCGATCGATCGATGAAAAGGGTCGATCGATTGATCGAGTAGTTATTGGCCCAATTTCTGCAACTCTTTACCTACGGGTTTCATCAACTTAAATCCTCAAAACCTCTATTAATTTGTCTGAAACTCCAAAACAATCAAACCAAAAGTTGTATTATCCCACATACATGATTTCCAATGTAAAACATATTCAAATTCATCAAGGGCTATCAATTAAAGTGTTAATTCAAGTTAATTCATCAAGAACCCTATTTTATCAGCATCATCAATATCTTCCTAATTCTTCTAGAATTTAACCTCTACTGGACATTAATTTCATAGTTAATCATCTACATATATCAATAGAATTGTCTTAACATGGTTTCTACTGAGATATTCAATAGAAATCTCCTAAACATCATTTAACTTTCATAAAAACAAAAAATCATTATCTCCTACACTAGCATGGATGTGTTATCAACTAAAGAACAACAAGTTAGATACTTGCCTCAAGAATGAAAGTCTGGATTGTAGAAGATGATGGGTATGATCCCGCTCCTTGTTCCCCGATCTACGCATAGGTGGTGGGATTGGTGAGAATGGTGTAGGGTTGGTGGTTCTCCTCTTTTGGAAACCTTCTCTCTTCCTTAGCCTCTCTGCAACTCCAGTATTTCTAACCCTCGAGGACTCCCACTTTCATCAGATACAACCTCTCAATTTTCGTCATTAATTAAGGTCTAAAATAGGAAATTACTGAAATGTCGTCCCGATTTGCCAGTTAGGCCTATAATCGTCCCGAGACCCAAACTAAACCCTCGGGTAGACTTTTCTGACTATCTCGATCCTTACGGACACATTGACGCACTTGAAATGACTATACAGGTGACTTAGAATTTATTTCCTTTTTATTTCCTTAAATTAGTCCCGACACGACTAGCACTCACGTCCCGACTTAATTTTTATAACTGTCGTATTATTCACTCGCAATAATTTTTAATAAATTCAATCTCATATATTACTTTAATCATTAAGTAATATTCAACATAATTCTCACCAATAATTACTAACTCTCGTCACGCTAGTAAATATCAAATTTAAAATCCGAATTAATATTAAATTAATGTATCCCAATATAATTTAAGTAATCCGATAATTAAAGGCCATAAAATTCGGGGTATTACATACTTCCCCCCTTACAACGGAATTTCATCCCGAAATTCGAAAAAGTATACCAGATAAGAATAACTCGGCTACATGTTGCGTATCTCATCCTCGCGCTCACGAGTAAATTACTCCGTACTGCCCATACATTACACTATCAAATACCCTTAATAATGAACCCCTCATGTATGTTCGTTTTAAATTCCTGGTTACCATGTCATGTAGGTTCTTGTCCAAGCCTTATCGTTTAAGTTTCACTACTTAAACTTATTTAGATATTCAGTATCTAGCCTTATACTATTCGCACCTTAGTAGAATAATCGTTCTTTAAATACATACAATCTCGTCTCGTAACAATCGCACACAAGTAGGTCATTTGTGTAGTATATATTTTACACACTTTATATACTCTAAGTATCAACCCATCTTGATTCTCGCAATAGGAGTTGGTCCCCCACATTTAGCTAACAAGCAAGAAAATGACAAGGCTTACCATGCCGTACCTCAACTGACACTATGCCCAAAAGTGAGCTTATATGAGTTATTGTACACAAAATCAACTCGTGGAAGGGATTGCTCTCAGCCTCCCCTAAGATTCAAGGGTACACATATAATTTATTTTCCCAATATTTGATTAGTTCGCTTGTTCTGCCATTTGTCTGCGAATAAAAGGCCTTACTCAACCACACTCGGTTCTATGGCCTCGCGAACACTCTTCCAAAATCAAAAGACAAGGATCTTGTCCCAATCGGACACAATATTAAACGGTACCTTATATAACCTTACTATCTTGGTTATAAAGATCTCGCATACTGTCCTGTAGTATGATAAGTCCTAACTTCCATAACGTGAGCTACTTTAGTCAACTGATCCACTATCACCATATAGTATCGTGGCCCCCCTTCGCGGTAAAATCCTTAGTAATTCTTTCCCATTACTACTTAGGAATTCCTAATGTTTAAAGAAACCCCAGCTAGTTTCAGATGGTCCACCCTTTACCAAAAGATAGGTGGCCCATTGTAAAATGGATTTTAGTAATATTTCTCTTCATGAAATCCCATCACCACGACATTTATGACATGATATATCTTAGTTTCTATCAAATGTACTTCAAATCTTGCTCCATGTGACTTTGCCTCACCGCGTGTCACAAATCCTTCCCCTTGCTCTAAAAATAGTTTCTCGTGAAACGTAAGCCCTTGACAAATCTTACGGAATAAGCTTCAACTCTCCTTAGCTAAATGTTGTCGGATTCCCACGATAATTATCATCTACTGCTTGATACAAAACCATCCTGATGGACATTTGGGGAATGAGGGTCCTTGATGATATAAATGATCAGATAACGAAAGGAGGTACGTAGCGTGATTCTACGATAAAAGCTAAACTAAAACCGTCAATAATGACTACAGAGCATTTAATTTCCATGATTTAAATATAATATGTCCATAATCCTTATCTTTCCGCAATAATGATTACCATAAAGTTTCTCTCAAATACGAAATTCTCCAACTAAAATTACACCACTAAATTATACATCAAAATATCCTTGAAATCAATGCTCTAAAATAATTCTCCAAAATAGTCCTTAGCATCCCAATCCACGCTAACCTGCCCTTACAAGAAAATACGAGGAAGTACACAATATAACACGAATAGATGCCCAAAGGTAATTAGCACGATGGATAGATCGCAACAATATGAATCGCATATACAAATCAAATTCATAACTCAGGCATTATATCAATTAATTTCTCAACCTTTCTATATACCTTATCCCATAATTTGCAAATGTGCACAAAATCAAGATTTAGTCACTTAGGGCGCCCATACACCCTATGTCTCGTGCATTAATGCATAATTCAATTATAATTCTCTTAAATCAATCTTCACATCAGGATTAGGCGAACCTACTGGCCTTAAGTCACATTAGAATTATCGATTCCGATTATATTCTCAGATATGTACATCAGCAAAGGTACGAAACCCATGTACTATTATCCAAACTTCTCTCCAATCCCGACATTCGCTAGTTTCATGCGTGGGGTGTCTCACAAAGAAAAATCCAAACAAGGAACCCCCCGATACACTACTACCTAGCATTGTCGGTCGTCGAGATCCATAAGGTCCTCAGTCTATATATGTACCTTCCCACATTCTCTATATGTTGACATACTAGTCTACGCGTCCAATCTTATATCCATAAAAATAACATTAAATATGGCGCTTTCACTATCCCAAGTTCTCGGTGCTATATATATTACGATTTTTATCACCTGCTCGATACAGAACACGACATATCCTGATTCATATCTAAATAAATCCCTAAGCATTGGGATTTCGTATAACTAGATAACTTACTCCCTAAAGTCTATGATATCATGAAATTTTCGTATATATATACATCTATATAGGACCAACCCTATTTCAGGTGGCACCTCACCAAAGTAATATTACTCACCGGGAGTATTCATCACGATAGTCTTATCACTCACTCTACTATCGTTCAAACATTCGGTAATTAATCACTAAAAATTACCATAATAAGCTTGACTTTGCTAAATCAATGCAATAATAATTTATAACGATAAAATAGGCCTTTAGTGACCACCCGACTCACTTACGGGTGACATCTAAAAGTCTCGTTACCCATGATATATACATTTATAACCAGACTGTTAAAACCAACGTACCCACTAAACTCGCACGCGACTTTTAGTGTTAACAATTAATATATGTATTAGGACACACCCATGTCATTTGGCCTAATTCTTTTCTCACGAGGATGAAACAAAAGTTCATCAGTCTTCACCCAATCGTAGGGTCCCAACACGTAGCTGTTAACCCAATCCATGAGCATCTGGAATCGTTATGCATCTAGGATTTCATCCAATAGTTCCCCCCTCCTCGTAGTGGAAGTTTATTCTGCTCTGCGGCTTACACGCCCATCACTGAAATGTTGGCTAAAAATATCTAGTCCTCAATAATGGCCTTACTAACCTCCCTTTAACTTCCTGGGACCCGTCGAGCCTGAATTATGGTATGCTACTATTACAGAGGACTCCACTAGTCCTGCCTAAATTCACCACTCTCAGGTTGTAAATTCCTGGGCTCAACTCTCTGGACCCACTTCCTCTGCTGGAAATCTCACTCCTCCCATTAATATGCCTACTGCCACGATTTACCATTCTCAATCTTATCAATTTCTCTTATCAATGTGGACACATTCAAGACTGGTAGTTCTACTCTCTACACACGGGGAAACTTTTCGAGCCATTTCCCGTTACTGGTCTCACTGACCATTTTGGAATGCCCTTCCCTCGGACTTGGCAGTCTTAGCTCCCAATTGCTATTTCCGTCGTTCCATTGGCTCCACTGGTCCCATGGAGTATGTTGCCGGCCCCGCTGGTCTTGGCTAAATTCATCACTGCTTATTGATATTAGGCTTTTTGCATATGGTCGTTGTCTTCAAAAGCCAATCTCAAAATTCCTTTGAGTACCTACAAAACTTGTCTAAAACAACTCGTATTGCGGTAAGTACGGGTATCAATCCCACTTCCAAGAGTGAAACAATTATTGTAAAAGCTTGTAATTCAATTTTTTTCTCAAAATATTTTTTTAATTTATGTTTTTTATTTAAAAAAACTTTAAGGGAAAATTAATTAATAAATGCTAAAAATTATGAAATGACTAAATAACGAAAAATAATGTGCCATCGAGTGTGAAAAATGTGAGAATGTCAAGAGATGGGATTACACCGCATTATTAATTATTTTAATTTCTCAATTTATTAATTTGAAGTATTTAGAGATAATATTAAATCAATAATCTAACTCTCGTTACAATTATAAATTTAATAATATCTTTTTCAGAAAAATAATTTAAAAATGTCACACGATGGAAAATTAAAAACTATACTATTTTCAATAAAATTACCCGCTAGGATCAATTTAATAAAAACAATATGAATTCTCAGATTTCAACACAAAATTAATATTGAAATATCGAAAAAACCTATCTCTAGTTCGATTCCTAAATTCAAACATTAATTTGTACAATTAATTTACTAAATCTTGTTACATAAATTAATTGGTGATAGTTAAAAATTAATTTTTCTAGAAATATAGCAATTATTGAAACCAATTAATTAAATTAATATCCTACGTAGTGCATCCCACCCCTTGAACAGGGTGACTAACCAAGCATAATGAAATAATTATTCACAGTCACAAACATGGAACAATAAATTAAAGAGTAGAGCAAGAAATACAATACACAAAAGTCTCCATTTAAATTGATTCCTTAAATCACGTTCATGCACGTGTGTCCCAATGTTTTCATAAATCCAGCACTTGATTACATAAATATAAATAAAAACTAAACCTAAAAATTATTCTAATGCTAAACTATTTTTTTTTGGAATTTTTTATGTACCGATTATGTACATAATATACACAATGTTTCTCTCTTTATGCAGTCTCTCGTCTCTATGTTTGTGAGAGTTCCTAAATAAGTTGCCACCCCTCTACTTTTTATCCCACGATTTCGTTCTCTTTGGAAGATTTTATGGGATCTCCTGTTTGGCTAGGTCAAAAGGGGTTTTTATTGAGAATTATCCACATGGGTTTTGTTGATGGGTGAGTTCCTATTTTAATGGAGGAGCTAGCAGGTGGATTTTTTTTTCGGTTTTGGGTATGGATTTTCGGGTTCAAGGGTTTCTTTGGTGGAATCGGTTTAAGATCCGGTGGGTATGGCCGGAAGTATCGGGTTGACTTGAGTTTGGGGTTTAAACCGAGTCAAGGTTTTTTCGGGTTCATGGCCATCGGAGGTTGGCTGGTGCAAGGGGGTACCGGTTTGGAGGGGAAATGGGTTGCGCCGGGTTTGGGACATGGAATCGCAGGTGGTTCCGGGTTATTAGAGGGTGTATGGAAATCGGGTTGTTGGTTTTTGGATTTGGATGGGTTTCGATTATATGGGCTGTAGCTCAGCATGTGGTGGCTTTGGGATTCGGGCAGCTTCGGGTACAGCAGGTCCGGTTCGGGTTTTATGGGATTTAAGGTGTGGAGGTTAGGAGAGATAGAGGGGAAGTGGGTGTGTTAATGGTGGTGGGTTATAGAGTTTGGGTAGAGAGAGAAGAAGATGGGGAAGAAGATGATGGGTGAGTCTTGAGTGTGAGAGGATGTAGATTAGTTAGTGTGTGGGTGAGGGTGATGGTTGTTTTAGGTGTATGTGAGTGTGTATGGTATTGGGGTCTAAGTGAGTGTGTTGTGTGTGTTTAATTTGGACACCTACAAATATAAAACAACCTAACTAAAAAAATTAAAATTAACAAAGCTAAAAAAAATAACATCCTAATCTAAAAAAAAAAAACTCAAATAATAAAATAAAATAAATAAAAACTAAAAATATAAAAATCAAATAAAAAAATAAAAATGAAGACCTAAAAAAATAAAATCTAATAAAACTATAAATAACTTCCTAAAAACTAATCCTAATAAAATAAAATAAAATAAAATAAAATAAAGATTAAAAATTAAAAATTAAAAGCTAATAAAAATAAAAATTAGAATAAAGAAATATAAAAATAGAAAATAAATCCTAAAAATAAAACGACTCAAAATAAAAATCTCGAAAAATAATAAAGGTACAAACTCAACACACACCGGGCCGGGGGTATGGACTGGGCTAGGTCTTGGCTACGGGGTTGGTTCGGGGTATCAGAACTCATCGGGCAGGCTCATAAATGGACTTCAGACTTCGCGGTCTCCTTTGATTTCTTCTATGCATGCTTTTGACCGCTATTGTGTCGCAATTATACTGATTTAGCATTATTTGTACCACAAGTGCGTATTGACCCGAGAAATAAACAAATACGAACGTAAGACCATTTTTAATTAAAACGAGCGACTAAAATGCTTCTATTTGGGGTATAAAATAGACATTTTTGGGTGCTTATCACACCACCCCCAAACAGAACATTGCTAGTCCTCAAGCAAAAATAGAGAGAAAACAGAGATAAGTAACCAAAAGTAATCCACTTTCGCAGGCACTGGCGATTACACTTAGCATGTGCAACAAGCCGTTAAACCTATAGGTTCCCCTACAGGACGAGTGGGGTCTCGTGAGGGTTTGAAATGAATATACCCACAAAATTCAAAAACTTTATTAATTGCAGTTTCTGATTTGACAATGAAAAGCTATATAACCTGTAAGAGAGTAGTCTAATTTGGGGAAATATCAGATTTTAGCACGTGTTTGACTTGAGCAACTTCGGTTGCGTCTACATATCCGTCTTAGTCGGAATCAAAGTCTGTGTAGTTCATGGGTTCGTACTATTCGCCGAAAAACTCATTATGGTGGAACTCGAGAGGTGAAAGGTGGAGAAACTCATTTCAAAACTCTTCTCCAAAACTCTTTTCTAAAACTCTCTCTAAAAACTCATAAGACAATAAAATCCCTCTTCTCTCCCAAGAAGATCTCTCTCCAATGTATGGGGGTGAGGCTTATTTATAGCAAAACCAACCCAAGTGGGTCTCCACATGTCAAATAACCCGTGGTGTCACATATCCTATTTTAAGTGGCATGTGTCCCATAAACATATGTCAAAACTCTCAATACTAGAATATTGTCTAGTTAATACATAAATAATACACAAATACACGTGATATGTCCGACGCGCATAATAATACTCCAATCATATAAACACATGGACTTTTATCAATATTAATCATCTCCAACCTCATTTAATAATTAAATGAGAGGTTTACCATTAAGCCCCTCCTACATTTGCCCCCTCGTACATATAGTTGATATATTGATGCATGTTTGAAATATATCGACTGTATGTACGAAACACCTTTAATCGGTTTTGATATGTTCGATCAACCTGTGAACCGTGGTTAATAATCTCGTACTTCATTTAATCTTGATGATGTACTTTTACCTCATATCTCACATTTTATGATATAATGCAATCTCATATTTCATATCTCAGTTATATGATATACATCAATTTCATATCTCATATCTTAAATCTTATTTTAAGGCTTTGATCTCATAGGTTATTTCGAAGGACCTCGTTATCATTTTTTTTCATACGAATGATATACAATGAGTGTTGCCCCCATTCCTACTTAAATGAACATGCATTCACGTTTTTATTGTGATTGTTTGTAACTCTGCTTTGGTAAAAAGTATTATCATGGACACATAATAACTACCTCAGCATTCTCTTTCATCATTCTCGACCAAGCTTGGTGTAAGTATTATTATGGTTTACATAATAACTACTTCGTCGTTCTCAAGTTTGGTGGAAGCATTATTATGGTTTACATAATAACTACTTCATCGTTCTCTTTTATTATTCTCAACCATGCTTGGTGAAAGTATTATTACGATTTACATAATAACTAATTCATTGTCCTCGATTAATCTTTTGGTGCATGCAAATGTTTTTTGACTTGTTTTAATCACGATGAGGTTTCTTGTGCATGTACGTATTATTGACTCGCTTAAATTACCACTTTTTAATATTTTTTCTCAAACTCACTCCTACGAGGTGACATAATGATGAACACACACTTTTTAAGATTTTTCGCAAACTCCACCTTTAGAGGTGACTTATCAATGAAAACATAGTTATTTAGATTTTTTCTTCCACCGTTAGAGGTGGCTTGGTAATGAAAACATACTTGTTAAGTTTTTTCGCAAACTCCACCGTTAGAGGTGACTTAATAATGAAAAACACACTTATTAAGATTTTTCTTCCACCGTTAGAGGTGACTTAACAATGAAAACACAATTGTTAAGGTTTTTTCGCAAACTCCACCGTTAAAGGTGACTTAACAATGAAAATACACTTGTTAAGATTTTTCGTAAAATCCACCTATAACAGTGATTTAACAATGAAAACACGTGTTAAGATTTTTGTAAAACTCCACCAATAATGGTGACACCCATAACGGTGACTTAACAATGATAACACTTGTTAATATTTTTGTAAAACTCCACCAATAATGGTGACACCCATAATGGTGACTCAACAATGAAAACACTTGTTAAGATTTTTCGTAAACTCCACCTATAACGGTGACTTAACAATGAAAACACTTGTTAAGATTTTTGTAAACTTCACCTATAACGGTGACACCCATAACGGTGACTTAACAATGAAAACACTTATTAAGATTTTTTGTAAACTCCACCTATAACGGTGACTTAACAATGAAAACACTTGTTAAGATTTTTGTAAACTCCACTAATAACGGTGACACCCATAACGATGACTTAACAATGAAAATACTTGTTAAGATTTTTCGTAAAATCCACCTATAACGGTGACTTAACAATGAAAATACTTGTTAAGATTTTTGTAAAACTCCACCAATAACGGTGACATCCATAACGGTGACTTAACAATGAAAACACTCGTTAAGATTTTTGTAAAACTCCACCAATAACGGTGACATCCATAACGGTGACTTAACAATGAAAACACTTGTTAAGATTTTTCGTAAACTCCACCTATAACGGTGACTTAACAATGAAAATACTTGTTAAGATTTTTGTAAACTTCACCTATAACGGTGGCACCCATAATGGTGACTTAACAATGAAAACACTTGTTAAGATTTTTCATAAACTCTACCTATAACGGTGACTTAACAATGAAAACACTTGTTAAGATTTTTGTAAAACTCCACCAATAATGGTCAAATTGATTTTTGTAAAACCCCAACACAGAAGGCATCAGAGAACACCATATTCAACAATCAAATTGAGATATAAAATTACTTAATACCAAAAGCGTAATCCTTCCTAAAACTCAGTGTGAGTTAGTGTGAAACAATCTTAAGTATCATTAGAGTCATTCTTAGATCGCCTCTATCGGATCAATGGTTTGACTGTAGTTCTCACTGGATATATCTCTCTGCATCGAACTCTCTGAGAATTGGGTAAGTGTATCTCTCTAGTGTGTGCGGAGGCGGGTAAATGAAAGCAAGTTCAAACGTCTCACACACTTTATAGAAAATGACGGATACATGAAAAAAATTTGATCTCATGAAGGAATGCTAATCACTATGTCGATAATGTCGAGTTATTCACCATATAGACTTCTCGTTTGCCCGAACACTTCACCAAGGGTGAAAATGGGGTTTATGTAAGGTATGAGGTGAAAATGAAGAATATGATGTAGGATTTTTGAGAAGAGTGAAGCACATTTTGACTGACTATTGTCTTCATCTTTTAAACCTATGATCGCATGCTTTTTTTTTCCGTTTCTATTCTTTTTTGCTTTTTTTTATATTAATTTTTTTTCTATTACGGTGCATTTTTCTTTTCGTAATACAAATGAAGACAATTTACATGGAAAATTTCAAACACTCTTTTTCTAAAAAAATATGGTAGTGATGGGGAGTGACATATGGATGATGTCTGGAACATATATGGGTAAGGAAAACATAGAATGATAGTAGGTGGAGTGAAGGGTAAAAATGGTAAGTGTATGGTAAAATAGGTTTAGTGCTCGGGACAAACTACAAGTCAAATGTTTCTTTCAACTCGAAAGTAATATCATTCTCAACGATTTGCCAAAAATAAAAAAATAATGAGACCATGCAACGACTAAGTATTGTACCCAAAGACAGTTGAGTCAACTTGTGACTCGGAGATACGTAAAAACCCTAAAAAAGGTGAAAATCTCAAATCTCACGGGTTTTAAGTCTCCACTAGTAATCTTTTAAGTCTTTCTTTAGAATATAGTTACTCTTCAACTTGTGATTGTAAACGTGATAATGCAATTTTTCGAGTCTAAAAATTCATAGTGCAAGTACGCTTTAAGGTATTAATTTGAGGTTAAAAGCGTATTTTTTGGGTCAAACACAGGTATTACGAGATTTCTAAAAGAGGGATAATAGATAATTCATGTAATAAAAATTTAATTTTTAACTGCACAAAAAGTTTAAAATCACTTGTTTCTGCAAATTTTTCAAAAGAGGCACGATTTTGATAAATTTTTCACCCCCAAACAAAAGGGAACATCGTCCTCGATGTTTAAAACTATATATAGAAAAATAAAAGCACAAGGTAGGAAAGATATTACCATAATGAACCGCTAAGAAAAATGTACCGCATGATGGAGCAGAGATAGAGCCTGAAGAACAAACGCGATACAAAAATATGTACAAGTCTATAAAGCAGGTGAAAACCATTGGGTGGTGGTCCTCCTCTTAAATAAGATGCTCCTCCATATTTTTGTAGCCCACGATGCTTTGTTTGGTGTAGATTTTCTGGGATCTCCTGTTTGTCTAGGTCAAAAGGGGTTTTTGTTCAGAATTATCCATGTGGGTTTTGTTGATGGATGAGTTCCTATTTTAATGGAGGACCTAGCAGGTGGATTTGTTTTTTCGGTTTTGGGTATGGGTTTTCGGGTTCAAGGGTCTGTTTGGTGGAATCGGTTTCAGATTCGTCGGGTATGGCTGGAAGTCTCGGGTTGACTTGAGTTTGGGGTTTAAATCGAGTCGAGGTTTTTCCGAGTTCGTGGTCACCGGAGGTTGGCTGGTGCAAGGGGGTACCAGGTTTGGAAGGGAAATGGGTCACATCGAGTTTGGGACATGGAATCGCTGGTGGTTCCGGGTTATTGGTGGGTGTACGGAAATCGGGTTGTTGGTTTTTGATTTGGTTGGGTTTCGGTTATGTGGGTTGTGGCTCAGCAGGTGGTGTCTTGGGGATTCGGGCAGCTCCGGGTGCAGCATGTCCGATTCCAGTTTTATGGGGTTTAAGGTGTGGAGGTTAGGAGAGATAGAGGGGAAATGGGTGTGTTAATGGTGGTGGGTTATGGAGTTTGGGGGAGAGAGAAGAAGATGGGGAAGAAGATGATGGGTGAGTCTTGAGTGTGTGAGGATGTAGATTAGTTAATGTGTGGGTGAGGGTGATGGTTGTTTTAGGTGTATGTGAGTGTGTGTGGTATTGGGGTGTAAGTGAGTGTGTTGTGTGTGTTTAATTTCGACACCTAAAAAAATAAAACATTCTAACTAAAAAAAAGAACATCCTAATCTAAAAAAAGAAAAACTCAAATAATAAAATAAAAGAAATAAAAACTAAAAATCTAAAAATCAAATAAAAAAATAAAAACTAAAGACCTAAAAAAATAAATCTAATAAAACTATAAATAACTTCCTAAAAACTAATCCTAATAAAATAAAATAAAATAAAGATTAAAAATTAAAAGCTAATAAAAATAAAAAATCAGAGTAAAGAAATATAAAAATAGAAAATAAATCCTAGAAAATTCTAAATAAATCTAAATTAAATCCTAAAAATAAAATGAATCAAAATAAAAATCTAATAAAATAATAAAGGTACAAACTCAACACACACCGGGCTCGGGGTATAGGCTGGGCTAGGTCTGGGCTACGGGACTGGTTTGGGGCATCGGAACTCATCGGGCAAGCTCATAAATGGACTTTAGACTTCGCGGTCTCCTTTGATTTCTTCGATGCATGCTTTTGACTGCTATTGTATCACAATTATACTAATTTAGCATTATTTGTAGCGCAACTTCATATTGACCTGAGAAATAAATAAATACTAACATAAGGCCGTTTTTAATTAAAACGAGCCACTAAAATTCTTCTATTCGGGGTATAAAATAGACACTTTTGGGTGCTAGTCACTTAGTAAGGACTTAAATAGGTTCCCCTACTGGGTATACCTTCCAGTAATGTTTCACTAACTCCAATGAATTCGATCTTGTCCTTCATCTAGGTTTTCCCAAACCCTCCGGGCTTCCCTTCTTTCGGAAGCGGTTACAAATTCCTTGACGACATTGACCCAATTCGTCTTTGTCATATATCTCACCCGTATTTAAGTATTTAACTCATGAGTCCTTTCGCAACAAGGAAATCTACTTATTTTCTATATACCCCTTTGTTGCTGGGTAAGGAGTTCGTTAGGCAAGTTGACTGCTCTCTCGCTTTGGTGTTTCTTTCTTTCCCATAACAAATATGTTTCGAAATTCCCTTCATAACTTGATCAAATGGACGATTTTACGATCGATCCATGCCCAAATTTCTTCATATGAGGTCTTACTCTCATCACTTTAGAATGTCCCTATGATGGCCTTGGATTTTAAAGTCTTGGGTGTTACTACACTTAACCCTACATAATGGCCTTGGATTTCTTCCATTACAAAAATCCTCCCGACTCCCTCGCCCTTCACTAGCAGATCCGGGTGAGTTTGGAATGGCAAAAACGTCATCTACGACGGTGTTTAAGAAACTACAACTCCCGAGCGACGCCTTTATTGTCCTCAGCCTGAACAACAATTTTGGTGAGTTCTATCTCAATCACTATTTTCCCCAAACCACTCTATATCTTTCACTGAGTACGCCTCTACTATTATTCTAACGACCATCTCTAGTCATCAATGCCCGCCCGAGCTCGAATAAGAATCACATCACTTATATTTCCTGGCAGGAGTACATAAGTCGTAATACGCAGAGGAATACAACATCCTAATAATAGGGCTCTACATCAAAGAACGCTACGCTAAAATGTAGAAAGCGGTATAGATCCTAAGGACACTAGAACCTGATGCTCTGATACCACCTGTGACACCCTGCATAACTAAATACCGGTTGATCTGTGATTTATTAAATTAAATCAAGGTGTTTGGTTGGTTCATTCTTAACATCACTGTCGAAAAATAATTTTTCTTTATTAATCACCTAAAAAATAATTAAGCTAAGTATCAAAACATTTAATTTAATAGATTAAGTCCTATTGTTATGATTTAATAAGCGAAACCATTCTCACGAACACGGATAATAATATTACATACCAAACCATCCAAGTAGAATAAACATACTAGATTAATCAATCCAAACAAAATATCCTAAATCAAAGGACAATGAAATAATTAAAACAATCCCATCTAAAAGAGAATACTGAAATAAATAAAGAGTACAAATCTCTCTGAACTAGATAAGATTGGAAATGGGCGACACATGCCTTATCTAATAATGCCTAAATAGAAGACTGAGAAGACAAGGATGAAGTCGCCTACTACAAGGACCTGCAACTCCCACACTATGTGTAGCACGCCGACAGTACAAAGATCTAAGTTTGACTCCCCTATAGCTCGGCACCTATAATACATATATATATAAGAGAAAGAAGAGATGCCAGGAAATGGGTCATAGCCCGAGTGTAAAATAGCTTTAAAATAGTTTAGCAAGTATTTAAAATGCTTACTAGTTTATATTACATACATGTTAGTACCTCGACACTCACTTGGGAATTCTCACCCCTCAACTAGTGTGCACGCCTAACGTACTACTGAACTAATCTAGATAAAGCTAACCCAATTCACTAGTTTAACCCAATTTCCCCTCACCAAATTCCGTTCAAGTAATCGAATAACTATAGTTTATATCCGCTAACCTTTTCTTATGAATATATTAAGCCAGTTATGTTCATCTCAATACAGACTTAAGTTCTCAACCACTTAATTCATTTAATATTAATTATTCAATTTTATCTACTTAAAAGTACAGTAGATTAATCACAGGTACATATATTTATCACTCATAATATATACACTAATAGGGCACCCCATATAAACCTATGGTGCTGGCATACTCTGCTATCAAGTCCCCGTATCTCTAGTACAAAGGGAAATACTAGTCCGGAATCACTCTCAAACTGTATTAACACAAAACACACATATTGGAGGCGAAGCATAGTTCCCAGTCACTAAGAGGTCAGCACATACCCTCACGTCTCGTAGGACCGTCTGACTGTCATTCTCAGATAGCCTGTATCCAGGGATCTTATATTCTAGGGTACAAGTCAATATCCCCCCATAAAGGTCACATCGAGATAAAACTGTCCTGGTGCGAAAACCTCCGTGATAGCAAGTAGCGTGGGTATGATTAAATAGAAATGTTCACACAATATATATATTCATAAACTCATATATATTTACATTATTCAGATAGATAAACCCATGACTCTTAACATATTCTAACCATAAGTGACACGTAGCGCCCAAATTCTACGTAATAAATTCATTCTTTTATTTTCTTAGTTACCGTAAATTCGCGAGTACTTCTTGATTCTCGAAGTGTATCATTTTAATAAATGTCAAATCAGTAAGTGTACCCTCTCTACCCTACAGGTCTACGTCGTCATCGACTTGCATAATCCCCAATATATCACACATGCAATTATAACTCATTTTATACTCTCGTAACCCTACGTTTAAATTCCATATGAAATCGTACTACTCGGACCTTATCCACAACCCTAATGTTCCCTCTCAAGTCCCATTATAATATTTCAGTTATGTATAAGGATCCTTATACATTTTGGTTGGGTTAACATTTAAAAAGGAAACAAGAGTCAAATTCCAGGAGGAGTCGATTGATCGATGAAAAGGGTTGATCGATTGATCCAGTTACCTACGCATTTCATCAACTTAAATCCTCAAAAACTCTATTAATGCGTCCCAAACTCCCAAACAATCAAACTAAAAGTTGTATTACCCTACATACATGATTTCCAACGTAAAACATATACAAGTTCATGAAGGGCCATCAGTTAAGGTGTTAATTCAAGTTAATTCATTAAGAACCCTGTTTTATCAGCATCATCAATATCCTCCTAATTCTTCCAGAATTTAACCTCTACTAGACATCAATTTCCTAGTTAATCATCTACATATATCAATAGAGTTGTCCTAACATGGTTTCTACTGAGATATTCAATAGAAATCTCCTAAACATTATTTAACTTTCATGAAAACATAAATTAATTATCTCCTACACTAGCATGGATGTGTTATCATCTAAAGAACAACAAGTTAGATACTTGCCTCAAGAATGAAAGTATGAATTGTAGAAGATGATGGGTATGATCCCACTCCTTGTTCCCCGATCTACGCATAGGTGGTGGGATTGGTGAGAATGGTGTAGGGTTGGTGGTTCTCCTCCTTTGGAAACCTTCTCTCTTCTCTCTTCCTTAGCCTCTCTACAACTCCAGTATTTTTAACCCTCGAGTACTCCCACCTCCATCAGATATAACCTCTAAATATTCGTCATTAATTAAGGCCTTAAATAGGAAATTGCCGAAATGCCCTCCCGGGTTGCCGGTTAGGCCTAAAATCATCCCAAGACCCAAAATAAACCACCGGGTACATTTTTCTGACTATCTCAACCCTTTCGGATACATTGGCCCACTCGAAATGACCATATGGGCGACTTAGAATTTATTTACTTTTTATTTCCTTAAATTAGTGCCGACACGTCTGGCACACGCGTCCCGACTTAATTTCTATAACTGTCGTAATACTCACTCGCGATAATTTTTAATAAATTCAATATCATATATTACTTTACTCATTAAGTAATATTCAACATAATTCTCGCCAATAATTACTATCTCTCGTCACGCTAGTAAATATCAAATTTAAAATCCGGATTAGTATTAAAATAATTTATCCCTATTTAATTTAATTAATCCCATAATTAAAGGCTATAAAATGTGGGATATTACAGAGGGGACTTGAGCCCCCTCAACTAACTATAATGTAAATGTCTTCTAGAGTGACCTTTAGATACCATGAGTTACTCGGTACTTTTGGTGTTTTTCTCTCTTATATTGGAATGGTTGATAATTTGCCTCACTCAATAAACCTTACTCTCCAAACTCTGGGGCAAAACCCTAAAAAATCCCACTAGCTACTTTGGTGGGCTCCTAGGCCCTCGAGCCCTGCTAACTCGAACAACTGACTGGACCAAAGTACCCTCCTTGATAGTCTGTAATATAAATTAATATTAGTAATAAAATAAATGCATAATCAATATAAATTGTAACGAATACTAAGAAGATCTGGGATCCATATACATTAACCCCCTCGTGCAGAAGTCTCTTAATTTGTGAGAGAGTTGTGTACATGCAATCTAATCATCATAAAAATTGCCATACTTTTAACTCTTGTTGGGAATAACAATCTGAACATGTTTCCACTTTCATATTTATGTTAGGTTTCCACATGTGCCATACGTTGTTTAGGGAAAAACTCATAACTTGTGTTTTGTTGTTCGGGTACATTAGCCTCTTCGTGCATAATTGTCTTGTAGTGTCGAGAGATTTGTGCACGAAATATCAACTAATTTATCATTAGCATAATCAAAATTATAGTCCATTTCTTCACTTGCTCGAGGACTTATCAACATTAGTCCCCTTATGTAAAATGCATGTGCACAAACCAATTTAAAAGTTGGTGGGTAAAAGTCTTTCTAGGGGTTAGCACTACCCCTTTGTTTAACACTTTTTCTTTCCACCTATTTATACTCCTTTTCATGTAGCGAGGAACTTCATGTCTATTTCTTTATTGAGTTACTCTCATGAGGTAAACATACGTACTTTATGTTGTTAAGCCATTAATTTGTCTCTTATCACCTAACTTTCTTTTCCATTGTATTTTCACACCTATGGTGAGACCCATGAGGGATTACTTGAATCATGTGCTCCCTGTACTTTTAATATCATGTGGTGATATTTATTAACACCTTTTAACAATATCAGTTGTACACGGTACCTTGAGTTTTAGGATAATACTTTTTCCCACACTTGCTCGTATATGAGGTTTTTCTGCCTCCACGAGTGACCCCTAGGTCACTTTTTTTAGTATTACATCATTCTTCATTATCACATCTTTGTAATTACTCATTAAATCTCATAAACCTGCTTTTATATTCTGGTAGTGAACACATTTGAGTAAGTTGCTCAAAACTTCTATTGAGTCTTAAATTATCATTTCATTGCACTTAAACTTTTGCACACTTTTTTACTTCTCTTATCATTATTATTACTTGCTCACAGTTTTCATCCTCCGTATTTTGTTTAGGTTAAAAATGATGTGAAATAATCTATATTTGGAGATCTTTTGTATGTGGAGTCCCTAATTCTTGTCTTTTTGTGTCTATCCTTTTTGTAATGGCCTCTTTTAATCACCTGCTCAAGTTATTCTCAACCAATTAATTTTCAGGTTTGAGATGACACGAGATCTTTCATCTTGGGTACTCACTCATCCTTGGATCCCACATATATGTAAATTTTAGTACATTTGTTAATAAATATTGACACTTGCTCAACTTATTTCTGCGTTGATATGAATGCAAGAAATTTCTCTTAGGTGCTCGCATACTTTTAGAGCCCCAGGTACATTAACTTTTGGTATATTTGCTATTTTTCTTACTTTGCAATAATCATTGCTTAATTTATCTGCAATACTCATTCTATCTTGGGTACTCGCTTTTTTGTGGAGTCCTGGGTACATCACATACTAGCACTCGTACTTTGTTCTTTAAATTTCAATAATTGCTCGCCTCACATACAAGCACTCGTACTTTTATCCTGGGTACTCATACACTTATGTAGTCCCAGGTACATCACATACTAGCACACATTATTTTTTCTTTTACTTTGGTTGCATTTCTCAACCCATTTTCTCCGTTTCAAATTGAAACAAATGTTAAAATTTTTGTCCTGGTTATTCGCATATCTGTGGAGTCCCAGGTACCATATTTACTTGCACACATAATCTATAGTGTTAACTCAATCGCATTTCTCAACCTATTTTCTTATTCTTAGATTGAAGAAAATGCTATAACTTTTGTCCTATGTATTCGCATATTGGTGGAGTCAATGGTACAATATTTACTTGCACTTGTACTGTGAGTTTCACACATAATTTACAAAAATTTGTTTATATGCTCAACTTGTTTCTTTATTTTCAGGCTACCAATATATTGAGTTCGAGTGTAACTACTCATGTGGAGCCTTGGTCACAAAACTATTGTACCTCTTTATTATTTTTCTTATACTTTGCAAATACTTGCTCGGCTTATCAACCCATTTCTTTGTTATCAGGTGAGCACAACGAGCGCTTATATACCAGTAGAGCCTTAGGTACTAAAATGTCGTACCTATTTATATAGTAATGTTTATACATGGCACTTTCTCATCTGTATAATCTATTTCTTATTTTCAAGTTAATATTATGAGCGCTCTAGTGCCCTTAGAGCTTCAAGTACTAAAATGTCGTGCCTCTTTATTTATTCTTGGCATGTGCTTGTCTACTCAACCTATTTATTTGTTTTCAGGTTAATACTATGAGTCCTCCGATGCCTTTGGAGCCTTAGGTACTAAACCGTCGTACCTTTTATATTATTTTATCTATACTTTGCACTTGCTCAATCGTATAACCTATTTTTCTATTTTCAGGTTAATACTAAGAGAAATCCAATGCCTTTGAAGTCTCAGGTACTAAACTGACATGCCTTTTTATTTATTCTTGGCATTTGCTCGTCTACTTAACCTGTTTCTTTATTTTCAGGTTAATACTATAAGCGCTCCGTTACCCTTGCAGCCTTAGATAATAAATTGTGTACCTTTTTATATAATTTTATTTATACTTGGCACTTGATTGTCTGCATAACCTATTTCTTTATTTTTAGGTTATTATGAGCCCTCCGGTGCCCTTCGATCCTCGGTACTAAACTGTCTTAGACCCTTTTTTATTTTTATTTATACCTTTGCAAATATTTTTTATATTCTCAAACCTATTGTCTTATTTTATTAGGTGGACAAATAGTAACAAGTAAAAATGCACTAGGAGGCACCATGGCCTATATATAACAACTTGACATTTCATAAGAATGCTCATCAAGCATGATGGAAACAAATGGGTAAAATGATAGTTTTACGTATAGCGGAACATTTTTATGAAATAAAGATACTGAAAAAGGTGTTACACTAAATGGTCCTAAATGGGAGTGATTTTCAGAAACAAAACCAATGTATATGTGTTAAGTACATGAAATGGTGATTTTTTAAAGTGTAGTACAAATGTGGGGTGTAGTCCTTGGGGTTTTGGCTTCAACTAATAAAAGTGGAATAATGTAGACACAAAAAAGTGTTAAAGCACATGAAAAATAAAACTCGAAAGAACCAAAAAAATTAAGAAGGGCTCGGATCCCTAAGGTGAAAGACCTAGAATCACTAGCCAAAGCATATGGTTACGTCGTCGACGACGTGGAGCACGTTAAAGTTCGCAGTTATTTGGTAAATTTTGAGAAAAAGATAATGAGCAAAAGAAAAACAAGATAAATAAGTTAATAGTGTTAGAAAATTAGAAAAGACAACCTTTGTGAAATTAAATTGATAAATGTTCCTATTTGAAAGGGGTAATTTGGACAAGAATTATGAAAATGACTAAGTCTATGAAAACCTTGAGTTAATGATACAAGTGAAGTGGTTAATGGGTAATCGAGTAACCAAAGATGGTTTCAATCCATTATTCACAAAAGCTAATGTTGTTAACGATTTTCAAAAAGGAAAATAAGTATTTCTAACACCGAGTGTGCGTGTGTTAAAAGGTGGTTTTCAAGAAAAATACTAAAGTGGATTTGGTGTAAGTAAAATGATTTTATTGGTAAATGGAGTGTTTTTCCTAAACAAGCGCTATTTTGTTTAAGTATTTAACCGGGTGCATTAAATCGATAATTAAATGTTAAGTCAAGTAAAAAGGAGTAAAAAGAGGTCTTTTATAAGATGAATGCGATTTAATCAAATCAAGTAACGTTTTGGAATAAATGGATTCATGCATTAGTCTATGTGTGTGTATATATAGATATATGGTGTCCTCTTGTGCGTGTATGTGGTACGTTATAGTGTCTCTTTTCTGCCGCTCGATTCTATGTTGCATTATATAGGTAAGTATTCTTCTTATTTTACGGTAGTAGCTCTGTATGCTTGAATTCCGGGGACGCTTTCCATGGGTGCCACACGTAGCTTGATATAAATTGGAATTGCGTGTTAAACAATTGAAATGTTAATTGAATAAAATTGGACTAGCACATTATTTAAGTCATCTCATTGCACTTCACACCTAACGTTCGGGTCGAATCGGGTTGACTCACGAGTAACCCATAAATCATGTCAGGGGCATTGCAAATGGTATTAGAGCACTAGGTTCATGGTTCCTTTCGGGAGTGATGTTTTGAGGTCGGTAGTGGATCTGTGACATCGGTGTTGGTTTTGGGCTGGTCACGCTAGATAGCTGACGGTTTTGATATGTGTTCTCGACGATGGGGTCAAGGAGATTAGCTTAAAGGGTAATTCATTATCTTTGCGAGTGTCTTCATAGGCCATTAGTGGCGAACCCATGTTCTCTAGTGCGAGGTGCACTTATGCCAACCTTTGATGATGTGAGAGGTCTGTTAAGATGTTAATAAAGGTAAATAACATCCATTAAATTAGAGATATGAGTTGTTTAAAAGCCAACTGTGGGGTTAAGCGATTAGAGTGGCATGCCTAAGTAGTGTTGATTTCGTGATAAGGACGCATTAGGTTCCTTGGTTGGGAACACGTGGGTGGATGATAATGATGAAGTGATTAGGCGAACTTGATCCTTGGGGTATTATCGTATCGTGGGTATTTGACAATTCGATTGGCATGTAGATCCATATTGGTCATTACTTATGAATGTGTACTCAAGACTTGGTTGATAGGATGCTATCATTGTAGATTAGTGCCTTAGTAATTATCGGTTAATAGATGTATATCATAAGCTATGATGTGAGTTACAAGTCATTGGCGGTAAGTGTGTTACACGTGTAACGATAATGGTTTGAAGTAACATATAAGTATACCCTTGGTAGCCTTCTATGATGTGATTTTGGATAATATGATGTGAAATTTGAGGAATAGGATCCCATGTGATGTCCGTAGTGTGGACTTAGAGGCTTACAGGTTGTACACGACATCCTGTAACCTACCAGAATCCTTAATAGTGTCGACTTGTGGTTTAATACGCAATACATGCATTAGTTATTTAAAAGGAAGTCCTTGGAGTATCCTTGGGACTTATTGCATATGGCATCCTTGGGAATAGGAGTCTACTTATTGTGACGCCTTGAGGTGTTCAATGGTTATAGCTCGCCATGTGTAAGAACTTGTAATATAGTCATTCGAATGAGATAGGCGAGGTCGTTCGAATGAGATTCCCATAATCGAACAATTCAATTTTTCGTCTCTCTAGAATTTTGTTCGATAAGTCGTTAGAAGTTGGTTAAAATGAAAACGGTTAGGCCATTCAAACGAGGTACATGGTTGTTCGAATGAGCGTATGAAAGAATATTTTTAATTAAATCTGGTCTAACTCCCTAATGTTTATCCTTCTGTAACCAACTTCCTTATAAATAAAGATGCATGATTAAAGTCCTTGTAAGTATCTAACAGTCATGGGATGGATATTGGAAAATCGATAGAGCATACCTACTGTGAGGATATAGGTGATGAAATCTTATCTGTTCATTGGTGAAAATTACATTAAGGCGTTGTAAGGATATTTCCCGTCACATTTAGTATGTCGTATACTGTTATAAGTTTGTCGAAGAATTGGGAAGATTACATCTACAATCGACAATCCGAATTTTCAAGACGACTTCAACAATCATTACCAACAAGGATGAATTTGGTAAAATGTGTTTAAGTTCCATTTACATTTTACATTAAAAGTGTTGGGATATTTTTATAAAAGTTTAAATGATTTTTTGAAATGATTTTAATCATAAAAGGTTTTGGATAAACTTTTATGATCTCGTAAACAGTCTTACTTTTGAAGTGTCCAAGATTTATAAAAGGCTGAAGCTGTTTTGGACCCGTGTATGATGTCATTCGAACGACATCGTATCTCGTTCAAACGAGATCAGATCTATCTTGAACGACACCGTTTCTCTTTCGAATGAGCTATTTAATTCTGACACGTCACCGACTTAAATGTTATTATTAAAGGGTGTCAGGCTTCTAAATTGCGTGTGGAGAAAACACTAGTTTTAACAGAATACGATTTTAGTGTTTTTTTGGTTTATTCTCTATCTTTTTGAGGGTTCAAAACTTTGTTTTTACAATTCACAAAACCCAGACTTTTTGTGTGAATTGTTTGTGGAACTCAAAGCATAGTTTTGCTGGGAGTTTTGTTGCTGAATCTAGGTACCTTGGAAAGGTATTGGGCTGACCATAGGTGCCACTTGCAGGAGGTACTAGGATGATCGAGTGCATATCGTAAGGAGTGTTGCGGTGTTCCTGGGCCGACGACTACGAACCGACACCTGCGGGTATTTCTCAAGTCAATAGTATTTTCGCTGTAATTCGATTGTAAACCGTTCCTTTACAAATTATAGTGAAAATAAAAGGTTTTTGCTCTGCGGGGATTTTTTTTCTGTAATCTGTCTTTATTATCTTATTCATCGCATGATTTAATTTGAGATTTGAATTGTCACGTAGATGCATGTTTAGGGGATGATTTAATTGGTATTTGGTTTTAGAAAATTTAGACATCCAATTAAATAAGTTTAAGTTGGAAATTGCGAATCTATTTGAATTATTATCGCACACGGTCTTTCAAATTGGTTTCAGAGCAGGTTACGCTAATTTATCGCGTATTCCTATTTTCTGCAATTGTGTGATATTGATTTTTTTTAAAAAAAACTGATTTTTGAAAGTTTGTTGCAATGTTTCCAAACGAGCACTTATATAATCGAATGCCTATTTTTGATCGGTCCAATTATACCTATTGGAAAGATCGTATGAAACCTCAGTTAAAATCTATTGACGAACGAGTCTGGTTGCTTTGTGAAAGAGGGTGGACTCCTCCCACTGTCACTGCTAATAACATCTCCTCTTTGAAACCTGTGTCGGGTTGGATCGAAGATGATTTTAAAATATCTAATTTTAATTCCCGTGGTTTGAGTTCTATTTCAGGAGCATTCACCCCCGACGAGTTTCGCTGAATTATGACATGCACCACATATAAAGAGGCATGGGATGTTCTCTAATTGACACATGAGGGTACGAACGCGGTTAAAGAATAAAAGTTACAAAATTTGGCCATCCATTTTGAGACCATTACCATGTCTGAGTCTGAATGTTTTAATGTGTTTTATGCTCATTTGTCGGACATTATTAACCTGAGTTTTAATTTAGGTGAGCCTATTGATAACACGCGTGTCGTTAAATCAGTGTCTGTAAGACCCAAGGAAAATGCTCGGCATGCTCCTCCCCGGTTCGGGAATAAATCAGAATGTCATCAATGAAGACGATTAAAAACTGATCCAAGTACTCTCTGAACACCCTATTCATCAAGTCCATAAATACAGCTGGCGCATTAGTAGCACAAATGGCATAACTCAGAACTCGTAGGACCCATATCTTGTCAAGAAGGCTGTCTTAGACACATCCTACTCCCGGATTCGCAACAGGTGATACTCAGATCTTAAATCTATCTCAGAAAAGTAGGCAACTCCTCTCAATTGATCAAATAAGTCATTGATTCAAGGCAAAGGATACTTATTTTGTATCGTGACTTTATTCAATTCCCGATAATCCACACACAAGCGTAAAGACCCATCTCTCTTCTTCACAAACAACACTAGGGCACCCCACAACGACGTACTACGACGTATAAAACCCTACCCCAATAGCTGCTCAATTTGATCTCATAGCTCCCTCATCTCCATAGGAGCCATACGATAAGGTGCACGAGCTACTGGTCGAGTGCTCGGCACCAAATCAATTACGAACTCAATATCTATACTAGGGGCAATCCCGGTATCTCCTGAAATACATGGACAGACTCGCATACGATTAAGATCGAATCGAGGGAAATCACCACACCCTGAGAGGCCTCATCCTCTATGTAATACAAATGAGTGGACGATCCTCCCTCGGGACAAGGCATCGCAACTAAAAATATCTACTGCTCGGGGATCGCAAACACTATACTCCTACTATAGCAGTTAATCATGGCCCTATATGCAGCTAACCAATCCATGCCGATGATGGCATCGTACTCTGACATACCTAATACAAGCATATCAACAGGTAAAACTAATCTCTTAATATCGATACTCACTCCTCGACAGATAAAGAATATCAATGCCTCATTACCCAATGGCGAATCTACACAAGTAACTGTATTATTTATCGAATCTAACAATCCTGTGGCCCATGCAAATCTAGTAGCTAGGAACGAGTGTGAAGCCCCAGTGTCAAATCAAATGAGCCCAAAAATGCCATGGATAAGAAACGTACCCTCAACAGGAGGTGGGGCCTCTGAATCTGCATCCTGATGGACGTGATACACGCGCCCATACTGTAACTGCCCCTACTTAGGTGGGGCTGTTGGGACAACTGGTGCTGCAGGTAATGCTGGTATGGGTATTGGTGCTGGGAGGGCAGCGGGGAAGATAGGTCTCTGAGGCTCGTGAAGGCCTCCCTGTTGCTCGTGAAGGCCTCCCTGTTGCAGTGGGTAATGCTGGTATGGGCATTTGTGGTGCTACTCTCTACTTCCATGACATTGAGCTTGCTATCCTATGCGCACCACTATCTTGTGGTGTTGATTTTACCCATCGACAGCTCCCTGGCATGTCATCGCGCGACCATTATCATCGTCCATTCATAGAACGGCCGTTTGATTTTTTTGAGGCCCATTCCATTCCACTTTTCAAACCATTTTGCCTCCCTCACCAATTAGAGCACCATGCTTATAGGGCCCTAGTTTTCCTCACCTTTCGGCTCAATAAGGCCCGTGACCGATGCCTATTCGCCCTCACCCTTACCCTGATCCCCACCCACCCATGGTCCACCGATGCTTTGCATCGCGTGATGCACTTTCCATACAAGTGCATTGAACCTTTTAGCCTTTATACAACAAGACTGACGCTTCAGTCTTGTTTGGGGGTGATTCTCATCACCCCAATTTTTCTTCTGCCCCGCGCTTTCATAGTTCTTATCTTTAGGGTGGGATTCCATAGGTCTGGCTGAAAACATTAAACTTAGAGCTACCGGGAGGTAGCCCGTTGTTTCTTGTACTAGTCTCATTCTGTTTGGGGGTGGTGTATCATATCACCCTATGCTTCCTATGTTTATAGACTTGTACACGTTTTCTTCTCTTACTTCTTATTTAGGTTTCATTTTGGCTTCATCTGTCCACTTCATTAACGGTTGATTCTGGTAATCTCTTTGCTCCCTTATGCTCTCAATTTTACAAATCATTTCACTTAACATCGAGGACGATGTTCCTTTTTGTCCCGGGGTGGGGAATTTTATCAAGATCATACCTCTTTTGAAAAATTTTGAATTTTAAACCTGATTTTTAATTTCGTGCAGTTTCTTTCATCTCATTTATTGATGTGAATTTTCAATCATCCATGTTTTAAGTCTAGGAATCAAGCTAGGGGATTTTTTTTTAAATAGCTTATGTAATACGTATCAAGGCATGTTTCCCCATGAATTTCTATACTCGACAAAATTTGCGCACTTATCACGTCACTACGGTTTAGAGTTGAAGAGTACTACAGTTCCCAATAGAACCTTAAGGATCACTAGTAGTGACTTTAGCTTGTAAGATTCGTGCCTTTCACCCTTTCAGAGTGTTTTACGCAATCTCCGAGTCACAAGTTGATTCACCTTCATTTGGGTCCGCACTTAATTGTTGTACGATCTCATTATTCTTCAATTTTTCACTTAATCACTAAGAATGACATCTTTTCGAGTTGGAAGAAACGCGTGTCTTGAAATTTTTCCCGATCACTAGGTTTTCATCCATACGCCTACCACTTTTCCATATCACATTTCCATTCACTCACCAATTACATTCCCATGCTTTTCCATATCCCCCATATCATACATTCCCCACTCCATCTATATATCGTCCATCATATTGAAAAAAATAGTGTTGATTCCAAATGTTAAATGTCTTTAGTGTTGGTTTGAAAAGAGAGAAAAATAAAAAAAGGAAAAAATAGCAAAAATGAAAAAAAAAGAATATATAGGAAAAAAAGACAAAAGAGAGAAAAGAAAAGAAAAAAAATAGAGTAGTTAGTTGTAAAATAAAGACATTTGTGCCTAAAGTGCTATACACTCTCTCACATCGCATATCCATCCATTTCCCATTGCCTTACACATCCATCATGTCATCCATCCATCCTACCTCATCCCACATATCCCATTTCATTTACCTATCACCCATATACATCCATATTTCCCCTAGGTGTTCGGGAAAATGAAAATCAACGTGGTGAATAACTCGATATTCTCACTATAGTGATTATCATTCTTTCATGAGATCACTTTTCCTTCAAAATGTTCGTTCTTTCTTATGTGTGTGTGAGACGTTTGAACTTGCTTACATTTACTCACCTCCTCACACACAAGAGCGATACACTGACCCTAATCTCGAGAGTTCGTTTGAGAGAGATATCCAGTGAGATTTGAAGTTGAAGCGTTGATTCCGAAAAGACAATCTAGGAATTACTCTTATGATACTCGACCCGTTTTGACTGATTCACACTACACACGTTGAGTTCTAGGAAGGATGTGCCTTGAGTATTAACATAGCTAAACTTTTTATTCACTTCTAGCGTGTATTTATGAAATTATTTCTCTCATGATGGATTGTGCGATCATTCTATGTCTAATAAGAGATTGACTGCCTTTCAATAAATCATTTTAAATAAATAATTTTATGGGTACATTCCCTGCAAACCCTCTCGAGACACAACTCGTCCTGTAGGGCAACCTATAGGTTTAAAGGCTTGTTGCACTTGCTAAGTACAATCGCAAGTTCCCGCGAAAGTGGTACACTTTTGGTTACTTATTTTTCTCTTTATCTTTCTCTATCTTATCTTTCTATTTCTCACAGTTGTGGGTCACGGACTTGGGCCGCGATCATTTTTTCCTTTTGTTTTCATCGCGGTGCGGGTCACGAACTTTGGTCGCGACCAATTTTTTTCCTTTTTTTTTCATCGCGGTGTGGGTCACAAACTTTGTCTGTGACCAATTTTTGTCATGGGTGTGAGTCACGGACTTGGGCCGCGATAATTTTTTCCCCGTCGCGGTATGGGTCACGTCCCAAGTCCGCGACCATTTGCCGTGACCCCTGTGGGCTATGACCATTATTTGGTCATGGACTTGGGCCACAACCCATGAAATTGGACGCGTACGAAATGTTCACGGCCCAAGTCCGTGACCCACAGTCTTGGTCAGGGATTTTGGTCGTGACCATTCGCCAGTTTTTGTGTAGTGTATGTCAACAATCAATTGGAAGAGCGTGCATCTACTCGACATATATTATGGGCTATCGATAGCAAGGGGTGAGGGATCCGATCTTCCTCCTAGGTATGCCGA
Organism: Sambucus nigra; assembly: GCA_949130495.1. Lineage (NCBI taxonomy): Eukaryota > Viridiplantae > Streptophyta > Magnoliopsida > Dipsacales > Adoxaceae > Sambucus > Sambucus nigra. Next base: position 408,368,824 of record OX422218.1, on the reverse strand, counting down.
TTCATGGACGTCCCCTCCATGACATTGAGGCAAGAATGCGCGTAACGCGTGTGGTGGAGGAAAATGAGAATTCACCTTTGTGGTTAAGCGAACAATACAGCCTTCAGCTTATTGTAGGGTGTCTCATTTCATATGTCGTGTAACCTTACTTCCTCCTCCGACTTGTTAAATATTGACATTATTTTTATCTCATTTTATTTTTAAAATTGGATTGTATTTATATTCTTTTGATTTTGGTACAATTTGGTTTGGATATGATGGATATTTGAATTTTTATTTTATTTAGATATGGATTATAAATGCCTTGATTTGGTATATGATTTGTATTTTATTTGGATATATGCTATTTTTACAAGTACAATTTTATATAGCAAGTACAAATATAATGTTGGATAGTGGCAGTGGCCATACTGCCCAGCAACGTTTTTTGAAATTCTGCCCAAAATTGTCACTGTCTTTGACCGTGACAGGTCCGTGACAAAGAAACTTATCACAATCTTTGACCGTGATAATTTTTTTATTTTGTCACGGGCTTGTCACCGTCTTTGACGGTGATAAAAACCTTGTAGCGATAAGTGAGCATGACAAGTCTAATTAACTTATCACGATCTTTGACCGTGATAACAAAAGTTGCCACCCCTATACTTGTCATGGTCATTGACCTTGACAAGTTAGAGTTGTCACGGTCAATGACCGTGATAACTCGACAATTTTGGTGTAGTGTACCCTGAAACACTGACGGATGCCCTTTCTAAAACTTATCCCTCACTCCATGCTAATGGGATGTCCTCAGGTGGGCTTGAATGACTGGAGCCCATGGATGTTATTGCTGAGTCTGGGAAAAATGTTGTGTCATTATTGTCATCACCGTATTAACTTCCTGTGACACAATATCGACCACCACTGCCACCGTAATGTTCCCCTTTGGGGTATCCTCCTCGACACTCTCTCTCGTCTGACGGTCTCTCCTTGGCGGCATCTGAAACAGGATTAAAACCATATTATCTCATGATCAAATATAAAAAAATCAGCAGAAGAATGTAAATATGTAGACGCACAAATATGAACGCAATAGTCCTAAAAATAGGGCTCTATATCAAAGGATGCTACACTGAAACGTAAAAAGCTGCACAAATCCTAAATATGTCAATGAAAATTCGGCTAAACTCTGCCTATCGCTCAAAGTATTAGCCTCTCATTCTGAGTCTAAACTCGACCTCCTATTATCAGATATTCACGCCATACTAATAATTACCCTATAAGTTCCCCAAAAGAATTAATCCATACTTATCCTATATTGATGGTTATCCAAAATATATATCATTAGAGTCCCTCTTTAGATAATTGACTTTATCTATGTAGTAAATTTAACCCTTCTCTGACAAATGGCGACACGTTTTTACTCTTAATAAATTCTATGAATGACAAAACACGGTCCTACTAACTTTTATGAACTTATAAAAATCACTCAAATATATCTCCGGTCCCAACTCATCCTGGCCCAAGGTCCTACTCGATTCCCTTCCAGGGCCGAATAGATTTGCTCAAGAGGCCGAATCGGTTTTTATCTAGATAGAAACCCAGATCTGCATGTGATGACGTGATTTCACCTATTTTCTTTAAACAAAAGTTAGGTAAATACATTCACAACTAAATCTTCCATCCTCCATTGATCTTATACATGAACCTAATCTCTTTTCATATATAAATCCATCCCAACACATTTAAAACATTATCTAATTCAAGAGATCTAATCTAGATTCAAGAAATTGCATGATTGCTTAATTTATTCTTAAGGTTACTCAAATTATCAACTTTCTCATTTAAGATTCAATTTTTATGTTTTGATTTATTTTCAGAATATGTTTTGAGCAATGGTTACACTACTTATCGCCCAAAATTCCATCTTTTAACATAGATCCCATTTCCCAAAAGTCTTCTAAAACACAATATATATCACCTACTATGATATAAACTAAATTTACATGAATAAAATATCAAGCAAGTTACTTACTTGCCTTAATCAATACGTAGAGTCTGATTTTCCATCGATGTGTGATGATTATAGCCTTAAAAGATCCTTTAATCCTCTCACTTTTCTCCCTCTTAAGTCTTCCTTAGCTTTTTCCTTCTATCTTTTCTCACCACAAGCCTTTGGGATGCTTTAATTGTGTATAATAGGTTCCTCCTAACCTTAATACCCTTTTAAATCCCTTAATCTCGTATTTAGGTTAACCTCCTCATGTAAAATGGCCTATATGCTCCCGAATGGGTCCCAATTAGTCTAAAAATCTCCCGGAACCCAATTACTACCCCCGTATACTTAATCTTAATTTCAACCTTTAGTAAATTTAACAATTAATATTAATCTTAATCTCTCCTGATTAGTAATTAATAAATACGTAATATTCCATTTTAATTAAATTACCGCACGCGTGTAATATAAAAATGCCAGAAATAATTAAATTCTAAATTATGAAAATTTGGGGTGTTACATAACCAAAATCTGTAACGTATATTAAAGAACGTACAAAAAGAGGAGTCCTCGTCCAAGCCCTGGCGACATGGCCTACCCAACCCCTGAATCTAGCACTCCCTCCATGCTACAAAGAAGAGGAAAACACAAAAAACAAAACATATCGGTCATATATATATATATATATATATATATATATATGTGTGTGTGTGTGTGTGTGTGTGTGTGTATGTGTGTGTGTGTGTGTGTGTGTGTGTTTGGGTCACGCTATTCCCACACTTGATCTCCTAAATCTCAATTCTAGCTAACCAGGAAAGATAACTAGTGGTGAGATTACCAGACCCCCCGGGAGCTTCCTCCCTCCATATGTTTGGGTCATGCTAATCCCATATTCAATATCCCAATCCTCAATTCCCTCTAACTAGGAAGGATAACCCGTCATGAGATGGACATGAAACCCCCTCAGAGTTTTCTCCCTCCAGGTGTTTGGGTCACACACTATTCCCACACTTAGTCCCCTAACCCTTAGCTCAAGTTAATTAGAAAGGATAACGAGTCATGGGGTGACCAGGAAACCCCTTAGATATTTCTCCCTCTAGGTATTTGAGTCATTTTATATCCACACTTAATCTTCTAACCCTCTGTTCCTGCTAACCAGGAAGGATAAGTAGTCGTGAGGTGATCAGGAAATCCCTCGGATCTTTCTCCCTCCAGGTGTTTGGGTCACAATATTTCCACACTTAGTCTCTTAACCCTTGGTTCCATCTAACCATGAAGGATTACCAGTTGTGAGGTGACCAGGAAACTCCTTGGACCTACTTCCTCCAGGTGTTTGGTTCACGCCATTCCCACACTTAATATCATAACCCCCGGTACTCGCTAACCAGGAAGGATAACCAATCGTGAGGTGACCAAGAAACCCCCCAGCAGCTTTCTCCTTCCAGCTATTTGGGTCATGATATTCCCACACTTAATCTCCTAAGCCTTGATTACCGCTACCTATGAAGGATAACCATTCATGAGGTGTTAATACCCCCCCCCCCCCCCGAATTTTTCTCCCTAAAGGTGTTTAGGTCACTTTATTCCCACACTTAATCTCCCAACCCTCGGTTCCCGCTAATGAGGAAGGATAATCGGTCGTCAGGTGATATGGAAAACCCTAGAGATTTGTACCTTTAGGTGTTTGGGTCATGCTATTCCCACTCATAATCTCCTAACCCTCGATTCTTATTGACTAGTAAGGATAACCAGTCGTGTGTGACCAATAACCCCCCCCCCCCCCCCCTCCGAGACTTCTCCCTCCAAGTGTTTGGGTCACTCTATTCCCACACTTAATCTCCTGACCCTTGGTTCCCGCTAACCAAGAAGGATAACTAGTTGTGAGGTTACCAAGAAACTCCCTCGGAGCTTTCTCTATCTTGGTGTTTGGGTCACACTATTCCCACATTTAATCTCCTAACTCTCTGTTCTAGATAACCAGTCATGAGGTGACTAGGAAACCCACTTAAGCTTTCTCCCTCCTGGTATTTAAGCCACGCTATTCCCACACCTAATCCACTTAACTCTCAGTTTTTGCAAACCAGGAAGGACAAAATGTCGTGAGGTGACCGAGAAACCCCTTGGATATTTCTCCATCCAAGTGTTTGGGTCACATTATTCCCACAATTAATCTCCTAAGGCTCTCTTCCAACTAACCAGGAAGGATAACCAGTTGTGACATGACCAGGAAACACCTGAAGATTTCTCCCTCCAAATGTTTGAGTCATATTATTCCCACACTTAATCTCCTAACCCTCAGTTCCCGCTAATCAGGAAGGATAACCAGTCATGAGGTGATCAACCCTCAGATCTTTCTCCCTCCAGTTGTTTGGGTCACGTTATTCCCACACTTAATCTCCTAACCCTCGATTCCATCTAACTAGGAAGGATAACTAGTCGTTGGGTGACTAATAAACCCCATCGAGTCTTTCTTCCTCCAGGTGTTTGGTTCACACCATTCTCACACTTAATATCATAATCCTCACTACCCGCTAACTAGGAAGGATAACAAGTCGTGAGGTGACCAAGAAACCCTCAGGAGATTTCTCCCTCTAGTTGTTTGGGTCATGTTATTATCACACTTAATCTCCTAACCCTAGGTTCCCTCTAACCATTAAGGATAACTATTCGTGAGGTGACCACGACCCCCCCCCCCCCCCCGGCCCGAGCTTTCTACCTCCAAGTATTTAGGTCAAATTATTCCCACAGTTAATCTCTTAACCATCGGTTCCTGCTAATCAGGGAGGATAACCAGGTGTAAGGTGACTAGGAAACCCATTAGAGATTTGTCCTTTAGGTGTTTGGGTCGCATTATTCCCACATTTAATCTCCTATCTCTCAATTACCATTAACCAGAACGAAGCTTTCTCCCTCCTGGTATTTAAGCCACGCTATTCCCACACCTAATCCACTTAACTCTCAGGTTTTGCAAACTAGGAAAAACAAACAGTCGTGAGGTGACCAAGAAACCCCTTGAATATTTCTCCCTCCGAGTGTTTGGGTCACATTACTCCCATAATTAATCTCCTAAGACTCACTTCCAGCTAACCAGGAAGGAGTGACTAGTCCACGTAGGGTGGTAAATTTTGGTATCAACACCTTCATTGTTGATTCCACCATGGAAGTTGGAAACGTGGCAGCCTCTGAGGTAGCCAAGGAAGCAATATGGATTAGAAACTTTCTAATGGATCTAGGAGTGGTACCTTTGGTTTAGTCGACTATTACACTTTATTATGATGATAGAGGTGTGGTTTCTAACTCAAAGGAACCAAGGTTCCATAATATAGGTAAACACATCGAGCGTAAGTATCATCTCATTAGAGAATTTATGCAGCGGGGTGATGTAACAATTATGAATATTGCATCAGAGAACAACATGGCAGACCCTTTCACGAAGAGATTACTAGCCAAGACTTTAGATAGTCATGTAGAGGGGATGGGAGTGAGATGGAATGCACCATGGCTTTGAGTCTAAGTGGGAGATTGTTAAAGAAATATAATAAAACCATGCTTTATGTAATAAATTTAATTATGGATTTATTGTTATAATAAAATTAGTTATTCCTATTTTAATGGAATCATGTATGGACATGATGTTTGCGGTTTTTTATATATAGTCAATGTCTTTTATTCTGCTCAGAAGGTGTTCTGGTGTGTAGAGTACGACTTACACGCAAAAGATCAAATCACCAGTTCTTGTGGAATATAAGTTTTATCGTTCACAGTCTTAGATGGAACTGGACACACCAGCAGTAGAACTATAGCACAATATTTTACTAGGTCTATCTTGATTACAGGAAATGATATATTTTTAACTTATTGTGCTAGTATGCTTTGTGTGTATTGAATGGGACCAATTTGAGGTCTTTGTTTTTATACTGATTTTATAAGACAATTTACACCTCGTGATTTTATGATTTACTTAAGGATCTTAATCCAAATATGATTTATGGACACATGCACTAGTTATTTATTGCTTTGACTTATCAAGTGAGATTCATTATTAGATCAATAATCTTGATAAATTGGGTAATGGTGATTAATGTATGGTGAAAGTCTTTTATGGATGGGATCCACATCTCGGTATAGAGACTGGTGATACCCCCTTGAGATGCTTATAAGTTTTGTATGTGTCAAACCCTGCAGGTGGATTATGTTAATTCGACACTACAAATAAGTTAAGTTGGACCGCTCAAGTATTTGAAGAAGTTAATCAAATAAATTATCAATAATTTATTTTATTACGAGTATTTATAACCTTAACATGTAGAGAATTAAGTAATTAATATAAGAAGCTTGAAATATAATTTTAAGTTAAGGAGTTGAGTTGCAATTATAATTATTTAGTTGTATTAATTATAATTAAGGGTTCATGATTAGAACCTGGGAATGATTAGGTATTCTCAGTCCCATTAGAAGCCACATCCTTATCTCTCCTAAGGGTCCCAATCTAGCCTATATATATGAACCTAAGGATTGTTTTTCCTCAACCCAGTCATCACTCATTTTCTATCCAATAAACCCTAATATAGATTTGTGAGGAAGTGAGGCAGCAAAAAGGAAAAGAGAAACAAGAATGTGGTCACAAAATAAAAGCCCACCCTCTGCTCATGACTGTTCATATTAAGAATACTGTAGAAGATAATGAGGTGAATTTGGCTTGAATTATTGATCAAATAGTATCATATTATTTTCGTGATAAGACGAAATCGAATCAAAGATATCTTGCAGGTAAATCCTAAATTGGCCTTGTAGGATTTCACGTATGTGTAATTGTTTTTAGTTCGATCTATACGCATTTCAATAGACCTTTGGAGTTTCGCTCCAATGAAATTGTCGTTGGGACAGTGCGCTGGACATACTCTCTCCATAAATTTATCCCTGGTTAAGATAGGAAGGAACTCAATCTTGAAACCTGACAGTGACATGTCATTTTCTCCGTCCTGAATTCCAAACAAGAATACTTTTGTCGATGCTATCAGAGTTATCTCCATCTACGATGATGGTGATGACTTGGTTATTCACAAAGAACTTTAAATTTTGATGGAGAGAAGAGGCCACTCCTATGACGTTATGAATCTAAAGGATACTAAGGATCAAATTGAAACATCATTGTATATTTATGACTTAAAACTCAATTTGGGGACATATCGGACCATCCCCTAGTGTGAGATTTATTGAACCTGTAACTTCTCCGTGGGTGTTATCGTAGGCACGCACAATAACATAAATGAGGGTGAGATCACTCTCTTTTATCCCCAGACAATGAGGTGTCCTCAATGGGAAAATATTAAAAATTTATCCATTATGAACAAGCACCAATGGAACCATATTTCCCATAACTTCCACTGAGATATTACGGGCATAGTTATGATGAGGATAAATCTTAGGGATTTTTTCATTGGAAAAAAAGAAGAGCCTTGTCTCTACCAGAGTCCCGAACACGTGGAACTCTTCTTTTGGAGTAGGAGGAGGAGGAACTGTGGTTTTGGTGAGGAGCTTGATAAAAGCATTTCTATACAATTCGAAAGACATGAAACGTTCCCATAAAGTAATGTTGGCATAGATTTACTTAATATGGACAAGGACCTTACTCTCTTCAACTGACGTTTCTGGCATCGGGAGTTCTTTAGCAACTCGTTCCCCTTTATTTTCATGCCGAATTAAAGAGGGAAAGATTGGATCTATGTAGTCTCGTCTTGATTGGGTCAAATGATTTATGGACTCTCGGAAGAACAATAATCATGCGTCTTCGTCCACTTCTGGCATTGTACATATTTAATTAATTCTTGATAGTAGTTCCATAAAAGAAATTAAAATAACCAAAATATTTCCACCTATAAACACATAAGAGGTGGCAGGGAGCTCGTGCATGCAGAATGGAGATCAAGGCTACGGATTACAAGGATAATTGTACTCAAGACCATAACTTGGAATGTAGACAAGTCGCAATGTATACGAAAAGTAGAAGCCAAAATAGGCCACAACCATGTAAATGATAGGTCGTGGCCACACTACCCTAGTATGGGCACACGTCAACACCTACCTACCAACTATCTGACCTTATAAAAAGATTACTTCCCAATAATACTTATCCATAAGTCACGTGCACCATACTCGTGACACTCTAACCACCTTCTATAAATAGATGGCATCATCTCCTCATATAGGGGATCTTTTGGAGCAAAAAAGTTCTATCCAATTTACTTCACCTTATCTTTACATCTGAGAACGCACTTAGGTCATATACTCTGATCACGGGAGCCACATAGGTCCACTACCCCTCCTCTGTCTTCACTACGAAGCCGCATTCGCTCTAGCACATAACTCGTATGATTATCTATTTAGACTATCTTCTCTCTCTTTTATGCATATAACATCCCCAATCTTGTATAACTACATGTATATAATGAGAATAAGGTACCAATGTTAACATAGGGTCATTTTTATAGCCGAAACACTCTAAATGTCGTGTTATAATCTCCATTTCTATTTTATTCTATTTTTTATACTTTGACTGTTGAGTGTAGCTTCGATGGCACAAATTATTCTTACAAATCCATTTTTTGACACCAACAGTTTAGCGCCATCTGCGACAATGAGGTGATCTACCAAGTTTCTTATAAATCGAGTCTATTATGCCTTATTTCATCCATGGGGATCTACGGATCTACCTCCTATGGGTGAAACTTTGGTGGTTAGACCCATATTTACGTATAAACCTCTCAAGGTATAGCCATCTTTCCAGATATATTTTCCTAAACCTATCTTATGGTTTTTGGACTCACCTGCTTACCTTGATGATGCTTCCATGTCTAGATCTCACTGAAAAACTTGACAGGCCACAAGCTCGTTAGGACAGGCAACTAAGAATGTGTATATATTCAGCTTTCTCTACACTTTTAAGCATTTTCTGCAATGTTATGAACTTTATATTAGATATTTATTGTTAAACTTATGATATCTTGGACACAAGGACTTTATATGCCCTGAATCAAAAACCCAAATACCTTTTAGTCCAACTTTTGGGGTGTCAGGATCTGGGGAATTCAAGAGGATACGGAAATAGATAGTTGTTTAGACTATCCGGGAGGATACGGATATGGATACGGATAATGCATCCAAATAGAGGATACAAATATAAATAGCATGGTATTTGCTTCGTATCTGTCCATTTACAATCTCTTTCTAGTCGTGTTTGGATGCTTGACCGAATGTGGTGTTACAGATAGGAGGGTCGTCGAGTCCGGTACATAAAGGTAGAAGTTGATCTCAGGGATGCTAACTTTCCCTCCTTTCTCTGTAGTGGTGCCTCGAGTGGATGAGGAGGTCTAATAATCATGGAAGAATTCATCAGGGATTGATTCGGTAGATATCAACATGGCTATTAGAGTAGTCTCATCAGGAAATAACATGGATAATCCCCATTTGGGCTCTGGGTAGGAGGTGTTTTTGTCTTCTGTAGTGACGCATGACACATTGAGTTCACCATGATTGGCTTTGTGGATTTTTCCCGTAGTCCATGTGTAACCCTTGTTCTTAGAGGATTTCCCTTATGGGCTGCACGAATCTCTTTATTTTGTCCCACCACGGTTCGGGGAGCTTGTGATAGGGGATGTAATCTTCTTAGATATAGAGTATCCATTCCACCCTTGATGGCGTTTTTGAGGTTACTAGATATAGTTTTGTAGCTATGGGTGTACCCAAGACCATATTTTCCCTTGTGTTCCCTGGAAATGATAGTTTCTAGGGTTCCCTGTTAATTCTTTTCTATTCCAAACCCAGGAATGTATCCCATCTTTTGGATGATTCACGGTGGCTATATTATGAAGGACCAACTCTTGCATTTTCATGTGAGCGAGTGAGATGACCCGAAACCCACTGAGGCATATATCGCTGCTATCATAATGGGTGTCTAGGAGAGGGGTGGTGCTAGTATTGGCTATATAGGCTCAGTCATCTTCCCCTGGATGGTGATGACCTTTATGTCGAATGGAAACCTGACCTACATGTGAAATGATGAGGTTAATGAACATATAAGGTTTATTCAGGCCCTCCTAAATAAGTGGTTGAAAGTGATCGGAATGTCGACTACTTGAAATTCAACATCGCATTTGATAGGACCTATTATGAGAGTGATAGTGATGGCCCTAATAACCTCTTAACGAGCGTTATCAAAGGCTAATGAAAGACGGTGTAAATTTTGAGGTAGTGTGTCCCAGACCAATAGCAATGCGGCTGGGGCATACTTAACGGTGGAAACATTGTATACTAGTACTAGGGGTATATTCTATCTGCGGGCCTCAATATTAATGTGTAACACAAATTCGTGGTTAAGGTTTATCATGGTAAGGCCCTCATCAGATAAACCAATATGATATTTTATAGTGATGGAATCGATGGTGGCTGACATCTCCGTCGGTGTCAGATCCGTAAGTATAGAAGCTTGGAATAACAGACGGATGAGGGAGACTTGGTGTTCCCATGATATAGCAAGAAACTCCTAGATGGTGATGTTAGATGAGGTTTTTGTTGTTTCTCTTGGATATTATTATTCTCCTAAGGAGGGGATATGGTGGTTACTATAGGGGAACCTCCCTCTTTATCAGTAGGGTTTGGAGGAGCGGAGTGTCAACCTGAACTGGTGAGGAAGTCGACCTCTCTGTTCGGGGTGAGAACAGGTTCCTCTCAAGTTTCTCATTTAACTTTCTCTAGGTGTAGTAGGAGATCAGTCAAGGATGTGGGGCCAAAGATTCCCGGAGATGACTTTGGGGGCATGACTTCGGTCAAATTTTGGGTATATTTTGGGATCTTGGGAGCTTTATTCTAGGTCTTTGGGAGGGCTTAGGACATGGAGCTGTATTCAATCGTACAACTATATCTGAAATTAGGGTAGGAGTGTGGATTTCAACCACCATGGCAAAGACCTAGTCTTCTGTTTAGTTTTGTGTCCCAGGTGAGGATTCTTTGGACAATGAGGATCCGAATAACTGTCGTCATCAAAGGATGTTTCTTGGTATTCTTCACCATGAGACGAAGGTCTATCTAGGTTAGTATCTCGGTTCTCTCAATTATAGGAAAGGGGCTCTGGTTCTCATAGAACCATTTCTTTCACGATGTTTGCGGCTTTGTAGAAGATGTCTTCATAGTAGTATCCATACTCTGTGTATTCCGTACCATATGGATATATTTACTAGAAAAACCTCTCAATAGTTTGTGCATATACCACATATGGTAGGTTGACAAATATAAATTAATGATCTAGAATTTATTTCTTTGAATGAATTCATAATGGACAATTAAATAATAAAAGAGATTTGCTAAAAATGCAAATCCTAACATTATAAAAATGTACATTAGAACTCACCCAAAGAAATAAATTCTAGATCATTAATTTATATTGAGATAATTACTAAAAATATAAAATCTCAACATAAAGGAATGGATTAGAATTTACCTCCCATAAGGGATGAATTCAACTACATCAATCTATTTTGTAATAATTGCTAAAAATGCAAAAATTTATTATAGATGGGTGGGGTTGAATTTATCCTAGAGATAAATTTCACTACACACCTCTATATTGAGACATTTGCTAAAAATGAAAATACTCTCTAAAGAGGAATGTAGAGAAATTTATCACACAAAGCTTAAAAACTAAATTGGAGATCCTTATCAAAATGGTCTTCATCTTCCTTAAATAGTAGGTATGGAGCATGTGGTAAAAATGAGTAGACAAGGGTGTATGGAATATGGAAGGTATATGGGTGAGGGTATCTAGGGAATTATGCACACATGTGCATGGGTTGTGTGAGGTCATGTGGGAAGTGAGGTGAGGGAATAAAATCATATTTGCATATGAGGGTATTTTTGAAATTGGGTAAAATGAGTAGTTGGGGTTTGTTTGGGAAAATGGGTTTTTATTTGGCTTGTTGGTTTTTGGTATTGTTTTATGAAGGAGGTAACAAAAATCATGTAAGAGGGAGAAATGGGTTTTGGTGTGGATTTAAGGGTATATTGGGTAAAGTAGGAAAATGGGGTTTTAAATGGCATGTGGCTTTTGACTTGGTCTTAGTTTGGTTTTGGCTTTTGGTTGGCACATTTAGAAGCTCACGATTTAAGCTAAAGGGGAAATGGGTTTTGGTGTGGAGGTATAATGGAGTGGTTGGAGGTTGTTGTTGGGTCGCGAGGTTGCCGAATGGAAGAAGGGGGGCACCGACGAAAATGGGATGGGTTTGGGTTCTTGGACGGAGGTGCGAGCTCAGGCGATTTGAGTGTTGGATGATCAATGGAGGTAGTGCGCTGGTTGTGTGGTGAGGACTCCGCCGAATTTGGTTCGAAGACAACAGGATGTTCAGGTTCAGGCACGCCGACACTGGGGCAGGCGGCGGTGTGGGCTGAGTTTGTGTCGGGTAAGGGGAGTTGGTGAGTTCGGTGGTTGAAGGAAGGTGGGTTAGGGTGGTGTTTTAGGAGAGAGAAAGATGGAATTAATGGTGGGTTTATTTTTTTGGTTGGTTTAATGGAGATAGGGTAAGTTAGTGTGATGGTGTATTAGTTTAGGTGTGTGTGAGTGTGGGATGTTTGTGTGTATGTGTTTAATTTATGACCCCTAAAAAATGAACTAAAATTAAAAACAAAATAAAAATTTAACTAAACGAAAAAAAAATAAAAATCAACTAAAATAAAAATGACACGACACGACACACTATACAAACTCTAAACATAACTAAAATAAAAACTATAAAAATAAAGCTACTAAAATAAATGAAATAAAAATAGACTAACTAAAAAAAATAAGAAAATAAAAGAACTAATACACGACGCGCTAAAAAATATAAAAACCCTAAAAATATATACATGACTCAATAAAATAATAAAATAATAAAATAAATCCTAAAAATAAAATGACTCAAGGACAGGTTTAGGGTAGGGTAGGGAACGGGACAAGGGTAATTAGCTCCATAATCTGCACAATTGCCTTGAAATACGCGTTTAGACACCGCAACGTGCATTCGAACTACAAAATACACAATAAAGCGCATAAGACCCAAATTACCGAGAATTAGCAACTAAAGTACGTCTATTCAGGGTATAAAATGTACAGTTTTGGGTGCTTATCACCCCACCCCCAAACAGAGTGTTGCTAGTCCTCGAGCAATAAGATAGAGAGAAAGAGAAAGAGAAAGATACGAAACCAAAAGTATAACACTTTCGCGGGCAATTGCGATTGCACTTTGCATGTGCAACAAGCCTTTAAAGCTATAGGTTGCCCTACAGGACGGGTTGTGTCTCGTGAGGGTTTTCAGGAAATATACCCATAAAATTCTTATTTGCAAAAGGCAGTCTATCTCTTATTAGACATAAAATGATTGCACAATCCATCATGAGATAAATGATTTCAGAAATACAAGCTTGAATGTGTAAAAAGATTAAGCTAAGTAAATACTCAAGGCACATCCTTCCTAGAACTCAACGTGTGTGGTGTGAATAAGTCAAAACGGGTCAAGTATCAGAAGAGTAATTACTCAATTGCCTTATCGGAATCAACTCTTCAACTTCAAATCTCACGGATATCTCTCTCTCTCAAATGAACTCTCGAGTTTAGGGTCAGTGTATCGCTCTTATGTGTGAGGAGGTGAGTAAATGTAAGCAAGTTCAAACGTCTCACACACACATAAGAAAGAACTAACATACTAGAAAGAACAATGATCTCATGAAAGAATGCTAATCACTATAGTGAGAACGTCGTGTTATTCATCACATTGACTTTCATTTGCCCGAACACCTAGGGGAAAATATGGATGATAATGGGTGAGGGGGAAATGAAATTGGATATGTGGGATGAGGTGAGGTAGGATAGGATGGGATGGTGATATGATGGATATATGATGGATGAAAGATGGATGAGTGTTCTATACTTGAAGAACAAAATGTCTTTATTACACAAGAACTAACTACAAAACTATCTTTTTCTCTTTGGTCTTTTTTCGTCTCTTTTTCTTTTTTTTTTTCTTTTTTCTTTTTCCTTTTCTTACTTTTTCTTAGTTTTTTGTTTTTGTTTTTCTCTCTCTTTTTAAACCAACAATGAAGACATTTAACATTTGAAATCAACACTCTTTTTCTCAAAAAATAATGTATGAAATATAAATGGAGATGATAGGTGAGGGTCTGGGGAATATGGAAAAGCATGAAAATGTAATGGACGAGTGAATGGAAATGTGATATGGAAAAGTGGTAGGTGTATGAATGAAAACCTAGTGACCGGGACAAATTTAAAGACACATGTTTCTTACAACTCGAAAAAGATTTTTTTCTCAGTGATGACGCCAAAAATGAAGAATAATGAGATCATACAACAATTAAAGTGCGTACCCAAAAGAAGTTGAATCAACTTATGACTTGGAGATTGCGTAAAACTCTCTGAAAGGGTGAAAGGGATGAATCTCACAAGCTAAAGTCTCTACTAGTGATCCTTAAGGTTCTCTTTAGAATTGTAGTACTCTTCAACTCTAAACCTTATTGACATGATAAGTGCGCAAATTTTTTTGAGTCTAGAAATTCATGGTGCAACGTGCGATGTTACGTATTACATAAGCTATTTGAAAAAAAACGCTAGCTTGATTCCTAGACTTAAAAAGATGGATGATTGAAAATTCACATCATTGAGTGAGATGAAAGAAACTGCGCGAAATTTTAAAAATCAGGTTTAAAACTCAAAATTTTTCAAAAGAGGTATGATTTTGATAAAATTACCCATCCCAAACAAAAAGGAACATCGTCCTCGATGTTAAGTAAAATGATTTTTAAAATTGAGAGCATAAGGTGGAAAGAGATTACCAGAAACAACCGCTAATGAAATGGACAGAGGTAGCCAAGAATAAACTTGAATAAGAAGTGATAAGAGAAAAAGAAAAAAAAGAAAATGTACAATTCTATAAACATGGAAAAACATAGGGTGATGTGAAACACCACCCCCAAATAGGATGAGACTAGTACAAGAAACAACGGGCTACCTCCCGGTAGCGCTAAGTTTGATGTCTTCAGCCAGAACGAAGGGATCTCACCCTAAAGATAATGTCTATGAAAACGTGGGGCGAAAGAAAAATTTGGGTGATGAGAGTCACCCCCAAACAAGACTGAAGCACCAGTCTTGCTGGATAAAGGCTAAAGAGGGTAAATGCACTTGTATAGAAAAGTGCATTATACGATGCAAAGCATCGATGGACCATGGGAAGGTGGGTATTAAGGTAAAGGTGAGGGTGGAAAGGGTGAAGAGGTATCGGCCACGGGCCTTGTTGAGCTTAAAGGTGAGGGAAACTAGGTCCCTATACGCATGGTGCTCAAGCTGGTGAGAGAGGCAAAATAGTTTGAAAAGTGTAATGGGGTGGGCATAATAGAAAGCATACGACCGTTCTATAAATGAACGATGATAATGGTTGCGCCGTGACACGCGAGGGAGCTGTCGATGGGAAAAGTCAACACCACAAGATAGTGGCGGTCATAGAGGAACAAGATCGGTGTCACGGTGGGGAGTAGCACCATAAAAACTCTCATGGGTGGAGTATGCTTTCAGGTGAGGATCTAAAAATGTAGATGGAAACTTGAAATGTGTAAAAGAAAGATCCAAACCAGGTGGTGGAGTGGTGGGTGGTGGTGGGTTAGGTGGGATAAATGGTGTATCGGATGGGATAAACAGTGGGGGAAGATCATCCAACTCAAGAGTGGGAGACACACACTCCTCATGAGGCACATAGTGATCTTGAAGGGCACTCATAGGAGTAAGTGTGGAAATAAACGAGTGAGTGATCAACTTCTCTACAAGAGTAGCATCAGTGAATGTGGTGGGTGGGTAAGACGAGGCACCAAGATCAGATATAGAGGGATCACTAGAAATATCGGGCTCAAAGGGAGCCATGCATGGAGGAACATGATCCATATCCAGATAGTTAGGAACTATCATAGATTCTATCGCGCGAAAATGGTGAGCACTCGTAGCCGGAGCTAAGCTAGGATAAATTTGTTCCTCGGGAACACAAGGGTGAAACTTGATAGGTGTAGACTCGGGGATTTTTTTGGATTCGGCGGGAAAGGGAATTGGAACCCTAAATGTGGGTTCATTTGGATATAACGGGATTTGATCATGCTCACTAATCAAAGGTAAGTCAACACAATTATTGACTCGGGGCCCGGACCATGGAATGGTCTCAACTTTGAGATTCTCGAGGTGGTAGGGTTGGTCACACTCAAAATCCGTGTCACAAGAGGAAACACCATCATCATACTCGGTTGCAATGATGGGTGGATCCTTGGAAATATCCGACTCTCTCGCACACTCAAATTCATTAAGGCGTTGTTCAAGCCTTTGGAGAGATTGAGTTGGACTTTGAGTTGCTTTCTCTTGCTCGATGATGAACTGTTGCAAGAGTGCCTCGAGAGCGGAGGTGGAGGATGGTGGGTGAGTGATGGGTGGTGGTGGTGGTTGAGGTGAACACATCTCGCTACTATCATGTGTACGAAGAATACTGAAAGGAAGTGTGGGGAGTGGGTCCAAGTTCATAATACACGAAAGGATCGCTTTTGTGATGGACAAATGGTTGATACTCATGGGGTGCGTAGTGAGGGAACTGATCGTGAATGGGTGCACAAGGTTACCATGACGACTGTTGGAACGTGTGAGGGTCCACAACATCGAGTTGTTCTTCGTATTGCGTGGAAGGGTGATCAAGCCTCCACGAATAACTAGGGTACTCACACAACTCAGAATGAGACGCATCGGGATAATAGTCCGAGGTGGGTTCCGGAACAGTGTCATATGGATACACATGCTCCATGGTGGGTTCGTAGGGATATGACAAGTAAGGACACTCATGGGACAAGTGATCGGCATAGGAACAATGGGTTCACGATAAGGTACGCGGCACATCGACACTTGACACTGAGGGTGATGAAATAGGAGGTGCATGCATAAATGGTGCAAAAGTATCAACGGTACTCGTGAGAGAGGTGAAACAACTAAGAATATCATAAAGAGACGGCTCGGGATCACTCTCACACGTGTCGCGTGTCAATGGGAATTGACCAAAGTAGTCCCGTAAAGGACGTTCTTCGGCCATGACGAGAAAAATATTTTTGTTTTTATTTTTAAAAAAAATGAAAGAAAGAAAATATGTTTGAATTTTTTTTTATAAAAATAAATAAAGAAAATATTTTTTGGATTTTTTATAAAATAATAGAAGAAAATATTTTTGGAGTTTTGTGAAAAATAAAGGAAGAAAATATTTTTGGATTTTTCTAAAATGAAAGAAGGAAAATATTTTTGAATTTTTTGGAAGAAAAGGTGGGGAAAAATATGGACTCTTGATTGGACGAACTAACTAAGACCGACTACCGAAAAATGAATGGAATTGGACACACACAAGTTAAGGAGAATTCCTAACTAGCACATAACCAATTTTTATCTTGAAATTTAGTAAAAGGGGTAGTCAAATTTTAATTAAGTCCGCGGGCGATAAAAATTCACGGAATTTTCTTTGTGACCGTCTTTGCAAAAATGTTCTCCTAGTGGGCTACCTAGTTGATTGATTTTAAATTTAGTGATGGCTAGGGTAGCACATAATGGTAAGCGAGTGAGTCGGGTGATGAAATCCCTTCTCGTGAGTGACCGGGTGTAGGTCTTAGTCAATTAAATTCATCACGCCATTCAAAAATAAGAGAATAAAATCAAGTAAGAGCACACAAAGCACACAAAAGAATTGACTCGCTAACAGGAGAGGCACGAGTGTTTAACAGATGTACCTTCCATGGTTTTTAGGCCGTGTGGTGCCAAAAAATTTGAGTCGACCAAGGGAGATTATGCCAATCTCAGTCGGCTCTGGGAGTCCTACCGACCCAAGGTAAAGAGGCTTCTAAATCCTCGCCAATAGACACCCTCTCTCTACCTTGTCCGACTTCCCTATCACGCTTGTCTTCGATTTTTACAACAGTGTAAAATGAAAAATAAATTAAAGGTGTCTCTATGCACTGCAATACAAGCAATGAATAGAATAATCCTAAATACAAGCCTTCTAAAATAAAGAAAACTGGTACTAAAAAATGGGAAAAATAAATGAACTACAAAATGAAATCTGCTCCAAGTGCTTCACACTCCCAAGAATGGCAACGGTGCCATTTGATAACTTGAACTTTTCATCTCCCCGGCAAAGACGCCATTTGATAGAAAGAACTTTTCGGTATATTTTTGTTTTCGCCGTTTCTTGAAAAGCTCTTCTAATCAAAATCCTCAAATTACCTACAAAATATAACAATCTAAAGTGTAGCAGTAAGCAAGGGTATCAATCCACATCAAGGGGGTAAGCTAGAGACAAACTCAATTGTAATTCAATTTTTATTTTCTTTTTGGGCTTTTGCTTTTTCTAATTTTTTTAGCTTTTAAAAATATTAAAACAATTAGGTGTGGTGAGGTGAAATAACACTAAACTATATGGAAGATCAAATTTCAAACTAAAAGGTGACTAAAATGAAAAATAAAGTCTAGCACAAAAATAAGAGATAAATGAGGTAAATAAATTTGAGAACAATCAAGAAGTGGGATTACACCACAAATTTTAGCTAGTCTAAGTAATTAATTTAATTAATTTAATTCTCCCAAATTAATATCAAAGTTACAAATCAACTCTCGTTGCAAATGTAATTTTAATAGTAACCTTTTAGAAAATTAAGTTTAACACCCCACAACTCTAGTAAAATAGATCTACACTCCTTTTAATTAATCACCCGCTTGGATTGATCGATTAAAATTTATGTAAATCCAGAAAATGAATTTTAGAGTTGAAATTCAAGGAACAATACCCCACTTAAGAAATCCCTATCTCTAGTTCGAATCTAAAATGGGTATTATAACTTAGATTTTTGATTTTCTCTCGAAAATCATTTACCATCTCTCGAGGTGTAAATTTAAGGGTGAGGGGTCAAAATTAATATTCAAAGGGAATTTTCAAGTAATCAAACTAATTAAATTAAAATAACATCAAATAAGGATTCACCCCACCCTTTGAAAGGGTATTTAGTGTAACATGATATGAAATTTGACAAATTAGTAATCAAAGGCATAAAATAAATGATAAGAGAAGAGAATAATCAAACCAAATCTCTTTGAGTGAAATTGAACTCCAATCCTTGAATTTGCAATTTACATCCCTCCAATTTGTGTGATCAAACCAAAATTACATCAACAAATACACTCAAAAATGGATTCTCACTAATGTATTTATTGAATCTAAACTAAAAACTACAAAATAAAAATAAAAATAAAGGATAATAGATGAATTGATAATGGACAATTAAATAATAAAAGAGATATGCTAAAAATGCAAATCCTAACATTATAAAATTGTATATTAGAACTCACCCAAAGAAATAAATTCTAGAACATTAATTTATATCGAGATAATTGCTAAAAATGCAAAATCTCAACATAAAGGAACAGATTAGAATTTAGCTCCCATAAGGGATGAATTCAACTACATCAATCTATTTTGAAATAATTGCTAGAAATGCAAAAAATCATTATAGATGGGTGGGGTTGAATTTATCCTAGAGATAAATTTCACTACACACCTCTATATTGAAATATTTGTTAAAAATGCAAATAATCTCTAAAGACGAGTGTAGAGAAATTTATCGCACAAAGCTTAAAAACTAAATTGGAGATCCTTATCAAAATGGCCTTCATATTTCTTAAATAGTGGGTATGGAGCATGGGGGTAAAAATGAGTAGACAAGGGTGTATGGGATATGATTGGTATTTGGGTGAGGGTATCTAGGGAATTATCGAGTTAAAATTTAAAACGAAATTTAAAACTTATGACATGGGAGACAAACAGGCTCTATATGATATAACAACTTTTTACTTAAAATAAAAAAAGAGCTCTAAAAGCTGGATCTTCCATATAGTCCTTTTACGTTCCCTCCAATCCTACTTATTTCCTGAAAAATGGTTAGTCGTACAACATCAGCTGAAAGCCAAGTGAGGTTTAATCTCTAGACATTCCACGGTTTTCAGAAAATAGATACCTATTCAAGTCAACAGAGAAGGCATATACATATATGGATAGGAACTTGCAGCAAATAGATATATATATATATATATATATTTTGAAATGAAAGTATATATATAACAATTGGATGGCTCAGAATAAGACGAATGCAACAAATCAAATGTGATATCTTTTTCTTTCAATCATATCATTTTAATGTCCAAGTACACTCTAATACTGTATTCTTCTACCGTATTATTCCCCGGTAGTTGAGGGTCAATCGAACTAGTTATTCACAACGCCTTATTTAGGGCACACCAGCGATAACCCAGCTGGGAAGGTCAGTCAGTAAAGAGGGCCCTTAGGCCGAATCATATTTTCAATATTCAATATCATTTTCAATACTCATTTTAATAGGTATGTCTATATGGACAAATATAAACATATCACAATGGTTGAATCATCGGTATCAGAAGCATTTTGAGAATGAAAGCAGTTCACAAAATATATATAGTTTGCATACTATCATATAATTAAAATGCGCAAGGAATGTCATGGAGTACTCACCCAAAATGGAGGTCAAGGGCATAGGGTAAGTTAGTGTGATGGTGTATTAGTTTAGGTGTGTGTGAGTGTGGGATGTTTGTGTGTATGTGTTTAATTTATGACCCCTAAAAATGAACTAAAATTAAAAACAAAACAAAAATTTAAGTAAACTAAAAAAAATAAAAATCAACTAAAATAAAAATGACATGACACGACACACTATACAAACTCTAAACATAACTAAAATAAAAACTATAAAAATAAAACTACTAAAATAAATGAAATAAAAATAGACTAACTAAAAAAAATAAGAAAATAAAAGAACTAATACATGACGCGCTAAAAAATATAAAAACCCTAAAAATATATACATGACTCAATAAAATAAATCCTAAAAATAAAATGACACAAATAAAATAAAATGGGACAAAGTATACAAACACGGTTCGGGACAGGTTTAGGGTAGGCTAGGGAACGGGACAAGGGTAATTAGCTCCATAATCTGCACAATTGCCTTGAAATACGCGTTTGGACACCGCAACGTGCATTCGATCTACAAAATACACAATAAAGCGCATAAGACCCAAATTGCCGAGAATTAGCAACTAAAGTACGTCTATTCGGGGTATAAAATGTACAGTTTTGGGTGCTTATCAGTTCTTATAGAACCATTTCTTTCTAGATGTTTGCGGCTTTGTAGAAGATGTCTTCATAGTAGTATCCATACTCTGTGTATTCCGTACCATATGGATATATTTAATAGAAAAACCTCTCAATAGTTAGTGCATATACCACATATTATAGGTTGTCAAATATTCCTTAATCTTAGTAATAGGAAGAGGGGTGGACCAGTTATATTTTGATTGTGTATGAGTACCTCCACGAGGGGAACCTTTTGTTGGGGGACAACCTTGGTGGGTTATATCATCTTGAAATTTAATAATACCGACTATATGGGCCTCTTCTAGGTATGTTTTCCCATAACTGCATCCCATGTCAGTGTAATGGTAGGACCAGGGAGATGTCTCTAAGACGAAGAGGTCATAAGCGAGCTGTGAGATGAGCATATCAAGTTCACTATTGGGATCGATCGGGTCTTCATCGGGAAGAGGGATATCATGATTTCTATTTACTGTCATGAACTTACACATAATATCTCATATTTCTATGGGTAAATAGTCCTATCTAGTAGCTCAAATGCCCTGATAAATGTTGACACTGGGATGCTAGAGTTCTCCTTTACTCTTGAAGAACTGGAGGGGTTGCCCTTCGTATTAGAGGATGGGTTATATATTTCTATAGTGTGACCTCATTTCTTCATGTGGAAGATCCAGTATTCCTTCTTCTCGAGTTGATCAAGCTCATGTACAGTGGCCCTATACCCGATTTTGAATTTATAGTCTCTCGTACTAGGGGCTTCAAAGGATGTGGCAAATTTTACACATAAATTGAGACGTTTCCGGGGAAGTATTTCCACTGTCTCATCATTTACTAGACTTGAGGGTTGAGAGTGAATTCATCTTCGAGACCTGGGAATGTGTTCTCTTCAATGATGAGGAGATGGTCAAAACAATCGATAATCCCTTATTCAAGAAAATCATCATAGTACGCATGGTTTGGACCAGATGCTGGGGATCTCCGAGTATGTTTCGATTGGAAAAATGTGATATACCTTACAAATGGAGAGATTACAGATCTTGGGCCTATTAGTCGTAAGGGGTAAATATCACTCCCATTGTCTGTTCGCATCATGTGGATCGTAACTAAGGGGTAGACCCGTGCCTCTGGTTTTTGGAGAGGTGCTCAAGTGAGTATTCCACATTGTAGGTCTTATTCTAACTACAATATGAATAGGGTGAACAAAATCCTTTGGTTTTCATGGATTCTATTCCACCTATATTTAGGGAGACTGTGGTGGGGTGTATACTCGCTAGGTCCGAGAATGGCCCCGACTTTGGCTTCCCAAGCGATATCTCTTGAGATGAATTTGGTCCTCAACCTCTATTTTTCATCCTAAAGAAACTGATGATGAGCTCAGTATATCCAAGAAACTTGATCTTTGGCTCGAAGTTGCAGGTTTCTTTCATTTATCTATATTTGGAGACTCTGATATTGGGGTGGTCAAATCATTAGTTCTTTTGTCTTAAGGCTGGGAGCCATAGTTCTTTTACTTCTTCATAGAAAGTGGATCAAAGGTTATCCAGGAGTGAAGGGAATATGGGTACTTCTATTGGTTTCTAAATATGAGAGGGTAAATAGGAGAACCTCTTGGGTAGGTCTTTCCCTCTAGGTGGACTGAATAGGTACCGCAAAGGTGATGTACTCATTTTTTGGGGGGGCTTCATTATACATTTCTTCCCATTTAGCTGAGTGATTGGTTTCTTCTGATAAGGGGAAATGAGTCCTCGACTCTTTATAGAGCATAAATTATATAATGAGGAGGAGGTCCGTACTGCAATGGTTGGTTTATAAAAACTATATTTCCTTGATTAATAAGATCATATGTTTAATAGTGGATTAGGCTTCAATGATGATTTTTATAATGAGAAATGACGTGACTAGAGGGGAAACAATATAGAAGGGTGCATCTGTATTCATCCTTGAATTGTAATGGATATGAACTATGAGCGTAGAGGGGTCAGTTTTTGGGACACGAGTGTATGACAAGTAGTCTGGGATCGAGAGGTTTGATGTGCCCATCCAACTTTAGGGACGCAAATACCCCACTAAGGAGGCTTGAAAGTCTATAAAGTTTATTGGTTAGGCACATAACTCTTTAGGGTAAGGCATGGTTTGATAACTTATAGGAGGGGACCCCTAGTTGGAGGGGTGCATTAGTGCAAACCTTGGCTGGGGAAGTGTTGGAAACGGGGAGTGGTCTTGGTGGTGGACTAACTATAGGTGTAGGGATATGGAATGTGGAGGCGTCAAGAGGATTCTTGTGGGTGGAGAACTGATTCGTGCTTTGGAGAGACTCTTCAATAGTTTTAGCAGTTTTGGCAACCAAACTCTCCTCAATCTTACATCCTATATGGCTTAGGGCTTGAAATAAGGGATCCAGGTAAGCCCAAGCTTGCTTTGCATTTCCTTTTGGAAGATCTTGATCATAATTTATATTCTTTAAGGGATGATTGACCATTTGATCGAATTTTTCTCTCCAGCGAGTGATAAAGAGGCCAACTCCCTCTCTATCTTCCTGTTTTAACATTTCAAGATCCTTGCGGGTGATGCTAAGTTCTTCGTTGTATTCTAAAAATAATTTAATACACAAAAATGTTAAGATAAAACTTCTCTTTTAACTTTTTGGTAAAAATCTTTTCAACTTTAATGGTTGAATACACAAAATAAAAAATTGGTACTGGTTGGTGTGATGTCCGAATTAAAAATGGATTTAAATTTGAAGTAGAATGAGATGAGGAGAAGTGGATTATTACACAATAGTTTGATAACGTGGAAACCTTTAAGGTATGTCTAACGATATATCAGACTGCTTAGACAGAGAAACTTTAAGGTATGTGTGAAACCACTTTACCCTAGTACTGAACAACTATGAAAGTCTATTCGATATATCCCAGTACTAAACAAACTTCAAATGTTTTATGTCACTGAGACCTTGGGATCAAGAGAGAACTTGTTAGATATACGATACACGTGGATGAAAAGTTTGAGGACACTCATTAGAAACAGTCTTTCAGGACAAAAACTTTTCGAAAGTATGAGCTTTATCTGGGGAAATGACTTCTCAAAAGTACGAACCCCTATTTAGGGAGAAGTGAGTTTTCTGAAGTACAATCTCCTTTTGGGAAAATTGACTTTATTAAAGTACAAATTCTTTCAACTAACCGCTTGCGTATAGTGTTTAAATAATATGAAAATTAAGACCTATGCGGTGCGTGATGCAAACAGGTAATCTTTAATTTTTATTTTATCACGTGGTCTTTCATGCGTACCTATATGTTTGGGAAAATGTAAAATCCTATAAATGGGTACCTAAGCACTTATCTATGATACGAGGGACGCTGCAACTAAGGTCTCTGAATAGTTTTAAAATTTACATAAAGTAGTGATGCAGGAGAGTAATATTAAGCATAGTAGAAAGGAAGCATATAGATAGTTCAGTTCTCTTAATTGTATCCCCAATGGAATCACCATTGAGGTGAAGATGGAAATCCAGTTACGATTAATTTTCAATGGTAGAAAAATCATCTCCAACAGAGTTTACATTTGGGTGTTGTGGGCCTCGGGAGTGAGCGATGGGAATGCGCCTGGGGGAGGGAACTCGTTGTGAAGTTAACGGTGGGCTCAAGTGCTTATCTCCTGTCCCGCTACCTCCCCTAGAGGTCGGGTTATCATTCTAAGGTTTGGGGTTCTCAGTTTCTTTTCCCCTGGATGTAGTTCAATGCCATGTCCACGCTTCCTGCACGCTTTTTGGTCAGTGTGGCATTCATGAGTAAAAAGAGAGGGTTTCATAGCATGTTTAGATTCGCTAATTTTTTTTATATAAAAATAAAAAAGTTTAGGCTAGCCCTTTTGGGCTAATCCCAAGTTATGTTTTAAAGTCTATAATTGGTCCAGAAATTCTTATGGTGTGGGTTCGAGAACTGGTTTATGAGTGAGGAAGGTATTAGGCACCCAACTTGTTCTATATGCTTCCTTAAGTTTATGCTTATTATTACTCTTTATATTAAATGATTATTTTTAGAATATTTTTAGAGACTTAGTGTAAGGGTACTTTATAATGTTGATATATTCTTAGCTTAGGTAAACAATATAAGTGAGAGGTGTAGAAACGCCACTTCAACCAATGTAGGCACACAATATTTCTTGTGCATAACTCCATTCTCGTGTTCGTGTAACAGATGACCGTTATTATGTATTTAATTGTGTGAGAAAGCTCGACTTTGATATAATTTGATATCTCATTTGAGGTCTGAGGAGAGAGATAAAGGTGAAAGATGGGTTCATCTTTGTTGTGATTATGGTATACATGTTTCCACACTTTTATGTATGGATATGTTTAGGAGGTACCGCCTTGAGATAGTTTGATAGTTTGTTTTTTGTTCTTTATATGTAATGGGTGAAAAATAAGAGATGGGTGCATCTCTATGGGGACAACACATCATGAGAAATGTTGTCCAGGCTCAAATTCATGAGAAGGACTCGGTCTCATTCCTATGCACCCAAGAGGGTTTTGGATCAAATCCTACGTAGTTCGATTGTATACATGTTCGAATGTGATGTGTGTGCAATTGTAGAACTTGTCTTAGGAGGAGAGGATTTGTGTATGGAATATCAATATGGGAATAAACCCTAATATGTCTAATATTGACATATATCCTAATAATAACCGGGTGCTCACTAAACATAAGGTGTTATCCTTCAGACTAGTTTGGAGGTGTATAAATTGGAGGAGTTGTTTTATGAAACAGGGAGGTTACATCAAGGATGTATTTACTTATTACTGAGAAGAAGAGTAGAAAGCTATATATTTGTATTGGGGTGGACCAGGAGAAGTCCAAGGAGTTCAGATTAAGGGGCGAATGCATCCCTAAGATATAATACGTAGAGATACGTATTATGAGGCTTGGGATTCATGAGTTAAGTTCAGTATAACACTTAAGTACCCAAGGAGACTTGGAATAAAAGCCATCGTAGTTCCAATAAAACAATGTTGGACAATATATAGGGTGTAGGACTAGATATGGAGGCATCTATAGGAAATAATACGCGAATAGACGTATTATTAGGTTTGGGCTTCACGAGTTTGACTCTGTATAACACCTACGTACCCAAGTCGACTTGTGATCAAAGCCAACATAGTTGCAATAACGGGGAATATTTACAAGTGTAAGATATGGGATACTAGGTATACACGGTACAACAATATGATATTTATATATCCTATTTCTTAATATAGCATTCTCATTATGTTAGATTGATATATTTATATTTTCAGAAAATATGTTGATTAAATGCTGATGTTTGAAAAGTATTTATATGAAAACACATATTTTGGTTGTCACCACCTTGACAGACTTAGTTCGCTTGGAGAAGTGGCAAGAGTAACTAGATTTTAGATTTTCGCCTACAAAGTTTGGACGGACAGAGCTCAATGGCACTTTCTTCTAGACGTGTTTTGAAAAGTATGTTTTCATGTTAATGTATTTTTATCATGGCTTTTGATTAACATCTATCTAACAAAAGGGAATGTCAATACAATACACAAATAGGTTGGATTAGAATCTAGGCTTTTGAAATATAAACGTTTTAAATGGCATGCCCAATCCCTTAAATGAGAGATGGGCTAAAGAAGATAAACAAATATCTACTGTTTATTATAGTATATATGTGGGGTATTGCCCCAAAATTTGTGCAGAGGTTCTTTTACCTTTCAACAAAAGCCAACTTTTTTTTTGAAAGATGTATCCTTTTTTGGTGCTTTTCATTTGGGTAGAGCTTTGTTTTGAAATACTGGATTTTGCGGGATTTGTGTAGAGGTTCGGCTCGATTATTTCTTGGAGGCGACTTGTCAAAGGTATGAACATCTTTTGGGACTCGCAAGCGACTTCATGGAGTAGATAATTATTTGAGGGGAAAGCCACTTTTCTAAAGTACAAGATTATTTGAGTCTTACATAATGACCTTAAGTATCTCGGATGCTTTGGGGAGAATAAATTTAAAAAGAGGATCGAGGTCGGGCTTTGGGATGCTTTGAAATAATGGACGGGGACCTTTATTTATAGGGGTGTGGGGGCCAAAGTCAACCAGTCGGTTAACCATTTTGGACCCTCGATTTTGGTCAGTCGATATGTGTAATGCTGAGATTAAATCTTCAAAGATCTTGTAATGTTTACTTTCTAGGATGGATAACTGATCAGTTATCTGATGGGAAATGGTTAACTAGTCGGTTAACTATTTTAGGGTTTTATTAACCGATCGGTGAACTGTCCTAGAAGACTTGTTTATTATTTTAATGGATTATTTGAAGTTTTGCCCTATATAATGAGGTTCTTGGTGTTTTTGACACTTCTAACTTCAATGTAGGTTTCAAAAGTCAGTATTTTTTTAGGTTATTTCAGGGTTCATGCCTGGAGCATACTTAGGATAGGATGAAGTCTCCTCGAACCTTGATTGTGGATCGAGGTGTCCACAAAAGTTAGTTTTGGAAATAAGGCTCTTTTGAATTGATTTTGATAAATATTTTTTTTAAAAAATTTGCTGAGGAGGAATGGGTATAGAGTCTGGATTTGACTTAGGAGGATAGCTTGTTTTGGTATTTTTTTGCATTTTTAGGAAAGATATAATGAGTTTTTGAGTTTTTATTTTTTTATTTTTTCAGGGGCTAGGAACGATTAGGCAAGCGTATGGAGCTTTTCACCAATCGGGAAAGCGCGCTCTTGACCGATCGGGCAAGCATTTATTCCCCCTTGTATAAGTACGAATTTTATTTTTTAACTTCTCACTTTATTATTCTCTCTAGCTTCTCTAGTACTTTGATTTTCTCTATTTTCGAGACTTTTGAGTTTTTTTGGGGTTTTTTGAGAGTGCATATTGCGTACTTAAATGGAGACCCACTAAAAATTTATTTTTCACACCTAAAATATCGTGTTAAAAATTTACCCAGATTTTAGTCAATCAAAGCATGTGTATGAGAAAAGATACTAAAGAGGCAAATAAGACCGCACGAACAAATTAGGAGGATAAAACCCATTAAGGGGAAAATTCTCGGGCTAATGCAGCCATCTCAATAAACTTGGTAAATACTTACAAAAAGGAGTAATGACTTACACTCCTAATTGCACTAACTCACACCTTCACACTTTTTCCACCAAATTGTAGCAAGGCGGAGATTCCTATCCGTCGATGGATAATCTCAACATCTCAATCTTATGACACAAGACAATAATGCTGCACAAGCCTTTATCTTTAAACTTTGGAGGTCACACATGATATGAACCTTAAAATAGAACCTCAAATATCACAATACTTCTTATTGGGAGAAAGACCCAAAGTATGTAAAAAGTTTATTTTATGAAAATGAGTTCTTGATAAAAAGTTTCATCTTCCTTGATATTAATCAATCTCTAATGGAAAGGTGATTGACTGTAAAGAAGAGAAGGACAAAACTATGAACTAAAATTTGATAATGGGTTCACTTTATATCTTAAGTGTGTTCTTATCTCCTCAGAAAGGATGGAGACAAGTTTAGACTATAAAAAAGACTCTCTTGCTATTTTGATCTTGAAGATATTTGAGTTATTTTAAAATGAAGAGCATTGATGGTTTAAATAAGGAAAATAACACAAATGGGTTTCCCGAATACCAAGACAAGCCAAAGGGCACATCTTTTACAAAAAGCATGTGTGAGAGAGTGGTTAGGGGATAACTTGTTTGTAGAGAGGTATACACTCAATAGCCCAATCAATTGGGCGAGCAAGCCCAATTATCGAGGGGGGGGGGGGGGGGACCATGAGCATACCCAATAGAAATGCTTTGGCCAAACTCACAGAATTAGAACTTGGGCAGGGAGGGACCCAGGAAGGTCTCCTCGCCCCAATTTATCCCCAAAGTTCACATAATTAGTACTTGGGCGAGGAGGGCCCCAGGAAGGGCTCCTTGTCCCAATTTGTCCTAATGTTCACAGAATTAGAACTTGGGCGAGGAGGGCCTCAAGAAGGTCTCCTCACCCCAATTTTTCCCAAAGTTCACAGAATTAGAACTTAGGCGAGGATGGCCCCAGGAAGGGATCCTCGCCCCAATTTCCCCCCAAAGTTCACTTAATTAGAACAGGGGCGAGGAGGGTCCAGGAATGGATCCTCACCCCAATTTATCCCAAAGATCACTAGTTAGAACTTGGGCGAGGAGGCCCCCAGGAAGGGCTCCTCGCCCCAATTGATCTAAATCTCACAAAGCTGGAACCTGGGCGAGGAGGCTTACCAGGAAGGGCTCCTCGTCCTAAAATGTCTGAACTCACAACTTCAAATTTGGGCAAGGAGGCTCATATAAAAGAGCTCCTCGCCCTAAACAACTCAAAAAACATAGAAGTTTGGACGAGGAGGCCTATCATAATTGGCTCATCGGCCCCAAATGTTCAAAAGTCTCCGAAATAAAGTATGAATGAGGAGTCCTACCATGAGGAGCTCTTTGTCCCCAAAATTCCAAATTCCCTACATAATAGAACCAGTGGGCGAGGAGGTCCACCTAGAGTAAACTCCTTATCAGGATTTGTAACTCACATGTAAGTTAAAGCACTAACATGTTACTTTATTGTATAGGTATCCTGGTTGAGCAAGTAGGGCTCAAAAAGGCAACTTGGGATATCTTAGGAGTTTTGGCTTGGTGGCTAAAGAACAAGGTTTGTTGAGTCAACCACTTAGTACTTTAAGAATGAGATAACACTAGTAGATAGACCCTAGGGGTCACCTAGTCCTTACATAATTCTGATATAGTCATAATTGAAGTGAGCAACCAAGGGGTTGCTCACAAGAAATGAACAATTTATAAAATTATTTTAGAGGAGGTGGTCCTTGAGGATCCTCCTCAAGTATGTAAATGTTTATAGAGAAGGTGGTCCTTGAGGCTCCTCTTCAAGTTTATGAAAGATTTTAGAGTAAGTGGTCCTTGTGCCCCTCCTCAAGTTTACAAAGTTTTACAGCAAGTCACCGTTATAAAATATATTTACCAAATCAGATATTTTATCTTCAAGCGCAGAAATATTTGATTTTTGACTTCTGTTTATACCAAGTGGTACCCGTCAGAGGGGACAAGTGGCTGCACATAGATAGGGACAAAAAGGTACATTACAAACCTTGTCCCTCACCAACCCCCTTAGTTTTGGTGCCTAAAAAGGGCCAATTCAGGCCTAGTGCCCAAGTATAAATAGGACCTTGGTCAAGGTCAAGTTAAAATCATAACTCAAGTCATACCATTACTCTATTAAAATCACCCCAGATACCTAGTGTTCTCTCCCCGCTCTCTCTCTAAGTGCCTTATTCTTTCACTCCACACTG
The DNA here is from genome assembly GCA_949130495.1 of Sambucus nigra. Lineage (NCBI taxonomy): Eukaryota > Viridiplantae > Streptophyta > Magnoliopsida > Dipsacales > Adoxaceae > Sambucus > Sambucus nigra. Next base: position 408,338,219 of record OX422218.1, on the reverse strand, counting down.
ACAACCATCATTATCAGGAGTTTCTATTGAGAAAAAGTTACTATTGTTGTTGTGAATTTTATCTTCTCACAGGGAGTAGTTGTTACTTTGGTTCCATTTTTACCAAAAGGAGAAGGTTTTACTAGGTGATGCTCTAGAAGATCTTGAAAGACCTTGAAGGCAGAATGGATTGGAGTGGGTTATGCCTCACCCTTTCAAGTTATTCATAGTCTCCAGTACAACTAACCTCATACATTTGGCAACTCTACTGGGGAGCTCCCAGGTAAATACTTGATATACCTAGATCTTTGAGCTTACGTCTTTTTTGTGTAAATATTTGCCGGCACTTACTTTTTCCCTATTTTCAGATTAGCGCAACGATTGTTCCTTTGATTGTGGAACAACCAGGGGGACCTACTGTGAGTTAGGTATTATACTGTCATACCTTAATCTTTTCTTTGTTACCCTATTTCTTTTTGCATTTACTGTGCAAGTTGGCTCACCTTCACGTTCATGTTTCTTTATTTTCAGGTTAGTGAGGCTGCCGTACCTAGTTTTGCAGGGCCTATTGTGAGTGCTATACTGCGCACTCCCCAGGTATTAAACTGTCATACCTGGGTAATTACTGTCTAATTAAAGATAGAACATTTATCTTTTACTTAGCCAAAAGAAAATACTAACTCTTGTTTATTCTGTTAGGCTGGTGCTCAAGGTCATATGGTTCCCATTCGCTTTGGTGACATCATATTGACTCCCATGGACTTTGGGGTAAAATTTCCATGATCTTATCTCAATTTGAGTACGAGTAACCCACCTCCTATTATTTTTGTTCTTTATGAATTATCACTTTTTCTTTTCATTCTGCAGGATCCAGTTAATGAGCTTGTTGAGGCCGCTGGTGAGGCCGACTAGAGTTCTAAGGCCAACGGTGATATCGGTTCCGAGGAGGATTCTTCTATACCTATTTCGGAGCTTGAGTCTCATAACACTAGTTATTATGATATAGAGGTGGAGGATCTTGGGGCTTTCATGAGCGCGTTGTGGCACTCAAAGATACCGTCTAGATTTCGTCCTCATGAGCAAGAGGTGCTGGAGATGCTTTTGGAGCACCACCCTGAGACTTTCACTTCCTAAAGCCTCCTCAACATTGATAGCCTTACGATATTTAACTTGAAGGCCCTAGCTATCCATATTCATGACATCCTATCCTCTTGCTGACATGACTACTCAGAGGGATGCACTATTGTTTCAGACACTTCTTGATTTTCAGCGCGTTTATCACTTCCAACTCGATTGGATCAAAGCTTTAGTTCGTCATTTTGTCGGTGTCACCTTTAGGAATATTGTGAAGCTCCATACTTCTAAGAAAACTTGGGAGCAACAGCGTCAGGCTTAGGCCGCTTCGATTCAGACTGAGATTCAGTCCCTCGAGGCCAAGCTGGACCAGATAGAAGCTAGTGTTACTGATGATGAGGCTAGGATGGAAAGATTAGAGGATTAGCTTATTGAGGAGGCTGATCCTTGTTACACAGACCTGCGCTCCCACTAGGATTTATTTTTCATGTTGTCTTGTGGGTAGATAGCCTTGTTGTGTAGACTTTCTTTTATACACTTTTCATATGTACATAACTTTGTCATTATTAATGAAAAAGTATTTTGTTGGTTTCTATGATCTTGCTCATCTGCTTCTATGTGGACTTTAATTACTTTTTTTTATGTCCTGCTCTAATTTTCTATGGCCACTTCATCTATTTGAAATGTCCCCTTTAACTATGGGATACTTACATATTAGAACACTCCCCTCTAACTGTGGGTTACTTGCATATTATCCGAGCAAGTAACATTTTTAGAATTGTCCTTTCTAACTATGGGGTAATTGAATTTTATTTGAGCAAGTAACATTTTTAGAACCGTGCCCTCTAACTGTGGGGTACTTGCATATTATCTGAGCAAGTTATAATTTTTAGAACGGTCCCCTCTAACTGTGGGGTGCTTGCATTTTATCTGAGAAAGTAACATTTTTTAGAACTTTCCCATCTAACTGTGGAGTATTTTCATCTGAGCATGTTATCATTTTTAGAACTGTTCCCTCTAACTGTGGGGTACTTGCATATTATCAGAGCATGTTATCATTTTTAGAACCGTCCCCTCTAATTGTGGGGTATTTTATCATGGTTATCATTTCTTAGGTAATAGCTGGGAGATAAAGGGTTAGCTCTTCTCCTTTCCTCAAACATTTTTTAAGAAGATATCCATTTTCTATAAAAACATTGCCCTTGGTCTGTTGGGTATTTTTTTTAAAGAAATTAGAGCAGGGGGAGTAAGTCCCCTTTTCTCTACATTTTCTATGAACTGGTCAAATAAGGCTTTTTCGTTGATAATGGAAGTTAAAACTTGTTCCCTAGGAAATTAAATAAAAAAATTTACTATATTTTTTATCATTATAACTTGTAGGATATCCTCCTATTGGTCTGGCAACGATATTAAAATCATTTCTCTAACATGGCTGGAGATACTTTTCTCAATATACTTTTCTTTCAGGATGGATGTACCCCCAAGTGTAATGAGCAAAGTTCTCTTTATCTTGGACCTTCTTCTAGTCTAGTAGAGAGTATACAATAATATATATATATATATATATATATATATATATATATATATATATATATATTCTGATGGATCTACCTTATGCCATAGGCAAACAAGAAAAATAAGAATCATTATGCAATGCTAAAAAAAGAGTTGCTATTCATTTCTTTTCATTTTCTATATTATTTACAAATTTGTACTGCTCTATCATTTACAAAAAAGAACTTTTTTGGTGCTAGAGCAAGCTGCTCAAATTCTTTAATATAAATGATTTTTTTTAACTATTCTAAGAATAGTACCTCTTCAGCCACTTGCAGTTGATGGACTAGAGGTAATCACTCTCCGGTTCTGAAATCTGAAAATAACCCAACTTTCCTACCCCTCTCAAGACAAAGGGGTCTTCCTAGTTCGGTTTGAACTTTGATGCCGACATGCTGTGGAGATGGTGAGTGGATGCTCGTAGGACTAAGCCTCCCACCTGGAACTCCCTGGGCTTGACCAAATTTTTGTAGGCTCTGGACAGCTGCTGGGTGTAGACTTTAAAGTTCTCATTTGCCTTAACTCTAGGCTCGTCCAACGCCTCTAACTATACATATTGTGGGTAAAGGATGAGTCCGTTGCTTAGAGAAACTGTGGCTGAGGGTACCACCAAATCCACTGGTAATTTAGCTTCAGTCCCATGTACCAATGAGAATGGGGTTAACCCAATTAGTTTTCTCTTTGAGGTATGATAAGCCTATTGTACCATGGGCAATTTCTCATCCTGTGACCTTGGCATTTCCTCCAACATCTTCTTCAAGATATTGATCAGGGTCTTATTGATGGCTTTTGTTTGACCGTTACCCTTAGGGTAGGAAGTGGTTGAGCTGCTGTGCATAATTTTGTACTTATCGGTGAGGAGGGCCATCTCCTTGCATACGAATTGATTCCCATTACTTTAGGTATACCAAACCTTCATATGATATACTCCTTGATAAACTGGGTTGCCACTTGGGCAGTCATTCTCCTTAGAGGGATGGCTTCTGCCCATTTTGTTTACAATTCTATAGCCACAAAGATAAAATCTTTGCCAAGAGAAGCTGAGCTGATTTTTCCAACTAGGTCAAATGCCCATATGTGGAAGGGGTAGGGAGATGCTAGGATTTGTAAATTGATTGAAGGGGTATGTACCATGTTACCATGTACTTGACAGGCTTTGCACTTTTTCATGTAACCACTGGAGTCAGCCTCCTTGGTTGGCCAGTATTACCCCAACGTCATCAGCTGATCATACAGTTTGGCACCCCCCACGTGGGAGGGCTCGTGAGCTTCTTTAAGCACTCTCCCCGTGTCTTCCCTAGCTATGCACCTCAGTGGCTTCCTATAAATCTCTCCTTCCACTAAGTAAAAATGGGCACTATGCTTTGGGCACTATGCATTTTAAATCATATTTGGACAGAATCATATTAAATAATATTTTGACAGGCTTTGGGCACTATGCATTTTAAATTATATTTTGACAAAATCAAAAACCATCTTGCTTCTTGTCCCACAAGCGTCGTCCGTACAAAGAGGTACTTTATGGGGTCATACTTAGTGAGTATGCAAACTTTGAAAGCTAGTAGATAATGTCTTAACCTCCGAGCAATAAAGACCAAGGAAATACAGTGCCCCTCTATCATGGTGTATCTAGATTCTGTACCCGAGATCACTTTTAACAAGTAGTACACGGGCTTTTCTACTCCTTCCTTCTCTTGGTCTAGTAGTTCACTTATGAATCTTTCCGTTGAAGTGAGGTAGAGCAGTAGCGATGCCCTAGCTTCTGGGAGAATAATTGTGGATGGGGAGGATAAAATTTCTTTAATCTTTTCAAATGCCTTCTTTTTCTTATCTCCCCAAATACCCTTGGCTTTGTCTTTTAAAAGGGGTGTGAATGGGTGGGTCACCTCTGCTAGCGCAGGTATGAACCTTCTTAGGTAGGACACCTTCCCTAAGAAGCTCTTAAGTTACCTTTGATGTTTTGGAGGTGTCATCATCATGATGGCCTTCTTTTTATCTGCATCTACTGACACCCCTACCTATTCACAACAAACCCCAAAATTTTTCCCACAGTTACCCTGAAGGAACATTCAAGGGATTCATCCACATCTTGTACCCTCGACACCTCTTGAACACTCTCCGAAGGTCCTATATGTGCTTTCTTTCCTTCTTGGATTTAACCACTAGATCATACACATAAAATTCCAGTATATCATAAAATAAATCATGAAAAATTTCCATTATGGTCCTTTGGTACATGGCCCTGACATTCTTCAATCCGAATGGCATGACAGTGTAGTGGAAGCATCCTATTGGCATGCGAAAGGCAGTCTTCTCCGCGTTCATCGGGTCCATCTAAATATGATTATAACCGATGTAACCATCCATGAAATTATACATATCATGTCCCGTGGTAGCGTCAACTAAGCTGTCTATGCTTAGCACAAGAAACTCATCCTTGGGACATGCCCAATTTAGGTCACAAAAATCCACATAAATTCAAATTTGGCTTTTGTCCTTCTTTGTCACTAGCACTATGATGGAGAGCCACACATGATGCTGAATAGGCTTGATGAACCTCACTTATAATAACTTCTCTACCTTTTCTTTTATCTTCAGATCGAGGTCAGCTTTGTACGTGCATGTTGCTTGCCTTACTGGGAGAGCGTTGGGACGAACATTCAATCTGTGAGAGCTCAACTTTGGGTCCATCACTGGAATTTTCGTGTATTTTGAGGTAAACCCATCAGTGAACTCTTTGAGAAATCCCACAAGCTCTTCCTTTTATTTTGGTCTCAGACTCTTGGAGATTAGAATGGGTCTATTTTGACCCCTTCCACTCCCAGGTTGATCTCTTTAATTCTTGTAGCTTCTCCTTACGTCCATCTTGCATGCATTTCAGAGCTTTTTATATTTCTTCAATATGCTCAATAACATAGGATTCATCCACAACAAAACATTCTAGCCCCGGGTCGGTGCTCTCATCCTAGAACACCGCCTGCACAAACCATTATAAACGATAAATAACTCTCCCATCAGGTAGGACCACTTTTTTGTAAGTTCGAGGATGTTTAACCACCTCCTTCACCCTCATCTTGACTTTTGGTATAAGGGGGTTCTCCCTCCCCTAAACGATCATGTACATATTTCCTTGGCTGGGAAATTCCTCCAACCACTTGCTTCCCTTCTAGCTTTATTACAGAATTCTTTCTTTCTTCATTCAGTTCCGTGTAGAACGTTGCGTCCATTGGATGGGCCTCCTCAACGGAAAAAGGCCTTTTTGTGGCCTTGATTATGATCTACGTTCCTCTGATATTGGCCTTTGCACACTGATGGTAGGTGGAGGGTACTATGCCATGGGTATGTATCCATACCCTCCCGATGAGTAGTTGGGAGCAGGTATTATCATTGATGACATGGAATTTGATGTAGGAAGTGAAATCCCCCAAATTAATTCCTATAATCACATATTCGAGGGATTGAATTTCGATGTTGTCGAATCCCGATATCACTAGTGGTACAAGCACGATTTTCTTTTGATCAATCCCCATCTCGTATAACGTGTTGATTGGTATAATGTTAATGGAAACTCCTCCATACATTAATGCTCTGGGAAATAAAACTTCATTAATCATAGTTATGACATATAATGGGAAATTGTGGAAGTAAGGCACCTGCCTTTCTGCCTCAGAAAATACCACTCCAGAAGTATACCTCTTGATCAGCCTGCCAATCGGCCTCTGCCAATTCAATGAGAGGTATCCTCTTTACAGTACCGCCTTCTAGACTTTTCTTTTTATCAACACCCTGGTGTCATATTTTACTCCTAATTAGTCGAATAACCACTTGAACTTGGGGCTCCTCGCTATGGTTTCGCATTCAGAATTCAGGTCCACTTCATATGTATGGTCATTGCAAACGTATTCTTCCTCAGATGTTCCTCCCTCATCTAGAACAAGGATGATACCCATCTGGCGCTTTAGGAGGTTGACCCGATTGAGTTCTTTATCTCCTTCCTCTTCTTGGTTTGGGGTGAAGAACCACTCCTCGAGCTTTCTTTCTAGCTCAGTTCTCTGCTTGCTGCGCAGTGATAGCCTTCCCATCTCTTCATATATTATTGTCTCACCACTTTACCACTCCATCAGATCTTGGGTTGCTTCTTCATCATACGCTACTACCATATTGGCAGTGGCATAATTATGAGATGGAATTGGGTTTTCATTAACATCCACATGAGGTATATACAAAGTACCACTGGCCACCTGCGCACTAATGATCCTCCTCAAATATTAATAGTCCTTGGTAGAGTGTTACACCCGCTGGTGTAACTCGCAATACTTAGGGTTGGCTTTGTCATCTGTTGTTGGGGGTTTCCCTATTTAGGTGAGGGGGACCTTCTAACCCCTCTCGTACCAATGTACGATAACAATCCATAGCTTGCCTACGTAGCAAGGTAGCAGTTGATGATACGAGCATCGATATCACTAAATTATAGTGATGAATAAGCTCACACATGCTCAATAATGGTATAAATATAACAATATAAAAATAGAGAGAGATGAGGAAAAGAGGAAGTAAACATCAGAATTAAGTGGTTCAACCTATTGAAGGCCTATGTCCACTATGCAAGTGTGTGAACTCCACTAATACAGGCTCTAATGGCCTTAAGATACATGCACTCAAACTTTCTCTCTCTAATAGTAAGTTTGAAAGAGTTTCATCAGGGTTTTCAATATATGTCCCTTTACAATGTAGAAGATGAAGTGTATTTATAGTGCTTAAGGGGTGTAATGCACCCCCAAATATGTAATCAGTATATGTATAAGGAGGATTCCAATAATGAGTTGACACCTGTCCCTCACACATGTAGCTAATCATGATGTAATATTCCCTCACGTGAGGGAAAATATTGTTGTAACAGACTTGTCTATGTTGGATTTGTCATCCTGGAACTTTATATTGCTTGTATTGTAGATGTCATTTGGACAGGTCTCGACCTAGTCTCAGCTAAACACGTCAGGCCGAGATGTGCCTCTGATGATGTAATGTTGCTATAGAGTCTCGTCTCATCAAGGGGACGAGATCATGGATTCATGAGGCCGACCCTATTTCGGACGAGCCTTGGGTAGCCTAGGTGGGATCCTTTGGGAATTCAACTGTGGACATTGTAGACCCTCGTCTTAAGATGAGGTCACACTTGGTCATATCAATCACCCCTATCCCTTAGTCACGTGTGTGAAGAGGTGGATGAGGGGTACGATTCGATGTAGTCTTTGATGAGACACCTCTGATGTGTCAGATACTTACAACTTATAGTATGGGATAGTGACACATGTCCTTGTTCTGATTGGGTAGCGTCTTCCCAAGTTGGATTTGACGGCTGGGCTCTTAAGGATTCTTCCCCTCAATGATGATGTGTATTGGGAAATGTTCCAGATCATTTTAATGTATTCAAACCTATAATTCTCTCTTTCGTCAGTTAACCTAAAACATTCCCGCTTCAATATTTCTACAAACGCCATTAACGACCTCTCCAGAGCTTCTTGATTCCCTTTGTTTCTAAACTTTTATAGACTCTCTTCCATTCCAAGAGGTTCCCTCTCCTCCAAGTAACCACTTTCTTTTCACTTTTTTGGTTTTCTTCCTTCAGTTTGTAAATTTTTCTGCACTTGCTTTTTTTGGCGAGTTTTCTTTCTCCGATGAGCTTTTTGGGTGGCTGTAGGGGTTGAACCCCCATTTTCGTTTACTCTTTTAGGCAGTTAGTTGTGGTAGAGGTTGTGTTCATTGGGTTTAGGAGGTAGACCACCATAGGAAGTTTTGGTTATCTTCTCTGGTGAGTCTTTTGGGTTGTTCTTGGTTGTTTTTGTTGGAAACGATTAAGTTTCCATCCTTAGATCATTTAGTCAACAAAAGTCAAACTTGCATCTTATTTCTCCCACTTTCAGTTTTCAACCAAGTTGAGTCTCATCCTGTTAATGTCAAGGCAGTTGTATAAACTAGTTGAGGAGTTTCCAATCCTCAGAGAGAGGTATTTTTAAAAAATTAGGAGGTTAGAGGTAGAGGAAGACGAAAGTCGTAAAACCGAGGCTTTTACTATTCGTCCCGATTATCCTCCCCCACTAGCTATCATTCGTCCTCCAGCTATCGAGTTGAGTGACTCTACATCTGAGTCTTCCTCTTCTGTAGGGGATACTATGTCCATATCTCAGTCGATCGAGAGTGCTGAATCTTTTGAGGAAGCCATGGCACCACCCTCATCCCGCGCTGAAGGGTCTGAGGTAAATTAGGCCTCTTCTCGTGTCTTGTCCCTCAGAGGGATGATACATCAGATTAATCTAACTCCTCCTCTAGATACTAGATCCCAATTATTCCGTTCCACCTCCAATAGATGCCATTCCTCTCTCGGCTGCGACAAGAGATGAGTTTGTCTAGAAATTCTCAAGTGGTGACCCAAACAATCCTCCGATCGAATCACCAGAAGATAGTGGTGAAGATAGTGAACTTGACACTTCTATCGCTAAGTCCTTCGAGAGCAATGTCTTTGAGGACGATCTTCTGGTTTGGAGACACCTTTACGAAATTGGACTTACAATTTCCATAAGAAAACCCTCTGAGGACGAGAGATCCTTTCACGACCGAGTGAGTGAGGTCTGTGTCTATGAGCAAATGTTCAAGGTCGACTTTCGGCTGCATATTCACTCGATCATTTGAGCTATCCTATATATTTTAGGTCTTGCCCTATTTCATCTTTCTCCTAATTCCTGGAGAGTTATTCTCGACTTCATTGCTATTTCGAAGATAGTTGACCAAAGTGACCTTCCTGTTAATATTTTTTTTGTTTGATATACCGTGTCGTCCTCCAAGGCCCAATTTGGCTACTATCATCTCGTAGATAGGAAACCTACAAAGAAGGTTCTTCTGGTAACCCAAATCTCCAACCATTACTCGAAGGCTCGTTACTTTTTTATCTCTGGGGCTTCGGAACTCAATCCCAATGTCGCTTGTGGCATATCTGACCCCAGGGCTCCTCAATGATGGGCCAAGGTCTCTGCGTTGGCCAAACTTGATCCAGGCTTAAACCCTGAGGCTAATTAAAAGGTTAAGAAACTTCGTAAACAAGGTGATGGTGGTCGTTTTGTTAAGTTTGAGCTGTTGATGACCCCATACTACTTGGTTAAGATAGGTCTGGAGGTTGACCCCCTAGTCGAGTTGCATAAGTGATTTTTCTAATTCACTGTTGTGTCGTATCTTTTTAATTTTTCTTTGCCTACCTCGCCCATTTTTTGCAGAACGTCCAGAGAACATCCCAAATTACCTTTAGGAAATGGTGGCCCCAAACCTAAGAAATCTTGTCGATAAGTACGACAAGAAGTCTGACACCCCTGTTGCTCCGACTAATAAATCCACTGTGAGCGGCTCCAATCGAGCCGATGATGCTGGGAAAAAGAGAAAAGGATGAGCCGAGGACACTACTACTCACCATGTAACTAAGAAGGGTCGACCTGATAAAGCAATCCCCATCTCTACAGACGAGGCTCTGGAGGCTCCTCTCGCTCAATTGAAACTAGACGATGAGAGCATTATTGTCCATGCTAAAAAGGCCATGGATGGTTTAGGTTGCCTCATCTCCAATGGTGATAAGATCTTCCTCTAATCTACGAACATATCTATGCTTATCGAGTTTACTCTCCATAAGGCTGTTCAGGTATTTACATAGATGTGTCAAGTGTAGTCTCTTTAGTCCCTTCTCATAATGATTTATCTGTCAATATTTTTTATTACAGAGCGTAGTTTCCCTCTATCGGATGGGGGACTGGATCCACTAGAAACTTCCCTTGATTTAGAAAGGAAGAGATGCAGTGAAGACCGAGAATAACCTGAAGAATGAAGTTCAAAAGTCCAAGTCGGCCCTGTAGAAATAAGTCGACGAGGTTACCAATCTAAAGACTGAGCATGCTAATGCCTTGAAGAGGATGGTCGAGAACAAATAGTCTGAGATTGATAGTTCTGTCAAGGATTCCCTAGACGAGGCAAAGACGCAAGCCATAACTGAGTTCAAGGATTCTAATGAGTTAGGGGGCTATGCTTTTGAGTATGTTGAGAGAAGTATAAATAATGCTGGCTAATGGACTGCACTCGAGCACGACGAGGTTGGGAACTTAACCCCTGATGAGTTTGTGGGTCTTGACTTTAGTGACCCCTTTCTCGAGACCGCTCTAGCCGATGTTTAAAATCCGGGCAACATTTTGGAGGTTACCAAGAAAAATGATATCGCGGCCGAGATAGGCACTAATAATGACGGGGCTGAGGCTACCCATGTTGGGGCTGAGACTATTCCCGGAGAGGGCCGTTTAGCCCTTAGGCTTGTTTTTTTTTGTTAGGACGGCCATTTTCGGCCTTATACTCAGTTCTTTTATGTAGCTCTCATACTGAACTACTTTTGTAACCCCATCATTACTGAATGACAAGTCTTTGTTTATTCTTGTCTTCTTATATGTTTATGAAAATGTGCCTGCCCTAATTTTTCATTAGTAGCATAATTTTGATCCACCAAATTATGGTGTTATATCACAAGTCCCCTCTCTTTGCTTTAAGAGTGTATGGATGAGAACCGTCTTGTCTATGCACTGTCGTCTCAGCCAAGAGATAATTTTCACCAAGTTAATGATGTTTAATAATGAATCACAACTAAGTGATTTTGAATTTGAATCCATCAAATTATGGTGTTATATCACAAGTCCCCTCTCGTCATTTTGAGAGTGTATGGATGAGAATCATATCATCTATGCACTGTCGTCTCGGTCGATAGATAATTTTTACCAAGTTAATGATGTTTAATAATGAACCACAACTAAGTGATTTTGAATTTGAATCCACCAAATTATGGTGTTGTACCACAAATCCCCTCTCTTCATTTTGAGAGTATATGGATGTGAATCGTCTCATCCATGCACTTTCATCTTGGCCTAGAGAGAATTTTCACCAAGTTAATGATGTTGAATAATGAACCACAACTAAGAGCTTTTGAATTGGAATCCACCAAATTATCGTGTTATATAATAAATCCACTCTCGTCGTTTTGAGAGTGTATGGATGAGAATTGTCTCGTCCATGCACTGTTGTCTCGATCAAGAGAGAATTTTCACCAAGTTAATGATGTTTAATAATGAACCATAACTATGTGATTTTTATCCCTCTCGATGTTATTGAGAGTCCATAGACGAGGTTGACCCCATCTTGACTGTCATGTCACCGAGAGAAACTTAAATCTACCTCACCACAAATGATGTTTTATAGCTTAAGGTGAGTTTATACATACAAGCAAGAAATATTCAAAACATAGACAAGGTATGAGAGAACACTTGGAGTTTTTTTTTATTGAATTACAATCATATTTCATTCACCATCTGATTCTCATATACATGTACTAAAATGGAATTGATAAGAGATAATCAAAACTAGAATCTTACTAGTAATATTTCTTGCAATGGTCAGCATTCGATGGATTAAAAAATGGCTCTCCTTCTAAGTTTTCCAACCGATACGTGCCTGAAACCACCTCTTCAATCACCTTATAGGGACCATGCCAGTTAAGATGAAGTTTATTGGGCTTCTTCCACGTTTTCTTCAAAATGAGGTCTCCTACTAGTAGTGGTCGGGCCTTCACCCCCTTATTATAAAACCTTGTTGTTCTTTGTTAATAAGAAACTTGCCTAACCTCAGCATCTTCTCTTCGTTACTCTACGAGATCCAAATCCAGTCTCCTCTTTTCCCAATTTTGCCTCTGGGTCATATGTTTGGATTCTATGGGTTGGGAGACCTATCTCTGTCGGTACTATAGCCTATGAGCCATATGTTAGCATGAACGGAGTTTCCCCCGTCAGAGTCCTCTACGTTGTCCTATATGCCCATAGGACAATACGCACTTCCTAAGTTCATCTACCCTTAGCGTCCTCCAAATTTTTCTTGATTTCGTCAAGAATTTTTCTGTCGGTGACCTCTGTTTTCCCATTAGCTTAGGGTCAGCCTAGAGTCAAAAAGAACTGTTCGATGTCGACCCACTCACAGTATTTCTCAAGGGATATGTTCTTGAACTGCATCCCGTTATCAGAAATTAGAGTGTTAGGCAGGCCATATCTACATATGGTGTTTTTCCATATAAACTGGAAGGATTTCTTCTTTGTGATTGTAATAATCATCTCGGCCTCTACCCACTTCAAAAAATAATCTATTGCCATAATCAAATTGCGATAAATATTCACAGCTCTCGACAGTGGTCCTACCAGATCAATCCTCGAGATCTCAAATGGATAAGGATAATTAATAAAATCAAGTGACTGATGAGGTTTATGGGGTATGGTTGCAAACCTTTGGTACTTATTGCACTTTTTAACATACGAAACTGCATCTTTTGCCAATGTCGGCCACTAGTAACCCTGAGTGATAATCCTCTTAGCTAATGAACTTCCTCCAATATGACTGGAGAAAACCCCCTCGTGTATATCCTTTAAAATGTACTCTACCTCAGATTGATGGACACATCTCAGCATAGGAAGTAGGAACCCCTTTTTCTATAAGATGTCTCCTTTGAGGAAGAACTTAGCTTCTTTATACCTAAACTTCATTCTATCAGCCTTAGATCCAACAAGCTCTCTATTTCTGAGGTACTGGATGATATGATCCATCCAAGAAACTCCCATATTCAAATTCATGCAAAATTCCATAGTATTGTCATCTCCTTCAATAGTCAATTAATGGAGTATCTCTACCAGGACTGTTCTTTTAGTTTCAATTGTGGTAGAGGAAGCTAACCTCGCTAAAGCATCGACTCGACCATTGTCTAGTCGGGGTATCCTCTTAAGCTACACTTTGCTAAAATGCTTCAGTGCTGTTTTCACCCTTCCCAAGTACTTGGCCATTCTATTGTCCTTCGCCTTGTATAGCCCCAAAATTTGGTTTTTAACTAACTTGGAATCACCATGGGCAAGGAGTTGTCCAATGTTCACTGCCCGGGCAAGGGAAAGACCTACTATGAGGTCTTCATACTCCGATTCATTATTGGAGGCTTTAAAGCTGAACCTCAATGCATATTAAATATCGGTCCCATATTGGGCCGACATAATTAAACCTACCCTACTTCCATATTTGAGTGAAGATCCATCAATGAATAGGCTCCACACAATACCATTGTCAGAAAAATTTCCCTCTTCCAGAACTCCATTCTTAAAGATATATCGCTCTTCCTCATTATCAGACACCTTATTTCTTGTTGAACTTATCTTGACCTCAGCTGGGGGGGACATACACTGCTCTTTCACTCACAAGCTGTAGCTTCAGTTTCTTCTATGTCGGCCTCATCCCACGTGAACTCAACTACGAAGTCAGTTAGGGCCTGCCCCTTAATTACCGTTCTCGACTGGTAGATGAGGTCAAATCCCCCCAATTTCATCACCCAATCCATCAACCTTCCTGACTTCTCACGCTTGGGAATGACCTATCTGAGAGGTCAGTCTGTGAGGACCACCATGGTATGTGCCTAGAAATACGGCTTCATCTTCCTCGATGCATGAATCCTAGCATATGCCAGTTTTTCCATTTTGGAATACCTTTTCTCAGCCCCTTATTGTTAAAGTACACTGGCCACGAGACTCCATCCTCTTTTCTAACAAGAGCGACACTAATCACCGACTCGTACACCGCTAGATAAAGATACAACCTCTCTCTCTAGATTGGTCTCGACAACAAGGGTGGGGACAGATAGGACTTCAAATCATGGAACGCTTTCTCACACTCGTCGTTCCATTCGAAAGATTTTCTTAATACTTTAAAGAAAGGAAGGCATTTATCAGTAGCTCTAGACACGAACCTATTTAATGTAGCCACTCGTCCAGTTAGCCTCTCCATATCCCTTATTGTTGTAGGAATCTTCATCTCCAACAAAGCCTTGATCTTCTCAGGATTGGCTTCAATTCCCATTTGATTAACAATGAATCCTAAGAACTTTCCTTCTCGCATATCGAAGACACACTTTTCAGGGTTAAGTTTCATTATATATGGTCTATAGTGTCGAAAGTACGCTCAAAGTAGGCCACATGAGTGTCGGCCTTAAGACTCTTCGTTAGCATATTATCAACGTAGACCTCCATTGTCTTCCTAATTTACTCTTTGAAAATTTTGTTGACCAATCTTCGGTAGGTAGACCAATTATTTTTCAATCCAAAGGGCATGACCTTGTAGCAGTATGTCCCCTTGTCAATTATGAGTGCCGTCTTCTTTGCATCGGTCGAATCCATGAATATCTGATTATCGCTTGAGTAGGCATCCATAATGCTCAATAATTCATGGTTGATAGTAGCATCGACCATCTGATCTATCATTGGCAATATGAATCTATCTTTAGGGTAGGATTTGTTCAAATATGTAAAATCAATACACATCCTCCATTTCCCATTAACTTTGGGGATGATGACAGCATTCGCAAGCCATTCAGGGTAAAGGACCTCCTTAATGAAGTAAGCTTTTTCCAACTTCTTCACCTCCTCCCAAATGACATCATACTTCTCTCGAGAGTAAACTTTCCTTCTCTGCCTGATCGAATTTACATCCTCATCCACGTTGAGTCTATGATAAAGGACCTTTGGATCAATGCCTGGCATATATTGATGGCTCCAAGCGAAGATACTTTGTCTCTTCTTTAACAACTTGATCAACTCCTCTTTTACCTCTTTCTTTAGGGGTTTTGCCAATTTGGACGTTTTTTTTGTTCTTCTTATTGAGGACAATGGATTCTACCTCCTTCTTAACCTCTCCCTTCTTTAGCTTCCTTTCGTCTCTAAGGTCCAAGGTATCAATGTTATAGGTCATAATGGCCCTTTTATACACTTCCCTATCCTTGGCTGAGTTGAAGTAGCATTCACGTGCCTTAACTTTCCCCCCTGAACTTACCCTACCCCATATGGAGTCGAGAATTTAATCATCTGATGGACTATTGAGTGCACGACCTCAAATTCCTTGAGGGCTACCCTTTCATAAATTATATTATAGTCCTAGTAGCCGTTTTCATCCTTGATGAAGAAGCTAATCTTCTTGGTAAGACATTTCATCCAACTATTTTCCATTCTCACTTCCATTTCATATACACCTAGGGGTTGAACCTTCTCACCACTAAAGCCTATGAGTGGTTGGTGATAGTGAATAAACCTCTTCTTGCTTAGACCCAAACCTTTGTAACAGTTGCAAAACATAACATCGGTTGAACTGCCACCGTCGACCAAAATTCTTGGCACCTCATAATCATGTACCAGTGTGGTTTTGAACAGAGGGTCATCGTATAGAGCTAAAATCCCATTAAAATCTCATCTTGAAAAATTAATAATTAAGGTATTCATATCAACTTTATCTCTCTTACCTTTCACAGGCTCTACTGCAACTGAGTTCATAGTCCTTTAGCTTTGATGGGAGAGCTTTGGCCTCAGCCACTTGTTCTTTTCTATCAGTGACTTATTTTTCTTCTCCTACAAGTCCTCCATAGATCATCTTATCCTCATGTGAGATTGCATGTAACCGACCTGGGATCAGCAAATAAAGGAGGAAGTTCAGGGTCGTCTCCCTCATTTTCGTCTGATTCATCATCATCTCGGCCAGATGGAGCATCTGATTTTCACTTGTCACCTCTCTTATTATTTTGGGTGTCGTCCCAACCACCCATTCGAGATGAAATTGTCTACATACTTTCTCAATTTCCCAGCTTTCAACATCTTGTCAATTTCATCCTTGAGAGCAAAGCACTTATCGACCAGGTGCCCATGTTCTTGGTGGAACTCACACCATAGGTTCTTGTTCCTCTTATGTGGAGAAACTTTTGACTTTTCAGGTCACCTTAGGGATCGATAATTTTTTATCTCGTTCAGGATATGTCATAGCTGACTGTCAGAGGGGTGTAATCGCCAAATTTATCATCCATCGATCTTTTCTTACCATCTTTATTCTTTTTCTGGAACTTGCCCCCGCTGCTTGTTCTCTTGTTATCTTTATTATTTGCTGCCATAGCTTCTTTAACATTCATAACCCTGATAGCCATTGCCAAGAGTTCGGCCATGGTCTTTGGTGGGTCTTCGACAACTTTCCAAAGTATCTTTCCTTTCCGCAGACCCCCAATCAGAGCTGTCATTACGATGCTCTCCTTAGAATCTTTGACCTCCAGCTTCTCTTTTTTGAACCTCTCGATGTACTCCCTCAGACTTTCATTCTTCCCCTGCTTGACATACATCAGGTGTGTTGTCTTATTTTGGGGTATCACCACATAGCATAAGTTGTGTATGAACCTCTTCGCAAGCTATTTGAAGTTCTCGATTGAGCTCTTTGGGAGTGAGGTAAACCATAGATGGGATGATAGAGTCATTGTGCTTGATAGGCACAATACCACATCTCATATGAGATTGAGTAAATGTCGGTAGAGAATTGGTACATCTCCACATGGTGGACTGTATTAGTTCTCCCATCATAATTGGGAGTGACTACCGGCGGCTTGCATTTGGCTGTGGTTAGGTAACTGACAATCCTGGCACGAAAGTGGAGCCTTCAAAATATCCCCTCTACAAGAGCTCTCGACTTTTTAGAATATCTCCTATTTTGTTTTCCAGCCTTTGGATCGAGTCATTCCAGGGTCTCTCGTCCATAGTTGTAACATCGACCTGGACGATATTATCTCCGGCTCTCTACGCCGACCGAACTGAAGGTTTCCTTTCCACTGAACTTTGTCGACAATTTACTTCTCTAAGACCCTCATCTCGACCATATGGGTGCGACACACAACTTCATCTCTCCTTGAGCCAGCAATACTCCTTGAACTAGATATCCGATCTCTGAGATCACCCACCGGGTTTCAAAGGCCTACCCTCTACTTAGTCGATCAAAAGCTGAGCCTCTTGGTTATACGTCTGGACATGACCTCCTACCATGCCCTCGGCTAACCTGAATGGGACGTACAATGTTACCTGATATTTCATATGGTTCCCAATATTTAGCCTGCACATCCTCAGCTTCATAGTCATCGTACTGATCCTCGGGGTAGGGTTAAACTTTCCTCCCCAAGCGTAAACGCCTAGGGTTAGCAACGTCCCTCCGCCATTGATGAGGTGGCAACTCCTTGTGTGGTTCCTAGGGTGGTACCCTAGCATCTGGATGCTGCTCCATAGCAATCAGAGTAATCATCTCTAATATTACCCCATCGGGTTTCATCAATACATTTTGGATTAAGGTGGCCAGTTGCTCTTGCATCGCCTGTTGGATAGCCACCAATGGCTTCAACACCGCCGCCACCTCTCTCATCTCTGTCTGAGGAGGCACGCGTCTAGATCTAGGACCACCAGTTGGTGGTGGAAATTTTGATGCCATGTTTCAAATGTGGTGGATGAGCTGTAAATTGAAGAATGAAAGCTAAGAAGATCAACAAGAGATCTTTCAATGACGAAACAACTCCACAAGATGGAATGGCTAGCTCACCACCAGATACTCCAGTGAGTATAAGCTAAAACAGGTAAGAGATGATAATCCTAGTTCCCACAGACGGCACTAGACTGATGATACCGGAATAGGTATCACCACATCAAAATGATGAATAATCTCACACCAGCTCAATAATGGCAGAAATATAACAATATAATAATAAAAAGAGATGAGGCAAAGAGGAACTAAACCTAAAAATAAGTGGTTCAGCCTATTGAAGGCCTACGTCCACTCTGCAAGTGTTTGAAGTCCACTAATACATGTTCAAATGGCCTTAAGATACATACAGTCAAACTTTCTCTCTCCAACAGTAAGTTTAACAGAGTTTCAGTAGGGTTTTCGATATGTGTCGCTTTACAATGTAGAAGATGAAGTGTATTTATAGTCCTTGGGGAGTGTAATGCACCCCCAAGCATGTAATCATCATGTGGATGAATAGACTTCCAATAATGATTTGACACCTGTCCCTCACACGTGTAGCTAATCATAAAGTAATATTACCTCATGTGAGGGGATAAAATTGTTGTAACAGACTTGTCCACGTTGGATTTATCATCTTGGAACTTTGTACTACTCGTACTATAGATGTCGTCTAGAGAGGTCTCGGCCTAGCCGAGTACGAAATCTTGACATAGCCTTGTTATATGTTTCAGTGGAAGTGTAGTCTCGACTGAACACGTCAGGTCGAGGTGTGCCTCTGCTGATGTAATGTTGCTATAGAGTCCTTGCTCATGAAGGGGCCGAGAGCATGGATTCAAGAGGCCAACCCTATTTTGAATGAACCTTGGTTAGCCCAGGTGGGATCCTTTGGGAACTGGATTGTGGACATTGCAGACCCTCATCTTAAGACGAGGTTACACTTGGTCATATCAACGGTGGTGGAGCATCTTATCCAAACTTTATCTTATTACCCGGGCTGTTGATATTGGATCTGGAACCTCCCTTCCCGCCTTTAGGATTTCCATCCACGTAGTTGACTTCTTGTCTCCTTGAGACTTGAAACCTTCCCCAAGTTAGCGACACTCATGTCCTCAAACCCAAGGTCCTTGGATTGATTATCATGGCTATGTGGTTCCCAACCCTGGTGAACTCTCTAAAGGTTCCATATCTAGCCTCATTAACAAGATGGATCTTATATTCCTCTAAGATCCCCTCGACATAGATTTGGAGCAATCTTGCCTCTACTAACTCCTCATTCACATAAAGTTATCTCCGCGAAAGCGCTTGATATAGTACATTAACTCCTCCCCAGGCTTTTGCACCTCTTGTACCAGGTGTCTCAATGTGAAATCATGCTCTGTCACAAAGAACTTTTGGAGGAATTATCTGTGCATTTCTTTCCATGAGGGAATGCTGTTGGGCGCTAGGTGGGAATACCACATGTAGGCATTTCCTGTGAGGGTCCATGAACCCCTAGATACTCTACGAACCTTTTCACGTTGTCTCTTGGGTTTTCTACCTTGTTATTAAACTTAATGAACTTTAGTGGAATATATCCCTCTGGGTATGGTTTCTCATTCACATCCCGAGGATAAGGATCTTGCAGCTCATCATACAAATGAGGTGTTTCTCTTTGAGTGGAGGAGGGTAACTTTCTCACCTCCTTTATAGTAACTGCTTTGGAAGGGGATTCTTCCAAACTAATGCCTTTTTCTGCTGGTGAGCTTGATTGTGCCACAACCTGCTCTGGCACCACCTTTCATGACGGAATCATTTATGTCAAAATTGCTGCTAGAGGGGTGCCCCTCCAGAGGGGGAGACTGCTTGTGTTACACACCCTTGACCAAAACTTCATTGGTCTATAACGTTTTGCTTCAAAAGTAAAAAAACATGCCCATAAGGCTGATACCTATCATCGGAGTTACTGCCGATGAGCTGGTCTTGTTATTTTGGGTTCTATTGCTCGGTGGGATGTCTTCAAAAACTATCTTCTTAGAAATGTTGAAACCTTATTTATCCATGGAAGTGAGGATACCTCCCCAGCAGAGGCGCACTGGCAGGGCAGTAGAAAGTGCCCCTAGTAGTAGAGAAAGAATGCCAAGAAAAAATACCTTTGCAGTAGGGCCTAAAAGAAAACTCACTCATGTTGTCTATCAAAGAACCTAGAGGAGTCTTAGGAGTATTATTGTGTCATCTTGCAGCACGAGCAGCTCCACAATGGCAAGACCTAGCCTTTGGGGCGAAGTTGGGAAATCTCTCAAATTGGAATGACATGATGATAAAAGTGTAGACAAAATTGATAGCGTAATAACGACCACAAGAGCGCTCAACGTTCACATGATCCTTATCTATCTAAGTGTATGAAGTTACCAAAGTTAAAGTTGTGAGGGGAACTTCCCTCCCTCGAGCAAGCCTCACAAAAATCTTGAACAATAGCTCATAAGGAGAATCATATTGCCTCCTAGGAAGAAGAAATCTACTCAAAAAAGTGACAAAAAACACTGCCAAGTGTGAGGGGGAGTTAATTTTTAGACCCTCCTGACTCCTCAAGGCCCTGCTCGAGCTCTCACCCTGGGAAGTTTCTCAAAGTCCTTAAACAAATATCTCTTCAATTTGGTTAAAGAGTGTTTGGTGGTCCCAGTCAAGTTTATAGCTACGTTTGAGCACTTTCCTAAAGAAGAATGAAGCTCCCCCACCATTTACTACTCGATCTCGTCCTCAAGACCATCACTAAGAACATGGTTCCCCAAGTAGGGCAGGGCGAGCAGCTCACAGATTTCCTCCAAAGTGATAGTAAATTCACCCCAACCAGTAATAAAAGTATGGGAATCCCTACTCCAACAAGAAGTCAGCAAAGTAAAAGCATGTTTCTACTAGACAATATAGTAAGCCTTGAGACTGCTAATAGTGGTTGAAGACCTAGGCCCTCAATAATAACTCTGTGCGAGGAGGTGGACAAGAAATGATCCACCCAGAGACCCCATTCCTCTAGGCAACCCCCACACACCTTGACTTCAATATTAAACTGGGGAAAGTCACCCCTGTCTACTCGTACCTTAAGAATTGAATCAGGTAAAATAATGGGAAAGTTAGAATACTCACCTAGACCCACTTGGGGTCGCTCACTGATCTTGGCCATAAACTCCTTCTTGAAATTTGCAATTGAAGTCATGAGAGTATCCTCCTTGCCAAAGTTAGGTGCCAGGCGATAAAGGCAAAAACCCCTCTTTTGGAGAGCAACTAAGTATTACCTTTGAGATTTGGAATAAACCACAGTCGAGGAGGATGAGGAGGCCCCTGTAGCGAGGGTACCTCTAGATGAGGAAGCCCCAATTGGGGCAAACATCCCTGCAGGCAAGGAGGCATCGGTAGCAAGGGGTCATCTAGACGAGGAGGTCCCTATGGTAAAAATGGTTGTAAATGAGGATCCCCGCTTGACAGAGATCCCAATAGACGAGGAGGCCCTTATTGTGGGTACTCCAACAAGCGAGGAGACCCCCATAGTAGGTATCCTAATAGATAAATAGGCAAAATTTTCAGAAGCAGAATCCAAAATCTGAGAAGTAATAGTGGTGGCTTCGGTGACCAAAACCGTCGAGATAGTGAAAGAGGTGGGCACTACAACCACTAACACATCGCTCATGGTAGTGGCGATGGTGTAAGTAAGGTTTTCATAAGATGAAGAGGCCATTTGTTGTGTTAAAAGAAACAAGAAATGACGGTGGATATGGAAATGGTTGACTTTTTTTTTTTTCTCTCTCTCTCTCTATAAATAGCTTAAGTTTGAAGAAAATGACAAGGTAAAAAGAAAGAGAAAGTTAAAAAGGTATTTTTATACCCTATTAAGACACACGCAGACTGCCAATAAAAAATGGGACTGAATATTTTTTAATGATGAGATGTATGTTCCCCGTGGGCCAAGTGCCACCTCGAGACCATAGAAGCGGGCTGAAGTGATATGCCTAATTAATGCAACAGTGTCATCATGAGAATGAGTTATATGGTTCATATTCCAAGATATAATGAATCATTATGTACAAAAACCTTTGGTATTCCCAACACACAAATTTTTGTACGAGGGGACTAATGTAGAGGGGTACACACTCAATAGCCCAAACAATTGGGCGAGAAGGCCCAATTGGCCAGGGGGCTCACCACGAGCACCCCTAAAAGAAATGATTTCACCAAATTTAGAGAATTAGAACTTGGGTGAGGAGGGATGCAAGAAGGGGTCCTTTCCCCAATCTGTCCCAAAAGTTCACACAATTAGAATTTGGGCGAGGAAGGCCCCGGGAATGGATCATCGCCCCAATTTGTCCCAAAGTACAGAGAATTAGAACTTGGGTGAGAAGGGCCTCAAGAAGGTCTTCTCGCCCCAATTTGTCCCAAAAGTTCACAGAATTAGAACTTGGGCAAAGAGGGCCCCAAGAAGGGCCCCTCGCCCCAATTTGTTCCAAAGTTCATAGAATTTGAACTTGGGAGATGAGGGCATCAAGAAGGGATCCTCGCCCTAATTTTCCCTAAAAGTTCATAGAATTAGAACTTGGGAGAGGAGGGCCCCAGGGAGGGATCCTTGCCACAATTTATCCCAAATATCACAAGTTAAAACTTAGGCGAGGAGGCCCCCAGGAAGGGTTACTCGGCCCAAATGATCTAAAGCTGACAAAGCTAGAACCTGGGCGAGGAGTCCCACTAAGAAGGTCTCTTCATACCAATTAAGTCAAATTTCACATATATTGAACTTGGGCGAGGAGGCCCACTAGGAAAGGCTCCTCGCCCCAAAATACACAGAACTCACAACTTGGAATTTGGGCGAGGAGGCTCATCAGAAAGAGCTCCTCGCCCCAAACAACTCAGAAAACACACAATTGAAGTTTGGACAAGGAGGCCCATCAATAGTGGCTCCTCGTCCCCAAATGTTCAAAAGTTACAGGAATAAAGTATGAACGAGGAGTATAACCATGGGGAGCTCCTCATCCCGAGAATTTCAAATTCCCTACAGAATAGAACCAGTGGGTGAGGAGGTCCACCTATGTAAGGACATATTTTTATAAATGTTCGGGGTAGAATTTGGGAATTTTTTGTTTGTCCTAGATCATAGTATGTATGTCTGATATCGCTACATTCGGCACGTCAACATGATCATCCACGATGACCTTGATTCGAATCCATGCATCCATCATCTTCACATGTGCATCATGCTTCATGCAACGTTCTTCTCAACCGTTACCTCTACTCCACTACGTAATATTTGTAATATGATTTATTGGAGTTGTTTATATTTGCATAAATATTTGGGATTTAAAAAAAATATATTTTTTGAAGTCTGAATTATATTTTATCTAAAGAATTTTTTTTTCTAAGCGTACAAGCGGAGTGCCTCGGTCGACGAGCTCATTCAAACAAGTTAGCACTGTCATTCGAGCGAGATAAGCATCTCACGTGAAGTCTTTCGAACGACACGTGTCCTTCATTCGAGCGAGATGCCTATCTCGTTCGAGCGCTGCTACCGCCTCAATTTTTATATAAATACATGTGTACGTTCTACACATTTTTCCAAGTCTTTTACGCACCAGTTTATGCGTTTTCACAGCCCAGAAAACAGACTTCACTTTTTTAAGGTTTTATTCCTTTTTGATTCACAAATCTATTTCCATATATTTGTGTGAATCTTTAAACCTTCAATAGGATTGTTTACTCATCTGGAGTAACTTGTGGGGAGAACTCTACAATCGTAGAGCTGCGTGCTATTGTGGAGGAAGTCCTTACGGAGTAACTTATGGAGAAACCGTTTCTCTTCTTCATTGCTGATCACCTAGAGTTCTTGCGGGAGATTCTAGCCGAGAGGTCCAAATCGATGCCTAAGGGTATTTTGTATCTCACTCTTATTTTCATTGTAATCCGTGTAACCGTTTTTTCAAATTGTTTGTTTTATCCTGCATGCTTTATTTTATTTGATAAATAATCTAGATGCATGTTTTAGGGTTTAACCAAAATTTGGGATTAATTAAAATTGGATTTTATTTGAGAAGTTGCAATATTTTCGGTGTACCGATTCTACAAATTGGTATCAGAGCTTATTTAAGCGATCATACGTTTTACAAATTGGTATCAGAAATTATTTAAGCAATCACCATTTTTACAACCTAGTGTAACCTCCTCCCCAAGATTTGTTATTCACATGTAAGTTAAAGAACTAACATGTTATTTTTTTGTACAGGTAGCCTGGTTGAGCAAGCCGGGCACAAAAAGTCAAGTTAGAATCTCTTGAGAGTTTTGTCTTGGGGGCTAAAGATTAATATTTGTTAATAAAGCTCAACCAGATATAACTTTAAGATTGAGATAACACTAGTAGATAGACACTAGGGGTCACCCAGTCCTTAGACAATTGACATCCAGTCATAATTGAAGTGAGCGACCAAGGGGTTTCTCACAAGAAATGAATAGTTTGTAAAATGATTTTAGAGGAGGTGACCCTTGAGGATCATCTTCAAGTTTGTAAATGTTTTTAGAGGAGGTGGTCCTTGAGGCTCCACCTCAAGTTTATAAAAGATTTAAGAGGAGGTGGTACTTGATCCCCTCCTCATGTTTACAAAGTTTGTACAATAACTTACCATTTTAAGTGATATTTACCAAATTAGATATTTTATCTTCAAGCACAGACATATTTTCTTTTTGACTTTGGTTTACACCAGGTGGCACCTGTCAAAGGGGACAGGCGGCTGTACACAGATAGGGAAAAAAGGTACATTGCTGATCTTGTCCCTTACGAACCCCCTTAGTTTTGGCGCCCCAAAAGTGCCAACTCAGCCCTAGTGCCCAAGTATAAATAGGACCCTTGGTCAAGGTCAAGTCATAATCAGAACTCAATTCATACTGTTACTCTGTCAAAATCACACCAGAAACCTACTATTCTCTCCCTTCTCTCTCTAAGTGCTAAGTGCCTTATTCTTTCACTCCACACTGACAACCATCATTCTCAGGAGTTTCTCTTGAGAAAAATTTACAATTATTGTTGTGAAGTTCATCATCTTTCAGGGAGTAGTTCTTACTTTGGTTCCATTTTTACCAAAAGGAGAAGGTTTTACCAGGTAGTGCTCTAGAAGCTCTTGAAAGACCTTGAAGGCATAATCCATTAGAGTGGGTCATGCCTCTCCCATTTCAGTTATTCATAGACCACAATATAGTTACCCTCCTACATTATCCAATAAACTACTAAAAATATGCTTTCGAAAAAAAAATCTGTAAGATTTCCAAAGATCTTTATAACAGATTCACGGATCTTTACGCATCGCCGGAGGTATCACTGCACTGAGGAAGAGCATCACTGGAGCGCATCTTACACGATA
Organism: Sambucus nigra; assembly: GCA_949130495.1. Lineage (NCBI taxonomy): Eukaryota > Viridiplantae > Streptophyta > Magnoliopsida > Dipsacales > Adoxaceae > Sambucus > Sambucus nigra. The sequence goes on along the minus strand of OX422218.1, from coordinate 408,312,837 downwards.
CAAGTCGCACATCTATCTAAATATTTTTCAAGATACCTTCAAAGGACTTAGAGGCCAATGAAGGAAGTATTGATGGAACGAAGGTGTCACTGCGACGATGATTTAGCGATAAGCTGCTCGCGCCAGCTTCTCGATATATTTTGCCAAATGAACTTATGTGTTTTCACTATAGTGACGAAAATTATCGTTGCAGTAAAACTAGTCAGTTTCGCTTAGTTTTACTTTTTTTTTCTTTAAATTTTTTTGAAACATTTGTTACACCAAAAAGATCAATGTATAAAAACCTTAAGATTTACACACACAAAAAGTTTTTTCCAAGATGTTTACAAAAATGATTTTGTAAGCGCATGTGACGTGTGTGAGGGAATTCTTCAATTTACCTTTCATTCAATAATGTAAAATATGTGATAATGAGGATGGCCATGAACTAGCTTCAAGATCTTAAAAGTTGATGAAGTTTTCGAAGAGATAAATAAGGGACCCAAAGAGTTTTTAAAAACCTAAATAAGACAACTACATATAAGGGGACACATGAGTATATGATAACTCTTATAATCTCCCCATTTCTATATTTCGTTGACAAAACACAACAACCAAATATTACAAGCACTATAATAAAATACTAATCAAGCAAGACATAAGGCCCAACCAAAATCCTAACAAGATAGAAGTTACAAATTTTTACAACATAAAAACTACAAGATACTTTTTCAAAGCACTTGGAGCAAGATTTCCTGAAACACGCTAGCAAAATTTATCGAAATAACTGAGTGTGAAGAAATCCACAATATACAAAAGTTATTCATAAGGGATATAGTTATGAATTCTATACTAATTACATATGAAATAACATTCAACTCTCCACCTAAATATGGAAACTCCTCATTCCTAAAAAGAACTTCTCCCCAAAACTTCTCCCCCTTCTTGTCAAGGAATTAGATAAAGAAAATAAATTAATAAAAGGGAATCAATTAAAGCATAATGAGCACATAATATTAAAAAAATAGAGTTTAGGTAGTGTACTCTATAAGAGGAATTCATTATTCACAATTTTAAGATATGTTACACAGAGTGAACAAAAATTCCAAGACCTTTATTTGGAAAAGGAAAAATACAGATTAAAGTTTCCTACTCACCAAATGTTGTGTGATATATGATAAATGGTCATAACTAAGATAAAATTATCTCAAAGGCTAATAGCACGATGAGGTTTATCAAACAACAACATAATATCATATCTCACGTGAAAAACAAAAACAAGTAACACCATTGAAAGAGTAAAACCAATCTTAATTTTAATTTAGAATAACAATTTAAGAACAAATGACTCAAAGCTTCAATAGTAATGAACATTTCCAACACATTTTAAGGGGATTTCAACTAATACTTTTTTCTTCCTCAATAAGTGATTTGGTTAAAACTTTTCATTTCACATCCTTGATGTAACTCAATTTTGAATGGATATATATCTTTTAAACATCACTTTATTCCAAATGTTTATTCATGTGGGGGATTTCACACATTCATTACTAAGATTGGATAATATTTTCAATTTTTAAAGGTATCATCATATATTCAAAGTTTAGGGCCTAACAACATCATCTCTCATGATTTTTACATATAAAGTCTAAATTTTCAAATCCTCCAAATCATGATAAAAACTCACACATACACATTTTAGGATAATTGACTCTCTCTCACAAATATATGAACCTTTGAACCATTTTTAATTTAGTGTACAACTTTTTCACTCCTCATAAAGTGGCATCAATACAATATGTAGTGAGATGAAAAGTGAAATAAGATATGAGCATGTGTTCCCGATTAGAAGCTTCTCAAAGTTATTAGAATTTAAAAGAAAATAGAAACTTGTCTTATGATGTACAAAATTAATTTTATCCAAACAAAAGGAGAAAAGTATTCAAAAGTAACCATTTGATATACAAAGATATGACAAGGAGTATATCATCTAAAGAGCAAATAAATGATTATATTTAACAAATATTTTTATTGCAAAGAATAAAATAACTTTTATAAAAAATAACGACATGAAATGTATATACTTATTATAAAATACTATACAAACATTTAATTTTTCTTTGCATTTAGCATGTCCACGCGAACACTCAATTGAAAGGAAATATAATGTATCTCTATCTACTTCAACTAAAGACTGTTTGTTAAGTGTTTTCATCATTTCTCACTCGTCGACAAACCCTTTGGTTCACCTATAAGTCATTTAATCTTCTCCCAACCTTTACATCTTCCCTCTTTTCGTTTCTCTCTCCCCCTGTCTTAAAAGCTGGTTGCCCAATTCCTCGCTTAAACACATCCAAACCTTCTTCTTCTAAAATTCTTTCCTTGTAATATACATCCATATAAAAAAAAAAACTAAACTCAGTTCCAAGATGAACCTAGTAAAACCCATTTATGAAAAATCCCAATACAAACCTTTACGTATAGATATGAGGAGATATGATGAGAATCGTAATGGGTTTCATAAAAATTCGATTTTTTTTAAGTAGGATTGATGGATTTGATTCTGAGAAGTTGAAAGAGTGAGTAAAATTGATGTGAGGGTGAGATTCGGTCGGTTTATGATTGGATCAAGTTCAGATCGTAAAAAATGTACCAACAAAACAACGCCATCTCGATCATTCAGACGGTTTGGATCCGGATCCACAAAGCTTTAGTTGTATTTGGAGCATAAAATCTTACTTTTTTTGCTCAAGAGTAAAGTGCCATCTAATTCCTCCCTCCATCTCAAATAAAGGTGTGATTATATAAGGTTTTCTGTTTTAGAAATATGTTAAAGATTAGATATTGAATGGATTATTTGATTTTGTGAATGTTTTTATTTTCAATTGTCATTATGAAGTGACTGCATATATTGTTCAATTTAAAACTTATCCTTGTCGTAAAAAATAACTAAAGCTCCTCATTTCTTTGATTATATTTTTGTAATATAGTGAACCCCATATGTTTGACAGTATGGTCAAGTGAGCAGTCTAATTTCTTTACCTTATTTCTACCAAATGTGTTTTCTCTTTATTTTTAAACTCATTATTCTGAAGATATTGTAACTACTGCAGTTTGATCTACAAGAAAATTGTAGTTTTCCTTATTCAATTCCTCGTCTCATATATTTCATATATGCCATTAACTGTTCTACTTCTATGTGATATAATTTTTAGGAGGTTTTGTTAACTTCTATGGCTCTTATTTTAGATTTAATATTTGAGTTGGTCCTCCCTTTTATCTATCGGAGTGGGGTGGGGGGACTCCCTAAATTGGATGGTGGTACCCTAAGCCCTTCCATATGTTCTCTTTCCTCTTTAACAGGAACCCACCGCTTATATCTTATCATGATAATCACAGTTATAGGTCAAACTAAAAGAACTACCCGAATGATGGAGATGTTAGGTCTATTTGATCCGTTGATATATGTCTGAGTATATTTTGGTTTTATTTCTTTTCTTAAGCATCATAATATTATCTGGATTAATTCATTCTTTTTCACTGCTATAGGTTTTTTAATTTTCACTCTCAATATTTGGGTTCTAATCCATTAATTTTTTTTGCATTCTTCCTCTCGATGTTTAGGTTTTTACCCACTATGGGTTTGGTCTGTGTGTGAAGTTGATCCACCACCAAAAAAAATGTTCCAAAATTTATTTATTTATGCATCTCTCTCTAAATGAGAATTGTTTTATAGGTGTTGTGAAATTCGATCCCAATACGGGAAAATAACTTAAGACAAAAACAAAGACGCAATCATATACAAAGTATTTTGCGGAGTCTTTAATTGCTGAAGCAGAGAAGGATGATAACATAGTGGCTATTCATGCTGCTATGTGAGGAGGTATTGGGCTCAACGCGTTCCAGAAACATTTTCTGGAGAGATGTTTTGATGTCGGGATAGCATAACAACACGTGGTTACCTTTACAACTAGTTTAGCAACTGAAGGTCTCAAGCCCTTTTGTGCTATTTACTTATCTTTCCTTCAAAGAGGTTATGATCAGTTAAATAATATTTGACTTATTAAATGTTGCCTAACAAGTAATTCAATTTTTTTTCATTGGTACATATTTATTTATAAAAGAGAAAAATATGATAATGTATGAAATTGATGCAGGCTGTTCACAATGTTGATTTTCAAAAGCTCCCGGTGAGATCTGTATTATTCTAACCTTTTATTTCTTTATATTTTTTCCAGCTAATAACGAAACGATTGGTGAGAGATGCCATGCAAAAGGGTACAAAGAAAAGAGAAATGAGATATGAAGATATAAAAAGAATCGAAAAAGGTATACGCCGACATTTTTACGATGATATAACTGTGATTGTCATATTTCTAGATCATCCGCAAGGGTCTCATAAAGATCACCATGTGGTTGACTTCACTAATGCCCTTGTCGATATCTTTTCTTTTAACTCGGATTAAGGAGACAATACTCCTCACATTTCTCCTGAATAGACCTACTTGCACAAGGTTTTTGTATAGATCCAATAAGTTTTGAGGCAATTTTGACTTTGGCCTCCATTTTTTATGCTTATTATGACTTGAACACCAAAAGGTTTGCAAAATATATATTTTGGGTTGTCAAACTTAAATTATTCAAACTTTGGGTACTGGAATTACAATAGGCATAACAAGTGGGTGTTAAAGGCCAAATAACCCAACTTTTTTATTTTATTTAGGCAGGTGACTTAAAAAAGGGTTTATAATTGGACCTCAAATTAATAATTAGATTAGACAATTGTTGTACATATAGTGTTATGAAGGAGGAATGATCCGTTAAAGCTTATGAACTTCCCAACATGGGTTTGACCTTGTATTGTTCTTAAAGAGTGTTTGTTGATAGGAATATTTGGTTCCTTCATAGTTTTTTCTGTATGATGTTGTGTAATTATATAGAAAGTTGAGGATGTGTTACATAACATCTATGAATTGGATTCCTCTCAGCCTTGTGATATTTATACACCAATTCCATTCATTTGTTTGCACGTGAGGCTTGGTGGGGCCTGATAAAAATCAGGTCCGTACACCAACAAATGGTGGACCTGTCTTTGACTTTTTGGATTGTCCTTAATTTCAACTAACTAAATATATTAGCAATAGAGAGCTTCTATGTTTCACTTCACTGTGGCTTGTGTACATTATTACAAGCAACTGTGACATGCAAAAGCAAGTTTTGGCCAAAGGAGGCATCTTTTGGTTAAATCTTTTGTTTTAAAATATAAAATAAAATAGTTTTAACGGCCAGTTAAAGGCATTTAGAACACATTATCTTTATACATTTATAGTATTATGATTTGAATTTTCCTTACGAAATATTATTAAAGAGTTAAAAGTATCATGAAAGAGTTAAAGGTACCACTTAAATTAAAAAAAAATACATTTAATGGTATTTTATTTTATTATATTTTGTTTACAATATTCATGTAATGTTTTCCATTTTTATAAGTGTAGTCATAAGTGACCACACTAAATTGTGTATTAACACATGATAGCACGTTCACGAAATGCACATAAAGAACCGCGCAATGTATCGCTCGCGTATCGCACGGGCTTACACCTAGTAGGATAGAAAATACAACACAACAAAGAACAATAAATCCTAGAAATATTGAGAAATCATTGAATAAAGGATGGAGATACCTAATTGTGACCAAAGAAAGTAAAATCTAGTCCAATTAAGAGGGCTAGATAAAATATACAGTAACTGAATATCGATAGAGACATAGCTAATATACACAACCTTCTATTCTATAAGAAACCTAATAAAATGATGTTGAATGTCTATACGTTTTGTTCTAGAATATTGGATGGGATTTTTGGATATATCAGTAGTACTGGTATTGTCATAATATATAACCATGCAATCTTGACCAATACTATAATGCTCAGCTAATCTAATCGCTCGAATTATGGGATGTCTAAAAAATAAGCTCTTATTTGTGGCCTTCTTTCTCTTCAGGAGGGCTTCATTTCATTGTTTTGGCAAATAGACCATTAGAAAGGAAACATTTGTTTACTCCAAAGGAGTTAATCACAACAAATTCCCGCCTTAATATACTCTGCTTCGTCCATGGAAAGCGAAACACAATTTGGTTTCTTGGCATGCCAAAAGACTTACGAGATTCCAAGCCTAAAGAATCCACCCTATGTTATTCTTCTCCTATCAAATCTCCCACCCAATCGGTATCCCAATTAGCCGACAAGGATATATTGGAAATCCTAGGATACCAAAAACCAAAGCCCTTGGTCCTATAAACATACTTGATAATAATTTTAATGACTTACAAGTGGGACACCTTGCGATAAGTCTGGTAGTGAGCACACACTCCCACACTAAACGATATGTTGGGACAACTAGCCGTGATGTACAATAAACTACCTATAAAAAATTGATCAACATTCTTCCCATTGACATCCTTTCCAAACTTAAGAATGACACCCATGGGGGTACTTTTAGTCTTATAAGAGTTGAGATAAAAATTTTTTATGAGGTCCTTTGCATATTTATATTGCAAAATAAAAATTCCACCATCCATTTGTAACACTTGGAGACCAAGAAAGAAATTGAGTTTCCCAACCATAATTGTAATGACCCCACTTTTATATAGTTTATTTTTACACTCTTGTGTTACTTATTATCTTATAAATGTTGTATTATTAGATATGTGGTATTATTGGCTATCAATATAGCAAACCCCATTTTTAATTACGAAGAATCAACTGTAAATTGGATCAAATCGAAGTCTTATGACATATCTTAAGGCAAATAATAAGTTTTGGGGTAGAAAATATAATTTTATGAAACTTTAAGGACTAAAATAAAATATAAAATTGGCCATTTTGTAAATAAAATATTTTCAAGGACCTCTAAGAAATATTCAAAATATATAGTGTGAAATTACCAAAATACCCTTCATGTGTGAAATGACCCTTATACCCTTATCACCTTTCCACCACGTGCTGGTCACTTCCACCTTCCACATGTCATCTGTAGAGAGAGAGCTAAAGCACTTGTCATCATTTGGTGATATTAACACTGGAAGACCACTCCGAATCACGACACCTCGGCGTTGAATCACCAATCCAAAATGCCTAGTCATTACACACGTGTCAACACCGTAATACTTTTGAAAACCTATAAATAGGGCCTTAGGGTTCATTTGAAACTCACACCAATTCCTTGAGAATTATAGTAAGAAAGAGTGATAGAAAGCTTGTGAAATATCTTAAGAAGGAGTTCTATAATTTCTAAGAAAGAATTCATTTCGTAGGTATGATTTTATTAAAATGTTATAATGTATTTTTATAGTTTTAATTTTGTGTTTTATAGCTTTATTTAGTAGTTATGATGGTAAAATACACTAAGGACTTCACTAATAAAAACTTAAAGTTTAGAAGAAATCCAAGTTGATTTTATTTTCATGTAAACTTGTTTGAAATTGTATATACGCTTTTAAAAATGATTTCTTAAAAGTAATTGCTCGTTATTATGTAATCCCATTTAAGTAATTCCAAAGTCAGGCCCGGTGAAATTCTGTCTAGACGTGATGGTATTTAAGTGGTGCCTCTGTGACCCTCCATCTCTACTGGGAATGAATTCGAAAATGTTCTGTCTAGAGGAGATGGTATTTAAGCGGTGCCCCTGTGACCCTCCATCTCTACTTGGAACCGACTGATTAGGAAGAACTATGAATTGAATCCTTTAATTACGATCAATAAGTTTTAAAAGTTAAGAAAATGGTTTTTAGTAATCCTTTGAAACAAATTACTATTAAAATACAATATGTAGACTGGACCTTGTTTAGAACATATACTTAAACCCTTATCATATTTGTTAGATTAACGTGCGATCGAAGACTCGTTATCTATAATTTCGACCTCTATTTTAGGTGAGTACTCTATGCAATTTCTTGCGCATTTTGATTATATTATATTATGCAAACTATGTATATTTTGTGAAATTCTTTTATTTTCAAAATGCATCTGATACTGATGATTTTCTCGTTTGTTATATGTGTATATCTCTCGATATATACATCTGATTTGAATTATGAAATTATTGATTCGGCCTATGAAAACTCTCTTACTATGTTGGCCTTGACTACCGGGTGGAAATATTTGGATGGTACCTTCCCAGTTGGTTTATCGCTGGTGTGCCCTAAAAACGACGTTGTTCCAGAAATCATGATTATCTGTCTGTGATGTTATCGGGTGGAAACATTTGGTAACACTATTTGTCTGGGTATTAGAGTGTACATGGCCACTAAAACTGAATAATTGACAAATGCTCAATTGTTTTATCTTCTTTGTTCTGAACTGTTTATTCTGAATATATATATTGTCATCTACTTTATATATATCACTTGAAATTCATATCTTTATGTATATACTTTCTGTTCTAAATTGAATAGGTATCAATTTTCTGAAAAACCCTGGAATGTCTGGAGATTGAATCTCATTCGTCTTTTAGCTGACGTTGTATAAATAACCATTTTCAGGAAATAATTAAGTTCGTGGATGGAACGAAAAAGGACTATGTTGAAGATTTAGCTTTTAAAGCTCTTTTTGTTACATTAAGTAGAAGTTTGTTTAATTAGATAGAGCATGTTTAGCTCTTTGTGTCAAGTTGTAACTCGTTGATATTTTAATAAAATGAAGTTCCCTTTAGAAATCTCGGATGATGTAATTCCTTCACTTTCAATATTTTGCGATTCATAACCATGTGATTATACTTCCGCTACATATATTTTAAAATAAAAATTTTAAGGCCAGAATATTGGATGCCTTGGTGGCATGTCAAGACACTCGTTTCCTACTATTTTCGGGTCGAGGTCGTGACAGAGGTGGTATCAGAGCATAGGTTATGAACCCATAGACTACTGAGCATAGGTTTCGAATGTTATAGATTCTATGTTTCCATCCTTAGGAGATAGTATTAAAAATCTAATTTATGTGACAACCCTCCCTATGTGTTATATTATTTATAATTGGTCTTTTAGTTTTCAATATTGATATAGTATAGTAGATCTTACGTTTATCCATAACTGTAGAAAATGACCAAGAGAAGATCATAAATGGGAACTAGTGATTCGAGTATAGAAGGATTGGAAGGTGCATACAAGGCAATTGAAAGTCTGGCAAAGATTGTGGAGCAGCCGGTGAACAATGGAGTACCAAAGAATATTGAACTAAGTAGATGTACTATTGAACAGTTCAAGAAGTTCAATCCTCCATCTTTTAAAGGTACTCCTAACCCCACCGAAGTAGAAAGTTGGGTGATGCATATGGAAAAGATACTCGATGTTCTTAAGTGTACCGATGAACAAAGGGTGTCATTTGCAACATTTATGTTAGAAGGTGAGGCCGAACATTGGTGGAGAATGACTAAGAGAATACACGGGGAAAGGAATACTTACATAGGTTGGAATGATTTCTTAGTAATCTTTTATGAGAAATATTTTTCGAAAACGGTGAAAGACGAAATGACAGCTAACTTCATGAGTCTGGTGTAAGGGAATATGACGGTTAGTAAATATGAGGCAAAGTTTACTGAGTTATCCCGTTTTTCACATCATGTTGTAGCAACTGATGTTTTAAGAGTGAAGAAGTTTGAGCGTGGGTTAAGGTTGAATATTCGTAGTCAAATTTCCATCCTGAAATTAACATCATATATTGATGTCGTGACTAGGGCTACAATAGCTGAAAGGGATGGTGAGGAGTACAATCGAATTAGAGATGGAAAGAGGAAGTTTAGGGAACAAAAAGGAAAGAATACGAATAATAGAAATTTCTTTAGGAACACATCCAATGTTGGGGGATCTAGTGATAACAAACATTATAATAACCAGACATGTCAGCAATGTGGAAAGATGCATGGAGGACGACCTTGTTATAAGGATTCAGGAGCTTGTTTTTGATGTGGATAGAAAGGACATCAGATAAAAGACTGCCTAAACCCAACAAGGGTTACGATAAAGCCTTCAAGTGCAAAGAAGGATAAAGACAGACAGGGTAGAGTTTTCGCACTTTCTGATACCCAGGCTTCTAATGCGGTAGTGTCAGGTACACTTTCTATATGTGCACAACCTGTTAAAGCTTTGATAGATCTTGGTTCTACACATTAGTTCATATCTATACATGTATTAAATCGCTTTCATAAATTTCCCGAACCCTTGAATCATAACATACATGTTTGTACTCCTTCGGGTGAGTTATTGATGGGTAAATTAGTATACAAGGCTTTCCCCATAGATATTGATAGTCATAAACTCTTTGTTTATTTGATAGTTTTAGACATTAAAGATTTTGAAATCATTTTGGGGATGGATTGGTTAGCATCACATCATGCTAAGGTAGACTATTTTGAGAAGAGTGTTACTTTCCAAATTCCTCACCAACCAAAATTTAGTTTTGAAGGAAATGGCATCATGTAAGGACATTTTTATCCATCATTAATTTGTTATGTCGTACGCCGTTACACCGTTGAAGAAATTCAAGATACATATAGTCATCAACGGATCCGAATATCAAAGAAGAGGAGGAATCAGAATTCTTCACAGCCGGACCGGTCCTCCTAGAGAAAAAGAATCGATCTGCCTGTGGACCGGTCCGCCCCTCAGTCGGACCGATCCGCCTGCTGAAAAGCCAGTATACCCCTGACCGAAAGCGAACCGAAGAAGCCAAGATTAAAACGAACTGATACGCCTACCCGGACCGATCCGCCTCAGACCCGGACCGGTCCGCCTGGGATAATCTCAAATAGATCGTGCAGAGATTTTTTAGGCCAAGTTACTCCTTTATAAACCCACTACGAGAAGTAGTTTTTGGAGACTTATTCACACGATTTCCAGAGTTCAAAAACCTAAAAGTCTTCACTTTTATGAGTTTCAAACTCATGGTTTGATTCACACAACTGCTCATACATTTGTGAATCACTTTTGGTAACCCTAGAACACAAACCGTTGCTGTTCAACCCTTATGAAGAAGACCGTTCTTCTTCTTCATTGCAGCCCTCCTGGAAAGGGATATTTCCAGCCGCCAACTACAGAATCCGACACCTGAGGGTAATTCTTAGTCACTTGTATTTTCATTGTAATTCGAAATTGTACAGTTACAATATTATAATGAAAATAAATGGTTTTGACCCTTTGGGGGATTTTTCCTCAATTGTGTGTGTTTGATTAATCTTCATGATCTACTTCTTGATTCAATCATACCTAGTTGCGTGTTTAGGGTTTATTTGGGTTAAACTGAATATAATTATATAATTTCTTATTTGAGCGCACATGCATACTCTTCTCACATCATATCTCCGATGTGTATTATTTCTGCATTGCAAGCCTATAGTTTTCTTAAGAAGGGATGTCAAGGATTTCTTGCAACTGTTACTAGTTTGGAGATGATAGAGCTTAGATTAGAAGATATTCCTATTGCTAAGAAATTTATGGATATTTTTCATGATAATTTACCTGGTCTACCTCCAAATAGAGAAATAGAATTTACCATTGACCTTATTCCTGGAACTATACCAATCTCAAAACCACCATATCGCATGGCACCTTTAGAATTAAGAGAGTTAAAAGTTCAATTAGAAGACCTTTTAGACAAGGGTTTTATCAGACCAAGTATATTGCCTTGGGGTGCTGCAGTGTTATTTGTGAAAAAGAAGGATGGGACAATGAGACTATGTATAGATTATCATGAATTGAATAAGGTAACCATTAAGAATAAATACCCCTTACCTCGTATCGATGACTTGTTTGATCAATTAGAAGGTGCACAAGTATTCTCTAAGATTGACCTTAGGTCAGGCTATCATCAATTGAAGATTAAGGATGATGATATTTCAAAATCATCTTTTCGTACTAGATATGGTCACTATGAATTTCTTGTAATGCCATTTGGACTAACTAATGCACCAGCCACTTTTATGGATATGATGAATAGGGTGTTTAGGAAATATTTGGATCAGTGTGTGGCTGTTTTCATTCATTACATCCTTATTTATTCCAAGAGTATTGAAGAACACGAGAAGCATTTAGAGACGGTATTACAAATCCTTAGGAAAGAGAAATTATATGCAAAATTAAAGAAGTGTGAGTTTTGGATGCCTAGTGTTTCTTTTCTAGGACAAGTCATATCCAAAGAGGGAGTGTCAGTTGACCCTCAAAAGATTGAGGCTATACTAGATTGGCCCAGACCAACTAATGTGAGTGAGATTCGTAGTTTCCTTGGATTAGCTGGTTATTACCGAAAATTTGTTGAAGGATTTTCTAGCATTTCCAAACCTCTATCAGGTTAACACAAAAGAAGGTAAAATATGAATGGTCTGAGGAAGCCGAGAAAAGTTTTCAAGAACTTAAGAATCGATTAGTAACTGCCCCAATTTTGACTATTCCTTCCGGGACAGGGGGATTTGTGATTTATAGTGATGCTTCTAAAAATGGTTTGGGATGTGTGCTAATGCAAAATGGAAAAGTAGTAGCTTACGCCTCGAGACAGTTGAAAACACATGAGCAGAATTATCCAACCCATGACCTAGAATTAGCAGCTATAATTTTTGCTCTTAAGATTTGGAGGCACTATTTGTATGGTGAGACTTGTGAGATTTATACCGATCATAAGAGTTTAAAGTATATATTTACTCAAAAAGAGTTGAATATGAGACAAAGGAGGTGGTTAGAATTGATGAAGGATTATGATGTAAATATTCACTATAACCCGGGGAAAGCTAATGTAGTAGCCGATGCTTTAAGTAGGAAGTCTACACTAAATTTAACATGTCTTATTACAACCAAATTTAAGAAGTATGAAAATAGATATACGTATCTATAGCAAAGGAGGAATAATTGCAAACTTACAAGTACAACCCATGTTGATGGAGAGGATCAAAATTGAACAAGTAAATGACCCACAACTGAAGAAGATTAGAGAAGAAGTCATCGAGGGCAAGAGAACTGAATTTGCGATGCGAGATGATATATTGAGGTTTGGAAATAGAGTGTGTGTGCCATGTGATGCCCAACTAAAAAGGCAAATTTTGGAGGAAAGTCATTACTCAAGATTCACATTTCATCCCGGATGTACAAAAATGTATAGGGATCTTCGATAAGTATTTTGGTGGAATAACATGAAGAGGGAGATAGAAAAATTTATATCTCAGTGTTTGGTTTGTCAACAAGTAAAGGCAGAACATAAAAAACCATCAGGATTACTGCAACCCCTACCTATCCCTGAGTGGAAATGGGAACATATTACTATGGATTTTGTGACAGGTTTACCGAGGAGTTCAAATGGTAATGACTCTGTTTGGGTAATTATTGATAGGTTAACTAAATCTTCTCATTTTCTTGCCGTTAAGATTACCCATTCTTTAGAGAAGTTAGCTAAGTTGTATGTGCGGGAAATTATTAGGGTTCATGGAACTCCAATTTCAATTGTTTTTGACCGTGACCCTAGATTTGTGTCTTGCTTCTGGAAAAGCCTACACAAAGCCATGGGAACAAAATTGAATTTTAGCACTGCTTTTCATCCTCAAACGTATGGACAATCAGAGAGAACTATTCAAACCTTAGAGGATATGCTTAGGGCATGTGCACTTGATTTAAAAGGGAATTGGGATGATCATTTACCGTTAGTGGAATTCACATATAATAATAGCTATCAAGCAAGTACTCAAATGGCTCCGTATGAGGCACTCTATGGTAGAAGGTGTCGTTCCCCTACATGTTGGGTAGAAGTTGGGGAAAGAAAATTGTCGGAAACAGAATTGATTCAGATCACAATAGAGAAGGTGGAATTAATACAAGACCGACTTCGAACCGCTCAAAGCCGTCAAAAGAGTTATGTTGACAATCGACACCGACAATTAGAACTACAAAGAGGAGATTATGTGTTCTTGCGAGTATCTCATGCAAAGGGAGTAATACAATTTGGGAAGAAAGGGAAGTTGATCCCAAGATACATAGGACCTTTTGATTTCATTGAAAGGATAGGAGCTGTTGCGTATAAAATAGCCTTACCACCGGAACTATCTAGTGTACATAATGTGTTTCACGTATCAATGATAAAGAAATATGTCCCAGATCCAAAAAATATCTTAAGTCATGAGCCTCTTTAAGTTAGAGAAGATTTGTCGTACATTGAGCATCCATTGGAAATTTTGGGCCATAAAGATCAAATATTACGAACTAAGGCTATTCCACTAGTTAAAGTATTATGGCGGAATCATTCTGTTGAATAAGCAACGTGGGAGCGGGAAGATGAGATAAAGGAGCGATATCCATACCTTTTTAAAAATTAATGTAAGTAAAGTTTGGGGACCAAACTTTTTATAAGGAGGGTAGGATGTAATGACCCCACTTTTATATAGTTTATTTTTACACTCTTGTGTTAGTTATTATCTTATAAATGTTGTATTATTAGATATGTGGTATTATTGGCTATCAATATAACAAACCCCATTTTTAATTACAAAGAATCAACTGTAAATTGGATCAAATCGAAGTCTTATGACATATCTTAAGGCAAATAATAAGTTTTGGGGTAGAAAGTATAATTTTATGAAACTTTAAGGATTAAAATAAAAATATAAAATGGGCCATTTTATATTTTTAAGGACCTCTAAGAAATATTCAAAATATATAGTGTGAAATTACCAAAATACCCTTCATGTGTGAAATGACCCTTATACCCTTATCACCTTTCCACCACGTGCTGATCACTTCCACCTTCCACATGTCATCTGTAGAGAGAGAGCTAAAACACTTGTCATCATTTGGTGATATTAACACTGCAAGACCACTCCGGATCACGGCAACTCGGTGTTGAATCACCAATCCAAAATGCCTAGTCATTAAACACGTGTCAACACCGTAATACTTTTGAAAACCTATAAATAGGGCCTTAGGGTTCATTCGAAACTCACACCAATTCCTCGAGAATTATAGTAAGAAAGAGTGATAGGAAGCTTGGGAAGTATCTTAAGAAGGATTTCTATAATTTCTAAGAAAGAATTCATTTCGTAGGTATGATTTTATTTAAATGTTATAATGTATTTTTATAGTTTTAATTTTGTGTTTTATAGCTTTACTTAGTAGTTATGCTAGTAAAATACACTAAGGACTTCACTAATCAAAACTTAAAGTTTAGAAGAAATCCAAGTTGATTTTATTTTCATGTAAACTTGCTTGAAATTGTATATACGCTTTTAAAAATGATTTTTTAAAAGTAATTGCTCGTTATTATGGAATCCCATTTAAGTAATTCCAAAGTCAGGCCCGGTGAAATTCTGTCTAGAGGAGATGGTATTTAAGTGGTGCCCCTGTGACCCTCCATCTCTACTGGGAATGAATCCGGAAATGTTCTGTCTAGAGGAGATGGTATTTAAGCGGTGCCCCTGTGACCCTCCATCTCTACTGGGAACCGACTGATTATGAAGAACTATGAATTGAATCCTTTAATTACGATCAATAAGTTTTAAAAGTTAAGAAAATGGTTTTTAGTAATCCTTTGAAACAAATTACTATTAAAATACAATATGTAGACTGGACCTTGTTTAGAACATATACTTAAACCTTTATCGTATTTGTTAGATTAACGTGCGATCGAAGACTCGTTATCTATAATTTCGACCTCTATTTTAGGTGAGTACTCTATGCAATTTCTTGCTCATTTTGATTATATTATATTATGCAAACTATGTATATTTTGTGAAATTCTTTTATTTTCAAAATGCATCTGATACCGATGATTTCGTCGTTTGTTATATGTGTATATCTTTCGATATATACATCTAGATTGAATTCTAAAATTATTGATTCGGCCTATGAAAACTCTCTTACTATGTTGGCCTTGACTACCGGGTGGAAATATTTGGGTGGTACCTTCCCAGCTGGTTTATCGCTGGTGTGCCCTAAACAAGGCGTTGTTCCAGAAATCATGATTATCTGTCTGTGATGTTATCGGGTGGAAACATTTGGTAACACTATCTATCTGGGTATTAGAGTGTACATGGCCACTAAAACTGAATAATTGACATATGCTCAATTGTTTCATCTGCTCTGTTCTGAACTGTTTATTCTGACTATATATATTATCATCTACTTTATATATATCACTTGAAATTCCTATCTTTATGTATATACTTTCTGTTCTAAATTGAATAGGTATCAATTTTCTAAAAAACCCTGGAATGTCTGGAGATTGAATCTCATTTGGCTTTTAGCTGACGTTGTATAAATAACCATTTTTTAGGAAATAATTTAGTTCATGGATGGAACGAAAAAGGACTATGTCGAAGATTTAGCTTTTAAAGCTCTTTTTTTTACTTTAAGTAGAAATTTGTTTAATTAGATAGAGCATGTTTAGCTCTTTGTGTCAAGTTGTAACTCGTTGATATTTTAATAAAAATGAAGTTCCCTTTAGAAAGCTCTCATGATGTAATTCCTTCACTTTCAGTATTTTACGATTCATAACCATGTGATTATACTTCCGCTACATATATTTTAAAACAAAAATTTTAAGGCCAGAATATTTGATGCCTTGATGACATGTCAAGACACTCATTCCCTACTATTTTCGGGTCGGGGTCGTGACAATAATCATGCAAAATTATTTTTGCATTATCGAAGCAAAGTCTTGAGCTTGACCTTCATTTGTGGAGGCAAAAACAATATCATTAACTTCTACTTGGGAAACCAAAATGTCCTTCCCATGAGATTTCAGAAATAAGGTTTTTTACACATTTCCTCTTTTGAAGCCTTTCCCCAAGAGATATGAGGTAAGTATTTCATACCAATCTATGGATCTTGCTAAGGCCATACATAGCCTTTTTGATGCAATAAAAATGTGTTGGAAATATAGGAACCTCAAATCCCTTTTGTTGTGACACATAGACTTCCTCTTATAGATTTCTATTTAGAAAGGCTCTATTTGCATCCATTTAATGGAGCTTGAAGTTTGTAATACCCCGCCTCAATATTTTATTACTTTTCCCTCATAAGTTGTAATAATATGAAAACCTTGATATTTGTATCATTATGATTGGGTTTATAGCTGGAATTGACTGTTTGGGGTCCTAATTATAATTATTGGAAAATTATGGGAGAAAAATTAGAAAATTTAGAGGAAAATGAAGAATGGTTATTCAAAGGATTCCAAGTCATTTGAACGAGAAACGAGGGTCGTTCAAAGTAGGGGATCGAATGAGATCCCCCTGAATAACAGGTCATGTTCGAACGAAAAGCCATTCTCGTTTGAACGAGGGGCGATTGTCATTCGAACGAGGTTACGCAAAATTTTAAATTAGATTGCCCTTGTGCTCTATCTCATTTTGGGTAGTTGGATGGATGAGCTATCGAGTTCTAGTGAGCCCAGATTGGTAAAAAATGGGATTTTAAGGTTTGGGGATGTTTTTATAAGGGTTTTGGGGTTTCTTTAGGTTATTTTGGAGTAGAATAAGAGAGAGAGAGAGAGAGAGAGAGAGAGAGAGAGAGGTGGTCTTCCCCCACCGTTTATAAATTTGTGAACCTCTCTCCACTTCAAACCACCATTACACCACCATATATCCACCTTATGCAACCATATTTAACTATAGTATTCCACCTTATCGAAGGCCTAGATACCCATTTCCACCATTATTGAGTTGAGCTACGAATTTTCGAGTGTTGTTGGGGGTCTTTGGAGATGATGAAGATGGATGATTTATGGGACCATAAAGAGGGTATTGATGGAGGTTTCATGGAGACAAGCTTAGTGGAGCTAGAAAACCTCTCTAAGGCCACCTTAGGAGGTTGGAGGTTGCCATCTTCTGAGAAATTTCATGCCTTCCATTGTTGGAACTTCATTTAAGGTGGAAAAATATTCTCTTAGTTTATGACTCTATTTTTTATGTATTAATAGTCTTGTTCCTAGAATTTAAGAGTAGGATGCATATGAATAAAATGATGGGATTTTAGTAGGTTTGGTATTAAACATTTTTATGGAATAAAAATGTTGTCAAAAAGGTTATTTTTTTGGAAATAAATGATGAGTAATATTTCAAAGTTTTCTCGAAATAATTGGGATTTTCATGTAAATGATATGTTTCAAGAAGTTGGGTGCTAAATATTTTTATGGAATAAAAATGTTTTAAATTTAAATTTTATATTGCTAAAGATATGTAGTAAATTAAGTTTGATTTCTTGCAAAAATGAAAGTTTTCTAAAAATGGGACATTGGTTTGAGTTTTAAGAAATAAAATGTCCTTTAGTCTTGAAAAGTATATTTTTGCAAGTGTTATGAATTTTAAAGTTAATGGTATGTTTAGCCCACTTAATAGGATTTTGGGAATTAAAATCCACTTTCTCATGCATGTAAACTTGTAGTATTTTGATGAGGAACATAAAAACAAGTTTAAGAAGGTTTTGTTGGGTTTGAACATGAAATAAGGAAAAATAGAACATTTAGTCTTCAAAGTGTGTGAAAATGGGTTTAAAAGTGTGATAAGAGTAAGGGTGTAAGACTACATGTATTAATAAAGAAAATGGTATTTTTTTTTATAAAAGTAGTCTTTATGTGTAATTGGATTTCTTGGATAAAGAAACTGAAGAAATGTCTAACTTGAAAAAGTGGTTAGTAAAGTGTTGAATAAGTGTTTATGGTTAAAACATGAAGAAGTGGTGTGTGTATCTCAAGAATGTTTTACAATCATAACACTTATTAAATTGTAAAGGAAATAATGGAATAAAGATATTTCCAACTTGATAGAATGATACTCTAAAAGTTTAAAAACGTGTTAAGTCATTAAAGCACGTAATAAGTTAGTGTGGTTAACTTAATGGTGTTTGAGCAATTAACGCTTATAAAAACGGAGTAAAAGATGAGTTTGGAAACAAATGGTACTTTTACATAAAATGGAACATTTTTATGAAATAAAAATGTTGGAAAGGATGTTACACATGATCGTTCTAAATGAATATGATTTTGGAATAAAATCAATGTTAAAGTGTAAAGGGAAAGAACAAATAATTTTTAAGTGTAACACAAGTTGGTGTGAAACTATGGGCTTTGGCTTCGGCGTGTAATAATGTGGACATTTGCAAAATGTTAAGCACATTAATAAGGAATTGTATGACATCGAAAAAATTAAGGAGGGCCCGAAGCGCTGGGATGAAAGACCCAAAATTATTGGCCAGAGCATATGGTGACATCCCCGGTGATGTGGAGCCCGTTAACATATGCGATTATTGGAAGATTTCGAGAACAAGATAAAGGAATAAGGAACATGTCAAGAAATGGGTTGGGTGGTGAAAATTTGTTAAGACAACCTAACTTGAATGAATTAATAAATGTTCCGATAAATGTTCAAGTGGACAAGAAACATGTAAATTAGTTAATATCCATAAAGTAAAGGAACAGTAAAGTATTGTGGTTGGACGGGTGAGGTAAGAAACCTAAGAAGGTTTAACCATAATTAACACAAGGGTGGTTGGGAAAAGTTTTCAAAAGTTAAATAAGTATTTTCTAACACGGTGCTCACATGTGTTGAAATAGGACGATTTTTAATGAAAATACTAGTGTGAATTATTTTATATGAAAAGGGTGATTTCGATAAAGAAATGGTTTTGGTTAAATAACATGTAGTTGTTTCAAGTGTTTAACCGCATGTGTTAACTAAAGGAATAAATTGCAATTCAAGAAAGAGGAAGTCCTTTTGTAGCATTTAGGTATTTTAATTAAGACGAATCGCATTTTTGGAAATAAAAACTAACCGAATCTAGCCTAAAAACTGGGGAAAAAGACCCGTTAAAGTATACATCTTAAACTTATGTATAACCTTGAACCACTAGCCTTGGTTTGTTCCTATATATGGAACCATCTTCATCACACCTATTTTTAAAAACCCACTTAGTACTGACAACACGAACATCCTTAGTCAAGGGGATTATAGTCCAAACTTCTTATTTAGCGAATTGATCTATATCTTCTTATATACAATTGATCCAATATTCATCTAACAAGGAATCCTTCACATTCTTGGTTCAATTGTGGAATCATAACAAAGAAAGTTAACTTGTTTTTAGAGTTGAGATCTTGTCTATACTCCAACATTCGAACTACCAATGATCTTGGAAGCATAATGGTCTTCCCTAACCTAAGTAAGTGCATCTCCTAAATTAAAAAGCTCAGTAGGTGGTGGGGAAACCTCTTCACATTCATTTGTTTAACCTTCTAATTCTTATTCAACATATAAGAATATGGAAGAAATGTCATCATAATCATTCTCTTTGAAGTTAAAGGAATCATTATCATCAACGACGAAGCTGATGGTTTGCATATATTTTTTAGAGACACAATAGGATTGACTATTACTTGTATAGCCAAGAAAAATGCCTACCTCACTCCTAGAGTCGAGCTTTGTTAAATATTGTCTAACCTTAAGTATGTAAATCTTGCTTCCAAAGACTCTAGAGTGTTTGAGTGTGGGTTTCTTTCCTTTTCAATTATCATACGGTGTTTAGTTGATGCCGTAGCTCCTATAGACTTGGTTGGTGGTGCGAAAAGATGTATAAAAAGCTTCTACCTGTTTTTAAAACCTTTCCAATCAACATGGACTTATCCATCTCTTAGATAGTTAGATTTTTCCTTTCGGCTATACATTTTCTTAAGGTGTTTTGCGGGACAAAAATTCATGGTGTATTCCAACTTCACTACACAATTTATGTATACACATTCCTTTAAATTCCCTTCCATGATCACTAGGGATTCTAGTGTTACTGAACAATTTTTCATTTTAAAGTTGTTTGTAGTTGGGGAATAAAAATTTCCTTCGCTGTGAAGTTTCTACTAAAAAATACTACAAAAGTGAATTTAGCAAAGTCATCTAAAATCACAAGAATATAGCCCGTACATCCTATTCGTGTCATACACATTGGACCCATAAGATCTATATTGAAAAGTTGGTGTATGCGCGAGGTAGCCATAATAATCAACTTCTTATGTGGAATAAGAATTTGTTTGCCCACTTCACAAGTACCACACACACGAGAACAAGTTTATTCTAAAGGAGGTAAATCACGAATAACTTTATTCCTAGTAAGTCTAAAAAGATCTTTTTAGTTCATGTGACCTAACCTCTTATGCCAAAGATCTTCCACATCTTTCTTAACATTATTGCAAGCCATAGTCAGAGATACATTGATTATATAACAATTCTCCGTGGTTCTAGTACCCATCAAAATACATTTACCATTAGAATCAAGGACTTGACATTCCTCTTTGGCAGAAATCACATTTTGACAATCGTCGCACATTTGATATCTAAGAAAATTATCCTTTAAACCATCCACCAAAAGAAAATTATTAAACCTTGGAAAACCATCAAATTCTATGGTAACCTTCCCAAAGATACTAGATTTTTTCCCATCTCTAAAAATAACCTAGTTGTATTTCTTCCTAACAAGTTTAGAAAATAAAGATTTGTTTTCGATCATATGCTTAGAGCACCCACTATCAAAATACCATCGTGAATTATTTTGGGCAAAAAGAAAATTCTCCATCCTCTTGGATCTATCTTCGATGATAACCTTGACTTCCTTATACAAGACTAACTCATTTTCAAGAGACTTATTTTCTTATTTAAAGAGTTATTAGAATTCTTACATTATTTCAACTCATATTGTAATTTTTTTTAACATTTCTTGGAAATCTTTATTCTTATTCTCCACTAAAATGAGGCTCGAACTAAGAGATGCTTGTTGAGCTTCAATATTGCTTACAAGGGACCTTTCCATTTTTAGTGAATCATTTTCTCTCACATTTTTTGGTCTAGTGGAAGTTTTCACCAAGATCTTTTTAAGTCTAGAATTTTTTTTTTTATCATAGGAGTATTAAAGATCACTATCTTTTTCATCTAAAGAATCATCACTTGAATAGTTAGGAAAAGAGAATGTATCATTAATAGGTGAATATTGACACAACTCTTTATCATTTAATGAACTACCATTTAAAGACATAAAATTGTAGGTAGGTTGAAAAATGTCTTCATAAAGATCTTTATCTAATTACATGTTACTGTCCTCCATATTAACGCAAGAACACATGATCTACCTATAGGTTTTTCAACCCAAACAAATGAGGACCAAGCTCTAATAACAGTTGAGAGTCTGTACTGCGTACCAATATGGATACCCACCAAAAATTTATTTTGCACACCTAAAATATCATGCTAAAAAATTAACCCAAATTTTAATTTACAAATTTAAACTTTTTTCTTGTTTAAGCATATGGATTACAAAAGACCACTAAGGGGAAAAAACTCTGGACAATACAACATTCTTATTAAACTTGGAAATGACTTATAGAGGGGACTAACCACTTTATTTGTTATCTGCGCTAACTCACACATTTTCGCACTTTTTTCACCAAATTGTACTGAGACCGAGACTCCCATCCATCGAGGGAAAATGTCAACATATCGATGTCATGACACAAGTCAATAATTTTTCATAAGACTTTGTCTTGAAACTCTGTATATCACACATGATATGAACCTCGAAAGAGAACCTCAAATATCGCAATACTTTTTGTTAGGAGAAATGCCTAATATGTAAAGAAAGTTTGTTTTAGGAAAATGGGTCATTGATAAAACTCTTAATCTTATTTCATATTAATCAACATATAAAAATAGAGGTGAATAAGGGTAAATAAAAGAATGAAAAAAATGAACTAGATTTTGAAAATATCTTCACTCTATTTCTTAAGTCTGTTCTAATCTCCTTAGAAAGGAAGGAGAGAAGTTAACACTCTAAAAAAGAATCTCTTGGTATTTTTCTCTTAAACATATGAGAGTTATTTAGAAATGAAGATCATTAATGGTTAAAATAAGGAAAACTACACAAATGTGTTTCCCAAATACCAATACAAGACAAGGTACACATCTCTTACCCAAATAAAGTGTGAGAGAGTGGTTGAAGGATAGCTTATCCAATCAGCTGCCAAAAAGGTGCTTTTTGCGCAAAAAATTATAAGATTTTCAAAAGATCTTTATGAGATATTAGAGGATATTTACGTGTCACCATAGGTGTTGATGCAGTGAGGATGAGAATCACTAGAGCGAAACTTTTGCGATGAAAGTCACACATCTATCTAAATATTTTAAAAGAGTCCTTAAAAAAGGCTTGGCGGCTAGTGAGGGAGGTATCGATTTAGCGAATGTGTCACTGCGAAAATGCATTAGCGATAAGCTGCAATTACCAACTTATAGATATTTTTTTTCCAAAGGAACTTCTTTGTTTTTGCTCCAATTACGAAAATTACCGTTGCAGTAAAACTGGTCAGCTTCACTTAATTTTTCATGTTTTTAATTTTTTTCAATTTTTTTATACAAGCAAGATCAAGGTCAAAAGAGATATTTATCTATTTGGAAAGGTTATTCAGAGACCTTTGAGAATCATTGGGCTTCTATCGAGTCTGTGAGTTGACTTTGGGTCAAACAGGGCTCGAAAGCGCCTATCGGTCCTTTGGGCAGGAGATCGTCGGATGATGATGGATCGTTCGTCCGAACCATAAGTCTGAATCACATACGGAACGTACTGTTGGAAAGGTTATGCAAGGCATTTTTATGTTTCAAAGATATTTGCTTGGTTCAGAGAGTTACCTTTGGGCAAACGGGGCCGAAAGCGCCCGGGGACCCTTTAGAGAAAAATGGGTCATTCATCCGTATCGTAAGGCTGTATCGTGCACGCGGGATTAAGAATATATGCACCTTTTGCAAATAGTTAGATATTGACTGACTCTAATCAAGACCGACCTTAGAGTTAAATCTCATGGATGGCCCTATTCAATACATTTATGAGATGTACCGATCATAATCTTATGTCAAACTCTCAAACAAGTTCTCCACAATCAGACAAGTTCTTATAGTTTGGGATACACTACTAGGATTGCATCGTAATCATTATGAGAGCATGTCAACACCCCATATAGGTTGTGAAAATTTTAATATTGCTAGAACGGAATCCCGATATCCTAGTGATCAACCCGGAGCCGAATCACCAAGATTCCTACTAAGTTCTATTGACCGACACGTCTATAATATATTTAAATAAAAAAGGCATTCTCATAACTGTGATTATTATTTCAATATGAATTGACACGTTTTTACTTGAAAAGGTTATCATCATACATGGTTTTAAGAATAAAACACCACTAATAACCCACTTAGTCTTAAAGCCATGTATCTAACTCCCAACCCATATATACTACAGTTTGTTGCCTATTAGTAGAGGGTTAACCGACTATTATCTGATATAACCCTGGTCATAAACTATCCATCTTATTGTTTTATTTCTAGAACTAGGTTAAACCTACACTCAATGTGTCTAACCCTTTTATGGGTTACGGGTTCCCTCTAACTTGAAATCTTACTGTTACAAACACAAAAGTGTATTATCCAAATGCACTTGAAGGAAACTCACCCAAATTACTTAGGAAGTAACGAAGACATATATCCTATTTTGTTGTCTCCGAAGTGATAAAAACTTTGGCCTCCCTAGTGGAGTCTGCAATCTAGGATTTCTTCATTCTCCTACAACTTATAGATCAACCTCCTTGGGTAAAAACATAATTCGAGCTAGAAATATAGAATCCTTATCTGTCAGAAAAACTTATTCTTTGTGCCAAAAAGGTATAATGCTATTAGAGAAGAATATGTTGACCATGTAAAAGACATAAGAAATTTCGGTCTAGTACATAACATAGTGTACATGAGGCCGCCCATTGCCAAAGCATTAGGTATATTCCTCATTCCTTCCATCTAAATAAGTTTCCTAGGACATAGAGTCCCGAATATAACAATCCCACCCTTGAAAAGAAGATTATTTTCATGGAATACCCATGCCAATCGTGTGCATAAGATATCGATATAATTAACTTGGTATAAACCTAACATCCTTTGCAACTGATCTAATAAAATCTTGATAATAAAGATGTTCCTGTCTTATCCTGAGTAATTTAGCTCTAATAATTGGACAACTAAACTCCTATGTAATATAATACTCCCGCCGCATTCCCGATTAGGTAAGCATTATCCAAAAATTATATATATAAATACCACCACATTTCTATCACGTTTGTTATACTAACAAGTCCTTTTCGAGCTTTGATGAAAGTCAATACTTGATTACCTGCTCAAACCGAATGATCCAAAAACTTGATGTTAGTTTCAATCCATAAATGGATATCACAATATTACATCACTTTGATTTTCTCAGTTTCTTACTATGTACTTATCAAGATAATCATTCAATAACGCAGTCGTAATCCTAAAAGAACGCTAACAGACTTTAGCATGCCTACAACGAGAAGGATTGTTCATATTTGATCCCCATATTTCCGAGTGAACCATTTTGCAAGCCTTTCCTTGAAGGTTTGAATCTTCCCATCCATTTATACTTTAACTTCTCGAAGGCCCACTAATGCCCAATGGGTTTTGCTCCATTAACAAGTCTATAAGTCCAAAAACTTGATTCAACTCCATCAAATCCTTTTGGCATCCATAATAACAAGTTAAAGAAAAATCCTTATCTTGTAATGCCTCATTTTACTTCTCCGAACAAAGTTCGTGTTTTCCTGGGATCATATCAAAATGATCACCTAAAACAGTAACCATTCAAGATGACTCCTTATGCTCCTACTATGAAGTGACACCACTTGTATCCAATATAAGTGACATGTGTATCCTAATCATCGATAATTCTCCCACTATGAAAAGGTAGTGTATTATCAATATTAGGTCGTATTTGATCCTGTATGGGTGGTCTAGAAACATTAGTATCCATTATACCTTGTATGTCCAACTTACACCAGGGTCGTCATTTACTACCTAATCCTCTTATAAGAAGCGATCATTGATGCAATTAGCCTTTTTATACTTACGAGTATGATGTAAACTAACTTTGTCACCTTTGGGATAACCAATAAAGGGACATACCTATTTCCTTAATTTTAACTTCCTTAGTTCATTCCATAGCAGGAGTGTCAAGCACCCCCAAATCCCAACATGCCCTAGAATGAGCTTTCACTGACTTATATATTCAATGGGAGTAAAGAGACCAATTGAGAAGAAACTAAACTAGAATGTATATGACGTCTCTTATATATAATTCTAATAATAATGTTGAAGTCATGAATAACCTACCATGGACCTTATCATATCCAAAATAAACACATTCCTTTCTTTCCTCTAACCATTATGAAGTAGAATACTCGGTGTAGAAAACTGGGATAAAATTCCTAACATTTAATAAATGATCCCTTAACTGTCCTAAGAGGTAAACATCTCTACGAACGGATCATAGAAGTTTAATTAGTTTACCTCACCCATGATCCACCTTAGCCTTGCAAAATTTTAACTAATGAAAGGATTCATACTCATGGGGCATAAGGTAAGCACATTTATACTTTTAAGTGATCATCAATGAAGCTCTCAAAACCACCACTTTATCGGATAGTCATCAAATCACATTAATAGAACTAAACCATTCCCAACACATCTTTGGATCTTTAGGTTTGGGCCATGAAGAACCCTTGGTTATTTTACCTTCTAAATGGAGTTAAAGACTAGAAGTGCATCCACTTTCAATGAACTTAATTGTCCATTTAAAAACAATCATCGAATTCCTTTTAGAATAAAATAACTTGAGTGTAAGTGCCAATATTGTGTTTAGGTCTATAAAGAAACTTTTTCTTTTTTGATCATGCCTATAAAATTAATTAATTCAGTATCTAGAATTATTGGTGAATCAAAACTTATAATGTATAAATTATTTTCCAATGTACCACAAAAGATAAAAAAAATATCCCAAATTTTGATTGAATAATTTTATAAAATCAATCGAATATTGAATTAAAACCATTTAAAAAATCGAAACCAACTTTTCTAAAACTCGGGTGCATTAAATAATTTACCTACATTATGTAATACCTCGTATTTTTATGACTTTTAAATTTGGGGATTTATTAAATTAAATTGAGATATAAATTTAATATTAATCCGAAAATTATATTAAATATTTACTAGCGTGATGAGAGTTAGTAATTATTGGGAATTTGTTGATTATTATTAATGGATAAAATAATATGTATGATCAAATTTATTAAATTATCATGAGTGTATAATTTGATAATTGAGGAAATTAAATCGGGATGCACCTGTGTCGTATCGAGAGTTAATTATTATTATTAAGAGTGAATAAAATATAAATCACCCGTATGGTCATTTCGACTGCGCCAATGTGTCCATAAGGGTCGAGTTAGTCAAAATAATGCACCCGGGGGTTTAGTTTGGGTCTCGGGGCATTTCTAGGCCTAATTGGCATCCCGGGAGGGTATTTTAGACATTTTACATTTTTGGGTAATTAAACCCACGAATTTGCTAAAGATAAATCAACCTTTAGGAGTTGCCTTCTAAGGTTAACAAACAAAAAATCAAAGAACGGCCATTAGAGAAGGGGTTGGAAAGCTTTCCAAGCAACTCAAGGCCAAAGACTCAATCGTTTACACCGCCACCACCAAGCGGAGATCGCGCGACAAGGAACGCAACCATACCACTTTCGTCCAAAAATCAGAAACTCAAATTCCAGGCAAGTATCTATCTTGCTTCTGTTTTAGTTAATTGTCAAACCATGTTAGATTAGGATGATTGAACCCATGTTTCATGGAAGAACTCAAGGATTTAGAGTACCCAATCACATGTTGTAGGGAAAATAAATAAACTGTGGACATCCCAATCATATGTTGAGGATTACCCACGGAATTTGATTAATTTAGAAGTGATAAATCTGGGAAAAAGACACAGAATGATGGAAGTTTAGAGGAAAGTTAGGGTTCTTGATAATTAAAATAAATTATCCCATTAATTCAATTCCGTTGTCAGATTTATACATGTTTCATGTAGGAAATCTTGCATATATGTATATAGAACTTGTGGTAATGTTATTTGAGAATTTGGGAGTTGTTAATGACATTTTTGGAGAAATTGGAAGATGAAACCCGTAGTTTTTAATGGGAGTTTATGGGAAAGAACTGCTTGATCGATCGATCGACCAAGAACATCGATCGATCGACGTCCTTTCCTCGATCGATCGACCCCTCCTAGAAAACTGCATAATTCTCGTCCGTTGGTTTAATCCGATTAAAATGCATAGGAACCATTGATTGTTATTGTTGGAGTATAATGGGATATAGAGAAGACAAGTAGGGCATAGGTGGACCCCGTTGAGTGAAATTTAGTGTAGGATGAGATTTTGGGTTAACGAGGAATTATTCATGTGTATAAGAAATCATGCGTACATTTAATAAAAAGACCGAGACTCGTAAAGGAGTTAGACCAGAAATAAGGGAGTGTATGCCTACTGAAATTATACTTAGAATACTTCGAGAGAGAAGAAGTGAGTATGAAGTGAATTATAAATGAGAATAAAAATGACGTCTCCGTTATGCGAAATAATCGAGTAAAATGTATTAGTAATGGATAATTATAATTATGGTTCGTGAGCACACCTAATTTAGAAATGTGGATATTTATATCTATATGACTGTGTGATTGTGCATATATTATATATCTGCATAAAAATCATACTCGGGCTACTTGCTATCACGGGGGTTTTCATGCCAGGACGGTCTTATCTCAATTAGGACTTTATGGGGGATATTGACTCGTACCCTAGAACATAGGATTCCTTGGTACAGGCTATCTGATTGATATTCAGACGGCCCTAAGAGATGTGAGGAAATGTGCTGACCTCTTAGTGACTTGGAACTATGCTTCGCCTCCATTTGTATGCGTTTTATGTTAATACATGTCGAGAGTGATTCCGAACTAGTATTTCTCTTAATATGTGTGATACGGGGACTTGATAGCAGAGTATGCCAGCACCATCGATTTTATGCGGGGTGCCGATAGTATATATATTATATGAGTGGCTAATATATATATTTATACTTAAGTATGGGAACTTTCTACTGTGCATAAAAGTAGTTAAGTAGTGAGTAAATACTCCGACTTTATTATAAGTATTTGAGAATTTTGTGACAACACTGGGATATATAAAATAAGATATATATACGAGAGCTTAAATTTCAAAAATTAATTATCTTAGCCATCGCAGTTAGCGATATGAAAATTTATGGGAAGGTTAAGTTAAAATGAACTTTTTAGGTTAATAGTACGGTAAACATGCACACTAGATGAGAGGTGAGAATTTCTCAAGAGAGTGACGCATACTAACATGGTTATTACATTAACCAGTAAGCAGTTTAAATACTTGCTAAACTAAAATTTTAAACTATTTTACACTCGGGCTCTGACCCGTTTCCTGTTATTTCGTTTCTCTTGTATATATATATGTATATATTACAGGTGCCCAGCCACAGGGGCGTGATGCTTATATTCCTTGGATCGGATGCGATGAAGCTTATGTGGGAGTTGGAAGCCACTGCTTAGACGACCTCATTGTTGACTCCACTATTATTTTTAGTTCTTATTAGTTAGGGAATGTGTCGCCCATTTCTCTATTCAGTTTGGATTTTTGTCAGAGATTTTTGTTCCGTTATATTTTCTGTTTTGATACCTTTTGGGTTTTAACTATTGTCAGGATGGCCTTATTTGGAGTTTTAAACTGGTTTGGTTTATTTAGATGATTTAAATTTTTGTGTGCTATTATCCATCCTTAGTATTTATTAAATCTTAAACTGTTGGTTATTAAAAAGGTTTTCATATTTGGACTTAATAAAAATGGAAATAAGGTTCTAAATTGTTTTGACGCTTAGCTTAATTATTTAGGGTGTTAAATTGGTAATTTGATTTGCGACAGTGATGCTAAGAATGAACCAATCGTCCACCATGATTTTTAATTTAATAAAGGACTGATAAACCGGTATTTAATTAGGCGGGGTGTCATAGGTGGTATGAGAGCATCAGGTTCTAGTGTCTTTTAGGATCTGTACGTCTTCTTTCTCTTCCAACATAACATCCTTGATATAGAGCCCTATTTTTAGGACTATAATATTCTTGTATTTACGCTTACGTCTTCAGCTATTCGGGATTTGATAATAACTGTAGACTAATACAATTCTTTCTCATTTTAGATGCCTTCGATACGCAGACCTCGAGACAGGAATGCCCTGGCCGAGAAGCCAGCAACTCCGGCCAGAGAACGATGAACGCAACTGAGGTAGCCGCCATTGTTGCTCAGGCGGTGAATTCCGCATTAGCGGTAGTGCAGCAGGATCCACCCCAAATTCAGGCAGTGGCGCCAGTACGAGCATAACTTCCATCCGCATGGGAGAGGGTTAGGGATGCCTTTCAGAAAGCGCATCCCCCGGAGTTCTCAGGTAGTTCGGACATAGTAATCACCAGCCAATGGAAGATAGATATCCATAGACATATGCACATGTATGAGTGCACTGACGTGCAAAGGCATCTTTTGGCTTCCTTCAAGCTAGTGGGGGCCGCTTTGCAGTGGTGGGAGTCCACCACCACTTTGGAGGAGAGGGACAGCATCACGATTCAGTCATTCTGGGCAAGGTTTGACTACAAGTTCTTCCCATCCACCATGCAGACTGAGATGAGGCGAAAGCTACTGAATCTGAACCAGGAGAATATGAATATTTTCGAGTATGATGAGGAGTTCACTAGACTTCTCACTATAGTGCCAGATGAGTCAACCACAGAGGGGAAGAAAATAATGTTGTTTGTAGATGAATTGGACTGGAGGATCCGTCAGCACCTCATAGGAAATCTATCATTGAGTACCTACACTGATGTACTCAACGCTGCTTTGTTACACTGTCAGGATCATTGCTTCCATCTGTAGGGGATCAAAAGAGCAGGGGAGTCCAGCCAGCAGGACAGGAAGGGGGTAGTAAAACTGACAGGGTACCAATTACCCAGGGGAAGACCCGTCACAGTGAGCAGAGTTCCCATCAGGGGGACCTTGCCAAGCAGTTTTGATCAGGTGACTCTAGAGAGGGATTTCGGGGATTCAGGTAAGGCCAGTCTAATCATCATGGGAAATAAGGCCAATAACGTCAGCAGCAGGGACAACAGGGTCAACAACATTTCCAGCAGGGCCAGTGGTGGGGTGGTAACGGACAACAGGGCCATGGTCAGTAGGGGCAGAGGGGATGTAACTTCAGGGGTAGATGTTTTGGATGTGTCAAGAATGGCTATAGGTGCAAGGATTTCCCAAAGGGAGATAGGGCCCCACAGCAGCAAGGTGCCCGTAATGAGCCACAGAGGCCACTCTTTCTAGCCGTCCTCCCAGCACCAGCTCAGGCTCCAGCCTTACCCTCCATCCCAGTAACTCCAGTTCAGTAAGGGCAATTCCAGTACGGATGTGTCTACAACGTCCACCAGGCAACAACACCTCAGTCAACACCCGTGATTGAGGGTACATTTCCTATCCATGGTATTATGGGTCGAGTTTAATTTGATACTGGGCATCGCATTATTTTATAGCTACTCATTTTACAAAGGCCTTAGTATTATTAGACACAGCAGAGAGCACAATGACATGCATAGAATCACCACTAGGGAATGGGTCTTTGATTTTCTTTATATGCCGGGATATGGGAGTAGAGATTGGTAGCTTGATTTTACCAATTGACATGATTGTCTTAGAGATGCATGATCACGATGTTATTATTAGCATGGATTGGCTCGCTGCGTACAGAGTCATGATAGATTGTTTCGGTGGGAGTATCATCTTTGCCATTCTGGGGCAGGAGATGGTTTTGGTGGCGATGCAACTCCCAGAGGGGGGCTCTTTCACCCATTTATAATACATAGAGGAGGATGCCTCTAAGGAGGTCATGATTCCCTTAGATTCGATTCCATTCGTTTGTGAGTATTCCGATGTATTTCAGGAGATACTAGGCCTACCCCCCAGTCGAGAGATAGATTTCATCATAGACTTGATGTCGGGTACTCGACTGCTAGTACATGCATCGTACCGTATGGCTCCAACGGAAATTAGGCAGTTACGGGATCAGATAGAGCAGCTGTTATGTCAGGGCTTCATTCGTAGGAGGACCTAACCTTGGGGTGCTCCAGTGTTGTTTGTGAAGAAGAGAGACGGTTCACTGAAGTTATGTGTGGATTACCGGGAGCTGAATAAGGTCACGATATGAAGCAAATATCCGTTGCCTCGAATCGATGACCTGTTCGACTAGCTGAGGGGAGAAACCTTCTTTTCATAGATAGATTTGAGATCGGGATACCATCAGTTACGGATTAGGGAGCAGGATGTGTCAAAGACTGCTTTCTTGACAAGATATGGGTCCTATGAGTTCAGAGTCATGCGGTTTGGACTAACAAATGCTCCAGCCATATTCATGGACTTAATAAATCGAGTGTTCAGAGAGTTCTTGGATCAGTTGTCATCATTTTCATAGATGATATCCTGATACATTCACGCACTGAGGAGGAACATGCCAATCACTTGAGGTAGGTTAGACTCTACGAGAGCATCAACTGTATGCTAAGTATGAGAAGTGTGGATTCTGGTTACAGGAGGTATAGTTTTTGGGGCATGTTGTGTAGGAACTGGGAATATCGGTTAACTAGAGTAAAGTGTCGGCGGTAAGGGAGTGGGGACAGCCCACGACTCCAACGGAAGTGCATAGTTTCTTGGGGTTAGTCGGGTACTATAGGAGATTCATCCGAGATTTTTCAAAGATAGCGGGTCCATTGATGAATCTGACTCGCAAAGGAATTCTGTATGTTTGGGATGATTCTTGTTAATTAGCTTTTGACGAGCTGAAAGACAAGTTGACTTCGGTGCCAGTTCTTACCTTGCCTAAGCCGGGAGTAGAGTATCTGGTGTACACTGATGCTTCCTTACGGGGACTCAAGGGAGTACTTTAGCAGGAGGAGAAGGATATAGCTTTTGCATGCCGTAAGCTAAAGCTCCACGAAAGGAATTACCCCACCCATGACCTAGAGCTAGAAACCATCATTTTTGCATTGAGGATTTGGAGACATTACTTGTTGGGGGAGAAGTTTCACTTGTTCACAAACCACCAGTCACTGCATTAGTTGTTCACTCAGCGAGATCTGAATATACGTCAGCGCCGATGGTTGGAGTTTGTGAAAGACTACCAGTTCAAAATACAGTACTATCTGGGAAAGGCTAATGTGGTTTCTTTTCGTTAAGCCATAGATCGATGGGCGATGTAGAGGACGTCTGGAAAGCGAAGTGGAAAGAGTTGGGTCACCAGGACGCGGTAGCCTATTCCTTTGTATTTGCCATGACAGTCACACCAGAGATTGTTACGAGTGTGATACATGCACATTCAATGGATTCATTTTGTCAGGAACAAATTGTATGGCTTTTAACTGAAGGTGCTAAGTCCTACTCAATAAGTTCGAATGGAGGTTTGAGGTTTAATGGGAGATTGGTGGTTCCAGAGGGAGAAGACTTACGTTATGAAGTGATGATACAGTCTCATGGGT
This sequence comes from Sambucus nigra, assembly GCA_949130495.1. Lineage (NCBI taxonomy): Eukaryota > Viridiplantae > Streptophyta > Magnoliopsida > Dipsacales > Adoxaceae > Sambucus > Sambucus nigra. The sequence continues at coordinate 408,279,318 of OX422218.1, read as the reverse complement.
CTAGATTTGCGGTACATCCCGGAGGAGATAAGATGTACCAGGATATGAAGAGGCAATACTGGTGGAGTCGGATGAAGAAAGACATTACGAAGTTCGTGTTCAAGTGTTCTACCTGCCAGATGGTAAAGGTAGACCACCAGAGATCGTCATGGTTACTTCAGTCGTTGGAGATACCTACATGGAAGTGGGAGTGTATTTCCATGGACTTCATTACTGGGTTGCCTACATCACAGTGGGGTCATGACTCCATATGGGTTATAGTGGATCGGTTGACCAAGGTGGCTCATTTTGTTGCCAGTATGGATAGACTATACCACGGGCCAGTATGCACAGTTGTTCATTGCCAAGATTGTTAGGCTACATGGGGTGCTCCTGGATATTGTGTCTGATAGAGACAAGATTTTTATGTCGCGCTTCTGGGAGAGATTTTAGGCGGCCATGGGTATAGAGTTGAGATTGAGTTCAACTTATCACCCACAGACAGATGGACAAATAGGGTGTACCAATCAGATGTTGGAGGATATGCTACGCATGTGTGTTCTTGATTTTGGAGGAGGATGCGAGCCGTATCTTCCACTGGTGGAGTTTTCTTACAATAACTCCTATCAGTTCACGATCGGCATGGCTCCATTTGAGGCATTATATGGCAGGCCTTGTTGTTCTCCCTATTATTGGCTAGAGGTGGGGGACAACAAATTTCTTGGACCTGAGATGATTTAGAAAACTTCAGTTAGGATTGATCTCCGAGTCGCATTCGGGTAGCACAGGACAGACTGAAGAGCTACACTGGTGCGAAGCGGCTATTTTGAGATTTTATCATTGGGGACTAAATATTACTGCAGGTACCTCCTATGAGAGGAGTAATGAGGTTTGGAAAGAACGGGAAGTTGGCTCCGAGGTACGTGGGACCATTTTCCATTATCGAAAGGATTGGGCCAGTGACATACAGATTGGGGTTGCCAGAGCATTTGCACCGCATTCACGATGTGTTCCACATCTTGTCGTTGAGATGATATCTTCGGGATGACATGGACCATACTCACATCGCGATAGAGGAGATTGATTTACAGCCCGACAGCTCTTACGAGGAGAGACCAGTGGCTATCCTACACCATAGCGAGAGGAAATTGAGGTCAAAGGTAGTCCCACTTGTACGGGTCCAGTGGGAGCATCATAATATGGAGGAATCCACATGGGAGCGCGATGCAGATATGCGCGAGAGATACCGTGATTTATTCTTACCAGGTATGCCTTATTTTTTGAATTTCGAGACGAAATTCCGTTATTGAGGGGAAGTATGTAATACCCCGTATTTTTATGACTTTTAAATTTAGGGATTTATTAAATTAAATTGAGATATAAATTTAATATTAATCTGAAAATTATATTAAATATTTACTAGCGTGATGAGAGTTAGTAATTATTGGGAATTTTTTGATTATTATTAATGGATAAAATAATATGTATGATCAAATTTATTAAATTATCATGAGTGTATAATTTTATAATTGAGGAAATTAAATCGGAATGCACCTGTGTCGTATCGGGAGTTAATTATTATTATTAAGAGTGAATAAAATATAAATCACCCGTATGGTCATTTCGAGTGTGCCAATGTGTCCGGAAAGGCCGAGTTAGTCAAAATAATATATCCAGGGTTTTAGTTTGGGTCTCGGGGCGTTTTTAGGCTTAATTGGCATCCTAGGAGGGTATTTTAGACATTTTACATTTTTGGGTAATTAAACCCACGAATTTCATAAGGATAAATCAGCCTTTAGGAGATGCCTTCTAGGGTTAACAAACAGAAAATCAAATAACGGCCATTAGAGAAGGGGTTGGAGAGCTTTCCAAGCAACTCAAGGCCAATGACTCAACTGTTTACACCGCCACCACCACCAAAGCAGAGATCGCGTGGCAAGCAACGCAACCATACCACTTTCGTCCATAAATCAGAAACTCAAATTCCAGGCAAGTATCTATCTTGCTTCTCTTTTAGTTAATTGTCACACCATGTTGGATTAGGATGATTGGACCTATGTTTCATGGAATAACTCAAGGATTTAGAGGACCCAATCACAAGTTGTAGGGAAAATAAATAAACTCTGGACATCCCAATCATATGTAGAGGATTACACACAAAATTTGATTAATTTAGAAGTGATAAATCTGGGAAAAGACACAGAATAATGGAAGTTTAGAGGAAAATTAGGGTTCTTGATAATTAAAATAAATTAGCCCATTAATTCAATTCCATTGTTAGATTTATACATGTTTCACATAGGAAATCTTGCATATATGTATATAGAACTTGTGGTAATGTTATTTGAGAATTTGGGAGCTGTTAATGACGTTTTTGGAGAAATTGGAAGATGAAACCTGTAGGTTTTAATGGCAGTTTTTGGGCAAGAACTTCTTGATCGATCGATCGACGATCAATCGATCGACCCCTTTCCTCGATCGATCGACCCCTCCTGGAAAACTGCATAATTCTCGTCCGTTGGATTAATCCGGTTAAAATTCATAGGAACCCTTGATTGTTGTGCATATATTATATATCTGTATAAAAATCATACTTGGCCTACTTTCTATCACGGGGGTTTTTGAGCCGGGACGGTCTTATCTCGATTGGGCCTTTATGGGGGATATTAATTCGTACCCTAGAACATACGATTCCTTGGGATAGGCTATCTGATTGATAGTTAGACGGTCCTAATAGATGTGAGGGTATGTGCTGACCTCTTAATCACTTGGAACTATGCTTAACCTCCATTTGTATGTGTTTTATGTTAATACAGTTCGAGAGTGATTCCGAACTAGTATTTCCCTTAATATGTGTGATACGGGGACTTGATAGCAGAGTATTCCAACACCATAGATTTTATGCGGGGTGCCGATAGTATATATATTATATGAGTGGCTAATATATATATTTATACTTAAGTATGGGAACTTTCTACTGTGCATAAAAGTAGTAAAGTAATGAGTAAATACTTTGACTTTATTATAGGTATTTGAGAATTTTGTGACAACACTGGGATATATAAAATAAGATATATATATGAGAGATTAAATTTTAGAAATTAATTATCTTAGCCATCGTAGTTAGCGGCATGAATATTTATGGGAAGGTTAAGTTAAAATGAACTTTTGAGGTTAATAGTATGGTAGACGTGCACACTAAATGAGAGGTGAGAATTTCTCAAGAGAGTGACGCGTACTAACATGGTTGTTACATTATCCGGTAAGCATTTTAAATACTTGCTAAACTAAAATTTTAAACTATTTTACACTCGGGCTCTGACCCATTTCCTGTTATTTCCTTTCTCTTGTATATATATGTATATATTACAGGTACCCATCCATAGGGGTGTCATGCTTAGATTCCTTGGATCGGATGCACTGCAGTTTATGTGGGAGTTGCAGGCCACTGCTTAGACAACCTCATTGTTGACTCCACTCTTATTTTTAATTCTTATTAGTTAGGTCATGTGTCGCCCGTTTCTCTATTCAGTTTGGATTTTTGTCAGAGATTTATGTTCCTTTATATTTTCAGTATTTGGTACCTTTTGGGTTTTAACTATTGTTAGGATGGTTTCATTTATAGTTTTAAACTAGTTTGGTTTATTTACATGATTTAAATTTTTATGTGCTATTATCCATCCTTATTATTTATGAAATCTTAAACTGTTGGTTATTAAAAAGTTTTTCATATTTGGACTTAATAAAAATGGAAATAAGGTTCTAAATTTTTTTGACACTTAGCTTAATTATTTAGGGTGTTAAATTGGAAATTTGATTTGCGACAGTGATGCTAAGAATGAACCAACCGTCCACCTTGATTTTTAATTTAATAAAGGACTGATCACCCGGTAATTAATTAGGCGGAGTGTCACACATTAACTTTATGTCTTCACCATAATCCAAAAGGATACTCTACCGCTAATACCGCTGCCTTATTCTAATTGCCCATAATTAGGAACATCTCTCTTTTAAGTAATTTCTCAATTACCTAGATTCTTTATAACAACTTGGAGTTCCTGAGTCTAAATACCAGGTTACCATAGGCCGGACCATAAATCATGAATATTATTTTAAAAAATAAATCATTTCCATGTTTTTTTCCCTGTAAAGCAATGAAGAACCGAACACATTGCTATAAATGTTCTGACTACTTATATTGATAATACATGCGTTTCGGTTATTTCATTACTACCGGGAAATATGAACCTTCCTTGACTCAAATCATTGTACCTGAGACATAGCCTTATACTCCTACCTTCCTTTCACTAAGTAAGTAAAGATCCTCTTAAACAACCAACACCCTTTGTCTACTGATGATTATCCTTTCTAGGTTAAGAAATGGTATGGGGTTTCTACACCATGAATAATTTAAAGAATTCTTTGTTCAACCGATGATTAAATCATTCTATGAACACGATTCCCGCTTGAGTGTCATCAACCAATCATAGGTGTCTACAAATTCTCATCAATGAATTATTTAAAATCAAAGATGCACATATAGGACTTCCTAATGGGTGGACCGAAGACATGTAACATTTAATTGAAAATAATAATCATATATTTTAAAATTCCATTATTTCTCAATTAAAATCATTTGATGGGGGGACAAATAAAGCTAACACGAGGAATAAATCGTATCACAATTTCAAAATATTGATACGAATTCCGGGTTAAATTAGTTTATTAGCCCCATATGTTTGGACGATGTCCCGTTACATTTTCAGTCCTTGAAACGTATTCCACTTAAAACTCTAAGAGTAATAACTAGTGAGAAAATGTTGAATTCATTTTGATATCTTAGAATCATCAAATAGAAATAATTAATTTCTAATTAAAACACGAGAATTACATAACTAAATTTTAAAGTGGCCCTCGATCGCGAATTTTAAAATTAATCTTGCGGAACATCCTAGTTCCCTTATGATGTGAGATTTCTTAATTAGATCTTAAATCACACCACCTTGAATAATACAAACTTTGATCTTTCATTATATTACAAGACAGTTCAAGAGCTTCTCTCTAATATAATGAATAGTTGATGACTTTTGGTCCCACTCCGAATGATAGTGCCTCTGATGGGAAGGATATCAAAAGTTGTGTTTAAGTGTATACCGTCGGTTTATTTATTGAAATCAAACCCTTTCGTGTAGAACTTCCTCAATGGGAGGACTAAATTCATTCACGTTAAATTTTAATAAACTCTCACTTAAGAATTTTAAAATTTCCATAATACCGTGATTAAAACCATCCGATGGGGGCCCGATCAAGCGGACATGAGGAATTAATTGCATCATAATTTTAAAATGTCAATGGAGAACGAAGGGTTTATGTGAGTTCCCTTTCACACTTAGTACATAAAAACTTGAGGATTTTTAAATCCTATTCATTAAATTGTTAAAGATCGAATATAAATCCTTGCTAATTTCTAATATACTTGTACAAATTAAATTATCTGCTCTCATTATTTTAACTGTCCAAAAAAAAAAGAAATTTAAAATTAAAATAAAACCCAAATATCACATTTAATTTGTACCTTTAAATTAATTACCCTGATTTAATTCAATTTAGAAAAGAATAAATAAAATGAATTTTCCCCAAAAATGATCTAGACCCGTCTCAAAATTAATCCATGTTGTCTATAAAATGAGTGTTTCTAATTAATCAAATTAGCACACCAAATTATGCAACATTATAATAAAGAGACATTCATGCAAATATAAATAAATAAATGCATAAAAATAAAGGATAAAAATGGCCCTTGCCATCATGGGTAAAATTTCTTCGTGAAGTAAAACTCTTCAGGCATAAGAATCATTGTTGTAGAAGACTTCCTTTCGCCATAGAGTCCCACTTGAAGTAGACTTCATCACAACCTTGAGTTTTTAATGATATTTACTTCTAAACAAAATTCTTTACATATTTTAGGAATGATTGGAATGAAGAATCAGAGCAAGAACCATCAAAACAACATCTATATTCTCCAAAAACTTGATCTGCCCAGGGGCTTGATCGATAGGTCTCCTAGGGTCGATCAATTGGACCTGTTGGGGGTAGCCTTATTCTTCCTCTCCATATTCCATGAAAAAATCTTCATAACTAGTTCAAAACTTCACAAAACTGCATAAAAAATTTACCCAACACCCAAACCCATGTAAAAATATGATTTTAATTATAAAGAAACATTACAACCCTAATCCATTACCTCCAAATATAATGATAGTTAAATAATTACAAAAACCAATTTATTATGACCATATCAAATCTAGGAGGGAAAAATAACTATGGATAAACCACCAAAGGGTCCAATCACACAAAATAAACATTTGTGACCATGATGGAAGGCTTATTGACACACCCCAACCCAGTTACTTATAATTAAGTTTTAAAGTCAAAGTGAGTCAAACCATGATTAATTTAACCAAACCATAAATAAGAGTTTTAATTTCAGAGTCATCATTGTAAATCCATATAACTGAAAACCTTTTTACAACATCAGAGTAGTCATACTTATACAAACTTGCTTGAAGGATAATTTAACTTAATTACATCCTTTACATTTAAACAAAATCTTTGTTTCTCCCATTCCTGGCTAACCCAGCCCGACTTCCTAGATTTGGCAGTGACATCGCGTTACCTGAAAAATTGTGAACATAGGAACCGTGAGCAAAATAGCCCAGTGAATGCATCACTACTATACTACTGCATGAATTTAAATGCAATAAATCATGTCCATATACTTATGTATTAACTTATCCGGCTCATTCATAATGAATGACCAACTTTTTCGAATCATGATACACATATCCTGTCTATATAGACAATTCTCCCCCATTCCTAGTCGAGGAGTAACCCCTTGTCATTAATAGACAAATCTCCCCCATTCCTGGTCGAGGAGTAACCCCTCATTTCGGTAAACCTAAATGAACAATTTCATATTCATTATATTATGTTCATATCAATAACACGATACAAATATCTCTTTCCAATGAGTACACTCACCTTGGTTGACAACTATGTATTCACGTTTCCTTCGGTGGAGTTGAACTGGGTTGATTAGACCTTACACCTGTCAATCCAACTAAATTAGTACTGAACCTCAATCATAAATATTATCCTAACATAATTATGTAACTTTCCATGACTATACATCAGCAATATAATTCCAATTAAGTCACATTTCATAAAACATAGGTAAAGGCAAAATAATGATATACATGTTGATAAAGTTACAGACATTCAACCGTAGGAAATACCTTATAATTAATTTATAACCAAAGTCAAGTAAACAAGAAATTATACTTCTCAATGTATATATATATGAAACATGTGCCCAAAATACTCTACGGAAAGAGGAGATAACCATATTCTTTCATGGGATATCCGGTATGGCCTCAAATTACTGCCCTCTATAATCAACCATCCTATATTCCCAAATCGTGTAAATACAGGGGTCCAACCTTATCAATATGAAAACATATATGAATATACTTTCCAGTACAAGTGACGGTGTAATTTTTCAAGCTTCCTAGAGCAAGTTATGGCCATTTCTTTACAGCACAAGAAATCTGGCCTACAAGCTCCTCTATTGTTCCTTCAATTTCCAAGAATTTTCATAATTTTTATCCAGCATAACTTTCCATGATTTTCAACCCATTTTCAGTACACATACTGTTTAGTACATAATTAAAGTTTCATAATTGTTTGACTTCATTTGCTATCACAAAAGCTTGACTAAACTCAGGGCATACCGAAATGAAGTATAAAAATAGAAACCATGTACCAACTTGAAATCATCATTACGGCCTAACCACAAGTAGATAAATTCTAATTTTCAGATATGATATGAATATATGAGTATAATTTCATATCCAATTGGAATTTCTCAATTACAGTAAGCACACAAAGAGCTATGCAAGTTTGAATACAAGGGGGTTCAATACAAAGCAATTTTTAAGCGTTTATGCATTCAACTTAACTTAAACTTGCATATATTCATACATATGCACCCAAGCATGAAAGGTCAATAAACATATCAAGGATTTATATCATATAAATCATAAATATATGAAAAATAACAAGATTTGCAGTTAAGATTACCTTCGGTACGTTTACGTAATATCTACGGATTTTTCTACACTTTTTCTCCTCACTTTTCTTCCTAAACTTCTACCTTCTCCTTCCTCAAGCTAACAACACTCTTCAAACTGAACCTAGGGTTTGTTTTGCTGAAGAAATATGTTAGAGGGAGAGTTTTAAGTCGGCCAAGGCTGCCTCCCAAGCCAACCAATCAAATTAAACCATTTGGTTTAATAAAAGACAATTTACTACTTAGAGGGAATTGACAGATTTGCCCCTTGTTCGTAATTTTGCCCTAACTTGTTACTCGCACATACGTTTGATGCGCCGTTTGTTTTGTTAAAACCCTAAATCACATGTATACAACTATCTAGTTTTTACCTCAAGTCAAATGTAATGTGATAAGGGTCAAAACTAGTCTCTGACAGGGACATTTCTACCGAAAACAACAAAATTTTGTGTTCGTAAATAATTCGACCTTTCATGATTTATGAAAGTATGATTATAATAAACATAATCAGTTAACATTAGATATACTAATAACACATTATTCATATTACATAAGATAATCATGATTTAAATATAATTTATCATAATTATATTCGGTTTGTCACACTTATAACATTGAATCTCTACAAAACCATGTTAGTACGATGCCATACACAAATATGTATAGTCATACAACATGCTAAAACTAGGGTTTCTTGGTGGAAAACATGGACTTTTTCAATACACGATCAATCTCAATCGGGGTTGGGATACCAATTATTGGAAAAATAACTTGGGATTGACATTTAAGTGATGAAAAATTTCATCCCTAAATACCTTTGATTAATCACCCATTGAAAAGAAAACAAGAACTAGGTTTGAAGATTAATTCTAGGGTCAAGAACACATACCATTGAAAATATTGTTGTGATTCGTATGGGGAGAGAAATGTAGATGATGATAAAATCCTTGCTGTCCTGCAAGGAATCCGAAAAACCTTCATTATTCCTTCTGTATGCTAGGATCTTCTAGGTTACGATTCTTCCCAAAGTCAAGCAGGTGAGTGGACACTTTTTGAGATGAAAACATTCCTTATGAGTGAGATATGGTGGTATCTCCCTAGTCCACTTCACAAAAATATGAATAGTAATTTCTCTCACACCTCTCAAACCCTAATGATGCATAATTATGATTAAAACTACTCCCCACACCTTTATATACAAGTACAAAAGGTGGGCTTAGGCCAAACTATTTTTTTTAGAGTATGGGCCTGACTAATTAGGTATATGCAGTACACCTGGGATCCAAGAAAAATAATTAAATTTTCTCAAAATAAATATTCAAAATTTCAATTACAATTACCGTAATTATTTCCTTTCCTTATTTAATTATTAATTAATTCCAATAATAATAACGACTGCATTCCAATTTAATTATACCAGAAATTGCTTAGATATAATGGATTCTTATTTGAAATTACGATGCGTAATATAATTCCCCCTATCAAGTGTATGATACCCTCTTAGTCAAATTAATTTACTATTAATTGATTTTAACCAACATCTAATCAATTTTCTTGATCCTTAAACTTAACTTATTTTCTACTCCGCTAGGATTATAAAATAATCTACTAGCCGAGTTTTACTTAGTGGAAGCAAAACTTATAAGAATATGAAAGGGGAGTCATAATCCACGGTATCCCCTAGATGTGGATTCCTCTGAATTATGATCTCATACCTACTCACAAAACTATCACGTAATATACAAAGATAATTTTATCCAATATAAACCATGTCGCACCCATAACAATTAAAGTGACATTTATTAAAGCATTCCAATCCTTATAATTATCAATATTAAGAATCTATGCACCCTTTACAAATAGTGTGAGATTTTTTTAGTCTAATCAAGACATCCCTTAGACTCAAATCTCATGGTCTCCTCTATTCAATACATTCCTGGGATGTACCGATTACCAACCCCTGTCGAGGTATCGAACAAGTTCTAGAACCATTAAACAGGTTCTCCTAGTTTGAGATAAAGTACTAGGATTGCATCGCACCCATTCCAATAGGATTTTAACTGTCTATCTAGGTTACGCACATTTCAATAGTGCTAGAACCAAAATCCTTATCTCCTAGTGATCAACCCGAAGACAACTCACCAGACTTCCTATGGAGATCTATTGACCGATGTCTATAATATATTTAAACAAAAAATAAGGCATTCTCATTACCATAATTATTATTTCAATATGAATTGACACACCTTTACTCAAAAAGTTAATCGTTGTACATGGTTTTAATAACAAAACCCCAATAATTCACTCCACTAAACTTGCATGTGTTGACTGGTTTGCCGTCTGATCCATTTCCAGAGATGATCCCACCCCATATTTGACTAGCAGTGGAGGGTGTTCATGAAGCGATATGATTCATCCCTGCTCTAAGATATTTTCATTTTCCACTTTCGATGCCTATATGTGGACACACTTGAGGTGTTAAAGGACTCATGAGACTCGAATTCGTTAGTTCACACAAACCTTCCTGCTTTTCATGCTCGGCCACACCATCTACTTATCCCAAGCCGAGGTGGTCCATAATGTTTTCTCTTACCTCCTTAATACTTCGGTTGTATCCATCACTGGTGTAGTTTATCTTTATGGATTCTATATGCTAGTATGCGTGACTTTTTTAGTTAGGTGACTAAGAGTCCCGTCAGTTACGTGGTAGGTTGGGAGGTACACTATTTTCATATTTTGTATTTTCCATTTTATTTTCATATAATAACTCTCGAGTTCTATTCTGGGCTTGTTGTTTCATTACTAAGGGGTCTTGTGGTTGTTGTGCTAGAATTTTCCTTCTCAAATCTGGATAAGCAATTATGTTATTTAATTTTGAAAAAGGGATGGGTTGGTTGAAGATCACATTGCTATATGGTAGTAGCAATATCATAACAGATTAAGGTGTGAAGTCTACCAATGGGGTTACGACTTAAAGCGTTTGCTACAACGTTGCCTTTTTTCGGGTGGTAGTTTAACTTAAACTTAATATCTTCCAAAATTTCCATCCAACGTCTTTGTCTTAAATTCAAATCATTCCAAGTGAAAATGTATTTTAAGCTTTTAGGATCTGAGAAGGTGTGAAATTCATCACTGTATGGAAATTAACCCCATATCTTTAAGGAAAAGACCACATCTGCTAACTTAAGATCATACACAAGATAATTACATTCATGAATTTTGAGTTGTCGAGATCCATACTCCACTACTTGTTATTTTTGCTTCAAAATATAGCCTAGACCTCGTAATGAGGCATTGGTGTATACATCATAACTTACATTACTAGAAGGAATAGTTAGTATATGGGCAATAGTTAATTTGTCCTCTAAAATTTGGAATTCTTGTTCACACTCGATAGTCCATACAATTGGTACTTCATTCATAGTTAGCTTTAATAATGGGAGAGTGATTCAGGAAAATCCATCTATGAAGCGACGATATTAACTTGCGAATTCGAGAAGACTCTTTATCTCGGTGATATCAGTGGGGTTCTTCTATTCCAAAATGGATGCAATTTTAACTGGATCGACTTGGATTCTATTTTCATAAATCATGTCCTAGGAGTTTTTCTTCTTTTATTGAGAAGTCACACTTTCTTTTTGAGGTATACGGTCTATGGTTCCTCAACGTGCCTAATATAGTTTCTAAGTACCGGGAATGCTCCACATAACTGTGGGAATAAATGAGGATTCCTTCAATGAATATGATAACAAAATGATTAAGGAAAGGCCTAAAGATTCGATGCATAAGATCCATAAAAGCTGTAGGGGCATTGGTTAATCCAAAACACATTACAACAAATTTGAAATGTCCATAATGATTTCAACAACAGTCTTTGGAATGTCTTTTTATTAATCATAATTAATGGTAACCAGATTTTAAATCAATCTTGGAAAATACTCTCGCACCTCTAAGTTGATCAAATAAGTATCCAATTCTAGGTAGATGATACCTATTCTTAATTGTCACTGAATTCAACTAACGATAATTTATGCATAGTCTAAAAGTTCCATCATTATTCTTTACAAATAAGTTAGGTACTCCCCAAGGAGATTTACTAAGGTGAATAAAAACTTTTTCGAGTGATCATCCAGTTGGGTATGAAGTTTACAGAATTACAAAGGAGCCATTCGATACGAAGGTATCGAAATAGGAGAAGTATTATGGTAAAGATTGATGGTAAACTCAATTTCTTGGGGAGCGGGTATACCTATTAATTCTTTTGGGAAAACATAATCAAATTGTTACAAAATTCTAAGAATTAAAAAACAAGAGGAATGTTGGATTTGTGATACTAAAGGTTTGGAATGACCAGTTCCCTGAAATATAAAAGAATAATTCTCTTGGTCTCGTAAATATATTCTCTTTGAATGGAGTCAATATAAGCATGATGTTTTGACAATACATCCATTCTAATAATGACATAAAATCCGTGTAAATCTAGGATTATTAGGTTCATAAAGAACGTACCTAAACCTAGATGAATTTTAGAATTATCATATCCTTGGGTAGGTGTATTAATTTAACCAATAGGTAATTCTATTTCCAAAAGAATATTTAAATATGCACGTAGAATTGGTAAACCTTATCTAGTTTAAGGCTAATGAATGAATGAGTTGAACTAGAATCAAATAAAATATGAGTGGCAAAATTATGAAAGAATATTGTACCTTTTACTACCTCATGTGAATTCCCTGCAGGCAATATGGAACAATTCTTTCCACAATGGGGGAATAGTTAATGTTTCCTGATGTTATTAGGACTATGTGTGTTTTGGAAAGGAGGGGTTGCTCAAATTTTCGAGGGATTAATTGTTTAATGTTGAATTATAGAGGGGTTCAATTTAGGGCATTGGGGTGAATTTGTCCTAATTCCTATCATTCGTGACACCGAATTAAGGGATAGGTGGTACTATGGAGTATTTGGGAATAAACTTTCCCAATGGTATTGGGGTAAGGTCTTGGTCGAGGTCGAGGTAAAGTTATAATAATGTGATTGCTCATGTTAATAGGGTGAGGTGAGAGCAGATATCCTCCTAATGGGGAATTTCATTCCACAATGGAAGGGACTTCAATGAGTTGAAAAAATTCTCAAATTTTCAAAGGGATAACGAATTTTTTTGTCCTTGGGTGTGATCCTCTTTCAAGATGCTTACACTTCTTTATCGCAGTATAAACATACTCGACTGCATAATAGGATATTTTCGTAAACATGGCTTCATACTGGCCACATACATATTGGTTTGTTGTAATATCAAGAAATCTACTATCAACTTGTCTCTTTTGTTTTTGAAAAAGTACTTTTTATATAAAAATTTTCCAATTGTTCCGAGGTCAGAGGTGTTATATTGTGACTTCGGGCTATAGCTTCCCACCAGAAATCGGTTTCACTTCAAACATGTAGGATGATAAAATTACTAAAACATTTGCAATGATTTTGACCCCATTGAATATTTTTGTGATTTGGCGCATCCACTTTTCATTTTCATTGATTCTTAAATTTCCAAGAAATGGAGGGATCATTTTCTTAGAAATTCGTTAAGAGCATTCCTTCGACGTGTTTCAGATGAAGTTTTTCTGGAACTGGGTAATACCTCCTGATTTTGAGCTAAATATGTTAGCTCTTGAAGGCATTTTATAATTACTTCAGTGTGGGTTTGTTTAGTTTGAGTTTCGGTGGAAGGAGTTCGAGTGCTAATAATCCTAGAATATAATATAACAATTTCATAATAATATGCGTAAGAATAATTCTAAAAAGAGCACATAAAAACAACTTTGGGTATATTGTATATGAAAGTTACCATAGTATTTAACAATACAACCTACATATTCTGGATTCATGTAAAGCCTTCGACCAGTCATCCTTCTAATTACTAGTCTAGTCACAATATCTATAATTACTTTATTCACTATTTTATAACTAGGAGGTGAAAGTCCTTAGATTTTCTTCCTAATTTCGGAGATGCTATGTCTGTCTCAAACGGATCGGTGTAAAGAATGACATTAAAATTTGGTGTGGAGGTGTTATCATCGATAAATACATTAGAAGATTTTGAGGAAATAAGATAAGTTCACCATTTGAAGTAGCCTCAGGGTGAAGTGGAAGAGGCAGCTGAGTATAGGCCAAAGTAAGATTGATAGCTTCCCGTAGGATAATTAGATCATCGACATACTCACGCATCTTTTGCTTTACTTGAGCCTCTCTAGAAACGTGATTAGTTAATACTAGTTGTTTCACGGCGCTGCTGGAATTTAGCGAGTCCTCATCTACTTCCCTAATCATGGTACTAAGTCTTATAAAAGCTTCTTCTTGGACCATAGTTTCCCACCGACTATTGGGCATTATATCTAAACTGACAAGTAGAGAATCCTAAGTATTCATGCTATAAAATAGATTCATTATATAATAAAGGTAAATAAGTTATGGATAATGTTAAATAACTAATATGCTATGTGAAAGTTTTTCTATATAGGGATCTAACTGGGCATATTTTTAGGAACACGCTCTGATACCAACTTGTCATACCTATTTTTGGTATGAATGTACAAGATTGTAAAAAAAGCAATGAATTAAAGTTAACGCAAAAAAAACTTTATTCACGAGGTATATTCACACATTTATTGTACTACCATCATTGGGGTGAAATACTAAAATTACATATTATTTCGAAAACTTGAAAACAATGTAGGTTATTGAAAACTGCCGCTCCTTGCTCCCATTTTCTTTAATCTCCCTCCATATAGTTATATAAGAAAACACGTGGTCAGTGTGTATCACAAAAAGGGAGGGGGATTTATCCTCTTTTTCTAGGAACATATGAAGAAAAAAGGAATTATCAAATATGCTAAGAAAATCTTACCAATTCTATAACAAATTATATGTAGATAGAAGCTTGGAGTGTGTATAGAGTAATTGTTTCCTACAAAGCACATGTATAATTTCTATAACAAGAAAGTCAAGGAATCTAAACTGATAATACTATACTTACCACCTTATTAATTGGAATACGAATAATGAAGAGTAATTAATATAACCATAAGTTAATATCAACCCAATTTTTTTGGAGAAAAGTAACAGCTAGGCACGCAATTAAAATGAAACTCATACGTATGTACCGATAAAACTAGGCTCTCAAACATTTGAGACCTTAGGCCAAGTAGAAGAATTCTATGGGATAACACGACAGTTTACTCACTAGTTAATACTGATGCTTCTGCAAGAATGATATGCACAAAGATGCACGTTGAACTGATTTAATCCTTACAATGATTTCATGACATAAATAATTCGATAAGAGGGGTCCAAATTGATCCATAAGTAAATGTGACAAGTGTATAACAACACAAATATTATGGTAGTATTATAACATACACATAATAGTACAAGTTTAGGCTAACATAGTGTGATATTAATAACAGTGTAACAAAGGTGCTGGAAATTTTTATTAAAAGGGTAAAGCCTACTTGTATGTTGAGTATAGCGGGCTTAGTTAGGATTTAAGTTAAGACCAGGAGGATCTGGTACTTGATTGTCTGTACATAAACATTTTTGTGAGAAGATGTAATTGATAATAATGACTGTTAGGAAAACAAATGGGAAAAACAGTGTTTATAAAAGTTTAGGGGCTAATTGGTAATTATTTTAGGGCTTTAAAATATAAGGCTTAACGTCCAATTTGAAAGCTAGTACATATACCATTTGATTAAAAACTTATCAAGGTATATGTTGAAAGGACGTGTTTTTATAAATGTCCGGGTTAGTATCTAGGCATTTCAGTTTTATCCTAGATCTTAGCATATATGTCACATACCGCTATAGTCAACTACAACTTCAGTCGACTCGTCACAACACGATCATATCTTAACGGCCTCAATCCGAATTCTCTATTTCATGTTCCCATCATCATCATCAATATTGTACGTCGTGATCATTACCTACATCATGGGTTCGTGGTATTATTTTTTTGGATTCATAAGTCCTCTCATACAGGAACAAAAAGAAAGAAAAATCCAAATCGATCCGAAGATGGAGATAATCGAACCGATCCGGGTGGCATTTTTATAGAGAAAATGTCTTCTGATCGTACCGATCCGGAGATGAAGATAAATGAATCGATCCGGTTGGTAATTTTATACAGGAAAAGTAATCTTTCTCGACTGATCCGTTTAAGAAGAAAATCGAATAGATCCGGATGATTGAACCGATCCGATGATCCATTTCAGACCGGTCTGACGGGCTCAAAAAAATCCAGCGCACCAGATTTTGTTTGCCTCTATAAATTCCCAATTCGGAGATGTTTTTATTTAAGACTTCGAGGGAACACTTTATTGAACAAATACATCAATTCTTAATATGTTTCAAACAGAAACACTTTGAGATTCACAAACACCCAGAATCATATGTGCGAATCATTTTAATCCCAGTCATACCCATTCGTGGAGCATCTTGCGTCGAGAACAGGGTTCTCTACACTCCTGAACTTGGAGCGTCTTGAGGGAGCTCTTGCTGACGATAACGAACCGGTTCCCAAGGGTCTTCACTTATAAAACTATATTTCTTTATGTATGTAAGTGTTTACAAACCATATTGAAATAAAAAGGTTTTGCCCCTTTGGGGGATTTTTCCTAATTTGTTATGTGTGATTGATCCTTGCTTGATGTGAATATGTTGAATGTCTAATCAATAACCTTTAGATGCATGACTTTGGTGTGTGTTTAAATCTGGATATTTAAAAATTGGATTTAATTAAATTAGTTTCTCCGGTAGAACAAAAACCGCACTCTCAAATTGGTATCAGAGCCAATTACACAATTTGAATGTGTAATTTTCCGCAAAGTTTTTTTTGTATATCAATTCTTTAAACATTGATTTCTTGAAAAGACTGTTGGAATCACTAGTAGGTCCCCAATTTTAAAATCAAAAACCTTTTTATACTTTAAAATCAATTTCCTTGTTAAATATATACGCGGAAGTGTAAATGATGGTTCAATAAAAACAAATTTTAATTTACTTCAAATTAAAATTAAACCAAATGAAATAAAATTAAATACACACACAATTTAGATTTCACTTAAACCATATTAATTAATCCAAGTCCTATAAAATTTGCCTAAGTCATATTTTGCAATTTTATCAAGTTAGGCCAAACCAATTTTAACAATTAAATTAAATGACTTGAATTAAATTAACATAAACATTACCCAATATTAATTTGCACCAAATTAAACAAGTAGTGATTAAATTAAACCAATTTTATCTTTTTACCTATGCATGCGTTCTAGGTGATTTTGCAAATGATAAAATAAATAATTAATCCACTACGCCGGGATGTACGAGGAAAAACCCACAACGGGAAAAAAACTCGGACGACCCTAGCCTCAAATCCACTAAGTATGGAATTTAAAAATATAAGGAAGATGACTTACAACACTCGACTCGATCCCTTTCAAGCCTCGACGCATCTTCTTGTATCAACCTCTTCTTAGCGAATAACCACGGAACTCCACCGCAGTCTCGGAATTCACTGATCGGACTTTATATGGTCACTGTCACCTGAACTAGGAGCCTTTCTCCAAGTGGGTAAATCAACTAAAACCTCTTCTTCTTTGTGGGATGTAGAAGAAAACCCAAACGTCTCTTCTAAAATAGTAGAGATGAAAAACCGGTGCCAAAACTCCAAGCAAAGTATATATATATGGAACTTGGATTAAACAAACAATTGGGTGTAAACTAGAGTGTCAAATGAATTTTATTTTCTTTGAAAGATGAACACTCAAAACCATGAACATTTCTTGGGAAAATTTTTCTCTCAAAAACTCTCTCTAGAAGTTAGAATGGAATGAAAAGTTAAGTTAGAAAAGTCCATTTTCGCACTTAATAAATTTGCTAAAAAGTTAGTGGGAAAAACAAGTGGGAAGGTGGGTCAAAACTTCTTAAAACTTGTTCGAAAGACATTTTCGTTTGATTAAAATCTTCTTTCGAATGAGGCTTCTAATGAAGTTCCAGTGTGAACTCGTTAGATATCTCGTTGGAAATCTCGTTCGAATGGCATTTCAAACGAAGTTCCAGTGGCCAATATGGGAACTCGTTGGCAAACTAGTTCGAACGACAATGTGGTTCGAATGACAAACTCGTTGGAACGAAACTTAGAACGAACTTCCAAAAAGTTTGAAATATTCTATTTTTATCCTAGAAACTTTATAAACTAATTTTAAAGTTTTATTAAAATCTTTCTGAAAATAAACAACAGTTTTAAATAAACATACACCCAATATAAAATGTTCCAAGCTCCTATATATATAATCAAAATTCATTCATACCTTAGGAGAAATGGAAGTGTGTTGATGACATACAAACGAGGCACATTAAACTCAGCAATTTGATGAAGCTTTATCCTCTTGGCCGCTATGTCTTCAACAAACTCATCATAGGCTTGAAATAGGATCAATTAACTCTATCCTATGACTCAAACATTTTTGTCCGGAATTGAGCCAAAACTACAAGGACTCAATTGGAAAGTTGTGTCCTTACAAATCTCCCCCTTTGGCTATTCCGGGACAAAAACCAAAAAAAAATCCTAAAGGGTCGTCAAGCTCTACTAGACTGACAAAAAGTCCCTCCCAAAATAAAAATACAATGCCTGACTCAAACAACCTATGGATCACAATCTTTGCCGGTGAAAGTTGCCACCTATAATATAATACCTGCACACTTAAGCAAACACATTACACGCATAGAGAATATCAAAATATTTAATGCAAATAAATAAGTGCTCCCCCTAAATTAATTCTCTCCCTTAATCAACAATGATCAACTTAGAAAGATGTCTCCCCCCTAAGATAAATCTCCCTCAACTAAGATATGATAAATAATAGGATTAGATACCATTTCTCCCCTATCATTCTCCCCCTTTTTGTTCAGGAATAGACAAAGGCTAAAGAAATAAAAACATTAACTTTTCTCCCCTAATTAAAGCATATTACCCTTAAAATAAACAAGGGATAAATAAAATGGGATAACAAGGTAAACATGAAAATGTGCAAAAGTGATGAGAACATTAAAGCATATGGGCAACAAAAGACATAACTAATCCAACAATTAATAATGGATACAAACTAGGATGCAAGAAACAGATACCAATATGATACATAAGTATTAAGCATGTGATATTAACAAAGAATGCAACAATATGGATACCAATTATGAATGAAAACATATATGGACTAGAAAGCAAGGCAAGGACTAAAAAAAATATCAAATATATATATACATAAGATATACCTAATAGACGCGAGTACACATATATAGATATAAACACACAAATGACACAAAATACGATAAGCTTTTCACATTCGTATGGAAAAAATGTGTCATATGGAAACGAAAGTGTTGGGGTGTGAACTAGAAACAATTAAATTTAGACCCAATCACTTAAAACATGTTCACGGAGTTCTCAATTGATTGCAAACTTCATCACATTTGAATATAACCTCATGTGACAATATAGATTGAACTCAATGAACAAACATACACAATGAATACAAGCCTAGCATGTTGATGATTCTACAAACCAATAGAGTCATGATATTGAAAGCTCAACTAGGATAAACGGACATTGTGAAAACCGTTGATATACCATCCAATCTCCCTAAATAAGCACTTATTTAAATTTTGAATGAATATATCAATCAAACATAGGCCTTGGCACATATTTTTATTTTTAATGCCATAATTCTTATTTTTAGGCCTTTGGACCAGGTATTTCTTTTAGGTCCAAACACACGGTGGATTACTATTCGCAAAGGACAATAAATCCTTTTAGAGCCCTTCCCCTTGGACATTTATATTTATCATTTTTTATTTTTCACACAAATCTCACGTGCTACGATTTTGACATGCACTAGTCCTCCTAGGTCACAAATATGTAGATGACAAGATTGGTAGGAGAACACCTCACAAAGCTCAAATATACATATGAAGTTAAAATTTCAAAAGAGCTCGTGCATGTTTGAGTAGAGGCATGTAAAAATAGAATCCATTTAATCAACACAAAATCCAACTACTCCATGTAAGCCTGATAAAGAACATAATAAGGATTGACAATCTAAACCAAAAGTTCTAGACACATGAGAGCTTAAAATATGGGATTCAAAGAACAAGAATATTCCACATAAAGTGTGTCAAACTAAAATACACAAAAAAAATCAAAATCATTTTGAGTTTTTGACAATTTTTAACCAAAAATAAAAATATATACTCAAAAGACAAACAAAAATCATTTGAAGTTTTTCATTAAGACTAAATTACCAAGAGATAAAACCCAAATGATAAACAAAAATCTTTTTGTATTTTTCATTTAATGCAAACAAAAGAAACATGATACAAAAGATAAACAAGTAATGATTTCTAGCATAGGATATGAAATAAATCAATGACTAGAAAATGACTAAACAAGCATACATTTAGCGTGAAAATATAGCATGAAGTACAAAAGCTAAAGTATGCGAATAAAACTAACACATTCAACCTTTAGATTTTGCAAGGGAGGAAGCATGTGAAAGTAAATGAGAATCAAATACCCTATCTTATAAAGCTACCAATTCGGATCTCCTAACCCAAACTAATGATGAGTGACTATCTCGGGGTGTAGGAATCTTGGCTACCTTGGT
This sequence comes from Sambucus nigra, assembly GCA_949130495.1. Lineage (NCBI taxonomy): Eukaryota > Viridiplantae > Streptophyta > Magnoliopsida > Dipsacales > Adoxaceae > Sambucus > Sambucus nigra. Next base: position 408,258,504 of record OX422218.1, on the reverse strand, counting down.
TGCCTTACATTGGGATTTTCTAGAAAATCTTTTAAGATCAAAAGAATATTTCTTAAGATGACCTTTTCGACCACAATGAGCACAAGTAAAAACATGTCGAAAAGATTTACCTAAGGGGTGATCTCTAAAGGCTTTCCTAGGCGATTCTCCTAAAAAATTCATTTTGGCTTTGTGAATTGATTCATTACAAGTATCGAAGCCTAAACCACAAGTGTCATTTTTAATTTGGACCGTTCCTAATATTTTATCTAGTTTTTATGAACAACAGTCGAAATCAAATTTGACATTACTAGAGTCTTTTAATTTGTTTTCTAATTCAATAATGTTAGACTCTAATAACATATTTCTCTATTCAAACTCGAGAAGCTCCTTTTTCAAGGATTCCATTAAACCTCTAAGGCTATCTCTCTCGCCTTTTACATATTCTAGCTTCTCTCGAAGAGATCTCTCTCGTGCCCTAAGGTCTTCAACCAATACACTATTATCAATGACCTTGACACGTTCTTTCAAACTAGATTCTAACTTCAAATTTTCTCTTTTTAATTTAATTGATTTTTCATATAATTCTTGAAAAACATTTTGAAGTTCAATCACATTAACCTCTTCTTCATTTTCACTCTCTTTTTCTTCTCCACTCTTACTACCAGCAAAAGCAAGGGAATCATAAACTATGACCTTGGAAGTGTCATGTGTTAAGGTTTCATCAATGGATGAGTTCTCACTATCACTCACATGACTAGCCATAAATGCCACAAAGTTGGGCTTAGTGGGGGAATCGGGTCCCTCTTCCTTATCACTGTCACTAAGGGTCGCATTATATGAAATGTGTCGCTTACCCTCTCTCCTTAGTTTAGTGGGGCACTCAGAAGCCCTATGGACATAACCCTCACAACCAAAACACCTATTTGACTTGTCCCTATTTAAATTTTCTTTAATAGTTTTAGGGATCCTCTCGGCTTTGTCACTCTTTTCAAATTTCTTAAAGTCATTTTTAAATTTATCTTTGTTAATTTTAAAAACTTTCAAAATTTCCTAGCAAACAAGGCCATATCTTCCGAGTTACTATCACTCTCGCTCTCTACTACTTGTTTTTCCTCTTTTCGGGCTTTAAAGCAATGCCATTTTCAATTTTCTTTTCAGTTTTAGAGGGAAAGATATCCAGTTCATCGGTTTGTAAATCACCTACAAGCTCTTCTAATTTCGTTGAGGCTAAAGTTGGTAAAGAATTTAAAACGGTCACTTTTGGAATAAATCTATCGGTTAGAGACCTTAAAATTTTCTTTACTACTCGGTTGTCGGGTATTTGCTCTCCCAAGTTAAAAGATGAATTAACAATGTTAGAAAGTCTAGCATAAAATTCATCAAAAGTCTCTTTTTCATTCATTTTGATAGTTTCAAATTGAGTGGTGAGGTTTTGGAGTTTCGAAGCTTTAACGACACTTGTACCTTCATGAGTGAGTTGAAAAATATCCCACGCTTCTTTAGCGGTCTCACACGTCATAATGCGTCGGAATTCATCCGGTGTGACAGTGCTAAACAAGGCATTTAAACCTCGAGAATTAAAATTTGAAAGTTTAAACTCATTTTCACTCCATCTATCGATCGGTTTGGGAACACGTTCATTATGTACTAGATGAGTTGGTGGAGACAACGCGTTAACTACCGATAACCAAACCCTCTCGTCAATAAATTAAGTGCCGATTTCATTCGCGCTTTTTAGTACGCGTAATTAGAACCATCGAAAATAGAAAATTTTGAAAATGGGGAAAATTCCATTTTAGCCAAAAATAGTTAAAGGATCTTAACGAAGTAATTTATCGCTTTGGCTCTGTTACGACTTGTTGGAATCACTAGTAGGCCCCCAATTTTAAAATCAAAAACCTTTTATTCTTTAAAATCAATTTCCTTGTTAAATATATATGCGGAAGAGTAGATGATGGTTCAATAAAAATAAATTTTAATTTACTTCAAATTAAAATTAAACCAAGTGAAATAAAATTAAGTACACACACAATTTAGATTTCACTTAAACCATATTAATTAATCCAAGTCCTATAAAATTTGCCTAAGTCATATTTTTCAATTTTATCAAGTTAGGCCAAACCAATTTTAACAATTAAATTAAATGACTTGAATTAAATTAACATAAACATTACCCAATATTAATTTTCACCAAATTAAACAAGTAGTGATTAAATTAAACCAATGTGATCTTTTTACCTATGCATGCGTTCTAGGTGATTTTGCAAAAGATAAAATAAATAATTAATCCACTACATCGCGATGTACGAGGAAAAACCCACAACGGGAAAAAACCTCGGATGGCCCTAGCCTCAAATCCACTAAGTACGGAATTTACAAATACAAGGAAGATGACTTACAACACTCGACTCGATCCCTCTCAAGCCCCGACGCGTCTTCTTGTATCAACCTCTTATTAGCGAATAACCACGGAACTCCACCGCAATCTCGGAATCCACCGATCGGACTTTATATGGTCACCATCACCCGAACTAGGAGCCTTTCTCCTGTGACAACCCGCTCACCAAAATAGGGGGTGGCCAGCCCAATACTCCAATATAACAGAATCATAGATGGAATCATTCTCAGCATCACAATAAAAATATAGAGTATCCAGGATAACCACCCAATATTTCAGAAAACGGGTTGCCAAAAATTTTGATTTGAAAGTAAATAAATGAAAACAAACAACCCAATTCCTGAAAGATAAGGGAAACCCCAAGACTTATATAAATAATACAACAAGAATACAATAAAAAGACCGAATATGATACCGGTCACCAACTGAAACTCCAATAATACACAAGTTCAATAAGTTACTTATTACATTTCATTAGACATTTACAAAAGCTTGGGCACCTCGCCCGAATAAAAGACTTGATCTGAACTAGAATACAAAAATGAAAACGTCTATACCAATTGTGACCCGTAATACCCGCAATGCATCACGGCTTGCCGAGGACATTGGAATAGGAATTCAAATCAGGCATCCCTGTGGAGGAGTACCTGAGCAGAGACAAGATGTATATGCAACAAGAAGTGTAAACGGGTCAGGGCCCGGTTCTATATGATTACCAGATGAATAAAGAGTATGATAGTTATGAATATCATCATGCTAGGAAGAATAAAGTCTATCTACACAATTTTAAAACATAGGTTAAGACAGTAAAGAAAAGCATGAGTTTAATTTTAACTAAGCAGGAGAAAGGAAAGATTAACATAAATAAAACTTCTTTCATATACCTCGATTCATGTCATAGTTTATTCCTCAACAGGAAAATAAATCTATAACTATAAGCTCTGTATGGATTTTATCTCAATTTTAAGCTCTTTGTGGCTTTTACTTTAATTACATGCCCATCCTGGCATTACCATTTCTTAGCAGGAATATTATTATCAACAAATGCTCTTTGTGGCATTTCATTGTGCTCTTTATGGCACTACATCATGATCTTTATGGCATATCTCATACATCAAGTCCCACTTGATTATGAATAGTTATATTAATATACATATAACGATTCTAAGACCGCCCCTCCGAGTTTCCCCACTGGGTGCGCCCCTAAATGAACATCATCTTCCAGGGCCTATCTATACAAGACAACCTGGGCTCATAACGCAAACGTCGGGAAGTGGCCATATGCCTGCGGGAGAGTCAAGACCACACCCGGAATCTCCTCACCAGCGCAGAAAATATAACATAATCGCTCATATGGCCTATGGACTATATCCACCCTGCATTCACTAGCCAGGGGGCATCACCAAGCGCGCGAACTTCCCTTATGATGTCATTTAGAGAGGTGTGTAACAACCATTTTATTTATCATTTCTTAAGAATAATGTAAATTATCATTTACCGAGTTCATGATTAAGTAAATTATCATTTACTAAAATCAATACCATTTCCACGTACATGTTTCATTTATATCCGAAACCTTTTCCATTTACTTTATTTGTAAATGATATAACTTATTATCCGGAGCCATACGTATATCATAACGGTATTACAACCTCAATGAATAAATGAAATATCAATTTATTCTCCCAAGATTTACTTATGAAGTTATTATAAACCATCAAGACGGATCATAGCTCTATTGAGCTTCTAAGGTCTCTCAAACGTAATACTACATCTCCTAGTCTTATTTTAGTCAACTAGAAGAAAGAATGCCCTAACATTAATTGGCATAACCCCGAAAAAGTCCCCCCCTATCCTATTTCTACATTAGGGTGGATAGCTAATTCATCTAGGACTCTAAAAATCTAAATTTACTTCATTCAAGAAGGATCCTAGTCCCTATTGAAGAAAATAAATCTAGGAAACAAAATAAGATTTTAAAGGTGAAAAACAGGGGATCGGTCGACCGGTCCCAAGACCTCGGTCGACCGCGTCTCAAGGTTTTGCCTTCGGAGAAAAGAAGAAAGCTTAAAATAGAGGGGCCAGTCGACCGCGCTCAATATTTATGCCTTTGTAGGAAAGCAATAAGCCCTCCCACGAAGGCCCGATCGACCGGTCCCGAGACCGCGATCGACCGGTCGTAACAGACCTAGGATTCTTCCTTCTTCCAAAAGCTAAACCCAAATCTCAAATCTCTGTAATTTTGAACACAACCAACAACTTTTATCTACCCAAAGATTATCCTACATGATTTATAACCATTAATACTCACCATTTTATCATCAAAAACTAATATTAGGGTTTAAATCCCATAAATTCCATTTGTGATCCATAAATGCAAATACATAACTATCATACAAATTATTCAACTTATATCACATATTAGCAAGTAGAAAACTTGCCTTATGGTTGTAAATTCAGATTTCATGGTGGTAGAAGCAATCTCCCATCTTCAATCTTCATTTCTCTCTTCTTTCTCCACTTTTCTCTTCTTCTTCCTTTCTCTCTTTGTTCAAGACATCAAATGGGGGAAAATAAGGGATTTAGGAGACTAAAATCGTGGCTTAGGTTAAAATCTCCCAACTTAAATGGTCAACACCACATTAAAATGATTCCCCAGATACGCATTTAAGTTAAAACCAGTCAAAAGTGCCCGGAACCCAAAAATACAATATGGCACTTATTTTGACTGTCTCGCACCATCCGGGACTAACTACACCCTCTAAACTGGCATTCGGAAATTTTATAAATTATTTCGAGTTCCAATATCATTTAAATCAAAATGTTAGTTTAAATACCTGACACTACAAACATGCAACCCGATGATATTTACTTTCACCTACGGTAAATATGAATCAAAATAGTAAATATTAACTTCAAATTCATTAAATTAATATCTACTCCAATCCCCACATTTTATATAATTACCTTATGCGGTAAAATTAGTATAAAATGAGCCTCCCAGAATCGAGGGTTGTTACTTACTCCCCCCCTTAAGGGGGAATTTTGCCCCCAAAATTCGGGCATACCCAACTCTCATAAAGGGTATACTACTCTAAACTAGGATTCTACCATCCTAAACAAACCCCTGGTTATCGCAACGTCCCAAATGGACCCGGACCAAGATCGACCCTATCGATCTCAGCCTACAGCAATTATGCTCTAGTATAGCACAAAGCGTTCCTCCCTAACTATCGATTCGAGCTTCCCACGGCGGAAGACGATGTCCACATGACTCATCACAAATCGCCCAACCTCCGAAATCATGTTACATCTCCCCTCGGGGTACCCATACCGGCTCTAAGTGGCTTAACCCCAACGCTACTCAACTTATCCTCACATTGACGTATCTCATCAAGGTGTATGGCCTAAAAGCCAAATCTTTAAAGGAATGTCCCGAGACCACTCAAAGTCCAAGGAGCATATTACCCGTTGGTTCCTTCCAACGAGTATACGAATTACTCACCCGACCACGCTAGGCCACTCACAATGCCAATGCCTTAGGAAATGATCCATAAGGCCATTCAAAAGCCTCAAGGTTGTACATGGATTTCCATCCATACACACTACTTCTCCGTTAGTCATGTACTCTAAGGCGTACAATAAAGATACGCCTTTCAACATTAAGCCGGCCTCCTCCATTCATTCATCCGTGTTAGGGGGTAAGGTATACTCCATTTCCATACGGTTCCCATCTTCATGGAAATTTGTACCAAACTTCCGACATGAAAATCTAGTCTCGGTCAACCCTATTTAATAGGCACCTCCCACTGTTCGACCATTCCTCCATAAAGAGCGGGCCGTACTCATCCACATGAAGTTCATCCATTATGGCCAGAAACGCAACAGTCTGGTCAAACGATCAACGATTCTCTCAAATAGGATTATGACCAGAACGCTGCTGACAATTCAATGCAAACGTCTATGACTATACTCTTCTTCATTCCACCGACACTCTTCTTCACACGAGTAGGTGAAATGGTCGATCACAGACCGGAATGCCCTTGCTACAGAGTCTTTCGAGTCATGCTCGTTTCATTTTGCTTTCCATGCCAACACAAATATCTCTGACGGTTCTCTTAATCTACGCATCTACTACCCCAAATCGCATTTCCTTAGCGAATGAGAAAATATCCAATCACTAGTCCTTCTGAACTCCGAGCACCAACTCGATTCTCCCACGACATATAGCAACAACTCGCTGCTAGCGAGAAAGACTAGATTTCCTGCCTAGGAAGTAGTGCCTTATCTATTTAAGGTGATCACTACCACGATGAAATTTTAATTCAAGCATGGACTAATACTTTCCACAAGTTTAAGCTTGTGAGATGCATAAACAATGGGTCTACGCTCCAGTAATTATTCCCCGACCTGGCAGAAGCTTCTCCATTACAACCACTCTCGAGCTCACTATCATGGGCTCAGGAGTGAGGGTCCACCCGTCCTTTTAACTCCCCGGAAGAGAAGTTCCAACGTAACACTATTTCTAAGAAAGGCCTCATCTATAACGGCTAAACCTACCAAACCTCTCGAGACCCCATAAATCTATTTCCTAGGGATCTATTCCCAACTCACGACTTACTCGTGGTCCACTCCTCACCACCTTCCTGAATTAACATCACATACCCTAATAGCACTAAAGTTCTAATGAATTCTAAGGTATATCTATAGATATCCTATCTAAGTCGTATATATATGAAATACTAAGTATATCCCTAGTGTCCAAGACCTATCTCAACTCCCAACGTTCGCTCGATTTCATGCGTGGGACGTCTCGCCGAGGCGAAATCCAGACAAGGAATCCTCCCGTTACACTACTACCTCGCATCGTCGGTCATTAAGATGTGATGGTCTAAAACACATAATCGGGATCAATAAATTTTAACTTTCAGTCATATTAACAAAATTCTACTTCTACGTCTTACCGTAGCATTATTAAAGATTTTAACTGATCAGACAATCACTTTCTGTGAAGTCTCACAAATTTTTATCCCATAACATATACACATCTTTTCAAATAGCCTTCTTATCAAGGCATAACCCCGAAGTCTAAATTCGACTTCGTATCTCAGTCTCCCTCACATCGATTAGAGGAGAGAACTATATACAGTGCTTTTATCGCGCACTTCAATAGCCCTTAATCACTCTACTACGTGATACTCGGCTAATCCTTCCAATCCCACACCTAACAACAAAATAAATAAAATAAAAGAGAAAGAAAAGGATAGCGTCTCTCCAATCACAACATCGTTAAGTGTTCATGCGGCGGAGTGTCTCGCCGAAGCGAAATCCAAACAAGGAACCCCTCCGACACATGCCTACTTAACTAGTTGATCATGGAGATAAGCATAACATGCATGAACAGAACAAACAAATAATCAAACACTCACACATGGAAATAAAACGAATCACAAAATCTCCTACCTACCTCGATCCACTTCTATAAAGTCTCAACCTGTATCCAAGAGAGAAATTACAGAACAACTAGTTCCAATTGAGCTAGAAGTAAGATAGCCTTACAATTTATTTGCTTGCTATCACCCCAAACCAACCAAAATACCTTTATTCGCTTATAATACAAAAATTAAAAGAAAGGAAAATGGCATCTCTCCACTCCCAACGTCGTTAAGGTTCACGCGTGGAGCGTCCCGCAAAAGCGGAATCCAAACAAGGAACCCCTCCTATGCATTACTACTTAACTCTGTTGGTCGTGGAGATAAGTCATAACAACCACATACAATGCAACAAGCAATAGAACACTCATACCACACATTACATGTAACACATATACCTTTAAAATATCATCACTCGTTTCATAACAAGTGAAGAAATCATAAAACTTCCCTACCACGGAAGTCATATAATTACTTCTATAATCGCATCAAAACTACAACGAGCTCAAACTACACACCTGAATCTACAGTAAATATAATACTACTAAGTCTTATAATAAGGAATACACCACTCACTAATAAGGGGGAATTCCCATCCACATACCTACCAACCACTCCGCATCCTAGCCATTACTCCGACTCTGGTCGACAACCATTACCCACGCAGTCCCTCTTACTTTCGCAGTAAAAGAGTCAGTTCAATGAAATCTCCCCAGGCGGATGTCCACTAACGGGGTTTCATGAATCTTACTCCATTAGAAGTGTTAACGACACCTATTATGTAGCCTATCATATCCTGGTGCACGGTCTCCCTAACCGTACAACACCTTATTCCTCATCGGTCTTTAACCGAACATTTTGTGAACATTCGAGAATCCACCTTCTCCTCAGTCCAGTTGTCCCAGCGAAACTCTCCATTGCAAGTATCCACCGGGCTTCTCTATGGGCCAAACTTCCGGCACCCACAAATATGGTGACCACATTTTCACCATCCCAACACTACTCCTACGGGTGAAGGATTATCCTCAATCCTACTTCAGGGTACTTCTCCACTTCGATTTAACATCGCTTGAAATCTGAAGCTCAGTACCACTTTCTACTTCTCGCGGTACATGGGAAAACTACATCAACTGAAATTAGTAGCCGTAGTAGCAAGACAAGAAAATGCTACAAAAAGGGAGTGACCTCCAAGGCGGTCCTCATCCCCGACTACAAATTACAGTCCTTCGTAGTTCCTGCTCATGACGCCCTTCTCCAATCGACCTACTATTCTCACACGAATGTGCAAGAGATTCTATAGATTCTACCTCATGGCAGAAGAACGATATCTCACTAGAGGAATCAACGATCTTAATCCTAAGGCTTTATGTCAAATCAATAGCAACGCTAAAACTTAAGGCGTCCACACAGATTCCTAAGGACTCTAGAACCTGATGCTCTGATACCATCTGTGACAACCCGCTCACTAAAATAGGGGGTGGCTAGCCCAATACTCCAATATAACAGAATCATAGATGGAATCATTCTCAGCATCACAATAAAAATATAGAGTATCCAGGATAACCACCCAATATTTCAAAAAACGGGTTGCCAAAAAATTTGATTTGAAAGTAAATAAATGAAAACAAACAACCCAATTCCTGAAAGATAAGGGAAACCCCAAGACTTATATAAATAATACAACAAGAATACAATAAAAAGACCGAATATGATACCGGTCACCAACTGAAACTCCAATAATACACAAGTTCAATAAGTTACTTATTACATTTCATTAGACATTTACAAAAGCTTGGGCACCTCGCCCGAATAAAAGACTTGATCTTAAGTAGAATACAAAAATGAAAACGTCTATACCAATTGTGACCCGTAATACCCGCAATGCATCACGGCTCACCGAGGACATTGGAATAGGAATTCAAATCAGGCATCCCTGAGGAGGAGTACCTGAGCAGAGACAAGATGTATATGCAACAAGAAGTGTAAACGGGTCAGGACCCGGTTCTATATGATTACCAGATGAATAAAGAGTATGACATTTATGAATATCATCATGATAGGAAGAATAAATTCTATCTACACAATTCTAAAACATAGGTTAAGACAGTAAAGAAAAGCATGAGTTTAATTTTAACTAAGCAGGGGAAAGGAAAGATTAACATAAATAAAACTTCTTTCATATACGCCGATTCATGTCATAGTTTATTCCTCAACAGGAAAATAAATCTATAACTATAAGCTCTTTATGGCTTTTATCTCAATTTTAAGCTCTTTGTGGCTTTTACTTTAATTACATGCCCATCCTGGCATTACCATTTCTTAGCAGGAATATTATTATCAACAAATGCTCTTTGTGGCATTTCATTGTGCTCTTTATGGCACTACATCACGCTCTTTATGGCATATCTCATACATCAAGTCCCACTTGATTATGAATAGTTATATTAATATACATATAACGATTCTAAGACCGCCCCTCCGAGTTTCGCCACTGGGGGCGCCCCTAAATGACCATCATCTTCCAGGGCCTATCTATACAAGACAACCTGGGCTCATAACGCAAACGTCGGGAAGCGGCCATATGCCTGCGGGAGAGTCAAGACCACACCCGGAATCTCCTCACCAGCGCAGAAAATATAACATAATCGCTCATATGGCCTATGGACTATATCCATCCTGCATTCACTAGCCAGGGGGCATCACCAAGCGTGCGAACTTCCCTTATGATGTCATTTAGAGAGGTGTGTAACAACCATTTTATTTATCATTTCTCAAGAATCATGTAAATGATCATTTACCGAGTTCATGATTAAGTAAATTATCATTTACTAAAATCAATACCATTTCCACGTACATGTTTCATTTATATCTGAAACCTTTTCCATTTACTTTATTTGTAAATGATATAACTTATTATCCGGAGCCATATGTATATCATAACGGTATTACAACCTCAATGAATAAATGAAATATCAATTTATTCTCCCAAGATTTACTTGTGAAGTTATTATAAACCATCAAGACGGATCATAGCTCTATTGAGCTTCTAAGGTCTCTCAAACGTAATACTACATCTCCTAGTCTTATTTTAGTCAACTAGAAGAAAGAATGCCCTAACATTAATTGGCATAACCCCGGAAAAGTCCCCCCCTATCCTATTTCTAAATTAGGGTGGATAGCTAATTCATCTAGGACTCTAAAACTCTAAATTTACTTCATTAAAGAAGGATCCTAGTCGCTATTGAAGAAAATAAATCTAGGAAACAAAATAAGATTTTAAAGGTGAAAAACAGGGGACCGATCGACCGGTCCCAAGACCACGGTCGACCGCGTCTCAAGGTTTTGCCTCCGGAGAAAAGAAGAAAGCTTAAAATAGAGGGGTCGGTCGATCGGTAAAGGAATCGCGGTTGACCGAGCTCAAAATTTATGCCTTTGTAGGAAAGCAGTAAGCCCTCCCACAAAAGCCCGGTCGACCGGTACCGAGACCGCGGTCGACCGATCGTAGTAGACCTAGGGTTCTTCCTTCTTCCAAAAGCTAAACCCAAATCTCAAATCTCTATCATTTTGAACACAACCAACAACTTTTATCTACCCAAAGATTATCCTACATGATTTATAACCATTAATACTCACCATTTTATCATCAAAAACTAATATTAGGGTTTAAATCCCATAAATTCCATTTGTGATCCATAAATGCAAATACACAACTATCATACAAATTATTCAACTTATATCACATATTAGCAAGTAGAAAACTTGCCTTATGGTTGTAAATTCAGATTTCATGGTGGTAGAAGCAATCTCCCATCTCCGATCTTCAATCTTCATTTCTCTCTTCTTTCTCCACTTTTCTCTTCTTCTTCCTTTCTCTCTTTGTTCAAGACATCAAATGGGGGAAAAATAAGGGATTTAGGAGACTAAAATCATGTCTTAGGTTAAAATCTCCCAACTTAAATGGTCAACACCACATTAAAATGATTCCCCAGATACGCATTTAAGTTAAAACCAGTCAAAAGTGCCCGGAACCCAAAAATACAATATGGCACTTATTTTGACTGTCTCGCACCATCCGGGACTAACTACACCCTCTAAACTGGCATCCATAAATTTTATAAATTATTTCTAGTTCCAATATCATTTAAATCAAAATGTCAGTTTAAATACCTGACACTACAAACATGCAACCCGATGATATTTACTTTCACCTACAGTAAATATGCATCAAAATAGTAAATATTAACTTCAAATTCATTAAATTAATATCTACTCCAATCCCCACATTTTATATAATTACCTTATGCGGTAAAATTAGTATAAAATGAGCCTCCCAGAATCGAGGGTTGTTACATCTCCAAGTGGGTAAATCAACGAAAACCTCTTCTTCTTTGTGGGATGTAGAAGCTAACCCAAACGTCTCTTCAAAAATGGTAGAGTTGAAAAAACGGTGCCAAAACTCCAAGAAAAGTATATAAATATATATATAGAACTTGGATTAAACAAACAATTGGGTGTAAACTAGAGTGTCAAATGAATTTTATTTCCTTTGAAAGATGAACACTCAAAACCATGAACTTTTCTTGGGAAATTTTTTCTCTCAAAAACTCTCTCTAGAAGTTAGAATGGAATGAAAAGTTAAGTTAGAAAAATCCATTTCGGCACTTAAGAAATCTGCTAAAAAGTTAGTGGAAAAAACAAGTGGGAAGGTGGGCAAAACTGCTTAAAACTGCCATTTAATTGTTCCTGCCAAAACTTGTTCGAAAGAAATTTTCGTTTGAACAAAATCTCGTTCGAACGAGACTTGTAATGAAGTTCCAGTGTGAACTCATTAGAAATCTTGTTGGAAATCTCGTTCGAACAGGCATCTTGTTCGAACGACATTTCGATCGAAGTTCCAGTGGCCAATATGGGAACTCGTTGGCAAACTCGTTCGAACGACAATGTGGTTCGAACGACAAACTCGTTCGAACGACACTTAGAACGAACTTCCAAAAAGTTTGAAATATTCTATTTTTAGCCCGGAAACTTTATAAACTAATTTTAAAGTTGTACTAAAATCTTTCTGAAAATAAAAAACGGTTTTAAATAAATGTACACCCAATATAAAATGTTCCAAGCTCCTATATATATAATCAAAATGCATTCATACCTTAGGAGCAATAGAATTTTGTTTGATGACGTAGAAAAGAGGCACATTAAACTCGAAAATTTGATGAAGCTTTATACTCTTGGCCGCTACGTCTTCAATAAACTCGTCATAGGCTTGAAATATGATCAATTAACTCTATCATATGAATCAATTATTTTTGTCCGAAATTGAGCCAAAACTACAAGGACTCAATTGGAAAGTTGTGTCCTTACAAATCTCCCCCTTTGGCTATTCCGGGACAAAAACCAAAAAAAAATCCTAAAGGGTCGTCAAGCTCTACTAGACTGACAAAAAGTCCCTCCGAAAATAAAAATACAATGCCTGACTCAAACAACCTAAGGATCACAATCTTTGCCGGTGAAAGTTGCTACCTATAATATAATACCTGCACACTTAAGCAAACACATTACACGCATAGAGAATATCAAAATATTTAATGCAAATAAATAAGTGCTCCCCCTAAATTAATTCTCTCCCTTAATCAACAATGATCAACTTAGAAAGATGTCTTCCCCTAAGATAAATCTCCCTCAACTAAGATATGAAAAACAATAGGATTAGATACCATTTCTCCCCCTATCAAAGTTGTTTGTTCAAATGGAAAAATCATTTAATAAAATTCCAGTTTATGATGGGTCTAACTATGCATACTGGAAAGCCCATATGAAATCCGCTCTTAAAGCCATTGATGAACATGTGTGGATTCTTGTTGAAAATGGGTGGACACCTCCCACCATCACTGCTGAAAACGTGGCAAGTTTAAAATCCGTGGCTCAATGGACCGAGGATGAATTTAAATTGACCACCTATAATTCTAAAGCGCTTAGTGCCATTTCTGGATCCGTCACCCCCGAAGAATTTCGACGCATAATGACGTGCACCACGTCTAAAGAAGCATGGGATGTTATTCAACTTACCCATGAAGGTACAAATGCTGTTAAAGAATCTAGATTGCAGAACCTAACTACACAGTTTAAGACTATAACTATGCTTGAGACTGAATGTTTTGATGAATTCGATGCATGATTATCTGATATAGTTAATGCTAGTTTCAACCTTGGTGAGCAAATTCCTAATTCACGTGTATTTAAGAAAATCTTGTGTTCTTTGCCTAAGCGGTTTATCCCCAAAGTCACTGTGTTAAATTCTTTAGGAAATTTGAACACTCTTAAATTAGAAGAATTAGTAGGTGAGATTCAAACCTATGAAATAGATATGTTTCCTGAAGCTGTTAAAGCAAAAGATAAAGGGATAGCTCTTAAATCCCAAGCCAAAAATAATTTTGAGTCAGCTAGGAGGAGGGTAGAATCGTCTAAACGGAATGAGGAAAATACGTCTGATTCTAATTTTAACTTTGATTTAGATCATTTGTCTTTGTTTGCAAATAATTTTAAGAAATTTCTCAAGTTAAAAAATAGTGGCCAAGTTGATGATAAGAAGAAATTTGAGAAAAATAAAAATGTCAAGAGTTTTGACAAAGAAAAGAAAGACAAACCCAAGAGAAACAATGAGAGATGCTATGAGTGTGACCGTAAGGTTCATAGATATTTTGAGTATGATACAGGGCTGAATAGACTAGAAAAAAAAGGCAAAGTTGTTCTTAATGCTACCCTGAGTGAATATAGCGAGGTCGAGTCGGTGGATTCAAGAGAAGAATCACCGCATGAGTGAAACTTCACCGCATTCATGGCTATCCAGGTGAGAGATTCTGATTGACCTCACGACAATGAGGATTCCTCTTTGTATGGAGACCTCGACACTGAGAGTGAGAGAGAGGATGCAGGGAGTGAGAGCAAGAGTGACCTTAGTCGCGCCTATGCTGATTTATATGTTGATTCATTTCAAACCAAAAAGTGAAATAAAGGTTTGGTTCTTAGGATTGCTGAGTTAGAGAAAGAGTTAGGAGATATGAGAGAGAGTGAGTCCTCTTTCTGCACCACTGTGAGAGAGAGCGAGTCTTTTTGTGGGGGAGGGGGAAAGAGAGAGCCTATGTTGGGGGGGGGGGAGAGAGAGAGAGTTTGTTTGGAGAGAAAGAGAAGTGTTTTGAGAAAGTCAAAGGGGACTTAACAAAGAAAGTGGCTAATCTGATGAGAGACCTATATACATCCGAAGAGGCTCATAATATTCT
Source organism: Sambucus nigra (assembly GCA_949130495.1). Classification (NCBI taxonomy): domain Eukaryota; kingdom Viridiplantae; phylum Streptophyta; class Magnoliopsida; order Dipsacales; family Adoxaceae; genus Sambucus; species Sambucus nigra. The sequence continues at coordinate 408,243,415 of OX422218.1, read as the reverse complement.
TAAAGCTCTTGCTGCCCAACTCTCTCATGATCTTGAACGAGCACGGGAAGCGAAGCTTCAAATCTCGGATTAGTCTGGAAAGATGGGAAAGGTGCTCCTCTCCCTTGCATTAGGATTTGGTGAGAGACCTGGAATTGGTTTTGATGGTGTATCCACTTCATAAATTGCACCTAGACTAGTACCTATGTTTACGACGAATCCTTATGGTCATCCACCAAAAACCAAGAAAGTTTTTCGGCCAAAAAACAAACCGAGGTAGGACTCAGACTTTGTACTTTTGTACTTATTGTAAGAGGAAAATCCACCTGAGAGAGTTTTGTTATAGTTTGGGTCTGACATGACGTACTTATGCCCCATAACACCCCACGAGTAATCTCACGAGACTAAGAGAGCAAGTTGAGTTTTTAGTCGCAATTGCTGATTGTTAAATGGAAGAATTCCAACGGTTATTTGGACCGACTGTAGATACTACCAACATTGCGACTAGAATCACGAGTAACAAGGCCAAACAAAAGGTTACCTCCACTTGGGTACCTAAAAATGACAATAAAGATCTTATTGCTCATGTTTCCCTAAAATCTCAGAATACCTCAAAGTGGTATTTTAACAGTGGGTGTTCTAGACTGGTGATACATGATTGGTGATGTATTTTGATGCCTTGTTAGTGGATCACAAGGAAGGTAAAGTCACTTTTGGTGATGGGATAAGGTCTCGCATTGTAGGACGAGGTACTATAGAGATACCGTGATTTCCTAAGCTAGAGAATGTGTTGTACATAAAAGGTTTTAAGGAAAATCTTCTCAGCATCAGCCAGTTGTGCGATGCTTACTTTGTAGTTAAGTTTGACCCGGATGCTTGTAATATTTATGATCAATCTGGTAAATTTTTATTACAAGGGGATAGGACATATGATAATTACTATAGGATAATTCCCACGTCCTCATTTTTCTGCAACAGTGCCATGATCACTCCTATGGATTTATGGCATCAACGTCTAGGTCATGTGAACAACAGAGATTTGGATCGATTAGTAAAAAAGGACCTAGTCCGTGTCTTATCATCTCTTGGAAGACCAACTTCCACAGTTTATGGATACTATCAGTTGGGAAAGAAAATTTATAGCCCCCACAAGAAGTTAAATTCCATTACTACCTCCAGGGTACTTGAGTTAATTCACATGGATCTTATGCGTCCTATTCATACAAAAAGTCTCGATGGTAAGAGGTACATCCTCATGATTGTGAAAGATTTCTCCAAATACTCTGTCGTAGGTTTTCTGAGGGAGAAATATTTATTGTAGAGTTCCTAACGACCAAGTGATCTGTCCTACAAAACCAACATAGTGTCACTATCAATAGAATGCGTAGTGACAACGACACTGAATTTACAAGGCTTAAAGTAGATCTTTACTAAGATAGCTTTGGAATCAAACATGAGTTTTTGACCATAAAGACCCCTCAGTAAAATGGGATCGTTGAGAGGATGAATAAGATGATTCAGGAGATGACCAGATCTATGCTTCATGGTCATAAAGTTTCTAGGAGATTTTGAGAAGAGGCGATGTCTATTGCATGCCATACGGTGAATATGGTTTACTTGCATCCACACACACTTTAGACGCCTTATGAATTTTGGACTGGAAAGAAGCCCAACCTGGCATATTTTTGTGTTTTTAGGAGTAGATGCAACATCATACGAGATAGAGAGTAATTAGGAAATTTTGACTCCCGTAGCGATAAGGAAATATTGTAAGGATATTCATCGAATAGTAGAGCATACAGGGTGTTTAACCTAAGCAGCTCAAAGGTTATGGAGTCAATTAATGTCACCGTGTAACATGATGAACCACCGCCATTAGTTGACCCTAGCCATTTGTGTGAGGATGGATACCTTTCTGGTAATGATCCCCTTGTCCCTCACACACTTAGGGAGGATCCTACTCCAGTCTTAGAGGACATACCTGCTTGGGTTTGTAAGAGTCATGATCCTACAGCTATTCTAGGATATCCCACTCTAGGGGTCAAGACTCGTGATCAGCTAGAGAATTTTTTCAGCCACATCTTCTACGAGTCCAAAGTCGAGCCCAAAACCTATAAAAAAGAACTCAAGGATGAACACTGGATATCTGTTATGCAGGATGAGATGCTTCAGTTTAGAAAGTACGATGTATGGGAACTTGTCCCCTAACCTAGTGAGACTAATGTGATTGGTACCAAGTGGATTGTTAAGAATAAAATGGATGAAAATGGTACTATTATCTGTAATAAGGCTAGGTTGGTCGCTCAGGGCTGTACACAGATTGAGGGTGTAGACTTTGAGGAGATATTTGCTATTATTGCGAGGCTTGAGATCGTATACTTATTACTCCCCATTGCATGTCAACTTAACTTTAAGTTATATCATATGGATGTCAAGAGTGCCTTTATAAATGGTATTCTACAGGAGGAAGTTTAAGTGGAACAACCAAAAGGGTCCCTAAGCATCCAGGACATATCTATTATCTGAGAAAAGATTTGTATGGTTTGAAACAAGTACCCCGTGCTTGGTACAAGAGTCTTACTTCCTATCTCTTAGCCCGTGGCTTCAAGAGAAGGGGATTTAATCAGATGCTGTTTGTAAGGAGAGATGACAGTGCAATTTTGGTTGCCCAGGTCTATGTGGGTGACATAGTTTTTTTGATCCATGTGCTCCCAGCTTTGAGGAGGAGATGAAGAGAGAATTTGAGATGAGCATGGTTGGTGAGCTTACATTCTTCCTTGGTTTCTATGTTTGTTAGTTAGAGGAAGTGATGTTTATCACCTAATCTAATTATGCTAGAGACCTCGTGAAGAAATTTGATTTGGACTCCGCTAAGCATGCACATACACCTATGAGTACATCTACAAGGCTTAGTAATGACACTTCAGCAAGGATGTTAATCAAAACTTGTATTGGAGTATAATAGGCAGTCTTCTCTATCTGACTACTAGTCATCCCAACATCGCCTTTAGTGTTAGTGTTTATGCGTGATATCAGGCATCCCCTAAAGAGTCACACTTACTCGATCTAAAATGTATTATCAAACATGTGAGTGGGACTCTTTCCTACAGCATTTGGTATTCCTTTGATACCAATGACCGACTGTCTTCTTATTCGGATGCCGATTGGCTCAGGGATATAGATGGATGTAGGAGCACTTCTGGTGGGTTTTTCATCTTTGGCTATACTTTTGTCTTTGGATTGAGCAAGAAGCAAAACTTCATCTCTTTGTCCACTGCGGAGGCTGAGTACATAGGTGCCGGGAGTTGTTGCACACATTTTTTGTGAATGAAGTAGATTTTGAAGGATTATGGGATATCACAGGACACCATGACCATTTCACGTGATAACACGAGTGCAATACACATATCCCGCAATCCTATCCAGCACTCGTGCACAAAGCACATTAGGATACACGAGCACTTTATCCGTGAGCTTGTACAAGAAAAGGTCATATCCTTGAGTTTTGTATTTATCGGCCTTCACTTAGCCGATATCTTCACAAAGCCTTTAGATGCCCTTAGATTCGAGAGTCTTAGGAGGTCTATAGGTATTTTTATAGTTGACTGAAGGGTGGTCACCATGTCTAGAGTAGGATGCATTTTTCATGTTCATATCCACTGATTCCTATCTCTAAATTGTATCATATGTATCTTCATATGTTTGATTTTTATTTTTTAAAAAATTTGAAAAATCCAAAAAGATTTTATTTTTTGAAAACTTTTGGAAAAAGCCAAAAAGATTTTCGTTTTATATATTTTTTAAAAAACACAAAAAGAGTTTTGTCTTTTGTTTTGACCATTTGTGTATGAACATTTGAGATAACCATAGTCACAACTTCATTTCATATTCCACATGATTGTTTGATAGTGATTTGAGATGCTACATCATTTCATCCATGTGCTTTACATTGTTTGGAGTTTTTGAGATTTGATTAGTGATATCTTCTACATGCTTGGCTCCTTATCTCCTTTATTACAAACATGAACGGAATTATTTAAGTATTATACTTGTCTTTCACATATTGGCTTAAGTGTTCCCATCTCAATTCTCTCTATATAACGACCAAAATGCAATAAAACTTGACAAGATAGTAGTACATGTAAAACCTGTTTATTGTGAGAATTCAATTGCAAAAAAATATGTTGAGTGAATCACAGGAAATGGTTGCGAGAGTTCAAAGTTTACTCGTCATAAAGCCACCGTTTGAAAAAGAACCCGAAAACTGAAGTGGCAATAAAAAAATATGCCAAATCAAATGGGCCAATAGGTTAAAGTTTCATCACCTCAAAAGAAAAATATAATGTTTAAATGATTTCTGAGGGAGTTTGGATGGAAACAAATGAAAAGCGATTTTGCACGTCCTTGAAAGTCATGAAAAAACGTTCAAAGGTTTTGGATGTTATTGGTCTGGGAATCACTTTGAGCTCTGATTTGCTGATTTGGTTGAGTTACTTTCTTTTAATTCCACAATTTTTACTTCAGCCATACATTCTGATCCTCGCGGCGGGAGAGACAAAGAAGATGGGGGGTCTCCCCTTCGTCTCAAGAGGATCTTGGTCCCGCGCGTCCCTCTCGGGAGCGCTTTGGCCGACGTCGGTGATGAGGTGAAAATGTAGAGAGATATAGTCGCTACTCTATTTTACCTAAAACAAACAAAACAAAAGGGAGTCATCCCGAAGAACAGCATCCAAAGACATACTGAAACATACGAAACTAAAATGATTCGAAAAGGTTTCGGAGGCTAAGTTACGAAATGGGAAGGTGTTAGGCACCCATTCCGCCCTGACGGTCTCTCATGGGTTATTGTTATTTTCCTCTATTTCCCCGTGATATGTGTGCTTATGTATATGTAGTGGAGATAGGAATCATCGACTTGTATCACGGAAGAGATAATGCGAGTCATCTGTAGGAATGTTCCCAAAAGTAATATTAGAAAATAGGATTTACGCGATTATCCTAGCGTTAATCATTATAAGGGAATGATAACGCATGCGGAATAATACGCCACTAAGAACAAATATATGTATATAGAGAGTCTAAGAGAGTTAAGTTTAAAGAATATAGGAAAAATAAAAATAAAGTAAGAAAAGGACTCGAGTCTCGGGTTTTACCCCGAGATGCCTACGTAGCCTATAGAGGCATCAAAGTCCACGTAGTTCGTATGTAAAATGAGATGTGGGATTTATCCCATAAATCCAATCGAGGACTTTTCTTATATATATATATATATGTGTGTGTGTGTGTGTGTAAAAAAGTGTTTTAGTCGTGAGAAAAGTGTGAGAATTCCCGTTTGGAATTTATGAGCAAACCCTCTTTTCTTATTTTTTGGGTTTTATTTATATGGAAATAAGAGATGTGCAATAATACTAAATAAAAAGTATAATAGGATATGTGAGATGAGAGAATAAAAGTGATAAGTAATGAAACAAATTAAAGCGAATTTAAGGGAATTTAAAGAGAGAGTTGAGAAAGTTGGACCTTCTTGAAGATCTTGAGCTTGTTCTTGGATGTTGGAGAGCATCCCGTGCACCTGGATGATGATGGAGGGTACTTAATTCACCAATTTTTTTTGAAAAAGGTGAAGTTTGGAAAGGGATTTGGATGTTGAAATCATGATGACTTTGAGAGGGGTTTTCTCAGCTTGTTGAGAGTGATAGATTTCAGATCTTCCTCCTCTTTTGAAATGAGGTTAGGCCATCGTTTTTATAGGACCACGAATTTCTGATCGGCATAGCCGTTGTCCTGCCAATTGACAGGTATGTTTATGCACACTATCGATAGGCCGGGTTTGGAACCTACCATTTGGCAGTCTCTTTCAGGTTCCTTCGAAAAATCGGTCGTAGAATACGAACCATTGATTCGAATCGTGCACGGGGAAAACCGTTGGAAATGTAATTTAGATACCTTCAAAAGTATTTGGATTTCTCCCAGTTCTGGGAGTTGACTTTGGCTCAAATGTGGCTCGGAAGAGTTCGTTGGTCCTTTGGATGGGGAATTGTCGGACGCAAAAGGATCGTTCATCCACATGGTAAGTCAGAATCACGCATGAGGTGGGTCATTGGAAAGGTTAGGAGATGTAATTTGACATTTCAAAGAGTTTGACTCAGTTTGAGGAGTTGACTTTGGTCAATCAGGGCCTGGAAGCATTTGGTGACCTTTCGAAGTAAAATAAATCGTCCGTCCGTACTGTAAGTCAGAATCGCGCACGGGGCAGACCGTTGGAAAGGGGTTTCAGTGGACTTTGAAGATTCATTCCATATGGACTAAGCTGAAGAGTTAAACTTTTTATCAAACGAAGCCTAGGAGCGCCCAATGGCCTTTAGGCCAGTACCTGGGGGGTGACTTAGGTTTGCAATAATGAAGGGAGGTGCTAGACACCTGATAAGAAATTAGGGGGTATTATAATGGGGTGTCTATAGAGCCCCTCGATGGGTGAGTTTGGAACAAACGATAGCCATCAAATAGACACCACATGATGCCTTTGAAAGAGGATAACCAAAGGGTCGAGGTCGATTATGAGGACCTAAGGAAGAAGATGATCGGTTCAGTGGGTCGAAGCTAATTTTGATGGCTTGAAGATGAGGGTGACCGATTCTGCGAGTCGAAGCCAATTCTGAGGGCTTAGGGATAAGGGTGACCGATTCTGCGGGTCGAAGCCAATTCCGCGGGCTTAAGTTGATATGACCAATTCTGCAGGTCGAAGTGAATTCTACGAGCTTCAGTTTGAGATGACCAATTCTGGGGGTCGAAGCCAATTCTGTGGGCTTAGGTTGGGTTGACCAATTTTGCGGGCCGAAGCCAATTCTGAGGGCTTAGGGATGAGGGTGACTGATTCTGCGAGTCGAAGCCAATTCTGCGAGCATAAGTTGAGATGAGAAATTTTGCAGGTCGAAGCTAAATCTGCAGGCTAAAGTTTGAGATGACCAATTTTGTGGATCGAAGACAATTCTTCGGGCTTAAGTTAGAAATGACCAATTCTGTGGGTCGAAGCTAATTATGCGGTCTTAAGTTTGAGATGACCAATTCGCGGGTTGAAGCCAATTCTGCGGGCTTAAGTTGGGATGACCAATTCTGCGGGTCGAAGCCAATTCTACGGGCTTAAGTTTTAGATGACCAATTATGTGGGTCGAAGCTAATTCTAGGGGCTTAAGTTGAGATGACCAATCTTACGGGTCGAAGCCAATTCTGCGGGCTTAAGTTTGAAATGACAAATTCTACGGATTGAAGCCAATTCCGTGGGCTTAAGTTTAAAATGACCAATTCTGATAGTTGAAGCCAATTCTACGGGTTGAAGTTTGAGATGACCAATTCTGCAGGCTTAAGTTGATATGACCAATTCAGTGGGTCGAAGCCAATTCTGCGGGCTTAAGTTTGAAACGAACAATTCTGCGGGTCGAAGCCAATTTTGCGGGCTTAAGTGTGATGTTCTCGAGGAACTCTGTCGGGGAAATTACCTTTTGGTTTTTCTTCGAGCTGGGGAGATGATTGTTGGGGAAATCCTCATGTCTTTGGAGACTTTACCAGGGAAACAACCAATTTGATGCTAGGGAAGTGATTAGGTGGTCCAGGGTTTGGACATATTTCTAGGGGGAAATTTGAAACCTTTGGGGAATAGGAGATGATCCTGAAGTTTTGGATATTTTGGAGGTCCTCTGGGGACATTATCGGGGAGAGATTCACTTGGCTTTTGAGAGTTTCGCTAGGGAAATAGGGGTTCTGCTTGAGGAAGTGAGAAATTTTCTTGGTGAAAATGATTTAAATCCTTTCCGAGATTTTTAGAAATTTTCTAAGGATATTTCAGGGTTTTCTGGTATTTTTTGGGAATTTCTATACGAAAATTCAAGGGGGGTGCCGGTCGGCATGGTGTGGAGGGTTCCATTCGGTAGTGGCATGAACTTTTGAGTTGCCTCAAGAAGGTAAAGGTTCAGTGCCGATCGGTAGGTGGGGGTGCATTTTCGATCGGCATGACCCTTGGCATCCTATATAAAGGGGCGGGTTCCCGTCATTTTTCAAAGCTTCTTGCCTTCTCTCTTTATGCAATTTTCTTCTGCGAATCGCTCTAGTATTCCGATCTCTAAAAAAATGTCCACTTTTGTGAGCATTGCATTACACAGGGAGTGGTTGGCTGTTGACAACTGGGAGAACGTGGAGTGGAGGGTCAGGGTGCCTCTTGCTTTGGCGAGTGAGATATATTTTGACTCATTCGAGCCGGTTGCGGATGAGCGGACTTTACTGCGGGAGACGTCGCATCATCGCTCTTCGAGGGTGGTGAGCTCTGGCAGTTACATAAGTAAAATGACTTTTGGAATTCCTTTTTTGTTATTTTCCTTTTTTCTTAGATTTTGATAAGGTTTCTCTCTTTTGGCTGTCTGATGTTTCTTTGTCGACTATGCGTGCCCGCGGGAGGACGGGGCTTAAGGATGTACAGGAGCATCTTCCACCTGTGGTGCATTGGGTGGTATCCTTAGCAGGCTTTGGGAGGTTGGCGTCTATGCTGGATGAGACGCCTCGTTTGACGGAGGTCTTATTCGCTCTGGGGGAGAGGTGGTGGCACATTACCTACACCTTTCATTTTGGTTTCGGGGACATGACTGTGACTCCCATAAACGTGCAGTAGTTACTGGGGCTGGATTACGATGGAGAGCAGATAAAGGTGGATCTCTCTTTGCGGATGAGGCCGGAAGCGGTGCGCGCGAAGCTTGGTGATGTGGGGAGGATAGTGTCTGGGGACTCCATTTGTCTGTCGCTGCTGAAGGATGTTTTATTGGGCAGGGTGATTGATGTGGAGGACGGTTTGCAGGTGAGATAGATGGCCCAATTATTTATTTTGCTGGTGCTGGGGGGATTTTTGGTGGCGTCCAGTGGCGACGTTGTCCACTTGTGGTTTTTACCATATCTGAGGATGTTTTAGAACATCCCTCTCTATGATTGGGGGAGACTGACTTTGGATACCCTTTATTTTTCCCTAGATGCATTCAGTCGGTGCTGCCGACAGACTTTCACTGGAGCCATGTATCTTCTTAAGGTATTCTTTAATTTTCCCATTTTCCTTTCATGCAATCGCATTTTCCTTATGCGTCTCTTTTTTATTGTGGATTTTTATCTTTGGCAGACTTCGTTTTCTGAGGTGATTGGGTGTAATACACAACTGATCGCTTTAAAGGACAAGACTGTTAGGGACTTTTGCTAGTTATAACGATGGAGGAAGGCCAATTAGCAGTTGAGGAGGTCTCTCTCTGTAGAGGCGATGCGTCAGGTCTTGAATGGCCTCACCAGTGATGGGGTAAGACTTTTCTTCTTCTTCTTCTTCTTCTTCTTCTTCTTCTTCTTCTTCTTCTTCTTCTTCTTCTTCTTCTTCTTCTTCTTCTTCTTCTTCTTCTTCAATCCTGGTCTTTGTGTGCTCTGACTCTGTATTTGACTCATATTTGCAGGGGATATTTTTCCAGGTGACTTTTTACCCTTGGGGGACGACTGTTCAGGATACGGGGTTGACTGGGGTGAATGCACAGATGAGGCATTTTCTGGCGCATGAGTTTGGCCACTCTTGGTATCTCGGGGAGAGGGTGGTTCGATAAATTGCTGAGGAGGATGTGGTGGTGCCACCTGCGAGGCCCCCTATGTCTATAAGGCGGGAGCGACTGGTGCCAGAGGATGCGAGGATCGCGATGATGATTGGCGAGTCCTACCTGCTGTACACTGTTACGGTTGTACCGTATGACTATATGGACTTTGTGACGAGATGGCCGATGGCTCCCAGCATATATGATGCACTGCCTTTCCCTCCTGCGGGTTCGAATCGGCCAGTGGGGTACTCCCACAGCGGTGGCGGTCCATCGACATCTACGGCGGCATCAGAGGTTACCTTTGTGCGGCTGCATACCCCTTCATACAACATCTGGAGGGCTGATGGATGGATGGTGCCTATGTTGCATCGTCCTCATGCGATGGAACCGAAAGAGTTGGTCTTGACAGAGGAGGTCCTTCGTCCTGAGGTATATCTTTTCTCTTATTCTCTTTTGGTTTATTTTTTATCTTTTTTGCTTGATACTGATTCTGCCTTTTCTTGCAGCACTTTCGGATGTCCACCACCTGGATGAGGGATATTAGGGACTGTATATCTTCGAACATTGCCCATATTTGGGACACGGTTCCTGTTCCTTCTTGCTTGGTGCCGTCTGCTTTATCCAGGGAAGAGTCTGGTTCGGGTAGCAGTGGTGCGTCGTCTCATCGCAGGGGAAAGAGAGCGCGTCGTAGGGGTGGAAGCTTTTAAGAGAGAGGTCGAAGGGTAAGTGAGAGAGAGAGAGAGAGAGAGAGAAAGAGAGAATGAATGTGGGTTCGAGATGAGTCCCATTGATTTTGTGATACGACGCAAATATTGCATATTTCACCCGTTAACCTACGCCTTATTAGCCCCCTTGGGTATCTTAATCCCTATACTTATGCTCGTTAACCAGACAACCTCGGATTTCTATGTTAACATGTTTTGCAGGGGTTAATTGAGCTTTTTTAGGTATTTGGATGCTTAGTATGAAGTTCAGACGCTTTCCGGAAATGATTCGTCGACTTTTGCAGCTTCGGGGGCATTTTAGTAATTCCAGAATTTGGGTTTGAATCCCGAGATCTTTACGGAAGTTGAATCCCTTTGATTTCTCTTCGCGTGACCACCGACGGTGCATGATTCCGAGTTGTATCAATGGAGTTATGGCATTTTTAGGATGGTTTTTACTGTAAAAGTACACTCAAGGTCACATTCAAGGGCATTTTAGTCATTTCATATTTTGGTTTTTTAGCCTAATGTCTTCTTGGATGTTGTATTCCTCTGAGTTATCTTTGCGTAGCCTCCAATCGTGCCTCATTCCGAGCTATAACGAAGAAATGGCGGCATTTTCCGTAAAACATGACAAAGCTGCAGAATTGCAGTAGGGGCGAATCGATTCGCCCCAAAACCGAATCGATTCGTAATTGCTGCAGAATTGCAGTTCGAACTTCCCCGATTTACGAATCGATTCAGACCATTTCCGAATCGATTCGGCCCTCCAGATTTTTGGTTTTCTTCCCTTTTATTACAAGTTTGCCATGGGATATTTTGTATAAAACCAATCCATCTCATTTTGAGATAAAAAAATCAGATTTTTAGGTTAGTTTAGCTTAGGGTTTGGTGGGTTTTGGGAGCTCTTCTTCTTCCTCATTTGGTGTGACAACTTTTGGGTGTTGTAAGTTGGATTTTCATTACCCCTACCATTAATATAGTTGATTTCTTGATTTATTTCCATTGATGTCATTTATATCTCTTGCCTAGATTAATTTATTTTTTGCTTAATTAGTTTATTGCTTTGTTAATTAGTTTAATTCATGTATTGCCCTTAGATAAATAGGGTCGGGATTTCGTTCCGCCATTTACGGGTTTAGACCTCGAAATTTAGGTTTTGTGTAAAATTTCATTTAATTGAAACCGCGTGTATTAAAGTTGGATTGTTATGCGTTTAACTTTATTTGTCACGCAACTTTAGTGTTTATAGCGATAATCCGAATTTAATCCGCGTGTGACCATTTTGGATTAAATGTTTAATCTCGCAACTTTGGCTTAAATTCCTTATTGCGTGATGTTTATGCTTAATTGAAAATGATCGATTAAATGTTTTCGAATCGAAATTCTAATTAGTAGTTGTTTAGCCTGTGAATGTGTGTATGTGATCCTGATCCTCGCTTTACTTTTGCGTAGCGTAACTTATTCTTTTTCTTTTGTCACCATTCCCAACCATCACCTTTTCATTTATTTATTTTACACTTTTATTCCAGAAGTAATTAAACAATTAAAATCTAAAATTCAATCACTCCCTGTGGATTTCTTACGATACCCGACTTACCGCTGTGCTTGCTTGTCAAGTGTAGTAGTAGCTTAGGTTTTTTTTGTATCGCGGCGGCGAAACACACAACGATTGTGTCCTCACACGAACACACTTTTTTCGCCCGGTCATTTTGTTTTTCTTTATTTTCCTGCAAAAATGATGTAATACAGAAACATATCTATGTAATGCAGTGAGGTTTTTTTTTATTATCTTCTGTTAATGATAAATGAATGAATGCATGCACATGCACTTTTTACTTTGCTGCTGAGACTGTAAAAATAAATATTTTTGGGATTTTGAAGGAAATTTTTACCCATAATGAGGATTTATATAAAGATGAAAAGGGGATTTTTGACATTCTGTTGAGAATATTAATTTATTTTTATTAGGTTTTCTAATTTTGACGAAAGAGGAAAAAGGGAAATTTCTAAAAATAGGGGATTTTCGATCGGCAAGCACCTTGTTCTGCGTATTGACAGGTTAGTCCAGTCCCATCAATTCAAAGCTTTGATAGTGTCTGCGGCACTCCATTCAGGCAGGGGAAGCTTGGGGCCCCAGGATATAGATGAAGGTGATGGAGCGGGATCCACTGGTAGCTGTGGGTAGGGCTCTTGGAGAGTTTGTTTTTGTAATGGGGAATACGTTTGGGAATTTTATTTGGCTTTTTAGGAAGGTAGGGGGAAGGGAGTTATCCGTTCGTTTTCTTATGTAATTGTATTGTAACTTCTTATTAGTGAAATAAACAAGTTTTTGATCATCCAGCTGTGCCTTTTGCTGAATTTTGTATTTTGAGTTATCTATATCGATCGCTAAGGCATGCATAATCCTTTTGTTCAAGTATATATTAGAATGAATTGTCATTCTCAGAGATGAGAAAAGAATAGTTTTTTGTGAAAAAGAAAGGGTCGTGCTCATATAAGATGTATGAGCTGCCTATGAACCTCTGGGATTTTTGAAAATTTTAATTTTTCTGAAAATGGTTTTAGTAGAGGATCAGGCCCACGTAGTTTTGGGTAGAGGGAAATGAAGAGATTTTTTTTAGAATAGAAGGGAGATGAGAAGAGTCGTAGCGCGCCGAGATTTTGGACTAGGGGTAAAATTTCTTGAGACGGTCCAGGTTGACTAGACGAGCCATCTCTTCTTCATTTGAGTTAGTGAGCATGGCTGCACCGCCAGACAAGATTTTCTTGACGATGTATGGGCCTCTCCAATTGGGCTTGAATTTCCCTTTGGGGTCCCAGATGGTCTCTACTATTTCTTTGAGGGATAAATCCCCTTCTCTGACATCACGGTCCTTGACTCTCTTATTAAATAAATGCGTTATTCATCGATGGTACCCTTATATGTGATAAAACATTTTTAATCTCCTTTCGTCCAAGAGTGACAGATCTTCGAGACATCTTTGATGTCAGTCCTCCTCACTGACCTTGCTTTCAAGCATGACGCGTAGAGAGGGTATTTCCAGCTCCACGATTAAGACTGCTTCCATGCCATAGGCTAGAGAGTAAGGGGTAGCCCCCGTAGAGGTTCGGATTGAGGTTCGATAGCCCCAGAAGGCGTATGGGATTCGATCGGCCCAATCTCAACAACTTTTGGTCATCTTGATGATGATGGCTTTGAGGTTTTTATTAGAGGGTTCGACTACACCATTGGTCTGAGGACAGTAGGGAGAAGATTTTTGTCTCTGAATACCATACTCATTGACCACTTCTGTGACTTCTACCTCGAAATGCTACCCGTAACTGACACTAGTTCGTGCGGGACCCCATATCAGCAGATGATATTTTTCTTGATGAACTTGGCCACTTTCTTGGCGTTCAAGACTGCGTATGACTCGGCATTGATCCATTTGGTGAAGTAATCAATGGAAACTAGGATGAACTCATTCCCGTTGGAGGCCTTGGGTGTAACCTTCCTTATTATGTCGATGCCCCAGGTAGAGAACGATGAGGGAGAAGATATGTTCTACAATTCATGCGGAGGCAGGTGTTGAAGGTTGGAGAACTGTTGACATTTGAGGCATCTTCGAACATAGGTGGTGTAATCCTGGATCATGGTGGTCCAGTAGTAGCCTTTTTGCATGATATTCTTGGCAAGCATGTAACCGTTCATGTGGAGCCCGCATTACCTATTATGGATTTTCTTCATTATCTCTTCAATGTCAGCCCATGCGATGAAGTGTAGATGGGTTCCATCGAAGTTTCTCTTGAATAGTGCTTTGTGATAGATGATGTACTAGGCGACCAGTCTTCGGAGGTTCGCCCGGTCTTTCTTGTTGGAACCCTCAGGATACTTACCATGCTTGAGGAGGTGCTAGATATCATAATACCAGCAATTGGCTAGCTCGAGATCTTATTTGGTGATGAACTTAATGTGGTAGCAGTGGGTTGGTTTGTCTTGCTTTTGGACCAGGAAGGGGGCCATTGTTATTCCTTTGGCCATGTTGACCATGGAGGCTAAGGTAGCAAGGGAATCGACTAGGTTTTATTTTCTCGAGGTAGGTAGTGGAAGGTGATGTCCTAGAATTGGGAGGCTAGTTCTTCTTAGTGGGCATAGAAGGGTTGGAGTTTCCTGTCCTTGACTTTCCATTTTATGAGTACTTATCAAATGATGAGGTCAGAATACCCACAGACATCTACCGTACACGCCTTATATTCTGTCATGTTATTGGTGTAGAAGAAATCCAATTTGATGGTGATGCGAGTGTGGGAATTATCTGGGATGATCATAAGTATCCCAATGCCATATCCCTTTTTGTTGGTCGTGCCATTAAAGAACATTTTCCATCGAAGGTCATCTTGAGTAGCACAGAGGATGATTTTATTTGGGAATTCAGATATCCAGACATCGGCTTCTTCCATGGGGTAGTCAGCGAGGTAGCCAGAGATGCCTCTTCCTTTCATGGCTTTCTGTGTGATGTACACGATATCAAAATTAGCTAAGAGCATCAACCATCGATCCATTCGGCTGGATAAGGTGGGTTTCTCAAGCAGGTACTTGATGGGGTCCATTCGGGATACAAGCTTAATGGGGAAGGCGAGCATGTAATGTTGAAACTTTTGGGTGACCCAAATAAGAGCGACACATGATTTTTCCAAAATAGTGTAGTTGACTTCGTATCTAGACAATGCGACTGACCTAATAGATGGCTCTTTCTTTACGAGAGTCTTCAAGGTATTGGGCAGTAAAGCCCCAACTGCTGTGTCGGTTATGGTTAGGTATAGAAGCAAGGGGAGACCAGGCTGTGGTGGCATGAGTATCGGAGGTTGAGTCAGGTATTGTTTGATTCGGTCAAAAGCTTCTTAGCAGGCCTCGTTCCAAAGTTTGGTTGAATCCTTTCGGAGGAGTTTAAATAATCGGTTCACAGATGGAGGTTAGCGGGCTGATGCACCGACTGATGTATTGCAATTTCCTAAGGAAACCGTAGAGTTCTTTCTCCATTTGGTGAGGTGGCATATCAAGTATGGCTTTTATCTTGGAAGGATCTATTTCTACCCCTTTTTTACTGACCATGAATCCCAAGAGTTTTCCCTTTGTAACGCCGAAGACACATTTCTGTGGATTGAGTCTCATCTGATATCGTCGCAGTCGTTCAAATAACTTTTGGAGAGTGGGAACATGACCTTATCCAGTTTTGGACTTGATAATCATATCATCCACATAGACCTTGACTTCCTTGTGAATCAAATCGTGTAGGATGGTCGTGGAAGCCCTCTGGTAGGTAGGCGCGGTATTCTTGAGACCAAATGTCATAACAGTGTAGCAAAAGGTTCCCCATGGGGTGATGAACACATTTTTTCTTGATGATCTGGGTGCATTTTTATTTGGTTGTACCCGGAGAACCTATTGACGAATGACTTGAGAGAATGATTGGCTGTGTTATCCATAATCATGTCAATATTGGGTAGCGGGTAGTCATCCTTTGGAGAGGCTTTGTTTAAGTCCCGGTAGTCTACACACATCCGAAATTTCCCTTCTGATTTTGGCATATGTACTATATTGGCTAGCCATGTGGGATATTCGATCACACGAATGAAGCCCACATTCAACTGTTTGACCACCTCTTCTTTGACTTTGAGCGACTATTCAGTGCGGAGCTTTCTCAGCTTTTGTTTAACTGGTTGTAATCTGGAAGAGTGGGGATCTCATTTTGAGCTATTTCAGGATCAATTCCGGACATATTGTCATAGGACCATGCGAAGACATCCATGATCTCCTTCAATAATTCTTCGAGTTGTGTGCGCTCATGCTCATCAAGGGTAGCCCTTATCCTAATCTCGCGCAATTGGCTACCGGAATTGAGGTTAATAATAACAGTCTCTTCTTTATTAACTTAAACACAGTTATGTTGTTTATTATTAACCTTATTTAGATCAGTTAAGAACTGTTCATTTATAAAATCATCATCATCATTAAGAGTTTGATTAGAATCTAAATAATGAATATAAGGCACAACAAGTTACTCAAAATCTTCATTTATTTCATTGATAGGAAAAATAGCATTGAGAACCTCATCAAAGGAGGTCTCGATTACATTTTAGGAGAGGTGTATCAACATCTTTAATCAGCTGGTATGGATCCAGTGATGTAGTGCTTGAATGAACCATGTAGAGTGTCAGCCCCAGTGTCTGTAAGTTGAAGGAATCTTTGGAGTCACTTCGCTCAGAACCTTCGGTATCTCTGATGAGCGGATGTACATGGTGTTGGGAACTTTCACCCATGGGTAGATGTTTTGGAGAAATATCTCCATTTTGAGTTTCATCTTCTTGTCTGTATGGTCATACCATGGTTTCAAAAATTCATAAAAGGGGAAGTCTTCGCCCTCTATGATGAATCGTCCATTCAAGGAGTCACCTAGGATAGTCTGGATGCAGTCTAGTCTTTCCTTTGGTCGAGACTGGAGGATCATTTTGAGCTCTTGTTCTGATGGTTGATACTACAAACCACAAGGAGGGAAAGCTTTCTTCAGTTCAATGGGATCAATTATCCCTTCCTGTCTTTGCCCTATCCCCAGCTCGAGCATGAAGTGCATATTTTTGAACATCTGAATCACATTGACGTTTCCATAAGGGTTGTATTCTAAACAAACCCTTTCTTTGAAATCGTCCCCTGCCGAGAGTAGAAGTTGGTCAACTCGGAATCCTGATAGGATCATATCATTTGACATATGTTGTATCTTAAGGATTGGACTGCTAGTACTTGCACCCTCAGTATTGTCATCATCGCCAAAAATGGTAATAATGCATTCATTAGTGAAGAATTTAAATTTTTGATGGAGTGAGGAAGACGCACCCCTGATACTGTGGAGCCATGGTCATTCGAGCAACAGGTTGAATCAAGCAGGGATGTCAATAACTTGGAATTCAACGACAGGGTTTGTAGGGCCAGCCCCTATTACAAGATTTATGGATCCCATCACTTCTCGACGAGTATTATCATAGGCACGTACAGACGTGGAGGTTGGATTAAGGTCACTTTCCTTCAGTCCTAAGCATTTGAAGGTTCTTAATGGGCAGACATTCAAGTCGGATCCATTATCGACAAGAGAGAGTGGTACGATCTTCCCCATAACTTCGACGGAGATGTTGAGTGCATGATTGTGGTTTGGCTCAATTCTGGGGATTTCTTCTTCGGATAAGGATAGCATTCGGGTAGAGGTCAAGGATTCGACTAAATTTATCGCTTCTTCTGGTGTGGTAGAAGGAGGAACTGTGGGTCCAGTTAGCAATTTGATCAAAGCATTTCTGTGCAGCCGGGAAGACATGAAAAGACCCCACAGAGTGATATTAGCTTGAGTTTTCTTCAGTTGATCGAGGATCTTGCTCTCCTCAAGGGTTATCTCTGGCATAGGAAGGTTTTCAACGCCCTTCCCTTTTCCATTGGCTGGTAGTAGGCTTGGGATCTGGTAATGCCTTCCTGATCTAGTCATGTGATTTACTGAAGAAGGGAAGAACCTGAACCCTATTTCTTCATCAATCTTGAGTTGTTATTCCATCTTGTTTATTTCTTCGAAGAGCTCCTCAAATGATATCATCCCACACATGTCGGCTATTGGGCCATTTTTCTCTGAAGCTTGCCCTTTATTTGAATCTTCGACTTCTTCCCCCCATTGGCTATAATTCTGTCTTTCCATGTAAATTCAATGGCTTCTTTATACAGGTCTTCCCATTCTGTGGGGATGAGTGAGGGTGAAGGAACCATGCACCCTTATAACTTCAGAGTATCAAGTAACTTGGTCATATTGCAAATATCGTTGCTTTGCCTAAATGATTCTGCCATGATCTGGACAACGTCATCTTGGTTGACTTCATCAGTTGGTACCACCCAACTGTCTGACTTTTGGGTCCATTTTCGTGCTTCCAAGAACAGCGTTCTGAACCTCTGTCAATCAATGATCATCTGTGAGGGCAATTTTAGCCCGAACTCTAGGAGTTGGTTTAACACTTGTGATAATTCCATACCTCCATTTTCAGAACGGGTACAGACATCAATGCATGCTCTAGTAAGGAGTGACAGTGCCTGATCAGGGAGTCCAACAGGGTGTATGAGGAAATATGGGAAAGTTTGGAGATGTTTGGGAGAGTATATTGGTGTGATTTGAGTTGAGGGATCAAATTTTGGGCTCTCTTCTAGGAAGATAGCATTGGTTTGATTTGGGAGTGGGTTGTGAGTAATGTTTATCTTAAGATTAGCTGGTGGGGTAATGGTACACCGGTCAATTAGACCTTGGATTATGTTTCAAAGGTCAAAGCTTTGGTCCGTGGTATGGCCAGTAGCTTTGTGAAAGGCGTAATGGGCATCTGCCTTGAAGTTTCTTGGAAGTGGATTGGGCAATTGACGGGGTTCCAAGTGTTTGATAAGGTCCCGGATTAATAGGGCTTGATAAACTTTGGAGAGGGGAGCATGGAGCTCGGTGTATTCCTTTCGAACGGGAATTGGGAGACTTTCTGGTGCCCACGAAGTGGTTGGTTGAGAGATGTTATTGATGATTGAGACTGCAGAACTTGTAGGTTTGTCATATTTTATGGGGGTGAACTGTTAGGACACCTTCTTTGGTTCAACCTCTGTTTTAGCAAGATCTTCCTTGATTTCTATTCCTATTTCTATGAGAGCTTGGAAGTGGGGATAGTATTGTCCTCCCATGGTTTCTCGGACATGGGGAAATAATTTCTTCTTCACTATGTTGACTTGATCTTCCTCGGATGGCCGATTGGTCATAGTGGTGGCCTTTTCCCTCCATCAGGATATGAAGTTACTGACTGATTCCCTAGAGTTCTGTTTGAGTAGTTCTAAATCACATCAGGTGACCTCAATCTCTTTATTGTACTTGTACTGCGACATGAATTCACGGGCTAGATCCTCCAAGATATGGATTCTGGACTCATCGAGAGATAAAAAAACATCGGAGGGCACTATACTTCAAAGTTTCCTGAAACAATTGGCCCATCACTTCTTCAGAAGCCCCTAGGAGAGTCATCGAATGGTGATAACTGCGAAGTTGAACAATTGGGGGTCCACTTCCTATGAATTTCTCGATATTTGGCATCTTGAACTTCTCAGGTAACCTTGTCTTAGGATAAGGAGACATGTGGGTGCAGTCCATGTAATTTCCAGAGATTAGGACTTGGTCGAACTTTTTAGTCAGCATCTTAAGATCTTATTTGACCTTGTTCAATTCTTCCTCTTTTGGATCAACGATCACAGGCAAGTTAGCCCCAGGCTAGGCAAGGTTTGACATATGAAGCTGGCCAGGCGGCGATCCATTAGTTGGAGGGGCACGCGGAGCGTGCTGATACTCTTTAGGAACCCAAATAAGCTCGGTTGGACCTATAGTACGAGTAAATAGGGCCTCAAAGACTTGAGGAATAGAAACCTGGTTTTGTTGCATCTCTTGGACCTCAGTCTGAAGGTTGTCAATCTTGGACACGAGTTGAGCTAAAAATTTTGTCGGATCTGGATGCACAACTGGTACTTGATCTCTATTCTCCATGGAAAATGGATGGATACCGAACTCGAAAGAAGTAGCAGGGGAACGAATGATCCTCCGGGGTGATTTGACTGAAGACCGAACCCAATAAGGAGCCAGGATAAGGGCGTACGATCGACCTGAGAAGGCGTAAAATGGGATTTATTTTTGAAAAGAAAGAATGAAAATATTTTTAACATTTTTTTTCTCTTTGAGATTGAAAGACAAAATATTTTTGGATTTTTGATACACAAAAGAGAAATATTTTTTGATTTTTGATAAAGAAGGGAGAAATGTTTTTGGATTTTTAATAAAGGAAGGAGAAATATTTGGGAGATACGTATCAACATGACTATTATTATGTTTTCACTTGTATTAAATTCTCCTAAATGCAAAATGAAATTCCGAACGAGACCCGAGCCTGGAAAAGTTGGGTTTGTAACATATGCAAAGCTATAGCTGGACTTGTGACCAGGCTCACGGGCAAGGTCCCGTTTTAAAAATTCTCAAAAATTAGGGCGACGGCCGACCCGAAATTTTGGCAGAGTTTCGGATTGAAACCGGTAATCTAACGTGTGTGTCCTAGGCTTGACACTTATATGTAGGTATGCAGTTGGTTGGG
This sequence comes from Sambucus nigra, assembly GCA_949130495.1. Lineage (NCBI taxonomy): Eukaryota > Viridiplantae > Streptophyta > Magnoliopsida > Dipsacales > Adoxaceae > Sambucus > Sambucus nigra. The sequence continues at coordinate 408,222,957 of OX422218.1, read as the reverse complement.
TGAATCGAAAAGGGTTACCCCCTTTGGCGTGGCTTGCAGGATATACGTCTTGCTTTTGAGGGAAATCGATACGTGTGGACAAGGCATTTGATATACCTAAGTATACGTGAATTGCCTCACTATATACCTCATGGGGATGGTACGTGTGACAGCGAATTCGATATACTCGGCATACATGAATGAGTTCCATGAGATATCCCTCTTGTCATGACTTCGGTCAAGCGGTGCGATGCGGGGGAACCATTCAATATATGTCGAAGGTACTTGACCAATGGAAGGTGAGAGTCATATCGCTTAGGCTAACTGCGCCCTGCCGGACCAGCGCCCATCACGAAGTGACCCTCCAGTTACTGGATAAAATTTGGTCAATCACAATGCTCTTTGGTGGTATCATGTGAATCATGCATGATTCTCTTATTAGTATCTTATGAGAGTATCTTTATTGATCATGCCCAACAGGGAGCAAAGTATGAGTACCGATGGTATACCATGTATGGGTGGGTGATGCGTGCCATATGGGGATATAAGTGATCCTAGGTGCACGTGGTATGCAATGTACATGGAGAATTTTCTACAAGTGTGTGAATAGAGTCATAAGCATAAGGTGCACATGAATAGTAATGGGGAACATGAAAAATAGGGGAAAATATAAACAAATTTAACACCCACGTAAATAGAGTCTAGACCTCAAAATAAAACTATCCCCAGTACAGTCCCCACTGTGGCCATACCTTTCGATCCTCGCGAAGGGAGAGAGGAAGAAGAGGGGGTGTCCCCTTCGTCTCGAGAGGATCGTGGTCCCACGCATCCCTCTCGGGAGCACTTCAGTCCGTGTCGATGATGAGGTGAAAAATGTAAAGAGATAGAGTCGCCAGACTATTTTACTCAAAACAGACAAAAGAAAAGGGCGCCATCCCGAAGAATAGCATCCAAAGACATACTGATACATACGAAACAAAAATGATTCGAAAAAGTTTTGGAGGCTAAGTTATGAAATGGGAAGGTGTCAGGCACCCATTCTGCCCTTACGGTCTCTCATGGGTTATTGCTATTTTCCTTTATTTCCCCGTGATATGTGTGCATGTGTATATGTAGTGGAGATAGGAATCATCGACTTGTATGATGGAAGAGATAAAGTGAGTCATCCGTAGGAATGTTACCAAAAGTAATATTACAAAATAGGATTTACGCGATTATCCTAGCATTGGTCATTATAAGGGAATGATAACGCACGCGAGATAATACGGCGCTACGAACAAATATATGTATATAGAGAGTCTAAGAGAGTTAAGTTTAAAGAATATAGGGAAAATAGAAAAAAAGTAGGAAAAAGACTCGAGTCTCGGGTTTTACCCCTAGATGCCTACGTAGCCTATAGAGGCATCAAAGTCCACGTAGTTCGTATGCAAAATGAGGGGTGGGATTTATCCCATAAATTCAATCGAGGACTTCTCTTATATGTGCGTGTGTGTGTAAAAAAGTGTTTTAGTCGTGAGAAAAGTGGGAGAATTCCCGTTTGGAATTTATGAGCAAACCCTCTTTTTCTTATTTTTTGGGGTTTTTATTTATATGAAAATAAGAGATGTGTAATAATACTAAATAAAAAGTATATTAGGATATGTGAGATGAGAGAATAAAAATTCTAAGTAATAAAACAAATTAAAGTGAATTTAGGGGAATTTAAAGAGAGAGTTGAGAAAGTTGGACCTTCTTGAAGATCTTGGATGTTGGAGAGCAGCCCTTGCATTTGGGTGATGATGGAGGGTATTTAATTCACCATGTTTTTTTAAAAAAGGTGATGAAAGGTGAAGGTTGGAAAGACATTTGGATGTGGAAATCACTCTGACTTCGAGAGAGGTTTTCTTAGCTTGTTGAGAGATAGATTTTAGATCTTCCTCCTCTTTTGAACTGAGGTTAGGCCCTTCTTTTTATAGGCCCAGGGCATTGTCGATCAACATAGACCTAGTCCTTCCAATCGGCAGCTGTATTTAAGCACACTGCCGATAGGCAGGGTTTGGAACTAGTCGTTTGGCAGTCTCTTTCAGGTTCCTTCTGAAAATTGGTCGTAAAAGGTGAACGGTTAATTCAAATCGCACACGGGGCAAACGATTGGAAAGGTACTTCAGAGACCTTCGAAAGTATTCAGTTCGGGGAGTTGACTTGGGTCAACCGGGGCCTGAAAGCATTCGGTGACCTTTCGAAGTAAAACAAATTGTTCGTCCGTACCGTAAGTTAGAATCGAGCAGGGGGCGGACCATTAGAAAGGGGTTTCAGTGCCATTCGAAGATTTATTCAATCTCGTTCGAGCTGAAGAGTTTGACTTCTGATCAAACGGAGCCTGGGAGATCCCGATGGCCTTTAGGTCAGTACCCGGGGGGTGACTTAGTTTTGCAATGATGAAGGGAGGTTCTAGGGACCTAAGGAGAAGTTAGGGGGTATTAGAATGAAGTGTCTATATTTATACCTAAGGAAGATGTTAAGTTAATTCGTTCGGAATATCCAACATTCATCGTTCACATATGTTATGGTATATGTGTTGATTTTCCTATCGAATCTGTTCACAACCCTACATTTCAGTTATCATTGACTTGGTTGTTTTAGTGTTCTTTCTTGGCGTGATTCCTTTTTGTATATTTTGTAATCAAAATTTTGAAAATTCAAAAAGAGAAAGTGGTTCTGCTTGTGACGATATCCATTTGCATTTATTTATGTTCTTCTTTTTGTCTATTTGGGGACATCATAAAAAGGGGGATAACAAATTATGGGGGAGATAATCTCATTTTCTAATGATTTGAGCTTAATTTGATATTTTATTTTTTTATCATTATATATCAAACCGTTTCTCGTTACGGGTATCTATTTCTTGCCTCATGTGTGTAGGTGTCAAATTTTAGATTCTTTAGCACACCCCGATGAGGACAAAGAAAAAAAATTGAAGATTTTATTGTTTGTTTGAAGACATGCCATCCATTTAGTATTTCCAGTTTTTGGGTTTAATGGGGATATTACTTTGTATGACATTTGTCTTTTTGGGGAACATAATTCGGAGTTTTTTTATGTATGTACCGTCATAAACATACGGGGAGATTTGTAAGGACATGTTTTATAAATGTCCGGGTTAGTATCTAGGCAATTCAATTTTACCCTAGATCTTAACATATATGTCCTATACCGCTACAGTCAACCACAACTTTAGTCGACTCGTCTCAGAAGGATCATATCTTGACGACCTCAATCCAAATTTTATGTTTCACGTGCCCATCGTTATTAATATCGTTCTTCGTAATCATTACCTACATAATGGGTTTGTGGTATCATTTTTCTGGATTCATAAGTCCTCTCATACAGGAACAAAAAGAAATCAAAATCTGGACCGATCCGGAGCTGGAGATAATCGAAGCGATCCGAGTGGCATTTTTATGCAGAAAATGTCTTCTGACCAAACCGATCCGGATCTGAAGAAAAATGAACCGATCTGGTTGGTAATTTTATACAGGAAAAGTCATTTGTTCTGACCGATCCGTTTAAGAAGAAAATCAAACCGATCCGATGATCAAACCGATTTGATGATCCTTTTCGGACCAGTCCGATGGGCTCAAAAAAATCCAGCACATCAGATTTTGTTTGCCTCTATAAATATCCACTTCATAGATGTTTTTGTTTAAGACTTTAAGGTAACACTTTATTGACCTAATACGCTAAGTCTTCATATGTTTCAAACAAAAACACTCTGAGATTCACAAACACTCAGAATCATATGTGTGAATCGTTCTAAACCTAGTCATACCCATTCGTGGAGCATCTTGTGTCGAGAAGAGGATTCTCTACACTGCTGAACTTGGAGTGTCTTAAGGGAGCTCTTGCTGACGACAACGAACCGGTGCCTGAGGGTCTTCGCTTTTCAAACTGTATTTCTTTATGTATTTTAGTGTTTACAAACCATATTGAAATAAAAAAGTTTTGCCCCTTTGGGGGATTTTCCCTAATTCGATGTGTGTGATTGATCCTTTCTTGATGTGAATATGTTGAATGTCTAATCAATCACCTTTAGATCATTACTTTGGTGTGTGTTTAAATATGGATATTTCAAATTTGGATTTAATTAAATTAGTTTCTCTAGTAGGATAAAAAGCGCACTCTTATATGTAGAAAAAAGTTAGGGGCAAAACCCATAACTTGAAAAAACCAGAAGGGGTTAATTTGTAAATATTGGAAAAAAGTTTTAAACTAAACCTTGTTTTTCGGTAACTTGATCTAGGATCGACAAAACATTACCTTACCTTATACCATTTTGATCGGAAAAATTTAAGAAAACTATAAGAAAAAAATAAAAAGTTTTACATAAAATGATAGTGTACCAGTTTGGGGAAAATTTTAAACTTTGGACAGGGTGAAGATGTGAGCTTTGTTGCTGATGATGTTAGGGTTTTATAGTAGATGTTGGGGATAATTTCTTGTTGTAAATGGGAGTTGGTTACTCCCTCGAATTAAGAAGATAAAGTTGGGTGAAGTTTAAAGTGGTTACATGGTGTGGCCATGTGATTTTTCCATGTTTTAGGAGCATTTGTGTAATTTAATGAAAGTACAAGGATTAAGATTATAAATTCTTATTAGTTGAACTCTAAAGGTTCAATTTGGTATAAAGTTTGGATCTAGGGGTGAAATATAGGCTAAATTATAATTCTTTTAAACATTTAGGGGTAATTTAGCCATTTTATAATTTTTGGGGTACTTGGGTAATTAAGTTATGTTGTAGGGTTAGTAATGTGATTTCAACTTTATTGGATGTTTTCGGATTTGAGTACTTTATGAGGGAGGTAAAGGACAATTTAGGTATTCATTGATTCTATTGGCTCGGTTTGAGCGCACGGGTGTTACATATAATGGATCGCGCCTCACTCAATCGAATCAAGTCTATGTGATTTGAAAGTCTCAAATGGTTAGACATGAGAATAAGATAACTATTATATATGATACAAAATTACATTTTCACAAGTATGGAGCACTCGACTGCTATGCTAAAGATTATGTGTTGGTTTACTCAACAGAGTGTTTAATACCCGTTGGGTACATGGACTCAAACTTTTAGACAAATATAGAGGTAGGAGATAGACTTTATGATATGTGTTTACCCTTGGAGGTGTAGTTATATGCTGGAGGATTATCAAGCAATTATGTATTGTTGATTCGACCATGGAAATTGAGTATTTTACCACTTCGAAGGCAGCTAAAGAGGTTATTTGGCATAAGAACTTCCTAAATAAGTTGGGTGTGGTTCTTTCAGTGTAGTAGTCTATTTCACTTTATTATGAAAATAGAGGGACTATTTCTAATTAGAAATAATTAAGGAATCATACTATAGCGAAGAACACTAAACACAAATATCACATGATTCCAGAGATCCTGAAGAGGGGTCATGTCATTGTGAATAAGATTGCATATTTGGACAACTCGAAAAATCCTTTAATAAATAGATTAATAGATAGGACTTTTGTAAATCATGTATAAGGAATGCGAGTGAAATGCATGGACACCTTGATTTAAGACTAAGTGGGATATTGTTGGGATTATATTCGTAAAACCATGTGTAAAATATTTTATTTTGATTAATAAAGGGTATTTTTTCCCTTTTGAAATGATAATCATGTTTATGAGAATGTTTTATATATGCTTATATATGTTGTTTCATTTATATGCCAGTCAATAGATATTAGTAGGAATTCTAATGAGTGTCTTTGAGATGATCACCTAGAGATAAGATTTTTGGTACTAGAACTATTGAAAAGTTAAGATCCTAGATGGGGAGTTGACATCCTATCAGAATGGCTATGATGCAATCAATGTAGCTTATCTCGAACTAGGAGGACATGTACAAAAGTTTGATAAATTCTTTTATATTTAGATAAAGGACTATGATCGATACATCTCATGAATGTATTGAATAAGGAAATCGCGAGGTGTGAGTCTAAGGGATGTCTTGATTAGGCTCTAGAAATATCAAACCATGTGCAAAGGGTGCATATATTCTTAGTCTAGAGAATTATAAGGGTTTTAACGCTTATACGACCGTTACTTTGATTGCTATACGTAATATTCAATTTTTTTATTGAATCAAATTATCCCCACATATTACGAAGGTCTGAGATCTTAATTCGGAGGAATCCACATCCGGGGATACCTTGGATTGTGATACCCCCACGATAGACTTATGAGATTTGTTTCCAATAGTAAACCTGATAAGTGGATTAATTTATAATCTGGTGGAGTAGAAAAATAAGTTAATCTTGAGAATCAAGGAATTGATTAGATGTTAGTTAAAGTCAACTAGCGATAAATTTACTTAACCAAGCGGGTATCTAAGTCTTAACGCGGGGAATCACATAGGGTAACATTATCAACTTTGAAAATTAGACCTCATTATATCCAATGGATTTATGAGATAATTGAATTGGAGTGTAGTGATAATTATTTAATGGAATTAATAATGATTAAAGAAAGAAAGAAAATAGATAACGATAATTGTAATTTAATATTTTCGAGTATTTATTTGGTAGCCAGTTTAATTATTTTCTTGGATCCCTAGTATAGTCCATCTACCCAGGTGGTTAGGCCAAGATTATTAAGGAACCTATTTTAACCTAACCTCTCCTTTTAAACTAGTATATATTAGATTAAGAAGGGATTACAAGTTGTATTATTCATTATTAGGGGTTGACAAGGATGAGAGAAAACACTATTTAAGTTTTTATTAAGGATCATAGAGAGACGATCATACCTCGTTCAAAAGCAAGAGTTTTCATCTCAAAAGGCACCCACATACCTATCTAGATTTGGAAGGATCATATACTATAAGATCCAAGAATTATAGAACAATTAAGAAAGATTTTGAGTACAAAAATAAGGCAAACCCAAAAATACATCAAATACTGTTATCCCATTGGATTGCAACTAGATCCGCTAAGGTATTTTATTCGAAACCCTAGATTCATTCTTCAAATCTAGTTTTTATATTTAAATTTTCTATTACATAATCATTCGATGGTTCTAGGGATGAATTTTTTTTATTCCGTAGGTATCGATCCTAAACAATAGCAAATGCTTCTGGGTTTGTTCCAAATGCCCAAATCTGGAATTGAGAAATTTTTACCCAATTTTTCTTCCAAAAAACTCTTTCCCTTCTAGCACCCTCATCCCTTCCTCCCATATTAGTGTGTTGGGAGCTGTTTTAGGTTTTTTCAAAATCATTCTAGTGGTTAATCTTCATCTTGGTAAGTTTATTAATCCTATATTTCATAATTTATTATATTTTTAGAGTTAAATCTTGGTGATAGTTATTTTAATGGTTGATGACAATTTTTTTGTGATTGATGAGTTCTACTTATCATGAGCCAAGATTGATTCCCTAGAGTACCTTCTAGTGTGTATAGCTTTACTTTACTCTTTTTAGGTGGTTATCTACTCATGTGTTTGTATGTGTTAAAGTTTATGAGTATCTGAATTTTTTTTTTCATTATGAGATTCTTTCTCTCATTTTAGTATGGTATCCTTGGTTTATCTTCTGATTATGTCATTATTTGAATTTATGTGTTGTGTCTTGGTGTATTTTTTTAGGCTATACTTTATGACTCAAAAATCTCGCTCATGTGCCTCGACTTCCTCTATTTATTCTTGATTTGACGAGCTCTTCTCTACAGGTTTTGTGCATTCAGAGAGATACTGTCACTCATTTATACAAATTTTTGGCGAAAAAAATTGGATTGGATTTTTCTCTCAAACCGAACTGTGTTACCCCAACATTGTGAGGGAATTTTATTAGACGCTTTGGATTGAGAATATTATTTGTCAAAATGAGGGAAGTAAATGTTAAAATTTCCAGTAAGTGGATAACGCTTCAATGTATCAGTTAAAAAATGCCCTAAATTTTCTTACATGCCGAGTCATGGATTATCCCACCGAGGGATGATCACTTTGTTGAGTCAGAATCATTGTTAGTCTCGTACTGGGAAGAATATTCCTCAAGAATTTCTTGCTAAGTATTTTTAAATTCTAAATAAGGTTACGTCCTCACTATTTTACTCATATACCACCCCCACAACGTATCTATAAAATATGCATAATTGTTATATGCTATCATCTTGGGGTGTTGATATGTATTTGTGTGGCTTGATCTTGGAGTCTATGTTTGCTCACAGTAAGTACTATAAGAAAACTAGCGCTTTGAACTTCGGTCGCTTGATCGTGCTCTTACTTTAGAGTCCAGGTTTTTATTCTTCCCGAAGAAGTGTAGGAAAATCCAAAATATGCGTTGACTAATAAAAACCTATTATCGATCTATATCCAGCTTAGAAACTATAGTGGATTACCCACACCACCTAATGTTGTCCCTAAAAAGTTCCTTGTCCTTCCTCTATGCCGAGAACTTTAAAATGAAAAAGAAAAATAAAGGTTTAGCGCTTAGAATTTTATCTTTAGAGAAGGAGTTGAGAGAGTTGAGAAAAAAGAGAGTCCCCAGTGAGAGTTTCTTTGAGAGAGAAAGTTATTTTAGTGGAGAGGGAAACTAGTGACTTGACCAAAAAAAGTGTCGAGTCTTACCAGATATCTTCAGGCATCCATTAAAAGTCGTGAGAAACTTGAAGCCCTTGTATCCCAACTTGAGAAAGATTTCAAACGTGCCCTGGAGATCAAGGTTACTATAGACATAAAGGATACAGTGAAGAAGGTTGGAAAGATGCTCCTCGATCCCATATTAGGCTTTAGGGATAGGCGAGGAATAGTTTACGATGGTGCATCCACTTCCCATGCCACACCGAAACTAGTTTATAAATTTATGGTAGATCCTTATGTTCCTTGACCTAAACCACAAAAGAGAGTTCAACCTAAACAACCGAACCAAAGTAGACCTAAACAAGTCTATGTATTAACCTATTGAAAAAAGAGGTCTCCTAAGGGAATTTTGGTTAAAGTTTGAAAGAACTCAATGTACACATATTCAACACGCTGTTATAGCGATTTTATTAATCTTAGAGAGCAAGTTGAATTCCTATTTGTGACTTACTAAATCTTTATGGAATAATTTCAATGGATGTGCATATCATTTGAGAACACTTTTAATGCTTCGACTAGAGCTAACAATGATAAGGGCAAACAAAAGGTTTCCTCCACTTAGGTACCTAAGAAAGGCGACAAATCCCTGTTGTTCACATTGCTTTCAAGGTTCAAAATACTTCCCACTGGTATTTTGATCGTGGATGCTCTAGGCAAATTATTGATGACATGTTATTTTTTACCAACCTTGTGTATTACAATGAAGGCAAAGTAATTTTTGGATATGGGAGTGGGTCTAGTATTTTAGGATGTGGATGTGTTGAGATACCCAAATTTCCTAAACTAAAAAATGTGTTGTATGTGAAAGGGTTGAAAGCGAAGTTAATTAGGATAAGCCAATCATGCGATGCAAACTTTGCAGTAAAGTTTGAACGATTGGAATGTAATGCATATGATCAATTTGGTGAACTTTTACTAAAAGGAGTTAGGACCGAAGAAAGTTGTTATGGGATCGTGCCCACATCTTCCTGTATGTGCAACAATGCCATGGTATCCTTTATGGACCATGTGGACTTTAAAGATCTTGAGAGATTTGTGAAAAAGGACATAGTTCGTGGCTTACCGTCACTTGGAAAACCAACTTACTCGATTTGTGGACCTTCCCAATAGGGAAAATATATTCAAAGTCCCCATCAAACGTTGAATAACATTACCACCTCACATGTTTTGAAGTTGATGCACATGGATCTTATAGTTCCCACTCGTTCGAAGATTTTGGGTGGTAAGCGATACATTCCCGTGCTGGTAGATGACTTTTTGAGATACTCTATTATGGGTTTTTTTAAGCAAAAGTTCGATGTGGTTGAGTTCCTAATAACAATGTGTTATGTCCTATAAAACCAATATGGTGTCACTATTAAACAGATGAGTAGTGACAATGTCACTGAATTTAACGAAGCTAGAGTGGATAGCTATTATCATGTAGTAGGCATCAAACATGAGTTTTTTATCGTTTGTACTCCTCAACAAAATGGGATAGTTGAGATGAAGAACCGAATGATACATGAGATGTCTAGATTAATACTTATTTGGAAAATTATGCCTAGAAGTTTTTGGGTTTGGGCAGAGGTGGCGAGTACTGCATGCCATACCGTCAATAGGTTATATCGTCATCGACACACGATATACATGCCAAATGGGTTATGAATAGGGAAGAAACCTAACCTATCGTATTTTTGTGTCTTTCGTACTACTTGCTACATCTTAATAGATACAGAGCACTTAGCAAAGTTTCACTCTCAAAGCGACGAGGGGATATTTTTTGATTATTCATCATCGAGTAGGGCTTATAGGGTGTTTAACCTTGCAAGCTCTAAGGTTATGGCATCAATAAATGTCACGAGAGACGAAGATCCGCTAATATTTATTATCCCTAGCCCCCAGTGGAAGGACGACGCACCCCCTGGTAATGATCCCATAATTCCTCATACTACCCCAGTTGACCCTAATCTTAATTTAGAGGATCTACCCACTTGGGTTTGAAAGAGTCATGAATTTATCGCTATATTTAGTGATCCTACGCTAGGGGTTAAGACTTGTGCTCAACTTGAGAATTTTGCTAGCTATTTATGCCACACTTCCTTATTTAACCTAAGAATGTAAAATAAGAACTTAAGGATGAGAAATGGATATCCTATATACAAAATGAGTTGCATCAATTTTGCAAGAACGATGTCTGAGAGTTAGTCCCTTGACCTAGAGAGACTAATGTGGTAGGTACCAAGTGGATTTATAAGAATAAGATGGATGAGAATGGTACCATAGTTTCACAATAAGACTAGGTTGGTCACTTAAGGCTATACAAACATTGATGGTGTATACTTTGATGAGATATTCGCTCCTTTTTCTAGGCCTGTGTTCGTCCGCAAACTACTCACCATATCACATCATCTACGCTTTATGTTATATCAAATAGATGCCAAGAGTTCCTTACTTAATGACATTCTACAGTAGGAAGTTTATGTTGAATAACTAAAGGGGTTTGAAGAACTAAAGCACCCACTACACATCTTTTATCTTAAGAAGTCCCTGTATGGTTTGAAGTAAGAAACTCGTGTTTGGTATGAGAGGCCTACTTCCTATCTCTAAGCTCTACAAGAGAGGGAGAGTTGATAAAACATTATTTATGTGGAGATAAAATGGTACTATCTTAGTTACCCAAGTCTATGTTGACAACATTGTATTTGGATCCACATGGGCCCTACATGCTCACACTTCAGATGAGGAGATAACGAGAGAGTTTGATATGATCATGGTTCGTGATCTAACGTTCTTATCTCTCCAGGTGCATTAGCTAGAGGATTGGATATCCATATCTCAATCCAAATATGCTAGAGTCCTAGTGACGAAGTTTGGTTTCGACTCTATTAAGAACTCACGCATCCCTATGAGTACATCGACTGAGATTAGAAAGACAATTTAGACAAGGACGTAAAGTAAACCCTTTATAGGATCATGATAAGTAGTCTTATCTACTTGGTCACTAATCGTCTCGATGTCGCCTTTAGAATTGGAGTCTGTGCTCACCACTACTCTTTCCCAAAATAGTTGCTCACGCATAAACATATCATAAAATATGTGAGTGGCAGTATTTGGTATTCCTTTATAATCAAGGATGTTGATAGGCCCAAGGATGTTGATGGTTGTAGGAGCATCTCAAGTGGGTGTTTTTACTTTAGGAGTTCTCTTCTTTATAAGTTGAGCAAGAAGAAAAACTCGTTATCTTTGTACATGGTGGAGGCTGAGTACATAATAGTCAGGATTTTTTGCACGTAACTCTTATGGATAAAGATAACGTTGGACGATTATGGGATTTCACAAGGTACAATGATAATTTTGGGTGATAATACGAGTGCGATCTAGATATCCCATAATTTATCCCACCATTCTCTCACAAATCACATCAGGATACGTGATCATTTTATTCCGTATCTCATTGAGGATAAAGTCGTGTCCTTGAGCTCTGTGAGCGCCGAACGTTAGTTAGTCGATATTTTCATGAAACCTTTAGATGCACTTAGATATGAGAATTTTAGGAAGTCTGGGTATTTGCTCTGTTGATTGAGTTTGGGTACTTTATCTTGTGTAGGGTGTTCCTCATGTTCATATCTTATATCCCTACTGCAAGACTGTATTTCTATTGTATTCATAGGTTTTTCCTTTTGATATATTTTGAAAAATTAAAAATGATTTTCAATTTTTATGAAATAGTTTGAAAATTTTAAAAAAAATTATTTTTGATAAATTTTTTGAAAAAGACAAAAAGATTTTTGTATTTTCGATCTTTCACTGTGTATGGATGAACATTTAAGATGTTCAGATCACCCCTACATTCCATCCATTTATGTGACTTTTTCATAGTATTTTGAGACATGGCTTTATTTCGTTAGTGTGCTTAATAATGTGATTATAGCATTAAGCTTTTCATTGATGATTACTTTCTTTATGTTAAGACTCTTTGTTACCTTTATTGCACATGTGCACGGACTTTTTGAACATTGTACTTGATTATCATGTATTAAATACTCTGTTCTCATCTCAATCCTGGTTAATAATGAACCAAATGTGAAAATAAATAAAATGTTCTTGTAAGAACCATTTCCCGAATATCTTTTCCCAATATATATATATATATATATATATATATGTTAGGCAATGGAGAGGGGCTATGAAAGAGCAAAAGTCTTTTTGCGTTAAAATCCACCATTTGAAAAATAAGAGTCTAAGAAGATTAATATTATCTCATTAATTCAGTATCATATTTGTTTATCTACTTGTAATTAGTATATTCAACTAAGATAAACCGTATATCGATTTCTAGCGATAATAATAGGATTAGGGACAATAGGGCTTCAGGCCCCTATAACAATTGCATTTCCATCGACAACTACTAATTGCTTGACCAAAACCAATAGCAAAACTTTTTGCACCCCCCTTTCAGATCAACAACCCCAACATTTGTACGGTTGGGTATATCAGATTGTATTGCCATAGTAGGAATGTCAGGGCATGTCCAAGCGATGGATTTTACGTTTAATGTTTTTTCACATTACCTAGTGTTTTGTTTGACACCAATGCCACACACTCGTTGGTGAAAAGTAGTTTTCTGAGGATTTCTTATGATAGTTATTTATTGATATCTACTCCGTTAGGTGTATCTACTCGTATTTTATAGACTTGTGTCGATGTGGATATAGACATTTGTAGATTATGTTTTGTGCTAATTTTTTGGTTTTAGATACCTATTCTTATGATGTGATTTTGGGTATGGTTTTCGTTTTCAAGGTATGTGTCTCATATAGAGTGCATGGCTCGCATGTAATACCCCTTACTTTTGAGCATCTATTCTTAGTATTAAATTTTATTGTGAGTGTGATTTAATTTAATGGAGAATTAAAATAGTAATTTTAAGAAAGAATTAATAATTGTGTGAATTGTGTATTTGCTATGGCAGTAAAGTAAATACGATCAAATTTAGTGCTACTCCACTATATGTGAGTACTAACGATGATTTTTTGGTTATTTCTCAACGGGGACATTGGTGTGAGTTATATAGAGTTAGGTATGGATTTTATTATCGAAACATTAAAAGTTGATTTGGAGTGTACGGATGATCTGGAATGGTGCGCGATAGTCAAAATGGTTGTTCGGGGATTTTATTTGGGTTCCGAGGTCTTTTTGGCTAGTTGGACTCAAATTTGGGTATACGAGTCATTTTAAGGGTGTATTATTATTTAGAGTTGGGTTTATTTGGAGAAAAGGGTTATTTAGGCTTGGCAGATTTAGGCTAATCTCGTTGTGAAAAAACTTTAGAGAGAGAGAGAGAGAGAGAGAGAGAGAGAGAGAGAGAGCAAAAGAAGAAGAGAAGGCTTGGGAGCTTTGGGATTTCCGTCCAAATCCGTGATTTTGAGGAAGATTCAGACTCTACAACTTTGATGCAAGTGACTAAACTTGCTAAATGATCATGTGTGTTAGTTATTTCATAATTTTATTGGTGATTTAGTTGATTTTGATATTGAATGTTAAACCCTAGAATTTGTTGATAATTTTTTGAATTTTAAGATATATAAATATATATATGTGGGTGGGTTGATGTAAATGGTGGGGACAATATATTGGATGGGTTTTGATGTTAGTATATTGTTGGGGTGAAGTAGAATTGGGTTGATAAGATGTAGGGTAAATCTTGCAAAGTTTAGAAGTAAAGTTTTCGGTATAAATCTCTTAGGAATAAAAGCTGTACAACACCGGATCGATCCGGGTAGGAGACCATCGGATTGGTTTGTTTTAATAGTGGACCGATTTGTTTTTTAGAGGCATCGGATTGGTCCCATCATAAAAAGTTTTATGCCATTTTTAAGGGGTCGGATTGCTTCATTCTTGGGGACCCTCGGTCCGGTCCGATCATTGCAGTTTGTTAATTCTCGTGTTAATCCTTTCTAATTGGGTTTAGGGCTTGGAAACCCTCTAATATGGTACGATAAATATGTTTCTGAGATAAAAGGTGGGTCGATGTCATGTCATGATATGATGGTGGGGTTATATTGAGGAAATTATGGAGGTATATTTGGGAGTTTAACATACCGAAACCTTTCATCAATTCTCCGGGTAGTAGGAATGTACTTAATGACGTATATGGATTGGGTGATAGAGGGGTATCGTGGGTCCTTAGTATTGATAAATTGGGTGACTATTCATAGCATATGTGTGATGGATTGGAAATGTTCAAGTGAGAGATTGAATAATAAAATGAATTGGGAATGTATGCGAGAATGCAATTGTTTGTGTAATGAGAGTTATATACATATAGCTGGATTCATTAGTTTTATACATGCGAACATGAGATGGTATATATATATATATATATATATATATATATATGGCGTGAATGTATATTCCTTGTGTGTATGATATATTATGTGGTACATAACCCTCTAGTGCTATCATGGGATGTTGTGCGATGTGGGTAAATTCCTCTGACTTTAGGAGGAGGGAGAGTATAGTCCCCAGGTCATAACGTCCAGTATTTTACCGTGCGTGAGGTAGGGGTAACACGTTTTGGGTATGATTCATCTGGCCTTTAGGTGAGGAACTATGGCCACTTCCCATATGGTGTGATTTGGTTTATACCAATTCGGTGTGAGAGTTTGACCGTTGGTAACCCAGGATGATATGTTAGTAATTCCCTAGAAGATGATAGCATTGTGGAGACTATTAGTATACACATATATATTATGTGGGTTATGTATGTGTACTTGCTAGAGAATGATAAATCATGTATAATACGTGCGATTAATATTTAACAAGCCTTATAGATAATGTGTGATATCTCAATATTATAATTAGAGAAATTTATAAAGATGTGTATTATGTTTTGTTCTTTCTAGCATGAGAGCGCATGAGTATACTCTTATGCCGATAGACGGGAAGTAAGGATACGTAATGTGGATTGAGGGGATAATGGATTCCTACAACCGACAATTTTAGGTGGTAATGTATCGAGGGGGTCCTTATTTGGATTTATCTTGCGAGACCTCACACGGATGAAAGTAGCGAATGACGGAAGCTGAGAGAGGTTGGAACCTAGGACATTTTGGATTATTTTTTTATATATAATTAAATGGATTAATTTTTGGGATTAAATGTGTCCCTGTGGAGATTTGAGACTTAGATTGGTACATGGGTTAAGTACCTTGGTCATTGTGCAGTCATGTAGTTCACTGTGAGTGGAAGTTATATTATGATTGTAAACTAGTGGAGTCGAGCAATAATTGTGCTGATAAGCACGGATATAGGGTTTATGGACGCCCTAGTAAAATGATGTTTTAATGTGATCCATTAATAGGATTGGAGTAAATTGGAGCTTTGGACTAATATCGTTTATCCGAATTTCGAGGACGAAATGCCTCTGTAGCTGGGGGGGGGGGGGGGGGGGGAAGGATGTAATACCCCTCACTTTTGAGCATCTATTCTTAGTATTAAATTTCTTTGTGAGTGTCATTTAATTTAATTGAGAATTAAAATACTAATTTTAAGGAAGAGTTAATATTTATGTGAATTGTATATTTGCTACGGCAGTAAAGTAAATATGATTATATTTAGTGTTATTACACCATATGTGAGTATTAACGACGGGTTTTGGTTATTTCTCAACCGGGGCATTGGTGTGAGTTATATAGAGTTAGGTCAGGATTTTATTATTGGAACTTTGAATGTCAATTTGGAGTGTATGGATGATATGAAATGGGGCGAGATAGTCAAAATGGCTGCCTGGGGGTTTTATTTGGGATCTGGGGTCGTTTTGGCTAGTTGGACTCGAATTGGGGTATAGGAGTCATTTTAAGGGTGTATTATTATTCAGAGTTGGGTTTATTTGGAGAAAAGGGTTATATAGGCTTGGTAGAGTTAGGCTAATATCATTGCAAGAAAACCAGAGAGAGCGAGAGAGAGAGAGAGAGAGAGAGAGAGAGAGAGAGAGAGAGAGAGAGAGAGAGAGAGCAAAAGAAGAAGAGAATGAGGGGAGAAAGCTTCGTAGCTTTGGGATTTCCGGCCACTTTCGTGATTTTCAGGAAGATTCAGACTATACAACTTTGAGGCAAGTGATTAAACTTGATAAATGATGTGTGTGAGTTATTTAATAATTTTATTGGTGATTTAGTTAAATTTGATCTTGAATGGTTAAACCCTAGAATTTGTTGATAAATTCTTGAATTTGAAGATATATAAATATGTATATGTGGGTTGGTTGATGAAAATGGCGGGGATAATATATGGGATGGGTTTTGATGTTAGGATATTGTTGGAGTGAAATAGAATTGGGTTTTAGAGATTTTGTGGAAATCTTGCAAAGTTTAGAAGTAAGGTTTTGGGTATAAATCTCGTAGGAATAAAAGTTGTACAGCACCGGACCGCTCCGAATAGGAGACCATCGGATCGGTTTGTTTTAGAAATTGACCTTTTTTTAGAGGCATCAGATCGATCCGGTCATAAAAATTTTTCTCTCATTTTTAAGGAGCCGGACCGGTTCATTTCTGGGGACCCTCGGTCCGGTCCGATCACTACAGTTTGTTAATTATTGTATTACTCCTTTCTAATTGGGTTTATGGATCGGAAACTCTCTAATATGATACGATAAATATGTTTCTGAGATAAAAGGTTGGTCTATCTCATGACACGATGGTAGGATTACATTGAGGCTATTATGGAGGTATATTTGCGAGTTTAACATTCCGAACTCTTTCGTAAATTCTACGGGTAGTAGGAATTTACTTAAAGATGAATATGGATTGGTTGAGAGAGGAGTACCGTGGGTCCTTAGTATTGTTAAATTGGGTGACTATTCATAGCATAGGTGTGATGGATTAGAAATGCTCAAGTGAGATATTGAATAATAAAATGAATTGACAATGTACATAAGATTGTATCGGTTAGTGTAATGAAAGTTATATACATTTAGCTGGATTCATTACTTTTATACATGCAGACATGAGATGGTGTGTGTGTATATATATATATATATATATATGCGGTGAATGTATATACCATATGTGTATGAGGTATTATGTGGTACATACCCCTCTAGTGCTATCATGGGAAGTTACGCGATGTGGGTGAATCCCCCTGGCTTGAGGAGGAGGGCGAGTATAGTCCCCAAGTCATAGCGTACAGTATTTTACCGTGCATGGGGTGGGGGTAAGATATCTTGGGTATGATTCGTCTTGCCTTTAGGTGAGAAACTATGACCGCCTCCCGTACGTTGTGATTTGGTTTATACCAAGTTGGAATGAGAGTTCGACCGCTGGTAACCCAGGATGACATGTGATTAATTCCCTGGAAGATGATAACATTATAGAGACTGTTAGTATACATATATTATCTATGTTATGTATGTGTACTTGATAGAGAATAATAAATCATGTATAATACGTGCGATTAATATTATACAAGCCTTATAGATAATGTGTGATATCTTAATATTATAACTAGAGAAAGTTATAAATATGTGTATTATGTTTTGTTCTTTGTATCATGAGAGTGAATGAGTATAATCTTATGATGAAAGACGATAATTAAGGGGCACGTATTGTGGGTTGAGGGCCTAACGGATTCCCACAACCCACAATGTTAGGTTATAGTGTATCGCGGGGGTTCCTTGTTCGGATTTTTCCTTACGAGACATCCCACACACGAACTTATTGTAACGTTGGAAGTGGGGAAATGTTTGGTCATTCATCTATGGGGTCACATGCCATATTGAGGAAAATTATTCTTCAAGCATTTAAGATGATGTGTGATATATCATCTTATATCTGGAGAAAGATAGTAAAAATGACTTTATATAATCATGGAGAATGCCATCCAATGATGTCATTAAGAGATAGACACGCTTATGGGAGTTAAGCTTAGGCTTGCGAGGGTATTATCCATAGATTGAGTTGGGTAGATTCACTTAAGATAAGATGTATATGTTTAGGTGCGCGCTATAGTTAAGGGGTGAGGTTGAGTCTCAAGGGAGTGCGACACAAATTTTAATTATAGAATTTTCCATTCATAATAATTATGCATTTTAATGTACTTGCTAAAAATCTTTTCAAAATTGGTCTTTGACCCGTTTATATCTTTTCTCTTTCTCTATATATTGTTATATATTTTAGGTGTTCCTCCATAAGGACGCCAATGGTGTGAATTCATTCCAGGGTCTAAGGAGCTACAGTATGTTGTGGGATTTTGTTATAGTCGCACCTCATTTTTTTAAAAAATTCTAGTTAAGGATCAACAGTTGTATATCGGGTGTGTATTTCCCAAGTTGTGTATCGACGTGTATACCTTATGTTCCAGTGACATGATGTATTGTATGGTCTGTTACCCGAAAACTTATCCAGATATATCTTTTTTTGTTCTGTTAATATCTACCTATTCATACTTAATAGTTGTTATTATGGTTGTAATCGTGATATATATACGTTAACGCCTCTTAGTAGACGTTTATGATATCGTTTGTTCTAGAAGGTTATGTATTTATTTATGATATTTATGCATCCGCTTTATTCAAATTATGGATAGTTAGCTATATTCTTAGTTAGAGCGGAAATGATGCCAAGGATTATCCGTTTGAGATTCCTATTTTATTTTAGTAGGGCTTGGCCACCCGTTATTTTAATAAGTGGGGTGTCACATCACACAGTTCTTTTCACGATACTAGGTCAGAAGATGTATATTGTAGTTATGCCTAGGATGGAGTGTGGTGCCACGACGCCTTTATATTTTTTTGACGAGGAGACTCAGGATGTGACTATTATCTCATTATGCTCAATACCCGTTCTTCGGGATTTGTTTGACATATTTGAGAAGGCTCTAAGGTTGCCTCTAACCCAGGAGATTGATTTTTTTATTTATATGGATCTCGGTAGTAACAAATGGATCCTCTTGAGATGAAGGAGTTGAGAGAGAAGATTAAGCAGTTGTTAGATCAAGATTCATTTGACTTAGAACATATACATGTGAATCTTTAATTATCTTTGTGAAAAAAAAAGATGGTTCACTATGGTTGTGTGTTTACTACCATTATTAGAATGAGGTGAAAGTGTGGAACAAATACCCTTTGTCGCGGATTGATGATTTTTCTTTTTAGTTGTTGGGTGTTTCATTTTTATTGAAGATTGATTTGCATTTGGGGTACCGTTAGTTAAGTGTGCGGAAAGACGACGTGTAGAAGACTACATTTTTGACTTGTTATGATTACTTTGAGTTCAGGGTCATGTCATTCGAGTTGACCAATACCCCCATTGTGTGTATAAATTTGATGAATCAGGTGTTCGGTATATTGATGGAGAAATTTATCATCATCTTCATTGATGACATCTAGATTTATTTGTGGACTCAGGAGGTTCATGTAGAGCATTTAAGAGTATAACTTCAGACGTTACAAAAGCATAAGTTGTACGCAAAATTCCAAAAGTGTGAGTTTTGAAAACTTGAGGCTAGTTTTTGGGTCATGCAGTTTTAGGTAGTATTGGTGGATCCCAAGATGCTGCCGGCTATATTAGATTGGGAAAAATTCACGACACCTATAAAGGGTTGTATGTTATGGGGATTAGCCAGTTATTATCGTAGGTTTATTCGAGGGTTTTAGAAGATAAAGGGACCATTGTCTGGGTTGACTCAGAAGGGTATTCAATTTTTTTGGACCAAGAGGTATCAATATGCTTTAGACACACTCAACGAGAAGCTGACTTAAATTCTAGCTTTGACTATTCCTAGGAGGGGGGTTGACTATTTTGTATTTGCCTATGATTCTGTACAAGGATTATGTGGGGGTATTTATATAGGTTAATCATCCTATTTCCTATGCATATTGAAAGTTGAAGCTGCATGGGGGTAACAATTAAGCACATGATTTGGATCTAGTAGAAATAATGTTTGCATTACATATTTGGAGACATTATTTGTGGGGTGATAAGTTCAAACTTTTTAGTGAATATAAAAGTTTTCTATATTTTTTCACATATAAATATTTTTACATGAGAAATCGATGATGGTTTAAGCTTACCAAGAACTACCAGTTCATGAGTCTGTATATCCCGGAGAAAGCCAATGTAGTGGCAGATGATTTGATTCAAATACTTAATAGAAATTGATCTACTCTTCAGTTGACCAATGTGGGGTTCTTTTAGGTGATTGATGAGTTGGACGTGCATTCATGGGGATTATCACTACGAGTGTAAGAGATATCACAATATATATCCACTAAAATAATTATAAATGCAGAAAGTAAAGATCACACACACAATGATGATGTATGTGATTCGATAATTTGCTTACATCTTCGAGGAGCTTACTATGTTCTTATTAGTGTCTTTCAATGCTCGAGGTTACATCTCTTTGCCCTGGGTTAGGGTCTATAATTTATAGATGTGTAAAATAAGAGATTGAGTCGTACATGTAACTCAATTAAATTGTGGATAGCTCGTGGTGTCCATGAATATCTCCTCCGAGATTGTTGGTGACCGATTGAGTGTATCCTTACGTATTTAAGTGCATGTTAAACACATGCGTCTTTAACGAATAACTAATTTAGGTTGGGTAGCCCAACCTCCATGCTGGGTTGGTTGACTACTCTCTTAGGCTAAAATAAATGGATCCCCATAATTTCTCCTGAAAATTTTGGGCTGAATATTGGGGCTAACAAATTTTAATTAAGTTCAAAGCTCATGTCTTAGAAATTTATTTTAAAGAATATGTAATTTTGCAATTCGGGTGAACTCAAGAGGGCACGCTCCTCTGAGGTCAAACACCATGGAAAACTTGTAGTTTTATTGATTAAGTAAGGGTACGCTAGTCCGAGAAGACATATGAAGCGCTAAAATCCTCTTTGGTTGTCGTGTTCCATCATTAGCTCGGACTTGAAACAGAGATACATCACTCTCGACTGCTGTATTTCAAACATTTCTTTGTCTACTGAGCTTCCAGTATTTACTTCTTCAACTTCTCGTATTCTCAAAGATTCCATTAATTCTTGTGAGTTCCCCTCATCCCCTCTTTATTTCCACTTCTGCAATTGTTCTACGTCTGTTACTAGAGCATTTATCTTATGTACTACCCATTGAGCTATTAGATAATAAGTCAATAGTGGAGTTTAGGAAAACTTATAATATTCCTAACTGGGTTCAAATAAAATGTGCCCCACCCCCCTAAACATGTACGCGACATTGAAGGGGAACACTAGATTCACACCATATTGATCACCCAAGGGGGTTTGACATTTCCCCCAAACCCTCTTTTTCAAAAAGTCTTCAAATATTTTGATGTCATACCTACAGAATGTTCCCCTAATGTCTGGAAGATTGTAAACGGGGTACACTGAATAAATATGTTATATGGGACCAATTTAGGTTTTACTGAGCTCTGGTATTATTATAACTGGTCGCGCACCAATGACATCATCCTATATTCAAAGACAATAAGGGAAGATATGTTTTTGGTTATGAATCTCCGTGACTGTCATAAGGATTATTGATGTCATGATTTCATTGCCAATAATTGGCAGCATCCTCCCCTCCCTGAGGTTGTGAGGTGCCGAGGCCCCTGGATATCTGATTTTGGAAAGGATCACATAGGTTGCTTTCTCTTTTGTCTTGTTTGCTTGTTGTTTCTTTTTCTTTTGTTCTCTTGCTCGCTACTTCTGTTTTATTGTCCTCTACCTTATATTTTTGTCCTCTATTTTGTTGTTCACCATAAAAATCAGGAGCTTGACTTGAGTGAAGTGAACATGAGTGACCTCCTGAAGGCTTGGTGAGTTCAAGAGAGACTTCCAGACTGCGAGTATCCGTGTTCTGCAGCCTACTTGCTCGAGTATAAGAACACTACCAGTAGTTTTATAGCTTGATCGGTTGATTAAGTCCCTAACTTGGAGATTCTTGAAGTAGGGACCTCTGAACCAATTGTGTTAACGGAAGAGGAAGAGAAATAAGAGGAAGGAGAGGAAGAATATGAGGAATAATAATAATAATAATAATAATAATAATAATAATAATAATAATAATAATAATAATAATAATAATAATAATAATAATAATAATAAGAGGAGATTGCACCCCTTGTAAAAAGGAGAGTGCTCAATATTGATGGTGACGATCGGGCTATGTTGTCTGATCGAATAAAATCTTTAAAGAAAGGTGAGGGTGATTCCCCAACGGCTAGTGGTTCCATCCCGATATCTAAGGGGAAGGAGAAAAAGATAGAAGAAATAGGGGGAAGAATAAGAGCAGAGAAGAGAGAGAGAGAGAGAGAGAGAGAGAAAATGAAGAAGAAAAGAGGCCAAGAAGAGGTTGGCCTTGAAGTCCCCTGCTGTGCCCTTCTTCAGTGCTGCTGCTGAAGGGTCGAGTGTGACAAATACCCCTATCCTTGCCTCTGACCTACTGAGGGGGGATGTGCTCACGGACGACCACGATCGCTCCTTATAGCTTGGGTCGGCCCAGCTTGCACTCAAATCTGCCTAGGGACTTACTATGGTAGGTTTCCTCTATTTGTTTTCTTATCTCTTCTTTTTCTGCATCTATCCCCTCGTTACTAAGATTGCTCTTCTTGATTTGTTCAATTCTTGGATGACTTTACTACCTTTTTGGACGGTCACTATGACCAGTCCAAAAATAACCAAAAGATAAAATATGCCCTGAAGAAGTTTGAGAAATACTTAGCCGATGCCCGTGCTACTTGGGATCGGGAAAAGGAAAGCGTGACAAAGGCCTATGCCGATCTCCAAATGACCAAGAACTTAGTGGTTGCTGAGAAAAAGAAGTTGTCCAAAAGAAAACTTGGACCTAGATGGTAAGGTTCAGAAGTTAGAGGAAAGGCTCCCCGACGAGAAGGATGAAAGTTACACCAAAGTCTAGAATGCGACCTATGATGATGCTGAACTTTAGATAAGCTATGGAAAGAAGGTTTCCTTTAAAAAAGGATGGGACTAAGCACTGGGGGCCGTGGGATTTATCTCTGACTCCGAGCTCTTCAAACTTCACTCTCCTGGACCCAACCCTCTCATATCTGAAGATCCAAACATTGGTCAGCATGCCAAAAAAACTGAGAATGAGTCTATCGAGGTTGGGGTGGCTATCGACCAAGAAAGGAGGGATGCTGAGAAGGGGAAGGCAGTTGACGACTCTGAGCAGGTGAATGAATAGGGCCTTTAGCTTAGAAATTTTCCTCTTTTTGTCCTTTGTGCCCTATAATATTCTTTATTACTTTAGTTCTATTGTCCTTTCACCCCATTTACGTTTTAATAAAAAGGAAGTTTTTACTTATATCGATGCATTCTGCCCTTTTAAATGTACTGATGTTTAATTGCAATCTTATCTATTGCGTTATTTATAGCCTGACGAGGACTATTTTCCCCTACCACAAAGTTGGGGATGATTTAGGACTAAACATCAGCAGCCAAGATCGTAAGACGTTCATAAAGATCTGCAATTCTTTGAGGACAAAGACTGAGCAATACAAAGACTAGTTCAAGATGGTTGCTAAACTAAAAGATGATCTCCAAGTGATGGAGGACATCAGTTCCTTAGTGAAAGAGGATATAAATAGTTTGAGGGCCTAGCTACTAGAGAACAAAGACATGAGCCAAGTGGGTGAAGTATTATAAGATGAGAACGACACTCTCAAGAAGGAAGTCTTCGAGCTGAAGAAAGATATCCAAAGGGCATATGTTATTATAGTCAGACTCCAGAGAAATGTCCCAATGTTAAGGTACTTATTCAAAATAGGTCCCCAAGAGGCGTGGACAATTGGTTATGGTGAGGGATGGACTAATGCCCCAGCACAGCTAAGGGATGTTGAGGATATGTTATTTAAGCATGAGTGGTTGACTACCCTCAGGGAAGTCAAGATTTCGAAGGAATCAGACGTATGGTATATGTACCAGGTTGATTCTCCATCTTATCATGACAACCCCTTCTCAATAGACAATAAATGGATCCCCATCGATTTCATTCCTACCCAGCTTCTTATCCATTATCATGAAGACAATGAGGAGGTGTTCACCCCTAACCCTGATGATGGTCGAAGACCATGTATAGCAAATTATCTTGATCGCCATCCATAGTTGGTCTAGGTCTTTATTTACTCTTTGTATTCTTGTAACTGCACTTCCCTAATTTTCCCATTATTTAAAGTTTAGTTATCAAATCATTCCTTATTTTGAGCATGTGCTGACTAAATATGAATTAATAATTTCCTTTGTGTTTTGTCTCCTAATTGGTAAGAGTTTGTATTTCCCTACCACTTAGGACCTTTGTGGACCAAGTAATCCTATTAATCATTTTAGGCTTTTTGTCGATTAAAGGGGTTAGTACTTATATTTAGTTATTTGGGCTCTTAGACGACTAAATGAATCTAGAACAAGTGTTAATCATTTTTGGTTCGCCGACTAAGTGATCTTTTTAACTTGTGTTCGAACATTCTCGCAGTATAATATGACTTAGCCGTATCATTCCATATGCCTTATCTTCTAGGGCGTGTCGTCACATTCCCTTAGGTCTAGGTGAGATGATGGGGAGAATGTACCTATTTGATGGGCAATATTCTCAATCTGGTTTTAGGCAACAAACATAGTTGGTGATGAACCTAATTTGGTATTTTTACTTAAGGATCGCCTATAGGGATTTTATTATTGTCGGGGCAGATCATGAGGTCTATTGTGTTTATGATAAAGACCTAAGGGGTGTAGTAGCTGAAATACTTTATTAACTTATTATAGTTATTGTAAACCATGATCGACACATGGGATTCCTTGATTGAAAGAATTTGAATAACTTATTGTAATCCACGGGAGTTTTGTTACGATCGAGGAAGTTCTTTATCTAAGGCAAGATGAGAAGCTCACTTTAAACAAAGGTAATATCTTGTTGTGGTTAGAGAAGTTATAATTTGGAAAGGGTTCATAATACTGAGTTACATAACAAGAAATTTGAAGAAGCCAATGTATGAAATCGAAGTGCGAAAGCCAATTGGCCTTTATTCATTAAATAATAACTTACAAGCGACATAAGTTTGAAATAAAAATTTTCCTAAATTGAACGTGCTGATGAAAGATAAAGAAGACTAAAAGTAGAACTTCTTGAGATTGGTTTTATTTCATGCTTTTGGTATCTCCCCGCCCTCTAGCATTTCCAAGTGATATGCTTCTTGAAGGTTGTCCCTGGTTACCTTAAAGGTTCATTCCCAGTTTGGTCCTAGCATGCCATCTGATGGTTGTACGGCACTATCGAGGACTTTCCTTTAGACATATTCCCCTATTTGAAATTTCTACGGATTAACTTTTTTATTTTACTACTTGTGCAACTATTGTTGGTAAGAAGCCACCTTGATCATGGTCCATTCTCTTCACTCGTCTACTAAGACAAGTTCAGTGCATAATGCATCATTGTTTAGTACTTTATCAACCAAGGTGATTCTTCTAATAAGGATACCTGCTTCAAGCGGGATAATAGATTCCATACCATAGGCGAGCGTGAAGGTTGTTTCCCCAGTTGGTCTCCTAGGAGTAGTACGGTAGGCCCATGGAATATGGGGGAGCTCATCCACCCAGGCACTCTTTGATCTTTCCAGCCTTTTCTTCACGCAATCGAGTATGGTTTTGTTGGAAGCTTCTGCCTTACCGTTGCTTTGGTTATATGCCATAGAATTGAAGTGGTTCCTGAAGCCATGAACATAAAAAAACTTGAAAGAAGGTACTCTCAATTTACGTGCCATTATTGGTGATAAGAGTTCTTGGTACCCCAAAGGGCGTTATGATGCTCTTCGAAATGAACTTTGTCATATCGACATCATGAATGTTTGATAGTGGTTCTGCCTCTACCCAATTAGTGAAGTAATCTCTGTCGACCAATATATAGTTATGATTTTCAAGTGCAGAAGGTAGTGGTCCCATAATATCCAGTCTCCATTACGCAAACGAATAAGAACTTGTCAAGGATTTCAGTTCGCTCGCCGGTTGGTGGACCAAAGGAGATATTATTTACACTCTTCACTTATGCGAACGTAGATACTTGTGTCTTTTTGCATGTGAGGCCACCAATAGCCTTCCTTGATCGCTCAAAAGGTCAATGAGCTCCTTCCTGAGTGACTCCCACAAATACAATCATGAAGCTCACTCAAAACTTATTTTGTTTCATGTGAGTGGACGAATTGGAGATAAGGTCCTTTGAATGAATAGGGGAGGTAAAAATAGGCTGTTTTAACCCTTATTTAATGAGCTAATCTCCTATCATCAAGTAGTGTGTTGCTCTATAGATAGGCAATGATAGGATCCATTCAACTAGGGGCCTTCTTTGTGAGGAGGACTTGCTTGGTGATAACTGTCTAATAGATACTTGGATGGGCAAAGGAACTCTATTTGGATAGTTCTTCTGAGATCTAAGTCCACTACAACGCTCAGGCTGCTAAGGCAATAATGTGACTATTCTGCCCTCGGGGTAACTGTTAATTATCAACCTTCTTGAATCCTGCCATAAGTTTTTTTTACTACGGTGAGTCAGGTTACCATCCTAGAATTTTTTGCATTGAAATCCCCACTTACTTTCTTATAGACCAACTTGGAATCACTGAATACATTAAGGCACTTTGCCCCCAGCATTTGATCCTTGCAAAAGTCGACAATCAGTTCTTCGTATTCATCTTTGTTATTGGATGCGTTTAATCCCAACCTAATTACTGTTCGGTGACAGCGTTTTCTGGTGTGATGAGGACTATTCCTACCCGTTCCCATTGGAATTATAGGCTCCACCAATGTATAAGTTCCAACCCTTTGACTATGCTTCCTAATCTGTTGAATGCTCTATTTTATGTTGGTTGATAGGTTCGTCCCCCATAAATTCAGTGATAAAATCAGCCAAGGATTGTAGTTAATTGTTATTCTTTGCTAAAAGTGGATATCGAACCTCTTGAGTTTGACCGACCACTTCGATAGTCGTCTAGAGAGGTCGTCTTTCTAAATAATAGCTTTAAGGGATAGGAAGTGATCAATGTTATTGAATGAGCTTCGAGGTAGTGTTTTAGCTTCCTTGAGGCAACCACCAGTGAATATGTAAGCTTTTGTTGGGGTAAGTAGCATTGTTCTGTATCCAGAAGTGTCTTGCTAGCATAATAAATGGGTTACTGCCCATTTTCCTTCTGACACACTCGAGCGAAATTAACAATGTGGTCTGAGACTATGAGATAGAGATATCGAGGATCTCCATCGTTAGGAATCACTAATAGGGGAGGTTTACTGAGGTAGGTCATGATCTCTTCCAAGTATTTTGAGCAGTCATCGTTCTATATGAGGTCTTTGTCCTTTTTGGGAAGCTGGAAGAATGTTCGACATCATTTCGAGGACTTAGAGATAAAGTGGTTGAGTGATGCGAGCATACCAATAAGTTTTTGAATATCTCAGAACGTTTGTGGAGGTTGGACCTTGGTGATCGCATCAATCTGATCTAGATTGGCCTCAATGCCCCTTTTACTCACTAAGTAGCCCATAAATTTACCTGACTGGACATCGAACGAAAACTTACTTGCATAAAGTTTCATCCTATACTTTCTGAAGATCTTAAAGGTTCTAG
The DNA here is from genome assembly GCA_949130495.1 of Sambucus nigra. Lineage (NCBI taxonomy): Eukaryota > Viridiplantae > Streptophyta > Magnoliopsida > Dipsacales > Adoxaceae > Sambucus > Sambucus nigra. The sequence goes on along the minus strand of OX422218.1, from coordinate 408,194,755 downwards.
ATAAGTCCATGAGGTGTCCGCCTTGACTAACTTTTAATCTATGTAAAGTTCCATTGTGTCTTCCATATTTCTCTTGAACATATTCATTATAAGCCTCTGATAAGTTTGCCCTCCGTTATTTAGGCCGAACGACAGGATTATGAAGGATGTTTTATCCTAGTCGGGGATGAACAATAAAATTTCGTGGTACCTAGAATAGACATCCAAAAAAGTCATTCTTTTATGTGCTACCGTAGCGTCAACCAGTTGATCAATCTTAGGCAATGGAAAACTATCTTTAGGACATGCCCTTTTAAGGTCTGTGAAGTCAATGTAAACGCTCCAATTGTCATTTCTCTTATATACTACCACTGGGTTGGATAACTACTTGGGGAACTGAACTTCCCTAATGTATTTTGCATCTATAAGCTTCCCTGCTTCGTTCTCCATCGCTTTAGTCTTCTTAGGGGCTATTTGATAAGCCTTTTGAGTGATTGGATTGAAGGTTGGGTTAATATGTAGTCGGTGGCAGGCTATATCAGGATCAATTCTAAGTAGGTCATATGGATCCCAGGTAAAAACATTCAGATAGTTTCGATCAGGAACTTTCTTTCTGGAAAGTTATCACCCAATCTAAATTCCTCTAGGCTTTCAATGGCCCTATCAGTGGAGTGGACCCTAGTCTCCTCCACCCCTGGTTGAACGTATCGTAATTACTGTTTAGAGGGTGCTGCCCCATCATAGGCTTACTTTAGATAATCTTTTAGTTATTTTTCATCTGATTTCTAGGGCGTATGGACGAGATAAAGCACTTTCTTGTAGTGGTCTAGTTACCAAAAAACTCGACCATACCCTGGTCGGTGATACACTTTAGCTTCTAGTGGTAGGTAGATAATACGACCCTCATGGATTGCAACTAATATTTTCCCAAAATAACGTGATAGGCACTCTATGTCCACCGTTAAAAATTCAATTAACTTTAACATGTTGGCTGCCCTGATTGGCCGAACAATCTTTCCTAGTGGCTTTGTAATTTCTTTGAGCAGCCAACGAATGGAGCTATATTGAGCTTTAGCTTATGGAATAACTCTATGTACATCACCTCTAATGAGCTATCCTGATCTACTAATCGTTTATCCACATCCTAATTTATAATTCTGAGCGTTATTACGAGTGAATCGTGAACTGGAGTCCTCATTCCAACCAGGTCTTCCTCAGTGAAGATGGTGTGTTTGGCTGAGTTGACGTCCTCTGGTCGTCAGTGCTTGCCAGCTTATCTTTTTACAAGGTCAATCCGAAATGCCTCCATGATAACGTTGACCTTCTTCATCTCCATCCAAACTACATTCTCCTATATTTGCTTTAGGTCGAATGCTCCATGGATCACTGGGAACTCCTGTCCCTTTTCGTCATTAAGGACATTGTCTAGTTTTTAGTCGCCATTATCTACGACGTTGTCAGCTTTCTTTTTTATGTATTCATTGAGATGCCCAGCTTAGTCAAACTCTTACAAGTATGAATTTAGAGCCTTGCAATTCTCAATCCTGTGACCACCCTCCTTGTGGAATGTGAATCTCAGTGCATTATTCCTTTTCGTTGGGTCACCACCCATCTTCTTGTGCCACTTAATAAATGGTTGATCCTTGATCTTACTTAAGATTTTATAAATTGGTTCCTTAAAGACCGTGTTAACAACTTAGAACTCCTTTGAATGATTAGCCTTACTCCTATTTTTAGTGCTTTTCTTTCCCCTATTCTTGTTCCTTTTCTTCGGAGTGTCACTCTTATCTCCTCTTTTGTTTACATTTGCTTAACCGTTGCCCCTACATTAGAGTGAACCACGTCTTAAACCTTAGCATATTTCCCAACACGAGCCATAAGGTCCTAGATGGTACTGGCTTCCTTCTTTGTTAGGGACTAGTGTAGCAGGTATGTTGTTGATAACCCAATCTTAGACGATGCAATGATAACTTGCTTTGAGAATTCCTCCTCCTCATTGAAGACCTCCTAGTATCTCTTGGAGTAATCACGAAGTCTCTATTATGTCTTTTTCTTCATCATGAGCAGTGTATCCATCCTTTTAGGGGGAATTGCTGGTTATGAAGCGAGTAATAAAAGCCTTTGCTAGAGCCTTACAGCTCTTGAACCTTGAACCACTTTTGTGCTATGTCATGTTGGCTATAACGAAAAATTCAATACATCAAGGCTTTATTGTGGCTCCACAGGGTTATTGCCTGCCTGTACTATCGAATGTGGTCTATGGGACTTGTCTTCCCATTGTAAATCTTAAACTTGGAAATGATAAACTTCTTTGGGGTTCTTCTTCTTTGATATACCTTGAGAAAGAGGACTTCATATGAGTGTTGAGAGCTTTCTTGTCCAGCTCCCTGGTAGACCTAGCTCCTCAATAGGCATGATGATGGTCCATCTCTCTATAGACTAAAATTTGGATGTTCTCATCTTGATAATTATTGCTTCTATGGCACCTCTCCAATCCACCACGTTCAGATCGATCACGCTCTGACCTGCCATATTCAGATCTATTTTTTCCGTGCCTTTGGCTCCTCCCTCAGCTACGATTATTCCTTGTTCGAGGACTAGGAGTTCTATAACGATGATTCCTCGTATCTCTATAGTGATACCTTTCCATCCTTTCAACTTGCCTTTACAGGTGAGCATTTTATTCAACCTGCAGGCGTGTAGCCTCCTTTTATTCTCGAAGCCTGGCTTCGTAAGTGTCGACCAACCTGGAAATTTGGGTAGATCTAGGTGGTCCCTGACTTTCTTTAGAAGGCTTCCTTTCTTGGCAAAACCTGGGGTTTGGTTGTTGGTGAATTTTTGACCGGACCCTAGGTGGGACGAATCTTCCTGCACACCGCCAACCTGAAGAATGTTGTTGATGTGGTGGGAGATCATGGGCTTTCTGTTAATGAATGTTTTCATAGGAGTAGGAATCGTTTCCTGCATACGGCGCCAATTAATAGTGCAGGAAATACCAGAATAGAGATACACGAAAATAATGATAAATGCATATAATAATGATCACACATACAACGATGATGTATTTGGTTCAACAACTTACCTACGTCCACTGAGAGGTTGTTATGTTCTTACTAGTGACTCTCAATGCTCGAGGTTACATCTCTTTGCCCCGAGTCAGGGTTTATAATTTATAGATGTGTAAAATAAGATATTGAGTTGTATAAGTAACTCAATTAGATCGTGGATAAATTTTGGTGGCCCTGAATATCTCCTCGGAGATTATTGGTAACTGATTGAGTGTATCCTTACATACTTAAGTGCATGTTAAATACACGTGTCTTTAATAAATAACTGATTTAGGCCGGGACGTCCACTCCACACGTTGGGCTGGTCATAATCACCATGAATCCAACGATCCTTATATGGGTGGTTCAATCACATGAAGATGATTCAATGTGTAAGGAGAAAATGGTCGAGCTTTTGGCTACCGATGTACTTGGTTACACCATTTGTCCAGATGGAGATTATGGTACAAAGGGAAGCTGATCATACTTTTGGATGAGGATTTGCATATGACTTTCATGTAATAGGTCCATGGATTGTAGTTTTGAATGCATTCAATGGGTTTTAGATGTATTTGGTAATGAGTAAATAATATTTGTGGGTTAGGATTAATTGGGTGTTGTTATGTTTATGTAATAGTGTAGCACATGTTAGATTATGATGGTGGATCACCAGCGACCATCGAGAAAACTTCAGCCCTTACTGATTCTCGAGTAGAAGTGGGACAAAGTTTCAAAGGACTTCATTTTCGGGTTGCTTTTACTTTTAGGCAGTACAAATCTATTTTATTTATAGTGTACCTCTTGATAAAGGTTGCACATTTGTTTCCCATTAGTATGGACTTCACAACAAATCAGTATGCACGTTTGTATATGGCTGAGATCATTCATTTTCATAAAGTACATTTATCGATCATCACAGGTAGAGATTCAAGTTTTGTATTTAAATTTTGGGGAAGTTTCTAGGAGGTTATAGGGACTAGGGTGCATTTAAATACATCATACCATCCTCCAAGAGATGGACAAACATAATAGGTGAACAAAAATTTGGAGGATATGCTTCGGTCATGTGCTTTGGACATCATGGATAGTTAGGAGACAAATTTATCCTTGGTTGAGTTTGCGTACAATAACAATTACTATAAACTGATCATTATGGCACCATATGAGGTATTGTATGAGTAATTGCGTAAGCCACTGAAGTGTCTGTTGGACAAGAGCGATTATATCCTGGTGGGAGTCGAGTTCGATCAGAAGAGTACAAAGAAGATCAAGATGACTAGGGAGAAAATCAATACATCCAAGCATAAACAAAAGAGTTATGTGAAATTAGAAAGGAATGAAATAGAGTTTCAAGGGGGAGATCAGGTACTTCTCAAGGTGTCAGCCTTTAAAGGGCTGATGCATTTTGGGAATAATGGGAAGAAGTCCCCAAGGTATGTTGGGACATTATTATGATGATCGTGTGTGGTCACTCACGTATCATTTAGCACTTCAAGATCATCTAAATCGGGTACATAATGTATTTCATGCATCAACGCTTTGTCGGTTATTGTGGGTTAAGGCCGTGTGCTACCACTGATTTAAAGGACATTAAGTTAGATGTCAATGTTTTTTATAATATGGAGACAACCTGTATTATATACCGTATGGTTCATATTTTGAGTACTAAGGATATACCCTTGTCTTGTGTTCAACGGGGACACCATAGTGAGGGTAAGTCCACTTGGGAATGAGAGGATATGATGGGAGAACGTTATCAGCACTTGTTTTGAGTCCCGTATGTGTTATTTTATATGAATTTCGAGGACGAACTTCTTTTTATTAGATGGGAATAATGTAATACCCTGTATTTTGAAGGGATTAATTAATTAAAACACAATTTGAATTGATTTTATATTAAAACTAAGATATTGGAATTTATTTATATGAAAATAAGTTAAATTGAGTAAACTTGGAATTTTAGAGTTCAAATGATGAATTGTTATATAATTATGATCAAAAGTTTGTTTGAAGTAAAGTTTGGGTTAATTTGGTAATTATGGGAAACTAAAAGTGGTTTTAGACTCTTGGATAGTTTGTAGTAATGGATGGAAGCATTTGGGTACCTCTATATTGCTTGATACTAGGGGGTCAAGCCACTAAGGATTTTTGGGCCATGATCGAGGAAATTAAAATAATGTCCGCTGAGGCTGGACCCATAATCATAGGGTTTTAAGCGTCTTTCGCAGCTATGCCTGAACTGAAACAAGGTTGCGACTTGGTTGCGGGGTCTACAGATTGGGTATATTTTATTTGTCCATTTGGATGTTTCAAAGTCTCGTTTCATATTTTGTCTTCGTTTTGTGTTTCTTCCTTCATCAAGAAACCCTAAAACATCCAAATTTCACTCTCAAGCAACCTCATTACCCTAAATTAGTCGAAATAAATTTCTTTTATATTTTTAAACAAGGATTTCAGAGATTTTGAAGAGGAACAAATGATAGTTTCACAAGAGTTTTTATAATGGTTTTTAGGTACTTTTTTTAGAGGATTCAAAGAAATTTTTTCAAGAACTCTTTTATTAAATTAAATCCAAGTTTAGTTCATCTTTTAGGGCAATTTTCTTTCTACTCTTCTCCTTTTATATATTCAATTGTTAAAATTTACCCAAACCTAAAGTTTAAAATTTAAATGAGTTAGAAACCCATATGATATCTAGGGTTCAGCCCTTATCATGGTTATAAATTGTATATGAACCTTTGTTAATATAATTGAAATAATAAGGTTTCAAACTTTTTCTCATATTTATCACATTTTGAATATATCTTGACTAACTGGGATATAATGATGGCCTAATTAAGAATAAAATTTGGAATGGTAGGTATAATTGTACCTTCAACTCCATGATTAGTGCCCTTGATAATAAGAACTTAATTTATGAAACTTTAAGTATGGAAATGTATTATTGATTCCTAATTATTAATGATAAAATTTTATGTTTATATACACATGTTTTACGTTGAAAAATTAATTAAGGCCTCCTATTAAGTATGCTCTCGGAATTTGGAAATCCACTAATTGTATAAGAATTATCTTAAGATCTTTTATTTCCTAAATTTTTCTTTTTGTCAAGTAGTTGACTGAGAAAGAGTACGGTAGAAACATGTGTTGGAATAAACATTTTTTATACTTGTGTTGGTTATTTTGGTTGGATATAGAGGTTTGATATTTACAATGCTTACTCTTTTAGTAATTTCCTCATAATGAATCTTGAACTAATTAATTGTCTTAACGACTTTCCTATCTAAACGTAATTATATTGGGGTGAGGGTTACATTTTTTAATTTCATTTGTTTAAGATGTCCCATATACAAATTTTAGAGGCGGGTAAAAGTAATGACATGACTACCTTAAATAAAATCAATACACCTTTTCTGTAATACTTCGGTTTATGTGTAGTCTTATGTTAGACTTATTCTGCCTTTATTTACTATTGAAATGGCTTACTATGTGTCTAATATTTCATTTGAAAATGACCAAAGGGTTGAGGTAATGAGATAATAATGATATAAGAATGAGTGATGACATATGACTGAAGTTGATAATTTCATTGATAAATGAGGCTGGCTATAGATTTTTTGGCACTATGAAGCAGGCGGATATGGGGTTGAGTTACAGTTTTATATGGGTGCACCGCGGGGTGAGTGATGGTTTTATATGGGTATATCACATGTTATTGAGATATTCGGGGAGAAGGGGGGCATATCGGTTATGTTTTAATTAATGCAACTATTAATTAATTGATGAAATAAATTGAGTTAATGGAAGAAAACTTTGAGGTTGCATGATATATGTTGTTCTATCCATATTGGTTATAAACTATGAGTTTACCATTTGTATATATAATTCCTTTTAATTGTATATCTTAGTAAATTTTTGGGATTTTCAAACATCATTATTTGAGGTAACTTTTAGGTACTAGGGCTGGACCTCCTGTTTAAAGTTCCTCCATGTAATTGGCACACATTATCCTTTCTAGTTCTAGTCATCTTCAGTTAGGGATTTGTGTAGGTTCATTCCCCACTTAGAAATTCATTTACTTTATAGTTTAGAGAGTTTTACTTCATTGGATTTCCAATCAACGTGTATTCTGGACCATGGTTTTGTCATATATCATTCCAAGACTCAGTGATTGGCTTGTATTTGAGAGTTGATGTTTAGATGCTTCGTCTCTTTCTCTATTATATTTTTGGACATTCTATTTTGAGATTTATATTAAAGGATATTCATATCGTATCCTTATATTTTGACATATATCTCTTTTGTTTATTTTCATGCTGAGAATGGTATTTTATTTTTTTAATAGATTATAACATTTAATAGTTATATTTGATCAAACTGAGTAATATAATACTTAGGGTGTCATATTCGGTCCCTTATTAAATTTCTCGGTTTCACCAAGTATTTTCTCTTCATTCTTTAGTAACGTCTTTTCACATTTTGATATCTTTTAACCTAACTAATGAGGACAATTTTCCAAGGTATTAACCTATCTTATACTTCCTTACTTACACAATTAAAATACCCTTTTTATGTTAAGGTCCTGATATTTTAATCTTTTGAAGACCAACTTAATGCCTCCTTAAGTTTCCAATGTTTTTAAACTAACTTGATAATTATTTCTTAATATTAAAATTATAATATTAATATTCAAGTTTTAAGGAATCTTTTGTATAATTAATACTTTTTAGGGTTTATGCCAAAAGTGTAACTAATAAGGACTGTCTTGTAAACTTTATAATTTTTTGGGGAAAATTGTAATTTTTAAGCTTTAGGGGATATTTTGTAATAATATAAAATTTATGGATCGTTTTTCTATTTTTACAACTTATACAAAATAAACCAAGCTTATAGGACTAACTTACAACATATATATATTTCATGTTTATTATTTGGTATTTTACTCCAACCCATCTTACATCTTTATAAACATTTATACACTTTATATAACTTTTTAGGGTTTCACAAACCTAATATGAAATGCACTATGGAAATAATTTAATGACATTTTCTTGAAAATATGCATTTTTAATGTGAATTATGTGTTGTCTTCAAACCATAAAAAACATGTTTGAAATATTTTTCCCTCATAAAATAACAACTTTTAACATATTTTCTTCACATAAAATTACAATTCATAACATGCTTGACATATTTTTTCCACATAAAATAACAACTTTTAACTTATTTTCCTCACTTAAAATGACAACTTGTAATACGGTTGACATATTTTTACAACATACAATAACATATTTTAATACATTTGCTACACATGAAATAACAAAATATTTACATAATATTAGGTATCATGTTGATAAGGAATACATATAATATAAATATGTTTTTTAAACATGCTATTATTTTTATTTATGAAAACATTTGGAGTTCCTACCTTAATGTGTAGAAATAACCCTCGAAATGGTGTAGAAAATAATTCCCAGTAACTCCTTAAAAATACTTCTCAAATTCTTTAAGATAATGCTCCAAAATAACTCTAAAAAAACACAAGTGTTTGGGTACTGTCAAAATATTCTGTAGGGTTATTTTCTAGCTTTTAAAATTGTTAGTGTAGAAATTAAGAAAGAAATACCTAATAAAAATGGTGGGGGAACACTGGTAATTTTGGCTAATGTAAAATGGTATGGTATAATATGTTTAGGTGTTGGTTTTATAGTAAAAATGAGATTATTTTGGTCTGTGTAAAAATAAAATTTTCGAATCGAGCATGAGGGAAAGAATAAATAAAAAAGGTAAAATGGGTATACAATTCAAAGTGTGACAACATAACACAATACTCACCATAATATTTTGTCAAGACACACCTAGAACCTAACAAAACCAATGAATACAAGAAAATCACCTAAAAACAACCCCAAACTACTAAACCACACCCTTTTGAAACCCACTGACACCTCATGTTCTAACATTTCCTCTCAATTTTTTTAGCCGCCCCAAGGTTCCTTCCCCACCTCGGATCTTGCGGCCAAAACAAAAACATATTTTTATTAAACCCTCACACAACCCTTTATTTATACTCTTCATTTTTTTTCATTCATTTTTCTATTTCATTTATTTTTTCATTTGCTATCTAGCCATGATTAAGGCTACATGCCTTCATCCACTTTTCCTAATTTGTTTATCTTTTTTTGCCCTTTACCAAATTAACTTATTCAATTTATATAACCACACAATAATTTATTAACAAATAATCACTTATTTATACTTTTATAAATTGCAGTATAATTTATTCATTTTATATTTTTAAACTTTTAAACCTAATAATATATAAAAATAATAAAACTTAATCATTTTTTTTTTATTATTTTAACTAAATCCTTTAATAAAATAAAAATTACACAAACTCATTAACATTTAGTTTCTTGAAATTATCAAAACCTTTAAATATTTTGCAATATAAATTTACTTATTTTATGTATTAACTCCTAACTTAAGGAGTCTCAAATGATTACTTTTCAAAATGTTAAATTTGTACTTCCAAACTATTTTCAAATCCTCAATTTATCTTGAATGCTTACGTTCATTAGTCCATACTAATCACACTTTTACCTTAAAATAGTCATTTCACTTAATAACTTACATATTGTCATCAGTTCCATATTAATATAAAAGTAACCTTGCATAATAAAATATCACAATTCACTAATTCAAATGAAATAATCATAAATACAATTTAAACTGTTAACCCAAAATCCTGATTATTACGAATCATGTCCCCATTGTAGTGTAGGCAAACCGGTAATAAAGTCCATGGAAATTATCTCTCACTTCCACACCGGCACCTCAAAATTCTGTAGAACACGTGACAATCTCTAGTTGTCCACCTTCACCATCTAAGAAGTCATTCACTTGGACACAAAAAAAAGTTTTGTCTTTTTTCATGCCTCCCATTAATATTGACACCTCATATATTAATTTATCTTATCTACACTTACATGTACTTAAGAGTGCTCTATTTGGTAAATACTACTTGAAACGAAAAATAACATCAAATTAAAATTTATTTTAATTTCAATTCACCTTTAAAACAATGAGTACAATGTAAAGGTATAGGTGAAAAAATGATGAATGATTTAATCGACACAAATAATATTTGTAAGGACAAATTTCTGATTGAGTCAATTTGTAGTGTTGACTTAATTATTTACAAAACTATTTGAGTCATAGGATATAAGCTTGTTGTGTCCTTTCAAGTCTATGGCTATTGAGTTGATGCGTAGTAGCCAAACCTAAAGTGAAGATATCGTCAGTGCCGGTTGTCGTGCCATATTTATCGTCATCAACATTTCAATTTGTCTAAAGTCTCTAAAGGTATGAATGAATTTAATATAGAGAGAGACTTGGATATTTTTATGGGTGTCTTTTTATAAATCTTTTGTCAAAACGACTTTATGTTTTCTCAAAAAATATTTTTAAAAAATATCATAAAAAAATTTCGGATTTAAAAGAAAATTTTGATTTTCTGAAAAGTCATTCGAATGAAACTGGAATCTGGTTCGAACGAGATTCCTAGTTCGTTCGTACGAACATTATAACGAGAATCGGTTCTTTTTCCCTGTTTTCTCATTAGAAATGTCATTAGAACGACATCGTTCGAACGAATTGGTTTGAATGAGATTCTTCCCATTTGATATGTTTTCTCGTTTGTAATCTCCTTTGAACAAAGTCGTTCGAACGACATTTAAAAGTCGTTCGAATGACTTGGGCATTTTTGCGGTTTTTCATCAGTTTTGTTTCTAACTTCCCACTTTCTCCATTTTTGGTTTTACCAGTTTTAAGAGTGCGGGAAGACATTTTTCACAAATATTTTTGGGCGACATTTGAGAACATTCTAACTTGTTTTAAGAGCCAAAAATCCAAAATCAGAAGTTTTTTTTTATAGTTTTTATGATTTCCAAATGAATTCATATTCAAACAAAGATTTGTTTACACCCATAGTTTATTATGATCTAAGTTACAATATATATTTGCTTAAAGATCATCATTTTGGCACAGGGTACTATTTTCTACCCAAAAGATGAAGTTTCTTACGAAGGAATACGTGTTTGTTGATTCGTGGTGTGCATACGGAGAAAGGCTTCGTGTGTTGTTGATAGTTGATTTTCCCCATCGGTGGATTTTGAGACAATGGTGGATTATGAAGTTATCAACTAGGTGGAGATGGGATAAAGAAGAAACATTTAGTCTTGAGAGGGAGTCGATTCGAGGAAGTAAGTCTTTTGTCTTGTCTTTTATAAAACCATACCTAGTGGATTTGTGATTGGGTCGTCTCGCTTTCCCCTGGTTGTGTATTTACATTTTGTGTTGCAAAATTCACCTAGAACCATGCTTAGGTTAACATTTTGAGACAATTATCGTTAAAACTTCTAAACTCCAAAACCTCACCACTCAATTTAAAACCAATAAAATGCTAGAAAGTGAGACTTTTGATGTGTTCTATGCGATATTGTCATATATTGTGAACTCATGTTTTAATTTGGGAGAAAATATACCCGACAATCGTGTCATAAAGGAAATTTTGAGGTCTTTAACTAATAGATTTATTCCAAAGGTGACCGTTTTAAATTCTTTAGGCACTTTAGACTCTACGAAACTTGAAGAGCTTGTAGGTGACTTACAAACCTATGGACTTGACATGTTTCCATACAAGGATGAGAAGAGAAAAGATAAGGGAATAACTTTGAAATCCCGAAAGGAGGAAATATATGTTTCGGATGATGAGTTTGAGATTGACTCGGAAGATATGGCTTTGTTTGCCAGGAATTTTAGAAATTTCTCAAGATTAATAAAGATAAACTTAAAAATTACTACAAGAAGTTTGAGACGTCTAGCTTTTGTTCTTCATGATAGATTTTTGCCAAGTGTATGTTTGTTTGTCATATTCTAGTTTATGCGTCATTATATAGATTGTGCTAAGATTATGATATGTGTATCTTTTGTATTGCATTTTTTTTTCATTTGGATCTTATTGAAAAATAAAAAAAGATTTTGTTTTTATATTGAGTTGAATTTTTTGTGTTTGTTTAAAAAATTTAAAAACTCCAAAAGATTTTTTTTTGTATTTTAGTTTTACACGCGTTATGTGTCATATACTTGTGTTTGAATACAATATCATTCCCCCGCTTCCATGTGGCTAGAACTCTTGGTTATGAATTTCAATTCTTAAAATGTTCTTTATCATGATTTCATGGATAAGTTTAATTTTGAGTTGCTTATGGATTCTCTTTTTATATGCCTCTCACACACACACATGAGCTCTTTGAATTTTAACTCCACTTGTACATTTGAGCTAAGTGAGATGTTCTCCTATCAATTTTGTCATCTACATGTTCCTATGACTGTAGAGAATTTTTGCATGTAAGAACCGCTGCACGTGTTATTTATGTGAATTATGAAATATATATATATATATATATATATATATATATATATGAGGGTGCACGGATAGGGTCTAAAAAACGTGGCATTATAAAATGTAGCCAAGACCCATAGAGTTTGAAAATGCCTAAAAAAGTGTGGCATTGTAAAAAAAAGCCAATGCCAACATAGTTTAGTTTGATATGTTCATTCAAAACAAAATAAAAAGAATTATTATGTATGAGGGTGTTTGGATGGAAATATTAACGGGTTTGCACAATGACAATGTATCCTAGTTTTGCTTATTTTTTCATGACTCTATTGGTTTGTAGAATCATCAAAACTCGGTTTGTATGCATTGTGCTTATTTGTTCTTTGAGTTCACTTTATCTTGTCAGATGAGGCTAATTCTATGTTTGGTAAAGTTTTTGCAATCAAATATAACTCCAATAACATTTTTAACTGATTGTGTCATAATTTTCTAGTCACTAGTTCACACCCCTCCACTCTATTTTCCACATGGTTATTTAGACACCTTTATTCCATATGAGTGTGGAAAGGTTATTATATTTTGTGTCTTGTTTCGTGTTTATACCTATGTATATGTGCATGTTCGTTATTGGTATATACCAATAACGCACACGCACATATACATAGGTATAAACACCAAACAAGACACAAAATATAATAAGCTTTCCACACTCATATGGAATAAAAGTGTTTATACCTATGTATATGTGCGTGTGCATTATTGGTATATATATATATATATATATATATATATATATATATATATATATATATATACATACATGATATTTCTTTTATTTTTGAGTCTTTTCTTTGTCATCTAGTCCTTGTATGTTTCATGTTTCTATAGGTATCCATTTTGTTGCTATTGATATCCCATGCTTAATTAGTACACTTTAGTTGATATCTTTTTTCTATCACATCATCGTTGGTATCTATTAATCTTTAAGTGGATTAGTTGATCATTTAGTACCATGTTGCTTTATTATTCTTGTAACTTCATACTCCATTACATGATATACGTTTATTTCCATTATACATATCCCTTGTTTCATTTAGGGGGACAACTTGTTTTAATTGGGGAGAAATGGGTTATCTTATGAACTTTAATCTTTGTCTATTCCTTAAAAAAGGGGGAGAAATGGTATCAAAACCTTCTAATTTGGGAGATCTATCATAAGGGGAGAAGCGGATTTCTCAGGTAGGCTATGTTAGACAAAGGGGGAGAATTTATTTATGCACTTTTCATACTCTCTATGCGTTTGATGGTGTGTTTAAGTGTGTAGGTTATCATCTTAAGTGGAAAATCTTAAAGTGACAAAGGTTCTCATTACACGTGTCTGTCAAACATCAGTAAGTTTTTATTTTTGGGTGGGATTGTGTCCTTTGAGAAGAGCTTGACGGCCCATAGGATTTTTTTTATTTTGGTTTTGTCCTGGAATAGCCAAAGGGGAAGATTTGTAAGGATAAATTTCCAATTGAGTCAATTTGTAGTGTTGGCTTAATTCTGGATAAAACTATTTACGTCATAGGATAGAAGCTTGTTGTGTCATTTCAAGCCTGCGATAATTGAGTGAAGATGTAGCGGACAAGCCCAAAGTGAAGATATCATCAGTGTAGATTTTCGTACCATGTTTATCGTCATCAATATTTCAATTTTTCCAAAGTCTCTAAAGGTATGAATGTATTTAATATATATAGAGACTTGGATATCTTTATGTGTGTCTTTTTATAAATCTTTTATCAAAACGACTTTATGTTTTCTCGAAAAATCCTTTTAAATCTTGTCAAAAAAAATTTGGGCTTCAAAAGGAATTTTTGATTTTCTGAAAAGTCATTCGAACGAAATTGGGACCTCGTTAGAACAATATTCTAAGGTTGTTCAAATGAACATTCTAATGAGAATCGTTTCGTTTTCTCCATTTTCTCATTAGAAATGTTGTTTGAACGACATCGTTCGAACGGACTAGTTTTAACGAGATTCTTCCCATTTTATCAATTTTCCCGTTAGTAGTCTAGTTTGAACAAATTCGTTCAAACGACTTTTGAAAGTCGTTCGAATGACCTGGGCAGTTTTGCAATTTTTCATCAGTTTTGTTTCTAACTTTCCACTTTCTCCATTTTTGTTTTACGAGTTTTAAGAGTGCAGGAAGACATTTTTTACACATATTTTTGGGAAACATTTGACAGCATTATAACTTGTTTTAAGATCCAAAAATCCAAAATCAAAAGGTCCTTTTACTTTGTGTGATTTCCAAATGAATTCATCTTCAAACAAGAACTAGTTTACACCCATAGTTTATTATGATCCAACTTCCACTATATACATTTGCTTAGTGATAATGATTTTAGCACCGGGTATTATTCTCTACCCAATAGAGAATTTTTTTTACGGAGGAGTCCGTGTTTGATGATTCATGGTGTGAATATGGAGAAAGCCTTCATGTGTTGTTGACGATCGATTTGCCCCATCGATGGATTTCGAGACTTTGGTGGATTCTGAAGTTGTCATCTAGGCGGAGGTGGAAGCAAGAAGAAGCGTCAAGGCTTGAGATGGAGTCGAGTCGAGGAAGTAAGTCTTTTGTCTTGTCTTTTGTAAAACCATACTTTGGGTACCTCGATTTGTCACCTTGGCCTAGACGAGTAGGCCAATAAAACACCGCCCAAAGTCTGGAAGCCTCACGCCTCAACTAACTCACTTGCAACCCAGTCAAATTCCTTAAAATATCGTAAGGAGATATTCTAGGGGTTATGGACAGACGTGGGGGAGTCCAACACCCCCACTCCCCAAAAACAAACATGTATATAATAAACACTCAGCCGGGGGCAAAGGGCATGTATTATTTTTCCTATAAAACACTCCTCGGAGTAAAGAGAAATAATATTGAGAGCACCACCATGGACGTAGGCATTCTTGATGAACCACGTAAATTCTGTGTTGTGTGATTGTCATTCCTTACGTTCTTTATTTGTTCTGGTGATTGCCTTTTCTTGTTATTTTGTGCTAAACTTAATTGTCACCACAATTGGCGCTGTCTGTGAGAATGTTTGTCTTCCTTTAAGAAAGCCCTCGCGAACAAAGAATTTGGAATGTCTGGTCACGGTAGCAATGCCCCTCAAGAAGGGGATATCCAAGAACAACCTGCCCCTCGAAGGATCAGATCTGAAGTTCGACGTTCAGATCAGAGGGCTCGCCCAGAACGGAAAGCCCCATAAGAAAGCCAGGGACCAACCAGGTTCACGCAAATCTCCAAGTTGATCGATGCCTATGAGGCAAGGCTCCAAGAACAAGTGGAGGTCGCTTGTAAGTAAGAAACTAAGAATGCTCGCCTCAAAAGGAGATTGGAAAGGATGGAGAAAGAACTCCATCGTAGCACCAGGCGACGTTAGTATAGCACTCCTAGGCCTTAGGCGAGCAAGTCTCGCAGTCGTGGAAGGAGCCCTAGATTTGAATCTCAAAGATTCGAGAAACACGAATCAAATAATGACTCAGTTGAGCAAAAGTGACCCGCTCGTCGATGAAGGAGTCCAGCTCGGGGGAACGATGATATATAAAATTTGGTCCGGAGAGAGATGGATCAACACCCAGCACATCGGAGTGCTATATCGACTAGAGAGCTAGCCCAGTGAGCTCTCAGAACCAAGATGAATCCCCCTTTCTCAAGGGAGATAGAAGAAGAAGAAGCCCCTAAAATTTTGCAATTCCTAGATTCAAGATCTACGACGAAAAGACTGACCCTATTGATCACGTTAGGGAGTACAGGCATGCCACGACTCTCTGTAGACACAAGGATGCACTAATGTGCTGGATATTCCCCTCGAGCTTGCATGATGTGGCCCATAAGTGGTTTAAGAGACTCCCTCACAGATCCATTAGGAGCTTCGAGTCCCTGGAAGATCTCTTCACGTCTCACTTCATTGCCAGTAACTCCCATCCGAAGAGGATGGATTCCTTGCTAATAATGAAGAATACACCCCAGGAGAGCCTCTGGGACTACGCAAAAAGGTACAGAGATTTGTTTAACGAGGTCTAAGACTACTCATAGAAGGTAGCCATAGCCTCTTTTAAGATTGGCCTACCCATCTCTTGCCTCTTGCACTAATCCCTCACTAAGAAGGAGGACATAACCATTGATGACTTAATGGATCGCATCGAGAAGTACACCAAAGTTGAGGATGTGACCCACCTTAGAGTAGGGGAGAATGGTCGAGCTAAGCTCATTGCCATGGGAAACGACAAGGCTGAGAACCAGAAGAAAGGGAGCAGGAATGGGGGCAAAGGTAGCTCCAAGAGAGGGAGAAAAAACGATTCTTCAAAAGAATTTTAGTCAGTAAACACTATCTTTAAAGAACTAATTTACAAGATCCTAGCAAAGATCAAGGATAAGCCATTCGTTAAGTGGCCGAGAAAGATAAGAGGAGATCCCTCGAAGAGGAACAACATGCTGAGATGCGCTTTTCACAAAAAAGTGGGACACAAAACTGAGCACTACAAGGCTCTTAAGTCCCACCTTGAAGAGCTGGCCCAGATTGGGCACCTGAACGAGCTTGTAGAGAAGAAGGCAGAGAAGGTTGTTGATAATGGAGACACACGGACCGATAATGTGCTCGAGGAGGATGCTGTCCATGAGCTCATAGTGATTCATGGGGCATCTAATCTAAAGCAGATTCAAGGAAATTAAGCACAGATGGAAGTAAAAAATCTTATGGCAGTGATGCAAGCTTTTCAAATCGATCCAGCAAAAAAATAGTCGTGAAAGCTTCAGTGGGCAGATGACGTCGATTACAGTAAGCACATCATATTCATAGATGAAAACTTAGTAGGAGTAAGAACCCCACATCATGACACCTTGATCATTACACTCAGGATAGCAAACTATGACGTCGATAAGTTGATCGTCGACGAAGGAAGCTCATCCGAAGTATTGTATCTCGACCTATTCAGGAGATTGAAATTAAGCATTGCCGACTTGAAGGAAGCCATTCTCCCTCTAGTTCGCTTAGTTGGGAAAGTAACTATCCCTTTGGGAAAGATCATCCTCCCAGTGAGGGAAGGAAGTGTGTCTAAGATGATCGAGTTTCTGGTAGTCAACATTAACTCTCCTTACTAGGCTATCCTGAGTAGAGGATGGCTATATACGATGAAGGTCGTTCCCTCAACCTACCATCAGAAACTCAAGTACGTGACTGAGCGAGGAGTGATGGAGATCCATGAAGATCAAGCGATGTCAAGAAGGTTCTTCATAGCTTCCATCCTTCCAAAACCAGAGAAGAAGGTCGATAAGGCGAAAGAGAAGGTTGAGGAACAAGAAGGTTTGATACCTTCAAAATAGCAACTAAAGTATGGAAGACCCGGAGTAGAGGAGACCAGGCTCCTCCCCTCTGAACGGGTCTTTGAAAACCTGGAAGAGGTCGCACCCGGTGGTAGAAAAAAAGGCAGGATGTTCTTGATTGGGGCCTCTCTCATAGATCGAGAGAAGAAAGAATTGACGGTACTATTGAGGAACAATCTGGATGTCTTTGCGTGGGAACCATATGAGTTGCCTAGAATTAACCCCAGTGTGGTTTGTCATCGGTTGCTTGTCGACCCGACTTTTAGGCCTATCGCACAAAAGGCATGATGAACTGCGCTCGATAAGGCCAAGGCTGTAGGGAAATAAGTAGAGAAGTTGCTGGATGTAGGATCCATACGGGAAGTTCAATTCCCTAAATGGCTGTCCAACCCAGTAGTGGTTCCAAAGACCAATGGGAAATGGAGAGTTTGTATTGACTTCACTGACCTTAATAGGGCATGCCCTCATAACAGTTTCCCTCTCCTGAAGATCGACCAGTTGGTGGACGACACAGTAGCTCATGAAAGAATGAGTTTCCTATACGCATACTCGGGGTACCACTAGATTCCTTTGTACACACCAGACCAAGACAAGACAGCATTCATCACCACCATCGGATTATATTCTTACAAAGTTAAGCCCTTTGGGCTAAAAAACATAGGAGCAACCTACCAGCGGCTGGTCACTAAGATGTTTAAAGACCAAATGGCAGATACCATGGAAGTCTACATTGACAATATGCTCGTCAAGAGCAGGCAGAAAGAAGACCACCTCTCGGACCTGTCGAGAACCTTTGAAATCCTCAGGAAATACTGAATGAAGCTCAACGTGAGCAAGTGTTCCTTTGATGTCCAGTCAGGAAAATTTCTCGGGTACTTACTTAGGAAGAGAGTCATTGAAGCCAACCTATACCAGATTAATGAAATCAATAAGGTGTAGCCTCCCCGTATGGTAAGAGATGTACAGAAGCTCATGGTCATGCTCTCTGCCTTGAACGGTTCATCTCGAAGTCATTCAAAAAGTGCCAGCCGTTCTTCCAGCTATTGAAGAAAAGAAAACTAGTGGAGTGGAACCAAGATTGCTTGAAATCATTAGAGGAGCTCAAAGCTTATATCAGCAAGCCACCCTTGCTCGTAATACCTCAAGATAATGATTCCTTGTACCTCTACGTTGTAGTCTCCAGCCACGCTGTCAGCTCTGAACTAATATGCGAAAGAACAGGAATCCAGCACCCAGTCTACTATGCGAGCAAGACTTTCTTGGATGCCGAGCAGAGATACCTACCACTGGAAAAGCTCGAATTTTCACTAGTGTTAGCCTCGAGGAAATTAAAGCACTACTTAGAAGCTCACTCTATCATCTTCCTTACATCACACCCCCTTAAAGAAGTCCTGCAGAAGGCGGATCTATTCGACAGACTATCAAAGTGGTCAGTTGAGATCGGACGATTTGACATCCAGTTTCAACCAAGGAATACAATTAAGGGGCAGGTCATCATCGATTTCATCACGGAATTTACATGAGAACATCCTTGCGACCAACTTCAATCCATGAGTTAAAGGCAAGAACACTCAGCACAAGGTGTTTGGCAACTGTTTGTTGATGGAGCCTCCAACTCCAAGGGGGCAGGAGTAGGAATTTTGCTCGTTACCACAGAAGGTACAATCCTCGAACAAGGAATCAAGCTTGGATTTGAAGCCTCCAACAATGCAGCAGAGTAAGAAGCATTAATAGCATGTCTGCAGAAGGCACAGGCATTGGGGGCAAAGAAACTCGAGGTGTTTGGCAACTCGTAACTTGTCTCCAACTAGATAAGTGGGGACTTCAACGCGAGGGATGAGAGAATGGAATTCTACCTTGCCTTAGCAAAAAAAGTAATGTCTAACTTAGATCAAGTCAGTGTCCAGCAGTTTCCCAGAGGACAAAACAGTCATGTTGACGCCCTAACAGCCTTGAGCTTAGTAATCAACTATGACTTAAAATGAATAATTCCTATCGACTTCCTCGCTCAATTGAGCATCAGCCAGAGCAACAAGCTGCCAGACGTGGGCCATATTCTCCAGATCGAACTAGCGCCCAGTTGGATGGACCCCCTGAGGGACTATTTGAAAGATAGTGCCCTACCAGACGATAAGAAAGCCGCTCATCAGATAAGAGTCAAAGCTGCTCGCTTTCACTTATCTCTTGAGGGCCAACTGTAAAAAAAATATTTCACCGGTCCTTACCTTCAATGTGTTCACCCAAAGTACGTCGAGCAAGTCCTCACGATCTTCATGGAGGAATCTATGGGAGCCATATTAGGGGAAGATCGTTAGCTTTTCGAGAAATAAAGGAAGGTTACTGGTGGCCATACATGCAGAAAGACTCTGGGGTATATGCTCGCAGGTGCGAGAAATGTCAACTACACGCTCCTATGGTTCACCAACCTACCAGCGACCTAAAATCACTTACTATCCCTTGTCCCTTCGCCCAGTGGGGAATGGACATCGTCGTCCCTCTTCCTACCACTGCTGATAATCGCAAGTATCTGTTAGTCGCGATAGACTACTTCACCAAATATATTGAGGCGGAGCCACTGACAAACATCAGAGACGCCGATATGATGAGATTTATATGGAAAAACATAATTACCCATTTTAGGATCCCTAGGACGATCATCACTGATAACGAAACCCAATTCAAAAGTGACCTATTCCAGGGTTTCTGTAATGACCACAGGATCAGGCACTATTTCAGTTCTGTGGCATACCCTCAGAGCAACGGACAGGCTGAAGCTTCTAACAAAATAGTGACTGATGGATTGAAGAAGCAATTAGAGTGAGCCAAAGGGGTATGGGTGAGCGATATGCCACATATTCTATGGGCTTACCGCACTACCCCATGGCGACGAACTGGGGAAACTCCATTCACATTAACATATGGAATGGAGGAAATCATACCCTTAGAATACAACCTCCCAACCATGAGGTCCACCTTGGTCGACCAAGGCTAGAATGATGCAACATTACTCGCTGAACTTGACTTATATGACGAGCACAGAGAATTAGCTTTAGTAAAACTAGCAAGCTACTAGCAGCAACTAGCGAAGCACTATAATAAGAAGGTCAATCCAAGAACATTCAAAGTTGGGGACTACGTCCTATGAAAAGTTCTTGGCATAGCAGTAAAACCATCATATGGAAAGCTAGGACCAAACTGGGAGGGACCATTCAAGGTGAGAAGGGATAACTTGAAAGGAGACTATCACTTAGAAATGCTGGAGGGTGGGGAGATACCCCGAGTTTGGAATGCGTCTAACCTAAAGAAATTCTACTTCTAGTTTTCTATATTGGTATCTTAATACATTGTTGAAATGGGAAACCCACTTTTCATTATTTTTTATTAATAAAAGATGATTTGGAAGTGATTTTCTATGAAGTGTTAATTTTTTTTATGAACTTTATAACTTGCACATCCTTTCCAAGCGACAGGCACCCTACTCAACATGTGAAAGCAGGGTGTAACCCTCCTCAGGTTTTTGTTATCAAACACGAATAACCTCTTAGCATTGCCCCTGGCAATATATGAAGCCCTACAGGGGACCCTTAGGCAGCTCGTCCAAATCGAATTGATCGCCAAATGATGTTTGGCCCAGAAAACCTGAATCAGATAGAACATCCAACACCATGTGTGTCCTCGCCATTGCCACACTTAGGCCTAAGGGAGTGTGATGACATAACCGAAAAGGTAATGTAGGGTAGAATAATATCTCATAAGCATACTGGACTGGGACGATACTCACGTAATAAAACAACTCCACCTACATCAAATCTAGTCGGCTATGAAGAGCCCAAGATAATCAAACAAAAAATTAATGAAGTAGAAAATACACAACACATGTTTAGTCGGCAAATCGTGTAAAACATAAATATTTTATTACTTCACTACATTTACAACGGAGTTACATTGAATGAATTAAGTAAATCCTATTGGGGATTAGGTCTCTGACCAAGGTAATCAGCTACTTGCGCTCTTCGGCCGTCGTTTGAGTGAGGAGCTAACTCTAACTCTAATTCATTTGCATCTGGCTCCAGTAGCTGCCTGGGAATAGCATCTATGGGGACCCACTGGTCATCCCTCCTGAAAGGGTTAGGCATCATAGTCGAAAGGGAGATCTCATGTCGATACTAGAGGACTGAGTTCCTGGGGACTTTCATCTCCCTGAGAGCATTCAACGATCCCCTAATAAAGGATAGCTCTTCAAACTCTGCCAACCTCGTCGGAGCATCTGCCCAACCCTGATCATAACCTTCAGCCCACACTCACCGAGGACCTTTCTTGAATATGTGCCTTAGCAGCGTGACATCTCTTTAGATCCCGACAGCTATCATATACGCTCAATGAACATCTCCTCTAAGCTCGTCCATATCCCTAGCTGGACCCCCGACATTTGTACCAGCTCGCGAACAAGTCGAAGAAGGGGAACCTCACAAAACTTGAGGGGTGGCGCTCGGTGATGTATCAACCCGTGGACCAGCTAATGAAGAGGAACCTCACAAAATTTGAGGAGCAATGTTTAGGGCATGCTCTCTAAGTCGCATCACCTTCCTCCTCAGAGTTTCATTCTGTTATTGAAGAACTTCTCTGACTTGATTGATCTTGAAGGCATCCAAAATCTTAGAGCTCAAAGCATTCACTTCCTCTTGAATGGAAGTACTAACCTCCTCCATCTCCTGAAGCTATCCTTTAGTTTGGCAACGAGTTTCGATTGGTCTTTAAAGCTCTGGTTCCTCGACCTAAGGGACTTGAAAATCCTTACAAAAGCTTGTCAAACTTGGTTACTAGTATTAGGACCAAGAATCCTTCCTAGTTGAGAAGTCTCTTGTATGTATTCATCAACATCAACCAGCTATAAGCCATACAAGCATTAAAGTGCAAATAAATTAGTATGCAAAAAGGAAAAATATTTCATTTCATTAAAGAAAAGGTTTCGAGTACATCAATGAAAGAAAGAAAAGAACAACAAAAGCAAAAATATAAAGATTTCCCTAGAACAGGTTAGCTGGAAACCTCATTTTCCTCCGAGGTCGTTGGATGTTTTCCCTTGTCTACAGCAGTAGGAACACCTCCCTCAGATGGAACGATTACTATCCTCTGGACAGAAGGAGCACCAATGAGTACGGTCTGGGAAGCAGGAACACCTTCATTAATGACAGGAGCAGGTGCCTCATCCATAACAGGCTTAGGGCCCGGATCATGCTCATCAAACAATGGTGAATTAATGTCCACCTTAGTAGCCGGAAGAGCCTTGTTCCATCCCTGCTTGAAGTTCAGTCGTCTGATGTATCCCATCTGAACATAAGCATCCTCATACATAGTAGCCCACCCGACATTGTACGAGCTTTCCTTAATGGTGGTTGCCTCGGATTCCACCTTCTTCCCCTTTTCTGCAAGAACCTTATTCTCCTATACTACAGCCAACTTTTGTTGTGCAGACCAGGTCATAGGATTGCCTCAACTCTACAAGATATTTGGTTTTCGCCTCCTTTGCTCGATTGGCCTCAATGAGGGCAAGCTTGGAAGACTTTTTGGAAGCATCAGCAGCCTTCAAGTTGGCCTCCAGATCCGTATTCTTCCTCATTAGCTCCCCCCTGCAGTAGAGGATGGAGAAATTGGTCACAAACTGCAAAGAAGAGAAATGTTAGTAAAATAAATATGTAACAGAGTATTGCGAAAGTAGGGAAGAAAAAGTAAACTTACCAAGTCTAGCCTCTGACTCGCCTTTAGAGCTAACTATTCGGTCCCCATCGCCTTCTAATGATTAGTCGACAAAATTGCTCTTTCGAGTAGCTCAAGAGGCACCTGAGGGCAACAAAAGTCCCCTCAGGCAAAGCAGACACGGGCATAATAACTTTCCCCGCCTTTGTCCTTACCTCCTCTCTCCTGTTCTCCTCTTCCCTCTGTTTCCTCTCCCTTTCAACTTTCCTCCTCTCCTCCACCTTTTTCTTCTCCTCTTCCTTATTTCTCTCCTTCTATCTCACCAGCTCCTCCTCCTTCTTCTCTTTCTCATAAGCACCAGACTATGAACTAATGGAAACATCACCACTGCCATACTTTTTCTTCTTCGACATACGAGGTAGAATCACATCATCATCATCATCATCATCTCAGATCAGATTCCTCCTGGGAGGAGACATGTCTTCCTCGCTAGAACTACTTGATTCACTCAAAGACTCTTGAGCCTCTGAAACCTCTTCTGAGCTGGAATATTCTTCACCACTAGATCTCTCCTCACTGGAATTACCTTCAGCACCGCCCCTATTAGCACCCTCTCTCTCCTCACCAGAGATTATTTACTCCTTGTCCAATTGGATGGGATCAGCGGCAACCTCTTAGGTGATTTCTAGCTCGGGAATGCTATCTATGGGTTATGCAATAAAACTGGACCAAATGTTTTTGTATTCTAGAAGGAACATCGTTGATCGAGGGTGTACACCGTCAGCCAAGAGCTCCCTGATTTTCCAGGCTTTGACCAACTCAGCAGCTTGGATATCGCTGAGAGTAGGCTCTGAGTTATTTGTCTTCGATGAAAAGCAAGAGAGGAAAATATGAGAAAAACATGCATGAAGATAGGATCAATGGGCAAAACAAAAGCTATGCCTACCTATGAATTCCTCTCCATAAAAGGGAATCACGAATCTACTGTGCCTCGACCCTTCATCGTGGGGAGAAAACTGCCAATTTTTGGCGATAAAATCCTCATGATAGTAGTCCTTGTGGGAATCAGGTAGATTTACTACCAATACCAATCAGGACTCCTTGCCCTGAGGTACAAAAGACCAGAGCTTGTTCGCAAAAAAGAATAACAGAAGCAGATCTCAGCAAGTCCTATATTGGTGCCATAAACGTGATTTATTCTATGTACACCATTAATAATTTTCCAGACATTGGGTGAGCACTGTGCAGGGACTATATTGAAGTAACCAAAAAAGTGCAAAAACAAATTACTTGGAGGAAAAGTAAGTCCCCTTTGGGACAATAAGAGAACATGAATCCAGTGACCATCCTCAACTTCTCTAACATTACGAGGGACAGGGGCACACTCGATGTCTACCCAATTTGGAATGTTACAAAACTTCCTAAATTCAGATATCGATCGATTGCCTATTTTTTTCATTGAAAAACAAAAACCCTCATAAAAGATGCGAAGATATTCTAGATAGAAAAAGCAAATAGAAGAAATAAGAAGAACATATGAAGTAAAGACTTAGCTTGGGACGATGCAAAATCACAATCAAGGATGATGAGAAGATGAGAAAGAAGCTTGAAATTGGAAGACGAGACCTAGAAATGAGAGAGCTACCGCGGAAGCTTGGAGAAAACTAGAGAGTGTGGAGAAATTTGAAACGACAACAGGAAAAGACCTCTCTAAAGATGTTTTAAACCTTTCTAATCATAACACACATGCAGCGAGGTGGTCTTCCGCCTAAATCAGTTCAGAAAAGGCTCTTCGGTCTTGAAAAATGTTGCACGATTTACCAAAATGCCATTATGACAGATCATTTAAAATTATTGAGCCCAAATTGTGGCCCAACAACTTTAGGGGAAATTATGGGTACCTCGATTTGTCACCTTGACCCAGACGAGTAGCCTAATAAAATAAGGCCCAAAGTCTGGAATCCTCACGCCTCAACTAACTCACTTGCGACCCAGTCAAATTCCCTAAAATCTCATAAGGAGATATTATTGGGGATATGGACTGACGTGGGGGAGTCCAACACCCCCACTCCCCCAAAAAAAACATGTATATAACAAACCCTCAGCCCGAGGCTAAGGGCATGTATTATTTTTCCTGTAAAACACTCCCCGGAGTAAAGAGAAATAATATTGAGAGCACCACCGTGGACGTAGGCATTCTTGTTGAACCACAAAATTCTGTGTTGTGTGATTGTCATTCCTTACATTCTTTATTTGCCTTTTCTTGTTATTTTGTGCTGAACTTAATTGTCACCACACATACCTAGTGGATTTGTGGCTGGGTCGTCTGAGGTTTTTCCCGTTATGGGTTTTCCTCATGCATCGCAGTCTTGTGGTTGTGTGTTTACTTTTTATCTTGCAATATTCACCTAGAAGCATGTTTAGGTTAACAAGATAAAAATTGGCTTAAATCGCAACTTTAATGTAATTTGGTGCTAGTTTATATTTGGTTAATTTTAGTTTAATTCAAGTCAACTAATTTAATTCGGAAATATTCATGCTTGGGTGTTTAGCATATTAAGAACTTGAATTGAAATAATTTTGTTTAAGTGAAAATTGAATTATTTATTTAGTTAAATTTAATTTTAATTTGGAAGAAATTAAAATTTGTGAACCATCTCATTTTGAATTTAAAAATTGTGGTATCAATTGCATATCTTATATTTTAAAGGAAATTGACATTCTCAATATTAAACTTCATTAATCATTTGAGATATAAATCATGCTAAAAAGTAAAGCATGCCACAACACTAGATCTAAGAAAAAAAACTCACTAATGGAAAAAAACTCGCGCTAGAGGACCATCTCATTAAAACATTGTAAAGACTTATAGAGGGTACAAACATCTTACGACCACACAATGCCCTAACTCAACCCTTACCCTTTTTCCAATAAATTTAACGGGCCAAAGTCCTATGTAACATCGACGAGAATGTCAACACAATGATTTCATGATCAAAGATCAACAATATTTCCTCAAACGAACTTCAAATTTTTCTTTGTAAAAACCCACACGATCACTTGGATCTCCCATGTATAGTAGCTACTAAGTGTAAAAAGAATTTTATGAATTAAAGAGTTTAAAGTTTGATAAAATTGACTTTTTTTATTTGATAATGATCATTCCTAAGGCAAGGATGATCAAGTGAAAATAAGGGACATAAAGAGAAGAAAGAAAAACTCTTAATTCTTAAAAAAATTTGAGGTTCTTAAAAAGTAGAACAAAAAATCAAGACCTTTTTCTCTAGAAAATTTTCTTTCTGAAAATAATATAATCCTTATGAATGAAAAAGACCAATGGTGCATTATCAAAGATATCCCATTTAATGTGGAAGAGAAGGAAAAAGAAGAAAAACATTCCTCCATTCTCGAAAAGTGATTTTTAGAAATATCTAGTAAATATCTTTTATTTTTTTTATAAAAGGAATAAATATACTGACGGGCTTCGTAAGTGGTGTGCTATAGAGATGACTTTCTTTGCTGATTCGAACAATCGATAAAGGAGTTCACGAGAACTAGCAGGGAAATTTCTACATGATAAAGGAACTTCGGAATGACCAACGAAAAATGCTATTGTTAAAGAGAAAAATAAACATTGCAAACATCATATATGGAGGTCACACGTATGATTAACAGGATTCTGTGTAAAACCAAATATTCTCGTAACTAGCGAGGATGGGTTCTATTGTATTGAGAATGTCTAGGACTCTAACAATGCCTTTAAAGATAGATTTTTTATAGACAAAAAATACAATGATATTTTGGAGATGTAAGAAAACTCAAAAACATGCACCGAGGTTTTGAAAAAAATATGGCAAGTTTGAATTTCAGAAACCATAATTACTAGGGTCACTCTTACCTTGATCTTAAAGTGATCGATGTGATATCTAAATGAAAGAAGACGACTTCACTGTCTTGAATGTTGAAGAAAATTTTAGTTACCTCTTGGAAAGAAAGTTTTTTCGAATAAAAAACACGACAATCTTCTAGGTGACGATAAAACAATTATACTATACTCTCACAATATCCCCCTTTGTCTATTCAATTACAAATCATAACAATTATACTATACTCTCACAATATCCCCCTTTGTCTATTCAATTACAAATCATAAAATATATATATAAAAACACATGAATAAAACTACCACCAATAACTATCCCAGCCAAAGTCACATAAGGTAGATCTTATTCACACAAACATTGGAAATAAGAAGGCATTCTTTAAATCTTCAACGAAGCACTTGAATATTGTTTTTCCTACTCACTAACAAAATATCATTAAAGAACTAATCTGTATAGAGAATCAATATGCTAACATTTACTATCAACAAAATATATGGGCAGTAATGTAGGGTCATATATTTCATTCTAATAAAGGTATTCTAATAAATTACTCCCCTAAATTAGGTAGCTCCCACATGATAATATGTACGTTTTCCCTATATAGTTCTCCCTTTTTTGTCATGCAATAAACAAGTGAAAGAAATCAAGTAAATAAGAAAATAAATCATAAAGTGACTTATTTATAATATCAAGAATTATCACGGAATTATGAGTAAATTATTAAAATGTTTAAATCAAAGTAAGATGGTGAAAGACTTATACAATCTGTTCTCTATGAAGAATGCTTTATGAGGATATATCCATAAAGATAACACATTAAAGACACAATCTTAAACTATTTTTGATAAGGAAAGATCTAAGCATATTTTATCCTACCTACCAAAAGTTTGAGATAGATGAAAATGTTCATAATTAAGGAAAGCCTTAAAGCCTAATAACATAATCAGTTAATATTAACCAAGAACATAATATAATATCTCGTTTGTGAAAAACAAAAATAAATGAAAACCATTGAGAGAAATATTGGAAATGAGGTTCAATTAAGAAGAATAAATCATAAGAGAATGAACACAGAGGTTCGATTCTTGTGAAATCTCTAATATCCTTTTAGGAATATTTTCAACTACCACAATTTTCCCCTTAATGTATAATAATGTGGTTAAAACCTTTTACGTCTCATATCCTCCCTGCTACCCAGTTTTGAATCGATTTAAGTATTTAAGACATTGCTTTGTTAAAGTTTCCTTTTGCAAGTGGCATATTTCACCGAAGCACAAATATAGAGCACTATTTCCAATTTGCAAAGGTAACATTATCAAATAAAAATTATATCCCTAAACACTTCCCATGATTTTGATATAGAATAATATTTTTCATTTTCTCCAACTCAGTGAATGAATACGTCAAATACACTTATTGGGAATTTAGACACGCTTTCATGAGTCTGAAGAATTTTTTAACGCTTTGTAGAAGACCATCCGTCTTTTTTATTCCTTACAAAGTGGCATCAACTCAGTGTAGTGCAAAGTGCAAAAAGATATGAGCACGAGTTTCTTCAGTATAATTACTTGAACTTTATAAGACTAAAAAATGAAGAAACCTTGTCATAAAGGACATATAACATTTTTAACCAAAGGGAAAAGTAATAAAAAAAATAGACATTTGATATAAGGTATGAAAATGAGAATATAATTTAAAGAACATATCAATGATTGTATCAAAAATCTTTTCATGGAAAGATAATACAATAAACTCAAATTAAACATGTCATTAAATATATACGAAATGGTAATCTAAATATAAAATTCCTAGACATATTACTAATCAATCAATTAACAATGAAAACACCTAGTGATGATCTAAGATACTCAAATTTAGTCCAATAAAGAGGTTTAGTAAAATTATCGAATAATTTATGCTTGGTTGAAACATAACTCAAGGACACCACCTTGTCTTCCATAAGATCTCGAATAAAATGATGTCAAATATTGTTGGGTGTTTTAACTTTTTTAAATCTCTTAGATCAGTTAGTGGGGAGATACGTTAAAGTGAGAGACAAAGATATAAAATTGTTAGGACCTTAACTGAGGATCCTACATCCACTTTAAAAGGTGTTGCTTTGTATATTATGTTGAAAATGAGAATATTATAATCAAAAGACCTCTTGGGCTTTGGACAACATGGTTTGATATTTTTGAGGTCTTTGTCAATAATATAAGGACCTTTAAGGAGTAACCCGTTGTCTCCTCAAGAGGACTCTTATAATATTTTAGTACTCTATAGAGAATACAAAGTATGATAGGTTTGAAATTATTTGAATAATCCTTTATCATCACCTAACAATGGGTTAGCCAAGACTAAAATGATAAACATTTAATATATAAAGGACTCTGAGTTTCTCTAGTGTTTGTTCAGTTATATCTCTCTTTGATGGTTTACTAACCTTAATATTAAGATTGTTTGATTATTTTTTGGATTCCGTTAACCATTCAAGATCTTTCCATATATAAGTCTCCCTCGCAGAGAGAATGAGTGGACTGACATGGTATGGATGGGGTTATCTTGAGGTTTGATGGCTACAGTAACATGATGGAGTTTTTTGGAAGGACTGCAGGTGGTGAAAAGTAGTTGATGGGAACATTAAATGCATGTGTAACTGTCCAACGCTAATGAGATTGGGTGGTGTCAATAGGTAGGACAATGTATGAGCATTATACATACTCTTTAGAGAACCTGCAGATGCTTTGTAGAATGTCCGAGGGGTCTTTGAGTGACTAAAGTCACACTAAAATGATTAGACCATGTTCTAATAAAATTTCATGGGAATTTATCCTTTAAGTAAGGGTTATGAACCTAAAGGCGGTCATTTCTTGCAATGTGTAAGTCCTATAGACTAGTCTAAGACTTGAAAATGTTCATCCTAAGATGATTAAGGTTTTCCTTCAAGGTCTTATACGTCGACTAAATGTCTTTTAGCTTTAAGGTAACTATAGTGGCCTTATACACTGATGTGGACCGTTTTAAAAAATAATTATGGACTTTGAGGATTGTTCCCAACTGGCTTTAAGAATTAACACCTAAATACTTGGAAGATATCCATGAGAATTACCAAATACAAAAACAATGATTTTGAAGGAGGCAAAGTTGAATGATAGGTCCCATTCCATGGTCCCTAAGAATGTTTGTTTTAATGAGTTCTTCTTGGCATATAGGGCCATGCTTTCACTTACTCGTCTTGTGGTGGAGATCTTGAAGTTAATTTGGGTAACCCCTAGTCCAATTTTGGCCAATTATTATTGGCATCTAATGGCCACCATCTGATCCTGTCGGGTGTCAAATGGTGGTAAGTTTGAAATCTCCCTAATTCTTAGGGGCCTATAATGGCTAGTCTCATAATCTTATTACCCATTTTGTTCAATATCTTGAAATACGTGAAACTTACAATCAATGTGCTTAACCTTAGTATGGGTTACATTATCTATCAAACCTTAAATTATATTCATATGAAAACTAAAAATGCAATAGTTAATTACACTTCAAAGAAACTCACCCAAGTTAGTTATGATGTAACCAAACTATTTAGCCTCTTTAGTTTCCTCTAAAGTGGCAACAACATCAACCTCCTTGGTGAAGTGAACAATATAATATTGTTTCATACTCCTCTACCTTATAGCTCAACCTCTTTGGGTAAACACATATTCTGAGGTATATAACTTGGAATCCTTATCTAAGTGAAAACCTAGTCTTTACACCATAAAGGTATAAGGCTACGAGATTGAAATTCCTGACAATGCCGAAAGCACGATAAAGTTTTATCTATCACACAATATAGCATACATGAGGTTATCCACCTCTGAAGAATTAGATATATTTCTCATAGCCTCTATATAATCTAGTGTTTCTACTCGTTCCAATATAGAATGATTCCATACTTGCAATGAAATATTTTTCACGGAATCGTAATGCTAATCATATATGTATACAACAATAATATAATCGACTCGGGATAAGCCCAATATCCTTTGCAAACGTTATAAAGATATCTTGAACATAAAAATTTGCACTGCTTGTCCTAAGTACATTATATATAATACCTGAAAAACCACACTCATATTTAAGACCACACACCAACCTCATACCCGATTAGGCAAATATCATCCATACATTGTGCTAAGGAATACCACCACATATCCGCCATGCTTTTTATACTACCCATTATTATTCGAACATAGATGAAATTCAAAACTTGATTTCTTGATAAAATCGAATGACCCAAGACCTTGATATTAGCTTGAAAACATAAATGGATCTCACGAGCTTACACCACTTTGATTTCCCTAATTCTTACTATGTAATTTTCAAGACAATAATGGAAGAACGTTGTCTTGACATTAAAAAAATCCCATCATAATTTTTCATGGCTACCACAAGAAGGTTTTCTCATAATCAATCCTTATCTTTTGAAGTAACCCCTTTTGCAAAACCTTGCCTTGATGGTTTTTTACTTTCCTATCCATCTATCTTTTAACTTCTTATAGTTCCAGTTATGCCTGATGGTTTTGCCAAATCATCTAGTCTATAAGAACCAAAATTTAATTCGAATAAACCGAATCCTTTTTGGATCCATAGTCATAATTCAAAGAAAACTTTTTTGGTTTGGAATGCCTCATTGTAGTTCTAGGAACTGGTTTGTGTTTGCCTATGATCTTATTGAAATAATCACCCAAAACATTAACTCTTAAGGATAACACCTGATGCTCTTACTAAGACGTGGCTCCACTCATTATCCACAATAAGTGACAAGTGTTTCCTTATCATTGCTAGTTTATTATTAATATCAGGTCATATTTCTTTTTGTACCGGTGGTCTAACAACATTGGTAATATGATGTTCCATTTAATCTTGTAGGAAACAAATTGACACGACTAAGAATGTGTCTCAGAAGTGCGTACTCTCTAGGCTAAAGTGCAAGCCTATCGCTCCAGTAATAATCCGATAAGTCGGGTATCGATCCTCAGGGAAATAGGACAACAGAGTTGTGACGATGTCGGACAGACGAAGGAAACCTAACTTTGATTCTAAAGGAAAATAAAAGATGATTGATTTTGAGAATGGACTGCAACTAAATGCAATTTTAAAAATATTTATTTAATGCAGCAAAGTATGAATGGAATGTAACTATTCTAAATTACCTAAATTACTGATAGTGAATGACTTAAAACATGAATTATATGATGAAGGAAACAGGACGGGAATACAATCCCTCAACCCTAGTGTATTGCAGGTATAAAACTAATCGTAAATTTAATTGAATAATTAGACCCATAATTTAGTACTCCCAAGCATTACGTATATGAGGTTCAAGACCGCACCATACTTAATCAGAGGATGAGTAAATGGGTACATGCGATAGCGACACTCGCATTGCATTCTAAAGTATCTCGGTTACCCGAATGAAAATGTGATCCAAAAATCTACAATGGTTGTGTTTCTAGGCAAGACGGTCGTAATAAATCATTAAATTTAGAGGATTAATTTTATACACATACAACTAACACATTAGATGGAGTTCATGCATCCTGACCCTTTTAAAACTAGCCGGACATGTTAAACTGAACGATGCATGAAATAATTACGTTGCATGTGAAAGAACTCATGATGAAACTAGATTGAAACATGAAAATAAGTATTTTGATCACAGAAGTTGGTTGAATCAAATAAGGGAAATAACCATGCAAGAAAAATAGTAAAAGGAATGAAACTTGGATTAAAACTTTGAAAATGAACCCGGAATGTATCAATCTTGAAGCAAAAATCCAAACTATGTTCCTAGGAGATCTTCTACTTTCTCTCTCTCTAAAACTATCAAGAACTTCTTTTTCTAAGTTATTAGCCTCGTAAAAATACGTTTTTGAATGAGTTGTGATTTCCTGGAACTCTTTGGACCAATCAGAATAAAGGAGGATTTTTGCGCATCAGGACCCCCGAATTGGTTCGCAGGTACCCCAAACCGGTTCGACTTAGGTTTGGGAAATTGCGCTGGTTTTGGGTGCCTTTTTCCTCTTTTCAACACTTAGAATTTTTTTCATGTTTTCTTCTTGGATTTTTCCTCAATTCAATCGATCATAACTCTCAAACCGTAACTTGGATTTGGATGCCGTTTCTTCCACGATTCTCTTTATTTAGAGATTTTCAACTTTCTAGTTGACTCCTCCTCCGAGCTCCGACTGAAGAATTACCAAAATGCCCTTGAACTTGCCTTCCTAATCTTTCTTTCATGGTTTCGATTTCTCTTTTGCTCCGCTTGCATAATTAACCTGTAAAACACATAGGAGAAACACGAAATACTTGACAACGAAGGTTAGTAGCATAAATGTGAGTTAAATCCATATCGATTGCATACCTCGGGTTCACAAATGTACCAAAATTAGGGGAATAAATATATAATATTTAACCCCAATCAAACCCCCCTAACTTAGAACTTTGCACGTCCCGAGCAACGTAAAAGAGAACGAATAAAGTCACAACTCTTATAAACATATTATTGGGATAGAATACCTTTTTCATGGGAAAGAAATTTCATTTAGCATATGCAACAATCCATTAAACCCCTAGGTTACCCTAGTAGGACGAGTTGTGTCTCGTGAAGGTTTGCACAGAATGTACCCACAAAATTCGACTCAAAGAAACTTCAAAATACGCAAAAATTGTATAATTTAAACTTTCCTAGAAAATAATCATCATGAATTCATGTTCACGAGTCTCAAATCATAGTGCGTGTGCGAAGCCAAAAATCGAACCGTTAACTTCCACCGATTAATCATTACGCTACTTATTCGAAAATTCGTTTTGATTTCAAAATCTCACGAAATGCTCTCTCAAATGAATCACTCAAAATGTGGTTATTCTCTCGATGTGCGTGATATAAAGAGTAAATATATTGGCACCAAGTTCACTCACACAAGTAGAAAGACGGAAATTTTATAGGGATTGGATCTCATCAAAGGAATACGATTTGAAACAGGGGAACATTACCTCTTTTTCACACATTTAATCTCTTTTATTATCTTTTGTGTTTGAACTCTCCACGCAATAACCAATTTCGCAATTTGGACTCGGTTAGGACTTTTTCGGGTTCTAAGGTGTAATGGGTAAAATTGGAAAAAGTTAAGAATTTCAGAATTGGAAAATTTTGCTTATGATGTCCGTTAGTGCTTTTTCGGGCTTTTGCTCATTTTCCTCTTCTTTTTCTATTTTTTTCTATTTTTCACTTCTTTTCTTTTATTGCTATTTTTGTTGAGCATTTCTATTCTTTTTCTTGCCCCTTCTTATGCACTTTCGGACATTAATTATGACATTACCAATTTTCACAATTCCGGGCTACTTCGGTTTTTCGGGTTACCAAACGAAAAGGATAAATTATTCGGCTCAATTGGGTTATCAAAGGGATACTTTTTCACATCTTTTTATGGATAATATTTTTGGATAACAAAGGATGGCCTACTTTATTGTCCGAATTACTTATTCATTTACCATATGCGTTTCGAGATGAATTTAATTTAGAGATTTGTAGCGCGCTTTTCAAGGCAATATTACACACGTTTTTTAAAAGTGATCAAAACAAAGAATTGAGATCATCAACGAGTTATTTAAAACGATGAATTAGAACTATGAGTTAACCATTAACTCAGATTGACTTAAAAACTCAAAAAGATCGATAGGTTCAACATCTCACCGGGTTTTATTAATCTCCACACTTATTCGTTAAGTCATCAATTTTCGCACAATTTCCATCTTTGGTTAATTTTGGCTTAGTGGGGGTTTTACCATTTGAGACTTTAAACCGACTTTTAATGATATTTTTGAAAAATTTGAATTCCAATTTTTATTTATTTTGAAGAAAAATATTTTTGGATTTTTCAACATTTTATGATTTTTTTGAAAATTTTGGGCATTTTTGAAAATTTGTGAAGTTTTAGAAATACGCACTTGTGATCCCCCTAACTTAGACTTTTGCATTGTCCTCAAGAAAAAAGGACTAAAATCTAACTCAAAGCGAATGAAAAGTGCAGAAAAATAAAACAAACAAATATTTAAAATGCATAAAAACACTACATGACCCGAACACATGACTTAATAATACAATAAAAATCACCCCATATGCTTCGGGGGTGTGACGACCTCTCATCTCTCCACAACACACCCGACCCCAATCACGGGGTTCGATGCTCTCCTTGTCTCTCCCGTCTTCCTGTCATATACCAATAACTGGAATAAGTTGGGCCCTTGCCCACAAATAAAGGAAAGACTGGGAGATTCATCGTGATTAATCGGAGAAGAAACCTTATGATGCGTGCTATGTGGGTCGGGTTCTAAGTCAGACGAGACTTGAGTCTTATCTTCACTTACCTCCGAGGGATGGGTGGATGGTCATTGGGAAGAGACTCATCAATTTTATATTTCCACTCGCTCTCTCCTAAATGACTCCCTGAGTCCCATAGAGGTTGGATTTTGTTGTGAAGGCTCTCATCCACCTTCCAGAATTCTCTCTCAACTTTCGCTAGGCTCAACTCCTCTAGCTCTCTCTCTTGCTTTATTTCCACGCCCTTCCTTTCTTGCTCCATCTCAAAATTATTAGGTGGTGTGGGTGAGTAGTAGTTGAGGAGAAAAGTATCTATCGTGTCTCGCCATTATCTCTCCTCTAAGCACTCATACAGACCTCTCCCTATGCCCTCTAAATTATCGCTCTCACTTGATGTAAGAAGGCATACCCCTATCTTCTCTCGCGCGTGGGTCCTCCTATGCTCGTGTGCTGCTCCTAAAAGATCCGTCTCTCGCGGTTCTCTTTCGTCACCCTCGTTCTTGATATTATTAAAAATATTTGTATCAAGAGTCATGTTCCCAAATGTTAATTGCATCTGCCCATTCTGAGTATTGATGAGTGCATTAGACGTAGATAATAATGGGTGACAAAGGATAATGGGAACATGATTGCTCGGGAGAATGGAGGGCTCCTCGTCCCAAATAACAAAGTCCATCGGGAAGTAGAAAGTGTCTATTTGGACAATCACATCCTCAACGATTCCCTGAGGCATCATCACAAAGCGATCCGCGAGCTGGAGAGTCATATTTATGGGATTTAGGGCTCCCAAATCGAGTTTCTTATAGATGGAATGGGGTAAAATGTTAACACTCGATCCTAAATCTATTAGCGCCCTTTCGATTAATTTCTTCCCCATAATGCATGAAATAGTGGGTGCATCTGGATCTTTATACTTTAATGGAAGGTCACTCAATAAAACTGAACTGACATTCTGGGCCAAAAAGACATTCCTATTTACCTTTAGCTTGCGTTTCACCGTGAGTAAGTCCTTAATGAACTTAGCGTATGAGGGGGATAATAGAGGGCTCCTCGTCCCAAATGACAAAGTCCATCGGGAAGTAGAAAGTTTCTATTTGGACAATCACATCCTCAAAGATTCCCCAAGGCATCTTCACAGAGCGATCCGCGAGCTGGAGAGTCATATTTATGGGCTTGAGGGATCCCAAATCGAGTTTCTTATAGATGGAATAGGGTAGAATGTTAACACTTGTTCCTAAATCTATTAACGCTCTTTCGATTCGATTCCTCCCCATGATGCATGAAATAGTGGGTGCACTCGGATATTTATACTTTAACGGAAGGTCACTCAATAAAACTGAATTGACATTCTGGGCGAAAAAGACATTCTTATTTACCTTTAGCTTGCGTTTCACCATGAGTAAGTCCTTAATGAACTTAGCGTATGCGGGAATTTTCTGTATGGTCTCGATAAAAGGTAAATTAATCTTTACCTGCTTGAGGACATCCATCACATCGTCCCGAGAAGTCTCTTTGGAGTGCAGGACCAACCGTTGAGGGTATAGGGCAGCGGTAGGGGGTTTTACCATGACCTTGGGTCCGCTAGTGTTTTCTTTTTCATCACTCTTAATCGAAGGGGAATCTTTGGCCTCTTTCGTTCCAGGCGAAACCTCCTTATTTTTAGTTACGTCTTGTGGGGGAGGTGATAAGTCAACTACTCTCCCACTACGTAGAGTGGTAATTGCTCTACATTACTCTAGTTGGTCATTGGGTGTGGAGCTAACACTAGTTTGACCTTGGGGAGGTCTTTGATCCTAGGTAGAAAACTTTCGCTTCTCTTGGATACTTATCAAGGATTGCATTTTTGAAATAGTCGCATTCATGTCACTGATCAGGCGATCATATATAGCATTGGCTGCATTCTGGTTATTAATAAATAGGTTTATCGGATCCTCGATATTTCTCCACGGTGGAGTCATATGTGGCCCTAGAGGTGGTGGTGTTTGCACATGTCCTTGCGCATGTGGTGCTTGTTGGAAGTGCGATGGTGGAGGATGGGCAACATGTGAATTAGGATTCATTGCTTCATTTTGTTGCCCATAGTTAAAACCAGGATGGTTTTTCCATGAAGGTTTGTAAGAATTCCCGTGGGGTGCACCGAAATCACCCTTGAATCCTCCTATACCACTCACATGTTCTTGAAGCATAGCTTTGTAGGCGGGTATCGTCGGGCATTCCTCTATTGAATGTCCCGCCTCACAGATAACACACACCTTCTCGACGGGAATTGGGATGGATATAGATGGTCCTCTTTCATATACCTCAC
Source organism: Sambucus nigra (assembly GCA_949130495.1). Lineage (NCBI taxonomy): Eukaryota > Viridiplantae > Streptophyta > Magnoliopsida > Dipsacales > Adoxaceae > Sambucus > Sambucus nigra. The sequence continues at coordinate 408,156,704 of OX422218.1, read as the reverse complement.
GTAGGTCTTGCAGTCCCTTCTCAAGTACATCGAGTCGACTGTCCGTCATAGAATTCTTTTCTACATGAAATAGGCCAGACGCCGATGGAGTGGTGGTCACTTGACGATTTTGATTTTGAGCATTAGGGTCAGATGTATCCCAGGATTGGGTAGTCTTGGCGACATACCTCAGGTGAATCTCATCATCATGTGCGTCTAAGTCGACAAACGTACCACTACCCATGGTTTCCACGAGTTTCTTGGAATTAATTTTCATCCCATTATGGATAAAAGAAATGATTTTACCTTTATCAAATCCATGGTGGGGGCATGAAGTAACTAACTCATTGAAACGCTCGTAGCATCGATCGAATGACTCATTTTCTAATTGTCGGAAGGTTTGAATTTGAGCCTTGATGGAGTTCGTTCGATGTGGAGGAAATAATTTCTTAAGAAATTTAGATTGCAACTCATTCCAGGATGCAATCGAGCTTGGAGGTAAAGACTATAGCCAGGTCTTAGCCTTATCTTTTATCGAGAATGGGAAGAGTTTGAGGCGGATTACCTCTTGTGTGCACGTTTGATTGTTGAGGGTTTCACACATATCCTCAAATTCTTTGATGTGGAGATATGGCTTTTCAAAATCCATCCCATGGTAGTGGGGGAGCATCTGGATCATCCCATTTTTAAAATGAAATTGCCCTGCATTATACGGGAGTATGATGCACCCCGGAGTGACAGTGCACTCGGGATATAAGATTTTTCTCAACGGGCGGTACGAGGCCTCTTCCTCACCGGTGGCTGCACTACCGTGTTGCGATATGTCTCTCTCTCTCAAATACTCGGTATCCTCACTTGGTATACTCCGGGCGTGCTCTAAAGTGTGTCCTAGGAGGGAGAATGGAGTATTATTTGAAATTGAGTGAGACGGTGTGGGAGGTGGAACCCAAAATTGTTGATCGTTAGGAGTGTGAGGGCTATCATGGTTGCACTCTCCTATCGGGTTTTCATGAATGTGGATTGGATTATTGTGGGGAGTTGGAGGGAGTTCATAATTTTGCATTGACGGGCGTATGAGAGATGGTGATGAATTTTTTTTTTTTTTGTGTTTTCAAATTTTTTATGTTTTTGGATTTTTAGAAATTTTTGGTCAAAGTTTTAGATTGACTTGATCTAATCCTAAGTCTACCTACTTTCCCCGGAAACGATGCCAAAAACTTGACGCGATTAATAATGTGTCTTAGAAGTGCGTACTCTCTAGGCTCAAGTGCAAGCCTGTCGCTCAAGTAATAATTCGATAAGTCGGGTATCGATCCTCAGGAAAATAGGACAACAGAGTTGTGACGACGTCGGACTAATGAAGGAAACGTAACTTTGACTCTAAACAAAAAGAAAAGGTGATTGATTTTGAGAATGGACTGCAACTAAATTCCATTTTGAAAATATTTATTTAATGCACCGAAGTATGAATGGAATGCAACTATTCTAAATTACCTAAATTACTGATAGTGAATGACATAAAACATGAATTATATGATGAAGGAAACAGGACGGTAATACAATCCCTCAACCCTAGTGTATTGCAGGTATAAAACTAATCATAAATTTAATTGAGTAATTAGACCCACAATTTAGTACTCCCAAGCATTATGTATATGAGGTTCAAGCCCGTACCATACTTAATCAGAGGACGAGAAAATCGGTACACGTGATAGCGACACTCGCATTGCATTCTAAAGTATCCTGGTTACCTGAAAGCAAACGAGATCCAAAAATATACAATGGTTGTGTTGCTATGCAAGACAGTTGTAATAAATCATTAAATTCAGAGGATTAATTCTATACACATACAACTAACACATCAGGTGGAGTTCATGCATCTCGACCCTTTTAAAACTAGCCGGACATGTTAAACTGAACGATGCATGAAATAATTACGTTGCATGTGAAAGAACTCATGATGAAACTAGATTGAAACGTGCGAATAAGTATTTTGATCACAAAAGTTGGTTGAATCAAATAAGGGAAATAACCATGCAAGAACAATAATAAAAGGAATGAAACTTGGATTAAAACCTTGCAAATAAAACCGGAATGTATCAATATTGAAGAAAAATACAAACTATGTTGCTAGGTGATCTTCTACTTTCTCTCTCTCTAAAACTATCAAAAACTATGAAGAACTTCTTTTTCTAAGTCAATAGCCTCGTCAAAATACGTTTTTGATTGAGTTGTGACTTCCTGGAACTCTTTGGACCAATCAGAATAAAGGAGGATTTTCGCGCATTAGGACCCCCGAACCGGTTCACAGGTACCCCGAACTGGTTCGACCTAGGTTTAGGAACTTTCGCTGGTTTTGGGTGCCTTTTTCCTCTTTTCAACACTTAGAATTCTTTTTCATGTTTTCTTTTTTTCTTCTGGGATCTTTCCTCAACTTCAATCGGTTATAACTCTTCAACTGTAACTCGGATTTGGATGATGTTTCGTCCATGGTTCTCATTGTTTCGAGCTTTTCAACTTTCCAATTGACTCCTCCTCCGGGATCTGATTGCAAAATTACCTTGAAATTGCCTTCCTAACCTTTCTTTCATGGTTTCGATTTCTCTTTTTCTACGCTTGCATAATTAACCTGTAAAACACATAGGAGAAACACGAAACACGAAATACTTGCCAACGAAGGTTAGTATCATAAATGTGAGTTAAATCCATATCTATTGCATCCCTCGAGTTCACAAATGTACCGAAATTAGGGGAATAAATATACAATATTTATGCCCAATCACCAACTTACAGATGGTTACGTGGTTTATTTCGTAATCCCTTTACAAGAAATAATATTTGATACCATCAATTTCCTTTTTGTTCTTAGTAATATGATAAAAACTACCTCTATGACCTTTAGGATAACCGGCAAAGAGATATACTTTTGTCCTTAAGTTTAACTTCCTTGGCGGGCTCTTTCTATATCATGAGTGTCAGGCACCCCAAATCCAAATTTTCCCTATAATGATCTTACGCCCACTCCTTTGTTCAATTGGATTTGAAGAGACTAATTAAGATGAAAATAAATTGGAATGTATATGTCTGTCTCTTAATGAAAATCCTAACAAGAATGTTGTAGTCTTGAATAACCTACTATGGACCCTATCATACCCAAAATAGCCTTAACTATACTAAGAGGTAAATGTAATACCCGGTGTAGATAATTGGGATAAAATCCTAACCTCCAGTTAATTGTTACTTAACTATCCCAAGAGGTTAACATTTCTATTGTGAGATCGTAGAATTTGTAATAGTTTACCTCACCCATGCTACACCTTAGCCTTACGCACTTTGAGCTAATCAAAGGCTTCAGACTTGTGGTGTATAAGGTAAACATATCGATACTGATGTTACACGAATGGTAACAACTCAAATAAATGAATAAGAATGTAGTGAGTCATTAATTAAAAGGTTTATGGGTATGGTAATGAATAGTAAATGCAGTAAATAAATACAAAAGATACGATTAACACAAAGTATTTAGAGAGGTTTTGCCAATTGGACTACATCTACTTTGGTGCAACTCACTTCTCAATAGATAAATGTGTAATACCTCGTATTTTTATGCTATATTAATTTGGGGGTTTTATTAAATTTAATGAGAGTGAATTATTTAATAAAAATTCGGAAATTAATTATGTTATAATTATTAACGTGACGAGAGTTAGTAATTATATAAAAATTGTCGAATATTACTAATGAGCATAGTAATATATGATATGGGTTATATTATAAGTCACGAGTGAATGAAATAACAATTTTGAGAATTTTAGTCGGGACGCGCCCGTGTCGCGTCGGGACTAATTATTGAGATATAAAAGTGAATATTTTATAAGTTGTTCATATGGTCGTTTTGAGTGCGCCAACGCGTCCGGAATGGTTGAGATAGTCAGAAAAGTGTACCCGGGGGTCTGGTTCGGGTCTCGGGGTGTTTTTAGACTTAATTAATGACCCGGGAGGGCATTTTGGTCATTTTACAAAATAGGGTAATTAAACCCACGAATTTCAGCCATCCTTAGCAGCCATTTAAGTCAGCCTTTTAGGGTTAGAGCATTCAGAACCCTAGAACGGCCATTGGAGAAGAGAGGAGAGAGCTCTCAAGGTGATTCAAGGCCCAAAACACCACCTATCGCACCACCGTCACCACCAACGCGTAGATCGCGAGGAGGAGAACGCAACCACACCAATATCAGCAGGAAACCAGACCTCTGAAATCCCAGGCAAGTGTTTAACTTGCGTATTTTCGTTGATGCAATAATCATATTAGTGTAGGAATGATTAGGTGTATAATCAATGGAAGAAAACCCCAATTTTTGATAGGGATATGCATGTAGAAATCGTTATAACCATATTCTGGAAATAATATGTGAAGTAGATGATTAACCCACGAATTTGTAATGACTTGTTAGAAGGAAATTCTGGAGAAAACTGATTAGAACAAAAGTTAAGAAAACTTAGGGTTCTTGATGATTAGATGAGATTTTAGGTTGTTTAATCATGTTTAATGATGGTTATATGCATGCTTAACGTTAGAAACATCTGGAAATATATTACCATGATTGTAGTATAAGTTTTGGGACGATTAGTGTTGGAAATTATGGATTTGAATGAAGAATATTAGTCAAACCCGTAACTGCACTTCTGCAGAAATCGAAATACCTTTTTGATCGATCGATCGAACCTAGAGCGTCGATCGATCGAAGGTTCGATCGATCGAGCCCCAGACGTCGATCGATCGACCCCTCCAGGCAAACTCTTTTTCCCCTTGTTTAATTAGTTGAATTAATTTACCGTGGAATATTTCTTGGGCATTATAAATAAAATGTTTTGGGATATAGAAGAGACCAGTAGGACATATGATTAAGTGTTGAGAACTTTATTATGAAATGATAATTGGGTTTAAGGGATAATTAATTAAGGAACGACGAACTGCGTATTTCAAGTGAGAGATTACAACGAATACCTACGATAGTGAATAGACGTCTACCTATTGAATTTGTTACTTGGATGGATAAAAATCCACAAGTGTCACGTAATTAGTAAGAAAACCCTCCGAGTTAAGGTTAGAGACGAAACCTTATACGAAATCTTAAAAATGTAAAATTAAGGATAAATGTTGTAATTATGGGTTAGGAGAGTGACCTATATTAATATGATGAATGGGTATATTTATATGATTGTGTGTACATATATTATATACATGTGAAAAACGTACCCGCGCTACTTGCTATCCCCGAGGTTACCGCGCTGGGACGATCTTATCCTGTGTTGCTTTATGGGGGATATTGATTCGTACCCTAGAAGATAGAGATCCTAGGTACGGGCTATCAGATTGATAGTCGGACGGTCCTAAGAGACGTGTGGGTATGTACTGACCTCTTGGACTTGGAATCTATGCTTCGCCTCAACGTTGTTTTGTATATGTTAATACAGTTCGAGAGTGATTCCGAACTTGTATTTTCCTTTGTGTGAGCGATACGGGGATTGGATAGCAGAGTATGCCCGCACCATAGTTTAGTTGGGGTGCTGTTATATATATATATATCATACGAGTAGTTAATATATATATATATATATATATATGAGGTTATAAACTTTAAACTGCCCACTGTGATTTGATAAGTAGAACATGGTTGTTGACTCAGATTATTAAATACTTGTTTTGTGAAAGTATGAGAAAACACTTGGAAGCTTATAATTTAATGAAGCTAAAACGAGAGAAGTGCTACATATTGAAAGTAACCTTTTTAAAACATTGTCATCGTTCGGTTTTGGAAACTTAGGAGTAAGTTAAGATAAACTAAAATTTTGGGGAAGGTTAGTACGATAGGCGTGCACATTAGAAGAGAGGTGAGAATTCCTCAAGAGAGTGTCGAACTAATATGAGTTGCATTGGCCTGTATCAATTTAAATACTTGCTTAACGTATTTTAAAATCAAACACACTTTCGGGCCCTGACCCGTTTCTTTTTCTCTATCTCTCTCTCTTGTGTATATATATGTATATTTTCAGGTGCCCAGCCACATGGGCGTCTTGCTTAGGATCCTTTGAGAAGAACGAGCTGCAGCTTAGGTGGGAGTTGCAGGTCACTTGAGTAGACGGCTTCTGTTATTGACTCCACTCCTATTACTCTCATTTATTGGGCACGTGTCGCCCTTTTTCATCATTTCATTTATTGTTGGGATTTTTATATTTTCAGTTATTCCAGTATTGTTTTATGGGATTTATTCAGGATAGTTTATGATGTTTGGTTTTATTATGTTGACATTCGATTGACGAATGTATGGTTTTATTTTAGTTCTTCGTGGTGTGATTCCATATTGTAGAAATGTGTTTTGTATAAATAAATCTTTTCTTTAATTAAAATTTGGAAGTTTGCATGAAAAATGGTTTTGACACTTAGCTTAATTATTTAGGGTGTTAAATTGGAAATATTTTTTTATCGACAGTGATGCTGAGAATGAACCAACTGTTTACCTTGATTTAATTTAATAAAGGAGTGATCCCCCGGTATTTAATTAGGCGGGGTGTCACAGGTGGTATCAGAGCATCAGGTTCTAGTGTCCTTAGGATCTGTACGGCTTATTTCGCTTTCAGCTTAACGTTTTTGCTATAGAGCCCTATTATTAGGATTTGTTGTATTCCTGCTTTTACGTTTAAGTCTTTAGTTAATTAAGATTCGATGATAACTGTAGACTGATAAATTTTGTTCACGTTTCAGATGCCTCCGAGACGTGCTCCGAAAGATAGGCGTGCCCAGGCGGAGCAACCAGCAGCTCCGGCACCAGGCACAATGAATGCTAATGAAGTAGCCGCCATAGTTGCTCAGGCGGTGAATGCCGCGTTAGCGGTGATTCAACAGGCTCCACCCCAGGTTCAGGCAGTGGCGCCAGTACCAGTACAGCTTCCATCTGCATGGGAGAGAGTTCGGGATGCTTTTCAGAAAGCACATCCCCCTGAGTTTTCGGGTAGCTCCGATATTATCACGGTTAGACAATGGAAGAAAGACATCCAGCGGCATCTTCGCATGTATGAGTGCACCGAGGTACAAAAGCAGTTATTGGCTTCTTTTAAGCTGGTGGGATCCGCATTACAGTGGTGGGAGTCCACTACTACTTTGGAGGAGAGGGACACGATCCCTATTCAGTTATTCTGGGAGCGGTTTGACCGCAAGTATTTTCCACCTGCAGTGCAGACTGAGATGAGGCGGAAACTACTAAATCTGAAGCAAGATAACCTTACTGTAGCAGAGTATGAGGAGGAGTTCACGAGACTTCTCACCATTGTGCCAGATGAGGCACCTACTGAGAGCAAGAAGATTTTGTTGTTTGTCGACGGGTTGGCTTGGAGGATCCGTCAGCACCTTATTGGGAACTTGTCTCTGAGTACGTTCACTGATGTACTCAATGAAGCGTTACTACATTGCCAGGATCACCGCTTCCATCTTCAGGGGAGCAAGAGAGCAGGAGAGTCCAGCCAGCAGGGCAGGACCGGGGGTAACGGTGCCGGTGGGGCACCATCTCATGGACAGACTCGTCAGCACGAGCAGAGTTCCCATCAGGGGGACCCTGCTAAGCGATTTCGTTCGAGTGATCCCAGGCAGGGAAATGGGGGTTATAGGCAGGGCCAGCCTAATCAGCAGGGTCAGCACCGACAGCAGGGTCAGCAACAGGGCCAGCAGGGCCAACAGCGTGCACATCAGGGCCAACAGGGCCAATGGCGTGGAGGTAACGGCCAGCAGGGCCGCGGTCAGCAGGGATAGAGGGGAGGTAATTTCAGAGGCCGGTGTTTTGTGTGCGGCAAGCACGGCCATAAGCGTCAGGATTGCCCATAAGGCGATAGGTCCCCACAGCAGCAGGGAGCCCGTAATAAACCACAAAGGCCACTTTTTCCACCTGCCCTTCCAGCTCCAGCCCAAGCGCCAGCCCTACCAGCCATCCCAGCAGCTCCAGTGCAGTAGGGGCAGTTACAGTATGGACGTGTCTATAACGTCCACCAGGCAGCAGCTCCACAGGCACCACCCGCGATTGAGGGTACGTTTCCTATCCATGGTACTATGGGTCGGGTTTTATTTGATACAGGGGCAACGCATTGTTTTATAGCTACGCATTTTGTGAAGTCCTTAGAGTTGTTAGCCACAGCAGAGAGCACCGTGACGTGTGTCGACTCACCACTGGGGAGTGGGTCACTTATATTCTTTATATGCCGGGGAGTAGGGGTAGAGATTGGTAGCTTGGTATTGCCTGCAGACATGCTAGTCTTAGACATGCACGAGCATGATGTGATCATTGGTATGGATTGGCTCGCATCTTATAGAGCCATGATTGATTGCTTCGGTGGGAGCATTGTTTTTGCCATTCCGGGGCAAGAGATGTTTGTAGTAGCGATGCCTCGCCCAGAGGGAGGTTCGACCGCTCATTTATATTACATTGAGGAGGATACCTCTAAGGAGGTTGTGATTCCTTTGGATTCGATCCCAGTTGTTCGGGAGTATTCCGATGTGTTTCAGGAGATACCAGGCCTACCGCCCAGTCGTGAGATAGACTTCGTTATAGATTTATTGCCAGATACGAGACCTATAGCACGCGCATCGTACCGTATGGCTCCGGCAGAGATGCGAGAGCTACGAGATCAGATAGAGCAGCTATTAGGTCAGGGTTTCATTCGTAGGAGTACCTCACCTTGGGGCGCTCCAGTCTTATTTGTTAAGAAAAGAGATGGTTCACTGAGGTTGTGTCTGGACTACCGGGAATTGAACAAGGTCACGATACGAAATAAGTATTCGTTGCCTCGAATCGATGATCTGTTCAACCAGTTGAGGGGAGCGAATTTCTTTTCGAAGATAGATCTGAGGTCGGGGTACCATCAGCTACGTATTAGGGAGCAGGATGTTTCAAACACTGCATTCTTGACGAGATATGGGTCTTATGAGTTCAGAGTGATGCCGTTTGGCCTCACTAATGCTCCAGCCATGTTCATGGACTTAATGAATCGAGTGTTCAGAGAGTTCTTGAATCAGTTTGTCATTGTCTTCATAGATGACATCCTGATATATTCCCATTCCGAGGAGGAGCGTGCAGAGCACTTGAGGCAGGTTCTTCAGACTCTACGAGAGCATCAATTGTATGCTAAGTACGAGAAGTGTGGATTCTGGTTGCGAGAGGTACAATTCTTAGGCCATGTTGTTTCTGAGCAAGGGATAGCAGTTGACCCGAGCAAAGTGTCAGCAGTGAGGGAGTGGGGGCAGCCCACGACACCGACGGAAGTGCGTAGTTTCTTGGGGTTAGCCGGGTACTACAGGAGGTTCATTCGGGGATTCTCCAAAATAGCGGGTCCATTGACGAATCTGACTCGCAAGGGGGTACCATATGTCTGGGATGACGCTTGTCAGTTGGCTTTCGCCGAGCTGAAGGACAAGCTTACTTCGGCACCAGTCCTTGCTTTACCGAAGCCGGGTGTAGAGTACCTGGTTTACACAGATGCATCCTTACGAGGATTTGGGGGAGTACTTCAGCAGGAGGAGAAGGCTATAGCTTTTGCTTCCCGCAAGATTAAGCCGCATGAGAAGAATTACCCCACCCACGACCTGGAATTAGCTGCGGTTGTCTTTGCATTGGGAATTTGGAGGCACTATTTATTGGGCGAGAAATTCCGTTTGTTCACAGACCATAAGTCACTGCAGTACCTATTCACTCAGCGAGAGCTGAATATGCGTCAGCGCAGATGGTTAGAGTTTGTGAAAGATTACCAGTTCGACATACAGTACCATCCGGGGAAGGCCAACGTAGTTGCTGATGCGTTGAGCCGTAGATCGGTAGACGATGTAGCCGACGTTTGGAAGGCAAAGTGGAAGGAGTTGGGTCACCAAGACGCGGTAGCCCGTTCGTTCATATCCATCATGTCAGTCACACCCGAAATTGTTACAAGGGTGATACAGGCACAGACCACAGACCCGTTTTGTCAGGAGCAGATTGTACGACTTCTAGCCGAGGGTGCTGAGTCCTATTCTGTTAGTTCGGATGGAGGATTGCGGTTTAATGGGAGATTAGTGGTTCCAGAAGGAGCGAAGCTACGTCATGAAGTGATGACTCATTCTCATGGGTCCCGATTTGCAGTACATCCGGGAGGCGATAAGATGTACCAGGACATGAGACGGCAGTACTGGTGGAGTGGGATGAAGAGGGACATCGCTGAATTTGTGTCCAAGTGTTCTACCTGCCAGCTGGTTAAGGTGGACCACGAGAAACCGTCAGGATTGCTTCAGCCATTGGAAGTACCCGCGTGGAAGTGGGAGAGTATTTCCATGGACTTCATTACAGGGTTGCCTACATCACAGAGGGGCCACGATTCTATCTGGGTGATTGTAGACCGTCTGACCAAGGTAGCTCATTTCCTACCGGTGCGGACAGATTATACCACGGGTCAGTATGCTCAGTTGTTCATCGCCGAGGTTGTCAGATTACACGGGGTGCCCCTGAATATTGTGTCCGATAGAGACAAGATTTTCGTGTCGCGTTTTTGGGAAAGCTTTCAGGAGGCTATGGGTACTGAGTTGAGGTTGAGTTCATCTTATCACCCACAGACAGATGGGCAGAAAGAGCGTACTAATCAGATGTTAGAGGATATGCTACGCATGTGTGTTCTCGATTTTGGAGGAGGTTGGGAGCCACACCTTCCACTGGTAGAGTTTGCTTATAATAACTCTTATCAGTTCACGATTGGGATGGCTCCATTTGAGGCTTTATATGGCAGGCCTTGTCGTTCCCCAACTTGTTGGCTTGAGGTGGGGGATGACAAGTTGCTAGGACCAGAGGTGATTCAGGAGACCTCCGCGAGGATTGAGATGATCAGGGGTCGCATTCGAGTAGCCCAGGACAGACAGAAGAGCTATGCCGATGCGAAACGGTTCTTCAGAGAGTTTAATGTGGGGGACCAAGTGTTACTACGTGTGTCTCCTATGAAAGGAGTGATGAGGTTCGGGAAGAAGGGAAAGTTGGCTCCGAGGTACGTGGGACCATTTCCCATTATAGAGAGGATTGGGCCAGTTGCATACAGATTGGGACTGCCGGAACATTTACATCGCATTCACGATGTATTTCACATCTCGTCGTTGAGACGATACCTTTGAGATAACATGGCCCATACTCACATCGCGATAGAGGAGATCGACTTACAGCCTGATAGCTCCTACGAGGAGAGACCGGTGGCTATCCTAGACTATAGTGAGAGGAGATTGAGGTCGAAGATAGTTCCACTTGTGCGGGTCCAGTGGGAACACCATAATGTGGAGGAATCCACTTGGGAGCGTGAGGCAGATATGCGCGAGAGATATCCAGATTTGTTCTTATCAGGTATGCCTTATTTTCCGAATTTCGGGATGAAATTCCGTTATTAGGGGGGAAGTATGTAATACCCCGTATTTTTATGCTATATTAATTTGGGGGTTTTATTAAATTTAATGAGAGTGAATTATTTAATAAAAATTCGGAAATTAATTATGTTATAATTATTAACGTGACGAGAGTTAGTAATTATATAAAAATTGTCGAATATTACTAATGAGCATAGTAATATATGATATGGGTTATATTATAAGTCACGAGTGAATGAAATAACAATTTTGAGAATTTTAGTCGGGACGCGCCCGTGTCGCGTCGGGACTAATTATTGAGATATAAAAGTGAATATTTTATAAGTTGTTCGTATGGTCGTTTTGAGCGCTCCAACGCGTCCGCAAGGGTTGAGATAGTCAGAAAAGTATACCCGGGGGTTTGGTTCGGGTCTCGGGGTGTTTTTAGACTTAATTAATGACCCGGGAGGGCATTTTGGTCATTTTACAAAATAGGGTAATTAAACCCACGAATTTCAGCCATCCTTAGCAGCCATTTAAGTCAGCCTTTTAGGGTTAGAGCATTCAGAACCCTAGAACGGCCATTGGAGAAGAGAGGAGAGAGCTCTCAAGGTGATTCAAGGCCCAAAACACCACCTATCGCACCACCGTCACCACCAACGCGTAGATCGCGAGGAGGAGAACGCAACCACACCAATATCAGCAGGAAACCAGACCTCTGAAATCCCAGGCAAGTGTTTAACTTGCGTATTTTCGTTGATGCAATAATCATATTAGTGTAGGAATGATTAGGTGTATAATCAATGGAAGAAAACCCCAATTTTTGATAGGGATATGCATGTAGAAATCGTTATAACCATATTCTAGAAATAATATGTGAAGTAGATGATTAACCCACGAATTTGTAATGACTTGTTAGAAGGAAATTCTGGAGAAAACTGATTAGAACAAAAGTTAAGAAAACATAGGGTTCTTGATGATTAGATGAGGTTTTAGGTTGTTTAATCATGTTTAATGATGGTTATATGCATGCTTAACGTTAGAAACATCTGGAAATATATTACCATGATTGTAGTATAAGTTTTGGGATGATTAGTGTTGGAAATTATGGATTTGAATGAAGAATATTAGTCAAACCCGTAACTGCACTTCTGCAGAAATCGAAATACCTGTTTGATCGATCGATCGAACCTAGAGCGTCGATCGATCGAAGGTTCGATCGATCGAGCCCCAGACGTCGATCGATCGACCCCTCCTGGCAAACTCTTTTTCCCCTTGTTTAATTAGTTGAATTAATTTACCGTGGAATATTTCTTGGGCATTATAAATAAAATGTTTTGGGATATAGAAGAGACCAGTAGGACATATGATTAAGTGTTGAGAACTTTATTATGAAATGATAATTGGGTTTAAGGGATAATTAATTAAGGAACGACGAACTGCGTATTTCAAGTGAGAGATTACAACGAATACCTACGATAGTGAATAGACGTCTACCTACTGAATTTGTTACTTGGATGGATAAAAATCCACGAGTGTCACGTAATTAGTAAGAAAACCCTCCGAGTTAAGGTTAGAGACGAAACCTTATACGAAATCTTAAAAATGTAAAATTAAGGATAAATGTTGTAATTATGGGTTAGGAGAGTGACCTATATTAATATGATGAATGGGTATATTTATATGATTGTGTGTACATATATTATATACATGTGAAAAACGTACCCGCGCTACTTGCTATCCCTGAGGTTACCGCGCTGGGACGATCTTATCCTGTGTTGCTTTATGGGGGATATTGATTCGTACCCTAGAAGATAGAGATCCTAGGTACGGGCTATCAGATTGATAGTCGGACGGTCCTAAGAGACGTGTGGGTATGTACTGACCTCTTGGACTTGGAATCTATGCTTCGCCTCAACGTTGTTTTGTATATGTTAATACAGTTCGAGAGTGATTCCGAACTTGTATTTTCCTTTGTGTGAGCGATACGGGGATTGGATAGCAGAGTATGCCCGCACCATAGTTTAGTTGGGGTGCTGTTATATATATATATATCATACGAGTAGTTAATATATATATATATATATATATATATATGAGGTTATAAACTTTAAACTGCCCACTGTGATTTGATAAGTAGAACATGGTTTTTGACTCAGATTATTAAATACTTGTTTTGTGAAAGTATGAGAAAACACTGGGAAGCTTATAATTTAATGAAGCTAAAACGAGAGAAGTGCTACATATTGAAAGTAACCTTTTTAAAACATTGTCATCGTTCGGTTTTGGAAACTTAGGAGTAAGTTAAGATAAACTAAAATTTTGGGGAAGGTTAGTACGATAGGCGTGCACATTAGAAGAGAGGTGAGAATTCCTCAAGAGAGTGTCGAACTAATATGAGTTGCATTGGCCTGTATCAATTTAAATACTTGTTTAACGTATTTTAAAATCAAACACACTTTCGGGCCCTGACCCGTTTCTTTTTCTCTCTCTCTCTCTCTTGTGTATATATATGTATATTTTCAGGTGCCCAGCCACATGGGCGTCTTGCTTAGGATCCTTTGAGAAGAACGAGCTGCAGCTTAGGTGGGAGTTGCAGGTCACTTGAGTAGACGGCTTCTGTTATTGACTCCACTCCTATTACTCTCATTTATTGGGCACGTGTCGCCCTTTTTCATCATTTCATTTATTGTTGGGATTTTTATATTTTCAGTTATTCCAGTATTGTTTTATGGGATTTATTCAGGATAGTTTATGATGTTTGGTTTTATTATGTTGACATTCGATTGACGAATGTATGGTTTTATTTTAGTTCTTCGTGGTGTGATTCCATATTGTAGAAATGTGTTTTGTATAAATAAATCTTTTCTTTAATTAAAATTTGGAAGTTTGCATGAAAAATGGTTTTGACACTTAGCTTAATTATTTAGGGTGTTAAATTGGAAATATTTTTTTATCGACAGTGATGCTGAGAATGAACCAACTGTTTACCTTGATTTAATTTAATAAAGGAGTGATCGCCCGGTATTTAATTAGGCAGGGTGTCACAAAATGGTGTTTAAAAACTTATAATTTGTACTTTCTCTCTCTAGAGAGTGTTTTTGATAGAGTAACAATTACATTTTTGTAATGACTTAACTTATAAAAGAAGTTAGAAGGTCCAATCTATTTATAGATGCTTGGGGTCTAATGTGCACCTCAAGTCACGTGGAGATTGTTGATTGATCTAATCCTCTTGATTGTTGACACCTATCCTTATAGAAATTTCATGGGATGTGTAAACTTTTATCCATGTGAAATGCTATCACACGAACCTGCTTGTGCAGGCATGTAATGATTAAATACACATTCTGGTGATTTAAGTGCATTCTTATCTATCTGATATAATTTGGCCAATCGAGGCCCAGTATATGAGGCCGAACCTTGATGAGTTTGAGACCAACTCTATGAGCGAAACCCTTTTAGAATGAAGGGAATAAAACTTCCATTATGTAAAGGAGGCCATACTTTGGATCATTAATTACCTCACACATTTCAATCTTCTAATTTATTTTGACTATGATAAGAATTGGAGGCTATGAACCCTTAGAGGTTTTTTGGATGAATCGATTTGTAGCTGAGGGTAAAATAATGGTTGATTGCCTATACCGAACCAATTTTAGATGAGGTTCAAATAGGTACTCCAAATGCTTAGGCTGAGCCAAATATAATGAGGGTCAACTAGTTTCTTTACATTATAAGGATGAGGTTATCCAATTTTCTTGGGTCAAATTAATATTAGCCTAAGATAAATTTGGTTAATTTAATTTTCTTGGGCCGGATCAATAAGAATTGAGAGAAAATGGGTTGTTACATATTTTTCAATCGAATCTTTTCCAACCGAGAGTCAATAACTTATGCTTTACAAGCCAAAAGTTTATGATTCATGAAGTGTTTATGATCTATCCATAAATACGGGAACCAAACAAAGACATATAATTGAATTAGCCAAACTTTCGTCAGTCGAAAGTTAAAAGGGTAGTCGACCCTAATTTGTCCAACAACTTAGGGTTTATAAAATTATGTGTTCGAGTTTCCCATGAGCCTAATTATCTGTTGGTTTCAAAACCATTACAGTTGCATCCCTAGTAAGGTTTTTTAAAAAGTGGAATTTGATCCTTGGCTCGACCGATTCTCAAATCTTAGTTGGGGTTTGCTGAATGAGGGTTCCGAACTCTTTCGCATGAGTCTAATATAAAGTTATTCAAGTCAAAACATTTTTTGGTCAACCTTCAGATGAATCAATTTAATGTTGATGTCGAATAAATACGAGATGAGCCTCAAATGGGTTCGCTAACGGTTAAATACGAACTTCTTTTAGATGAATATTAGTTAAGATCATTGAGAGTTAGGGTCAAAGACTTTACGATCACTTCTTCTATTGATACGGTCGAAAGATGTCACCATGATATTTTTGTCCGATCCTCAAACATGTCTATTAGTAGTGGAAGTAAAGCGTATTCTCGCTGAGTCATTTATATGTTGAAGGTAATATTGGTCCCATAAAACATTCTGACAGACACTATTGGATGATTAGATGGATCATATTACTTTGAGCCAAAGGTTGATGGCCGATAGTGACTTGTTGAAGATTATCCCTTAGTCATTGATTTCTGTCTCACCTTATTTTCATTTCCCAATACTGGGCTTTGTCACGAGTGGCCCAATCCATATTTTCCCTATATAAGAAGAAAATTTCATTCATTTATTACTATTTCAAATTTTTACTCTCAAGTGAAAAAAATTCTCTCTAAGATTGCAAGTGCTTTCAACATGTTCTTAGTGTTCCTCGCCTATTCACTCTTTGCTAGTAAGTTTTATCATCCCTAGATATTTTTTCATCAGTATTTTTAGTTTATAATTATTTATCAAACACCTTTAAAATAATTAGGCACAATTATGGCTTTGTTCACCTCTATCCTCAATTATATTCTTTAACTTTAGAAATATTTGATCTTTAAACTCATAGAGTAGATTATGGTTGTGAGTATGTTAAATGCATAATCCATTTAAATAGTTTTTCAAAGATTTTAGGGATAATTTATCTAGGGAAACTCGACATGCCGAGAGAGTAGCCTCTGGGTATTTTTGGCTAACCCTCTTGTCGGTGGTTACCCTTAGAACCCTCAATCTGAATGTTCTGCCCCTCGTGAAAAAGATGATTCATATCCCCTAGTAGAACTAGGGAAGCTGTGCCTCGTCGACCTGGTCATTGATCAGTAGGCAACAATACCATGAGTCAGAAAGAGGACTCCTTTAAAGTTTCTATGGATAACGTTCCTTTTGGTGTGCCAATTTGCTGCTCGAAATTTTTTATAACCTTAGCCTTTTATTCAAGATCCATTACAAAATTGATAACATAGTATCGCTTTTTTTATTAGGTTGCTCGCCCTCTCTCTATGAGGAATCATCATTTTCAAGATTTGAGGCCTCATTTTCCTCTGATTCAGAGGATACTACTTCGGGAAGAGAGGTTGATGCTCAAGAGACAATTGACCTTGAAGTGTATAATAGGGAGTTAGAACATACTTCCATTATTTATCTACCTACTGGTTCCCAGTGACACCCCGCTACTTACAATATTAAGTGATCAGTCTACAATTCAATTAAACATGATTTAAAACTGGTCCATTCTTATCATCACTGTCGAAATTTTTTTTTTTGATAATCACGAAATTTCCTAATATGTCAGATGTCAATTTTAATTAATAGAGAATAATAATAATAATTAAAATGAAGAATAATGAATAACACAATCACCAAAATAATATTGACCACAATAAACTAAATAGAATATGAATCGGCTAACACATCCAAATATGAATCTTCATACAAGCCAAGTACAATACCGAGACAAGTCGGCTGATATATAGGTAATACTAGAAACCAAACGTAATGTCTAGATAATGAGAAAAACACTCAAATGGAAATATTGAATCATAAGCTAGATGATAGGAATGATATATACGTTTAAGCTCTAGGTCATGTCGCATCCACAACACTGCGGCACCTCAACTATGGAATAAATCTCCTAACCCTAGTGTACCTATGCTAGGACACCTAAAAGTTTGTACAAAAATAGATCTGATTCGGGTCAGATTCTCGAAAAAGTTTCAAAAATATTTAACAAGTGTTTAAAATGATGTATTATGAGTAATGTAAATATCCATGTTAGATGTGTGTACTCTCGCATGAGTCCTCACCTCTAACTGAATGTGCACACCTAATGTGCTATAATATTTCTTCCTAGTTAAGCTACCCACCTAACCAACTATAGACCACTCGATTAATCCTTTTCAATTTATATAAATCTCTTAACCCATTTGTATCTCCAATACGATACGTTAATATTACCTTACTTTCTCAATCATTTTATCCTCATTATTTTAACTGCTTAGGTTCACATACTTGAAGTACATTTTAAACATTCACAACAATCACTTTTACAACACACAACAAAGTTGACTATGATAAGTGTACATATATGTATAGATTACACTATCTAATATATACATATATGAATACGACATCTAAATGATCCAACTCGCAATTCATGTATACTTTGATATCTAGTCTATACGTACCTCACGTACCAAATTAAGGATTAAGTCTAGGTGTGACACCTCAACCTATAAAACGATAACACATAATGGAGACGAACATAATCCATAACACCATAAGGATGGCATCAATACCTAACGTATCCAAATGACCGTAAATACACTACCATCTCTCAAGGTAATGACAATGTAAGTGTTATGTTCCAGGACATGAATCCAAATCCTCCCTAATGGGCACACAAAGATAGGTTTACCCACTACGCATAATCTCTCATGATCGCAACTAGCTGGATATGAAATTACACATAATATCACAATCAACATAATATAGTCTTGCACTCATCCTATACATAGATTATATTTTAAGTTTGTTTCGTAAACTAATAATTCACACTATATTCATATTTCCCATTATTCCTAACATCTCTTATTAACCAAAGGGATTTAGATAATTTAATTAATTATTTCAATAGCTACCCTCAAACTGTACCAATTAGTCTAAAATCCAAAATCATTATAATAAGCCTGAATTGTTTTCTAATTCCCAATAATCATTTTTCTCAATAAAGTTAAATTTTTTCTAGAAATATAAATTGCCAATTTGAGGCACTTTTCTTATCCGATTTTGAAGAAACTTAAAACTAAACATTGTTCAGAACATGATTTTATACAAGAATTCGCGATCACACTACCAATTTTCGCTTAAAATGGACCTAAAATCAAAATACAATGTTCGTCATTTTCTAAAACGATTTCACATGCGTTTGAATTTTGGATTCATATGAGTTCACTTCGTTTATAGGTAAATAGTTTAATCTCCAATTGAATCTCATGTTATTCACAAATTTCAAAATCATCAAAAAAATATATAATCCTAATCAGGGTTCTATACTTCTAATTGATATTATCTCAAATCAAAACTTCCTAAACATGGGTTTTTATCCAAAAATCCTATAATCTGGCATGTGCTTCAACAAACTCATAATTAAGCAAGTTTAAACAACTTTCCTCTCAGGATGATTCTGAATTTTATTTGAAGAATATGATGTGAGTTCCCCCTCCTCATTCTTCCTAAAATTAGGCGGTGTATGGTGGTGGTGCAAGGTGGTTCTAGGTGTTGTTCCTCCTCTAAGACCCCTCACCTCCTCGAGAAACTCTTCACTTTCTTATAAAATCTCTCACACATTCTTTCCATTGGTTTCCTCTCACTTTAATTTTTTAATTCCCCATTTGATTAGTCAAAGAGTTGGTTTTAAAGTAGTTAATCATGTATCTCTTTAAGGGTTGAAAATCCAAAGGTCAAAAATTGACTTGTCACTTGTCGGGTCGACCTAGAAATGACCCGAGACCCTATACATATGCCCGATTATAGTTTTCTGACTATTTAAACCCTTTCGGACACTTCTACATAGTCGAAATGACTATATAGGTTATATATATTATACTTATTTCATAATGCTCATATTAAGTCCCGGCGTATCTCAAATGTTCGTCGAGACTAAGTAATTAATAATTGTCCTTTTTCTTACTTACGAAACACTATAACATATTGCATAATTTAAATTAGTTATTCTCTCAATAATATACATTTTAATTTCTAATACTAAATATTAACTCAAGTCACACTAATTAATAGTTAATTTATTCCAAATAAATTTTCCAATTTAAATTTAATTAACCCAATTTAAATATCCATAAAAATACGACGAATTACATTCCCCTCCTTGAACCAAGATATTGGGCAAAAATAATTTATGATGAGGAGGGATACACATTACATCTCTTGCGATCTTGTCTTTATAGGCGTGTCATCAACAGAGTAAAACCAAGTAGGCTCATAATTTTCTTTGTGATTAAACCATCTATCACTTTGAGGTCTCCGAATAATGATGAGAGAGTGTATGATATGAAGAATGCCTCAGGGGTTGCCCTGTATAAATTTATTTTACATTTAGGGTTTTTCGAATAACGATGAGAGAGTGTATAATATGAAGAATGCCTCAGGGGTTTCCCTATATAAATTTATTTTACATTTAGGGTTTTGAATCCCTTTCCACACTTGCATACAAGATATATAATCTCAAATTGGGCTTTCTCCCACACAACTAGCCTGCAATTTATTGGGATTATACCTGGTTGCATCGTAGCCTATCGGTGTGCTCATGCCAATAATGTGATGAGAGATCTTTTCAAGAGTATTTATACCTTTGTATCCACCAAGAAATTCCCCGATTATTACTTTATGAGTCCTTGCAACCCAAGGTGCAGACTTGTTAGGGTATTTCAAACATCACATCATAATTGAAAGACTAGTTTCTTTTATGTCGGTGGGGAAATGAAAAGACCAATGAGGGTCCCTTGTGATTGGTCAATAAATCCTATGAGTAGTACATTTTCTTTGCCTTTATATTTCCATCACATTTGTTATGCACTTTAATAAAGATTCTAAACTTCATGTCATCTCTTTGGTTTTATGACCATATTATCTCTAAACCTAAACTCTACTAATTGTCATTTGGTGGACGTTGTTGTTAACATTGGGATCAAAATCTTTGGGAAGATATAACCCCATGAAAATATTGAGGATTTTAGCAACATCTCAAATCCTCACCCTTCAAAAGAACTTTATTATAATCTTTATCCATTATATGTTGTCCTATTTTCAACCTTTTCAAAGTAACTATCTAGCTTTTATTTGTACTTGTGCAAATAAACCCTCTACTTTATCTGCTGAAGAGTGGGATATGGTGATTCCCAAACTTGTGAGAGACCGTGTAATAGAGATCAAGGTAACAATCCACGAGCCTAAGCATAAGCATCCATCTTAAAAGAAAGGTAAGGAAGATTCTACTAACAAAACCTAAAAATTAAGGAAGGAAACTAGTCCATACCATAGGACTTAGTTTCCCATGAGTCTATCTCGTCTTGGGATGCAATAAAACATACCCTCTTCTAGGGAAATTTTAAAGGTTCTACAAAGATATCCCAATGCCATTTATGGGAATTCTGTGAGGGTTCATGACTTTCTGGTTCAGAACTTACTCGGTTGTGACTAGGGATATTTTTCCAATCTTGGTAGGGAAAGAGGTTGACCTTTACATTAATAAGAATTTTGAGGTTAAATCCATTCACTGATTTGTTAACTTATCATTTTTTAATTTTTTCCTCGTCGATTAAAGATTTCCTCAATCTTTGGTTCATAGGGCCTGATGCTGATGGTAGACCTCCAATGCTAGATGAGGAAAAATAGTAATGCCCTAAAGAATTCTCATGACACTAAGAAAGCCTTGGTTAAGTATAAAGGCAAATACGAGGCCCTCGTTGGGAAGAGGACTAAGAATTTGGAGAAATACAAGAACAGTAAAGAAACTAACATCACTACTCAAACCAAAGAGATAGGCGATGCTAAGCTTGCCTTTAAGAGAGCCAAAGTAAGATTCCAAGAGAGAACTGTTAAAGTAATTTCCTCTGGTGTTCAAAAGACCAAAAAAGATATTACCTATGAATAATATGACACTTCCGAGTTCCAAAACCTTATTTTATATTATATACGCCGAGGGTATAAAGAGATGCAAGTAAGGGTCAATTATGAGTATCCAGATAATGCTGAAGAGGTTGGTACATGGATAATCAATGGTGACATGGGAAAGGCTGGATCCTTGGATTTTGATTCTCAACATGATGAAAGGGAAGCGAAAAAGGATAAACTCAATTCTATGGTCGATACCCCATTGACCATTTAAGAAACTCTTGAAGGGGAACTTGATGTTGCTGCATACCCCACTCTCAATGCTAGCACTCCTAGAGATGGAGCGGCTTAAATTTTATTGTATATGTTTTCTTAAGTATTGTTTCATCCCTACGTGGCCTTTGATGAATAGAAATTAAGAATATTTTGTTTGAAACCCGTAACACTTATCCCCTTCTGAGGGATGTTATGATTAACTCCTATGAGTTTTAATTTTTTGTTATGCAAAAGGTTCTTGATGTTCCATTCTCATATATCTTACGTTTGTTATTCTTTAATGAGTACTTCGGTTAAAAGAGTCATGTGTGCATGTTAATGGTGTTCCCCATATGCTTAACCCTATTACTCAAATTCATTTATAAATTTATGGCCTACCTTTATCAGGTCAAATCTGAACTAATTTTTCTTCCAACGAATTCTTTTTAAATTAGTTGAATAAATAAGTGAAATGTCATTTCGTCTTTAAACTTAATTTTATTGAGATTGTCCCCACTAATTGTTAAGTTTTTCCAAGTAAAACTCGGATTATGTCCCTCCCTCTTATGCTTGTTCTAGGTCCTACCTAAATTTTTAATTAGGATGAGGGTGACATTGTTATTAATGTTCTTGAATCATTTTTTCTTAGATCAGCCGAACAAGTAGAAAATATTAGTCCACACTTATCTATGAACTAATTTGTATAAAATTGGCTGAAATAATTAATCTTATCCTCTTATATTTATCCTAGGTCATCCAAGTTCTACATTATGAGGAGGGTGGCTTTGAAAAGGCATTTTTACTTGAGTATTGTCTCTTCACTTTTTAAGTCATGATTTTTAACTTTTACTTGGGTAATTCATTTTGACTTTTTATTATAGAAGTTTTTTACCATTAACAGGATTAACCATGACTTATCAAGTCGTATATAGAATTTTAGGTCTTGTCTAATGGACGAGCCAAATTTTCGTTGGGTTCATCTTTTTCAGGAGCTGACCCCCATCTATGTCATAATCTAAGAAATTCCTTTGAGTTCTGATCCTAAAACATTCCACTTTTATGTCATAAACGAGGTTTAACATAAAAAGAAGTAGATATCACAAATTAATCAAGCAGGATAGGAGGGAACTTAAATTTATATTCATCCATAAGGGAAGATTTCCATCATGTAAGAAGCTCTAAGTTACATAATCCCTCTATCTAGCCTTAATGGTAATATTTTTTCAAATGTTTAACATTCCAAGGATTGGCAAAGGGTTATCCTTCAAGGTTTTCATGCCGATTGGTTTAATACCCCATATTTTTATGCATATTATTTAATTATAAAAAATTACAAAAATTAGTTATATGTGCTTGATTGTGGCGTGAGATGTCATTTTTTACATTCTATGAGTTAATTAAATTGGTTTTGAAATCATATCAAAGACATGATAATTTATTATTAAATTAATTAATATTTTGTAATGTACCAGGTAATTATTAAATAACTGAGTTGTTAGTTATTTATTATGCGTATATTTGGTAATTATCTTTTGGGAACATAGAATGTTCGTTTATAATTTAAACTGGCGGTTTAAAGGCCTATTGGGCTAGTATAAGGCTTAGGCAAGGATTTAAGTCATTTGGATTAATTTTTGGAATCGTTAGGTGATGCCCATTTGGTCTATTAGTGATCTCATTTATCAAAAAACATAATCGGTCAGCACTATAGAGACAAGATGTAATGGGCATAGAGATAAGAGAAGAAAATGGAAGATTAAGCTTGGTTTTCTCAACAAATCATGAGGAAAGTTTATACAGATAATGATTATAATTGTATGTGTGTTGATATTGCATCTGTTTAATGGAAATTTGAATCAAATTATGTTGTAAATATGATTTTAGATAATTAATGAGTTAATTTTTGTAATTAACCGAATCTAGTTGTTAATTAGGTTGATTTTGCCTTTATAGTGATTGATTTTTTCACAAACTTGGATTAAAACTAATAGATAATCATTTGAATCTATTTTATGTTGAGAAGCATATAAAAACCCAATGTTTAATTGAACCAATCCTTGAAAATCGTATAATTGGATAGATCTAGGGTTCTTGATTAGAATTTGGGTTTTCCTTTAAATCTTGTGGTAGATTTTGTATTTGGTAATGGAATAGTTCCAATTGTGTTGATGATATATGTTTATCATTTGAATGTTGGTTAGGTTCGTAGATGATGTTTTTGGGTTCATTAATGGAGGTTGGAGAGAGAAAAATTAGGGTTAAACATAGAGAATACTGTAACATTAGGGAAATGGGGTTGTTCTGGGTTGATTGATTGATTGATCGACCATAGGGCATCGATCGATCGATAGTAGTAGTTTTGGACATATTTGGGATTTTTTCTTTTTGGTTGGAGATTTTGGTTTTGGGACGTAGGTCAAGTTTTTGTTGGCCTATAGTTTTCTGCTGTTAATAGAATAAAGATATATTCTTATGATTTGAATTGTTAGAGGTTGATATTTTGGGGGTAAGTGGTCACTTGGATAATCATTGATTTAAAGGGTTTAAATTGAGGATTGGGAATTTAATTGTAAATTTGAGTGTAGGATGGGTTGGTAATTGGGAATTTCGAAGCTTAGAGGATTTCGATCTTGTTGGTAGGGATTATTAGAGTCGTTGTTATTGACTAGGGGGCATTTGTCCTTTGGGTGAGATAGGAATTTGGTTGAAAATCCCAAGGGAAGGGTAGTTATCATAGTCTATGGTTTTATAAAAAGTAGGTGTGGCTTAATACCTAGACACGATGACTTCGTAGATTGGACTAAGTCTAAGTGAGATTGAATATAGTTGGTGTATTGATTTTAAGTGTATGGTAGGGTGAGACTACACCTAGATTAGGGAACTCGAGAGGTTAGGGTTAATGTATTATGGGATGAATATGAGGTTATAGATGTGTTATACCATTTTATGATAGTAATGCTTGTACGACCTGGTAGTGTTAGTGTCGGTGTGTGCATGTGCTTTATCTTAAACCATTCATGATGGATTTGTGTGTGGTTTCTTTAACCTGTTAGTGAGGGTTGTATTTGCTTGCGTGATTTATTTTCAATTCATATCACATGTGAGTTCTTTTTTGTAGAATTACTAGGATGGATTCCATTAAGTGAGCATACGTGACGAGGATAACTATGATGCCTGGGTGAGGAGATGAGTTTCTCATGGTCATTCCTACCTCTGGGTCACAGATCTAGATACTCGCAATCGAGATTCTTTCAAAGGATAATTCTTTCGTAAGTCTTGGATGTGGTAGGCTTGATGACTCATGGGTTGACATTGTATTTTATCCCTTATCGTGACGAGGTCTTAGGTTTGGAACGACCTAAGACTATACTAGTATATGCGAGATAACCTCAAAATTAATAAGAGTAGGTCATTGTTATTTGTGGGTGGGAGATATGCTCATTCATTTGTACTTGTACGGGGATGTACCTTTGTATGTGTGTTAGAAATTCGTAGAGTCTTTCTCCTATCGTATGTTATTATTGTGTTGCAGTACCAAAGATAGTTATTTCGATTTATATGCTATACTTAAGATGTATATAACGTATAGTAGGGATGCCCACCTATATACTTATGTTTTGGATTTGTATATTACCTATACTAAAGATGTGTATATTGAATTATTATTATGAGATATCCCAATTTGGATATGCGTCGATTATCGGTATCGTGATTATTTTCAGAGAAGTACCGTAGGGTTTGATACCTCAGTACATCATAATATTTTTGTTGAAAGAGATTAACCTAGTAT
Source organism: Sambucus nigra (assembly GCA_949130495.1). Taxonomy (NCBI): domain Eukaryota; kingdom Viridiplantae; phylum Streptophyta; class Magnoliopsida; order Dipsacales; family Adoxaceae; genus Sambucus; species Sambucus nigra. The sequence continues at coordinate 408,131,220 of OX422218.1, read as the reverse complement.
AGTAACGGTAAAGATTAAAGAACAATATTACAATACTTTAATCACATGGACTACACAAGGTTTGGTATTTAGAGCCACATGATATTTTATTTTGTTGGGCTGGGTAACGAAGGGATTAATATATATTAAAACACCAAAGGAATAGGTAAAGCCATAATGTGGTCCACATTTAGTTATTCCTATTCCACAAAGACTTTGTGACACTCCGCCTAATAAAATACCGGGCGATCACTCCTATATAAAATTAAAACACGAGTCTCATATGGATCATCCTTAGCATCACTGTCGAAAATCCATTTAATTACTAATAACCTATTAGGCCGATGTCAAAATTTTAACTTTACTACTCTTTTTAACAACTGTAAATAAAACATCCACACAGTTTTGCGGAAATGAAACTGAAATGAAATAAAATAACCGAACACTCGGTCAAAATATACAACCATATCGAATGATGTTCTAAAAGAATAAATAAATGCAGTTGGACCATTGGCCCGAATGTTTATACAATACCTCATATCTAGATTACAATAATGGAAGCGGCTATCAAAAACCTGCACGCATCCACAGCTGCTGCAGCTGACGTCTGACTCGAAAGAAGTGTCATCCAGGGACACCTGTGTCTGGACACCTATATATATATATATAATATAGAAAGAAAGGACAAGTAGATAAACGAGTCAGAGCCCGAGTTTGGAAATATTTTGCAAGTGCATAAATGCCTTATTTTAAAAAAAAGGTTTTATCTCATATTTAAGTTTGGTATCGCACTCCCATGAGATACCCCTCACCTCTCCACTAAGAGTGCACTACTAATGCATCCCTCTAACCATCCTAGTCAAGCTCCCCTGCTAAACTATCCTATCACCCAACCCATTATCAACCCTAGATAGTCCAAGCAATGTACTAAGGGCTAAACTTCACCCCAGTCTCAACACTATGCCATGTTCATGTGTGGGGTGTCTCGCAAAGAGAAATCCAAACAAGGAACCCCCCGATACACTACTACGCGGCACGGTTGATCATCGAGATCCGCCAGTCCCTCAGTACAGAAAGATATATATAAATATATATATATATATATACCATAAGCATTTATAATATTAGAGCACTAAGGATTAAACTTCTCCCGAGTCTCAACACATTGCCATATTCGTGCGTGGGGTGTCTTGCAAAGCGAAATCCAAACAAGGAACCCCCTCGATACACTACTATGCGGCAAGGTCGATCGTCGGGATCCATTAGACCCTCGGTACTCGATTCATCCATATATATTCATTTTACCATAAACATCCGAATCTATCTCCCGGACTGAGAATTCATATATCAAGTATTTATCAATACTTTCATTTTCTCAAAACTTCCCATTTCCCTTTTTATACTCAGGAAATGTAAATATAAAAGCCAATTCATTACCATGAATTGCTTTAACAAATCATATACTTTTAAAAGCCAGTTTTATTATCATAAAAATGCTTTTCCGTTTTATATAATCCCATTTCCCTTTTTACACTCAGGAAATGTATTCAAAGCCATTTTCATTATCATAAAAATGCTTTGATCAATCATATGCTTCCACATCCCTTCTTCCATCCGGGAGTGTTATTGAAGCCAAACCTTTATCCCATTTCCCTTTTATACTCAGGAAATGTAAATATAAAGCCAATTTATTATCATAAATTGCTTTAATAAAACTAAGACCTCCCCTCCGGGTTTCCCCACTGGACGCGCCTTTAAATGGCTATCATCTTTCAGGGCCTATCTATACAAGACAACCTGGGAACCTACCAACGTCGGGAAGCGGCCATATGCCTGCGGGATAGTCATGACCACACCCAGAATCACCTAACCAGCACATTACAAATAATCGCCCATATGGCCTATAGGACTATAGCCACCCTGCATTCATTAGCCAGGGGGAATCACCATAACGCACGAAACTTCCCTTATGATAGCGATTTAGGGAGGTGTGTAACCATAATTTTATTAATTATGAAAATCATTTACCTTTTTCCCATTTTGAAAATATTCATCTATATATTTTCAAAATTATTTATATCATATCATATATACTTAATCACATAGTATATATATATATATATACCATATATTCCTCCCTGAATATATAAAAATGGCCATATTTGTCAAACCATCTATCGATGACCAATAATCCCAAAGATTCTCTCAAAGAATCATAATCATGCATTCATATATGCATGATACTAAACCCAAAGTATTTTCTTACTTTGATGACTAATAATTACCTTAATAAACTCTTAAGGATTTATTGGATATCTCCAATTATAATAATTCACTCTAAGTGAATATACACACACACACATATATATATATATATATATATATATATATATATATATATATATATATATATATATATATATATATATATATATATATATATATATTCCCAATTCCTCAAGTCCTTTAGGACATAACCCTCTATGATACTTTAATTTAGAAGGCCCTTAAACTTTAAACTCAAAGAGGAGAGTGAATAACAATCTCCAAAATCTTGGGCTGAAAACAGGGTACCGGTTGACCACGGTTTGCAAATAAGCCTACGAAACAAAGAAGTAGGCCCTTTTTCCTTGACGCGGTCGACCGGCCATAGGGGCGCGGTCGACCGGTCACACCAGGTCTTCGAAAACTAAATTTCCTCAATTCCTTGATCCAACAACCCAAATTCATTAACGGGGTTTCTAAACTACCCCAAAAATCATCCAAAACATCTACATGACTAATCCTAGCCTTTATTTTTCCAATTACCGATTTGATTTCCGAGTGGATGATTTCAACCCGGAGCTGCCATCTTGTAAAAATCATATCAAATCGAGGAAAAATCAGAAAAATATGCTGTTGATGCCCACACGACTGTATCGAAAAGATCTACAACTTTTATGTTTTGGCCGAGAGCTAAATCAATTCTTTTCCTGGCCAAAATGGCCCCCAAGTTCACGGGTTACTATTCATCGTCTTCTCCGAGACGATTTCGGCCATTAAAGCTTCTCTCAAGCTTTTGTTGCCTCACCCAACGTCCTACAACCTCAACCAACTACAAATACATATATATTAAGGGTTCTAAACATCCTAGAACCCTAAACCACCAATTTATTTCGATTAATTTCTAAGTTTCTCCAGATATGAAATTTTTAGGGGTTTATTTGTTTTAACTCCCCAAAACTCGTTTTATCCACGAAAACCCAACCCAAAATCTTTAGGGTTTGTTTATACCAAACTACGGTTTATGCAAAAAGTAAATAAATCAAGTAAACACTTGCCTCGTCGATAAAATTCGACGACCTCGAGTCGAATCCGGCGGAGTTTGGCTCGAGATCTCCATTTCTCTCATCTTTTCTCTCCTCCTCTCTCTCTTCTCTCTCTTTTCTTTCTTTCTTTATCTTTTCTTTCCCTCTCTCCCTCTTTATATAGGAAGAAAAGGGTTATACCCCTTAAAACCAAAAAACGACTCGTTTACTCAATTACGAGTTACTTTTACCTCTAAAATTAGCCGAAACTCATTTTCGAAAATCGAACACTCTTTTTCGACTATCTCGGACATTCCGAGACTCATGGCACAGTCGAAATTTTCATCCGAGGTACTTGATCGCAAATCATTATTTCAACCAAAAATAACTTTATGCGGGTTTTTTAATTAAAATTTTACCTTTTGTCACTTTTCTCCACTGCGACATATAATTAAATTACTTCGACCTAATTAGTCCCAAAAGTAATTACAACTTCCATTGAAAACCATTAAATCCTCGAGAATCCCCAAAATCACTATTTAGGGAAAATACCGAAATTGCCAATTTATATTTAATTATGGAATTTAATCGTCTCCAAAAGGGCGGGTTGTTACAGGCTTTTTCTTTATATTTATTTTAAAAATTTTGTTTATAGGTCCTTGTTGTGGTAGTTCTTATAGAAGCCGGTTAGTTGGAGGAGCATCTCTAACGACTTCCCATTTCTTACTCATAGGGTTGTAGGAGTCGATAAAAGCAGCTCATTCTTTTATTTCACTCTTTTATTTTCAAGCAGGTTGTACATGTATACTTTTGTTCAGAATTGGGCTTTTGTATGGTTATATTTTATATTCAGAGATGGCTTATGTTGTATTGTCAATGATTAGTATCAGTTTTGGTTTTGTGTCTATTCAGTATTTAATTATCTTGTCATTGTTTATTTGGCTTTGATTATTTCTTATGCTGAGAATGTTACTAATTTTTTTTTTATTCTTGTGATTTTTATATTAGACTTCATTCATTTATTTATGGATTTTACAAGGTGTCCCAATAGGTCTGTAGAAAAATTTCTAAATGATCTTATAGAGGCCGTTCTTGTTGCGGTGGAGTTTGTTCTACTCATGAATAACATTCTTGAGGACGCAATACCGCACCTTCAATGGTCTGATTTTTAACTTTTTGTTGTAGTGCCTAAAATAATTTCGTTGATATGCTACCTATCACATATGTTCATCCTCTTTGATTTCTTTAACTAAGTCTATATCTAACCTCCTTTATTTATCATTATTCTACTCACTGAAGTGTTAAACATTGTGGCTTGGGAAGCCAACTTAGGTTGGCACGATAACCATTGAACATTATGCAAATAAAAATGGTGTTTAATCATTGGGATCCTAGGTGTAATCTGATATTCCCATAGGACATTGTAGAACTTTTACATCCACTTCCCTTTATCTTCTTTAAGCCTTGCCATAATTCCTTAAAGTATATTTCATTTTGTTACCTCTATCTAACCATTGGTTTAATAATAAGAATGATCTTAATAGAAATGCTTTTTACCTTATTTTTCACAGTAGGCCACTAATGCATCATTGCCAAATTGCATCCCATGATCAGCAATGAATGAATAAGGGATCACATTCTTACACATGATGTTTCGTCACATGACCTGAAACCATTTCTTATTAGTGATTTTAATCTGAGGCTTAACTTACACATCTCATAAAATAATCTACTTGCACTATCATACACTTGATCGTCATTGCACTGGGGGAGAATATGTACGATATCCATACCCTAATCAGTGAATGGCCATATGTCTACGATATGGTTTGATGAGGCTGAAGAATTATGTTTTCATGCCTTTGGTAAAATTTGAATTTCTTTGCGTAGGTGTGGGCATCTTTATCCAAGGTCGACCAATAATACTCGTGAACAATAATTATCTTAGCCACTGATCGTCCTGTGATGCGACTATAGTAGGAACCCTCATACATCTCTTTTAAAATATAATCCACATCTGAGGGTTGAACGCACCTTAAGAGAAGAAGAATAAAGACTCTTCAATACAATGTGTCTCCAAATATAGCGAATTCAGCTGGTTTGAATCTCACTTTCCTCCCCTCACATTTTTCCTTAGGAGAGTTTCCATCTATGAGAAATTCTATGATTATATCCATCCATGAAGGACCCAAGTTTAGATTGAATAAATATATCTTTTGATCTTCTTAATAGATAATGGCTTACATTATTACGGCTATCGAGAGTACTCTTCTAAGTTTTGTTATTGTGGCCGGAGCTAACCTTGCTAAAGCGCCATCTCAGGAATTATTTATTCTTGGAACGTATTGCACCATAATTTTCAGAAACAATGATAAGATAATTTTCACTTTGGACAAATATTTATACATTTTCTCATTCTTGGCTTGATATTCTCTTAATATCTAATGTACTACCAGTTGCGAATCGATGTCTGCCTGAATCTGTTTAACCCTATTTAATTGAGTAAGATTTATTATAAGATATTCATATTCTCCCTCATTATTAGAGGTCGAGAAGCTGAATCAAAGATAATATTCAATGTTTGTTTCATCTAGGGACGATGGTATGACTTTCCCACTACTACCTAATGTGCACAAGGATCCATCCACGTATAATTTCCAAATTCGGATTTTGGAAAAAAACAGGCCTTGGTCCTCTTATGATGAATATTCAATACTTACTCAGTATTTTCCTTAAATTTCTTTCTTTTCCCATAAATAAATACCACTAATAACCAAGGCCTTTTATTGTAAAGGTGCCTCAATTGGTGGAACCAATTCCAAATAGGGTGCCTCAAATGATAGGGCCGAGACCTTAGAGTTTGAGGCTTGTGAAGATACTTCAAATCATGGAGCCAATTATTAGAGAGTAGCTTTAAATGATGAGTCCAACTTCTTAGATGGAGAGGCTTATAAAGGTACCTGTAGCCGAGGATTGAAGCAGAGGACTTCACTTAGAGGGAGATCCTTCTTCTACTAAACTTGGATACTTCCATGTGAATCTTGTAACAAAAGCTGCCAGTGCTTAGCCTTTGATCGCTGTGCGAGGATGATAATCTATGTCATATGCCCCCTGTTTAATAGAATGTGCCATAAGACGACAAAATTTATCTAGTTTATGCATGATTTCCCTAAGTTGTTGGTTTATTAACACGACAATTTTATGAGCCTAGAAATACAAATGCATCTTTCTCGCAGTGTGAATAAGTGCAAATGCTAATTTCTAAATCTTGGGATATCAGCTCTCTCCCTCCTAAAAAGATTTCCTTGTATAGAACATTGGTTTCTCAATCTCCTAACCTAACCTAACCATTGTTTAGGTTTCTACCAATTTTGATACTACTAAATACAAGTAAAACATTTCAGCTTACAGTGGTCACAATAATAAAGGAGAAGAGCCTAGGTAAACCTTAAATTCTTGATATGATTTCTCTCATTCTTAACTTCATTCAATGGAAAATGATTTGGCTTTCCTCACTACTTTGAAAAATGGTAGGAAGTTATTAGTAATTGTGGAGACAAATTTGTTCAAGGCCATTATGCCCCCTCTGAGTCTGTAGACTTCTTTTTGGTTTCTTGGATCATTGCCTTGATTTTTGATGGATTAGATTGAATCCATTTTTCGTTTACAATGAAGCCGGGGAATTTCTTGGACCCAATTCTGAAGATGCATTTCACTGGATTTAGCTTCACCTGATTTTCTCCATTATTTTAAAGGTTTTTGCCAAGTTTTTCATTTTATATTTGACTTTAAGACTCTTTATCAGCATATCATCGATATAAATTCTCATAGTCTGACTTATACGGTGTTCAAAAAAAAATTCACCAGTCATTGGTAGGTGGCTCCAACATTTTTTAGAGTGAAAGGAATCATTTAGTAACAATAGGCGCCTTTATTAGTGATAAAAGAAGTTTTTTTTGCATCGTCCCCATTCAAATTTGGTTTTAACCTTTATAGGCATCCATGAAACTCATGAGCTCATGGACGGTAATGGCATCAGCCATTTTATCTATCTGATCAAAGGGAAATAGTCTTTTGGACAGGACTTGTTTATATTATTGAAGTTGAAACACATTTACCATTTTCCATTTTTCTTCGGTATGAGCACCACGATGGAAATCCACGAGGGATACTTGACTCCTTCAATGAACAATGAAACTAGGAGCCTCTTCACTTTTTTTTTTGGAGAATTTGGTATCTCTGTGGGAAAATTACGTCCTCTTTTGCATTACTTCCTTACCTAAGGGATCACAATCTTGGTGGTGGCAGATAGTTTTAGCGTCTATCCTCAACATATCTTTATGCAACCATGCAATGATGTTATTCCATTGTTTCAATAACTAAACCTTTTAGGTTTCAAGGTTGATCCGATTTGCACGATTTTTTTAGGGTCCCCTTCATTGTGGACCACCGATTCTACCTACTTGTGTGCCTTACCTTTTATTAATTTCTTTTTGTCCCTTAGGTTAGGAGTGTTAGTATTTTACAAAATAGTCTCTTATTTGTAAACTTCTATTCGTTCAATTGATATGAAGCAGAATTCTCTTTCTTGAACTTGATCACCACATCTTTCTCCTATTGAAAAATAAGTAGGAAACCTCATGATTTGAGGTAAGGTGAATGACTTCAAACTACTTTAGGGAAACTCATCTTAGAATAATGTTATAGATTAATATCACGTGCTAATCCATGAAAAATAAGTTTACTTTCTTCTTCAAACAAGTTGGATACTTACTTATAAAAACTACTAACTCCACTATGTCGAGCACAAAACATTCTTCCCACAAAAATCGACAAGTCTTGATGATATGGTTTGAGTTGCTTCACATTTGGCTTTAAACCTTTGAAATAATCCCAAATTATTACATATTTTGAGCTTCTTGCATCAACTAGTATTCGCGAGATATGATATCGACGAAAATGAGGCTCATGATTAATGGGTCTTAAATTTGGGGAAACGATTTTTTTCAAATCCATTCTAGAAAAGAGAATGATCAACTAATCGATGTTCACTTTCCTAGGACAAATTATTTCTTCCTTTTTCGTCATATGATTTATATCCATTCGTCAAGCGTTGGCTCTTGCTTATACCATATATGGTTTTCTATCGTCTTGATCAACTCCTCTTGAAATCATGTATGTGCCAAATGAAATTAAGTTTAGTTCTACTTTTGGACCTTTAGTATTCTCAAACAACTTTTCCTCATCTCCATATCCGTCTTGTGATTCCCCATCCTTTGCCTCTTTACCTTATTCCTTGTATACTTTGTCTTATGCAGGAGATCCCTACCTTTTCCTTTTCTCTTGAGGACGTCCATTTTAATCCGTGAACCTATTCAGTTGACCCCTCTAGATAAGATTTTCAATCTCATCCTTGGGAGCATAACAATATTTAGTATCATGGCCACTGTCTTTATGAAACTCACTGTAATTGTTCTTATTTCTCTTGTTAAGTGGGGACTTCATCTTTCTTGACCACTTGATCTCTTCCTCATCCTTAATTTCATTCAGGATGTGATCAACTTCTGTAGATGGGGCTACATAACTAGAAAACTTCTCTTGATACTTATTTCCTCCTTTGTTTTTGTCTTTGCTATGAGAAGACTTTCTGACCCATCTTCTTTGAGTTTCCCCATTATGGTTTCCATTGCTTCTTTGAGTACCATGACATTCCTAGGCTCTTCCAGAATTTCTATCATTGTGATAGGAGGGTCTTTATAAAGCGTCAAATATATATTTCTAGGTAGGATCCTATTAATAAGGATTGACATCGCAATCTTTTCGTTATAGTCAACAACTTATAAGATTTTCCTTGTTGAACCTGGAGGTGAAGTCTCTATGTATTTCCCCCATCTTGTTTCGCAAATTTAGGAGGTGGGTAACCCTCCTAGATAGTTTTAGTATTAAATAAAAATTGTGAATGGACATATCAATAAGATATTTTAAATTCTTGGTATGACCCTTAGGCATTATTATGCACCATACATGTTCTTCCCTAGTGAGATTTCTCGAGAATGCTCGACATATCATTCCATTCGGCACTAAGTAAATATCTAAAGTTGACTAGTGCATCTCCAAATGATAAAGGGTATTTGTACTGCCATCATATTTTGGTGTCACCACTAGAGGTTTGAATTTAACAGGAGAGGCATAGTTAATAACGTTTGTAAGAATGGTGAGCCTTCCATGTTCTCCTTCTAAAGACGTTTTTACTTTTCATCAGATCTCCACTGCTTATTTTTTAGAATGCGATTTCTTAAATTACATGATCTGATACTACTTGTTGGAATGTCGGTACGTGTAAAATACCAATTTCTAATTTCAAAAGGGATGGTTCACAAATTATTCCCAATTTTTAATTTCTTTCAATAAAATAAATTATCTTCTTCTGAAAACAAGAACTTCAATTCATGTTCAATTATACACAATCCAAATTAAAACAAACTTAATTCAATACTAACATGAATTTTTCCAAATTAATAATTCTGACTTGAATTAAAGTAAACTAAACTTACCCAAATTAAATAAGCACCTACACCATTCTTGTGATTAAATCAATTTTTATCTTGTTAAACTTAATTATGCAACTAGGTGAGAATTTTGCAAGATAAAAATAAACACAACCACAACTCCGCGATGTACGAGGAAAATCCACAACTGGAAAAACATCGAACGACCCAGCCACAAGTCCACTAAGTATGGTATTATAAAGTACATGACAGAATAATTACACAATGACTCGATGCCCTCACAAGATTTGACTCTATTCGCTCCTTACACCTCGACCTAGTGACAACGCAAGAGTCCACTTACGTCTCGAAATCCAACGATGGGGAAAACATATCACCAAACACACGAAGTCCAGCATATGTATAATCACAACCACATAATCCTCCATAATAAACTATCTCCTTTGGGTAGAGAATGAAAATCGATGCCAAAGCAAAGATCTCAAAGCATATGTTATGTTGAAACTTAGATAATGTAAACTACAAGGGTGTAAACTTGTTTTTGTTTAAAAAATTAATTGATTTTGATTCACACAAACAGAAGGACTTTTGGGATGAATGTTCTTGCTCTCTATTTTTTTTTAAAAGTCTCTAGAAAATGGTTACTCACGCACTACAAAAATAGGTTGGAAAAGAAGTGGTGGGAAGTTAAATAAAAAACTGCTCGAAAACTTGCCAAACTGACTTTTCGTTCCAACAAAAAAATAATGTCATTTGAACAACAAATCGAACGAGAATACAGTGGATCCAAAAATGAAAGTTCATTCGAATGACAAAATAAATGACAAATAAAACGAGATTTCAGTGTAGCTGCATTAGATACCTCGTTCGAACAACCTGGGAATATTATTCGAACGAAGTCGTTCAAACGACTTTTTAGAAACCTTATTTTTTTCTTAAAAAAATAGAGTAGACATTTTAAAATATGTTTACACAATAAAGGATATAAAAAAAAGGTCCAAGTCTCAATATAACATATGCACTCATACCTGAAAGATCTTTGGAAAGTTGATAAAGCCGCACGACACGAAACACGACATATGATATGATCTACATTAGACTTGGCCACTAAGTCTTCAAATCAAATGTCATAGGCTTGAAAGGTCACAAACTTCTATCCCATGACTCAAATAGTTTTGTCAGTAATGAATACAACACTTACAAATTGACTAAATTGGAAATTTGTCCTTACAAATCTCCCCTTTTGGCTATTCCGGAACAGAACCAAAATAAAAAACCCTATGGGCCGTCAAGATGAACTAAAAGACATAATTCCACCCAAAAATGAAAAATACAGACATTTGACTGACCCATATGTTGAGAAGCTTTCCATTAAAAACTTTGCATCATGGATGAAAATCTGCACACGTAAACACATCATTAAATGAATAAGAAATATAACAATATTAAATCCTTTCCCTTTGTCTAACATTATCTACCTAAGAAAGACGTATCCCTATAAGTTAGATCTTTATAAATTAAAAAGGTTTAGATACCATTTCTCCCCCTTTTGTTCAGGAATAGACAAAGAATAAGGTGCATAAAATAACCCATTTCTCCCCAATTAATTCAATTCATCCCCTAAATGAAATAAGGGGTAAGCCTAATGGAAAAACAAGTATATCATGCAATGTTGTATAGTGATATAAGAGATATAAAAAATCATGGCTATAGAAGAATACCTAATCCATATGAGGAACAATATATACCAACTATGATGCGATAGAAAAACGATATCAACTATAATGAACTAAAATGGGCATGGGATACTAATAAAAAATTGCAACAAGATAGATAATGATATGAATAATTAGCATACAAGGATTAGATGTAAAAGCAAATAATCAAAACAAACGATAACATGTATATAAATATGCAAAAGATATCAACGAACCATAAGCACATATATATATATAGGAATAAAAACGGCACAAGACACTAAACACGATAAGCTTTCCACACTCATATGGCATAAATGTGTCTAAATAACCATGTGGTAAATGAAGTGAAGGGGTGTAAAATAGAGACAAAAGAATTATGACCTAATCACTTAAACATGTTCAAGGAGTTCTAGATGATTGTAAAATTTTATCAAACTTAGTTTTAGCCTCACGTGACAGGATAAAGTGAACTCAAAGAACAAACATCACAATGCACACACGGGTAGAATTTTGGTGATTCCCCAAATCAATAGCATTATGATAAAATAAGTATTATAAGATTCATTATCATTGTGCAAGACCGTTGACATTTTAATCCAAACTCCCTCATAAATAATAAATATTTTCCTTTCTTTTGAATAAACATATCAAACTAAAGTATGCTGGCCTTGGCTAATTTTTTGAATGCCACACTTTTTAGACTTTTTTTCAATGGTGGCTTTTCACACAAAGTTAACTTGACTTTCGCAGCCTGATTCCATTTCTAAAAAAACTTTACCGAATTTATGTTTATCTATTTTTCTCAATCCATATTACAATTCTTACACGCACAAATCCCCCATAGTAACAAAACATGGAGATGGAAAAATTGATGGGAGAACAAATCACTTAGCTAAATATAACATGTGAAGCTAAAGTTCAAAAGATCTCGTGCATGTGTCTGTGGAGGCATATACAAAGAGAATCCATTAAGAAAATCCAAATAATTCAAGAATTGAAATTCATAACCAAAAGTTCTATCCACATGGAAGTGAAAAAAGGTATAGGATTCAAACACAAGGATATGCCACATAAAATGTGTAAAACTAAAATACACAAAAAAAAAATCTTTTTGAGTTTTAAATTTTTTAAAAACTAATTTTTAAACAAGGATAACTCAAAAGACAAACAATGTTGTTTGTATTTTTAATAAGACTCAATAAATGCAAAAATAAAACACAAAAGACTCAACATACATATAACTAACAAACACATATATTATGAAGTACAAAAGCTAGTGTATGTAAAACATGCAACCAATCACCAATAATATATAGCAAGTGAAGATTCATGTGCAAGCATGTGAAAATCAACCATTATAACATTCATACACGCTTTTCGGTACGTATAGTGAGAATTATCAAAAATAGAAAACCTCAAAATTGATGAATTTTCCATATTTAAAACAAAAAGGATCTAACACGATAATTTAATGTTCTCGCTCTGATACCAATCTGGAGTTCCAAGGTTATATAAATTTTTTTCAATTTCGTAGAATGCAGTCCTTGATGCATATATTAAATATGCCACCGAGTTGATAGTTTCCAAATTTTAATCTTACTTACTAAATCCTAAGTGAGCATGCAAGATTATAAAAATGCAACAAGAAAGCATAACCATAGCATGCCGGTGTACGAGAAAAACCCAAATGGAAAAAAACTTGAATGGGTAGGCCTAGATAAATCCACTACGGATATGGTTTTACAAAAGGAAATAAAAGACTTACAGACTTGACACAATAAAACCCGTTGATGCCATCTTCAATACCTTCATTCGTAGTACAAAAAAGTCCAATGCACTGCACCATGCCTTCAGTGTCTCGGTATCCATCGAAAGCTAAAAGCCATCTCCAATCCAACCTTGTTCGGAGATCCATTGCACCCAACTAGGGATGAATGTATGAAAGGATGTGTTTGGATTTTTTTTATCTTGAAAAATGATCAAAGGATCATTATAAAATTATTGGATACTTTCATGAAAATGGATATGATATTTCTCTTCAAGTTTAAGAAGTGTGAAACTACCAATTTTAATCCTTTGTTCAGTTACATAAGTGAAAGAAGTGGACCAAGGAAGTTAAGGGTAAAAACTACAAGAAATTCAAAAAAATTCAAAAAATACCTGGTGATTCGAACGACTTAACATTATTGTTTGAACGAGATTACCAATGACAATTTAAAGACAAATACAAGGGAATTCATTCGAAATTCGTTTGAACATACTCGTTCGAACGACATTATTTGAATGAGACTTCGAGCTACAATTCAGACAAATCCATAAAAGAAGTCATTAGAAAGTCATTCAAGCATGCTCGTTCGAATGACCTGGGCAATTTTTCAAAATAAAATTTAATTTTAAATGACTTAAATTGATTTGAAAATCCCATCAAAAAGCATTCGACAATATTGAAAATGTCTCCAACAACTTAGAAAAGAACCGGGTCATACACCTTTGGGAAAAAGAGCAATTGGAATTGGGTTGTTGAATGATGAAAGCCCGGATGCTCAAAATTTTCATCGATGATAGATGTATGACACATAATGACACTATATGTTTTGTCCAATGGATTTAGCCAAGACTATAAATGGACTCAATTGGAAATTTGTCCTTACAAATCTCCCCCTTTGGCTATTTTCGGACAAAACAAAAAAATAAAAAATAAAATGACGCTGAATTTGTTAAGCCAAGCCGTCAAGCCAATCCTAATGACCATTCCCAACCCCCCCCCCCCCCCCCCCCCCCCCCAAAAAAAAAATAGACTAACCCAATTGACTACAAAACTGCATCTTTGAAAGTAGGTAAGAAGCTGGCAATAAATGGCCTACACACATGATATCAAATGCATGGGGAAAATAAGAGTTAAATAACTAAAATTTTGAAATTTTTGAAGGCTCCCCAATACATTCTCTCCCCCTTTTTGTCTGAAAAAGACAAAGGGATAGAACAAAACTTGCAATATTAGTGAATAGAGCATGAACAAAAAGACAGATAACATAGTGGCGAATAGAATCAAGACAATATCCACAACAAAGGAACTAAAGAAAATCATACATAAAACCATATAGCATACGATGAAACATGTCACGATTAAAGACTTAAAATCCAAGATGTTCCAACATAAAGACATCAATATCCAAATATAAGAACGGAAAAGGGAAATACAAATATCTAGTACAAATGAGAGCAATACATAAAGACTAAAAATCTCTCTCTCACAAGTACATAATGTGAAACAACTAAAAATAAAAGATAAATTGTGGATCTAGAGCATCGGTATCATGGTCACCAGGAGCGGATCCAGTACCGAAGGATATCAATGAAAATGACAAATCCCCTATAGTCCCAAAAAATGTAGATGATAAAATTGATGGGTGAACATCTCATTTAGTTTAATATAATATGTGTAGTTAAAGTTCAAAAGAGCTCGTGCATGTGTGTGCAGAGTCATATACAAAGAAAATCCATTAAGAAAATAAAATTAAACTACTCCATGCAAGAATGATAAATAACAATTTAAGAATTGAAATACATAACAAAAAGTTCTAGACACATGGAAGTGAAAAGAGATATAGGATTTAAACACAAGGATATGCCACATAAAATGTGTAAAACTAAAATCCACAAAAAAAATCTTTTCGAGTTTTCAATTTTTTTAAAAACACTTTTGAAACAAGGATAACTCAAAAGACAAACAATATCTTTTGTATTTTTAGTAAGACTAAATGAATGCAAAAACAAAACAAAAAAGACTCAAAATAAATAAAACCAGCAAAAAAATATATCATGAAGTAGAAATGTTAGTGTATGTAAAACATGCAACCAATCACCCATAAGATATAGCAAGTGAAGAGTCATGTGCAAGCTGTGACACTCCACCTAATTAAATACCGGGTGATCAGTCCATTATTAAATTAAAATAGATTTCTCATTTGGTTCATTCTCAGTATCACTGTGAAAACCATATTAATTACTAACCACCTATTAGTTAATTAAGCCGGTGTCAAAATGTTTATCTTTTATTAGAGAATTTATAATAATATGCTGAAAACAAAATTAAAACATTCACACCATTAATATAATCTAAACCATCACATGAAATAAATAAATAATTGTCTTGCCGAATAAACCATCGGCTAAAAAATCTAAATCTAAATAAATCCCACTGTAATTTTGAAATGAATAACTGAAATAAATGAAGTCTAAACGGGGCAACATGCTCAACTAAGACACTGGAATTAAATCCTACACTAGCAATGAAAGGTAGAAGCATCTAATCAAGTTCTGCGAGCCTCCATTGTGACAGCCCGAATATAATTATGATAAATTATATTTAAATCATGCTTATCTTATGTGATATGAATAATGTGTTATTAGTATATCTAATGTTAATTGATTATGTTTATTATAATCCTACTTTGATAAATCATGAAAGGTCGAATTATTTACGAACACAAAATTTTGTTGTTTTCGGTAGAAAGGTTCCTGTTAGAGACTAGTTTTGACCTTTATAACTTTATAAATGACTTGAGGTGAAAACTAGATAGTTGTAGACATGTGAGTTAGGGTTGTAACACAACAAACGGATCATCAAATGGATGCCCGAGTAAAGAGTTATACCGAATTTACGAACAAGGGACAATTTGGTCAATTCCCTTTAAGTGGTAAATTGTCTTTTATTAAACCAAATGGTTTAATTTTATTGGCTGGCTTGGGAGGCAGCCTTGGCCGACCTTATACCCTTGAAATAGACTTATCCTTCAGCCAAAATCATCCATTAAAGGGTTTTAAGATTAAGGAAAGAGAAGTTAGAAGTTTAGGAAGGAAAAGTGAGGAGAAAAGGTGTAGAAAAATCCGTAGAAATTACGTAAAAAGCCCTGAAGGTATTACTAATTACAATTCTAGTTATTTATCTTATATTACTGATTTATATGATCTAAATCATCATAGGTTTATGAAAGTTTCATCCCTTTATATGTATGTATGGTTATATGAAAGTTTTTGTTAAGTTGAATGTAGAAACCCTTAAAATTGCTTTGTATTCAAACCCTTTGTATTCAAACTTGCATATATATTTGTGTACTTACTGTAATTGAGAAATTCCAATTGGATATGAAAGTAGACTCATATATTAATATCATATCTGAAAATTAGAATTTATCTCCTTGTGGTTATGCTGTAATGAGGATTTCAAGTTGGTACATGGTTTCTTTTTTTATACTTCATTTCGGTATGCCCTGAGTTTAGCCAAGCTTTTGAGATAGTAAATGAAGTCAAAAAATTATGAAACTTTAATTCTATACGATTCAGTATGTGTAATGAAAATGGGTTCAAAATCATGGAAATTTATACTGGAGAAAAATTATGAAAATTCTTGGAAGTTGAAGGAACAATAGAGGAGCTTGTAGGGAAGATTTCTTGTGTTGTAGAGAAATGGTCATAACTTGCCCTAGGAAGCTTGAAAAATTACACCGTCACTTCTACTGGATAGTATATTCATATATGTTTTCATATTGATGAGGTTGGACCCCTGTATTTATACAATTTAGGAATATAGGATGGTTAAGTATGTAAGACAATAATTTCAGACCATACTGGGTACCCCTTGAATGAATGTTTGTATTTCGTCCTTACAAAAAGTACTTTGATTACATGTTTCATGTGTATATACCTTGAGAAGTATAATTTCATGTTTACTTGACTTTGGTTATAAATTCATTATAATGTATTTCCTACGGTTGAATGTCCATAACTTTATCAACATGTATATCATTGTGTTGCCTTTACCTATGTTTTATGGAATGTGACTTAATTGGAATTATATTGTTGATGTATAGTCATGGAAAGTTACATAATTATGTTTGGATAATATTTATGATTGAGGTTCAATACTTATTTAGTTTTATTGACAGGTGTAAGGTCTAATCAACCCAGTTCAGCTCCACCAGAAGAAAACGTGAATACATAGTTGTCAACCAAGGTGAGTGTACTCACTGGAATGATGTATTTGTATACTGTTACGAATGTGATCATAATGTTATGAATATAAAATTGTTCATTTCGGTTTACCGAAATGAGGGGTTACTCCTCGACCAGAAATGGGGGAGATTTGTCTATTAATGACAAGGGGTTACTCCTCGACCAGGAATGGGGGAGAATTGTCTATTTAGACAGGATATGTGAATCATGATTCGGAAAAGTTGGTCATTAATTATGAATGAGCCGGATAAGTTAATACATAAGTATATGGACGTGATTTATTGCATTTCTTGCATTCATGGGGCTATTTTTCCTCATGGTTCCTATGTTCACATTTTTCAGGTAATGCGATGTCACTGCCAAATCTAGGAAGTCGGGTTGGGGTAGCCAGGAATGGGAGAAACAAACATTTTGTTTAAATGTAAATGATGTAATTAAGATAAATTTTCCTTCAAGCAAGTGTGTACAAGTGTGACTACTCTGAGGTTGTAAAAAGGGTTTTCAAATATATGGATTCATAATGATGACTCTGAAATTAAAACTCTTGTTTATGGTTTGGTTAAATTAATCATGGTTTGACTCACTTTGACTTTCAAACTTAATTATAAGTAACTGGGTTGGGGTGTGTCATCCATGGTGCCGCAACAAATCGTCCCTGGAATAGATCATCACGTTTGGCATCCCTGTGGCTGGACACTTAAAAGGTTTTGGAAAATATTTATTACAAGGGCTAGAACCCAAAACATTTTGAAAACATTTAGCAAGTATTTATCACAATTTGAAAATAAGTTATTTATTACACATGTTAGGTTCATGTACACCCTATTGAGTTTCCTCACCTCTCAACTATTGTGCATGCCTAATGTTTCTACTTAGCCCACCTAGCCATACTACCCAAGCTAACTAGACGTAAGTATCTATCCGGACTATCAATACCTATAAGTCACTATACTGCCCATATAATACGCTATCGAAATTAGTATCTCTCGTATGTTATTGATATCATAGGCAACATTCTCCATCTCTTATCATTAAATGATTTAATGAAGTTTCACTACTTAATTCATTATTTGCATACACACTATCAATATGTCTACTATCACACGTAAGTAGAATTATTCAAACAGTTATATATATTTATCTCACTAATATATATAATTATGGTGCCTCTCAAAAGGGGACCACAATGAAAGTAGGCAAATTCAGATATTTGTCCATGAACCTTTTGTACTAAAATAAGGACTAATGGTTCGGCATGTCTCCTCGAACCCAAAAATAAAATCACAAACAATAGTGGCGAACATAGTTCTAAGACTTTGGGATACCACATACCTAACGTACCCAAAAGACCTATCAGTCTCACTAATACATAGCACCTAGTGAGTCGCTTTAAGTTCTATGTCCTGGGGCACAAATTCAGACCTCCTTATAATCGGTAAGGTGGGATCGCCCACTGTGCGGGAACCTCCATTATAGAAGGCATCATAAGTATGTTCACACTTAACACCAATCATATAATATGTATACACACAACCTATATATACATTGAATCAGTAGGCATACACATACTTAATTATCATATTTTGTACGTTGTTTTTAGCTCTCGAATACTCACCGTACCGTCAAATTGTAATTATTCTCACTATCGTGTTAATCCGAGTATTACTCTCTACTCTAAGGGTCCTAGTTACCCCTTGAATAAAATTCAATAGCCAGCTCTATTATACACTACTGGTCTTTACATAAATTTAGTTAACTTCCTTGTAAGTCATTCTCCTTCTATCGAATTAATTATGCCTTAATTTAAGTATATTAAATCTCGCCTTAATCCTAACATTAAGACTAGTCATAATTCCATTACAAGCCTACTATAGTATAACAAATCTCTTAATATATTTTAACAAAGTCCCAAAAGTTTCCCCGACCAAATTTTTAGGAATTATAGGCCTAAAAAGGGAATTTTACATTTTATTGGGAAAACTGATCGATTAGCCAGGAGGCCGAATCGATTCACCTTTAGATCAAATTTATTTAAAATTACGCACATCATCTTCTTCCTCAATACGCAAATTCATTTTTCACCATTTTTCTCATTCAATTATCCTTGGTTCTTTCCCAAACATCAAACCAATTGTCCTACACATTTTCCACATGTATTAGGATGATTTCCCACGTGATATATTCTTCAGAAAATTAGACTTTCTACTCAAACATGGATTATAACATCTATTCATTAATGCCCTAAATTTCATGTTCTTCATTTGTACATAACATAAAACCCTGATTTTTCTCATATAGATTATCACTTGTGATCTGATTTCATATTCTCTACATGAATATAATCGGTCTAAACAATTATCCTATCTCGATCGCAATTTAGTCTACACGCGATTCCTAGTTGATACAAATCCAATTACGCCAATTTCACTCACTATGACGTTAAATAATCATTTACTATTCACTTAGTAATTATATACATAAATATTATTCATTATCTGTCCCGATTAATATTTTAAATAATCACATAATAATTTGTTCACACCTAAAAATTAATTCAATTAAATTACGAAAAATGTGCTATTTAAAAATACCCGAATTAAATTATAAAAACTCAGAAAGGGGTGTTACATACTTCCCCCCTTGCAATGGAATTTCGTCCTTGAAATTCGGATATGCCAGGTATTACTACATCGAATTCTTAAACACAGTTGCATCCTTATGTATCCCAAAATTTACTCGCAATAATCTTTCTGTATTTTCACTATAAATGCAACAAAGGTACTGTATTGGTCGAAGGTCTACTCACTACAACCCACTATTAGCGAAAAGTCCATTTAAACCCTTACATACCGATAGTTTCTCTTATGATTAAGGTCTCGCTCATATAATGACATGAAAAGCTATCATGCATTTGATAATGATGTCTTAAAAGGCGATCCTATACTCCACTGTCTCTATCATCTCTATGTTATAAAAGGCCTCACTTCTATAGGTGCCAATTTCCCTTATTGCCATACACTTTCATCTCTCTTCATGGGAGACACCCTCAGCAACCCCTAACCACTCATGTCAGGCCTCAAAACTTTGTTTCACATCAATGTACTCTGACTATGTTTTGAAATTATATAAAAATGATGTGCAATAACTCAATCCTTGTCGACGGACCCTAAATCACTCTGGGTCCGAAAAACTTATTATTCCAAATTCTCAACTATCCAAAGGGTGGGAAATTTTTTATTTTCCTATTAAGTCTCATGAGTCACTTCACAATTAATATCTTTCTATGAGTCATCATATGCATCTTTACCAGTTGTAGTTAATACACGCAATTACTCTAGAAATAAAAAACATGTGTTCTCGCATTTTTCCACATTCTATGTCACCCCTCCCGACTACCCATCGGCTTATAGTTGACACGTCTAGATCACGATGCCACTCCATCCCCGTAGCCTCCTGAAAATCATTATCTAAGATGGGACTTAAGGGTCTCGTCCTGACATACAACAATATTGGGCGGCACCTTGTGTCGGTCCATTTATTCTTTTTAATAACATATAGGGAATTTTGCCCAGTAGTATAACACACCCCAAACTAATAACGATCATTTCATTCTTGGTCAATTCACTTCACAAATAAAAGAAAACCCTGAACCCTTCGTGAATTTGATAATCCAATAATGAACATTATTAATCTGCTTATACGTTCCGTCCCTAGAATCATCAACCTATCACAACATTCTGGTTGGTAATCTCGGATTAACATTTTCCCTTTTATGAGTGGCGTACTTGGAGACAACTTCACTATGTCTCACTCAACATCTGACATCAACTAGAACATCTTACTCCCCTCTTTCTAAGATATACAAAAATTATGTCCCTTGCGTTTGCTCCAAAACTACACACTTCGTAGGCTCTTTTCCATATATTAGAATTAAAATCCGATCTATGCGCAACCCACTCTACGCATTATACTAGGTGGGAAATCATTTTCTTCCAACACATTTTGACTCAATTTTTAACTCGCCTCGATTATGGGAGTTTTCTCGTGACAAACACACAGTTAGACTATCTCCTTTCCTCAAGCGAAGTTCAGTCATTCATACTTTTCCACTTGTGTTTCTGAATGTCCCACAAACATATTTCCAACATCTTTATAACCATGCCTCCTTATCACAAATCATACTGGAAGTCAAATTAGTTAGGGCACCCATACACCCTATAACCCCTGCACATTTGCACAATCATCTCTAATGCCCCACACGTAACATACTTATCTCAATTCCGTCCCCGCATTCTCAACATGGTTATACTCTATATATAACCCCAATTACCCTACTAAAATGATTTAATTATCCTCAAGACTTTCCCACCCATCAACTAGTGGTGCAAAAAAAATTCCCCAGTGCTCCCCACACATCACTACTCGACTCTACAGGTCTTATATCATAGAATAACTCTCACCTCATGCTTTTAGCCGCATACATATGTAATTACTAAAATGATAAACCCATGCCATAGTGACCAACACATCTCTCAACTCTCGACATTCGATGGGATTCATGCGTGGGATGTCTCGCAAGCGAAACCCAAACAAAAAAAACCCCATACACTACTACCTAGCATTGTCGATCAGCGAGATCCATAGGCCCTATGCACCAATCCTGAATATCCAAAATTCTATCCCTAAATGCACAAGTCTAACCATCCACTCCAACGTCACTAAATTATATATACAACATGACTCTCTCATTATAACTAGTTTTCCAGTGCAAAGTCGATAACAAGCTAAATTTCTCCGCTCGATAGTAAACTTAATGTGCCCTAAATCACATCAGTACAATCCCTATACACTATGATCAAATATAACGAGATGACTATAACCTATGAAGTCTCCTCAATGTTATAATATAAACGCGAGCTCAACCTTATTCCAGGTGACATATTGCTCAACAACACATCCTGTCCTGGAACAGCGAAGACGATAGCCTTGCTATAACATCCCACCATCGCTCAATCCGTTGCTAACCAACCCATACCCAGGATAACATCGTACTCGAATATCATCTCTAGAAAAGAGTTAACCCACTAAGATATATCCTCTCAATGTCCCCACCCGCACCCCTATAGATGGAACCAAAAAGATCATGCCACTCAACAGTAAAAATATACACACAATAGTAACATTAACGATATACTCACTAAACCAATATCAAGCGCGAACCTAGTGCTAATAAAATATTGTGACTCGTTCATGTCACACAAAACTGGCCCCATTCACCCTGGGATAAAACTCATACTTTCAATTGCCAATAGCACTGGCAGTTCAAATGGTCCCTGGACATAACACTCTCATCCCAACCGATCCGAAAACTTCTTAAAGTTTCCTCCACTGGGCATCCCGTTCCTATCCCCTGACTCACTGCGGACAAGATCCACACCTATGGTCCTATTGTTCACTCATAATACACCTCTCTATGTTATTCCCTGGTCTCTGGACCCACTAGCCATATCGGGGTTATCCTTTTCTCAAACCCGGTAGTGTTGACCCCGATTGCTACCCTTCTTGTTCCTTTAGTTATACTGGCCCTATAAAACACATTGCTGGTCCTGACGGTCCTGACTGAATCCACTATAACTTGGTAGGAATTTCATTGATCTAGATCATTTAAATGGGTCCTTTATCGGGTACCCCCTGTGGAGCATCACTATCACCAATTACATCCACTCTTGCCCTTTCAGATCGGCTCTCCAAATCTCTTGGCTCCCTTCTCATGGAAGCGTTGATATAAATGTTTTAAAAGTACGTCATTGACTTTATGTGCATAAGTAATCCAAGATTTACCATAACTACTGGAAACTCCTGCTCGTGATCCATCATCACACTTAAGAACCTTTTCCTCCTCCTTTCTTACCTCCCTGTGACACCCCGACTAATTAAATACCGGCTAGCTACTCCTTTATTAAATTAATTCAAAATGCCAAGTTGGCTCAGTTAATAGCATCACTGTCGAAACCATTTTAATATTACTAACCACCTAGTATTTAAAAAGCAAGTTGCCAAATTTTAATTTAAGTCTGATTAACATGCAACAAAAGTAATGAAGAAGTAAATAACACCATTCACCATACTGAAGTAAAATGAATAACCATCACAATAGAGTAAATAAAGTCTGGAGGAAAAACTCCTCACCACAATCCCACAAATGAAATAAATAAACTGAAACAATACATGCTAAAGTCTGAAAACTGAAATGTAAACGATGCTCTAAATAGAAATGGGCAACATGCCCTACAACTGATAGATAGTGACTCTGGAATCCAAAAGATAGAAGCGTCTACATGCAAATCCTTGTAGCTTCCACAAACCGCTACAGCTCGTCACCTGAATGGATAATCTATTCTTGGTGTCCTTGTGGCATGGCACCTAAAAAGGTTTTACAAGAAAAAGATTTGAAAAGCAAACGGGTCAGAGCCCGAATGCGGAGTTATATTTTAAAAACCTGCAAGTGCTTTAAAAACATTTAAAACATTAAATGTAAAGTACATGTTAGGACGTGCACTCACATTATATTCTCACCTCTCGTCTAACTGTGCACTCCTAACGCAAGTACCCATCTATAACTACCCATACTACTAGCTAAGTGACAACATATCTAGCTAGACTGCCAAAGGTTCTGCCCATAATACTTGGTTCCATTTACATAATAACGCTCGTAATTAAATAGGGGTTTAACGTCAACTCAGATACTCAATATGCAATATATATAACTATCAGTTAACTCGTTATATTTCTCGAAACAATACCGTAATATAATTACAACATTAACATGAGGATTCTCATTAATTAAATGTATATTAATCTCATCATATATATACAATACAAGCACCCCGAGGACTAAGCTACGGTGCACACATACTCTGCTATCCATCCCGGTACATCACGTACATAAGGATCACATATTCCGAATCTCTCAGGAATAGTCCAGATAACACAAATCACAAATAGTGGAGGCGAACACAGTCACCATCACGTGGGTCACGCACATACCTACGCTCCCACGGTCAGCGGACTTATTAATATCACAATAAGTCTTTCTATGACCTATGTTCATCAAGGTACCAGTCTATATCCCCCCCATAGGCACACAAGGAATAGAGGGTCCTAAGCGAACGCAACCTCCCGTGATAGCAAGTATGGTAGGTATGTCATACACACAATCCATATACCAATACTAAGTAAACACATGTCTTAGTAATACCGTATTTTAATCGTAGTACATATCGCATACTCGTACTAGCTTATACTTATCATGATTCATACTATTCCGGTTTGTAATTATACGCGTCATAATTATCTCACATCGTAGTAGACACTCACGTCTCAACCCAAGCCGTCCATGTAATATACTCTCGTATGTAAATTCCTCCTCATAAATACCCAAATGTCCCAATTCTATCACTACATCATCATTGGAAGGTTAACTATATCCTCGAACAAGTTTACGGAACTCCAAAAGTCAAAACAGTCCAAAAAGGACCAAACTGCCAGCTCGTTAGAAGTCTCGTTCGAACGAGGCTGTTCGAACGAGATCCCAGTTCGTTCGAATGAACTGTCCCTTCTAACGATATCTCGTTCGAATGAGATATCGAACTAAATCCCTACTCGTTAGTAACGACTGGTCAACTCGTTAGAAGCTCGTTCGAACGAGTTCGTTCGAACGACCTGGGGGCTGCTTCTAACGAGCTACCAGTTTCGGCCCAGATTTTTCCCCATCTCGTTTTTCACCATTTTTATCACTTCTAATCTCTTCCAAGGTTCATCCCAATAACGTTTTAGGGTCTCTAATTCATCCTAAACATATTTACATCATCTCCTAACATGTTTTCAAGGATTGAATCATCATAACATCAACCAAAATTACAAATCTCTACACTTTTCCAAATTTCTTTAGAACATGAACCCTAGGTTTATATCATCATCAAATCCCAGAATTTATTTCGTTTTAATTTCTTCAAATCACAATTATTATAAGGGAAATCATCTACCTATCATACTACATGCAATTCTCTTCACAATTTCTCAATTTCTATGATCTAAACTACATGGGTTTTCATATTTTCTTCAAGAACAAATCATAAATCCGAATTTTCTAACATGGAGGAAACATTCTCTGAAATTTAAATGGAATAAAGTCACTTGCCTTGGTTGTCTCTGAGTTTGGTGTAGATTAGATGAAGTTTTCTGCAGAAATTCCTCTCTCTCCAAGCTCTTCTCCAATGGTGGCTTAAGGTGGCTAGGGTTTTGATTTGGGGAAACTTAGAAAACCTAAATGATAACCTACGTAGCTTTCTAGGTTAATATGGGTTGACTAATGGGCTTAATGGGTCTAATCCACATCAGATTTACACCTCTAATTTTCGTCACTTTTAATTCCTCAAAATGTAAAATTACCAAAATACCCTTTAAGTTACCGGTATGACCTAAAAATACCCCGGGACCCAAACTATACCCCCGGCTAGTGTTTTCTGACTATCTCGATCCTTCCGGACGCGTTGGCGCACTCAAAACGACTATACGGATTATAGATTTTAAATTCACTTTTTATTATCAAAATATTATACCGTGACGCGGCGGTCCCACGCGTCTCAACAAAATTTCTAAAATGTCGTATATAAATCTCACGACAAATTTTATAATACCAAATACATATATAATCATATATGCACATAATCAAATACCAATTCGCATCTCATTAGTATTTATAACCCGGATTAATTATCAATTAATACGTATTTAATTAATTAATCCCAAAAATAATTATAGTCAAAAGTACGGGGTATTACATACTTCCCCCCTAATAACTGAATTTCGTCCTGAAATTCGAAACTAGAAAGTACCTGCTAAAAATAGCTCTGGATAACGCTCGCGCATCTCATCCTCGCGCTCCCATGTGGACTCCTCGACATTGTGATGGCGCCACTGAACACGCACTAACGGGACTATCTTTGACCGCAGTTTCCTCTCGCTTCGGTCCAAAATAGCAATTGGCCCCTCCTCGTAGGAGCTATCCGGCTAGAGATCGATGTCCTCCACAGCAATGTGAGAATGAGCCAAATTATCTCTAAGGTATTTCCTCAGCGAGGAAATATGGAACACGTCGTGAATTCGATGCAAGTGCTCCGGTAGTCCAAGTCTATACGCAACCGGTCCGATCCGCTCGATAATAGGAAACGGCCCCACATACCTCGGTGCCAACTTCCCCTTCTTCCCAAATCGCATAATCCCCTTCATCGGAGAAACCCTGAGCAAAACCTGGTCCCCCACTTGGAACTCCCTGAAGAACCTCTTCGCATCAGCATAACTCTTCTGCCTGTCTTGAGCTACCCGAATGCGACTCCGAATCAACTCAATCCTTGCCGAAGTATCCTGAATCACTTCCGGCCCAAGTAGTTTCTTATCCCCCACTTCTAAGCAACATGCTGGGGAACGACAAGGCCTACCGTACAACTCCTCAAACGGAGCCATGCCAATAGTGAACTGATAGGAGTTGTTGTAAGAAAACTCCACCAGTGGAAGGTACTGCTCCCATCCACCCCCGAAGTCAATAATGCACATGCGTAGCATGTCCTCCAACATCTGATTGGTGCGCTCTGTCTGCTCATCGGTCTGCGGATGATAAGCCGTACTCAATCGCAATTCCGTGCCCATTGCCTCCTGGAAACTTTCCCAAAACCTCGAAACAAATATCTTGTCTCTGTCAGACACGATATTTAAGGGCACATCATGAAGTCTCATAATCTCTGAAATGAAGAGCTGGGCATACTGTCCCGAAGTGTAATCAGTCCTTACGGGTAATAAGTGAGCGACCTTGGATAACCTGTCCACAATTACCCAAACGGAGTCGTGACCCCTCTGCTACGTAGGCAACCCCGTGATAAAGTCCATGGATATGCTCTCCCACATCCATACTGGGACCTCCAATGGCTGTAACAATCCTGCTGGTCTCTGATGATCCACTTTTACAAGCTGACAAGTGGCGCATTTGGAGACAAACTCAGCGATATCTTTCTTCATACCGCTCCACCAATACTGCCGTCTCATATCTTGGTACATTTTGTCCCCTCCGGGATGTACCGCGAACCGTGAGCCGTGCGACTCTGCCATAACATTGTGTCGCAATTCCTCTCCTTCCGGAACTACCAATATCCCATTGAAGCGTAATCCCCCATCTGAGCTAACGGTATAGGATTCGGCTCCCTCTGCTAGTAACTGAACTATCTGCTCCTGACAGAACGAGTCATCGGCCTGTGCCCGTACTACCTTCGTGACAATCTGCGGTGTAACGGTCATCACAGACATGAAAGATCGGGCCACTGCATCCTGGTGTCCCAATTCCTTCCACTTAGCTTTCCACACCTCTACCACCTCGTCTGCTGGCCTACGGCTCAACGCGTCTGCTACCACGTTAGCCTTACCCGGGTGGTACTGGATGTCGAACTGGTAGTCCTTCACAAATTCAAGCCACCTACGCTGCCGCATATTCAATTCTTTCTGCGTGAACAAGTACTGTAGGGACTTGTGGTCCGTGAACAGCTGGAACTTCTCCCCCAAAAGATAGTGCCTCCAAATCCGTAAGGCAAATACTACCGCTGCCAACTCCAAATCATGTGTGGGGTAATTCTGCTCATGAGGTTTAAGCTTACGGGAAGCATAAGCTATGGCCTGTCTCTCCTGCTGTAATACACCTCCCAGTCCTTGCAAAGATGCATCGGTGTATACCAAATACTCAACTCCCGATCTCGGCAATGCTAACACAGGTGCTGAGGTCAATTTGTCCTTCAATTCATCAAATGCCAACTGACAGGCATCACTCCAGATGTATGGCACACCCTTACGAGTAAGATGTGTCAAAGGACCTGCTATCTCCGAGAAACCCCGAATAAACCTCCTGTAGTATCCTGCCAAACCCAAGAAACTACGAATCTCCGTTGGTGTCGTGGGTTGTCCCCACTCCCTCACCGCTGATACTTTCCCCGGATCAACAGATATCCCTTGGTCGGAAATAATGTGACCCAAGAACTGGACTTCCTTCAGCCAAAACCCGCACTTCTCATATTTTGCATACAACTCGTTCTGACGGAGTGTCTGCAAAACTTGCCTCAAATGCTCGGCGTGCTCCTCCTCTGTCTGAGAGTAAACCAGAATATCATCAATGAAGACAATGACAAACTGGTCTAGGAAATCCCTAAACACTCTGTTCATCAAGTCCATAAACACTGCTGGAGCGTTGGTCAAGCCGAAAGGCATAACCCGAAACTCGTAAGAACCATATCTCGACAAGAATGAGGTCTTCGAGACATCCTCCTCCCTGATACGCAACTGATGGTATCCTGACCTCAAGTCAATCTTCGAGAAGGAAGAAGCTCCTCTCAACTGGTCGAATAAGTCATCGATTCGAGGCAACGGATACTTATTCCGTATCGTGACCTTATTCAACTCTCGGTAGTCCACACACAATCTCAGTGAACCGTCCCTCTTCTTCACAAACAAAACTGGAGCGCCCCAAGGTGAGGTACTCCGGCTAATAAAGCCCTGCCCTAACAGCTGCTCTATCAGATCCCGTAGCTCTCGCATCTCAGTTGGAGCCATACGGTACGGTGCACGTGCTATAGGTCTCGTACCCGGTAGCAAATCTATAATGAAGTCTATCTCTCGACTGGGTGGTAAGCCTGGTATCTCCTGAAACACATCCGAATACTCCCTGACAACCGGGATCGAATCTAAAGGAATAACAACCTCCTTAGAGGTATCCTCCTCTATGTAATACAGATGAGCGGTCGATCCTCCCTCTGGGCGAGGCATCGCCACTATAAACATCTCTTGTCCCGGAATGGCAAAAACAATGCTCCCGCTGAAGCAATCAATCATGGCCCTATATGCTACGAGCCAATCCATACCGATGATCACATCGTGAACATGCATGTCTAACACTAACATGTCTGCAGGCAATACCAAACCACCAACCTCTACTCCCACTCCCCGGCATATAAAGAAAATAAGTGACCCACTCCCCAATGGTGAGTCGACACACGTCACTGTGCTCTCTGCCGTAGCTAACAATCCTAAAGCTTTCGCGAAGTGTGTAGCTATAGAACAATGTGTAGCACCCGTATCAAATAACACCCGACCCATAGTGCCATGGATAGGAAACGTACCCTCGATCGCGGGCGGTGCCTGTGGAACTGCAGCCTGGTGGACGTTGTAGACACGTCCATACTGTAGCTGCCCCTGCCGAGCTGGGACTGCTGGAATGGGTGGCAATGCTGCCATCTGTGGCGGTGCGGGAAGAGCTGCGGGAAACATAGGCCTCTATGGCTCCTTGCGAGCACCCTGCTGCTGCTGCTGTGGGGCCCTGCCCCTATCAGGACAATCCTGCTTCTTATGGCCAGTCTTGCCACAAGTAAAGCACTTCCCTGGGAAATTCCCTCCCCTCTGCCCCTGCTGTCCCCGGCCCTGGTGGCCGTTACCATTCCTCCCTTGGCCCTGCTGGCCCTGGTGAAACTGCTGCCCATTCTGTCCCTGTTGGCCCTGATGGCCATTTGGACCCTGATGGCCCTGACGGAAACCTCCCTGTCCCTGCCTGTAGTTCCCTGACTGGAACCTCTTATTATCCCCCTGCTGGGTACCCTGCTCATTCTGTCTCTACCCCTGACCAGATTGTGCCCCGCTGGCACCATGTCCTCCAGTCCTGCCCTGATGGCTAGACTCCCCCGACCGCTTGCCCTCGGCCATATAAAAACGGTGGTCCTGGCAGTGCAATAATGCAGCGTTAACCACATCAGAATACGTGGCCAATGATAGGTTCCCTAGCAGATGCTGACGGATCCTCCAATTCAACCCATCGGTGAACTTCTCCATCTTCTTCTTCTCTGTTGGAATATCGTATGGAACGATATTCAACAGGTTAGTGAACTCGGCCTCATACTCGGCCACTGTCTTGCCCTCCTGCTTCAAACTCATCAGCTTCCTCCTCATCTCTGTATGAACTGCGGACGGAAAGTACTTGCGGTCGAACCGCACCCAGAACTCCTGAATCGTGAGGGTATCCCTCTCCTCCGCGGTGGTAATAGACTCCCACCACTGTAGCGCAGATCCCACTAGCTTGAAAGTAGCTAGCACCTGTTTCTGAACATCAGTGCACTCATGCATCCTCAAATGCCTCTGTATGTCCTTCCTCCATTGGCTCGAGACTACCACATCTGAGCTACCTGCAAACTCTGGCGGATGCGCTTTCTGAAAAGCGTCACGTACACTCTCCCAAGCAGACGGGAATGCATTAACCTGTACTGGCGCGGCAATCGGCGCCTGTGGTGGTGCCTGCTGAATAACGGCAATCGCGGCATTCACCGCTTGAGCTACTATAGCTGCAACCTCAGCGGCGTTCAACATGCCCTGAACTGGAGCGGGCTGGGGTTCGGGCGTTGCATTCCTGGGAACTCGTCGTGCACGTCGTGGAGGCATCTGAAATAAGAATGAAGTTTATAAGTTCACGGTTATAAACTTAAAATAGCTAAAGAACGAAGCATACACAAAAAGAGTACAACAGTCCTAAAATATAGGGCTCTATATCAAAGAAACGTAGCGGAAACATAATAGCCGTACAGATCCTAAAGGACACTAGAACCTGATGCTCTGATACCACCTGTGACACCCCGACTAATTAAATACCGGGTAGCTACTCCTTTATTAAATTAATTCAAAATGCCAAGTTGGCTCAGTTAATAGCATCACTGTCGAAACCATTTTAATATTACTAACCACCTAGTATTTAAAAAGCAAGTTGCCAAATTTTAATTTAAGTCTGATTAACATGCAACAAAAGTAATGAAGAAGTAAATAACACCATTCACCATACTGAAGTAAAATGAATAACCATCACAATAGAGTTAATAAAGTCTGGAGGAAAAACTCCTCACCACAATCCCACAACTGAAATAAATAAACTGAAACAATACATGCTAAAGTCTGAAAACTGAAATGTAAACGATGCTCTAAATAGAAATGGGCAACATGCCCTACAACTGATAGATAGTGACTCTGGAATCCAAAAGATAGAAGCGTCTACATGCAAATCCCTGTAGCTTCCACAAACCACTACAGCTCGTCACCTGAATGGATAATCTTTGCTTGGTGTCCTTGTGGCTGGGCACCTAAAAAGGTTTTACAAGAAAAAGATTTGAAAAGCAAACGGGTCAGAGCCCGAATGTGGAGTTATACTTTAAAAACCTGCAAGTGCTTTAAAAACATTTAAAACATTAAATGCAAAGTACATGTTAGGACGTGCACTCACATTGTATTCTCACCTCTCGTCTAACTGTGCACTCCTAACGCAAGTACCCATCTATAACTACCCATACTACTAGCTAAGTGACAACATATCTAGCTAAACTGCCAAAGGTTCTGCCCATAATACTTGGTTCCATTTACATAATAACGCTCGTAATTAAATAGGGGTTTAACGTCAACTCAGATACTCAATATGCAATATATATAACTATCAGTTAACTCGTTATATTTCTCGAAACAATACCGTAATATAATTACAACATTAACATGAGGATTCTCATTAATTAAATGTATATTAATCTCATCATATATATACAATACAAGCACCCCGAGGACTAAGCTACGGTGCACACATACTCTGCTATCCATCCCGGTACATCACGTACATAAGGATCACATATTCCGAATCTCTCAGGAATAGTCCAGATAACACAAATCACAAATAGTGGAGGCGAACACAGTCACCATCACGTGGGTCACGCACATACCTACGCTCCCACGGTCAGCGGACTTATTAATATCACAATAAGTCTTTCTATGACCTATGTTCATCAAGGTACCAGTCTATATCCCCCCCATAGGCACACAAGGAATAGAGGGTCCTAAGCGAACGCAACCTCCCGTGATAGCAAGTATGGTAGGTATGTCATACACACAATCCATATACCAATACTAAGTAAACACACGTCTTAGTAATACCGTATTTTAATCGTAGTACATATCGCATACTCGTACTAGCTTATACTTATCATGATTCATACTATTCCGGTTTGTAATTATACGCGTCATAATTATCTCACGTCGTAGTAGACACTCACGTCTCAACCCAAACCGTCCATGTAATACACTCTCGTATGTAAATTCCTCCTCATAAATACCCAAATGTCCCAATTCTATCACTACATCATCATTGGAAGGTTAACTATATCCTCGAACAAGTTTACGGAACTCCAAAAGTCAAAACAGTCCTAAAAGGACCAAACTGCCAGCTCGTTAGAAGTCTCGTTCGAACGAGACTTCGAACGAGTTTGGACTGTCAGGTCGTTAGAAGTCTCGTTCGAACGAGGCTGTTCGAACGAGATCCCAGTTCGTTCGAACGAACTGTCCCTTCTAACGATATCTCGTTCGAATGAGATATCGAACGAAATCCCTACTCGTTAGTAACGACTGGTCAACTCGTTAGAAGCTCGTTCGAACGAGTTCGTTCGAACGAGTTCGTTCGAACGACCTGGGGGCTGCTTCTAACGAGCTACCAGTTTCGGCCCAGATTTTTCCCCATCTCGTTTTTCACCATTTTTATCACTTCTAATCTCTTCCAAGGTTCATCCCAATAACGTTTTAGGGTCTCTAATTCATCCTAAACATATTTACATCATCTCCTAACATGTTTTCAAGGATTGAATCATCATAACATCAACCAAAATTACAAATCTCTACACTTTTCCCAATTTCTCTAGAACATGAACCCTAGGTTTATATCATCATCAAATCCCAGAATTTATTTCGTTTTAATTTCTTCAAATCACAATTATTATAAGGGAAATCATCTACCTATCATACTACATGCAATTCTCCTCACAATTTCTCAATTTCTATGATCTAAACTACATGGGTTTTCATATTTTCTTTAAGAACAAATCATAAATCCGAATTTTCTAACATGGAGGAAACATTCTCTGAAATTTAAATGGAATAAAGTCACTTTCCTTGGTTGTCTCTGAGTTTGGTGTAGATTAGATGAAGTTTTCTGCAGAAATTCCTCTCTCTCCAAGCTCTTCTCCAATGGTGGCTTAAGGTGGCTAGGGTTTTGATTTGGGGAAACTTAGAAAACCTAAATGATAACCTACGTAGTTTTCTAGGTTAATATGGGTTGGATAATGGGCTTAATGGGTCTAATCCACATCAGATTTACACCTCTAATTTTCGTCACTTTTAATTCCTCAAAATGTAAAATTACCAAAATACCCTTTAAGTTACCGGTATGACCTAAAAATACCCCGGGACCCAAACTATACCCCCGGCTAGTGTTTTCTGACTATCTCGATCCTTCCGGATGCGTTGGCGCACTCAAAACGACTATACGGATTATAGATTTTAAATTCACTTTTTATTAGCAAAATATTATACCGTGACGCGGCGGTCCCACGCGTCTCAATAAAATTTCTAAAATGCCGTATATAAATCTCACGACAAATTTTATAATACCAAATACATATATAATCATATATGCACATAATCAAATACCAATTCGCATCTCATTAGTATTTATAACCCGGATTAATTATCAATTAATACGTATTTAATTAATTAATCCCAAAAATAATTATAGTCAAAAGTACGGGGTATTACACTCCCCAGGTACGAAGTTCACTTAAACAAATAAATTCTTCATCACAATCGGCCTCTGATCGCCGTTCTTATGATAAGCCCAGAATAGCAAATGAAAGAACTTTCGATTAAACTGTGCTCAAAATTTCTCGATTAATACCTTATCTACTTCCTTATATGTGGTTACTATCTCCCACCACAGCAACACTGCCCCTACGAGAATTTTTTTTAAATTGTGGGTGCCATTACACTCCATTGTACGCAATTGCCTTTGGGTTATCTCCTTCCATTGTCCAATCACACTTCCTCTCTTACCTTAACTCTTACAAATGGCTCTTCGAAAGGGTCCCCCCAACTTCCCCTTTTACCGACTACACTGGGTCAGTATGAATTTCCATCACCATTCTCTACGATGATTCATAGGGAAACTACTGCGCCCTAGTGATTATCCAATTGTCATCTGCCTGAACAATAATCATGGTGTCTCCTATCGCGTTCACCATTCCCATAATACTCTATGGCTTCTGATGATCCTCTCCTCTTGCAGCCCTTCTAACATCCCTCGATGGTCGCCCCATATTGTTCGGTGTACGAAACCCAACCAAACTCGCATATGATTCGTATCAACTATAATTAATAGCAGGACAACGCAAATGTGTGTACAAAGAGGAATACATCAATCCTATAATAAATCTATATATCAAAGAACACTACGCTAAAATCGTAGTAAGCCACACAGATCCTATAGACACACGAAACTGATACTCTGATACTATCTATGACACCCCACCTAATTAAATACTGATTGATTTGTCCTTTATTAAATTAAAAGAGGTTGCTCATTCGGTTAATTCTCAGAATTACTGTCGAAAACCATATTAATTACTAACCATATATTAGTTAATTAAGCCGATGTCAAAACTTTTATCTTTCATTAAACAATTGATAGTAATATGTTAAAAACTAAATTGAAACATTCACACCATTAATATAATCTAAACCATCGCAAGAAATAAATTAATAAATGTCTTTCCGAATAAACCATCGGCTACAAAATCCAAATTCAAATAATATGTCCAACAAATAATAAAATAAATCCGACTATAAGTCTGAAATGAATAACTAAAATAAATGAAGTCTAAATGGGGAAACATGCCCAAATGAGACACTTAAATGAAATCGGACACTACGAATGAAAGGTAGAAGCATCTAATCAAGTCCTGCAAGCCTACATAGTGCTATAGCAAATCGTCACTGGAATAGATTTTCAAGTTTGGTATCCCTATGGTTGGACACTTTAAAGTTTTTGGAAAAACATTATAGCAAGGGTTAGAACCCAAAACATTTTCAAAATAATTACAAGTATTTATCACAATTTAAAAATCAGTTATTCATTACACATGTTAGGTTCACATACACTCTCTTGAGTTTCCTCACCTCTCAACTATTGTGCACGTCTAACATTTTCAAATTAGTCCACCAATCCATACTACCCAAGCTAACTAGACGTAAGTATCTATCCGTACTATCGACACCTATAATTCACTGTACCGCCCATACAGTACGCTATCCGAATTAAAATCTCTCATATGTTATTGATATCATAGGGAACAATATCCATCTCTTATCATTAAATGATTTAATTAAGTTTCACTACTAAATTCATTATTTGTATACACACTACCAATGTGTCTACTATCACATGTAAGTAGAGTTATTCAAACGGTTATATATATTTATCTCACTAATATATATAATTATGGTGCCTCTCAAAAGGG
Source organism: Sambucus nigra (assembly GCA_949130495.1). Classification (NCBI taxonomy): domain Eukaryota; kingdom Viridiplantae; phylum Streptophyta; class Magnoliopsida; order Dipsacales; family Adoxaceae; genus Sambucus; species Sambucus nigra. Next base: position 408,095,278 of record OX422218.1, on the reverse strand, counting down.
GACAACAACGAAAGTAGGCAAATTCAGATATTTGTCAATGTACCTTTCGTACTAAAATAAGGACTAATGGTTCGGCATGTCTTCTCGAACCTAAAAATAAAATAACAAGCAATGGAGGTGAACATAGTTCTAAGCCTTTGGTCTACGCACGTACCTAACGTACCCAAATGACCTGTCACTCTCATTAATGCACAGCACATAGTGAGCCACCCTAAGTTATATGTCCTGCGACACATATCCAGACTTCCTTGGAATCGTTAAGGTGGGAACGCCCACTGCGCAGGAACCTCTGTTATATCAGGCAGCGTAGGTATGTTCACATTTAACACCAATCATATAAAATGTATACACACAACCTATATATACATTAAATCAGTAGGCATGCACACAACTTAATTATCATACTTAGTATGTAGTATTTATCTCTCGAATACTCACCGTACTGTCAAATTACTATTATTCTCACTATCGTGTTAATCCAGGTATTACTCTCTACTCTAAGGGTCCTAGTTACCCCTTGAATAAAATTCAGTAGCTAACTCTATGATACACTACTGGTCATTGCATAAATTCGTTTAACTTCCCCGTAACGTTTTTTTAATCAAAAATAACAATTATATGAGAAGAAAAATAGGGAGAAACAACCTCTACCTGGTGGGATATACAAGAGGAGGAAAATGAAGATAAGAGAGGTTGAAAAACCAAAATAAAGAAAATAAAATAACTACATCAAAGTATACATCAACAAAATCTATAGTTTGGTAGCCCCAGGAAATCATGGATAAGAAGTTTAAATCTCACCTTAATTTATGTATATTAAATATGGCCTTAATCCTAGTATTAAGACCAAGTCATAATCCAATTAGATGCCTACTGTAATATAAAAAATCTCTCATTATATTTTAACAAAGTCCCAAAAGTTTCCCTAACCAAATTTTTAGGAGTTCTGGGCTTAAAAATGGAATTTCTCATTTTTATGGGAAAATGAATTGATTCGCAAGGAGGCCGAATTGATTCGCCTATGGATCGAATCGATTAGAAATTATGCAGATCGTCTTCTTCCTCAATACTCAAATGCATTTTTCATTATTTTCCTCATTCAATTCTCCATGGTTCTTTCCCAAACATTAAACTAATTGTCCTAAACATTTTCTACATGCCTTAGGATGATTTTCCATGTGATAAAATCCTCAAAACATTAAACTTTATAATGAAACATGGATCATAACATTTATTTATTAAAATGGTAAATTTCATGTTCTTCATTTATACATAACATAAAACCCTGATTTTTCTCATCTCGATTATCACGCATGATCTGATTTCATAAACTCTGCATGCATATAATAAGTCTACATGAAATCCTACCCATATCATGGATTTTAATTATTCTTTTCCTCTAAGAACATGGATTTAATTAACATATTTCAAAACCCTATCAACATGGTCAGTATAACTTCAAAGAAAACTATAAAAAAAAACACTTACCTTGGCCTGTGTGATCTGATTTCATGTTTTTTATGTTAGATGGTGTGCCTTCTCTTCCACCCCTCACTCCAAGATTGATAATGGTGCAAGAACACACTCCAATTTCTCAAAAACTCTCTCTTAGGCTTCACAAATGGTTTCTCTTCTTCTCCAATGGATTCTCTGAGTTTTCAAATCTCTAAACCCTAGCCTCTATCATTCATATGTTGATAAAGATGTTTGAAATTCGTAGGTCTGTTAACCCTCGGTTACAAAATGACTAAAATGTCCCCATACGGTGCTGGTTTAGTCCAAAATTACCCCGAGACCCAATCAACACCCCTAGGTATACTATTTTGACTATTTTTTACCCCGACACCCAATCAATTCCGGATTCATTCATGACCTCAAAATCATCATTCGAGTCACACTAAATAATTATCCTATCTTGATCTCAATTTAGTCTACACGCGACTCCCGACTAAGATAAATCCAATTACGTCAATTTCACTCGCTATGACGTGAAATAATCATTTACTATTCACTTAATAATTATGTGCATAAAAATTAATCATTATCTCTGTCGAATAATATTTTAAATAATCACATAATAATTTGTTGGCACCTAATAATTAATTAAATTAAATTACGCCACAAATGTAATTTAAAAATACCCAAATTAATTAAATTATAAATACTCATAAATAAAGGGTGGTACACAAGCATGTGGAAATCAACCATTCTAACATTCATATGCTCTTTTCGGTACGCATCATGAGAACCATAAAAAATAAAAAACCTCAAAATTGACAAATTTTCCATATTCAAACCTAAAAAGGATCCAACACAACAATTTGGTATTCCCACTCTGATACCAATAAGAGAATGTGGTTTCGTAAATTATCTGCTGTCATACCACTTGTTTAAATGTAGGTTCCCGAAAAATACCAATTTCTAATTTCCAAAGGGACGGTTCACAAAATATTTGAAAAGTTTAATTTCCTTAAAAAAATTAATTATCTTCTTCTAAAAATAACAACTTCAATTCATGTTCAAATATACACAATCCAAATTAAAACAAGCTTAATTCAAGATTAACATGAGTTTTACCAAATTAATAATTTCGACTTGAATTAAAGTAAACTAAAATTACCCAAATTAAATAAGCACCTTAATACACCATTCTTGTGATTAAATCTATTTTTATCTTGTTAAACCTATACATGCGTCTAGGTGAGATTTTTCCACAATAAAAATAAACAAAACCACAGCACTACGATGTACGAGGAAAACCCACAACGAGAAAAACCTCGGACGACCCAGCCACAAGTCCACTAAGTATGGTATTATAAAGGACACGGTAGTATACTTACATAATGACTCGACACCCTCGCTAGCCTTAACGCTCTTCGTTCCTTCCACCTCTTCTTAGTGACAACACAAGAGTCCACCAATATCTCGGAATCCACCGATGGGTCAAAGCTACCGCCAAACACACAGAGTCCACCGTATGAACAATCATGACCATGTAATCCTCCATAAGAAACTATATCTTTTGGGTAGAGAATGAAACTCGGGGCCAAACCAACGATCTTAAAGCATATGCTATGTTAAAAATTAATGATGTAAACTATGTGGGTGGTGTAAACTTGTCTTTGTTTTGAAAATTAATTCATCATTTTGATTCGCACAAATAAAGGGACTTTTTGGATCAATATTTATGCTCTAAAATATTTTAAAAAAGTCTTTAGAAAATGGTTACTCACGCACTATAAAAATAGGTAGGTAAAGAAGTGGTGGGAAGTTAAACAAAAAACTGATGGAAAATTGCCCAAACTGCCTTATCATTCGAACGAAAAAATAGTGTCATTTGAAAGGCAAATCGAATGAGAAGACAATGGCTCCAAAAATGAAAGTTCATTCGAAAGACAAAACAAACGACAAATCAAATGAGATTTCAGTATAACCTCGTTAGATACCTCATTGAACGACCTGGGAATCTCATTCGAACGAGGTCATTCAAAAGACTTTATCAAACGACTTTTCAGAAAACGTATTTTTCTTAAAAAAATAGAAAAATAATTTTAAAATATGTCGACACAATAAAGGACATCCAATAAAATTATACAAGTCTTAATATAACATATGCATTCATACCTGAGAGAACTTTGGAAAATTGATGAAGGCACATGGCACGAAAAGCGGCATATGATGTGATCTTCATTAGAATTAGACGCTACTTCTTTAACTCAAATGTCATAGGCTTGAAAGGTCACAAACATATATCCTATGACTCAAACAATTTTATTCGAAATTAATCCAACAATTACAAATTGACTTAATTGAAAAATTTTCCTTACAATTTTCCAACCTCCAAATGGAATCTTTCCAAGGTCTATCACTTTCAGGATGAGTATATCCAAACCTTTTTTTTATCGATCCCCATTTTCTCTTTTTAATTAGAGTATGAGACATATCTTGAAATCTAACTTAGTGTTGGTGTTCCCTCGCATTCCTTAATATACTGTCACATATCACATTCGCTATGAGTAGCATGTGAGGAACGACATGTGGGACCTAGCCTATTAAAGACGTATTTTTTTTTAGCCAAGTTAAGTGACTTGCCCTCTGCTATAATGGATAATTCATCCATATTACCACTATTGTACTTGGGATAGAAGAGGTTTTCTTGGTTGATAAGAATGGTCTTTGGTTCTCGAATTTGACTCAGCCTATGCCTCTTTTTTCTACTCCTTCACTATTGGAACTTCATTACTCAAGATGATAGGATCTTCCACACTTTTGTGTCTCACCCCCAATGATCCTACTTTCCTTAGAACACAGAGTACTTCTACAGGGGGTTAAAGTGCATTTTATTTTGTTTCTCTATCATCATTTTCAATGCTCTGATGCTTTTCCATGTTTGACGGGGGTGGACTTATTGAAGCATGCATATGTGGTGGAAATAATAGGTTTGATGATAATTTTCCAGAAGTAAATTTGGTATCCCAGGCAATAAACTTTACCCAAAAAGATCTTAGTAAGAGAGTGAATAGTAAACACAAAACATAGAGATCTAGGATAAAGTTTATACCAAAAAATTTCAAATATACTAAAAATAGATTTAGGGATGAATTAATGGTGATTTTTGGATCAAAATACCATAAATATGATAGTGAATAGTGATTTTCACCGAGTATTTGCACTTAAATTATGATCAATTTCATAATTTACACAAAAAATGAGTTGAAGATGAAAAAGAGGGATAAAACCTTAACCAAAATCCTCAAACTATAGATCCAAATATGCGATAACTCATATTTCTATCTATAATCAGGCTGTGGGCGAGTTCAGTCGTGAAAACAATTGAGTAAAAGTAAATTCCAACAAACATTGCTAATCTGATGTTACGTGAAATGGTAATAACTATAATACAAGAAGAACTTAGTGATTCCTTAATTAATCATTTTACTGGTATGACGATGTACCATAAATGTAGAAGATAAGATCAGTAGAAAGGATTTAGATTGGTTCACCCAATTAGCCTACATCCACTTTAGTGCAACTCATTTCTCAATATATTAATCGTGTTATACATGTTATATGTTGTATTTTCTCTCTCTATGAGTGCTTTTAACAATATAACAATACATTTTTATAATGACTTGACTTATGGAAAAAGTAATACGGTATGATCTACTTATAGGTGGCTTATGGTGTAATGTGCACCGCAAGTTATATGGAGAATTTTGATTGATGGGATCCTCTTGATTGTTGACACATGTCCTTATAAACGTTTCATAGAATGTGTGAACATTATATCCTCGTGCAATGTTATCATGTCGACCCACTTGTGTAGGCTTGTAATAACTGAAAAAACTTATTCTGGTGAATTATGTGTGTTCTTAGCTGTCTGGTGTAATTCGCCCAGCCTTGTGATGCTAAAGGTGTGTGGATGATTCTGGATGAGTATGAGGCTAACCCTATGAGGACGACCTTCTTAGGCTGAAGGGCCTAAAACTTCCATTTTATAGAGGATACCATTTATTTAATCATCACATACCTTCTAATGATCATCAGTAAAATTAATGAAGCTCTCAAAACCAACTCTTTACCGAATAGTCACCGAACCAAAATAATTGAAATGAACCATTTCCAACATATTTGTGTTTTTAACTTTGCGATGTGAAGGGTTCCTTGGTGAATTGACCTTCTAAATGGGATTCAAAACTATAAATTCCTCCACTTCCAATGAACTCAATTTTCCATTTTAAACCGGTCTTCAAATTCCTTTTAGAATAACATAACATAATCATAAGTGTCATATTATGTTTGGTTCTAAAAGGAAACTTTCTCTTTAATGATTTGTCCATTATTTATTCATATCAATATTTAGTTTTATTAATGATACATAACTTATAATGTATAAATTATTTTTCAATGTACCAGAATATATAAAAGTTATACTATTTTGATAATATAATTTTAAACTAAAATAATTAGTTAAATTATATTTTTGAGATTTAATTGGTTTTTTGGGCTTTTTTTTTGGATTTTTGATAATTATTTTAAGTGAAAAGTGAATTTTATTAGTTTTAAGTGGAAAATCGAGTTTTATAAGAAACTTTGAAATTAATTCGGAGATAAGTTTAATATGATTTTTTATTTGAGTAAAGAATGAAATTTAAAATGTTTAATTTCATTTTAGTTTAAATAATAATTTTAAAATTATTCTTCAATAAGTTAATTGAAGCATACTTGGAGAGAAATCTAGGTTTAAGGAATTTATATAAGAACTTAAATATAACCTTACTAAATCCTAAACCCGTAATAGAAATTCGAAACCTCAACCAAACTTCGTAAAAAATACTTCCTTCCAATCCACAAATTATCCCCTTATATCCTAACCAAAAATCTTACAATTATACACTTAGTTCTAGGAAAATAGCTACCTAATTACAAAACATAAGATTTAAGGGGACATTTTAAAGGAACATTCAGCTATCTCTCAAGTGGATTCTTTTCTACATCATTTTTATAATCTTTACAACAATTGAAGATGTGTTGAAGAACAATTACAAGGATTTGGAAGAATTTCCTTTATCTGTTTATTGGGGAATCAGATTTATCATTCAAGGCCATATAATTCCATTCTCTCGCCTCGGGATGTAAATAATGATTTATAGCTAAATAAGGTTTTATGAATTATAAATTATGTAAATTTATTAGGGTAATTTGATGTATTGAAAAATGATGATTTTCGTAAATAAATGTATGAACCCAATTCTTGAAATTTATGTTTAGTTTAAATTAGATTAATTGATTTGGATTAGAAAATTACATATTTATGTTAGATATTCCTATGTAAATGAAATTATATGGTAGAATACTCCTTTACATATATGTATACATCTCCCTTCAAATCTTAATGTTGAAATTCGACATGAAATTACTTGTTTAAATATCATAACTACTTATGGGAAAGAGGGATTTTTAAGTAAGGTTGGACTTCGATAACTATCCTTGACCATATTTGGAGGGTATTGGGGAATACAACTTGTTTTTGAAAATAATAAGGTGATTATGAGTTATGGGCTTTCACAACGGATGTAGGTTGAATACAAACCTGAATCTAGGAAATTTTAGTTCCTACACCATGGGAACGATTGTATTTTATACCCGTGCAAACAGTGACATGTGCAAGACTAAGATTCTGTACCATGTGCACGGACCCAAAGAAGCTTTGTAATTTTGTCGAATTTTTTACATTTTTATTATATTTCTAAAAGTACACTTTAACTCATTGAGCTCTTCTTATATGGGAAATGGTGGGGCCTTAAACTTAGTGATTGAAAATAGTAATAATTTAACCATTTTTTACGTAAACGAAAAAATGAGTTAGACTTTGTGGCTAGTATATGTTTTATCAATCTTATGCGTAATGGGGAAGTGTACTGATTACCTGATTAAAGAAATCATTTGGATACTTTTAGGATAAACACTATGGACCTGCTGTGAATTAATAAATAATGTTGCACGGTTCGACTTCGAAACATGAGTTTGGTATACTAGGTGTAGATAAGTAGCATGATGTATCGATATATGTGTAAATATTATATTTATATGGATAATAATTAATATAATAACTAAAGATTTTGTTATTTACTTTCATAACCAATAGTTTTACTACTCGTATGCGCATTTATTCTATTATTGCGGTAGGCTTGACCTATCGCGTTGTTGCAGGTGCTCCTAAGTACCTGACCTAGTTTTTTACTCTAGCACAGTGCCTTTCATTCCTTTCATCACTGATCTTTGAACATGTAAGGGTTGTACCTACTTTTATATTTACTTCATTTATTTTGATAGATTTGATGTTTACTTTATTCTTCGTATATGTACAAAGTTATAAAAGATAAATTTAATGTGAGAGGATTGGTATGTATTAGTTGTTTTCATATGGTATAGAATTCAATTGGTGATGTAATTAACTCTTATTCAATATAAGTCAGTATTAGAGGATTTCACATGTCCATTTTTGATTTGGTTTATCGTTGATCTTTGTTTCTCATTACATGATAAGGATGCTATATGATTATTTAACAACTTTTGTAATTTTAATAAATAGATTTAATCAACTTAATTATTAAAAATATGTGGGGTGTCACGGTTGGTATCAGAGCATAGTCCTAGGTCTTGAGTGATATAGGTCTATTATAGTTTTCCGCATACCATTCGATGATACATTTTTTGGATTTATACTGTCTTTGGACTTTGAGTCTAACACATGTTTTGCTCCTATCATTTCAAAATGGTGAACATGTGGATAAGAGAAGCTAGGAGAACCGATGGCTAACGCAATGTTAGGTTGGTAGGATACATAGGGAATGGTAAGTATATATTAAGAGCTGGTCAATTGACAGAGATCATTTGGGAGGCCACGTCGGCCAAGGTTTAGATAGGAATCCAAAGAGTTAGATCCAAGATGGTAAAAGTGTAAGAAATTTCCGTACCAACTTGGGGAAAGGTGAGGTTAAGTTTTCACAAGGGTTATCCGCCCACGTTCTAAGGCTAATTTGATCCAATGAGTACTCATCAATGGAGGCGAGACTTAGAGAGACACCTTAGGATGGTGGAATTCATGGATGTGCAAAAACAGATGTTCACTACCTTTAAATTAACCAATAATGCTTTACAATGGTGGGAGAGTGTGACCATACCTAAAGAGAGGGAACATATGACTTATGAAGAATTTATGACAAGATTTAATGACAATTATCTTCTGTATGCTATTAGATTTGAGAGGAAGAGGGAATTACACGCATTAAAGCAATGTTTACGTAGCATGATTGAATCTAAACAAGAGTTCACAAATCTATTTACACTAGTCCTTAAAGAGGTGAACACTGAGGAAAAGAAGATGAACTATTTCATCTTAGGCTTAGATTCATTGATTAAGAGAGTTATATTAGGGAACCTAGATTTTACCACTTATACTCAAGTTGTGAATGCCACGTTGATGATTTGATCAGATTTGGTGAACATCATAAGAGTTTGAAAAAGAGGGGAGAAACGAATGGTCTAGATTTGACCAAGATGGTTGAATGTGATACGAGGATTAAATTAGAGGATCAGAAGGACCCTCATGATAAACATTATGGAAAGAGGGACCGAATAGAGCATGACTAGAGGTAGACTAATAAATACCCGTAATTTGCTTAACTTAGAGGTCAAAGATACCAGTAGGGAGAGCAATTATCCGTTAAGTGACTAGGACATTTCAGAGGTGTTTGTAATGTATGTGGAAAAAAAGGACACAAAGCTATTAGATGTCTCAAGAATAAGGCCCATTATGACCTGACATTCCCAATTGATGAGATACTGGAGGATGTTATACTGCCTGCAGCTAAAATGGGACTGTTTCTCTTAAAGCTTTGACATCATTCGTTTGGTCCATGGACAGCATTATTAAGTTCACCGTTATATTATGTGTGGGTGCTATTATTTTTTATTACATAAATGTAATCGTTGGATTTTTGTTTTATCTATATGGTCACTACGGTTATGGCATTTTGTTATGGGTAAAGGAGAATGACTTTTTGATGTATTACTTGTTATGTGATCATTATGGAAGTTATGGTGCATATAATATGGGCTTTACCTAAATGAATTAGATATCTCATTAACCTAATAAAATTAGATATTTCCAACAACTATATGTTAATTGATTAAAAGAAGTAGATATCTAATTAGGAAAAATGAAAATAAGTATCCCTATGATGTTATTGGAAACATGAAATCTTTTAAAATAAATGTGAATAGTGTTTCCTAGTGTATGATCCCGCCCATAGATAGGTAGGTGTATGGGAACCTTTTGAGATGAAACCCCTTCTGTATGAGTGAAATATGGTGATCTATCTCTAAGCCTCTTCATAAAAATGTGAATGGTGTTTTTTCTAACCCCTATCAAACCCTAATAATGATTCATTCACTTTAAAACCCCTTCCTACACTTTTATATACAAGTAGAAAAGGTGGGCTTGGGCCGAACTGCTTTTCTTGAGAGTCTGAACCTAAATACTTAGCTATGTTGATTACTACAACAACTAAGGTAAAATAGTTAAATTAGGTCCAAATAAATACTCGCAAATCATAATTACAATTACCGTATTCTATATCTTTCTTTATCCAATCATAATAGAGTCCACTAAATAATTATAACTACACTATAATTTAATTATCTCATAAGTCACTTGGATATAATGAGTTCTTATTTATAAAGTTGATTATGGCTCTTATTCATAAAGTTAATTATGGTACATAATGTGATTCCGCGCATTAAGTGTTTGATAACAACTTAGTCAAATCAATTTACAGTTAATCAATTTTAACTAACATCTAATAAGTTCCTTGATTATCATAATTAACTTATTTGTTACTCTATGAGGATTATAAAATAATCCACTGACCGGGTTTTAATTGGTGACAAAAATATCTAAGTCTATAAAGGGGGTATTAAGATCAATGGTATCCCCTAGACACAGATTCCATTGAATTATGATCTCAGACCTACTCACAGATTTATCACCCAATGTGCAGGGATCTTTTGACCCGATATCAAATTAGGTCACACCGATAGAAATCAAAAACATTTTCACAAGCATTCCAATCATCATAATTATTGAGATTAAGAATATATGCACCCTTATGTGATTGAAAAACTTTAATCTTTGTGCCTAAAAATTTAAAAGACTTTTAGGATTGAATTTATTAACCATTCCTAAGGAATAATAAATTTTGGTTTTCGTACACAAAATATAGCATGCTTGAGGCTTCCCACCTCTTAAGGATTAGGTGTATTCCTCTTTCCTTCCATCTAATAGAATTTTCTAAGACATTGATCCCCAAAAAAGATATTTCATACTTGAAATGAAATTCAACTTATGAATAAGGTATCAATATAGTTGACTTGGGATAAGCCTAACATACTTTGTATCCGATCTAGTGTAAGCTCAATCATAAGGATGTGTTTGGCTTGTCCTAATTTCTATATATATAAATAACCTCACTCCTATGTGAGATAATACTCCCACCTCGTTCTCATTAAACAAATATTGTCCCCAAAATTTTACTTAGAAACACCACAATGTTACTTTGTGATTCTTATGCTAACAAGTTTTGTTCTTACATGGATAAAAATCAAAACATGATTACCTGATCAGACCAAATGACCCAAGACCTCATGTTAGCTTAAATCCACAAATAGATTTCACAATCTTACATCACTTGCTTTCCAAACTTCTTACTATGTACTTGTCAAGATAATCGTTCAATAATGAACTCTTGATGTTAAAACAATTCCGATCGAATATGTCAAGGCAATCGTGATATGGTTTTATCATGGTCAACCCCTTTATTTCTAAGTAAATCCTTTTTCAAGTTTTTCCCTGAACGTTTGCACATTACCATCCATCTATCTTTCAATATCTTGTTGGTCCACTCGTGCCCGATGGGTGTTGCCCCATCAATAAGTCAACAAGACTTAAAACTTGGTTCGAATATATTGAATCCATTTTGGTACCCCTACTCTAAGTCAAATAAAAAGTCTTTGTCTTTGATCTTATCGAAAAATCAACCAAAATACTAACCATTCAAAATGACTCCTAATGCTCCCACTGTGGCGTGTCATCAGTTAGTCTCTAATATAAGTGACACGTGTATCCTGATCATCGATAATGCTCCCATTGCGATGTGATGATGTGTTATTGACATTAGGTTTTATTCCATCATATATTGTTGGTCTAACAACATTTATAGTACGATTTTCAATTTTGTATTACGAGTCTAACTTACACTTGGGTTCCACGTTTTATTTCATAATTCTTTTTCAATAATAGAGCTTTTATTTAATCAATGACCTTTTTTATACTTAGGAATATCATATAAACTACCTTTATATCTTTGGGATAACCAACAAAGAGATATACATGTGTCTTAATTTTGACTTCCTTGGTTCCTTCCACAACATGAGTGTCGATCACACCTAAATCTGAACATGTCTTAAAATGATCTTGTGCCCACTTCAATGTTTAATGGAAGTTTAAGAGTCCACTCACGGAGGAACTAAATTTAAAATGTATATTCACGTCTCTTATATAAAATCCTAATAAGAATGTTCTGAATAACTACCAATGGACCCTATCATTTCCAAAATAGATTCATTACTTCCTATCCTCTACTCCATTCCAAAGTGGAATACCCTGTGTAGACTACTAGGATAAAATCGCACACCTCTCATAAATGATCCCTTAACTATCCCAATAGTTAAACACCTCTACGATCAGATCATAGAATTTTGTATCAGTTTACCTTACCCATGGATCACCTTAGCCTTATGCTTTTTAAAATAATAAAAGATTTTAGACTCCTGGTGCACGAGGTAAACATATCCATACCTTCTACTGATCAGTAATGAAATCGATGAAGCATTGAAAACCTCTTTTTTTTAAAAGAGGGAAAACCCCCCAATTTATTGATAGAAAGGTATATAAGCCCTACCAATGTGGCATTACAAAGAGATAACGAGAAAACTTTAACTTAAAAATAAATTACTTTAGAAGCCTAATTGAGGGAATGCCCCGTAAGTCCATCCTATAGAAACCTATAGCAGGATTTGGAAGATCCATAACTAAAGAGAAGATATTAAATTTTTTATTCTCAATTCCATGATTCGCCAAGCGGTCAGCAAACCTATTGGCCTCCCTCCAACAATGAGAGAAGGAGATATCCATATTTAATTCCTTGATTTCTTTAAGAATGTCCAAGAGAGACCAAGGAGGCTTTGGAATGACACCCTTGAGGATATTGATAATAAATTGAGAGTCAGATTCCACCTATAATCTACTTAAGTTGAGATCTTTGCATATTTTAAGACCATTGAGAATAGCAACACATTCAGCCCTTGTGTTTGACATTATCCCCTAGAATGAAGAAAAGGCTTAAATAAATCTTCCTCATTGATCTCTGATAATCCCTCCTTAACCTCCCACACCTAGATTCTTTTTAGAGGCCCCATTTGTATTGAGCTTGAATTGAAAGTTTAATGGCTTCAAACATTTTACCATGAAAAAGGAAGGGGGTTGGGCTCGAATTTGATGCTAAAAAGATCTTTAACCCATTCATAGGCCTTAGATTTAGATTGAAAAGATTTATTTTAAGACCACACATACATAAACATGAAGACATTGGAGATAATTTTCTTACAATCCATAATGATTCCTTCAAAAATATTCTGATTTTTGGAAATCCATATCTCCCAAAGAATGATCGCTAGCAACAGAAGGACAAGATATTGAATGTAATCAACTTTGGAAGATCTTATCCACCATGAGAGAAGAATTTGATTGAGAGAGTCTGAGTATAGCTTGAGGCCGAAGATGCTAGCAAAGAAAGACCATACTTCGGAAGCAAGAGGGCCATCCATAAAGAGGTGATTAAAAGTTTTTGATTGATTTTTGCTATATCTACGGATAGAAGCTATAATAATACCGTTCATCTGGAGATATTCATCTATAGGTAATATGTGGTTATATCATTTCCATAGGAATATAGATATTCTTGGAGGAAAATCTTTATTCCATATAGATTTTCATAATATAGATGAACATTTAGTCTTCCTGATTGATTGTCAGGCAAATTTTGTAGAGAAATATCCATTTGATGTGAGAGCCAATATAACTTGCCATTGATCTCTTCAGGATGCTTAATAGCTTCCTCCTTTACTTGATTCATCCTTTGTTGAGTTTTGGATCTGCTACCTGAGATAGTTAATGACCTGCATTTTAAAAACTCATGACAAAAACTGTTAGTATTAACTAAGTTCCACCACAACTTTAAGCTAAAAGTTTTGGTGAGAACTGCCAAAGATTTAAAATAAAGACATCCTTCTTGTAAAGTAAAACAAAGATTATCCCATTTAATCTAGTGGTTTCTCTTACCAAACTTTAGATAATCTCCCCATAAGAAGTTACTGAATAGAGAATGAATGTGATTATTAATACTTGCAGGATGTTTCAGAGCAGCTATGTAATGAATTGGGATTTAATCCAACGACTGAGGATATTAGAATTTTCCTGTCATTAAAGGAGAGGAATTTGGATTACCATCCCTCTAATTTGCATTGAATTCTATTAATGAAATCATCAAAATTGGAATGTTTATTTCTCCTATAAAAAATTGGACATCCCAAGTATTTGAGGGGAATGGATTTTTTGGAGAATTTTGTGATACCTTCAATAGCTTTATCATGCTTCTCTGAATAGAACGATGAAAAGTAAAAGTACTTTTTGAGTAGTTTATAACAAGGCCTGAGGCTTTTTCAAATCTCTTCAAATATTTCATCAGGTTTCTTAAGCTTTGAGAACCCTTATTGTATTAAATTATTATATCATCAGCAAAACTCAAATTAGAAATAAGAGAACAATCTATTGGATGAGAGAATGGATTAATCTTTCGTTCCAGAATGTGTTTGTGAAGACCTTGATTCAAATCTTCAGCCACAATAGTAAAAATCCATGGAGAAAGTGGATCTCCTTGTTTGAGTCACACTTTATCGAATAGTCACTGAATCACACTAATGTATGTGAACTAGTTCTAACACATCTTTGTGCCGTGAGGACCCCTTCTTTATTTTACCTTACAAATAGTATTCAAGACTAGAAGTGCATCCAATTATAATGAACTCAATTGTCCGATTTAAACCAATCTCTAAATACCTTTTAAAATAAAATAACCTAAGCGTAAGATCTAAAATCGAGTTTAGTTCTAGAAGGAAGCTTTCTCTTTAATGAATTTGACCATAAAATTATTTATATCAATATTTAGAAAAATTGGGTAGAGAAATATTATAATGTATAAATTATTTTTCGATGTATCGGAGAAGAAAACGATATCCAATTTTGATAACACAATTTTATAAAATCAATAATATATTCATTCAAAACCAATTTAGAAAATCGAAACCAACATTTCTAAAATGAGGTACATCAAATAATTTGCATACATTAATCTTATGTATACACCAATATTCATTAGAATAAGAATACTCCACCTTTAATATCATTGTGTTATTATAATTTCCCGTAACATAGGAACATCGTTATTTAAAGCAATTTTACTGTAACCTGAAACCTTTGCAACGAGTTGCAATCCTGATTTATGGTTCATGGGTATACATACCAGGTTACAATAGATTGGACCATAAATCATGCATTTACTTTTAAGAAATAAACTATTACTTTGTCATTTTCCTTACAAACTGAGGAAACACTGGATATGTTGTTATAAAAGATCTAACTACTTGTAGTGGCAATACCTATTTATCAGTCATTTCACCACTATCGAAGAATATGAGCTTTACTTAACCCCAAACTATTGTTCTTGAGAATTAGACTTATCCTTTTACTTCCATTTTTCAAAATAATTAATGCTCTTCTCAAACAAATAATACCAATCTTTCATTACAGCTGGTGCAGTCACTCGGATTACAAAATGGTGTTAGGTTTCTCCCACCATTTTTAGTCCAAAGAATTCTTAGTAATATTAATGATGGAAATTAATTCAAGTACATGATTCTTACTCTAATGGGGTCTAGATCAAGTTGACACGAGGTATTAATCATATCACATTTTAAAATTTTGATGGGAATTGCGGGTTAAATAATTTATTATCCCTTTAAGTAAGAGCAAAGTCCAATTCCAATTCTAGTCCTTGAAAATTATTCTAGTTAAGATAATAAGACTAAAATAGTGAGAACAGTTGAATTCATTTTTGAAATAATACAAGCATGAAATTGAAAAAATAATTTGCAATTAACACGGGGGAATGAATTCGATTAAATTTTAATGTGGCATCACTCAACTGCCAATTTTTAAAATTAATACTTCGAACATCCTAGTTCCCTTATATGTGATATTTCTCGATGAGATCTTAAATTACTACACCTCGAATAGCCAAAATTTTGATGTTTCATTACACCACCCATGTAATTCTGTACCCTTCTATCCAACATAATGAGTAGTCGACGATTTTTTGCCCCACTACTAATGACAGTTACTCCGATGAGAAGGATGAAAAAAAGTTGTGTTTAAGTTTATACTATCAGTTTATTTAATGAAATCAAACACACTCATGTAAAAGTTCCTCGATGGGACGACCGAACTCACTTACATTCAATTTCAATAAACTATCACTTATGAATTTTAAATTTTTTATTATACCATGATTAAAACTATTCGATGGGAAGGATGAAAAAAAGTTGTGTTTAAGTTTATACTACCGGTTTATTTACTGAAATCAAACACACTCGTGTAAAACTTCCTCGATGGGAGGACCGAACTCGCTTACATTCAATTTCAACAAACTATCACTTATGAATTTTAAATTTTTTATTATACCATGATTAAAACTATTCGATGGGCGTCCAGATCAAGCTGACATGACAAATCAATCGCATCACAATTTTAAATGTTAATGGAGACCATGAGGTTTATGTTGAAACTCCTCTCCCACTTAGTATTTTAAAACTTGTTAATTTTGACAAACTATTCATTTAATTCTAAAAGTCCAAATTTAAATCCTTGCTAATTTTCAATTTACTTATATAAATTAAATTACTCTAACATGATTTATTGGGAAAAAACCTCCTAGGATTGACAATTAAATGAGGAAGATTAATCCATATTGATCTTTGATTAATCATGCATTAAAAAGAAATTAAGAACTAGGTTTAAAAATCAAACCTAGTTTTTCAAGAATATAATACCTTTGTGAATCATGTTATTATTTCGTATGATGAGACAAAAGGTTTAAGATGATGAAATACTTTCTTCCCCTTAAGGTCTCTAAAAACCCTTAATTAACCTTCAGTAAAATCAAGTCTTCAAGTGTATGATCCTCCCCAGATCTAGGTAGGTGTGTGAGCACCTTTGGAGATGAAGACCCTTCCATATGAGTGAGATATGGTGGTTTATCTCTAGGACTCTTTCCAAAAACTTGATTTTTTTTTTCTCTCACCCCAATCAAGCCTTAATAATGAGTCATTCACTTTAAAACCCCTAACCACACCTTTATATACAAGTACAAAAGGTGGGCTTGGGCCAAACTGGGTTTCTTGAGAGTTTGGGACTAACTACGTGAGTATCTATAATACATTGTGCTTCCATGACAAATACTTAAATTATCTCCAAATAAATACTCGACAATCCCAATTAAAATTGACCTAATATATTTCCTTTCTTCATTAAACCATTATTAACTCCATTAAATATTTATGATTCTACTCCAATTTAATTATCTCAAAAATCACTCAGATATAGTGAGATCTTATTTGCAAAGTTGATTATGCTACATTATATGATTCAACGCATCAAGTGTTTAATACCCGCCTGGTCAAATCAATTTATTGTTAATCTATTTTGACAAAAATATAATAAATTCATTGATTCTCAGATTGAACTTATTTACTATTCTACTGAGATTATAAAATAATCCACCACCCAGGTTTTACCAGGTAGAAACAAAACATATAAGTCTAGAAAGGGGGAATCACAATCCATGGTATCCGGTGGATGTAGATTACTTTGAATTATGATCTTAGACATACTCACACAACTATCACCCAATGTACGGGGATCATTTTACCTGATATAAAATTAGATCACACCCATAGCGATGCAAGTGATATTTGCGCAAGAATTCGAATCCTTATAACTTAGGATTAAGAATCTATGCACCCATTTTAAATGCTGTGAGAATTCCTGAGTCTAATCAAGATAGTGTGTCCCTATTCAATACATTCTGGGGATGTACCAATCGTAATCATTCCTTGAATTATTGAACAAGTTCTCGAACCATCAAATATAAACTACCAGGTTTGCATCCCAAGCATTTTGAATGGCTGAAAATTCCTTATCTAGGTGCAAGACATTTCAATAGTGCTAGAATCAGAATCCCGATATCCTAGTGATCAACGAGAAAGGCTTATATTTAAACAAAATATAAGCCTTTCTCGTAACCATGATTATTATTTCAAAATGAAATAACAAAACTTTAAAGAAAGACAACTATCATACATGGATGTAAGGGTGTATTTTTTGAAAACACCCATGTTGGTATGTAAGGGTGTATTTTTTAAAATGATGCGATTGGGGCTCTTTATGTTCCACCTCTTCCTTATATGAGCTATTGGCCTCTTTTTATACCTCTTCCAAGTTGTCGAATTCTTCAATAAAATTAGCTAAGGTCTGTGACACCCCGCCTAATTAAATACCGGGCGATCACTCCTTTATTAAATTAAAATCAAGGTTAACAGTTGGTTCATTCTTAGCATCACTGTCGTAAAAATAACTTTTCCAATTTAAACACCCTAATTAATTAAGCTAAGTGTCAAAACCATTTTCGACATTACTTTCCAAATTTTATTTAATAAACCAACATTGAAAACTTTGCATAATTCACAATTTAATAGTCACACCACAATTATCCTGGAACATATAATCCAAATAATTTAAACATTCAACAATTAAATCCCAACATTAAAACTTAAAGTAAAACATCCAGACAGTAATGAATCCCAAAGTGACAATACTAGAAATAAATGAATCGCACTGTCCAATAAAATAACTGGATAATGGAAACGGGAGACACATGCCCATCTGAATGAATATTCTAGGAGTGGAATCAAAGAAATGAAGTCGTCTAAGCAAGAGGCCTGCAACTCCCACCTAAGCTGCAGCACGTTCCTTCCAAAGGATCCTATGCAAGACACCCCTGTGGCTGGGCACCTGTAATATATACATATATATATACAAGAGAGAAAGGAAAATAGAAACGGGTCAGAGCCCGATAGTGTAAATGATTTAAAATTTGTTTAGCAAGTATATAAAATGTTTACATGACAATGCAACGACATATTAGTGCGACACTCTCTTGAGAATTTCTCACCTCTCTTCTACTGTGCATGCCTATCGTACTAATCTTCCCAACGGTTTAACTTATCTTATCTTGAGTTTCTCGTAAGATTTAAATGAAACAATTCGACTGTTTAAGAAGTAAATTTCATTTAGTAACAAAGCTCTCATCTTAACCTTAATTACTAATAAAGTTTTCCAGAAATATACCATTATGCTTTTCAAAACAAGCATTTCAAATATGAAGTCATTATTCATTTCTTACTTACCATAAACACAGTATGAAATTCCAAATTTCAGAATTTAATATATATATATAAATACTCGTATAATATATATATATATATATATATATATATATATATTCTAACAGCACCCCATATAAAAATTATGGTGCGGGCATACTCTGCTATCCAATCCCCGTCTCACTCTTACTAAGGGAAATACAAGTTCGGAATCACTCTCGAACTGTATTAACACATACACAAACAATAATGAGGCGAAGCATAGATTCCAAGTCCCTAAGAGGATAGCACATACCCTCACGTCTCTTAGGACCGTCTGACCAACGATCAGATAGCCTGTACCAAGGATATCTATCTTCTAGGGTACGAGTCAATATCCCCCATAAAGGCACATCGGGATAATACTGTCCTAGCGCGGTAACCTCAAGTATAGCAAGTAGCGCGGGCATGATTTTCACACGTATATAGTATATGCATAAACACAGACATATAAATAGACTACTTTTACCATATCAAATTTAGGTTCATCTCATACCCCATAATTATAACATTTATCCTTATTTCTAAATCTTTAGTTATCACGTATAACGGTACGTCTCTTACTTTAATTGAGGGATTAATCCAACTTACTACGTAACACTCATGGACCCTATCCTCCCAAGTATAGAATTCAGTAGGTACTCATCTATTTTTCCAACGTAACTATCTTACGCATCTCTCCCTTTAATGCATAATTTCATCGTCCCTTATATGTAAATATCCCAAAAATGTACATCTCGTCTTACATTAAAGGTCTCATAATTATTCATAAGTCCTACTGGTCTTCTTTATCTCCCGAAATATTTTAATACGGATGTCCAAATATTTCTACTCATTTAATTTGAATTTAACTATTTACAAAGGGGAAATATGAGTCTCCCAGAAGGGGTCGATCGATCGAGGGCATGGGCGATGCGTCGATCGATCGACACTCCTGGTCTGATCGATGTATCAAACAGGTATGGCAATTTCTGCAGATTAACAGTTACGGGTTTCATAATTTAACCTCAATAAAATCCAGATTTTTCACACCCCAACTCCCTCAAATTTGTACTACAAATAGTATAAACCCATATTATGCATCTTCAACGTAAAGCATGAAATTTTTCATCAATAACCATAGATTAATAGGCCAAAACTCATATAAATCTCAAGAACCCTAGAATTTCTTTAACATGGTTCTAATCAGTCTTTTTCCAGAAATTTTTGCCCCTAATTCATCATAAATTCGTGGTTAAGACTCTACATGTGAAGGGGTTTCCAGATTATCATTCAAATCATTACTACATGTAATTTTCCTATCTCCAACATGGATTTTCTTCTACCAAACTCATCCTAATCACCCTAGACTAACATGAACGATGCATTAACGAAAATTAACAAGATAAATACTTGCTTGGGAATTTCAAAGTTTTGATTTGATGACGAATTTGGTGTGGTTGCATTCCCCGTCGCGCGATCTACGCGTTGGTGGTGGTGGCGGTGCAACCGGATGAATTTTTGGTCTAGAATTGCTCTGAAAGCTCTCTCCTTCCCTCTCCTATGGCCGTCACTTGTATTTGGTTGTGTTAACCCTAGAACGAAACCTTATACATCTGATATAACCCTTGAAATTTCATGGGTTTAATTACCCAAAATTACAAAAATGTCCAAAATTCCCTCCCGGGGTATTAATTAAGCCTAAAATCGCCTAGAGACCCAAACTAAACCCCCGGGTACACTTTTTTGACTATCTCGACCCTTCCGAACACTTTGGCGCACTCGAAATGACCATACGAGCAACTTATAATTTATTCACTTTTATTAATTAATATTTAGTCCCAACGCGACACCGGCGCATCCCGACTCAAATTTCCAAAATTGTCATTTGATTCACTCTTGACATTTAATAGAACCAATATTATATTACTTTACTAATTAGTAATATTCAACAACAAGTTTCCCATAATTACTAACTCACATCACGTTAATAATTATAAAGTGATTAATTTCCGTATTTATATTAAATTAATAACTCACATTAAATTTAATAAATCCCCAAATTAATATAGCATAAAAATACGGGGTATTACATACTTCCCCCCTAATAACGGAATTTTGTCCCGAAATTCAAAAAATAAGGCATACCTGGTAAGAATAAATTTGGATATCTCTCACGCACATCTGCCTCGCGCTCCCAAGTGGATTCCTCCACATTATAATGCTCCCACTGGACCCATACAAGTTGAACTACCTTAGACCTCAATCTCCTCTCGCTATGGTCTAGGATAGCCACCGGTCTCTCCTCATAAGAGCTGTCATACTGTAAGTCTATCTCATCTATCGCAATGTGGGTATGGGCCATATCATCCCAAAGATATCGTCTCAACGAGGAG
Source organism: Sambucus nigra (assembly GCA_949130495.1). Lineage (NCBI taxonomy): Eukaryota > Viridiplantae > Streptophyta > Magnoliopsida > Dipsacales > Adoxaceae > Sambucus > Sambucus nigra. Next base: position 408,073,685 of record OX422218.1, on the reverse strand, counting down.
ATGTGGAATACATCGTGAATGCGATGTAAATGCTCTGGCAGTCCCAATCTGTATGCTACCGTCCCAATCCTCTCGATAATGGGAAATGGTCCCACGTACCTCGGGGCTAATTTCCCTTTCTTCCCGGACCTCATCACTCCTTTCATAGGAGATACACGTAGTAACACTTGGTCCCCCACATTAAACTCTCGAAAGAACCGTTTCGCATCGGTGTAGTTTTTCTGCCTATCCTGGGCTACTCGAATACGACTCTTGATCATCTCAATCCTCGCGAAGGTTTCTTGAATTACCTATGGTCCTAGCAACTTGTTATCCCCCACCTCGATCCAATAAGTTGGGGAACGACAAGGCCGGCCATACAAAGCCTCGAATGGAGCCATGCCAATCGTGAACTGATAAGAGTTATTATAAGAAAACTCTACTAGTGGAAGATGTGGCTCCCAACCTCCTCCAAAATCAAGAACACACATGCGCAATATATCCTCAAACATCTGATTAGTACGCTCTATCTTTCCATCTATCTGTGGGTGATAAGTTGAACTCAGCCTCAACTCAGTACCCATAGCCTCCTGAAAGATCTCCCAGAAACGCGACACGAAAATCTTATCTCTATCTGATACAATATTCAGGGGCACCCCATGTAATCTGACAATCTCAACAATGAACAACTGAGCATACTGACCCGTGGTATAGTCTGTCCACACCGGCAGAAAATGAGCCACCTTGGTCAAACGGTCTACAATCACCCAAATAGAGTCGTGGCCCCGCTGTGATGTAGGAAACCCTGTAATAAAATCCATGGAAATACTCTCCCACTTCCACGCGGGTATTTCCAATGGCTGAAGAAACCCTGACGGTTTCGGATGGTCTACCTTTACCAACTGGCAGGTAGAACACTTGGACACTAACTCAGTAATGTCATTTTTCATCCCACTCCACCAGTATTGCCGCCTCATATCCTGGTACATCCTATCTCCTCCAGGATGTACCGTAAATCAGGATCCGTGAGACTGGGTCATCACTGCATGACATAATTCTGATCCTTCTGGGACTACTAATCTCCCATTAAACCTCAAACCCCCATTAGAACTAACAGAATTGGACTCAGCACCCTCAGCTAAAATTCGTACAATCTGCTCCTGGAAAAATGGGTCTACAGTCTGTGCCTGTATCACCCTTGTAACAATCTCGGGTGTCACTGTCATAACAGATATGAAGGAACGGGCTACTGCGTCCTAGTGGCCCAACTCCTTCCACTTTGGTTTTCAGACATCCGCTACATCGTCTGTCGGTCTACGGCTCAACGCATCAGCAACTACGTTGGCCTTCCCTGGATGGTATTGTATGTCGAACTGATAGTCCTTCACAAACTCTAACCATCTGCGCTGATGCATATTCAGCTCTCGATGAGTGAATAGGTACTGTAGTGACTTGTGGTCTGTGAACAAGCGGAATTTCTACGCCAATAAATAGTGCCTCCATATCCTCAATGCAAAGACGACCGCTGCTAACTCCAGGTCGTGGGTGGGGTAATTCTTCTCATGAGGCTTAAGCTTGCGGGAGGCAAAAGCTATAGCCTTCTCCTCCTGCTGAAGTACTCCCCCAAGTCCCCGTAAGGAGGCATCGGTGTAAACTAGGTACTCCACACCGGGCTTCAGTAAAGCAAGGACTAGTGCTGAAGTAAGCTTGTCTTTCAGCTCGTCAAAAGCCAATTGGAAATCATCATCCCAAACATATGGAACCCCTTTGCAAGTCAGGTTCGTCAATGGACCCGCTATTTTGGAGAATCCTCGAATGAATCTCCTGTATTATCCGGCTAACCCCAAGAAACTATGCACTTCTGTCGGTGTCGTGGGCTGTCCCCACTCCCTCACCGCTGACACTTTACTCGGGTCAATTGTTATCCCCTGCTAAGAATCAACATGCCCCAAGGTATGTACTTCTCGCAACCAGAACCCGCACTTCTCGTACTTAGCATTCAAATGATGCTCTCATAGAGTCTGAAGAACCTGCCTCAAGTGCTCGACATGCTCCTCCTCGGAGTGTGAATATATCAAAATGTCATATATTAAGACGATGACAAACTGATCCAAGAACTCTCTGAAAAATCGGTTCATTAAGTCCATGAACATGGTTGGAGCATTTTTGAGGCCAAATGGCATGAATCTAAACTCATAGGACCCATATCTCGTCAAGAAAGCAGTCTTTGAAACATCCTGCTCCCTAATACGTAGCTGATGGTACCCCAACCTCAGATCTATCTTCGAAAAGAAAGTTGCTCCCCTCAACTGGTCGAACATATCATCGATTCGAGGCAATGGATACTTATTCCGTATAGTGACCTTGTTCAACTCCCGGTAGTCCACACATAGCCTCAATGAACCATCTCTCTTCTTCATAAACAAGACTGGAGCGCCCCAAGGTGAGGTACTCCTGCGAATGAAGCCCTGACCTAACAGCTGCTCTATCTGATCTCGTAACTCTCGCATCTCCGTCGGAGCCATACGGTATGGAGCGCGTGCTATAGGTTTAGGTACCGGTAATAAATCTTTGACAAAGTCTATCTCTCGACTGGGGGGTAGGCCTGGTATCTCCGGAAATACATCGAAAAACTCACGAACAACTGGGATAAAGTATAAGGGAATCACAACCTCCTTAGAGGTATCCTCCTCTATATAATACAAATGAGCTGTCGATCCTCCCTCTGGGCGAGGCATCGCCACTACAAACATCTCTTGCCCCGGAATGGAAAAAATAATACTCCCACCAAAACAATCTATCATGGCCCTGTAAGCGACGAGCCAATCCATACCGATAATAACATCATGCTCATGCATATCTAAGACTAACATGTCTGCAGGTAATACCAAGCTACCAATCTCTACCCCCACACCCCGGCATATAAAGAAAATAAGCGAACCATTTCCCAGTGGTGAGTCTACACACGTTACAGTGCTCTCTGCTTTGGCTAATAACCCTAAGGCCTTCGCAAAATGAGTAGCTATAAAACAATGCATCGCCCCAGTATCAAATAAAACTCGACCTATAGTACCATGGATAGGAAACATACACTCAATCGCGGGTGGTGCCTGCGGAGCTGCTACCTGGTGGACGTTATAGACACGTCCATACTGTAACTGCCCCTGCTGCACTGGAGTTGCTGGAATGGCTGGTAGGGCCGATACTTGAGCTAGTACTGGGAGGATGACTGGAAAAAGTGGTCCATGTGGCTCATTACGGGCACCCTGCTACTGTGAGGCCCTATCACCCTCTGGGCAATCCTGGCGCTTATGACCATGCTTGTCGCACACAAAACATCAGCCTCTGAAGTTACTTCCCCTCTGACCCTACGGTTTTCGGTGTTGGCCTTGTTGGCCCTGCTGACTTGGGGCTTTATTCCTCTCTGGGCAATCCTGACACCTACGGCCCTTCCTGCCACATCGAAAACACCTCCCTCGAAACTGTCTCACTTCACTACGTTATTGTCTAGTCTCGCTTTCTTCTTGGTTTAGCTGACCTTGATAAGAAATTTGCAGAAAAACGATGTCAGGTTGAGGATAATCCCTCCACTTGTGATCCGGTTGTACACATTTATTGCAGAGTTTCGAAATTCCTTGTTGGTCGGGTTGTAGTTTCTCCCCAGTCTGATTCGGACAAGATTGACGTTTATGACCGTTCCTTCCACGTTTGAAACACCGCTTTGTGACTTTAGTTTGACCCCAACCTTGTTGGCCCTCACACTTTTGGCCCTTTGCATAAATTTTATTATCTCCGGAACTGTCTCGTTCTTGAGTGGTTTGTTGCCGAAATTTCGGTTCCTTCGCACAATTGTCAACTTTAGTCATATGAATTTGATCAACCCCTCTAGGTCTTTTGCCTCCTCTATGCTGCATACTGCGTTCGTGGTACTGTAAGACTGCAGTGGTAACCGTTTGTGCCACAATGCCCGCCAATTCGGCGATTGGTGCCCTTTTTGGAGACACCTGAGGTGCGAGTTGCCCTTGTTCATTAACTTCCCCAATGGCCTTAGCTTGCTCGTCCTGACATGCCATCTGAAAATAAACATTTTAACCTGAATAAGTTCAACATTCATATCGACAAATCGCAGAAGCACGAATTTCCAACGCGTAAAGATGAATTCAACATCCCTAATGTTAGGGTTCTAAATAAAAGACACTAAGCTGGAAATGAGATAAGCCGTACAGATCCTAAGGACATTAGAACCTGATGCTCTGATACCACCTCTGACACCCTGCCTAATTAAATACCGGGCGATCACTCCTTTATTAAATTAAAATCAAGGTGAACAGTTGGTTCATTCTTAGCATCACTGTCGTAAAAATAACTTTTCCAATTTAAACACCCTAATTAATTAAGCTAAGTGTCAAAACCATTTTAGACATTACTTTCCAAATTTTATTTAATAAACCAACATTTAAAAATTTGCATAATTCACAATTTAATAGTCACACCACAATTATCCTGGAACATATAATCCAAATAATTTAAACATTCAACAATTAAATCCCAACATTAAAACTTAAAGTAAAACATCCAGACAGTAATGAATCCCAAAGTGACAATACTAGAAATAAATGAATCACAATGTCCAATAGAACAACTGGATAATGGAAACGGGAGACACATGCCCATCTGAATGAATATGCTAGGAGTGGAATCAAATAAATGAAGTCGTCTAAGCAAGAGGCCTGCAATTCCCACCTAAGCTGCAGCACGTTCCTTCCAAAGGATCCTATGCAAGACGCCCCTGTGGTTGGGCACCTGTAATATATACATATATATATATACAAGAGAGAAAGAAAAATAGAAACGGGTCAGAGCCCGATAGTGTAAATGATTTAAAATTTGTTTAGCAAGTATTTAAAATGTTTACAGGCCAATGTAACGACATATTAGTGTGGCACTCTCTTGAGAATTTCTCACCTCTCTTCTAATGTGCACGCCTATCGTACTAACCTTCCCAATGGTTTAACTTATCTTATCTTGAGTTTCTCGTAAGATTTAAACGAAACAATTCGACTGTTTAAGAAGTATATTTCATTTAGTAACAAAGCTCTCATCTTAACCTTATTTATTAATAAAGTTTTCCAGAAATATACCATTATGCTTTTCAAAACAAGCATTTCCAATATGAAGTCATTATTCATTTCTTACTTACCATAAACACAGTATGAAATTCCAACTTTCAGAATTTAATATATATATTAAATACTTGTATAATATATATATATATTCTAACAGCTCCACACATAAAAATTATGGTGCGGTCATACTCAGTTATCCATTCCCCGTCTCACTCGTACTAAGGGAAATACAAGTTCGGAATCACTCTCGAACTGTATTAACACATACGCAAACAATAATGAGGCGAAGCATAGATTCCAAGACTCTAAGAGGATAGCACATACCCTCACGTCTCTTAGGACCGTCTGACCATCGATCAGATAGCCTGTACCAAGGATATCTATCTTCTAGGGTAAGAGTCAATATCCCCCATAAAGGCACATCGAGATAAGACTGTCCTAGCGCGGTAACCTCAAGGATAGCAAGTAGCGCAGGCATGATTTTCACACGTATATAGTATATGCATAAACACAGACATATAAATATACTACTTTTACCATATCAAATATAGGTTCATCTCATACCCCATAATTATAACATTTATCCTTATTTCTAAATCTTTAGTTATCACGTATAATGGTACGTCTCTTACTTTAATTGAGGGATTAATCCAACTTACTACGTAACACTCATGGACCCTATCCTCCCAAGTATAGAATTCAGTAGGTACTCATCTATTTTTCCAACGTAACTATCTTACGCATCTCTCCCTTTAATGCATAATTTCATCGTCCCTTATATGTAAATATCCCAAAAATGTACATCTCGTCTTACATTAAAGGTCTCATAATTATTCATAAGTCCTACTGGTCTTCTTTATCTCCCGAAATATTTTAATACGGATGTCCAAATATTTCTACTCATTTAATTTGAATTTAACTATTTACAAAGGGGAAATATGAGTCTCCCAGAAGGGGTCGATCGATCGAGGGCATGGGCGATGTTCGATTGATGCGTCGATCGATCAAACAGGTATGGCGATTTCTGCAGATTAACAGTTACGGGTTTCATAATTTAACCTCAATCAAATCCAGATTTTTCACACCCAAACTCCCTAAAATTTGTACTACAAATAGTATAAACCCATATTATACATCTTCAACATAAATCATGAAATTTTTCATCAATAACCATAGATTAATAGGCCAAAACTCATATAAATCTCAAGAACCCTAGAATTTCTTTAACATGGTTCTAATCAGTCTTTTTCCAGAAATTTCTACTCCTAATTCATCATAAATTCTTGGTTAATCCTCTACATGTGAAGGGGTTTCCAGATTATCATTCAAATCATTACTACATGTAATTTTCCTATCTCCAACATGGATTTTCTTCTACCAAACTCATCCTAATCACCCTAGACTAACACGAACAATGCATTAACGAAAATAATCAAGACAAATACTTGCCTGGGAATTTCAAAGTTCTGATTTGATGACGAATTTGGTGTGGTTGCGTTCCCCGTCGCGCGATCTACGCGTTGGTGGTGGTGGCGGTGCAACCGGATGAATTTTTGGTCTAGAATTGCTTTGAAAGCTCTCTCCTTCCCTCTCCTATGGCCGTCACTTGTCTTTGGTTGTGTTAACCCTAGAAGGAAACCTTAGACATATGATATAACCCTTGAAATTTCGTGGGTTTAATTACCCAAAATTACAAAATGTCCAAAATGCCCTCCCGGGGTATTAATCAAGCCTAAAAACGCCCCGAGACCCAAACTAAACCCCTGGGTACACTTTTCTGACTATCTCGACCCTTCCGGACACTTTGGCGCACTCAAAACGACTATACGAGCAACTTATAATTTATTCACTTTTATTAATCAATATTTAGTCCCGACGCGACACGGGCGCGTCCCGACTCAAATTTTCAAAATTGTCATTTGATTCACTCTTGACATTTAATAGAACCAATATTATATTACTTTACTCATTAGTAATATTCAACAACCAGTTTCCCATAATTACTAACTCACATCACGTTAATAATTATAAAGTGATTAATTTCCGGATTTATATTAAATTAATAACTCACATTAAATTTAATAAATCCCCAAATTAATATAACATAAAAATACGGGGTATTACAAGGTCTTTACCCTGATAGCACTCTATGGATGGTACTTGATGTTAAATTCCCCCACGTCTACAATCCATTTGACGATATTTCCTAAGGTGTCAGACTTTTGTAGGATCTGTCAGAGGGGTTGATCCGTCATGACAACTATGGTATGTGACTGAAAGTAAGGCCTAAGATGTATAGATGAGGTAATCAAGAAGAAGGATAACTTTTTTGTCATCAAATACTTTTTCATCCCCTTATAGGGATCGACTCACTTAGTATGTGGGGTATTAAAACCCATATCCTCCCCTTATCAAAGCTAAGTTGACTCCAGTTGAAGAAGAAATATGGTATATGTACAAGTCCTCTTTAATGATTATTCAAGATAAGATATGAGGAGACCCTAGATATTTTTCTAAGAACTAAAAGGCTTTATGCACCTCCAGAGTCCACTAAAAATCTTTCTTCGGTATCTTAAAGGAAGGAAATCACTTGTTTATGGCTTTGGAAACGAAACTATTGAGAGAATAAACACTTTTAGCCAAGATTTGAACTTTTTTTGACTATTTTGGGTGGTTCCACGTGTATCAGAGCTTGGGTTTTCTCTATTTTAGCCTATTTTACATTCAGTGACCATAGAGTCCAAGAAATTTATTCTTCCTAACCCAAAGACACACTTATTCAGTTATAGGCTCGTTGGAATTCTGATAAGGATGGGAAATGTCTACCTAAGGTTCTGGACATAATCTAGAGCCTAAAGATTAATGACTATCAAATCATAGACATAGATCTCGATGGACTTGTCGACTAGGTCCTTAAATATGAAGTTCACACCCTTATAATAGATGGTGCCCGGATTTTCAGATAAAAAGATTTGACTTTATAAAAAAAAAACCTATATTAGTATGAATGAGGTAGTTTCCTCATTTGTGGGGGCCATTCGGATTTTTTTCTAACTAAAATAGGCATCCATAAAAGAGAGGATAAGAATATGTGATATCGATTATTTATTTAATTCACAAATTTTTAATTTAAAACTTATTTAATAAGAGTAAATCTTCAATTCAAATTTTATTAAATCCTAATCATGCATCTATGTGGATAAATTGAGTTACAATCACAAATAATCACAAATCGAGGGACAAATAAATTTTAGGAAAAATTCTCTTTTAAGGAAAAACCTTTAATTTCACAATCTATTGTAAATCGCAACTTACAATTACATAGAAAAATCTGCAATGAATCTCCCACAGAAAATCCACATAGACCGCAGCATGGCACCAATGGTGAATACCCTAGAGTATTCCTAATGACCGCAGTCGTTAACATATAGTCCCCACAAGAACTATCAATCTAGTAGTAGAGATCTTCTCTACAAGAAAATTTTCAACAAGAAGTGTTTTTTGGTTCCAAATTGATTCATAAACATATACGGGATCTTTTGGTGAATCAAAAAAATAAGGTTTTATGCCCTAAAAGTGAAGACTAAAATTTTGTAGATTTGCAGTTTTCGTTTGGGAAAATTATGGATGAAAAAGTCTTCCAAAATAGGTATTTATAGCAAAACAAAATATTTGAGGCGGCGGAGGTCGTTCGAACAACTTCTCAATGTCGTTTGAATGACATTAGATGTCGTTAGTAATGACCAAAGAAACAACCTTAAAAAACAAAAATAGTACGTGGTTGTTTGAAGCAATAAAGGAATGACCAATCTCGTGTCCTATAAAACAATATGTGATGTCGTTATGAGAGGTCATTTGAACGATAGGAGAAAAAAATAAATATTTTAAAAAGCTCGCCTATAAGTGTTCCAAAAATTATTTTTACTTAGAAAAATGCCTCATTTTAATTATAAAAAATGGTATAAAAAAATATCCCAATACTATCGTAAACCAAATTCAAAACTTAAACACAATTGTTACAAAAATTCATCTCGTAGATGTCCGTTGTTGAAGAAACTTGCTATTCGGATCTGTCGACTTGAACAAATGATCGTGAGATTCTCTTGAAGGATGTAGCGGTATACGACATACTAAATGTAGAAGAAGGACTATGGAAATTATGTCCTTACAAATCTCCCCCTACGTCTATGCCCATAAAAAATAAAAACAATCCGAATTATCGATCAAATGCCTATACAAACCTAATACCCTCCCATAAACCTAAAAGTGGAAAGATAATATAAATGCAAGTCTTCCAAAAATCTTCAAAATTAAATCTCTTTGCTTTCCTTGCGCTTCTTTTGTGTGCTTTTTCAATGATCATCAAAGTCCAACACAAAATAAACAAAAGAAATACCTTCGTGATGTTTTAAGTTTTAAATGAGATAAGCATAAATTAAATCAAGTAAATCTTAAATCTCCCCCATAATTCATAATTCGTTCTCCCCCTTTTTATTTGTCCGAAATAGACAAGCAAAAGAAAAAACAAAATAAATAGGAAGTGACACGACAAGAATTGCAAATATATGACAATTACGCTAATTCATGGATATACTCAAAAGGCTTTCAAAATCTCTTTTTGATTTTTCAAAATTTTTCAAGAAAAGATAATTTACAAAAATAACACACACAATGAATTTACACTATGATAAACAAATCATGGAAATGGAATTAATGGGTGTGAACATATTCGATAGGAAAATTGACTCAAATATTCATAACAAATGTGCATGATGAATATCGATATTCCTAACAAATGAACTCAAACTCATCCTTAGGTGTAAAAATTGTTGAATTCAAATGACATCAACTCAATATAAAAATCTAAATATCAAAGTCTAAAATGATTTCCACACAAGTAAAATCTAAAACTATGTAATTCGATTTCAAGACTTTGTTAGGATGTGCAAAGCCGTTGATTTATTTCTAACCAAACTCCCTCATGTATAATAATAATAATATTTTTTTATTCAATCCGTTTTCTTTTGAATGATCATATCAAACCAAACTAATTTGGCATTGGCTACTTTTTACAATGCCATACTTATTTGGCTCTTTTCAAATGGTGGCTTTCACGCAAAGGCTATTTTCTCCTTTCGTAGGCCTTTTTCTTATGTACTCATCATATTTTCATATTAAATAAATTCCTCTCGGGTAACGGTTCTTACATGCACTACTTTCATTGTAAAGTTTTATCACATATGGTTCGTCTTAAAGACAAGATTGAGATGAAAACACTTCGACCAACATGTGATAGATAAGCACAACAATCAAGTAAATTCGTACAAGTGTGCATTAAAGGAAATCATAATTCAAACATGTAGAAAGTAATCTCAAATCTCATCTTAATGACTCCAAACATTATAAAGTACATGGTTGAAATGATGTATCATCTCAAAACACTATCAAATAGTCACACGGATATGGAAAGTTGTTGTGACTTGGTCATCCTAAATGTCCATCCATAAAATGGTGTAAAAAATATATACAAAACTCTTTTTATCTTTTTCAAAAATTTATCAAAATATAATATGTTTGTCGTTTTCAATTTTTTTCGCAAAAAATAGAAAATAATTTTGTATTTTTTCAAAAAAATTTGAGAACAAAAATCTTTTGGGGGTTTTCAAAAAATATATAAAAGTAGAAAAAAAAGTATAAAAGTGGTACACACTAGCAATAGTCATAAAATATCATCATGAAAATCATCCTATGCGAGCAAACAAGTCTAAACCACAACCATTAGGTATGTAGGTGTTTTTCAAAGGTGGTGACATCCTATGAAAAACATCCATCAAACCATGTGAAGTTTTGACTAAATACTCAACTTGCTCTCTAAAATGATCAAAATCTTTCATGTGATGTGCAATAGCATATGAAGTATCATGTGTGGGTGTGCATGTGGGAACACGTGTAGTAGTATAACGAGGTAAAAACCTATGAGACACACAACCCAACTTAAATCAAAATTCCCTAAGGTGTCCTATCTTCTTACAATTGGAATAAATAAAAACGGGTCTAGGAACAACACTCTCAAAACATTTAGGGCGTACTCTCCTATGAAGAAACGAACGCCTAGGTGGGTTAGGTCTAGAGCCATATGGATCTATCACAAAAATGGGAGCCGACTTGGGTGTAATATGGGAAGTATACTCACCGTCATATCCTATTCCTAATCTCTCAACATTACCCAAAGAGTGATCGAGGAGCATCTCTCGAACCTTCTTAGATGTATCCTCTACAGTAAACTTGACCTACCAAGCATGTTCAAGAACTCTCTCAAGTTGGGACACACGGGATTCAAGTTCACTCTTTTCTCCTCTTAAGGCGATGAACTGCTCACTTAAAGAAACCCACACCTTCTCGAGTGGACTCACTGACACCTCACATCCACTCAAAACTTCTATCTCTCTCTTTAAATGTAACACATTAAGATCTAACTCTTTATTCAACTTCTTCATCTTTTAGGTCACGGCATATAAATCTTTAAACGCATTTTGGAGATCTCTTTCACCCTCACTTTCATTTTCACTCTGTCACTCACTAGAAACACTCAAATAATCATCAGGGCACTCATGCACACACGTGTCCTCATCATCGTGGGACAAACTAGGTGTGCTCACGTGACCTTCCATAAAGGCGACACACATACCATGTGATGATTCAGCCCCGAAATCATTGACCTCCTCATCAATATCCCTAAGCGTGGCTGGCGTAGAAACTTTCTTGCCCTTTCTCTTTAGCATAGTGGGACATTTAAACGCTTTGTGCCCTTTTCCCTCGCACTCAATACATCTCGCCTCTTCTTCTTTCTCACTGCTCTTTTTGGCCTCTTCTTTCTTTTTATTTTTCTCAAACATTTTTTTATTGGAATAATTTTATTTGGAAAATTTGAGTAACTTTTTAAAAAATTTAGCAAACATGGCCACATCATTAAAATCAAACTCTCCCTCAAACTCCAACTCATAAACTCTCTTTTTCTTCTTCTTCTTAGAAACGTCCTCACCTTTTCTAAATTGTACCCTAAGTGCAATCCCAAAATTGTTAGGCTTAATATTTTGGGGGAACATGTCGATCTCAAAAGTTTGAAGGTTTCCTATAAGTTCTTCTAACCTAAGTGTATTTAATATTCCCAAAGAATTTAAAATAGGGACTTTAGGAATAAAACGGGATGGGAGTGACCTCAAAATATTTTTAACAACTCTCGTCTCCTTAATTTTCTCACCCAAATTAAAACTTGTGTTGACTAGGTCAGACAACTTAGCATAAAACTCTTCAAAACACTCGGACTCTGATATGGTGATAGTCTCAAACTGGGTGGTCTATTTTTGTAGTTCAGACGCCTTAAGCGCATTGTTACCCTCATGTGTCAATTGTAGGATAATACATGCCTCTTTAGATGTGGTGCATGTCATAATACGACGAACTCGTCAGGGTTGATGGCTCCAGAAATAGCGCTTAGGCCATGGGAGTTATAGGTACTCCAATTAAAATCATCACCAGTCTAGTCAGACACAGGTTTGGGATTGGTGGCATTTTCAACAGTGACACTAGAAGGAGTCCACCCTCTTTCACAAAAAATTTAGACACATTCATCAATATCCTTTAAACCAGATTTCATGCGGGCTTTTCAATAGGCATAATTTGTGCCATCAAAGACGGACGGCCGATTATATAAGTTCTCCATCGAAAAAAATGAAAAAAATTCAAAATCATTTTTTTTTTCAAAAAAAAATCGATATCACAAAAATTTTGCGAATAAATAATCACTCGATAATTTAAAGTAACTCGCTCTGATACCAATTTGAGAATGGGTGATATTAATTATTTATTTAATTTGTAAATTTTTAATTTAAAACTTATTTAATTAGAGTCGGTCTTCAATTCAAATTTTATTAAATCCTAATCATGCATATATGTGGATAAAAACATCCAATCACAAATAATCACAAATCGAGGGACAAGTAAATTTCAAGAAAAAAACCCTTTCGGGTGAAACCATTTATTTCACTATCTAACGAAAATCGCAACTTACAATTACATAGCAAAATCTGTAATGAGTCTCCCATACAAAATCCACATAGACTGCAGCCTAACACCAATAGTGAATAGCCTCAAGTATCCCATATGATCGCAGTCATCAGTAAATAGCCCTCGCAAGAATTATTAATTCAGCAGTAGTGATTTTCTCTACAAGAAAAACTTTAACAATAAGTGTTTTTGTGTTCCAAATTGATTCACAAACATATTGGGATCTTTTGGTGAATAAAAAAACAAGGTTTTGTGCCCTAAAAGTGAAGACTAAAATTTTATATATTTGTAGTTTTCTTTTAGCAAAACTCTTGATGAAAAAGTCTTCCAAAAACTTTTGCGGAGGTCGTTCGAACGACGTCTCAACAGTTAAGAGGAAAATCATAGTGTTGAAACTTCATTAGAAAATGAGGATAGCATCTTTTGGATCATGCACTCTATGGTGTTTGGATTTTTCATTTGATATTGGTTGGGAAAAATCCCCAACCTATATTGTTTAAGAGTAAAGTATACTTGATGTGCTCCATAAAATAAATTGTCTAAATTCCTTGATCAAAACATGTTTGAGTCTTGTCCAAGAGGTTATTGAAAATATTCCTCAACAAATCGGATTCACTCAATATCGAACCTTAAGTACACCACTTAGGAAAGGTATAAGACCTAACATACTTAGATTCACCTCGATTAATTTGTTTTTATAATTGAAAAATCTTTTTAATCAGCCTGGGTTGTTTAATTCTTTCAAATACACATGCAAATGTACTTTTCATATAGAAAAATATATTTTTATAAAGAATTACATCTTTTAATGTATTTCAAGTATGAAAATATACTTAGAGTTTGCAACAAAACATAATTTGAAAAGTTTTCTAAGGCAAACTCGATAAATTTTCTAGGCACTCTCGCGACCTATCTTGCCGCAGTGACGCTCTAATGGCAATATTCCTTGCTACAGTGATAGTGTCTCACTGGTCTTTCATTTCCTGTGAAAAATTTATAGACTTTGGCATGACCTGGATCACTTTAGGTTAGTTCCAATGGGGATTCTCCTCGCTGCAGTGACACTCTGAAAAAAACAGATCCGACAGTGTCGTGGGTCACTTTTGCACAAGATCTTCCAGAAAGATGTTCTTGGAAAATAGTTCAAATACACTTTTTGGGTGACTAAGACCCTGATGTGACTATTTGATACCATACGAGTGTAAAATCTTCAATTTTATTCTTTAACCCATTTCAAAATCAAAAGGTATAAGTTTTACTCTTCCAAAAAAGAGTGAGAGCTTTAACAAAATATTTTTGATGATCATTTTATATATTTAAGAGCAAATTTTTTAAATTCTCCTCTTTGAGTTATTTTCAAGGCATTGTTTGTAATAGAGGTATATTTACTCACCCTTTGTTCAAAAATATATTTTCATTAGTGAGTAAATATACTTTTGTGGATTGGAAAAAACTCGTTTTGAGATTTAAAGCACCACACCTTTCCAAACACCCCAACACACATATTATTTATGATTCCCTCAAAACCCAAGGTGTAGCATTTTGATTAATTGAAGGTTCCATCTACGAACAAAAGTTTCTTCAACTTCAAAGAAAAAAGTTTTCACAAAATATTTGAGTCATTTGTTGTGGACCGAAACTTATCACGTTTGTCCAGCATTCTCCAACTGTTGGTGCTCTCTACAAAAAATATAGTGGGAAAGAGTGTCTAGTCGGTCAATGCATAGTGTTGTTGTAAGTCTCTTTCTTTTAGTGGTAAAACTCTACCATAGTGCATTTTTTGTTCTTATGAGCCTAAGGTTTTTCCAGATAGTGGGGTTTTCCCTAATTAATCTAGTCTTATTCTTATTTTAGGCTTTTGGCATTATTCAACATCATTGCTTTATATAAGAAGATGAAACTTGAGATTATAAAATCTAATAAATATTGTCACATACACTTGATTTTTGGATTGCTAAATCCTTTTAAAATAATAAATTAACAAACCTTTTTTCTTAAATTAGGGGAATCATTTTTTTTTGGGTAGCTACAGTTGAGAGGCACAATCTCGTCTTGCATATTCTTGATTTCATTGCCCTAGGGTCTTCCTACCCAGTAACATACATGGGATTAATCTCTAAGAAGGGATAATCGATCCCTAATGGGAATGCGGGTCACTGAACTTTGTGGAACATGTCCACAAATTTTGCATTATTTTCACCTTCTAATCGAGGATCATAGTTTTCCCTAATTCTTTTATGTTCAGATCTGGCCGATTCCTCCACCACAAATGATAGATAAATTCTCTATATAACATCGTTGAGTTAGTCTTGCAGATCATTCTAGCGAGCCTCCATTTCTCTGATGGAGTGAGATAACTTCGAATTGGTAGTCATCCTAACAAGAGACAAATTTGTATATGGTTTTAATTAAGTGGAATAGTCGTTCCCACATACGGTGCCAAAGTGGTGGGTGTTTGAAATCTTTTGAAACCGCAGACCCAACTGGTGCTCCCTATATGACCATAGACCTATTAGTGGGCAGATATGTCAAAATGAGAGACAAAGATATAAAGTGGTTAGGACTTCTATCCATTTGGGTGGTCCTGTTGACGAGAGGAACTCCTTACACCTCCATTGTCAAGGCTTTCACACATATGACCAGGACGAACTGCTCTGAGATGGTGTCAAGCTAAGGGGTAGAGTGACCTCAACTAACTCAAAACATTTTGGTCCAAGTACTTGGAAATGTAATTGTCTTTTTGTATTCCTTTAACTTGTCCTTTTCTCTCATTTTTATTTCTTTTTATATCTTTATTTTTATTTCCCTTATACTTGATGCTATTGAGGGTTAGAATGCGTGGAAGAAGGCTTTATTAAGGTTAATTAGTGGGACCTGGAATAGTTTGATCTTCATTAGTTGGTTTGTGCTCATCCACTAGAGAGGTTTTTTTGGAAGAAGACCTTAGAGCTTAAATAAACTCTCTAGAGTGGATTCGTCTCTTGAATTAGAAGGACATTTCTGATTGTTATGTTTTCCTCTTCAGTACTCTGAATTCACTGGATGAAACTTATAATGCCAATGTCAAGGATCTAATTCAGTACAAGGTGACTATGGAGGCCCGCGAAGATCAATGCTTAATCTCCGAGGTGAAAATGACAATCTCTAGCATAAATTTAAACATATAAACTCATAGAAGAAGTTTGTCTATAACTTCAGTGATTTAATGGATCGTACGATGGACCAAGGCTTAAAGACATAGGGGAGATATCTTAGCTCCATGTTAAGAACTCTATTATCTTGGCAAATGTATTATGTGATAAGGATCTTAATCAATGTTTATCTAAGTTTTGATGCCTATTAGAGGTTACTTATAAGAAATACTTCTCGAGATCTGAGGCATGCAAAGCTAAGGTCCAATCACTCTTCCTTGAGGTTGATGTCTCTGGTCTCTTTATTAAAGATCCAAATTTTACTAAGGAGGACTTTGATAGTGAGAAATGAAGTAAAGCTGGAGATGCTGAAGCCAATGATGGATCTCTTACTCCTTCAACCATATAGACCAAGTTTGTCCAATACATTCTACAAAACAACCGATCTTTCAGATACTTGATAATCAGAAACCTAAAAAGCTCAAGCCTTAAAAGGATTTTAATCCTTAGTATTTTTTCCTTAATGGAATTCATTGAGATTTTAATCCTCAAGATGTCAATAATATTGTCCCATTTTATTTTTGGGATTTCAACTTCCTCATTCTTATTTATATTATTTACACAATTTTGCCAGGGATTTTTTTTTTCTTGTGTTTGTTTGAGGTATGTGAGTTAGGTAATATACACCCTCATCTTTTATGTGTTAATAATGGATTTCGATGAAAACAATAGTGACACCTCTATAAGAACTTTTGAACCTAGATCATCTTCAAATCCCATAAGAAATAATGTAAATCCTTAAGAGGTTGTTATTGCCTCTTTAGACCAATTCTGCACTTGTGAATTTGATTTAATCCGTGCTTGGCGCACATGGGATGAAGTTGATGTTACTAAACATGCTCTGATTGTCTATACTGACATCCCTAATACACCTTCTCTAGGTGGAATCTTCTCAGTTGTTGTTGGTAGACCAGTTGTTATAATCCTAAAACCTTGTAAAGAAGATCTTAATGAGGTTATGGATGTTGAATATGGTGATAAACGTTAAGAAGAATTCAATGATTATACAGTTAGCTACATTGTTCATATTTAGTCCAACACCCATGTCCATCACCCCACTTGTAGTGGTCCTTTGACAACTACTCCATTTTGGCATGTGAGAATAACCTATTCAACAAGCTTACAATACAATGGGCACTGGTTATGACTGTACTCTTACTCTTCCCCACTTTCCACTTGAGTATTAAACATAAGTAAGCTATTTAACTTTTACTTAACATATTAGTAGAGCATAGGGTTGGTCTAAATCGAATCATCCATACTTCCCTTTTGATACTCGCAAGAGAACATAATTGAACCTTTTGGACACCTAAAACTGTGCCACTTAAAGAGTTCTAAGACATGGTGCTGCTAATTATGATTCTCCTTACCACACATTTATGAGCTGTATAACTTATTTCCTCATCAATAGCCTCTACACCTACTATATCTCAACTAGGGATGGCTTTGACATGAATGACTTAAAAGTTTTATGACCGAGTCGAATGTTCTTTATACTTCCCACTCTGACATGGTTGTATTCCCACACACATTGTTTGGGTACCTAATTCGGGATTTAAAGAAGTATGTCAATGATTGATTGAATTAATTATACTTGACTAACTCACTCTTCCAATGACAGTAATTTTCGTAGAGGTTTGGAAAATGTTCAAGCATTCTACCATATTTTTCCTTAGGTCCTATTGGAAGTTCATGCTAAAAAATCACTTTATGTCGACATGTCACGTGATTTAGAACTTCAAAGAATTTCCTCCCATTCCCAATGATTATATCACCTTTTTCTTCAAAACGTATCCCTATTGTAGTACAAGGTTGAGGCAACAACATGCGGAGTTTCAAGATTATGATGTTCGAATGTCCCTCCATGTTAACAACTATACAAGTTGGTCAGAGGATTGGAGGGAGTTTACTTATGTTTTTAACATTAATGGTCTTGAAATCCTTTTAGTGGATGAAATTTCCCTTAGATCCGTGGGACTGAGGTAGAAAGCTGAAAAGGTTGTTTGAAGCTTTCAACACCATAAGACATCCATTTTGAGGACGTCCCAAGATGATGCCTATTTGACTTTGGAACAAATGTATATTGTTTCCATGTGAAATATGTCCTCTCAATTCGTTACTTATGCATTTTCCCATTATTATTTCATTCAAGGATATTAAAATAATATTTTCCCACTTTTGTGACCTCCAATCTTTGGCATCAATCGAAAGATGATTTTGTTTTGAGTTATTATTGAAAGATTATGTCTAAGACAATGTGTTACGAATTGCCTTGTTTCTTATGATAATTTTAATGCTTAATTTTAGATTTAACCAACTTTTTCATCATAGCATAATGTTTATTTTGGCCATTTCTGGGGTATTTGATGCTATAACCAAAATTGGCACGTTGCACGTGATTGTAACTATTTTTGTACTTTTGGAACCAAAAATATTACAATTTTGGTCTACTATATATGCATATTTTCCCATTTTTAGTGGCCCCACTAGTCCAATTGCACGTATGGATGCGTCCAAATAATAACTTTTTTCTTCCTTACTACTCATAAATGTACAATGTTTTGCTATTCCCTTAAACTAATATATATGGTTATACTCCGAACACTTGATTTCAATATCTTGGGCCATTAACAAGCCACAAATCTGTTCATAAAATATTTTGATTAATTGCACCCAAAAGGCGCTTTTTAGTCTTCCTGCTTCCCATAATTTCTTCCTTTGGATGGAAACCTTTTAAGAGACGTGTTAGTTTCTCCTTGGTCATATTTTACATTTCAAACAGTCTATTTGATCTTGCTTAAGCTCGTCTCTTGGTCTCATTTCTTTTTTATCAATCAATTTCTCTCTGAATGCATATTTTTGGCTCTCTAGTTTATTTTTTCTCCTTTCTCAGCTCTTTCATCAACATTGGCATCTCTCTCTATAAACCTTAACATAGACTCCCAATATGAAGATGTTGTTAATAAGTTTATGGCTAATAACTCTGTTGTCATTGGGGTTATTATCTTCCATTTTCAACGTCCATATAGAGCCTCTAATTTCAATGTTGCCCATTATTTTGAGATGAATTCTCCCTGTAGGTCTCGATTTTTTATTTCGATTTTGGGGATCAAACCCTTCTCATACAATACTCTAGTTACCTTAGATAACCCTCCCCTTTTAAATTTAGGTATTGCACTAAATTATTGGAGAATAATATGTGGTTCAAATTGTGAAATGGATGTTCATGGCCAATGAAAGGGAAATGGAAGGAGTTGCCATTTTTTATGTTATTAAACTTAGCTCAACAGACATCGACTATGATCTATTTGTTATCTCAAATACAATTGAATTTTAGAATCTGGCATTTAATTACTTCGAGTTTAATTTTGATATGGTCATCCCCATCGCATTAGATATCTGCCAATTAACTAATTTCAAATATGTTGGGGAGGATGTTCATCCACACATGCCATCGGCTAAAATCCCTGTGAGATTTAAGAAAGAAAATGTCATTTATTCCAACTCCAATTTTAAGAATAAACACCTGAAGACTACATAGTTTGTGAATGATAAGGATTATTATTATTTTCTTGTACTATGGTTATCAAAACATGTATTCTATGTCAAATCTTAATGAGTCATGTTGGAGCATTCCTTTTCAGTTACCATTCTTGTGAAGTGTATAGAAGTGGATATTTACCGTTAGCTCTCTAGTTTTATTCATAGAAGTTACTCTAAGCTTCAAAGTGTATCTTTCAATGCCAATCAACATGGCCCCCCATTGGTCCTCAAAATGTGGCTATATGCTTATTTCCTTGGTATTGGTCATGTCAAAGGCATCTCTAATTTTAGCCATCTCAACACCTTTTATCGTTATAACCATGGTAATAAGAGATTCAAAGATCTTATTAGTATATTTAAAGGTTTAAATTTTAATATACTAAGGTTTCTCCAACAACCATTTTTGGTACCTGCTCAATTCGCTAATTGGCTTGTTTCCATTTTGAATAAGTCATATTCTATTAAGGAAATAGAGTTTTCCTAAGGTAATTTCCTAATTCCCAGAAATATGTATTGTGGTATTTCACCCCCCAAGGCTCTTAGTTCCATGTATGCTGGGGAAATCTACTTATATACTTAATTTTCTAAACAATTTGTCTTTATCAATCCATTATAGTTTCTAAAAGAAGTTGGTCCAATCCCTATCTTCTTGCCAGTCTTCTCAAATCCCCAAAATGGTTATTTTGGCCATAATTGCAAACTATGTTGAAGTCGAAGTACTTTTAGCATATTTGGTGTGGAGTTTTACGATGGGGTGATAGAGACCTCTCATAAGTTGTGGTCATGTCATGTTGGGATTCATTTAAATCCATAACTTGTCTTTAGATTTTTAGCTTTTTCTTAGCCATTTTGTTTTGTATATGCCCAACATCCTATTGCTTATGTTTCTTGTGACACCTCGCCTAATTAAATATTGGGTGATCAGTCCTTTATTAAATTAATATCAAGGTGAACGGTTGGTTCATTCACAGCATCACTATCGCAAAGTAAATATTTCCAATTTAAATACCCTAAATAATTAAGCTAAGTGTCAAAACAATTTAAAGTCTTATTTTTATTTTATTGCTTTCCAATACGAAGACCTTTTTAATAACCAACAGTTTAAGAATCACATAAATGCTAAGAATGGTAATTAACACACAAGAATTAAACCATCTAGATAAACCAAACCAAGTTTAAGAACCATAAATGAAATCATCCTAACAATAGTTAAATCCCAAGGAGTACTGAATACTGGAAATATATATAAACATAAATCTCTGACAAATCCAAACGGAATAGGAAAATGAGCGACACATGCCCTAATTATAAAGAACTAAAATAGGAACCGAGTCAGCGAAGAGGTTGTCTAAAGCAAAGTCCTGCAACTCCCACATAATATACAGCACGTCAAATCTAAAGAACCTATGCATGTCGCCCTTGTGGCCGGGCACCTGCAATACATACATATATATACAAGAGAAAGGGAAATAACAGGAAACAGGTCAGTGCCCGAGTATAAAATAGTTTAGCAAGTATTTAAAATGATTATTAGCTAATGTGACAACCATGTTAGTATGCGACACTCTCTTGAGAATTCTCACCTCTCATCTAGTGTGCACGCCTACCGTACTACTAATCTCATAAGTCTATCTAGCTTATTCCCATGAAGTTTTATCTCGAGAAATACTAAGGCCCTGATATTTAGTTTTAGAAAATTAATCTCTTCCATTTCCTAACGTTACTTAGAACCACTCAGTACTGTTACAAAATTCACGAACACTTATTATAAAGCTGGAGCATTTATTCATTACTTAACTACAAATACACACAGTAGAAAGTTTCCATATATATAAGTATATATATAATAATAATAACTCTCAGCACCCCACATAAAATCTATGGTACTGGAATACTCTGCTATCAAGTTCCCATATCACTCGCACTAAGGGAAATACTAGTTCGGAATCACTCTCGAACTGTATTAACACAATACACATACAAATGGAGGTGAAGCATAGTTCCAGGTCACTAAGAGATCAGAACATACCCTCACGTCTCTTAGGACCATCTAACTATCATTTTCAGATAGCCTATATCTAGGATACTATCTTCTAGGGTACGAGTCAATATCCTCCATAAAGGTCCAATCGAGATAAGACTATCCCGGCGTGGAAACCTCTGTGATAGCAAGTAGCTCGGATATGATTATACACAGATACATAATATATATACACAGTCACACGGTCATATATATAGATATTCACATTTTCCATCTTAGGTTCACCCGTGACCCATAATTATTATTATCCGTTCTTAACACATTTTTTACTCAATTATCTCGCACAACATATTCGTCTCTTTTATTCTCATTTATAATTTATTTCATACTTACTTATCATCTCTCGAAGTATTCTCTCACACTAAGTATAATTTCAGTAGGTATACCCTCACTTACCTTCTGGTCTAAATCTTTCACGAGTCTTAATTCTGTAGTGAACATACGCACAATTTCCAATGTGTGAACAACTCCCCGTTAACCCACAATTTCATCTCATATTAAATTTAACTCAACGGAGTCTACTTAGACCCTACTTGTCCTCTTCATAACCCATTATACTCTATAAATAATAATCCAGGTTTCCTACATATTTTAACCGAATTAAACAAAAAGGGAAAAATATGCAGTTTCCAGGAGGGATCGATCGATCGATGAAAGGGTTCGATTGATCAATCGATGCTCTTTGTCGATCGATCGATCAAGCAGTTCTTGCCCAAAATCTGCGAACTCGACCTATGGGTTTCGTCCAACAATTTTCTCCAAAACGCCATTTATGATCCCCAAACTCCCAAACAAGATTACTAACAGTCATATATACCTATATACATGATTTCCTACGTGAAACACGTCCAAATTCATCAAAGGTATTGAATTAATGGGGTAAATTAACATAATTATCAGGAACCCTAATTTTTCATGAAACTTCCATTCTTCTAATTCTTTTCCAGATTTCTTGCTTCTAAATCCATACAAATTCGTGGGTAATCCTCTACATATGATTGAGATGTCCAGAATATATCTATTTCCTCTAAAACTTGTGATTTAAATTCTCTAAGTTATCAAATTCATCTATGAAACATGCTTTTATCAATACTAATCTAATATGGGTGAAACATTAACTGAAAACAAAGCAAGATAGATACTTGCATGGAATTCAAGGGTCTGATTTGTTGATGAAAAAGATATGGATGCATTCCTTGTCGTGCGATCTACGTTTTGGTGTTGGTGGAGGTGCGATTGAGTGAGTTCTAGGCCTTGGATTGCTTGGAAAGCTCTCCACCTTCTTCTCTAATGGTCGTTCTTAGGTTCTGTGTATGTTAACCCTAGAAGACAACTCATAAAGGATGATATATCTTAGGGAAATTCGTGGTTTTAATTACCCAAAAATACAAAATGTCTATAATACCCTCTCGGGATGTCAATTAGGCCTAAAAATGCCCGAGACCCAAACTAAACCCCCGGGTATACTTTTCTGACCATCTCGACCCTTCCGAATACGTTGGAGCACTCGAAATGACCATAAGGGTGACTTATAATTTATTCACTTTTATAATAATAATTTAGTTCCGAGACGACACATGCGTGTCCCAACTTAAATTTCCATAATTGCCATTTTATGAACTCGTGACAATTTTAATAAAATCAATCTTATATATTACTTTACTCATCTAGTAATATTCAACAAATTTCTAATAATTACTAACTCTCGTCACGCTAGTAAATATTAAAAATAAATATCCGGATTAATATTAAATTTAATAAATCCTCAAATTTAAAAGCTATAAAAATATGGGGTATTACATTTATTTTCGAAAGAGGAAACTTGTCATTTAGTAAGAAGAGAATTCAATCGAGGAAGAGAAAGATGAAATGATATTCTTCTTATTCGATAATAAAAGGTGAAAGCTCCTTTTAATGTTCTGTCTAATACTTCATCAAGTACTCCTAAGCTTGTTGAAAATTTTATATCAGTCATGTTCAATATCTTCGAAGGGAAGAGAGTGAAGAATCTAGCTATAAATCCTTTTTTACGAGCTTATAATGACATGTATACTAATATCTTGTTCTGCAAGGAAGTCTTTATATTATAATATTATTACACCAATAATCCTAACTTTGAACTGCGTTTTTATATTATATCACGGATCTAGCTAAGACTTTAGTCGATGTGAGCGAACCATTTCCAACTAAGGATCAGAAAACTCCTCTTGCATATCTAATAATTAATCTAGTTTATATACCTACTCAAGAATCTATCCCAACCTCAAACCCAATTCTTGGACTGGAATAAATTCCCATTAACATTGATTCTCCTTACTCCACTCCGATAACTAAAGATGAGGTTGTTGTCCATTCAAGCTTTGTGGAAAAAGAGTCCAATAAATAAGATAAGCCTAGTAACAGTACTACCATGTTGCCTAAAATTCCTAGTCCTCTCGAGGTTACTCAAGATCCAGTGGATTCACCTTTGAGGGAAGATCCACCAACAACTGAGAATGTTCCACTAATTATGAATCTTCATGAAACGATGACCTCAGGGGAAGTCAATTCTTTCTAAGAAGAACTTCAGTGAGTGATGTCCCAAAACCCTATTTTGTCATCAGATATATCTTCTTTTGGTGTGGAATAACAACTACATCAGCTTCTAGAAGCTCAACCAGCTCTTTCCTATTGGTAATCAGAGGCCTCTCAAGCTTTCAAGCTACTTCAAAGATTTTATAGGGTGCTATTTGAGGATCTTATTGAACTCTTTCCATAGTGGGTTGAAGATATATTGTTCTTGCATTTCCTAGATTTATCGTCTAGAGGTAAATGTTCTGTAAGAGTTAACAACTGGTGTCTTAGCTCTCCTATTCTTTAAGGAAATGAAGGCCCAATTAGATGTTGAATAAGGTTCTTTAGTTCTAGACCAAACCTAATTTTCTCACAAAAAGGCTAAGGTAGCCAGAGGCCTATAATATTTATAAAAAATTAATAAAAAGGATGTCATTTTAACTGAGTAGGAGGAATTAGAGAAGAGGTTAGCTCAAGTCAATCCTGAGCTAATAGTCACTTCCATGGAGGAGGTTGACTTCCAATTGAGGCTGAAATAGTAGGTAGGAGATATGAAAGTATCTGTTAATAGTGCATCACTATTTGAAAATGGTTGGTTTAAATCCTAACTATAAGGGTTATGTATCAAAACATCTAAACTATTTTTAAGTCCTTCATATTTATACATTTTAACAGCGCATAATTTCCAATATATATCCTTATGCTTTTTATTTTTCACTATATTTCTTACTAAATTGTTGTATGATAAGCCTTTAAGAATCAATCATTTGTTTTCTTCATGTGTATAATATGTATTGAAAGATATTTTAGCAGATACTTTTATATCGACTTTCCATTTAAGGGGCCACTTTCCATATCATCCAAATTATATGAGGATTCCCTTGAGCAGGTCTTGTTGTATCCACAACCATCATTTTTCCTATTTCCTCTTAATATAGGAACTATCTCCATATCTGTTATCTCCATCTATATTCATAGCATTTTCTAGTTCTTTGATCTTCTCGACCATCTTGTGTGAAGAATATTGACTTCCTTCTTGATTTTTATGGAACATTGGTTTGGCATCGACAATAAACACAAAATTCATTCTCATCGACTTGGACACAATATTTTTTAAGACTCTTCCCAGGACCTGTACTTCCTTTAATTTTTCCTCTGTTAAGTATGGGGGATCATAATATACGGATCTCTTTGATTCAATTTTAGGGGTTGCACTACATGCTACATCCCTCGATCCACCTTTTTAGGCTTCACTATTTCTTGCCTCCTACGCATCTCATTAAATTTTTGGGATACCTTTGGGTATTAATCAAATGAACAAATCAGGTACCCCCTTCACCATAGGGACTAATTTTGGATTCCTCATGGTCCCTGAAACTCCCATATATTAAATCAAGTTTTGCTTTATTGAAATATGGCCTAATATATTTTATTTTTTGGTGATTTAGTGTTATTCTGAGGATGATAGGGTCCAAAGAATAGCCTTATTTTATATGTTACATTTCATTGGTAAACTTCTTGATCTTGGAACCCTTGTGTCTTGGTAGTATAATCACCATTCCTATTTCTCTTGAACTTTTGTAGTCATTTCCAATTTGTGGCCACAAATTCATGCATTTTAGCATATTATTCTCCACACCTAATGCACAGGTGTTTCATGACTTTCTGACCTAGGTTAGCAACTGCTTCAGGCTTCGAAGCCTTAGAACTAATATTTTTATTCATTTTGAACTCAACATGCCCCTTATTTTGAGGTAGTTGAATGGATTTCATGTTTGTTCCCATCTCCTTAACATTGGGAAATGGGACTTCATCAACCTCCATAGTGTAACCCTCTCTAACATGAAACTTTATTTTTCCCTTTTTGATCCACTCTTGTTTCGTGTCATGAAAAATAATGCAAGAATTAATGGAAGGAGAAAAAATATTATGCCATTTATAGTAATTTTTCCTTTAATTTCATTTGGCATCTTCACATTATTGGGAAGTCTTAACATTTTGACCTTTAAGAGATAATAAAAAATTTCGTCAGCCTTAGAAATGTTTAAAGAATATTTTTTAATGATCCCTTTTTATTCTCGGTTATAAGACTCTGTTTTTTTGTTCTTTTGAACTAAAGGTTCACAATTAATTAGTTCAACTCCTATAATTTCAGCAAAATCTATCTCTTAGTTTGCTTCCTTATAATATGTATTGAAAGAATACGTGTTTTTCTTATGTTAATCTTATAAAAGAGATTCAAATATGGATATTTTGGCGGGTAATTTTACCAAATCTCTTAATTCAGTAGCATTGAACTTCTTTCGAATCCTAAATTCCAGCCCATTTTAGGCAAATTTGAGAAATTCAGACTCAAGTAATATTCTCGTGCAATTATTCCTAACCCTTTTAAAATTGTTTATGAAAGTAGTTTCATTTTCATCTATCTTTTGTTTTAGTCTAGATAAAATATCCATAGATACTTCTGGTTCAGTTTGGAAGAATTGCGCATGAAACATATCTTCCATTTATTGCCATGTTTGAACACTTTTAGGTGGTAAAGTTATGACCCAAGAAAAGATTGCATCAGTGAGAGACCTAGAGAGAAAAATGTAGTTTGAGGTATTTATTAGTTCCTGCATCAACACACTAACTAGTGAACCTTGTTATGTGTTCCATTTTGGATTGACTCCCATCTCCTAAAAATAAAGAAAATGTTGAGAACTTATACCCCTTTGGAAGTTCAATCCTATCCATCCATTCAGGGTATGTCTTCCAAAAAACTGGATTTTTCACGCCCTCGAACCATTGGCCCACAAATCTCATGTATGAGATACACAATTTCATCTATCCTAACTCCCCCAGATAACTATCTATTTGGTGGGACAATTTTTTGGGTCACTATAGGTAATAGTTGTACGAATGAAGGTGGAATTTGTGGAGGATTATTTTGTTACTTGTGGACAGGCATTGGTTAGGATGCCTGGGGAATTAAGTTATCATACCTTTAGAGGGATCCTTACAAAATCACTTGTTGTTTCTTAACAACCCGAAGTTCATATTCAAACATTGTAATGTTGATTACCCCATAGTTTGAAGTTCTTAGGAACCCTAAAGTGGTTTCATTATAGTATGATCTAGTCCTTCCTATTTTTGGAATAAACACTTTTCCTACCAGGTTATTATAATCCATTTTTTATTAAGCGCTAAATGTTCTTAAACCCTCTAATATGTTATTCACACCTAAACCAGTAATGTTTGAGTAATTTCCCATCATTTGGTTTGTTCCAAAATTAGTTTGACCAGTGTTAAGTCTTTAATACGTAGGCTGGTGAGGATTGGTTTGAATGGTCGTACTCACACCAATTTTCGGTGAATATACTTGACCATTGGACACTGAAATATGAGTATTACACAACCTACTAGTTAATGTTCTGATATTTTTCAGTGTATTCCCAATATGATCGACCATCATGTTCAGCTAGTGTATAAATTGATCTTGGGCATTTGACGATACACCAACAATAAGTGTTGCATTGAGATTTTTGGCTCTTGGATCCGTTGTCATATTCAACTCTTGGTTTTGAGCAAGCGTTCTCAACTTTTGAATAGTTTCAACCACTATGTGTTTTGTGTTGTTGGCTAGTTGAACCAATCTCACCAACATTCTCAGTACCATCGTCGCTTCTTCTAGTCATAGATATGGCATTCGTGTCACACCGGGTACGCCAAAAATATGTTTGGCCATTCTTGGTTGGATTTTGTGTTTGCTTTTGCACAAGTGTGCCAAAAACGATTGTGGTTTTTCCAACCAATTGATTATCCCAGCCTTACAATAATCAGGTGATTATGTATCGCTCGATGCTTCAATTAAAAAAACTTATGCTTCCCTTAAGAAAGACTTTATAGTGAATTTTGAATAAGTTTACTTCACTACAAACTATGTAATAAGATGTAAATGGTGGAAATAAGGATAAAAGAAAGTTCTAACTAAGTAATATAGTAAAACAACATAAACAAAGTAAAAGTAAACAATTACACTAAGAAATGTAAAGCAAGTTACACTGTGTAATGTAAAGATAGTTTAAATGTAAAGGCAAATGAAGTTTTCATATAATATAAATAGAACTACACTAAATTTTCCAAATAAACTAATTCGAAAGAAGAAAAACTTGTAAATAAAGGAAAATAAAAGGAAAATGGGGTAGAACTAGTAATTGTATTTTTTTGTTGAGGTAATCCTCATTTCTTCATCCTTTAGTTGTTTATTTATAAAGTCCGTTGTCATGCAACTACTATATGTAATTGTTGGGTAATACCTAATTGAATATTCCTGACTACGTTCACTCACGCCCCTATAACTGCTATTTTAGTGTTCACATTCCATACCTTAACAACTGACTACTGGATACATCTGAATTAAATTAGTTTACCATGTTCTCAGTTGTAATTAATGGCTTAAAATTCCACGTGGTTATATTTTATTGGCCAATACATATGTGGTGTAAAGAACTGCAATGGATGAGATGCTTATTGACCTGTACAAAATAGGAGATACTAATGTAATATCTCTCACTAGTGACATAGGCGTGTCCTGTTAAATGGGGGTTTAAGAATATGAAAAGCGTGTGCCATATCAGGATTGTAAGGGATTTAAACACCTATAACTAATAGCTTTGGAGATAAATACTTATTTTCACAGCATCTTATTGTCAATTCATTGTCAAACTTTATTTATTATTTTAATAAATGTATATGGGTAGATATTTGGAATGCTTAGTCTTAAGTTAACTCATGTTATATTCTCTGTAAATACTTCATAAGCTTTTATCTCCAAGTGAAAAATGATAATCAATACATAAGGAATCATTTGCATGTATTTTCTTTGTGAACAATTGTTCTATGGGATTGAGGTTTAGTATGGTAGACTTATAATCCAATATTCACATTTACGATGGTATAACACTGTATTTTACACTCGTTAGTGAATTATATGTTTGTCTTATTTGTGTGGATACCATTGGGGTGTGTGTATTCATGAGGAACCTATCGGTATGGATTTATGGGATTGTTTGTGGAACTTGTACTATGTCCCTAACTGGTGATGAAAAATATGTATATGTTTATATCCCAATCCCAAGTATTTTTTTATAAATCATCTCATGTTAAATAGACATATGTAGCTAGATCTATCTGATAATTTAGGTCAGTGGTTATACGATTGGGGTGTTGATGTAATGATTAGGATCGATGCCTTCTAGTCGTGTATATATATAAATCTAGTCTGGCGATGTGCATATTTATATGAGGTTATTAGATTGTGCACTCAAAGTTAATGTGATACTCTTTGTCTATGAGATGTAGTTTAATATATAACTATTACATATATGAGTATTACTAAGCATATCTTTAGGGCTGTGATATAGCGTGGTAGCACTTGGTGATGGTTTTATAGTTATTTGGGTGATGATTACTATTTACTTGTGTTGTGCATAGTGGTATATCTAGCTAGTAAGGGGAATGACCTTATAAGGATTGATGATTTTTATAAATAGGTCCACTGAGGGTTTAGTTTGTACGGGTATCATAAGATATAATAGTTATTGTATATGGGTTTAGATCAATAGGGTATATGATAATACTACGATTATCCTAGTAATGAATAAAGCTTTTAGAGGAACCTTAAAGGGTAGTAATTGGTTCGTAGAGAGGCACTTAAAATATTTGGGTCTCTTGTTCTATAGGTATACTATGGGGAAACTGTTAGCTTTGGTATTTCTTATCAGTGATGATATAACTTTAGACACTTCGGGTCCAGTGATGATTTAGTATCCCACTTAACGGTGATGATATTACATTACAGTTCGAGGTAAGACTTACGCTAGTTACATGATTAATCTAACGACTTCAAAACTTACGTTGTTGGTATAGGATGTCCATATGTATAGGATATTCCATAATAGAGGTTAGGTGGGGTTATTTATTTTGGGAGTGAGTGTCGGTAGGGATGGAATGAGATGTAAATAATTCGCACTTAATATTGTTTTACAAAGTAACTTATTTAATGCAAATGTGGGGTGTAACACGCAATGTTTTCATTAAAACTATTTTAGGTGTTAACAAATCGGAGAAACGGGATTAGAAAGGAAGACTTGCAGTGTTCCTACCATTTAGTTATCTATCCTTAAGTATAGGGTGATTATTTTGAAAAATGTTAGTGCCCTAGGGCTATATAAAAACACCGCCAAATTTTAATTTTTCAATTTTTATATTTACACATCGATTAGACCAAGTGTTATGTTAAACAATTTATCAATTTTATTCATGACCTAAGTATGCATCTATGTGAGAATAAGAAAGAGTACATCGCTAAATCACAACACGATGATGAACAGGAGAACTCACAATGGAAAAAACCTCAAACAACCCATCCACACAAGTCAACAATGATATAGGTCTCGTTGCAAGGGAAAATTATACTTACTCATAGGCTCGACGCCTTCAATCCTTGATGGGAGTCTTCTTCCCTTATCACCTTCTTCACAGCCACTATTTGACGGCTTCCAATAGCCACACAATGTAGGTTCCTCCCACATCTCAGTATCCCACTAATCTTACTTGTCTCGTGATGGGTCTAACTGTCACACATCACAAAACACGATTTCCATCGCTCGAAATGCTCACAATAAAGAGAAAAGATATAATGTAGCAAAATAAGAGATATCAAACATACATACAAATGCATGATTCTTAGATCTCAAACTTGGGCGTAAATAAGGGTTCAGAGGCTTTTGGGTTTTAATATGAAAGAATTTTTTGCTAAAATTCGCAAGTGAAAACGTTGCAAGCATGCCTATTTATAGAAAATTGAATTTTGAGGTGGTAGAATCTCATTCAAATGAAAACTATAGGTTCGTTCGGATGAAATCAAAATCTCTTTCGAACACAAAACTATCTCATTTGAACAAACTAATATATCTCATTCAAATAGGATTTGCACGAGCTTCGAATAAGTTTCTACTAACAAATAGATCATAACTCACTTGAACTTTCTCTTTAAAAAAAACATTTTATGAAAATAACCTCAAAGAATATTTTGAAAACACAGCCAAAAAAATCAAGTGAACAAATCTAAGCATTTATTCATACCTGATTGATATCCCTCAGATGATGAAGACGAAACTCGGCTTGAAACTCGATGTGTCTTTAGCTTGGCTCCTACGGTCTTCAATCACACATCACATTCTTGAATGGAAAACTGAAATCCTAACAACCTATGACTGAAATTGTAAGGATACAAATTTTCAATTGAGTCCTTTGTAGATTTGGCTCAATTCCGGACAAAAATGTTTGAGTCATAGGATAGAGTTATGGATCATCCTTCAAGCGTATGACACACTAAAGTTGAAGACGTAGCGGCCAAGTTTATAAAGCTTCATCAAATGTCATTTTTGTAGTGCCTCGTTTCTATGTCATCAATAATTTTCCGTTTACTCCTAAGGTATGAATGCATTTTAATATATATATATATATATATATATATATATATATATATATATATATATATATAGGAGCTTGGAACAATTTATATTGGGTGCACTTTGTTTATTTAAAACTGTTGTTTATTTTAAGAAAGATTTTATTAAAACTTGAAAATAAAGTATATAAAGTTCCTGGGCTAAAATAAAAAAAATTAAACTTTCTGGAAGTTCATTCGAAATGTCGTTCGAATGAGTTTGTCGTTCGAATAATATGTCGTTCGAACGAGTTTGAGAACGATTTTTTCCAAAAGGCCATTGGAATGTCGTTCGAACAAACTAAATGTTTGAACGAGATTTCTAATGAGTTCACACTGGAACTTCGTTAGAAGCCTCGTTCGAATGAGACTTCGTTCGAACGAAAATGTCGTTCGAACGAGTTTTGGTGGGAACAGTTATTTAGCAGTTTTGAGAAGTTTTTTTCCCACTTTCGCACTTCTTTTTCCACTATCTTTTGACAGAACTTCTTAAGTGTGGAAACAAAGTTTTTTTAACTCAACTTTTTATACTATTAAAACTCCTAGAGAGAGTTTTTGAGTGTTCATCTTTCTAAAGAAAAGTTCATTGTTTAAGTGTTTTTGTTTTTCAATAAAAATCTTTTAAACACTTATTTTACACCCAAAGTTTGTTTATCCAAGTTCATCCTTATATATATACTTTGCTTGGAGTTTGGCACCAGTTTATCTCTACATATTGAAGAAGAGATTGTTTGGGTTTGCTTCTAAATCCCACAAAGAAGAAGAAGTTTACATTGATTTACCCACTTTGAGAAAGGCTCCTTGTTAGGGTGGCGGTGTCCATATAAAGTCCGATCGGTGGATTCCGAACCGCGGTAGAGCTCCGTGGTTATTTACTAGACGGAGATGTATACAAGAAGGAGCATCGGGGCTTGAGATATCGAGTCGAGTCTTGTAATTTTACTGTCTTGTATTTGTAAAAACCATACTTAGTGGATTTGAGGCTAGGGTTGTTCGAGTTTTTTTTTCGTTGTGGGTTTTTCCTCGTACATCGCGGCGTAGTGATTCATTGTTTAATTTTATCTTGCTATATCACCTAGAATGCATGCTTAGGTAAAAAGATAAAATTTGGTTTAATCACTACTTATGTTTAATTTGGTGTTAATTAAATATTGGGTAATGTGTAGTTAATTCAAGTCGTTAATTTAATTAAGTAAAATTGGTTTGGCCTAATTTGGTAAAATTGAGAAACATGACATAGGAAAATTTTCTAGGACTTGAATTAATTGTGTTTTAGTGAAATTAATATTGTGTGTGTGTTTTAATTTAATTTCACATTGTTTAATTTTAATTTGAAAAGAAATTAAAATTTATTGTTTAATTGAACCATCTTACGCTTCCGCATCTACAAAAAGGAAATTATCTTTTTGTGGTAATAAAGATTTTGTTTTTAATATCGAGGGCCTATTATTCCAACAAGTGGTATCAGAGCGGGATCGCTAAATTATTGCGTTTAAGATCCTTTAAATATTTTTGGCTAAAATGGAATTTTCCTCATTTTCAAAATTTCCTATTTTCGATGGTTCTAATTACGCGTACTCGAAAGCGCGTATGAAATTGGCACTTAAATCTATCGATGAGAGGGTTTGGTTATCTGTAGTTAACGAGTGGTCTCCACCAACTCATTTAGTAGATAATGAACGTGTTCCCAAACCGGTCGATAGATGGAGTGGGAATGAGTTTAAACTTTCAAATTTTAATTCCCGTGGTTTAAATGCCTTGTTTAGCGCTGTCACATCAGATGAATTCCGTCGCATTATGATGTGTGAAATTGCTAAAGAAGATTGGGATATTTTGCAACTCACTCATGAAGGTACAAGTGTCGTAAAATCTTCGAAACTCCAAAACCTCACCACTCAATTTGAAACTATCAAAATGAACGAAAAATAGACTTTTGATGAATTTTATGCTAGACTTTTTGATATTGTTAATTCATCTTTTAACTTGGGAGAGAAAATACCCGACAACCGAGTAGTAAAGAAAATTTTAAGGTCTTTACCCGATGGATTTATTCCAAAAGTGACTGTTTTAAATTCTTTACCAACTTTAGCCTCTACGAAATTATAAGAGCTTGTGGGTGATTTACAAACCTATGAACTGGACATGTTTCCCTCTAAAACTGAAAAGAAAATTGAAAAGGGCGTTGCTTTAATAGCCTGAAAATAGGAAAAATAAGTAGTGGAGAGCGAGAGTGATAGTGACTCAGAAGATATGACCTTGTTTGCTAGGAAATTTCGAAAGTTTCTTAAAATTAACAAAGATAAATTTAAAAATGTCTTTAAGAAATTTGAAACTTCTAAGCATGACAAAGCTGATAGGATCCCTAAAACTTCTAAAGAAAATTTAAATAGGGACGATTCAAATAGTTGTTTTGGTTGTGAAGGGCATAACCATAGGGCTTCTGAGTGCCCCACTACACTAAGGAGAGAGGGTAAGAAACCAATGTCTTTTAATGCAACCCTTAGTGATAGTGATATGGAAGAGGGACCCGATTCCCCCACTAAGCCCAACTTTATGGCTTTTATGGCTAGTCATGTGAGTGATAGTGAGAACTCGTCTATTAATGAAAGCTTAAAAAATGACACTTTCAAGGTCATAGTTTATGATTCCCTTGTTTTTTATGGTAGTGAGAGTGAAGAAGAAAGAAAGAGTGAAAATGAAGAAGACGTTAATGTGAGTGAACTTCAAAATGCTTTTCAAGAATTATATGATGAATCTATTAAATTAAAAAGAGCAAATTTGAAGTTAGAAGGTTGTTTGAAAGAGCGTGACAAGGTCGTTGATGAGAGTGCGTTAGTGGAAGACCTTAGGACACGAGAGAGAACTCTTCGAGAGAAGCTTGAATATGTAGAAGGCGATAGACATAGCCTTAGAGGTTTAATGGAATCCTTGAAAAAGGAGCTTCTCAAGTTTGAAGAGAGAAATTTTTTATTAGAGTCTAATATTTTAGAATTGAAAA
This sequence comes from Sambucus nigra, assembly GCA_949130495.1. Classification (NCBI taxonomy): domain Eukaryota; kingdom Viridiplantae; phylum Streptophyta; class Magnoliopsida; order Dipsacales; family Adoxaceae; genus Sambucus; species Sambucus nigra. The sequence continues at coordinate 408,038,692 of OX422218.1, read as the reverse complement.
AAAAAATTAAAAGACTCTAGAAAAGTCAAGTTTGATTTGGAGTGTAGATCCGAAAAACTAGATAAAATATTAGGAACAGTCCAAATTAAAAATGACACTTGTGGTTTAGGCATCTATACTTGTAATGAACCAACTCAAAAAGCCAAGACCAATGTTTTAGGAGAACCGCCTACGAAAGCCTTTAGAGATCACTCCTTAGGTAAATCTTTTCACCGTGACTTTAAGTGTTCACATTGTGGTCAAAAAGGTCATCTTAGGAAATTTTGTTTTGATCTTAAACGAGGTCCTACTAAATCCCAATGTAAGGAAACCAAGGTATCCAAGATTCCTACACCCCGAGATTGTCATTCGTCATTAGTTTGGGTTAGGAGATTCGACTTGGTAGCTTTACAAGATAGGGTATTTGATTCTCATTTACTTTCACATGCTTCCTCCCTTGTAAAATCTAAAGGTTGAATGTGTCAGTTTTTATTTGCATGCTCTAGCTTTTTGTGCTTGATATTATATATCATTGCTAGGTGTATGCATGTTTAGTCATTTTCTAGTCATTGCTTTATTTCATATCTAATGCTAGAAATCATGACTTGTTTATCTTTTGTATTATATTTCTTTTGTTTGCATTAAATTAAAAATACAAAAATATTTTTGTTTATCATTTGGATTTTTATCTCTTGGTAATTTAAGCTTAATGAAAAATTCAAATGATTTTTGTTTGTTTTTTGAGTATATATTTTTATTTTGGTTAAAATTTTCAGAAACTCAAAAAGATTTTATTTTGTGTGTATTTTAGTTTGACACACTTTATGTGGCATATACTTGTGTTTGAATCCCATATTTTTCGCTCCCATGTGGCTAGAACTTTTGGTTTATATTGTCAATTCTTATTATGTACTTTACCACGCTTACATGGAGTAGTTGGATTTTGTGTTGATTAAATGGATTCTATTTTTATATGCCTCTATTCACACATGCACGAGCTCTTTTGAAATTTAATCGTCACATGTTATATTTGAGCTTTGTGAGGTGTTCTACTACCAATCTTGTCATCTACATATTTGTGACCTAGGAGGACTAGTGCATGTCAAAATCTGTTGCACGTGAGATTTGTGAGAAATAAAAATAATATGTATAAATGTTCACGGGGAAGGGCTCCGAAAGGATTTTTATCCTTTGCGAATATTAAGCCATCGTTTGTTTGGACCTAAAAGAAATACGTGGTCCAAAGGCCTAAAAATAAGAATTATGGCATTAAAAAGAAAAAAATAATTGCTAAGGCCTATGTTTGATTGATATATTCATTCAAAATTAATATATGCTTATTGTGGGAGATTGGATGGTATATCAACGGTTTGCACAATGTTCGTTTATCATAGTTGCATTTTCAATGTCATGACTCTATTGGTTTGTAGAATCATCAACATGCTAGGCTTGTATGCATTCTGTATGTTTGTTCATTGAGTTCAATTTATATTTTCACATGAGGTTATATTCAAATATGATGAAGTTTGCAATCAATTGAGAACTCCGTGACATGTTTTAAGTGATTGGGTCTAAATTTAATCGTTACTAGTTCACACCCCAACACTACCGTTTCCATATGACATATTTTTGCCATACGAGTGTGAAAAGATTATCTTATTTTGTGTCATTTGTTTGTTTATATCTATATATGTGTACTTGAGTCTATTAGGTATATATTATGTATACATATATTTGATATTTTTGTTTAGTCTTTGCCTTGCTTTGTAGTTCATATATGCTTTAATTCATAATTGGTATCCATCTTGTTGCAATCTTTGTTAATATCACATGCTTAATTCTTATATATCATATTGGTATCTATTTCTTGCATCTTAGTTGGTATCCGTTTGTTTTTGTTGGATTAATTATGATTTTGTTACCCATGTGCTTTAATGTTCTCATCACTTTATGCGCTATTGCATCTTTATCTTGTTATCTCATTCTATTTATCCCTTTCTTAGTTTAGAGGGTGTATATGCTTTCATTGGGAGAGAAAAGTTAATGTTTTAATTCTTTAGCCTTTGTCTATTCCTGAACAAAATGTGACACCTTGCCTAATTAAACACCGGGTGATCAGTCCTTTATTAAATTTTAATCAAGGTGAACGGTTGGTTCATTCTTAGCATCACTGTCGTAAAAATAACTTTTCCAATTTAACACCCTACATAATTAAGCTAAGTGTCAAAACCATTTAAGACATTAGTTTCCAAATTTTATTTATATAAACCAACATTTAAACTTTATGAAATTCATAATTAAAGAATCACACAACAACTATACCGGGACAAACAATCCAATAATTAAACATCCAACTAGGTAATTCCAACATTAAAATTTAAAGGAAAAACATCCTGACAGTAATAAATCCCAAAGTGTGAATACTGAAAATAAATGAATCACAAGGTCCTTTGAAACAACTGAATAATGGAAAGGGCGACACATGCCCAAATGGAATAAATAATGCTAGGAGTAGAATCAAATAAATGAGGTCGTCTAAGTAAGAGGCCTGCAACTCCCACCTAAGCTGCAGCGCGTTCCTTCCAAAGGATCCTATGCAAGACGCCCTTGTGGCTGGGCACCTGTAATACATGCATATATATATACAAGAGGGAAAGAAAATGGAAACGGGTCAGAGCCCGATTGTAAAAATGATTTAAAATTTGTTTAGCAAGTATTTAAAATGTTTACTGGCCAATGCAACAACATATTAGTGCGGCACTCCCTTGAGAAATTCTCACCTCTCTTCTAATGTGCACACCACTAAACTTCCGAACGGTTTAACTTATCTTATCTTAGGTTACTCATAAGATTTAAACTGACGAATTCAACTGTTTAAGAGGTAGATTTCATTTAATAACAAAGTTCCCATTTAACCTTTATTTACTAATAAAGTTTCCCGATAATATACTATACTTTCAAAACACGTATTTCTCAATTGAAATTATTATTCATATCTTACTTACCATAGACACTGGAGGTAATTCATATATTTCAGAATTTAATATATATATATATTCAATACCTATGTAATATATATATTCTAATAGCACCCCACATAAAAATTATGGTGCGGGCATACTCTGCTATCCAGTCCCCGTATCACTCGTACTAAGGGAAATACAAGTTCGGAATCACTCTCGAACTGTATTAACACAAACATAAACAATATTGAGGCCAAGCATAGAGTCCCGGTCTCTAAGAGGTCAGCACATGCCCACACGTCTCTTAGGCCGTCTGACTATCGATCCGATTAGCCTGTACCAAAGGATCTCTATCTTCTAGGGTACGAGTCAATATCCCCCACAAAGGTCCCATCGAGATAAGACTGTCCCAGCACGGTAACCTCAGGGATAGCAAGTAGCGAGGGCATGATTTTTTTTACACATTTATAATATATGCACAATCACATAGTCATATATATACAACACTTATTCACATTTCTCAATTTGGTGTACCCACAACCTATAATTATAACTTCTTGTTCTGAAGACATTTTACTCACTTATCCCGTATAACGGACTCATATCGTTTATTACGGTTATCTCCCTCTCGTGATCTTTAAAGTAACCTCACCGTCCCAAATACTTAAATCGTCACACCTACACAACCCCAAAAATTTTGTACTAATCTGAATTCCTCGAATACTGGTCTTCCTCGCTCAATTTAACCGATTTCTAAAATAGGGGTAAAAATAGGAATTTCCCTAAAAATTGAAAATCTCGCTCGAACCAGAATGGTTCTCGCTCGAACGACTTCCACGTGTCGCTCGAACTACTTCGAGCGACGTGTCCATCTCGCTCGAATGACTTCACGCGACATTGACATCTCGCCCGAACTACTTCGCGCGACATCGCGCGAACTGCACTGTTTTGTCTTCAACCTTTGGCAGATTCGTTTTTCACCATTTTTAAGCCTAAAAACCTCTATAGTTTAATCCCAACCGTCTCCTCTTCAATCCTAATCAATAATATCATGATTATATAACATCAAAAACTTCCTAGAATCATTAATTCATCCAAAATCATTTAGAATACATGATATTCCCAAATTAATTCGTAAGAACCCTAATTCCCAAATTTTCAATTAAAGAACCTAATCAGCATCAATTCGTTCATCCATATTAATTCCAAATTTCATAATACAACCTCTACATATGATCAAGGTTCAAGCTACATAGATTCTCCTTACAACACATGCGATTTCTTCTTCCAAAACATATAATTTTTCAATCAAAATACGAAATTTTTATTCCTAGACTAACATGCAAGGAACATTAACTAGAATTAAGAAAGATAAATACTTGCCTATAGATTTCAGGGTTATGATTTGTGGACGAATTTGGTGTGTTTGCATTCCCCGTCGCTCGATCTACGCGTTGGTGGTGGTGGGGGTGCAACCTGATGAATTTTTGGCCTTGGATTGCTTGGAAAGCTTTCTACCTTCCTCTCTAATGGCCGTTCTAAGGTTGTGAGTCTGCTAACCCTAAAACACCATTCCAAATGGCTGATATAACCTAATAAATTTCGTGGGTTTGACTACCCAAAAATGCAAAATGTCCAAAAAGCCCTCCCAGGGTGCTAAATAGGCCTAAAAACGCCCCGAGACCAAAACTAAACCCACGGGTACACTTTTCTGACTATCTCGACCCTTACGGACACTTTGGCACACTCAAAGTGACCATATGAGCGACTTATAATTTATTCACTTTTATTAATCAATATTTAGTCCCGACGCGACACGGGCGCGTCCCGACTTAAATTTTCAAAATTATCATTTTATTCACTCGTGACATTTAATAGTACCAATATTATATTACTTTACTCATTAGTAATATTCAACAAGTTTCTAATGATTACTAACTCTTGTGACGTTAGTAATTAAAATATTTAATTTCCGGATTTATATTAAATTAATAACTCACATTAAATTTAATAAATCCCCAAATTTAGAAAGCGTAAAAATACGGGGTATTACACTAAAAGGGGGAGAATGATAGGGGGAGAAGTGGTATATGATCCTATTGTAATCGTATATTAGTTTGGGGGAGATTTAACGTAGGGGGAGTCGCTATCTTGTTAGTTTGATCATAGTTGATAAAGGGGGGAATTAATTTAGGGGGAGTAATTATTTAATTGCATTTAATATTTTGATATTCCCTATGCGTTTAATGTGTTTGATTAAGTGTGCAGGAATTTTATTCTAAGTGGAAACTTTCACTGGCAAAGATATTGATCCTTGTGTTGTTTGAATCAAGCATGTATTTTTATTTTGGGTGGGACATTTTTGTCAGTCTAGTAGAGCTTGACGGCCCTTTAGAATTTTTGTTGGTTTTTGTCCCGAATAGCCAAAGGGGGAGATTTGTAAGGACACAAATTTTCAATTGAGTCCTTTGTAGTTTTGGCTCAATTCCGGACAAAAGCGTTTGAGTCATAGGATAGAGTTATTAATCATCCTTCAAGCCTATGACACATTAAAGTTGAAGACGTAGCGGCCAAGTTCATAAAGCTTCATAAAATGCCTTGTTTGTAGTGCCTCATTTCTACGTCATCAACAATGTTCCGTTTACTCCTAAAGTATGAATGCATTTTAATATATATATATATAGGAGCTTTGAACAATTTATATTGGGTGTACTTTTTTTATTTAAAATTGTTGTTTATTTTCATAAAGATTTTATTAAAACTTGAAAATAAAGTATATAAAGTTTCTGGGCTAAATAAAAAAATTTCAACTTTCTGGATGTTCGTTCGAAATGTCGTTCGAACTAGTTTGTCGTTTGAACAATATGTCGTTCGAACGAGTTTGCCAACGAGTTCCCCAAAAGGACACTGGAATGCTTTTCAAAGTGTCGTTCGAACGAACTTAATGTTCGAACGAGATTTCTAATGAGTTCACACTGGAACTTCGTTAGAAGCCTCGTTCGAATGAAAATGTCGTTAGAACGAGTTTTGGCGGGAACAGTTATTTGGCAGTTTTGTGTAGTGTTTTTCCCACTTTCCCACTTCTTTTCCCACTAACTTTTGACAGAACTTCTTAAGTGCGGAAACCAAGTTTTTTGAACTCAACTTTTTATACTATTACAACTCCTAGAGAGAGTTTTTGAGTGTTCATCTTTTCAAAGAAAAGTTCATTGTTTAAGTGCTTTTGTTTTTCAATAAAAATATTGTAAACACTTGTTTTACATCCAAAGTTTGTTTATCCAAGTTCATCCTTATAAATATACTTTTCTTGGAGTTTGGCACCGGTTTATCTCTACATATTAAAGAAGATATTGTTTGGATTTGCTTCTAAATCCCACTTAAATAAAGGCTCCTTGTTCGGGTGGCGGTGTCCATATAAAGTCCGATTGGTGGATTTCGAGACCGCGGTAGAGCTCCGTGGTTATTTGCTAGGCGGAGGTGTATACAAGAAGGAGTGTCGGGGATTGAGAGGGATCGAGTCATGTCTTGTAAGTCTACTGTCTTTTATTTGTAAAAAAACATACTTAGTGGATTTGAGGCTAGGGTCTTCCGAGTTTTTTTCCCGTTGTGGGTTTTTCCTCGTACATCGCGGCGTAGTGATTCATTGTTTAATTTTATCTTGCCATATCACCTAGAACGCATGCTTAGGTAAAAAGATAAAATTTGGTTTAATCACTACTTATGTTTAATTTTGTGTTAAATAAATATTGGGTAATATGTAGTTAATTCAAGTCGTTAATTTAATTTGGTAAAATTGGTTTGGCCTAATTTGGTAAAATTGAGAAACATGACTTAGGCAAATTTTCTAGGAATTGAATTAATTCTGTTTTAGTGAAATTAATATTGTGTGTGTGTTTTAATTTAATTTCACGTTGTTTAATTTTAATTTGAGAAGAAATTAAAATTTTTTCTTCAATTGAATCATCTTACGCTTCCGCATCTACAAAAAGGAAATTATCTTTTGTGGTAATAAAGATTTTATTTTTAAAATCGGGGGCCTATTGTTCCAACAGAAACAAGGTTTTCCAAACATAGAATTAATACAATACATATGAATTGGCTCAATTCAGAAATTTGTTCTTACAAATATCCCCCTTTGGCTATTTTTGTACGAAACTAAAAAAACTACTGGGCCGTGAAGATCACAAGAGTCAATCCCAACCCCAAAAGGGAAAATTACAAAAGCTTAAATGACACAAACTTGAGTAGCTTTGCTCCTAAGAAGCTTTGTCACATCGTTGTTAAACCTGCACACTTAAACAAAACTGTAAAAGTGGTGATCGCTTAAATAAGCTCAGATATGTATTTAATAATTCCGTGTGATGTCGATTTAAATAAATTTGCAAATTATCAATTTAAAATTATTTAACTAGAGATAAATTTAAACCAAATTATTTAACAAGTAAATTGCTAACTCGCAGATTTTAGGAAAAAAACTTTCGGGTAAAACCTTTATTTCACTATAATACTTACAATGATTACAATGAAATCCACAATGAGTTAACCGAAGAAAACCCACATAGACCGAAGTTTAGATTCAGTAATGAATCAACGGCAAAATATCCACACGAACATGCAATCCGAATCAGCGCAGGAACACCCACGATTACTCCTTATCGACACGCAGTCACGTCAGCCCAGTACCTCAATCAATTGGCACCTAGATTAGTAGTAGATATCTTCTCTACAAGAGAAACTTCAACAAAGATGTGTTCTTGGGTTCCAAAACAACTCACATAAACTATTTGGATCATGTGAATTGAAAACAAAAGGTATTAAAGCCCCTAAAATAGAAGACAAACGTTTCCACAGTAGCAATTTTCATAAAACAGTAATCTCAAGTCTTCTGCTCGAAAATGTAGTTGGACAAACCAATTTATAGAAAATGTAAGGCGGCAGTTCGCTCGAACAAAAAAGCAATCTCGCTCGAACAGAACCATAAGTCGCTCAAAAGACATCGCGGAACAAAGGCTTGTCGCTCGAACGATGTATGTCTGTCGCTCGAACGAGATATTTTTTTTAAAATAAATATTTTATTTCTCCACTAAATGTTCCGCCTTAAAACATTGAAAAATATTTTTTGACGAAAAACTTAAAAAGTCCGCTCTAACACTTTGAAAATATTTTGGAAAAATATCCCGACGCTCTAAGTGAAATGCTAAGAAATTAAAACATTACCTTACAAAATTTATCTCGTGGAGGCTTAAATGTTGAAGAAGTTTGATACTTGGATCTATCTTGATGTGTGAATGTTCTTGAATATTCTTCGATGGTTGTAGCAATATACAACATACACTAAATGTAAAAAATTATGTAAAATAATGTCCTTATAAATCTCCCCCTATATCTATGCCTGTACAAAATAAAAACATCTGAATTATCAAATCAAAATGCCTGTACAAATCTAATACCCTCCATGAACCCAAAAATGAAAAGGTAATAAAGTTGCAAGTCCAAAACTTTTCTTCAAAAAATCTTCAACATCAAATCTTCAAATCTTTAAGATTTTCTCATCAGAATGTGCAAAATAACGATCTTCAATTTCGTACCTACACACATGAGAGAAAGAAAATACCTTCCCGACGCATCGAGTTTGAAATGATATAAGAATAAATCAATCAATAATCAAATATCCCCCATAATTCGTTCTTCCCCTTTTTATTTGTCCGAAATAGACAATGATACGAATAAACGCAATAAACAGGGAGTTGTCACGACAAAATAAGGCAAACAACTATGATCATCAAAAAGATACTCAAAAGTATTCCACAAACTATTTTTTAATATTTTCATACAAAAATGCAAAAATAATTTTACAAAATCACACCATGAATTTACACTAAGACAACCAAATCGTGGACACGAAATAATGGGTGTGAACATACTCCATAGGCAAATTAATGCAATCAAACATAACATATGTGCACGATGAATATATGTACTCCTAGCGAATGAACCTCAAACTCGTCCTTAGGTGTCAAATAAATGTTGAATTTAAATGACATCGACTCAATCCATCAACTTATCAAAGTCAATAATGATTCCCACACCAATAACGTCTAAAACTATGTAATACTTTTTCATGACGCTGTCACGATGTGCAAACCCGTTTTTCACTTCTTTCCATCCAAACTCCCTCATAAATAATAATCATTTTATTTTTCTTTTAAGGTGGCCCCTTTTTGGAATATATATCTTTTTATTGCCTTTAAATGTTTTTCAGGATTTTTTAAACGGTAGCTTTCAAGATGAGTAAATTTTGTACTCTCGTAACCCTTTCCCTTGATTCAGTCATCATATTTTGTTGCAATTAAATTTTGACGGTAAACGATTTTTACATACACTACTTCCATTGTCAAGTTTTATCGCATATGGTTCGTTTTAAAGACAGAATTGAGATGACAACACTTCGACCAATATGTGATAAACAAGTACAATAATCAAACAAATCCGTGCAAGTGTTCATTAAAGGAAATCATGAATCAAACATGTAGGTAGTAACAACAAATCACATCTTAATGACTCCAATTGTAAAGCACATGAAAGGACTGATGACGCATATCAAAACACTATCAAATCATCACATGGATATGGAATGAAATTGTGACTTCATCATCTTAAATGTCCATTCATATATGGTGCAAAACACAGTACAAAACCTCTTTTTGACTTTTTTCAAAAATTTTATCAAAATAAAATATTTTTGTATTTTTCAAAATTTTATCAAAAACAAAAAACCAATACAAAAAGTACACAAGTCATAACACTAGCAAACATATAACATGGAGCACAACTAGCGTATGACAAACATGAGAACACAATCATCTATATGATATAGCAAGAGAAGAATCATGTGCAAAAAAATCGAGAATTGGGAAACCCAAATAAATGTGCAACGATGCATGGGGGTTTTGGGAAGCAAGGGAATACTAGACTTCAACTTCCTAGGACTTTTCGAAGATCGAAAGAAAAACGCCTAACGTGACCTTTCCTACCACAGTGTAAACATTTGTGAATGGGTGGAGCGACACCTATTGGTTAACCTTTTCTAACATCATTAGGATTAATTGACCCTCGAAAACAAATAGTGTTCCTTACTTTAACACTCGAAACATTAGAACACGATAAGCCACTACCATTGCGACCTACCAACACTACTCGAATGCATCAAATCACTTTTTAACTCCAAAATTTTTTACTCAAGCAAAGAATTAGACTCTTCCAATGTTAGGGACTCCTTCCCTAAATATTCAATAACTCCAAGAAGGTTATCACGTTCATTCTTAAAATACACACACTTATCCCGAAGAGTCTCCTCATGTGCCACAAACTCATCGAGTAAAATAATTTTATCCACTTTGGCACAAACACAGAATTTTTAAAGTCCTCCAATTCTTTTTTTAAAACTAGGACTCTATCATCACTCTCCTTTTTGAACAATTTTAATGCATTAAATACATGGTCCCAAGAACAAATTTTTCACGATAAAAATCTATTTAATTTTGAATCGTTTGCAACAGATCCATAGCGGATTTAACACGATAATTTTCTTTTTCAAAAAAATCACTTCTTTTAGCAAACATCAAATTCAAACTATTTAAATCATCAAAACTCGGGCTCGTTCCATCAAAGAGGGGCATCCGATTACATAAGTGCTCCATCAAAAAAATTGCGATTTTTCACAAAATTTTGCAAAAAACGGATCAAACATAATAACTTAGCACAAGAGGCTCGGATACTAATTTGTAAAAGTGATGATCAGTTAAATAAGCTATGATACCAATTAGAGAATGCCCTGTGATATCGATTTAAATAAATTCGCAAATTTCCAACTTAAACTTATTTAACTTAAGATAATTTTAAAAGAAATTAAATCAGTCCCTAAACATGTAACTATGTGTGTGTGTGTGTGTGTGTGTGTCAAACCATCTCAAATTAAATTGCTAACTCGCATATTTCACAAAAAAAAACCTTTCGGGTAAAACCATTATTTCACTATAATACTTACAATGATTACAATGAAATCCGCAATGAGTTAATCGCAGAAAACCCACAAAGAAAGCAGCCTAGAGTCTGCAATGAATCAATCGTAGAAAATCCACACGAACACACATCCGAATCAGCCCAAGAACACCCACGAGTACTCCTTATCGACACCCAATCGCGTCAGTCCAGTACCTCAATCAATCGACACCAAGATCAGCATTAGGGATTTTCTCTACAAGAGAAACTTCAACAAATATATGTTCTTGGGTTCCAAAACAACTCACATAAAACTATTGGGATCTTTTGAAGTGAAAACAAAGGGGATTAAAGCCCTAAAGAGAAGACAAATGTTTCTACAGTAGCATTTTTCGTAAACTAGTTATCTCAGGTCTTCTGCTCGAAAACAAAGTTGGACAAACTAATTTATAAAAAATCTAAGGCGGCAGCTTGCTCAAACGAAAAAGCAATCTCGCTCAAACGACATCGCGCGACAGAGGCCTGTCGCTCGAACGATGTATGTCTGTTGCTCGAAAGAGATATTTTTTGAAAAATAAATATTTTATTTCACCAGTAAATGTTCTGCCTTAAAACTTCAAAAAATATCTTTTGACAAAAAGCTTAAAATGTCTACTCCAACATGTGGAAAATATTTTGGAAAAATATCCCAACGCTCTAAGTGAAATGCTAAGGAATTAAAACACAACCATTACCAAATTTATCTCGCGAAGGCTTGAATGTTGAAGAACTTTGATATTCGAATCCGTCTTGATGTATGAGTGTTCCTGAATATTCTTCAACGGTTGAAGAGCCAGACGACATACTATAAAGGTAACAGACATTGTAAAATAATGTCCTTACAACAACTTTCAAATGCAACTTAAATATAGCAATATAAATTCTAATACGAAAAACACTCCTCATTTGTCTAAAAGTATCCATCTAAGATAGGATGTATCCCTTTAAGGTAAAAATCTCCCTTTGAATTAAGGAGATAGATACCATTTGTCCTCCTTTTTATTTAGGAATAAACAAATATTAAGGTGCATAATAATAATACTCCCCTAAATGTAACAAGAGTAAGAATAAAGAAAAATAAGTAATATCACGCAATGATGTGAAGTGCCACATGCAATGACAAATAACTTGGCAACACAAGCACGCGTAATTCAACCAATGAACACAACATACCAAATTTGATGAATAAATGATATAACAATGATATGATGTAATAAAATATACCAAAGTGATCATAAACCATGCCAATATGAATCGAAGATTAATAATATGAGAGAGATGTATTATATGCAAATGCAAAGACATAAAACAAAACATACCATATATATATATATATATGTGTGTGTGTGTGTGTGTGTGTGTGTGCACACGCGTGCGCGTGTGTGTGTACCAAACATATACCAATGACGTACAAGATTATATATAGGTATAAATACCACAAAAGACATAAATACATAAAATGTTCACACTATAATAGTATCGATGTGTCTAAAAAAAGTGGTGCGGAGTGAAGGAGCATGAACTAGCAACAAAAGAAATATCACCCAATCACTCAAAAATTTCAAAGGATTTTTATTTGACCATAAAAACTTATCAACTTTAATTTAGCCTCAAGGTGACAAATAAAGAACTCATAAATGAAAAAAAATGCACAATGCACACTAGCCTAGAAAAATACTGATGATTCTCATATCAATAGCGTCAAACATTTAAGATCAACACGGGTGCAAATCCATTGATCTTAAACTTAACACCCTTAAAATAGATATATATCTTCTTCTTTTTTCTTTTGAAGATACTAAATTTTGAAGCACCAATGCAAGGATCTTACTAATAGTGGCCTTTCATGTAAATGATTTCTCCCATTTTCTAGCCCTTTTCCATTGCACACTCATATTTTTATCAAATAAGATCAAACTCACACAATAGTTATTACATGCACAATTCCCCCATAGTAAAAAAATATTATATATATGAACAAATTGATAACAGAACACATCACTTAGCCCGTGCAACATATGAAGTTATAATCCAAAATAGCTTATGAAAAGTGTGTGTGAATGCATATACAAAGTGAATCCATCCAAGGAAATTAATTTCGAACTAATCAATACCTCCATGATTAAGAACAATCCAAGGATTGAAAATCATAATCAAATGTCCTAGTCACATTGATATATTAAAGGAATGAGATTGAAACATACCAATATGTAACAAAAAATGTGTAAAACTAAAGTATGCATAATCAAAAAATCTTTTTGAGTTTTTAAATAAATTTTTAACACAATTAAAAAGACAAACATAGTCTTTTTCTATTTTCTTCTTTAGACTCAAAAAATGGAGAATCAAAATACAAAAGATAAATATCATACAACTAGAAAATGCATATTACATGAAGAACAAAATATAGTGTATGAAAAATATTCAACCATAATCACTCATAAGATATATCATGTGAAGAATCATGTGATATAATACGAGAATCAACCTCAGGAATCCCAATTGACCCAATGACTGTTTTCCCCACTATTTTGGCTTCAGATCCAACTTGCCCCTCCTAGGGGGTGGCTGATTTACCTTTCAAAATAGAGGACCAAAACAGCCCCCACCAAAAATTGTTCAGTAATAGTGGCCTTAGGATGAATAGTCACAAGGTCCCGGTAAGTGTTGGCATTAACTTCCTAGATGGGAGAAACCTCCGAAAAGTATCACAAAGTGTAAGTAAAATATACACATAAGCAAGAAACAAAAAGAAGACATCGGGGAATAATCAACACAATCATTGGACCACTAAATTGGACCACTGGAGGCTAAAGAAGGACTGGGATCTATGATTAGGGGAACATTTTCCTCACGAAGAGGGGGTAATGAACGAGGATCACTACTAGGAGACTGTTGGGAAGAAGGGTCTTGGGCACTGGGAATCGTTTTAGATTTATCATGATCTGGACCATCACTATAATCATCAAGAATGGTGTAATCCATAGGAATGGAACCAGGCTTCTTAGTGGAGTACATGTGACGCATCTTTTGGGATGGTGAAACTAAAGGGGAATCCTCTTCCTCTACCTTTTCAACCTCTTCAGGTAGAAGAGCATCCTCAATATTGTCAAAAGGAAGTTGAACCTTGGTGCTAGATCTATCCCTCTCCCGCCCAGTAATATGGTGCAGGAGGAGTAAAGGAGATACCTCTTTTTGCCATCTGTTGGGATAAAATAGCCCGAGCATCTATAGATCCTTGATCAAACTGCCTTAAAAAATTATCAAGCAACTCAGTGCATTGATCAACCAACTGTGGGTCAGCAGAAGACTGGGATTGAGAAGCTTGATAAGGGTTGAATGGAACCACCTTATTTTTATTACTGGGAGTTCTTTTCTTGGCCTTAACCACAATAAGACTCAAGACATCAACAGGGGTTTCCTCTTCAACAGTATCTCAAGAAGCAGCAGGTGGATCAATAGCCTCCTCAACTACTGGGACCTAGAATCCCCTTTCTACTTCTTCAAGATGGCTTCATTTAGAGGTGCCAAAGGAGGAAGTTACTTAGGGCTGGTGTTGTTGGTATCACTTCGGGTAAATTGGGCTTAATTGATTGAACAGGATCGTAATCCTAACTCAGAAGGGGGTAAACATTCGGCAACAGGATAAATGGGTTCTCGTTCAATAACTTTGAGGAACCAACCAAGTGTATTGGGCCATAATACATTAAGGTATTCAGCAAACCTACTACAACGATCACGTTTGGCGGGGATAACAATTTAGCCTTGCAACTAACCAGAAATAGTGGATACTATCTCGGTTAGGAAATACCCAAATGCCATAAAAAAAATTGGAAGGTCTCTCAGTAGTATTATGGTTAAGAAGGGGTACCCACTGATCAAAAAGAAACTGCATGGCTGCTCGATGGGGTGCGTATGATGTACAGTAGTTAGAGCGTTTGATGCATGAAGGAAGATAGGAGGGAGTCAAAACCAAGAGAACATTGGAAGAAGGGAAATTAAGGGGCAAAAAATTACTCGACTTCCTGAACTGGTCGAGAAACATCCTCAAAGAAAGCATTTGTGAAAAACTGGTCAGTGACAGAATAATGGTGAAAATTGAAGCGTTTGACATTGTCAATAAAGGGATGAAAATATTTCCTAGACTACTTATGGTTTTAGGAAAGGATCGAGGGGACCTTGATTTCATGAGAGGTGGGAAGTAAATCAGCTGGGGCATAGTCGGGGAACCTGGAATATATGAAAGTTGTGAGCAGAATATGATTGTCATAGTTTGACACGTCAAAACGGCAAGAGACCTGGAAGAATTAGTTTGCACCCTATCAAGGTAAGTATAATCTGAGCCAAGAGTAATGGTATCTAGGGGGACTTTCACCCCAGACGCAAGTTGAACAATAAGATTAATAAGATCCCTCCTCAGGCAGTCACGGGGTTTCCCGGGAAGATAGATTCTCAAGACGATAATCCAGATATACCCAACAAGCTCAATTTTGCTCCCATATCTTTCTCCAGTGGGGGGCATCTAAAGAACATATTTTCCATTTGGATCCTTCTTTACTTACTTGTGAGGAAGGTCACTCGCTCTATCTTCCATATAAAATAAGTACCTGATAATTTCTAAATAGGTACACTTATTATAAGTCTTCATGCATCTCTTAATTACGCCTTTCAACTCCTTGTGATTAACAACTTCTTCCTTCGAGATGGATTCCTAGAAATAAGTTTCAGCACCAGCATATTCCAAACCATTGAGCTCACATACATCCACCAGATAATTGTGAACTCACCCCAAGTAGTAGAAAGATTATGAGTCCGATGACTCCAACGAGAAACCAGCGTCCTCAAGGTGTTGTTATTTTTGGCTAAAGTTAAGTTACCAAACCATTTGGTGCACGAAAAGCCAATAATTAGTAAATCTACAGTATAATTTTCATAGATATAATCAGTCCAGGTGCCCAAACCTTCGCATGACCCACCAGCTCATTCAAATTCCACATTGGACTAAGGATAGTCTCCCCGCTCAATTCTGAACTTGGTAAAAGTAGAATTAGGGAGGTACGCATAATTTTTAAATACGTCATCTTCACCATCAATTAGGTTCAAATCTTCTCCTTTATTAATAAGGTAACCAAGAAATGCATTTGCGAACTCCCAAAATTTATCTATAGTGCCAAAATAGGGGGCGCGATTATATTTTACCCATTGGAGATGGAGGTTATCAACCTCAGAGGAAGTTTTACCGATGAAGGCACCCATGACGGAAGGAGTTCTTTTGATAATAGGTGTCATGACAGAGAATAGAGAATAGAGAATCGAAGAAAAAAAGAGGAGAAGCAGAAGATCAGGGTAACTTGTAAAATAGGGGAATATTGTTTTCTCTTATAGTTAAAGAAACACTTCTCTTAAAAAACTCAAGGGTTAAAAGAGATGGGTATGAGAGGAAAACCTTTTATAAGGGACACTTGTTTTGAAAAATATGAAACTGCTACGAAAAGACGCGTGTGTAGAAATATAATAATCATAAGAAAATTTTCATCGGCTCAAGTACCTCGTGTGGGTTACACTCATAGGCCATCAACTGATGCGTGTATGGTTGAGGGAAGGGTTATCAGTGGCATTTATAATGAACCGACGGAGTAATGACGAAATTTTAGGGTAAATTCAAAAGACGCTTGGATGAAAATTTATGCCATTTTACACTTGTGCAACTAAATGATCTTGGGGGAAATTTTATTACAAACCATTGTAATTCCCTAAGTTTAAAGACTGGGAAAAATAAGTCGTTTGAGTCACAATATCATTGGAGCCGGAAGAGTTTTAAAGTATCTCATATACAAGACTAAGTTACCCCCAATTTTATTCTGACATTACATATACGCAAGTCAATCAGGATAGGATGGAAATTCATTTTTAGTGTAGATATTTCTTTATACAAATAAAAATCTCTATGAAAGGGAAAATGTAGAGGGAGGTCCAGGCTTAAATTTGATTAAGCAATGCCAACACGTTAAAAAAGATTAGGGATGGAAACTCGTAAAAAAATGAAGCTACTCGAAGGGACTCCTGTAAATATGCCCATTCGTATAAGACTGAAGTTGTTCGAAGGATATCCCACAAAGATCAAGCCCAGTTGACAAACTTGGAAAATACAACTTGTAATAGGAACTTTAATGTGCTTGTATTTGTATTTCTTAATAAAATATTAAATTAACTTTTTAATGCTGAGAAGTTGCTCGGTACCCTCGAGGGACTATATCTAGCATGCTCTATCAAATAAACTCTGCTCTAGGTATCTCCTAGGGATTTGGTTTGGAGGATTGGGTGCAAGGCAACGTTGGAAGAGACCAACACCTTTAAAGTACTCAGGCAAAACCTTGGGTTCAACATGGCTTAGTAGTCCCTCGAGATACCATCTCTGGGAAACCACTCGAAGGTCTCTAGTCTTATACAGTTGTCCAAAAATTTAACCTTTGGTGTTTACACACATATCGCAATTTTCTCGAGCAATCATCAGTCGAGCAACGTTCGATTCGATGAACTACCTTTTTGAGTGATGTGGAAATACACCTTCTGCAAGTTACTTCTTACCAACTCTTTCATGTCAGCATGTCTGACATTCAGGAACTCAATAAAATAGCACTCAAGTGAAAATGTTATTGGGATAGTAAGTCCATAGCTGACACATCACGTCCTATTTAATGCTATCACAGCTCTAAGGGCCCAAATAGTGTTCCCGCCAAAATATCATATCTAACTCATTTAATGCAATATCTTTGGCATTAAATGTAAAGGACTGATGACATTAAAAAGGGGTCAAATGCATTTAATATAGGAAGGTCACTCGAATGATCAGGATTTCCTTTAAATACCCCCAAAGCTACACTATTTTGGCATCTCACTTTTCTAGCCTAGAACTGCAGCCAAATACTTGCAGATAAGAGAGTTTATCGTGAGAACATTTATTGTGTGACCAACCTCATTTACTCCATTTACGTCATAATTGGGCATCCGTGCTTGTTCCTACTCTCTCCAACCAAGTCAATTATGGGATCCCCTCATTGATTTTTGGGTTATAGCATTTATATTGTAAGAACATATTTAATACAGGAGTTTTATACATTGAATGTGTTGACTTGCGACTGTATTTATTATTGTTAATGAATGTTCAGAGGCCTTAATCATCATCTTGATAAGGGGTTACGCCTCCCTTGACACTAATATCATTTCAAGAACTCGCGTCCTACGTAAATAATTTTTCAACACAACTCAAAAGACAAACATAACCTTTTTGTATTTTTCTTAATAAGACCCGAAAAATGGAGAATCAAAATACGGAAGATAAATATCATACAACTAGAAAAGGCATATTACATGAAGAACAAAATATAGTGTATGAAAAACATTCAACCATTATCACTCATAAGATATAGCATGTGAAGAGTCATGTGATAGAATGCGAGAATCAATACGCCTATCGGTAATTACCTCCAAATTCGATCTTCTAACCTGCATAGGTTTAACATGACTTTCTAGGGTTTTAGGAACTTTGGTGAAAGTAATCTTAGAATTCCTAGGACCTTTTCTAAGATAATAATAAAAATTCCTAAGATGATCTTTCATATCGTAATGTGTGAAAGTGTAGACACGAGAAATTTTACCTTTGGTTTGACCTTTTCTAATGTTCCTAGCAACGGTTGACTTTCTAAAAAATAGTGGAAGATCGAATTCGGTTCCAAAATTATCAGATTTGACTTGGACGGTGCCTAACATCTTATTGAATTTCTCAGACCTAAATTCGAAATCAAATATGATATGACTCGAGTCCATCACTTTCTTCTCAAACTCCAAAATCCTAAACTCATGCAAATTCTTAGACTATATAAACTCAATGGAATCTTTCTTCAAAACTTCTACAAAACCTCTAAGGTTATCTCTCTTGACCTCAATATACTCAAGATTCCCCAGAAGAGTCTTCTCATGGGCCCTTAAATCCTCAATTAATTTAACATCATCATTTTTTACGGCATGTTGCTTCATTTTATCTTATAAATGCAAGGTGGCGTTCTTCAAATTCAAAGACTCGATTCACAAATCTCAGAAGTACATTAGAAGCTCACTTTCCTCTTCATATTCTTTTTTTTAATCTCTCCTCACTTAGGAATCACAAGAACGAGCCTCAAAACTGTCATGGAAACTATCGTATTCAATGATGAAAGACTTTTCATGTGATCCCACGCGACTACCCTTCAAAGAGGTGAGCTTACTCTCAACAACAGAATAACATCACTCTTACCAATCATTATTACTAAAGATATTACTATATACCTTAAGTTTCTTTCTCTCATTCCTTAGTCTAGAGGAGCACTAATGAGAATAATCCCCAAAACCTTGACATTCAAAACACTTGTCCCGATCATCCACCTTCTTAGGACCATCTATTTTCTTCTTATCACAATAATTAAAGTTCTTCAGTTTCTTCTCAAAATAATTAAATTCTCAAAGCTATAGAAACTTCTTAAACTTACTAACAAATCTAGTTATCTCTTCATCATCAATCTCACTATCACTATGTGAATCCAACACATCCTCCTGTCGAGATTTGAAAAAAATTCCATTATCCTTATGTTCATCCTTTTTATTTATAGAACATATGTTCATCTTATAGGTTTGAAGATCGTTTACACGTTCATGGACTCACATAGTGTCAACACCATCTAGGGAAGCCAGGATCGTGGCCTTGGCATTAAATTTTTCAGGCAACAACCTTAAGATTGTTCGCAAAACTCTAGGATTGGGAATAGCCTCACCTAAGTTAAATGAGGAATTTATAATGTCCGATAACCTATCATAAAACTCATCAAAAGACTCATTCTTTAGTATTTTAAGTAACTTAAACTTAGTGATTAGATTTTGTAAGTTAGAAACCCTAACAATATTGGTACCCTCGTGTCTTGATTGTAAAATATCCCAAGCACTCCTCGCGCTCTCGAAGAATGCTTTAGGAGAGTTGGATGCTTTCGGGACCCCACCTTCGGTGGGAGGATACCACCCATACTCATCGAGTTCCAAGCGTTCTCGCCGATCGAATTTAAGAAAAATCACATTCGCACCTTCCAATAGGGATATTTTTCCCCATAAAACAATGGAGGTCGCGTAACGAAACACCCCTCTCGGTTAAAATCCATATAAACCCTAGATGTGCACAAAACAGGGATCTACACGACATCTTGAGTTCCTACTCTGATACTAATTTTCAAAACTCTAGTTCTCTATGGTTATTTTAAAAAATAATAAAAAAATCATTTTTTTTAATTTCTATATTTACGCAACAATTAAGTCAAGTATTGTGTTAAATAATTTTTCATTTTTTTTCTTGGCTTAAGCATGCATCTAGGTGAGAATAAGCAAGAGTAAAAAATAGTAAATCACAAAACGATGATTTACGATGAAAACTCATACTGGAAAAAACCTCGAACGGCCTAGCCACACAATTCCACTATGATATAAGTTTCGTTACAAGGACAAATTAAACTCACTAACCTACATGACGCCTTTAAGCCTTCCACGCTTATTCTTCCATTGTCACCTTCTTTGTAGACACTATTGGATGCCTTCCAATATCCACACAATGTTGGTGCTTCCCACATCCCATTATCCCACTTATCTTAGTTGCCTTGTGACCAGTCCAGTTGTAACACAACATGAAACACAGTCTCCACCGCTCAAAATGCTCACAATATGAAGAACAAACAACTATGATAAAACACAGGAAGATGTCTAAAATAAACATACATATATAGTATTTTTAGATCTCAAACTTGGGTATAAAGAAGGGGTTGGGGGCTTTTGGATTTTGATAGAAAAGTATTTTTTTTCCCAAAATTATCAAGTGAAAACGTACCAGACATGCCCTTTTAAAGAAGACATGAATTTCGAGGTGGTAGAATCTCGTTCAAACAAAAACTATAAGTTCATTCAAATGAAGTCACGATATCGTTTGAACACAAGGGCATCTTATTGTAACGAACTATCATATCTCATTCAAATAGACTTCAAACGAGATTTTGCTAAAAAAAAATATGAAAGCTCATTTTAACTTATTTTGGAGGTTATTCTAAGGGCATTCACTAAATCGTTCGAACAAACTTACCTATATTGTCCAAACGGCTTCAAAATAAAAAAATATTTTTCTTTTTAAAACCCACTTTATGAAAATTATCTTAAATAATATTTTTAAAACGCGTCCAAGGAAATCCATGGATATGCGTACCGCATTGGTATCCAATGAATGAAGAAGATAAAAATCGATTAAAAATCAATTTTAACTCGATGTCTCTTTACCATAGCTACTAGGTATTCACTCTTATATACGGTCTTAATGGATAAACTGAAATCCTAACAACCTACGACTCAAATAATTTTTTCCAAAACATGGAATTAAGCCAATACATACAAATTCACTCAATTAAAAAAAACTCCTTACATATTCACTTTAGTATTTTATTTTTGTCATATGATTCAGTTATTTGTTTATATATTCTTTTATGGGCTTGTGGTGGATTTAGTTATCTATTCAGAATAGCCCTA
The DNA here is from genome assembly GCA_949130495.1 of Sambucus nigra. Lineage (NCBI taxonomy): Eukaryota > Viridiplantae > Streptophyta > Magnoliopsida > Dipsacales > Adoxaceae > Sambucus > Sambucus nigra. The sequence goes on along the minus strand of OX422218.1, from coordinate 408,017,123 downwards.
GCTAAGGTCCCAAACCCTTTGGGGTCTCTCGTTCCTCTACTAAATTAGGCATCCACACAACCCTTATATAAATCATCTCAAGAAGGTATACACCTATGGGGATCTGGAGAACACACTATATATTGACTTACTTGAGTCTACATATATAGGAGTTCCAACTAGTTTGGATATCTAGACAAAATAGTTAGATTTTATGATAACTCCATGTCCTAAAAGGTACAAGCTCAAAGAAAAAATCATGTCCAAGAGAATCTTCAAAGGGAAGTTATTTCTATCCTTAAAACCACAAATAGGACACACACTACGCATTATTCATATTACGTATTTGCACTAATGGTTCCTCAACACTTTAAGTCATTTTAAAATCAATTTAATTTAACTCAAATCATATTATATATTTTTAAATAATTTTCAAATGATTTTTGAATTAATTAAAAAATGTTTTTAAAAGTGTTGTGGGTAAAATTTGAATTTCAGAAAGTTATTTTCTTTGTTGATTATTTGCTTGGGTAGAATCTAAAAGTGCTAGAGAATTCAAGATGAATTTTGTAATTCTTTTCAAACACACGTTTTGCCTTTATCTCATTCGTACACGTGTTGATAGCTTAACGATTGGATTTGTGCTTTCTCGTACACTTATTATGTATAACCAACCTCAACCCTTAGATCAACCTTATCAACGTACTTCATGTGATGAGAGTCAATCCTTGTGAACCGAGTTTAATACAATCACCAAACGTTTATGAGAACGTGTGTGCTCGCGTTCAAATGATCAAATTATATTTAAAACACCTTTTAACCCAAATAAACCCTAAACATGCAACTAGGTGTGACTGAAACAATATGAAATCATACAAGAGTTATTCAAACACACATAATTGAGGAAAAATCCCCCACAGGGGCAAAACCATTTATTTTCACTATAATTTGTAAGAAAATGGCTTACAATCGGATTACAATGAAAATACAAGTTGACTAAGAATTACCCTCAGGTATCGGATTCTGTAGTCGCGGCTGAAATTATCCCTTTCCAGTAGGGCTGCAATGGAGAAGAAGAACGGTCTCCTCCACAAGGGTTGAACTGTAAAACTGCGTTCCTGGGTTACCAAAAGGATTCACAAGTGTATGGATTTTGTGTGAATCAAAATACCTAGAGTATTGATACTCAATAGGTGAAGACTTGGGGCTTTCTCTACTCTGAAAATCGTGTATTGAAGTCTTGAAAAAACCAATTCCCGTAGTGGGATTAAATAGAAGAACTTGAGCCCTAAAATTCGAAAGATGATCTGAACACGATCTGTTTGGAATTATCCTCGTCGGATCGGTCCGGGAACTTTAGGCGGATCGGTCCGGATGAACCGGATCAGTTCTTTTATCTGAAGGCGGATCGATCCGGTTGGCATCGGATCGGTTCGGCATTTTGGCTTTATCGGTTCGCTATGGATCCGGGGTACACTGGCCTCACCTCAGCAGGCGGATCGGTCCGGTCTCTTTAGGCGGATCGGTCTGGAGGAACCGGATCGGTTCTTTTATCTGAGCCGGATCGGTCCGGTCTGTTCCCTGATTCCTTTTCTGCTTTTGATATTCGGATTCCGTTGATGAGCGAATGATTCTTGAATTTTCTCAACGGTGTAACGGCGTACGACATATAAAGTGCTAATGGATAAAAAATGTCCTAACAAATCTCCCCCTATGTCTATGCCGGTACATACATAAAAACAAACATCCGAATTATCAATCATAAAAAATTGCCTATACAAATCTACCCTTCCATGAACCCAAAACTGAAAGAATACAAGTGAATAAGACTGCATCGTTTGATCTTCAAATCTTCAGGAATCTCAACGCTTTTCTCATCAGGGTGTGCAATACAATGATAATCAATGTAGTACCTACACACATGAGAAAAAGCAAAATACCCCAAGTGACATAACGAGTTTGAAAAGATGAGATAAACATATATATATCAATTTATGAGCAAACTCAAATTTCAATTCTCCCCCATAATAAGATAATTCATTCTCCCCCTTTTTATGATGTCCCCAAATAGACAAATGAGAGAAATAAATCAAATAAGCAAGAGCGGGGTGTCACTGGGATAAACCACACCATGAATGAACACAAAGCAACCAAGTCGAAGATAGCGTAAATGAAGTGGTGTGATCAAATTCGATAGGAAAATCAATGAATACAAACATGACATATGTGCACGATGAATATTGGATATTCCTAGCGAATGAACTCAAATGCTTCCTTTGGTGTAAAACAATGACAATATAAGATATTGACTCAATCAAATCAACAAATCAAAGCTCAAAATGATTTTCACACCAATAACGTCCAAAATGATTTTATGCTTTTTAAGGACTTTCAGGGAAGTGCAAACCCGTTTATATGCTCCAACCAAACTCCCTCAGATATTATTTTGAATAGAGGCATTCTAAATTCTCAAACTTTGGAGAATTTATAGTGAAACCTAAGTGGCCCATATTTGGCATGTATAGCTTTTTATTGCCTTTAAATTTTTCGGGGCTCTTTTAACCTCTTTGGACCTCGGATATTAAAATTCCTCCATTTTTTAGGTCCTTTTTAACGGTGGCTTTTGCGCAAAGGATAGATGATTACCTTTCGCAGCCCCTCCCCGTTGTACAAAAACACACAGTCTCACCAAAATGGTTTTTACATGCATTCTAATCTTGTCAAGTTTTATGGCATATGGTACATTGTATAGACAGAATTGAGATGGAAACACTCAAGCCAATATGAGATAGACAAGTGCAATAATCAAATATAGCCGTGCATGTGTGCAATAAAGGATATAGGAGTCAAACATGTAGGAAGATATCACTAATTATATCTCAAAGACTCCAACCAATGTAACGCACATGGATGAAATGATATAGCCTCTCAAATCTCTATCAAACAGTCACATGGATATATGGAATGAAGTTGTGACTTTGCTAACTTAAATGCTCATCCATAAAAGGTGAAAAAATAGAAAAATCTTTTTGGCCTTTTTCAAAAAAATCAAAATAAAATCTTTTTGAGTTTTTTCTCAAAAATTTTCTTAAAGTAAAATCTTTTTGTATTTTTTCAAAAGAAATATAAAAAGCAACAAGAATAGAACAAAGCTGTACAACTAATCAATGGTACATATAAAACAGACTAGCAATAGGAAGCATATGATATGAACATGAAGGAGCATCCTATTCTAGACATAGACCAACCCCTCAGTAAACTGTGCAAATCCCTAAAGATTTCCTAAGACTCTCAAATCTAAGGGCATCTAAAGGTTTCGTGAAAATATCGGCTAACTGACGGTCGGTGGGAACAAAACTCAGGGATACGACTTTCTCTTCAACTAACTGACGTATAAAGTGCTCACGTATCCTGATGTGTTTTGTGCGCGAATGTTAAACTGGATTGCAGGATATGTGTATCGGGCTCGTGTTATCACAGGAAATGGTCATGGTGTCCCGTGATATCCCATAATCCTCCAGCATTTGCTTCATCCACAAGAGTTGTGTGCAACAACTCCCGGCGGCTATGTACTCAGCCTCCGCAGTGGACAAAGAGATGGAATTTTGCTTCTTGCTCAGCCAGGAGACAAGAGCAGAACCAAAATAGAAACACCCACCAGAAGTGCTCCTACATCCATCTACATCCCCAGCCCAATCGGCATCCGAATAGGCGGACAGACAGACATTGGTATCAAAGGAATACCAAATCCCATATGAGAGAGTCCCACTTACGTATTTAATAATACGTTTTAGAGCAAATAAATTTGACTCTTTTGGGGATACCTGATATCGCGCACAGACTCCAACACTAAAGGTGATGTCGGGACGACTGGCAGTCAAGTAGAGAAGACTACCTATCATACTCCGATATAAGGTTTGCTCTACGTCCTTGCCTGAAGTGTTCTTACTAAGCTTGGTAATGGTACTCATAGATGTACGGGCATGCTTAGCGGAGTCTAAACCAAATTTCTTCACTAGGTCTCTAGCATACTTGGATTGGGAGATGAACATCCCATCCTCTAGCTGACGAACCTAGAGACCAAGGAAGAATGTAAGCTCACCAACCATGCTCATTTCAAACTCACTTTTCATCTCCTCTTCAAAGTGATGAGCATGCTGGGTGCATGTGGATCCAAAGACTATGTCGTCCACATAGACCTGGGCAACCAAAATAGCACCGTCATCTCTCCTGACGAACAATGTCATATCTACTCCCCCTCTCTTGAAGCCACGAGCTAAGAGATGGGAAGTAAGCCTCTCGTACCAAGCACGGGGTGCTTGCTTCAAACCATACAAGGCTTTCCTCAGATAGTAGACGTGCTCAGGGTGCTGAGGGTCTTCAAACCCTTTTGGTTGTTCCACATAAACCTCCTCCTGTAGAATGCCATTCAGAAAGGCACTCTTGACATCCATCTGATATACCTTAAAGCGGAGATGACATGCGATGGCGAGCAGAAGGCGGACGGACTCAAGCCTCGTAACAGGAGCAAATGTCTCCCCAAAGTCTACACCCTCTATCTGTGTGTAGCCTTGAGCGACCAACCTAGCCTTATTTCGGATTATGGTACCATTTTCATCCATTTTGTTCTTAAAAATCCACCGGGTACCTATCACATTAATCTCACTAGGTCGGGGGACAAGTTCCCAGACATCATTCTTTTTAAACTGAAGCAACTCATCCTGCATAGCATATATCCAGTGTTCATCCTTGAGTGCTTCTTTATGGTTCTTGGGCTCGACTTTGGACGTGTAGCAAAGATGGCTAACAACGTTCTCTAGCTGAGCACGAGTCCTGACCCCTAGAGTGGGATCACCAACAATGGCAGAAGGGTCATGACTCTTGCGAACCCAAGCAGGTGTGTCCCCTAACACAGGAGTAGGATCCACAGAGTGTGAGAGAGGAACAGGTAAATCACTGTCAGAACAATCCTCATGCTCACACTTAAGGTTAGGATCAATAACCGTCGAAGGTTCGTCATATTGCACGGTAACGTTTATTGATTCCATAACACTAGAGCTCTTCAGGTTAAATACCCGGTATGCTCTACTATTCGATGAATATCCTAGAAATATTCCCTCGTCGCTCCGGGAGTCGAACTTTCCTAATTGCTCTCTATCCCGTAGGATGTAGCATTTACTCCCAAAAACACGGAAATATGCCAGGTTGGGCTTCTTGCCAGTCCACAACTCATAGGGAGTGTGAAGTGTGTGTGGACGCAGATACACCCTATTCATCGTGTGGCATGCAGTAGACACTGCCTCTGCCCAAAATCTCCTAGACACTTTACGACCTAGAAGCATAGATCTAGCCATCTCTTGGATCGTTCTATTCTTTCTCTCAACAATCCCATTTTGCTGAGGAGTTCTCACAGCAGAAAACTCATGTTTGATCCCAAGGCTATCACAGTACAAATCCACCTTTGCTTCCTTAAATTCAGTGCCGTTGTCACTACGTATTCTGTTAATAGTGACGCCGTGTTGATTTTAAAGGACACGGCACTTGGTCGTTAAAAATCCTACAGCATCGGATTTCTCTCTCAGAAAACCTACAATGGAGTACCTGGAGAAATCATCTACCATCACGAGGATGTACCTCTTACCACCTAGACTCTCAGTACGAGTGGGACTCATAAGATCCATGTGAATCAACTCCAGAACACGAGAGGTGGTAATGGAATGCAACTTCCTATGAGGACTACGAATTTGTTTTCCCAACTGACAGGGTCCACAAACTGTCGAAGTTGACTTTCCAAGAGATGGTAAGCCACGTACTAGGTCCTTTTTAGCTAAACGATTAAGATCTCTAACGTTCACGTGACCTAGACGTTGGTGCCACCGATCCATAGGAGTGATCGTGGCGCTGTTGCAGACAAGTGAGGATGTGGGCTCAGCCCCATAACAATTATCCTCGGTCCTCACCCCTTGCATCAATAGTTTACCGGTTTGATTGTAGACTTTACACGCGTCCCGGTCAAACCTTACTGCAAAGTCAGTGTCGCACAGCTGGCTAATGCTGAGAAGGTTTGCTTTCAAACCTTTGACGTACAAAACATTTTCTAGCTTAGGAAAACCAGGTAACTCGACAGTACCACGTCCTATAATGCTAAACTTGCTCCCATCTCCAAAGGTGACTCTGCCATCCTGATAGTCCTCAAGAGTCGTAAAAAATGAGGCATCACTTGTCATGTGTCTGGAGCACCCACTATCAAAGTACCACTGTGAGGTATTATGTGCTTTGAGAGCAACATGAACAACAAAGGCCTTTTTATCTTTCTTAGGCACCCAAGCAGAGATGACCTTTTGTTTGCCTTTGTTGTTGTTGATTTTAGCTGGAATGTGAGAAGCATTCACTAATGGCAAAGATATCCGTCGGAATTCTTTCATCAAACTCTGAGTCGTGGCAGCTAATAACTCAACTCGCTCGCTCAGACTAGAAAATTTATCAGTATGACGTGGTGGAGCAGTAGTACATCGTGTTCGACCCATACTATAGCAAGATTCCCTAAAGTGGCCTTTTCTTTTGCAATAAGTACAAAAGAGCACAGTTAAAGGCGGACCTTGGTTTGCTTTTCTTGGTCGAACTCTCCTTCGAGGTTTTTTACGGTGACCATAAGGAGTTGTAGTAAACTCAGGAACTGGTCCAGGTGCAATTTGGGACGTGGAGGCACCATCATAACCAATTCCTTGATGATCACCAAAACCTAAAGCGGGGTCGAGGAGCATCTTTCCTATCTTCCCAGATCTGTCCTCGATTTGAACCTTGACTTCCCGTTCCTTATCAAGATCATGAGTCAGTTGGGCAACAAGGGCTTCAAGTTTCTTCCGAGTCTCATGGAGGAATGGAGTTGACTCGTAAGACTATCCACTTGTTTAGTCACGTCCCCTCTCTCTTTCTCTAAAGAACTCTCTCTCTCTCTAAATAGGATCTCTTTCTCGACACAGGCAGATTCTCTCTCTTTCAGTGCGGTGCAGGTGGAGGACTCTCTTTCTCTCGCTTTTCTTAAATCTTCCTCTAAGACGGTGATCTTAAGAACTAACGATTTGTTTCTCTTTTTAGTTTTAAAAGACTCAGAATACAACTCAGCCTAGGCGCGTTGAATATCACTCTCGCTCTCACTTGAATCATCCTCCCCCTCACTCACATCGATCTCACTGTCGAGGTGTCCCTGTGAAGCATCATCCTCATCGTCGTGAGCAGAGCTAGAAGTGCTCACATGACTGGCCATGAATGCGATGAATTTACACTCATGCGGTGATTCATCTCCTGAATCCACCGTCTCTACCTCACTGTCGTCGCTAAGAGTAGCATTAAGGACAGCTTTTCCTTTCTCTCTATTCAGACGATTGGCACACTCAAAGGCTCTATGACCCCTACCATCGCACTCAAAACATCTCTCACTTTCTTTCAGAGGAGGATTTTTGGAATCTTTTTCATTTTTCTTTTCAAACTTATTTTTCTCAAATTTCTTTTTATCTTTAAAATTGCCATTTTTCTTAAATTTGAGAATCCTCTTGAAATTTTTTGCGAAAAGAGCCAAATCATCTAAGTCAAAATTGCACTCAGAATCTGACGTGTCAGTCTCTCTCTTTCTAGATGACTCTACCCTCTTTCTAGCTGACCCCTCACTCCTTCTATCTTGGGCTTTAAGTGCAATTCCCTTATCTTTAGATTTAGCATTTTTAGGGAACATATCAATTTCATAAGTTTGCAAATCTCCTACAAGTTCTTCCAATTTTAGCGTATTTAAATTACCCATAGAATTTAGCACAGTGACTTTAGGGATAAAACGCTTAGGCAAAGAACGAAGAATCTTTTTAACAACTCTAGCATTCGGAATATGTTTACCAAGATTAAAACTAGTATTCACAATGTCAGAAAGTCTAGCATAAAATTCATCAAAGCATTCAGAATCATGCATGGTGATTGGTTCAAATTGAGTTGTCAAGTTTTGTAACTTAGACTCTTTCACATCATTAGTTCCTTCATGGGTGAGTTGTAAAACATCCCATGCCTCTTTTGACGTGGTACACGTCATTATGCGTTTGAACTCATCAGGTGTGACAGACCCAGAAATAGCACTTAGACCCTTAGAATTAAAAGATGACCATTTAAATTCTTCATCAGTCCAAGAAATGTCAGGTTTCAAGTTGGTCACATTATCAACAGTCACGATGGGAGGAGTCCACCCTCGTTCAACCAAAATCCAGACACATTCATCAATGGCTTTTAAAGCCGGCCTCATACGGGCTTTCCAATAAGCATAATTTGTCCCGTCAAAAATAGGCATTTTATAATATGACTTCTCCATTTGAACACACACTTTTTCAAAAATCAATTTTTTTCAGAAAATTGGTATCTTAGAAAAAATTTTGCGGAAAAAAGAATACGCGATAAATTAGCGTAACCTGCTCTGATACCAATTTGAGAACGTGTGTGCTCGCGTTCAAATGATCAAATTATATTTAAAACACCTTTTAACCCAAATAAACCCTAAACATGCAACTAGGTGTGATTGAAACAATATGAAATCATGCAAGAGTTATTCAAACACACATAATTGAGGAAAAATCCCCCACAGGGGCAAAACCATTTATTTTCACTATAATTTGTAAGAAAACGGCTTACAATCGGATTACAATGAAAATACAAGTTGACTAAGAATTACCCTCAGGTATCGGATTCTGTAGTCGCGGCTAGAATTATCCCTTTCTAGTAGGGCTGCAATGGAGAAGAAGAACGGTCTCCTCCACAAGGGTTGAACTGCAAAACTGCGTTCCTGGGTTACCAAAAGGATTCACAAGTGTAAGGATTTTGTGTGAATCAAAATACCTAGAGTATTGATACTCAATAGGTGAAGACTTGGGGATTTCTCTACTCTGAAAATCGTGTATAGAAGTCTTGAAAAAACCAATTCCCGTAGTGGGATTAAATAGAAGAACTTGAGCCTTAAAATTCGAAACATGATCTGAACACGATTTGTTTGGAATTATCCTCGTCGGATCGGTCCGGGCTCTTTAGGCGGATCGGTCCGGATGAACCGGATCGGTTCTTTTATCTGAAGGCGGATCGATCCGGTTGGCATCGGATCGGTTCGGCATTTTGGCTTCATCGGTTCGCTATGGATCCGGGGTACACTGGCCTCACCTCAGCAGGCGGATCGGTCCGGTCTCTTTAGGCGGATCGGTCCGGAGGAACCGGATCGGTTCTTTTATCTGAGCCGGATCGGTCCGGTCTGTTCCCTGATTCCTTTTCTGCTTTTGATATTCGGATTCCGTTGATGAGCGAATGATTCTTGAATTTTCTCAACGGTGTAACGGCGTACGAAATATAAAGTGCTAATGGACAAAAAATGTCCTAACAGTTTAACCCACCGCTTGGGATGAACCGCAGGATTAAAGTCAATCAGCCAAGATTCAATCCCAGCCATTGGATTGAGTTCAAGGTTTTGGATCCTTCTTCAATTAGTATAAAAATGACCGAAGCCTCAGCATTTTGAGACTTTTGCCATTTTGTAAAATCTGAGAAAAAAAAGAGAGTAAAGAGAGAAGGGAGAAGAAAGGGAAAGAATAGAGACATATTAGAAAGAAGAAACCTTCATTTCTTTATAGTTCAAACCCCTGAGTGATTTCTCCCAAGACAAACACCAAAACCTAAATTTCCATTCACAGAAAACCCATATTTTTTAGAGTTAGATCTTTCTAGGGTTTCTGTGTTTTTCGTATTGAGATTTTTTTAAGACCTCTTCAAATCTTTGCTTCTCTCAGAACTCATCTCTAAGAGCGACTTAAGTTTCATTGTTGAAACTGGGTTTTTCTAAAAGATAAAATCACACGATTTGTTTTCTATTTCTCTTTTTAGATCTGGTATTTTAGATCTATTCCGTTTCAACATATTTTGAAATAGAAACTTTTAAGTTTCAAAGTATTTTTCAGATCTGGTGAGTTATTTTTGTTTCTAGTTTTCTATTTCATATTTTATGAAATACGTGTGTACAAAAATAAAAAGAACACAAAGAACTCTTGCTAAAAGTTTTAAGGAGTAACCGTAGATCTGAGAAAAGAAGCTTTATATCAAAATATGTTGAATCAGTCTCTACATGTTAAGTCTGAATCTGTTTTAATAAAGTAGACTTCTAGTATAGTTTGGATCTCAATTGGAGGTTTATAATTTCAAAAAAAATACTTTCAAAATACTGAAATTGTTTAAGACCTTGAACCGTCTTCTGAGCAATATATCCTTGAGATCTGTGGATAAATAAAAGATCAAGAAGTCTTGGTTTGAAAATTCAAATTCAGAAATAACTTATCATTTTAGAACTATTGTAATTTGTTAGGATTGTTTGTATAGTCTTGAGAGGGTGAGTAGCATGTTTGCATGTAGTAGAACATCACAAACACTATCTCACACAAACACTTAGACACTGTGGTTGTTTCTGAGAATCTTGGATTTTGAAAGAGTTATTGGAATCAGAATTTAAAGAGAAGGATCTCAAGGGAAAAGAAAATAACCAGCAAGAAAAGATCAGTCCAATTCAGATTACCTTTGGAGTGGAGAATATCAAGTAGGTATATTCTGAACTTAGGTTAGGATCTTTGTGGTTTGCTTAAGTGTTGTAACTTGATTCTTTATTCTAGTGGATTTTTTTTTTGCCGTAGAGGGCACAGTGGATGTTTCCCTTATTTAAGGGTTTTACCACGTTAAAATTTCCGTGTCTATTTCTTTGAATGTTCTTAACTGTTGTTGTGATTGGGACTGCATGGTAACTTTAGTAGATGTTTATTAAAAATTAAAAAGAAGGAAATAAACTATCAAATTCAAACCATACATTCAGATGGTCTTTTGTAACACATCTTCTGTTTTTCGAAAAGATTTTTGGCCAAAAAGTTTATTCGGAGTTTACACAACTTATAACAGTTTGTTATTAATCTTGTAAACAAGCTTTTAACCCTAAAGCCTTTCTTCATATCTTTCATGCCTATATTAGTCTCGAGTAAATAAGGTCCCAACTCCAGAAACAACCAATTACTCATTAAAGGAATATCATTATGCCATGAAACCAAACATGTAACGATATACCAATGCTTATATGGAATAATCTAGTCTCACTGTTCTAACCCAGGAGATAACGACCTTAGTCAGTATGATCTGGGTAAATATTCTGAAATGGATTCATCCCTGGGGTATAAATTGCAGCCCAACACACTTTAACCATCAAATTCTTAACTAGTAGATTCTCCACGAACCTAAATACCCACCCATGGTATGTTCATGCATATATAGATAATCCAAATAAAAAATCTAATTAGGTATACATAACGTACGCATTATAACCTATCCAAATAGGCACACTTATCCAACACATAATCAATTAGCTATTCACGCATCAGTTCCTAAGTATTAATCAATACTCCAAACACACCCAACCATAACACAAGGGTTATAATTGTTTGATAACCTTAGTTCCTACCTAGTGGTCCTAGTTAATTATTAATAGTATTATCCAACATCCTTCTAACATATATGCTACTAATATATTTTTAGGTGTGCCGATTAATATCCATCAATTATTTATTAGTTATAGTTTTGGTCACTAAAGGTGTAACCTTTATACCCCCCTACTGGTCCAAAAAATATTAACATTGTTACAGATTATTTGAAAATAATGTCATATTAATGAATTTTGAAAACACTAAAATCCCCAACTGTCCAACATCTAGATTACCGAATCAATTTAAGCCCTACCTAGATCGACCTAGGTCTAACACCCATGACATTGTGTCCTATATTTAATTTCATAATTAATATTAAATCAATCTTTCTCATAATTTATTAATTCCCAACATTTCGATAATTGTTTATGGTTATAAAACTACATCACTTAACATTTAATTTAAGACTTTTCCAATTCTTACAAGATTACCAATGCAATTTTAACAAGGCAATATAATAACAAATCCTAATTCCTAAAATGTGAGTTTTAACATGAAACTCATTTAATAAACATAACCAATCATAAATTCAACTAACAAATATAGCTCTACCATGCTCAGCCTACCAACAAATTTAGTATTTAGATTAAAATATGATATAATAAGTTCATGAATTGTCATAAGTTTAACATGAAACCTAATTCATTTCATCACAAATTTACATATATCGATTCCCATTTATTAGATGTCAATTTTCAGAAAAATTCAACCAAATGAAGATTTATATTTTAATCCAATTTAACTATTTGATAATAATTTTACAAATTAGGTTCCAATTACACGAATTATATAATTGATTTCAGCAACTTCTTAATTTTAATATATTCTAAACATGATTTATGTTATTATTACATGAATCGAAAGAAGAAAAGTAGGATACATTTATTACCTTAATTTGTGTTAATCCCAATTTTCTTTAGCTAGAGAAGCTAATGTTTTTGATGTTAACTCCCTAATTTTTTCATTAATTTCTTCAATTTCTCCTCTTCTAAATTGGCCTCATAACTTAACCCCTAAGTATCCTCTCTCTATAACTCCCTAATTTAGATTTAGGTTTAGGTTACATGTAACACATCGTATATTTTAAAACTCAGATTGATCGAGTCTAATAATTAAATTATACAGGTTGTTAAAACAATTAAATACCATTTTTAGCATGAAGTTATCAAATGAAACATATGAAAAATACGAGTAAGCGATACGAAAGTGTTCCAACATAACTCATAAAGAAATGTTCATGAACATAATAAAAAGTTAGATAATAATATCCAACATAAATCCTTAAATACAAATCCCAAAATAAATCTCAGGAATGATACATGGCAAAATTACTATCCCTCCATATATGCCAATAGAAATTCTAAACAACACTCACCCTACTAAAAACAAAATGATATTCGAACGTGATAGAAACCTACACATGTCCCTGCAACTCAAAACCCTGAGAGACTAAGATAGATAATGTGTGCTATCTAGAATGAGGGAAGCTAAGTAGGAGGCCTAAATATAGCACCTAAAAGTCACAACGAATAAAGATTTGTTAAAACCCTGAAAATCAGTAAGCTACATGAGCCAAAGCAATTATATATGTAAATTATAAATCCCCTATTTATTTAATCAATAATAATAGTTCATCGTATAATGTTCAACCTCATAGTGAATTAGAATTAAATCAATTCATTTAAGCAATTAGTTATTATCTTGATTAATTAACACATAATTGACATGCTCCCCCCTCCTCGGCCTTCTCAAGAACATACAATAAATCAAGTCAATTTATCACACATTTAATTGATGCCTCCTTCACAATAATGAAAAAAACGAGGCCAACCTGCTATGCAGTGTCAGAACTCCATAACATCGTGTGATGTAATAAACATAACAAATAGTACTCACCAAGTGTCTTGACATATGGGTGTTCATCCTCGGTGCTCACCCAATAAATTATGATACCCCTTAATTTTTAAAAATTAGGTTGATCAAGTCTATTTTTTAATTATTACATTCTATTAAAACAATTTAAATACGATCCTTAGCATAAAGTATTAATCAATAAATAATGATAATAAAAAAGAAAAACGATATCATGAAACCTCAAATGATAACATATATAGAATCTACCACAAAAAAATCCGAATATAATACCGTTTCCAAACTAAAAACGAGTACAGTGCTAAGATAACTCTCGCATCTCTTGACATAAGGAAATAAATATCAAATGGTAGCACCAAGGCCTATGTAATTTTAATCGATAGTGATTGAACGTAATGAACGAGTACTCATCAATGAAAGCTAACTCTATTACACTGGAGCACTGATAACAATGCTTCAAGTTAGACCCACCATAATAAGATAGCAGCTACTCACTCGAGTAGCAAAGCTATCAAATCATGAGTGCAAATATTAAAATTTACATATACTAAAAAAGATAATTTTACCTCACCCTTAATGGTGTTGAATCATTGGAGTTAGTATTTTTAATATCTATGTTTTAAACTCCAACATTTTCCATATAAATCAAAACTTACTGAGTAAAAGGGAATCTCTAAAATTTATCATCCTATTCCGTAACCAAATCCATTGGATCCGTGCTCATGGTATCACATCTTAGTCATTGGAATGTCACTCCCTATTTGAAGCCCGAAATTCAATTGACAACTTTCGTCTTAAAACTTTTATGCTCCCATAACCCCAAGTATGGTTTAGGATAGTTATTAAAGTCAATCCATACTTATCACTTTCGTATATATACTTGTGAGCTTTCAATATAAAATGCTATAAACAAGCGTTACATTAAAATTTGAAGAAAATGTACCTTTACATGTAAACAAATGGTCTACCACGTGACTCTATTTAAATATGAACATTTACAAGGGAATATATAATTCTCTACCCAATTAAATTAAACCAATTTAAGCTAAACATGAAATTTCATGAATTGGTAAACTAATTTACACTAAACATTAAATTTAAAGAATTAGGTTTATTCATTTATGTACAAAAATCCCCATTTTTCCATTTATCAAATAACCCTAATTATTTATACAATATTTTTATAATTTATAAAAACTTGTTTAGGTAGAAATCATTATTTACATCATGAGAGGAGAGAGTAAAATTATCTTGCTATGAATGATGAATAATAAACACCAAAAAAAATATAAGAAATCCCTTTAAAAAATCGCTTGCAATTGCTCCTCAAAATCCCCAATTGCTGTAAAGAAACTCCCAATGGTGTAGAAAAGATACCCCTTGAGAAAATAGTTCAATTGTTCTTCCAAAAGTTAAAAGGTTTTTAAAATCGAATATAGATAATTTTTTGGATTGGGAGTTGGATTGTGGATTTTTAGTGGTATTAAGCATTGATACCAAAATTTACCACCTTACGTGGACCAATTACATGCCAACACATGTCATCCAAGGTGGCATAAGTCCAAGCCAGCATGATATAAAAGCCCGACCAAAATGGTTACCCGACCAATAGCGTGAAATCCAATTTGTACAGCCAACCAAGCGCCAGCAGTCTTACAGCCTATATTGCCAATGAAGCGAAAGCATTCATATCTTTAATTCTCATTATGTATTGATGTAAATGCCTAACAAATGAAGGCATTCCATCCTTTCATATGACAACGATCAAGAACCCCGAAAAAGTAAAGGACCCCGAAAAAGCAACTCAAGGCAATCAATACAGAACCGTGGACGTAGGCTATTCCTTTTAGTCGAACAACTTTAAAATTTCTAGTGTCTTATTTGTTTTACTTATTTTATTTATGATCGATTGATTGGGCTTAGTCTAGTCTTTTGAATCAACAAATTGGTACCATCTGTGGGAACGTATTGCTAAACGTTTTCACTCATTCATCATCCATGGATGAAATTCCAGAATCAAGCACTAGAAATGAGGGAATTCCACCTAATCCCTCTTCTACTCCTAATAACAATTATTTAACTGGGATCTTGGCTAGCTTAGCCAATGGTTAAGAGGCTATGTAGGATACTATATTAAAGTTGGCTCAAACTCTGCAAGCCGGAGTTCCTGCACAAGTTAATCAAAGGAATATGCCACCGCCTGCAACAAGGAGTGTGGGGCATAGCCATTCTGAAACTTCTAGGTATCCTTCATTACTTCTTGGAGAAACTTTTTCAATCATGATCTCTAACTCCACTGATGGACAATTTCTCATCCTAGAAAGATTGAGTGCCTTAGAAAGGCTAAGTAGGGCCTCTCCTTTCGATCGTTTGGGACCATAGGGAAAAGCCTTACGGATTGCATCGAGAAATACTCTATGACCAAGAAATTTAAGGGAAGGTTCAGCCCAATCCAGATTAAGCACCCGACAAACTGATATATCCAGTCAGAGGAGAGGTTCGCAAGAAGAGAGTTCATCATGATCTGTTAGTCGGCATAAAAAAGCTCCCACCCATGGTGATGGGAGTGATGCTCGAAAAGGTTCCATTCAACGTTTGGAAGACAGATTGGGAGAAATGTCCAAGGCTAAGAATCCACTCCAAATAAGTTTTATTAAGGGATTCCCCTTTGTGTAAACCATCATAGATTTCCATATGTCGACCAAGTTTAAAGCTCCAGTGGTCACTCCCAAGTATGATGGGAAGACTGATCCAGTTCTTCATATAGAGAAATAACAAGAAGCTACTGATATCTATGTTGTTCCTGATGAAATGAGGTGCGGTCATTTTCAGGAACAATTATCGGATCTACTCAAAACTGGTACAATAGCCTTCCTCGGGAAAGATTTCTTGCTTTCAACAACTCGCCGAGCTATTCATTCGTAATTTTTATTTTGGAACAAAACCAGTGAAGTGAGTAGCTCACTTACTTCGTGTGAGGAGGAAGGTGGGAGGAAATACCAGGGATTACATTACTCGTTTTAATGGCGAGAAATTGGAAGTCATTGATTACGAGAAGAAGACTGCAATTACTACCCTCATGAGTGGTTTTCTCCCAAACAAACTGTATTATACTTTGGCTAAAGATCCCCCGAAGGCGATGATAGAATTTATGCCTAAAGTAATGAAGATTATGAACGCCAAATAAGCTATGGCTAACAAAAATAATTCAGACGCAAAGGTGGAACCAAAGATAGAAGGGAAGTTAAATAAGAAGGAACACAATTATCACAATGAATGCAGGAATTCGAAAAAAAAAGCCTATATAGGTTCAGAAAATTTACTAATTACACTCCCTTAACGGTAGATATACATCACGTTTGGAAGAAATCAAGCACAACAACGATTTGAGTTGGCCTAAAAAGTTAAGATCACCTGTTGATAAAAGGAATAAGTCCAAGTATTATGAATTTCACAAAGATCATGGTCAAACGACCAACTGGTGTATTGCTCTCTATAATGAGATAGAAGCACTCATCTTAAGAGGAAAATTGGACAGATTTATTGATCGACGTAATGGTGGAAGAACTGGAGGTACAGGTCGACAGACATCTAAATCTCCAATTAAGCTCAGGGAAGAGAAGAAAAGGAATCACGACGATGATCCAGAAGATGATCATGATCTTTCCAAGAAGCCTAAACAGCCTGAACGAGAGGTATTCACACTCAGTTTTGGATATTTTGATTGCCACATGATCACAGGTAGAGATGAAGGAGGAGGAGATCATACAACTGAAAGGAAAGCTTACATCAATGAGGCTCAAGCTTGTTCCTATATCCATCAGATCAACCTTGTCGAGGAAGACTGGCCAAGAAAAGTTAACAAGGATAAGCTTGTAATTGGCTTCTCCAAAAATAATTTATCTAAAGTGTTTTATCCTTATGATGATCCTTTAGTGATCAGAGTCGGGATGAAAGAAGTATTGGTAGCAAGAATATTAGTGGATAACGGCAGTTTAGCAGACATCCCATTCTATCCCAGTTTTGATAGTTTGGGTTTAAAACCTAATCAACTGGAGCCTTATCATAGGCCACTCATTATATTCTCAAGCGAGAAAGTGTTTCCATTAGGGGGCTATCAATCTAGATGTGATGGTCGGGAAATGGCCAGCGAGCAGCACAGAGAAGGTGAGATTCTTTATAATACACAAAATATTCATTTTGCCTATAATATGATTAAGGGAAGAGTTAGTCTAAAGAAATTCGAAGTTGTACCCTATATTGTTCATCAATGCCTAAAGTTCCCGACCAACTTCGGAGTGGGAGTAGTAAAAGGAGATCAGAAAGTAGCTCAGGAATGCTATTAATCATATGCTGAAGAGGAAGGTATGTTAAAAGTAAAGAATAAAACCACCACTTATAAAGTAGATATATCTGAGCCGAACAACGAGTCTGAGGTTGATACCTTAGATCAACGAGGCGAATCTGAGCTTGTAAAAGGACAAGTGATGGAGGCAATAGAAAGCATTATTTTGGACGAAGATAAAACATAACGAACAACTAAAATAGGAGCATCATTGGAACCAGTTCTTAAATAGGAGTTGGTGGCTTTTTTTAGACAAAGGAAACAGGTGTTCGCGTGGAGTCATGAAGATATGACAGGCATATATCCAAATATCCTATGCCATGAGCTAAATATGAATAAGGAGGTTAAACCTGTGAAGCATTAAAGAAGGGTTTTTATCCCAGAGAAGAACCAGGCTATACAGGAAGAAGTAGAGAAGCTTTAAAAAACCTCCTTTATTGAAGATGTGAAGTACCCGGATTAGTTAGCCAACGTAGTTATGGTCAAGAAGAAGAACAATAAATGGAGGATGTGTGTGGCTTTTACTGACTTGAACAAATTGTGTACAAATGATCATTTCCTTTGCCACTAATTGATCAATTGGTAGATGCGATTTTAGGGCATGAGCTGCTAAGTTTCATGGATGCATATTCTGGTCATAAGAAGATCTAAATAAAGCTCAAAGATAGAGAAATCACTTCTTTTATCACGCCATGAGGAACTTAATGCTATAATATTATGCCATTTGGTCTGAACATGGAGGTGCTACTTATCAAACACTTGTGAACAAAGTATTAAAGGAGAGGATAGGCAAAAACATGAAGGTGTATGCTGATGATATGCTCACTAACAGCAAAAAAGTTGTTGATCATATTATCGACCTCGACCAGACGTTTGATCAATTTGAAAAGCACCAAATGAAGTTAAACCCCACCAAATGCGTATTCATAGTTCATGAAGGGATGTTCATCAGGTATATAGTCTATCAAAGGGGCATTGAAGCTAATCCAGATAAGATTAAAGCCTTGATAGAAATGAAATCTCTGACATGTAAAAAGGATGTTGAAAGTCTAACTAGGTGCGTAGCAACACTCAACAGGTTTGTGTCTCGAGCAACGAACAGGTGTTTCCCATTCTTCAAGGTACTCAGAAAAACCTTTGAATGGAACGATGAATGTGAAAATGCCTTCCTGGAGTTGAAGAAGTACCTGGGAGGACCACCACTACTCTCCCGACCAGTGTTGAGAGAAAAGATATATTTTATATTTGGTTGTATCTGAGTCAGTAATTATCTCTTCCTTAATCATGGAGGAACATGGAGTTCAAAAGCCAGTTTATTACACCTGCAAAGCTTTTCAATGAGCAGAAGTGAGATATCTCAGACTATAGAAATTATCACTGACCTTAATTGAGGCTAGTAGATGAATGAAGCCATATTTCCAAGCCCACACCATAGTGGTATACAATGACATACCACAAAGGCAAGCTTCGGATAAGCCAAAGAAATCAGGAAGATTGATGTATTGGGATGTGGAGTTAGGGGAATATGACCTTGTATACGAACCAAGGACTGCTTTAAAAGGCCAAGTTGTAGATGATTTTATTACAGAATTCACTTATCCAGAGGTCCCTGAGCAACAAAGGGCTCCAACCGAGCAACAAGCAAGAGTTAGTAAACCTGCAAAAGAGACGCCCGACCAACTCCAAATAAGGAAAAATGCAGAGAAAGTTATCACCGGTCAACTAGAACCCTCTAGTAGAGTACAGGAGATGAAGAATAAGTATGAGAAGGTGAAGGATAAAATCTTCCAACAAGGGATTCTGACAAACCAAGCGTTTGATAGAAATATTCCTATAAGGAGTCTGTATGTCGATGGGTCATCTTGTGCAATCGAATGTGGAACTGGAACCATTCTCAATACTCTAGATGAGCTAGACATAGAGTATTCTCTACGATTCCAATTTCAAGACTCCAATAATGAGGCGGAATATAAAACTGTGATTGTTGGTTTAAATCTAGCTAAATCAATGAATGCCGAGCAAGTTGTGGTATACGGTGATTCGTAGTTAATTATAAACCAGGTGTTGAACTTATATGAAACTAAAGGAGAACTAATGACCAGATACTTAGCCAGAGCGTTTGAGATAATTTCCACTTTGTTAGTTAGGCAAATAATCAAAATTTCAAGATTGGAAAATGCCCGAGTACATGCACTTGCTCAACTAGCTTCAGCAACCAGAATTGTTCTGCGAAGAACTATTCCTATTGAGCTACACACTAATAGAAGCATAGATGAAGATTTAATGGTCAACTTTATTGTAGTAGATATGGGGACATCTTGGATGGATCCTATAAGAGCATATTATGGCCATCCCCGATCCTCTCCACGGGTCGAATCAGCGTGAGGGAAGATCTCGGGTCCCGTGCACCCTCTCGGGAGCACATCGGTCGGTGTCATTTGAGGTGAGGTGGTAAATGTAGAGAGATTAGAGTCGCCAGTTTATTTTACTCAAAAGAGACAAAAGAAAAGGGGAAGCCATCACGAAGGACAGCATCCAAAGACATATTGGAGCATATGAAACCAAAATGATTCGAAAAGGGTCCGGAGACTAAGTTACGAAATGGTAAGGTGTTAGGCACCCATTCCGCCAAAGGTTTTGGCTATTTTCCTTTTATTTTCCCCGTGATGTGTGTGCATGTGTATATATAGGGGAGATAGGAATCATCGACTTATACCATGGAAGAGATAAAGCGATTCATCCGTAGGAAGGTTTAAAAATAATATTAGAAAATAGGATTTACGCGATTATCCCTACGTTGACCGTTATGATGGAACGATAATGTATGTATAATAAATACGCTACTAAGAACAAATATATATATAATATAATGTAAGAGGATGGAGGTTAGATAAGATAGAAAATGAGAGAAAAAGTAAAAATAGGACTCGAGTCTCGGGTTTTACCTCGAGACGCCTACGTAGCCTATAGAGGCATCAAAGTCCACGTAGTTCGCATACAAAAGGAGGGGTGGGGTTTATCCCATAAATCCAACTGGGGGATTCTCTTATTTGTGTGTATATGTGTGTGTAGGAAAAAGTGTTTTAGTTATGAGAAAAGTGTAAGAGAAGTGGGAGAATTTCCATTTGGAATTTATGAGCAGACCCTCTTTTTCTTGTTTTTGGGGCTTTTATTTATATGAAAATAAGAGATGTGCAATAATACTAAGTAAAAAGTATATTACGATGTGTGAGATGAAATAACAAAAGTACTAAGTAATAAAATAAGTTATTGCAAATTTATGAGAATTTAAGGAGAGAGTTGAGAAAATTGGACCTTCTTGAAGATCTTGAGCTTGATTTGAATGTTGGAGAGCAGCCCTTAGACTTGGATGATGATGGAGGGTAGAGAATTCACCAAGTTTAATGAAAAGGATGATGAAAAGTGAAGATTGGAAAGGGATTTGGGTGTGGAAATCACGCTGACTTCGAGAGAGCTTTCAAGGATTTGCTAAGAGTGATTTCTATCAGATCTGGGGCCCTTTGCAAGTGAGGTCAGGCCTCCTTTTTATAGGCCCATGGAATTTTCAATCGTCATAGCCCTATTCCTATCATTCGGCAGGTGCATTTAGGCACACTACCGATAGGCAGGGTCTAGGAATTTTTTAGGCCTTTTCACAAAATTGGCCGCAGAACGCAAACCATTGATCAGAATTGCACACGGGGCAGACCCTGGAAAGGTAATTCAGAGACCTTCGAAAGTCCTTTGGACTAATTTCGGGTCCAGGAGTTTACTTTGGTTCAAATATGGCTCGGAAGCGTTCGTTAGTCCATTGGACGGGGAATTGTCGGACGCAAACGGATCGCTCATCCGCATGGTAAGCCCGAATTATGCACGAGGCGGACCGTTGGAAAGGTTAGGAGATGTACTTAGACATTCCAAAGAGTTTGATAAGGTTAGGGGAGTTGACTTTCGTTAACTGGACCCCAGAAGCATTCAGTAACCTTTCGGAGTAAAACAGATCGTTCGTCCATACCGTAAGTCGTAATCGTGCACGGGATAGACCATTGGAAAGGGGATTCAGTGCCCTTCAAAAATTCATTAAGTCTCAATCGAGCTGAAGAGTTAACCTAGGTCAAACAGAGCCCGGGAGAACCCGGTGTACTCCTAATTCAGTCTCGGAGGAAATGGGTCATTCGTCCGCATGGTAAGTCGGAATTATGCACAGGACAGACCATTCAAAAGGGGTTTCAAGGCCCTTCGGAGATTCATTCAGTCTTGATCGAGCTGAAGAATTTAAATTTTTGTCAAATGGAGCCTGGCAGTTCCCGATGGCTTCTAGGTCAGTACTGAGGTATGACCTGGGTTTGTAGTGATGAAGGGAGGTGCTAGGGACCTAATGAGAGTTTATGGGGTAACATAATGGGGTGTCTACAAATCCCCTAGATGGGTGAGTTTGGAATAAATGATAGTCATCGAATAGACACCGCATGATGCTTTGAATGAGGATGACCAATTCAGAGGGTCGAGGCCGATTCTGAGGATCTGAGGGAGCGAGGACGACCAATTCAGAGGGTCAAGGCTGATTCTGATGACCTAAGGGAGTGAAGAAGACAATTCATAGGGTCGAGGCCTATTCTAAAGACCTAAGGAGTGTGCTGGGGATAACCAATTCTGTGGGTAGAAGCCGATTCTGTGGGCTTGAAGATGAGGGTGACCGATTCTGCGGGTCGAAGCCAATTCTGCGAGCTTCTGTAGAGATTACCAATTCTGCGGGTTGAAGCCATTTCTGAGGGATTAAGTGGAGGTGACCAATTCTGCAAGTCGAAGCCAATTCTGATGGCTTAAGGTAGAGATGACCAATTCTGTGGGTTGAAGCCAATTCTGAGGACTTAAGTGGAGGTGACCAATTCTGCGGGTCGAAGCCAATTCTGAGGGCTTAAGTCGAGATGACCAATTATGCGGGTCAAAGCCAATTGTGTGGGATTATGTAGAGGTGACCAATTCTACGGGTCGAAGCCGATTATGAGGGCTTGAGTGGAGATGACTAATTATGCGGTTCGAATCCAATTCTGCTCACTTAAGTATCAGATGACCAATTCTGCGGGTCGAAGCCAATTCTGTGATCTTAAGTAGAGATGACCAATTTTGCGGGTGGAAGCCAATTCTGAGGTCTTAAGTGGAGATGACCAATTATGTGGGTCAAATCCAATTCTGCGGGCTTATGTAGAGGTGACCAATTATGAGGGTCGAATCCAATTCTGTGGGATTAAGTGGAAATGACCAATTCTGTGGGTCGAAGCCAATTCTGCGGGTTTATGTAGAGGTGACCAATTCTGCAGGTCGAAGCCAATTTTGTGGGCTTATGTTAAGATAACCAATTCTGTGGGTCGAAGCCAATTCTGCGGGCTTAAGTAAGAGATGACCAATTCTATGGGTCGAAGCTAATTCTGCGGGCTTAAGTATGAGATGACCAATTTTGCGGGTCGAAACCAATTCTGTGGGCTTAAGGTAGAGATGACCAATTATGTGGGTTGAAGCCAATTTTGCGGGCTTAAATTGAGATGACGATCCAATACCGAGGTCAATTCTGACGTAAGAGGGGTGATGACTGAAGACCGAGGTCAATTCTGACCTAAGAGAGGTGACGATCTAAGACCGAGGTCAATTCTGGCCTACATTTCCTTTGGGGACAATCAGGGCAACTGTTGGGGGTAAAGATTAGATTTTGGATTCCGCTGGGGAATAACGAATGAGCTGGGAAAAAGCAGAGTGTCCTTTAGAGACTTCGAAAATGACTTTCTAGAGTTCCGCTGGGGAAATTACCTCATAACATTATTTTGAGTCAGGGAGATGATTGTCGGGGAAGTGTTTTTGATCTGCGAAGGAGAGACGAGTATGATGTCATAAACTTCACTGGGGAAGTGATTAGGTAGTCCAAGTATTGGATGTGTTGCTCGAGGAGGTTTGATATCTTTAGAGATCCTCCGGGGACGTCGTTGGGAGGAGTTTGAATTGGGTTTTTTTAGAGTTCCGTTGGGGAAATGGGGATTTCGCTTGAGGGGGTGCGAAATTTTCTTGGTGAAAATGTTTTAAATCCTTCCTGGGATTTTTAGGAGTTTTCCAAGGATTTTTCAGGGCTTTCTGGAACTTTCTGGGAATTTTTGTATGAAATTTCAAGAGGGTGCCGGTCGGGATGGTGCGGGGGTGCCATTCGATAGTGGCACGGACTTTTGGACTACCTCGGGAAGGTAAGGAGACAGTGACGATCAGTGGCTGGGGGGTCGATGCCGATCGGCATGACGCTTAGCATCCTATATAAATGGGGCAAATTCCCTACATTTTCACAACTTTTTGCTTTCTTTCTCTCTGCGATTTTCCTCTCCAAATCGTTCTAGAATTTTGATCTCTAAGAAATGGCCGGCTTTGTGAGCACCGCGACGTATAGGGAATGGTTGATTGTCGATGATTGGGAAAATGTGGAGTTGAGGGCCATGGGGAGTGAGAACTCCATTGATGCATTCAAGCTAGGTGCGGATGAGCGAACTTTGCTACGGGAGCCGTGGCGTCATCGGTCTTCTAAGGTAGTGAGCCCTGGCGGTTATGTAAGTAACCTGCCTTTTGGCATTCCTCTCTCTTTTTTTGGTGATTTTTCCTTCCTTCTTGAATTTTGACAAGGATTATTCTTTTAACAGTCGATATCTCGTGCCTGTAGGAAAACGGGGCTTAAGGATGTCTGGGGGCATCTTCCACCTATGGTGCATTGGGTGGTATCATCAGCGGGTTTTAGGAGGTTAGCGTTTGTGCTGGATGAGATGCCTCGGTCGATAGCGGCCTTATGCACTTTGGGGGAGAGATGGTGGGATACTACCCAAACCTTCCATTTTGGTTTCGGAAAGATGACCGTGACTCCCATAAACGTGCATCAGCTACTGGGGTTGGATTGCGATGGGGATCAGATAGAGGTGGATCTCTCTTTACGAGTGAGGTCCGAGGCGGTGAGGGTGTCGCTCGGCGATGTGGGGAGGATAGTCTCTGGGGATTCCATCTGATTGTCCTTGCTGAAGGATGTCTTACAGAGTAGAGTGGTCAATGTTGAGGATGGGCTGCAGGTGAGGCAGATGGCCCGATTGTTCATCTTGTTAGTGCTGGGAGGCTTTATGGTGGCGTCGAGCGACGACGTAGTCCATTTGTGGTTCTTGCCATACTTGAGGATATTTTCGAACATCCCTCTCTATGGTTGGGGGAGCCTGACTTTGGTGACCCTCTATTTTTCTTTGGATGCATTCAGCCAGTGTTGCCGGTAAACTTTTACTGGAGCCACACATCTCCTCGAGGTATCCTTTAATTTTGCGCATTTTACTTTCATACATTCGCATTTTCCTTATGCTTCTCTTTTTTTATTATAAATTATTATTTTTATTAGAAGTGGTTCTATGAGGTGATTGGGTGTAATACCCCGCCGATCGTTCTGAAGGATGATACTATTGAGGACTTTTGTCGATTGTATCGATGGTGGAAGGCCAATCGTCAGTCGAAGGGATCTTTCTCTCTAGAGGTGGTGCGTTAGGTCTTGAATGGCCTGACTAGTGGTAGGGTAAGATTCTTTCCTTTTTAGCCTTGGTTTTGGCATGTTCTGATTCTGTATTGATTTATGCTTGCTCGGGGATTTTTAGGTGACCATTTACCCATGGGGGATAGCCATTCAGGATACGGAGGTGACCGGGGTGAAACCACCGATGAGGAATTTACTAGCGCATGAGTTTGGCCATTCTTGGTATCTCGGGGAGTGGGTGTCTTGGCAGATTACTGAGGAGGAGATGGCGGTTCCACCTGCACAGCCTCTTATGTCTATGAGGTAAGAGCGGCTGCTGTCGGAGGATGCGAGGATCGCGGCGATGATCGGTAAGTCCTACTTGTTGTATACTGATACGGCAGCGCCGTATGACTATATGGACTTTGTGATGAGATGGTTGATGGCGCCCAGCATATATGATGCCTTGCCTTTCCCTCCTGCAGGTTCGAGTCAGGCGGTGGGGTCCTCCCACAGCGGCGGTGGTCCGGTGACGGCGGCGGCGACGGCTTCAGAGGTTCCTTTCGTGCGATTGCACACTCCTTCGTACAACATTCAGCGAGCTGATGGAGGGATGGTGCCTATGTTGCACCGTCCTCATGCGATGGATCCGAAGGAGTTAGGTTTGACATAGGAGGTCCTTCAACCTAAGGTATACCTTCTTGCTCTTTTTTGTTTCTTTTTCTGTTTTGATTCCTCTTTGATACTTATTTTTACCTTTTTCTCTATAGCAAGTTCGGGTGTCGACCACCTGGCTGAGGGATATTAGAGACTGGATATCTTCGGCGATTGCCCATATTCAGGATACGGTTCCTGTTCCTTCTTGCTTGGTGCCATTTGCTTCATCTGGGGAGGACTCTCGCTCGGGTAGCGGTGGTGCGTCATCTCGTCGTAGGGGAAAGAGAGCGCGTCGCAAGGATGGAAGCTCTTAGAGAGAGAAAGGGCAGGTGAGAGAGAGAGGATGTGGGTTCGGGCTGAGTCCCATTATTTTTTTCTTTTCTTTTATTTCCTGTAAAATTTGATGTAACACAGAAGAATATATATATATATACAATGAAAATGGAGATTTTATTATCTTTGTTAATGATGAATGAGTGGATGCATGCACATACGCTTTTTACTCTGCTGCTGAGACCGTAAAAAGAGATATTTTTGGGATTTTGGAGAAAAATGGGAAATTACATAAGGGTGGAAAAGGATTTTTGAAATTCTGTTGAGAACATTAATTTATTTTTAGTCTTATGAATTTTGACAAAAGAGGAAAAAGGAAAATTTCCAAAAATAGGGGTTATCGATCGGCAAGCACCTTGTCTTGCCTATCGACAGTCAAATCCAGTCCCATCAATTCAAAGCTTTGATTAGTGCCCTCTTCAGCCTTAGGTACTTTTGTGGGGTCGGATTCCCTCCAATTTCTGTAGGGACTGTGTCTTTTGTGAGGGTTCTCAAGTATAAAAAAGGGAAGGGTGGAGTGTTTCCAGCACACCTTCACTTGTCTACTGTTTCTTAATCTTGCAAGATATCTCTCCCTGATAGCATTGAGTTTGCAAATTACCTCGAAGACTTGGAAGTGATGTGCTCTTATAATGTTGAATACGATGCTTTCAACATGCGTCGAGTCTCTTTTTAGCGCAATCGATCCAATGAGTGGAACATGCTGATGGCGGTGGTACAATTCTAGTACCCCGAAGACCATGTCTTCCACTTTGGGTTGGATGGAGTTTATCCTACCTACGAGGAATTTTCTGCCATGCTGGGGATAAATCCCAGTGTTACTGCAAATTTACCCAAGTTTTCGCATTCTTTCAGGGATTTGTTAGCTGAGCTTCTTCGTATTTCGCCTTCGGTGGCTAGATCACTGGTTGCTAGAGGAATGATTTCCCTCCCGATGGTGTTTCAGTCCGTGCATTTACAGGAAGCTGGTGATGCTGGATATGCAGGAGCCGTTGCTCTGGGCTTGGTTTCAAAATTATTACTGGTGACTGGGGAACTACTGGTGGATCCGCAACTTGCAGACATTAATTCATAGATGTCATACCGTCGCAATCCTGCGGCGGTGATACTGGCGGAGACCCTGAATGGTCTAGATGCCTGGCGAGAAGGTCGTTCTGACTCCCTGCAGGGTAGCCCCGTGATTTTATTCATGTGGTTGTCTGAAAGACTCCGCCTGGTGACTCTTCCAAAATATCCTTTGTCAGTTGTGCCCAGCTTCTTTTCGCTTCACTTTTTGTATGTTGGCCTGGATATTGAGAGTTGGGATAATTGGCTTGTGGATAATGGGGCTCGAAATCTGTACTGGTCACTACCTTGGTGGGGACAGTTGCTGCTTGTTCTGGAGCTAGGAGAATACATGTATGTGCGGCTGGTCGGCCTCGGACAGACCTCTTTTTATTTCCCTTGGCGGCATCTGAGCCAATTTGGCTGGGCACAGGTCATTCCACCTCGGACACTAACTTTCTTTCCAGTAAAGGATTTGACTGAGCGTCTGTGCATGCGGCTTGGTGGCTTGGCTCTCTGTGGGAGAATTGGCATCCGTCGACCCGTCCTTCTCAGTCTCTTAGGAGAGTTTGGCATATCCTTAGGGATTATATGAAGTTCTTTTGGAGGAGAGAAGTTAGAAAGATGTTGGCAGTGGAGACTGGACATAATTGGTTTGTTTCTTTTGACACCATGAAAGGAGGTGTTGTGGTCTTTTCGAAGCTGGTTCGAGCCTATCGGTCCATGGAGTGCCTGCTACACTCTGTTGACGCAGGGAAACTTGGGGACTGACCAAGCATAAATTCTTCTGGATTTAGAACCTTAAGTTAGTGATTTTGATATCCCGAACAAGGTAATTGAACCATTTTATTCCATATCATTGCCATTGACTGTTTCTAACAATTTCCCCAAGTTTCGTGTATTTCTGATGGATTTTACAGGAATTTAGTGCAAGAAAAGAGAGAAAGAAACCGGAAGAAAGGAAAAGAAGAAAGGAAGAAAATTCAAAGGGCAAAAGCATAAATTTCTACCCAGATTTTGAATTCGACGCCTAAAGGGAAGTTGAAGAGCTTGATTTCACAAGAGCATCGGAAGAAACGACACTCAAAACGAAGCTCGAGATCAAAAGTTATGGCTAGTCAAAGATGAAAGAGAAAATTCAACATCGAAGAAAATCGGACCGATCCGGTAGATTTCGGACCGATCCGAAATGAAACAAGTCCAGTAGACCCCGGATGGATGCCAAATCGATGACAACCGAACCGATCCGGTGGGATCCGGACCGATCCGGTATAATAAAAAAAATGATCCGGATGGAACAGGACCGATCCGGATGGAACCAAACCGATCCGGTCAGAAAAAAAAAAAACCGATCCGGTACCAAATGGATCCGGGTCCGGACCGGTCCGGCTGTGCGAATTTCTGGCATTAATTATGCAGATCATGAGGTGCATAGCTGGTCAAATCTTGCGCAACAAGCGATTCTAGCTGTCAAATTCGTGCTACTTGGTGCTATAAAAGACCAAGCCCTACCTCATTCCAAAAGAGAGACGAATTCTAGAGAGTAGAATAGAATTTTAGAGAGAGAGAGTCAGATTTGAGAGAGTCTTTTTAGTTTTCTTTGGTAGAAGTTTTCATAAACCCTAGTTCGTAAGGTTGATTAAGAAGAAGTTTTCTGGATTCAAGTTCATTTGCTTTTCCGGTTGCTGAATACAAGTATAAAATTTCCATTCTCTTATTTATTCTCTATTTTATTTTCAATTCAATTATCACTTGTTTTATAATTTTTGTTTTTAGATCCACAATTACATGCATTGTTATTAATTTATTTTCATTTAATAAAATCATGCCTAGATAAGTTTTAAAGGTTGGGATGCATGAACCAATCCCAATGTAAATTACTTATGTAGAAAATAGAATTTAAATTAAAAATTTGAAAGAGTCGTGCGAGACAATTTTACAACCATTGTAGATCTTTTAATCTCTCTTGCCCTAGGTACTTGGGATGTTTAAGAATATGATGTGCGTATAATTATTTAACACCGCTTTATATTTACCTTTGATTTCGTATGGTGCGGTCTTGAACCTCATATACGTAATGCTTAGGATCTATAAAGACTGGATTCATTCAAATTTATAATTTACAATTCTAGTATTCCACACGGTAAATTACTAGGGTTAGGGGATTGTATTCTAACCTACTTTCTCATTCATCTTAATTAGTTTTCTCATGCATGCATAGTTAATTTTTTTATTTTTTTCCCTCTTCAACCATCATCATCTTTTTCACTTTTATTTTAGAAGTAATAAATCAATTAAATTCTATCAAACATTCCCTCTGGATTCGATACCCAGACTGAACACTATACTCCTTAAGAAGTGTAGTTACAAGTTTAGGTTTTTTTGTATGGAGGTTGGAAGCCGATAACAACGACTAGCGTATTACACGGACGCTAGGTTTTCGACTCGATCAAAATGGCGCCGTTTCCGGGGAATGTTTTTTATAGATTATAATTGATTTACTATTTCGAAAGATTTTTTTTCTTTGGATTTTTTTTTAACTTTTTTTGTATCCTAGCACAATTGAGCGCCAAGAAACGTTGAATCCTCAACCGCACACCTTTGTACTCAAATTTCCATTTACATACTATTCGGTAATCATTTCTTTTCATGGTGAGTTCGGTAATTATAATGGTTCATATGGTAATCGTTTTCAAACTTTTTATTCTCAAGAGTCCGCGGCTCGAACTATTACCAGTGGTGAGGCCATTCTAACTCTGGAGTATGAAAGGCTTGAAAATGAATATCGGAGAGAAATTTATATTAAATATTCTCAAGAATCTGTGCCTCGACCTACTACCATGGGTGAGGCCTTTCTAAATCTTGCGTATGAAAAGCTTGAAAACGAATATCGAAAAAAAATCATTTTGGGGAATCCAATGAAGATTTTTCTTCCGATATTTGTGAAACTATAGAAGGTTTTCAACCAAATGAGGAATCCCAGGTTTTAGAGCCAAGGGATCCTACTTTGGAAGAAAACACGCTTTTTCTAACCAAAAGAGTACTGAATTTTCTTTCCTCCCAAAGCAAAAAGAATATCGATTATGGTCTTGTGAAGGAAATGGTCGCACTTTTCGATGATGTGCGTTCTATTTTGGAAAACAAAGAGGAGGTTGAGACTTGTATGTCACCTCAAATTTTTGAAGAACATCTCATTGAAAGTGAGTCTTGCTCCCTTGAAATTCAATCTCTAAGTGATGATGAATCACTTGAGATTGAGTTTATTTCATCACCATTTTCGTTCACCGTTATTGAACCATTAGAAGTACCGTTATATTCCTATGAGTCGGTTGAAAATTCTGAAACGTTTACACCTTTTACCGACAAAGACACTTTGCTAGAATTATTTTCTAATATGGATTGTTCCTTTTTGTGTTCCCCTCTCCCCATACTACTTGAAAAATCTTTGGGAGGTGATTATTTTTTTCTTGGATCTCAATTGTACTTGTCCCACCTAGCACCCAAACCCCCCATCATCCCATTAAATTTTTTAATTGGTGATGGTTCATTTTCTCCATCTCACACATGCCTTCCGTTTTTCAAACGGAATTCTTAGTTTTTGGGAGGCATGCTTTATAGTGAGGGTACACTATTAATCCCTCAAAGTCATATTGTATTTTGGGTGGACCCTCAACTTTTTCGGCTTCTAGTGTATAACTTATTAGAAGTTCAAATCGTAGGTTGTACATAATTAGCTTTTTATTTTTATTTTTATTTTTCTTTTTTTATAATTTAGAGTAATTAGTTAGAGTTTTTGTTATTCTTTTTGTTATGCTTAGTTCTAACATGTTTTGTAGATTCAATGGACTCGCACTCATCGGGGATCGCTCCATTTGGGTAATATCTTTCTTTTCCTCTCTTTATGTTGTGTTCTTGATTTGCATTGAGGACAATGCAACATTTAAGTTAGGGGGTGTGGGATATTCTTTCCATTTATTGTTTAGGTTCATTGATTCAATCACATGTTCTTTCCAAGTGTGTTTTTTAGAAAATTTCAAAAAAAAAATTTGAAAAAAAGCCAAAAAGATTTTTCTTCAAAATAAATAAAAATTGGAATTTAAAATTTTTAAAAATATCACCTTTATTCTATTTAAAGTCTCAAATTGTTAACAATCATAATTGTACTAAGACGAAAATTGACCGAAGATGGAAATTGAAAGAAAATTGACGACTTAACGAATAAGTGTGTAGATTGATCAAACCCGGTGAGATTTCGTGCCTTTCAATTTTTTATGAGTTTTTAAATCAATCCGAGTTTATGATTAACTCAAAATTCTTTTCAGCATTTTATTAAGTCGTTGATGATCTCAATCCGTTGTTTTGATCGGTTATGGGAAATGTGTGAAATGTTGTCTCGAAATTCGTGCTAAATATATCTCTAAGCTTAATTAATCTCGAGATGTATATGGTAATGTGATTAGCAATTTGGACAATGAAGTAGGCCCTCGTTTGTTACCCAAAAATATTAGCCATAATAAAGTTGTGAAAAATTATCCCTTTGTAACCCAAATTGAGTCAGATAAAATTTATCTTTTCGTTTGATAACTCGAAAAACCCAAATAACCCGGAATTGTGAAAATTGAGAAAATTCATCAAGTAAGTCCAAATTGTGCAATAAAAAGGGGCAAGAGAAAAATAGAAAAAAATGTTAAAAAAAATAGTGAGAAAAAAAAAAGAAAATAGAAAAAAAGAAAGGGAAAAATGTGCAAATGCCCGAAAAAGCACTAATGGACGCCATAAGGAGATTTTCTAATTCCGAACATTCCGACTATTCCCAATTTTACCCTTTACACTTTTTAACCCGAAAAGTCCTAACCGAGTCCGAATGGCAAAATAAATTACTGCATGGAGAGATAAGATATGAAAAGATAGTAAAAGAGATTAAAATGGTGTGATTAAGAGATGATGTTTCCCGTTTCCTAATAACTGTATTCCGATGATGAGATCGTTTCACCATATATTTCCTTCTTTTCAATTTTGTATGCATGAATTTGTGTCCATTATATTTACTCTTTATATCATGCATACCGAGAGAAAACAACCACAATCCGAGTGATTCGTTTGTGAGTGCATCCATAAGAATTTGAATCAAAACAAATTTTCGGAAAGTAACGTAATACACAATCGGTGGAAATTTGAGGTTTTATTTCTGGCTTTGCACACACACACACACTATGGTTTGAGACATTTGAATATGAATTTATGGTGATTATTTTTTTCGAAAAGTTTAAATTGTACAATTTTTAAGTATTTTGATATTTATTTGAGTCAATAAAAAATTTTGTGGGTGTATTCACTACAAACACTCACGAGACAAAACTCGTCCTACTAGGATAACCTAGGGATTTAAAGGCTTGTTGAATATGCTCAATGCAATCGCATGCCTGCGAAAGTGGAATTTTAAAGGAATTCTCAAATAGAACAATGGGTAGCTTCATTTACATTGCCCGGGACGTGCAAAGTCCTAAGTTATGGGGATTTTACCAAGCATAAATTCTTCTGAATTTATCCCCTTAAGTTAGTGATTTTGATATCCCGAACAAGGTAATTGAACCATTTTTATTCCATTGACTATTTCTAACAATTTCCCCGAGTTTCGTGTATTTCTGATGGATTTTACAGGAATTTAGTGCAAGAAAAGAGAGAAAGAAACCGGAAGAAAGGAAAAGAAGAAAGGAAGAAAAGTCAAAGGGTAAAAGCATAAATTTCTACCCAGATTTCGAATTCGACGCCTAAAGGGAAGTTGAAGAGCTTGATTTCACAAGAGCATCGGAAGAAACGACACTCAAAATGAAACCCGAGATCAAAAGTTATGTCCAGTCAAAGATGAAAGAGAAAAGTAAACATGGAAGAAAATCGGACCGATCCGAAATGACACAAGTCCAGTAGACCCCGGATGGATGCCAAATCGATGACAACCGAACCGATCCGGTAGGATCCGGACCGATCCGGTATAATAAAAAAAACGATCCGGATGGAACAGGACCGATCCGGATGGAACCAAACCGATCCGATCAGAAAAAAAAAGAACCGATCCGGTACCAAATGGATCCGGGTCCAGACCGGTCCGGCTGTGCGAATTGTTGGCATTAATTATGCAGATCATGAGGTGCATAGCTGGTCAAATCTTGCGCAACAAGCGATTCTAGCTGTCAAATTCGTGCTACTTGGTGCTATAAAAGACCAATCCCTACCTCATTCCAAAAGAGACACGAATTCTAGAGAGTAGAATAGAATTTTAGAGAGAGAGAGTCAGATTTTAGAGAGTCTTTTTAGTTTTCTTTGGTAGAAGTTTTCATAAACCCTAGTTTGTAAGGTTGATTAAGAAGAAGTTTTCTGGATTCAAGTTCATTTGCTTTTCCTGTTGCTGAATACAAGTATAAAATTTCCATTCTCTTATTTATTCTCTATTTTATTTTCAATTCAATTATCACTTGTTTTATAATTTTTGTTTTTAGATCCACAATTACATGCATTATTATTAATTTATTTTCATTTAATAAAATCATGCCTAGCTAAGTTTTTAAAGGTTGGGATGCATGAACCCATCCCAATGTAAATTACTTATGTAGAAAATAGAATTTAAATTAAAAATTTGAAAGAGTCGTGCGAGACAATTTTACAACCATTGTAGATCTTTTAATCTCTCTTGCCCTAGGTACTTGGGATGGTTAAGAATACAATGTGCGTATAATTATTTAACACCGCTTTATATTTACCTTTGATTTCGTATGGTGCGGGCTTGAGTCTCATATACGTAATGCTTAGGATCTATAAAGACTGGATTCATTCAAATTTATAATTTACAATTCTAGTATTCTGCACGGTAAATTGCTAGGGTTAGGGGATTGTATTCCAACCTACTTTCTCATTCATCTTAATTAGTTTTCTCATGCATGCATAGTTAATTTTTTTATTTTTTTCCCTCTTCAACCATCATCATATTTTTCACTATTATTTTAGAAGTAATAAATCAATTAAATTCTATCAAACATTCCCTGTGGATTCGATACACAGACTCGCCACTATACTCCTTAAGAAGTATAGTTACAAGTTTAAGTTTTTTTGTATTGAGGTTGGAAGTCGATAACAACGACTAGAGTATTACACGGACGCTAGGTTTTCGACTCGATCAGGGACCCCAGGATGCAGATGATGATGATGCAGCAGTCTCCTCTTGTAGCTGTGGGTACGACTGCTAGAGAGTTTATTGTGTAATGGGGGATAAATGTCGGGATTTTATTATGGCTTTTTAGGAAGGTAGGGGGAAGGGAGTTATCCATTCATTTTTTTATGTAATTTGTACCGTAATTTCTTGTTAAGGAAATAAACAAGTTTTTGATCATTCAGCTGTGCCTTTGATGAGTTTTGGGTTGATTTAATTATCTATACCGATCGCTAAGGCATACATAATCCTTTTGTTCAAAAATCTGTTGGAATTTATTGTCATTATCGGGGGTAAGAAAAGAACAGTATTTTGTGAAAAAGAATGGGCCGTGCTCTTTAAGGTGTATGAGTTGCCTATGTACCTCTGGGGTTTTTGAAAAGTTTTAATTTATTTGAAACTGATTCTTGTAGAGAATCAGGCCCATGTAGTTCTGGGTAAGGGGGAAATGAAGAGTTTTTTTTAATAGAAGGGGGACGAGAAGAGTCGTAGCGTACCGATATTTTGGACTAGGGGTAGAACTTTTTGAGATGGTCCAGGTTGACTGGACGGGCCATCTCTTCCTCATCTAAGTCAGTGAGCATGGCGGCACCGCCGGACAAGATCTTATTGACAATGTAGGGGCCGCACCAATTGGGCTTGAATTTCCTTCTGGGGTCCCAGATGGGTTCTATGATTTCTTTGAGGGCTAGGTCCCCTTCTCGGACACCGCGGTCCTTGACTCTCTTGTTGAATGAATGCGTTATTCGGTGATGGTACCCTTGTATGTGTTATAGTGCTTTTAGTC
The DNA here is from genome assembly GCA_949130495.1 of Sambucus nigra. Classification (NCBI taxonomy): domain Eukaryota; kingdom Viridiplantae; phylum Streptophyta; class Magnoliopsida; order Dipsacales; family Adoxaceae; genus Sambucus; species Sambucus nigra. The sequence continues at coordinate 407,981,858 of OX422218.1, read as the reverse complement.
TTCTTTCTTCTAGGAGGGTTAGCTCGTCAAGACAGCTTTGGCACCAGTCTTCTTTGCTGACCTTGCTTTCAAGCATGACGCGTAATGAGGGTATTCCAGCTCCACGGATAGGACTTCTTCCATATCGTAAACTAAAGAGTAAAGGGTAGCCCCAGTTGAGGTTCGAATTGAGGTTCCGTAGCCCCAGAGGGTGTACGAGATCCGGTCAACCCAATCTCAACAGCTTTCGGTCATCTTGTTGATGATGGCTTTGAGGTTCTTATTAGCGGCTTCAATTGCACCGTTGGTCTGAGGTCGGTAGGGAGAATATTTGTGTCTCTGAATCCTATACTCATTGACCACTTTTGTAACTTCTACCTCAAAATGTAACCCGTTATCTGATACTAACTCGTGCGGGACCCCATACCGGTAGATGATGTTTTTCTTGATGAATTTGGCCACTTTCTTAGCGTTTAGTACTGCGTATGAGTCGGCTTTAACCCATTTGGTAAAGTAAGTTATGGAAACTAGGATGAACACATGCCCATTGGAAGCCTTCGGTGTAACCCTCCCTATGATGTCGATGCCCCAGGTGGAAAACGACTAGGGAGAGGTCATGTTGTATAATTCATGTGGAGGAAAATGCTGAAGGTTGGATAATTATTGGCATTTGAGGCATCTCTGAACATAGGCAGTGCAATCCTGGATCATGGTGGTAAAGTAGTAGCCTTGTCAGATGATCTTCTTGGCAAGCATGTGACCGTTCAAGTGAGGTCCAGATACCCCGCTGTGGATCTTATATATTATATTTTCAATGCCAGCCCCTGCGATGCAGTGCAGATGAGTTCCATCGAAGTTTCTTTTGAGCAGTGCTTTGTGACAGATGATGTAGTGGGTGGCCAGTCTTCGAAGGGTTGCTCGATATTTCATATTGGAACCCTCGGGATACCTACCATGTTTGAGGAGGTGCCATATATCATAGTACCAATAGTTGGCTAGCTCTGGATATTCTGTGGTGACGAGCTCAATGTGGTAGCAGTGGGTTGGTTTGTCTTGCTTTTGAACAAGGAAGGGGGTCATTATTATTCCCTAGAGCATGTTGAACATGGAGGCTAAGGTAGCAAGGGCGTCGGCTAGGTTATTCTTTACTCGAGGTAGGTAATGGAAGGTGATATCTTAGAATTATGAGGCTAATTCTTCTAAGTGGGCATAGAAGGGTTGGAGTTTCTCTTCCTTGACTTTCCATTTTCTGAGCACTTGACCGATGCTGAGGGCGGGATCCCCGTAGAAGTCTAGGCATCGAATATCTTTCTTGAGAGCAACTTTGAGGCCTACCATGCATGCCTCATATTCAGTCATGTTATTGGTGCAAGGGAAATCCAACTTAATGGTGATAGGAGTGTGGGAGTCATTTGGGGTGATAAAAAATTTCCCGATGCCGTATCCCTTTTTGTTGGCAGTGCCATCAAAGAAAATCTACCATCGACAGGTGTCTTGAGAAGTGCAAGAGATGTTTTTATTTGGGAATTCGTAGATCCAGACATCGGCTTCTTCTACGGGGTGATCAGCGAGGTAGTTAGAGATGGATCTTCCTTTCATGGCTTTCTGCGTGATGTACACGATATCAATCTCGACTAGGAGCATCAACCATCAGGCCATTCGACTGGATAAAGCGAGTTTCTCGAGTAGGTATTTGATGGGGTCCATTCGGGATACAAGTTTGATGGGGAAGGCGAGCATGTAGAGCCGCAACTTTTGGGTGACCCAGACAAGTGCGACACACGCCTTTTCCAAAGCGGTGTAGTTAACATCATACCCGTCCAATTTATGACTAGCATAATAGATGGCTCTTTCTTTGTCAGAATCTTTAAGGTACTGGGCTAGAAAATCCCCAACTGCAGTGTCGGTTTTGGTTAGGTATAGTAGTAAGGGGAGACCAGGCTGTGGTGGCATGAGTACCGGGGGTTGAGTCAGATATTATTTGATTCGGTCAAAAGTTTCTTGGTAGGCCTCATTCTAAACCTTAGTTGAGTCCTTTCAAAGGAGTTTGAAGATAGGTTCGCAGATGGAGGTTAACTGGATGATGAACCGGCTGATGTATTACAATTTCCCAAGGAAACCATGGACTTCTTTCTCTGTTCGGGGAGGTGGCATCTCGAGTATGGCTTTCATCTTGGCGGGATCTGCTTTTACCCCCTTCTCACTGACCATGAATCCCAAGAGTTTTCCCTTTGTAACGTCGAAGATGCATTTCTGCGGATTGAGTCTCATCTGGTACTGTCGCAGTCGTTCGAAGAACTTTCGAAGAGCGGGGACATAACCTTCTCTATTTTTGGATTTGATAATCATATCATCCACATAGACCTCAACCTCTTTGTGAATCATATCATGCAAGATGGTTGTGGAAGCCCTCTGGTAGGTAGCCCCAACGTTCTTGAGACCAAATGGCATGACATTGTAGCAAAAGGTTCCCCATGGGGTGATGAATGCGGTTTTTTCTTGGTGGTCTGGGTGCATTTTAATTTGGTTGTATTCGGCAAACCCGTCGACGAATGACTTGAGATCATGACTGGTTGTGTTTTCCACGATCATGTCGATATTAGGTAGCGGATAATCATCCTTTGGAGAGGCTTTGTTCAAATCTCGATATTCTACACACATCCTAACTTTTCCTCCTGATTTTGGCATGGGCACTATGTTGGCTAGCCATGTGGGATATTTGATCACATGAATGAAGCCTACGTTCAACTGTTTGACCAACTCTTCTTTGACATTGAATGACCATTCAGTTCGGAGCTTTCTCAACTTTTATTTGACCGGCTTGTAATATGGGATATTGGGAATCTCATGCTAAGTTATTTCAGGATCAATGTCGGGCATATCATCATAGGACCATGCGAAGACATCCACAAATTCCTTTAGCAATTCTTCGAGTTGTGCACGCTCATGCTCGTTTAGGGTAGCCCCTATCCTAATCTCACGCAATTGGCTACTAGAACCGAGGTTAATAACAACAGTCTCTCTTCATTAACTTGAACGCGGTTATGTTGTTTATTATTAACCTTATTTAGATCAGTTAAGAATTATTCATTTACAAAATCATCATCATCAAAAGTTTGATTAGAATCCAGACAGTTAATGTAAGGCACAACAAGATACTTAAAATCTTCATTTATTTCATTTATAGGAAAAATAGCACTAAGAACCTCGTCAAAAGAGGACTCGATTACATTTGAACAAGGATAGACAACAGAAGAAGAAAGGGGGTAAACATTAGGATTATGGGAGATTTCAGTAGGTAGATTCAGTGCAGCATGACAGTTGAGGAGAGGTGTATCAGCAGCTTTAATCAGGTGGGATGGATCCAGTGATGTAGTGCCTGAGTGAACCATGTAGAGTACCATCCCCAGTGTCTATAAGTTGAAGGAATCTTCGGAGTCACATTCCTTAGTCTCTTCGGAATATTTGATGAGCGGTTGTACATGGTGTTGGTAACTCTCGGTCCATGGGTAGCTGTCTTAGAAAAAGATATCCATTCTAGGCTTCATTTTCTTGTCTGTATGGTCATACCACGGTTCTAAAAAGCTGCAAAAGGGGAAGTCCTCACCCTCTTTGTTGAATCGTCCGTTCAAGGAGTCACCTGGGATAGTCTGCACGTGGTCTAGTCTCCTCTTTGATCGAGACTGACGGATCATTTTGAGCTCTTGTTTTGATGGTTGATACCCCAAACCACAGGGAGGAAAAGTCTTCTTTAGTTCAATCGTCTCCAATATTCCTTGTTGTATTTGTCCTAGCCCCTGTCCGGGCTTTAAGTGCATGTTTCTGAACATCTGGATCACATTGATGTTGCCATGAGGGTCGTATTGCGGATAAACCAGTTCTTTTAAGTCATCCCCTGCCGGGAGTAGAAGTGGTTCAACTCGGAATCCTCATAGGATCATATCATTTGACGCGTGATGTATCTCAAGGATTGAACAGCTTGTACTTGCACCATCGGCATTGTCGTCATCGCCCAAGATGGTAATGACCCGTTCGTCGATGAAGAACTTTAATTTCTGATGTAGTGAGGAAGACACACTCTAGATACTGTGGAGCCAAGGTCGTCCGAGTAACAGGTTGAAACAAGCTGCGATGTCAATAACTTGGAATTCAAAGACAGGGTTTATAGGGCCATCCCCTATTACAAGATTTATGGATCCTATTACCTCCCGACAGGTATTATCATAGGCACGCATAGCAGTGGAAGTTGGAGCGAGGTCGCTTTCTTTCAGGCCTAAACATTTGAAGGTTCTTAGTGGGCAGACATTCAGGACGGATCCATTATCGACAAGAGAGAGTGGCACAACCCTCCTCATAACTTCGACGGAGATGTTGAGTGCATGATTGTGGTTCAGCCCAATCTTGGGGATTTCTTCTTTGAAAAAGGATAGCATTCGGGTAGAGGTCAAGGATTCGACCAAATTTATCGCTTCTTCTGGTGTGGTATGTGGTAGAGGGATGAACTGTGGGTCCAGTGAGCAACTTGATCAAAGCATTTCTGTGTAGCTGAGAAGACATGAAAAGCCCCCATAGAGTGATGTTAGCTTGAGTTTTCTTAGTTGATTGAGGATCTTTCTCTCCTCGAGGCTCATCTCTGGCATAGGAAGGTTTTTCACGCCCTTCCCCTTCTCATTGGCTGGTAGTGAGTTTGGGATCTGGTAATGCCTCCCTGATATGGTTATGTGATTTACTGAAGAAGGGAAGAACATGGACCCTGTTTCCTCATTGATCTCAGGTTTTTCTACTACCTTGTCTATTTCTCTTCAAATGATATCATTCCACACATGTCGACCGCCGGGCCAGTTTTCTCTGAAGCTTGTTCTCCATTTGAATCTCTGAATTCTTTCCCACATCCGCTGGCAACAATTATGTCTTTATATATAAAGTCGATGCATTCCACAACTTCAACGACCTCTTCATATAGGTCTTCCCAATCTATGGGGATATGTAAGGGTGAAGGGACCAGTCACCCCTGTAGCTTCAAAGCATCGAATAACTTGGTAATACTGCAAATGTTATTGGTTTCCCTGAATAATTCTTCCATGATCCGGACGACATCATCTAGGATGACTTCATCGGTTGCTACTACCCATCTATCTCACTCTCGAGCAAATTTTCGTGCTTCCAAGAACAGCGTACTGAACCTTTGGCAATTAATGACCATCTATGAGGGAAATTTCAGCCCGAACTCTAGGACTTGGTTTAAGACTTCTGACAATTCCATGCTTTCATTTTTAGAACAAGTATGGACAGCGATGCATGCTCTGGTAAGGAGTGACAGTGCCTGATCAGTGAGGCTAGTAAGTTGTAGGAGGAAATATGGGCAAATTTGGGGAGGTTTAGGAGAGTATATGGTCATGATTTGAGTTGAGGGATCAAATTCTGGGTTCTCTTCTAAGAAGATGGCATTGGTATGATTTGTAAGAGTAGTGTTTGGCTTAGGATTGGATGGTGGGGCGATGGTACCCCGGTCAATTAGACCTTGGATTACATTTTTGAGGTGAAAGCATTGGTCGGTGGAATGGCCAATAGTTTGGTGAAAGGCACAGTGAGCATCTTCCTTGAAGTTTCTTGGGAGTGGATTTTCAATGGAAGGTGGTCCAAAGGTTTGATAAGGTTTCGGCTTAACAAGGCTTGATAAACTTTAGAGAAAGGATCATGGAGCTCGGTGTATTCCTTTCGAACTGGGACAGGGCGACTTTCTGGTGCCCATGATGTGGTTGGTTGAGAGATGTTGTTGATGGTTGAGACTGCGGCATTGGCTGGCTTGTTATATTTTCTAGGGGTGAATTGTCCGGACTCCATCTTTGGTTCAACTTCTGTCTTGAAAAGTCCCTCCTCGATTTCTACCCCTACTTCTCTGAGAGCTCGGAAGTGGGGGTATTATTGTCCTCCCATCGTTGCTCGTACATGGGGTAAGAAATTCTTCTTCACTATGCTAACTTGTTCATTCTCAGAAGGTCGATTGGTCATGGTTGTTGCCTTTTCCCTCCATCGGGCGATGAAGTTACTGACTGATTCACCACGGTTATGTTTAAGCATCTTCAAATCACTGCGGGTGACCTCAAGCTCTTCATTGTATGTGTACTGCGACATGAATTCTCGAGCCACATCCTCCCAGCTACGAATTCTGGACTCTTCGAGAGATAAAAACCATCGGAGGGCGCTATCCTTCAAAGTCTGATGAAACAATTGGGCCATCACTTCTTCAGAATCCCCTAATAGAGTCATGGAATGATGATAACTTCAGAGATGAACAATTGGGGGTCCACTTCCTTCGAATTTCTCGATATTTGTTATCTTGAACTTCTCGGGTAACCTTGCTTTAGGATAAGGAGACATGTGGGTGTAGTCTATGTAATTTCCTGAGATTCTAACTTGGTCAAACTTCTTGGTGAGAATATTGAGTTCTTCTTTGATTTTGTTCAATTCTTCTTCTTTTGGGTTAATAACTATAGGCAAGTTAGGCCCATGCTGGGCAAGATTCAGCATCGGAAGGTGGGCAGGCGGCGGCCCATTAGCATGGAGGGCACGTGGAGCGTGCTGATATTCTTGGGGAAACCAGATAGGCTCGGGTGGATTCATAGCGCAAGGAAATAGGGCCTCGGGCTCTTGAGGAACAGGAACCTGGTTTCTTTACATCTCTCAGACCTCAGTTTGGAGATTGTCAATCTTGGACACAGGATGAGCTAGAACTGTCGTCAGATCCGGCTGTGCAACGGGTACTTGATCTGTGTTCTCTATGGAAAGCGGATGGATTTCAGACTCGAAAGGAGTAATAGGGGAATGAACGGAACTCCGGGGTGACTTGACTGAAGACCTAAGCCAATAAGGACCATGCCAAGGGCTTGCGATCGACCTGAGAAGGCATAAAATGGGATTTATTTTGAGAAAGAGGGATGAAAAAAAATTGACATTTTTTTTTCGAGATTGAAAGAAAAAATATTTTTGGATTTTTGATAAAGAGAGGAGGAGTGTTTTTCGATTTTTGATAAGGAAAAAAAATGTTTTTGGATTTTGGATAAAGAAAAAAAAGGAATTTCCCCCTTGGAGATGGTCTCAGCATGATTATTATAATTATTATGTTTCCACTTGTTTAATTCTCCTAAATGCTAAATGAAATTCCGGACGGGACCTGAGCCTGGAAAAATTGGGTTTGTAATATATGCAAAGCTATGGCTGGACTTGTGACCAAGCTCACAGACAGGGTCCCATTTTAAAAATGCGCGAAAATTCGGGCTGCAGGCCGACCCGAAATTTTGGCAGAGTTTCGGGTTGAAATCGGCAATATGACATGTGTGTCCTAAGGTTGACACCTATATGCGGGTATGTAGTTGGTTGGGTGAATTGGAATGGGTTCCCCCTTTTGGCGTGACTTCCACGATATATTTCTTGCTCTTGCGGGCAATCGGTACGTGTGGACAAGCCATTTAATATACCTAAGCGTACGTGAATTCCCTCACCATATACCTCGTGGGGATGGTACGTGTGAGAGAGAATTCGATATACTCGGCGTACGTGAACTAATTCCCTGCGATATACCTCCCGTCATGACTTCGGTCAAGCGGTCTGATGCGGGGGAACCGTTCGATATACGTCGAAGGTACTTGGCTAATGGAAGGTCAGAGTCATATCGCTTAGGCTAACTGCGACTTTCCGAGCCAGTGCCCATCACGAAGTGACCCTTCAGTTACTGGGTAAAATTTGGTTAATAACAATGCTCTTTGGTGATGTCGTGTGAATCATGCATGATTCTTTTATTAGTATCTTATGAGAATGTCTTTCTTGATTATGCCAAACAGGGAGTGAATTGCAAGTACCAATGGTACACCAAGTATGGATGGGGCGTGCAACATGTGGATATATGTGACCCTAGGTGCACGCGGTGCGAAGTGTACATGGAGAATTTTTTACAAGTGTGTGAATAGAAGCATAAGCATGGGATACACATGAGTAATAAAGGGGACATGTAAATAAGGGAGAACATAAGCAAACATAACACACACATAAATAGAGTCTAGCCCTCAAAACAATAAAGTCCCCAATGGAGTCGCCACTGTGGCCATCCCCGATCCTCATCGCGGGGCGAATGAGTGTGAGGGAGGATCTCGAGTACCGCGCGTCCCTCTCGGGAGTGCTTCGGCCGACGTCATTTGAGATGAGGTGGTAAATGTAGATACATTAGAGTCACCAGTCTATTTTACTCAAAATAGACAAAAGAAAAGGGGAGGCCATCCCGAAGGACAGCATCCAAAGACATACTGGTGCATACGAAACCAAAATTATTCGAAAAGGCTCCGGAGGCTAAGTTACGAAATGGGAAGGTGTTAGGCACCCATTCCGCCCTTTCAGTCTCTCATGAGTTTTGGCTATTTTCCTTTTATTTTCCCCGTGATGTGTGTGCATGTGTATATATAGTGGAGATAGGAATCATTGACTTATACCATGGAAGAGATAAAGCGAGTCATCCGTAGGAAGGTTTAAAAATAATATTAGAAAATAGGATTTACGCGATTATCCTTACGTTGATCGTTATGATGGAATGACAAAGTATGTAGAATAATACGCAACTAAGAACAAATATATATATATATAATATAAGAGGATGGAGGTTATAGAAGATATAAAACGAGAGAAAAAGTAAAAACAGGACTCGAGTCTCGAGTTTTACCCCGATATGCCTACGTAGCCTATAGAGGAATCAAAGTCCATGTAGTTCGCATACAAAATGAGGGGTGGGGTTTATCCCATAAATCCAATTGGGGGATTCTCTTATTTGTGTGTATGTGCGTGTGTAGGAAAAAGTGTTTTAGTTGGAGAGAAAATTGTAAGAGAAGTGTGAGAATTCCCGTTTGGAATTTATGAGCAAACCCTCTTTTTATTGTTTTTTGGGTTTTTATTTATATGAAAATAAGAGATGTGAAATAATACTAAGTAAAAAGTATATTTGTATGTGTGAGATGAAATAACAAAAGTGCTAAGTAATTAAACAAGTTATTGGGAATTTATGAGAATTTAAGGAGAGAGTTGAGAAAATTGGACCTTCTTGAAGATCTTGAACTTGATTTGAATGTTGGAGAGCAGCCCTTAGACTTGGATGATGATGGAGGGTAGTTAATTCACCAAGTTTGATGAAAAGTATGATTAAAAGTGAAGGTTGGAAACAGATTTGGGTGTGGAAATCACGCTGACTTCGAGAGAGGTTTTCAGGATTTGCTGAGAGTGATTTCTATCAGATCTGGCCCCTTTGCAAGTGAGGTCAGGCCTCATTGATATAGACCCGGTGAATTTTTGATCGATATAGCCCTGTTCCTTCCGTTTGGCAGGGTCTGGGACCTCCCGTTTGGCAGTATTTTTTAGGCCTTTTCGTAAAATTGGCCAAGAACGCAAATCGTTGATCAGAATCATGCACGGGGTGGACCGCTAGAAAGATAATTCAGATACCTTTGAAAGTACTTGGACTTCTCCCGGGTCCGGGAGTTGACTTCGGGTCAAATATGGCTCAAAAGCATTCGTCAGTCCATTAGATGGGGAATTATCCTACGCAAATGGATCGTTCGTCCGCATGGCAAAACCGAGTTGTGCACGGGGCGGACTGTTGGAAAGGTTAAGATATGTACTTCGACATTCCAAAGAGTTTAATCAGGTTCGGGGAGTTGACTTGGGTCAACCGGGCCCCAAAAGCATTCGGTGACCTTTTGGATAAAATGGATTATTCGTCCGTGCCGTAAGTCGAAATCACGCACATGACGGACCATTGGAAAGGGGATTCAGTGCCCTTCCAAGATTCATTCAATCTCGATCGAGATGAAGATTTGACCTAGGTCAAACAGAGCCCGGGAGTGCCTGATGGCCTCCTGATTGAGTCTCGAGGGAAATGGGTCGTTCATCCGCATAGTAAGTCAGAATTATGCACGGGACAAATCATTGAAAAGGGGTTTCAGTGCCCTTAGGAGATTCATTCAGTATCGGTCAAGATGAAGACTTTGACTTTTGGTCAAACGGATCCTGGGAGTGCCCGATGGCTTCTAGGTCGGTACTCGGGGTATGACTTGGGTTTGTAGTGATGAAGGCAGGTGCTAGGGACCTAAGGAGAGTTTATGGGGTAATAGAATGGGGTGTCTACACATATATTGAAGAAGGGATTCTTCCAGTCGATCTACTTGAAGTTAAGAGGCTGAAATACAAAGCTGCAAGATACATGCTAGATTGCGGTGTGTTATATAGAAGAGGATTAACTGCTGGTCTACAACAATGTGTGCATCAAGATAAAGTGAAGGATTTGATTGAAGAAGCCCATGGAGGGTCCTGTGGAGCTCATGTAGCAGGAAGAAGGTTGTTACAAAGAATCCATACACAACGGTACTACTGGACAAATATGTGAGCAAATTTTGCATATTTTACCAAGAAGTGCGATAAGTGCCAAAGGTTTTCCAGTATACACAAGGCTCCACAAGCTCTCTTAACACCAATCACTTCACCCTGTCCCTTTGCTATGTGGGGAATTGACTTTGTCGGGCCTCTGCCGACCACCCGAGGAATGTCCAAGTACTTGGTCGTAGCAGTTGATTAATTTACTAAATGGGAGGAAGCTGAACCGTTAATTGATATGTCCTATGAAAAGGTTTATTAGTTCATTTGGAAGAGTATCATATGCAGGTATATCTTACCCTATGCCTGTATCACTGATCATGGCACACAGTTTGACAATGACGAATTTGATGCTTACTGTGCCCAGTCCAACATCCAAAAAATCCACTCTGCCCTTGTACATCCTCAAAGCAGTGGCCAAACAGAGGTAACTAATAAAAATTTGCTAAGTGGGCTAAAGAAAAGTTTGGAAATTGCAAAAGGAAATTGGATCAATGAACTACATTGTATCCTGTGGGCTTACCAAAAAACGTCCTACTGAAGAAACTCCCTACCTATTGGCATTTGGTACTGATGCTATAATTCGTGTCTAGGTTTACCTATGCATAGAGTTCTTAACTTCAATACCCCATTCAGTGATTTGTTAAGAAGGCTAGCATTAGACATGCTGGAAAAGTGAAGATGCATCCTTAAGGAATGCATCTTATCAACAAAGAACTACACGTTTCAACAATGGGTCATTTCGAGCAACTTAAAAGATGGTGATTATGTTTTGAAGAAAGTGATTAAGAAGAGCAATAAGATGGAAGCTAATTGGCATGGGCCTTATCGTATTACTACAGTTATCCGACCAGGCACATATCAGATTGAGACTTTGGAAGGGGAAGAGTTCAAGAACCCATGGAATGCAGAACACCTAAAGAAGTATTATCAGTAAATGTAGTTATGTTGTACTCAGTTGACTTCAAATTTAATGAGAACATGACTTTCCCAAAATTGTTATTTTATTTTTTTGCTTTATTTTTCGGAGTACAAGTGCTATGCACCTACAAACACAATGAAGACCACCAACAAAGTTGGTCGGTATCAACAAAGGCCACCAACAAAGTTGGTCGGCATCAATAAAGGCAGCAACAAAGCTGGTTGTCAAACATATAAAACCACGCAAGGCAAAATTGTAAGTCCCAAATGCTTGATTAATGAAAACCGGGATGAATAATTTTCATCTAAACTCGGCTAAAAGATGGAAAAATGTTCCACTCATGCCTGGGAACCGAGGTAACTAATGCAATTACCATTAAATTTAGGTACATTAGTAGAACCATGGTGAAACATTGGTAATTGGTATAAAACTTAGGATAATCCTAAGGATATCAATAGAACGGATGAAAAACTAGAGATTAACTAAAAAAGTTGATCCATTCATAGTCAAAGACTAAGAAAACATTCCGAGATTAACTAAAAGTTTATCCATTCATCAAATAAACTTTTCATTAAAATTAAATGATTGCATTTGTTGATTAAAAATGCAAAAAATAAAATACAAAGCCTTATTCTAAGGATGCTTTCCTTCAGCCTTAGAAACAGGATCCATGCTAGCAGGAGGGTCATCCAAGGTAAAATGAGAGTTTATTAAGTTAAAATCCTTTAGCATTCTAATATTGGTACTACTAGGACGATCAAGCAGATGAGGTGGTCGGACGATCTCTAGTTCATAATATAGCTCGTAATCTCTTAGTATTTTGAGATCAAGTTGTGAGGAATGCGATCTACAGGGATCCAATTAACTTCTAACTTGAATGGAGGATTGTCAAACTTCAGTAATCCCGGATCATACCAATCCCATAAAGAGTTATTTCAATCCACCTTCATGACAATTAAAGCATTCATCCCACCCCATTTATAGGATTCGTTCTGGGGATGTTGAAGTCTATCGCCAAAATGTCCCAAAGCTTCATTATACCCATCCATCCAAACTTGTCTTGGATGCTTATGGAATTGAAAGGTTAATTTATCAACCTATGACTACAATTTTTTTAGTAATCCATCCTTGACCCCTAATTGAGAAGATTGAGTATATAATTGTTCAGTCAAGGTTGACAACTTTTGAGACATATCAAAAATAGCTTGGTCTTTTGCTTTTAACGGTGCAGCTTGATTAGCAAGGGCCTGTTGGGTCCTAGCTTCTTCTATATCTCCTGGGCTATGCCTATTTCTTTCTCTAGAAGAGAATGCAAGCTTAATGTTTTTTAAAGCTTCCAATTCATCTCTTAAAGTGGCATTTTCAGCCTCCAAAAGGAGTAACCTTTATCAGCAGTAACAATAACAGCTCCAGTGGCAGACTTCAAAAGATTCACTTTATCCTTCAAATTATTATTCTCCTCTTCCAGGATTTTGGCAATAGTCCTAGTTTATTCAACTTCAAGTTTAAGTAAAGCTTCCTTTTTATTATAAACAGAAACAAAAATATCAAAATCCCTACCTACACTTAAGCTTTGATATTTCTGCTCATAGCTCTGGTGCAACAGCTCAGTGGATTCTTTATACTGTTATTAAATTTATTCTATCATTTAATAATAGGAAACATCATTTGCTACAGACCGATCAAGTAGTACTTCAAATATTTGTAATCTTATTTAACTTGATCTGAGGCATCATCACCAAGAAACTGAATGATTTCTTCTTCGAACAAGTTCGTATGACCAACTTTGAAAAAAGCATTGCATTTCCTCGGTAGCTCGGTATCATGGGAAGACAGTGGTTCCATATTCGTAATAAACTAGCAAGAAGAAATAACCACCAATCAATAAACAAGGATGGAGAACAGGTATAATCAGCAAGAGACAAAAAAGGAATAATAAAAGGTTCTTTTATTAATAACAAAGAGTTCAAGTACAATCAAAATAAAGAAAAATAAATAACAAAAGCAAAAGGTAAAATGTCGAACAACTTTACACCTTCTCCCTATCATTTTCAACCTTCTTATTTTTCTCAGGAGAAGGGACTATAGGCTAGAGTTGCTCGGTTTGCTCAATTAGAGGAAGGTAAGAGTCAGGGATTTTAGGTTGATTGGCAGTAGACTCAACCACAAATGAAGACTCTTCAGAGGCAGCTTCATCTTCAACCTCATCCTCTATAATTGGAGGAGGACCATGAATATACCTTTGAAAAAGTTTAGAGTCTTCAGTTGTGTTCAACTCTTGAAGGGAATCAACCCAACCATCTCTGAAATATTTTTGCTTCACATACTCAAATAGAGCAGAAGCAACATAAATGGCTTTGTTCCATCCCTTATCCGAACCAGCACTAAATAAGGCCTTCACATCAGACTTTCTCTTAGATCTGGCAGAGGATACAAGATCTTTAGCAGCCTTTTACCTGCTCTCATCTTCCTCTTCCCTGTGCTTAGCTTCTTCTTTCTTGAACTCAACTTCCTCTTTCTGACGCCCAGCTTCCTTTGCCCTGCGCTCTGCTTCAAGGGCATTTGTATCAGACGTTTGACGACCAATTTCATCTATCTTCAATTTCTCTACTCAAGTCCTCTTCTCAGTCTCTAAGGCCCGCTGAGATTCAAATAGAGACTTCTTTAAACCTGACAAGGCTTCCTCCACCTCATTTGAAGAAAAAAATCCTTAATTGCATCATCCTCCTCTAGCATATTATTGAAGTGTACCAAGAACTACAAAAGATGAAGATCAAAGTGAGCATATAAGGAATATAAAATATAACAAAACAAAGAAAATGGAAATTACTTACTAACGCAAGGTTCTGAGAAGCCAATTCAGAAACCCTAATTCGAGGGAGCATGGAATCCACCTCCCCTGTGGTCTGAAAGAGTACTAGACTTGATCAACCTCCTGGCCAAACTAGGAGTAAGAGTTGTTGGAGGAACATCATCATAAGAGGGTAAATCAACCAAGGAAAATTGATTGGTCACCTAGTCGACTTGTTTCTCCACAAGCCCTCTCCTAAGTCTCCTCAGAGGAACTTCAACCTCTTTGGGAGATACATTGTTAGGATCCAGGTCTTTGGGGGTTAGATCTTTAGGGACTAGATCCTTGGGGGCTGGGGTCTTCATAACATCCCTTGTTTTCTTCTTGGCTCCATCAACAAATCATTGGGAGCCAAAAGTACTACTGCTGTAAAGGTTAGGAAACTTCCTCTTCTTCATAATTTCAAACATAGGAGTATCATAATCTATAGCAACCTCTTCGTCAAGATCAATTACCAGATAAGGAGAGGAAGCAAGTCTAGAAATAAAAGAAGAAATAATATTTTTGTACTGGAGCTGATAGGAGGCAGACTTAACGTTCTCTTCAGCCACTACCATGTAAGTCCCCAAATAAAATTCAACTCTCTCAAATTTACTTCACTATCTTTGGGTCACTTTCTTTTTTACTCAACTGCAAATCAATTTATAAAGCAATATTCAATATGACATTTTATCAAATATAAATAGGGCAAAAATATTAAAACATAAAACAACCTATTCCATTGCCAAAGATCGGACATCTAGGTCATTGATTAGGCACATATTATTCATATTTATCCCCTTAATTTCGGTATTTTTATGATCCCATGCAGTGTAAATAGCTTGGATTTGTCTCGTATTTATGGTACTAAACTTTTTTGGCAAGTATTTCTTGTTTTGTGTATTTCTCATGTGTTTTACAGGTATTTCATGCAAGTTAGTGCGAAGGAGAACTCAAAACAGTGAAAGAAACCAAGAAATGGAGAGTTGACGGGCATTTTCATAATTTTTTAGCCTTAGTTCGGAGGTTGGTCCAACTAGAAAGTTTAATAGCTCTAAATTACAAGAACACTGGAAAAAACGGCACCTCAATCCAAGCCACGGTGAAGAAGTTACGATGTTTTGAAGTTGCACGATAATGGATCGGTCCGGTCATACGAAATCCTCGCATTTATGATGAAGATTAAGAGGTGCATAGCTAGTAAAAACTTGCGCAACAAGCAATTCTAGCTGTCAAATTTGTGCTACTTGGTGCTATAAAAGACCAATCCATATCTCATTTCAAGGGACGTCGACTTCTAGAGAGTAGAATAGAATTTTAAAGAGAGAAAGTCAGATTTTAGAGAGTCTTTTTAGTTTTCTTTGGTAGAAATTTTCATAAACCCTAGTTTTTGAATTTTGTCTACTATTCAAGATTAAAAGTTCTATTCAAGATTCATCATTCATCCATTGCAAGTAATTTTAATTTATTGTTTTTACTGCTTTCCTAGTTAGTTTAATTAATTGTTGAATTCTAGTTTTCCATTCCCAATTCAAGTCATGTTCTCAATTTTCTAGAGTTAGTTATGAATTCCTACACTTTAATTTGTAAGTTTTATTTTGATTTCATCATGTTAAGCTAAGTTTTTAAGGGTTGGGATGCATGAACCCATCCCAATGTAAATTACTTATGTAGAAAATAGAATTTAAATTGAAAATTTGAAAGAGTCGTTCGAGACAAATTTTACAACCAATGTAGATCTTTTAATCTCTCTTGCCCTAGGTACTTGGGATGTTTAAGAATACGATGTGCGTATAATTATTTAGCACCGCTTTATATTTACCTTTGATTTCATATGGTGCGGGCTTGATCCTCATATATGTAATGCTTAGGATCTATAAAGACTGGATTCATTCAAATTTATAATTTATAATTCTAGGTTTCTATACGGTAAATTACTTGGGTTAGGGGGATTTTATTCCAACCTACTTTCTCATTCATCTTAATTAATTTAACTTCTTTATTTACTTATTTTTTCCCTTTTCAACCATCATCATCTTTTTCATTTTTTCTTTAGAAGTAATAAATCAATTAAATTCTATCAACCATTCCTTGTGGATTCGATACCCAGACTCGCCACTATACTCCTTAAGAAGTGTAGTTACAAGTTTAGGTTTTTTTTGTATTGAGATTGGAAGTCGATAAAAACGACTAGCGTATTACACGGACGCTCGGTTTTCCACTCGATCAGTCATTGATATTTAGCACCTCCAACTAAAGGGGCATGTTGCCAATTTTTTACAACGGCCCCATGATCAAAATAATCCCTATTAGAATCAGGGATATTAACTACTAGAGCTTTACTAACTGCCCTAGCTTTAAAATAAAAAGTGATATCGCTAGTTACTCATTTATAACAAAACATTATTTCTGTAATCCCTAGATGGGTTCAATAAATTTGATTTAACCTATAAACTCCATTTACAACTCTCCATGTGTTAGGAGCCACTCTTACAGGTACAATGTCAAAATATTGACAAAACTCCAAACACAGGGGATTAGGAGGAAACATGAAACCACATTCAGCAATAAAGATGGAAGGGAACCAATGACCCTCACCAAGAGAGAAAAAATCAAAAGGAAAATTGGGATGTTTTAACACAACCCAAGATGGAATATTAAAATCGATTCTGAACTTATCAAGTGATTTGATAGAATAAACCATGATGAAAAAAACAAATATGAAGAGAAGAAAAATTCTTACAAAGATTTAAGGATTCAGCAAGAACTGAAGACAGAAAAGAAAGTGATCGCACGAAAAAGCAAAGAACACAACAGCAGAATCAAAAGTAAGAGGTAAAAGATTATCTCAGTTTTTACTGCCTTTTTATAAGACGTATCGAAAATAGGGAAAATTAATGATTAAAGTGAACGGCGTTTGGGTTTACGGCGGATAACAAAGGAAAAAATGAAGATACCTCATAAAAGTTCGCTGAAATTTGAAATATTTACAAAAACGGCCATTCGCGCCCAAAAATCGTCAATCAAGTGGATAAATTTCACAAGTCTGGAAGGTCTGCAGCTAAAAACAAATAGCCCAAACTACTGGTGAAGAAGAATATTCCACACTTTCCCATCAACTCCAAGTATGAAATATTGGGGGCTTCTGTTGATACTAAAACTTACCACCCTACGTGGACCGATTACAAGCCAAAACGTGTCATCCAATGTGGCACAAGTCCAAATCAGAATGATAGAAAAGACCGACCAACAAGGAATCCTAGCCAACAAGGAAGCCCGTCCAACATGGTTACCCAACCAATTGGGAAGCCCCACCAACAGCCTGAAATCCAATTTGTACCGCCAATCAAGTGCCAACAGTCTTACAGCCTGTATTGCTAATGAAGCGACAATATTCATATATTTAATTCTGATTATGTATTGATGTAAATGCCTAACAAATGAAGGCATTCCATCCTTTCACATGACAACTATCAAGACCCCTCTTGGACAATAAATACATTGTATCACCCTCATTGAAAAAGACCCCGAAAAAGCAACTCAAGGCAATCAATACAGAATAGTGGACATAGGCTATTCCTTTGAGCCAAACCACTTTAAAATTTCTTGTGTCTTGCTTGTTTTACTTATTTTATCTGTGATTGATTAATGAGGCTTAGTCTAGTTTTTTGCATTAACAATAAGGTTTCTCTTAGGTTTTCATATTAATTCTTAACTTCTTATACTTTTACTCTTATGTTCATAACCCTAGATTCCTCTCCAAGTATGTTTTAATTCCCGTATTAACCTTTTTCCACCCAATTAATTACTTAGTTTCCGAATAATAATTTAAAAGTCCTTAAATATTTTAATATCATTCTTTTCTTAAATAAAACTCGAATTCCAAATTACTTTCGATGTTTCTAATAAACTTTATTTCTCTACCTAAAAATTATAAAAATTCAGTTTTCATTTGAAAATATTTAGTTAAAATTTCTTATAATTTTTTTTTAATTCCATTAAAAACCAAGAATCCGATTCAATTAAATCCAAATCATAAGAATTAACTAATATTTTAATTCATTAAATTCTTTTAAATTTATGAGGTATTATAATCTCCCCCTAATAAAAATAATTTCATCCTCGAAATTCATAATAAATTTCTTATTTAATTGAGTCAAAAATCATATTACCTCATCAGTTAAAAACTATCTCCTCGTGTAAAGAGAGTCAAACTATCTCCTCATATAAAATATAAAATGATTTATAATGTCAAAATAATCTCATCATACAATAATGAGTTAAAATGATGTCTGCATGTGAGAATGAGTGAAAATAATCTCCTCTAGTGAGAGTGAGTCAAAATAATCTCTTCTTATAAGAAGGAGTCAAAATTAGCACCACAAATAATAATAGGTCAAAATTAGTAATAATGCATATACCTGAATCAAAATAGATGGGGATATTATTGCCTCATCAAGTCCTTACGCTCCAAAGTGGATTCTTCCACGTTATGATGATTATACTACACTCACACTAGTGGATCTCCTTGGAGTGAAACTTTTGGACCCTTCGATTCAAAATACTCACTGGATGCTCACTTTATGATGCATCTGAATCTAACTAAATCTCACCCAATCAATATGTTGATATCCATCCTTAGGGTATAAAAAAGGACGGAGTAGAAAATCATGAAACACATTATGCACTCGGTCGAGGTGGTCCAAAAGTGTTATACGGTATGCAACATTCTCTATCTTCTCCATAATCATGAACGTCCAAACAAAACAAGATGATAACTTCCCTCTCTTTTCGAACCTCGTTAACCCTTTCATAGCGAAACTCCCACTAAAACTTGCTCTCCCACCTAAAACTCCATCGGATTTTAATTTTTAATGGCATGACTCTTTTGTTTATCTTGAGTGATTTTGATTCGCTTAATAATCAACTTGATCTTTTTATTAATTTTTTGGACATACTTCGATCCCGCATTTTTTCCTTGCGTGGGTCTAACCAACATACTGTTGATCGGCACGGTCTCCTGTAAAAGGCCTAAAAAGGGCCATAGAGATGTACTTCTGATAATTATTATTATAAGTAACTCCACTAGCGAAAAATAATCTCCCCATTGCCTTTAAACTCTGTTATACACAACTGCAATATATCCCCTAACGTCTGATTGATCCTCTTAGTCGACCATCCATTTGTGGCTAGTATATCATGCTAAGATGCAGTTTAGTCCCTATGGCCTATTAGAAATTCTCCAAAATGTTTACCAAAAATGTAGGTCCCTGATACGAAATGATCAATAATGAAACCCCATGTAAATGAATAATTCTAGCCACATGTAAACGTGCAAGTTTTTCGGTCAAATAATCGGTATGAATGGCCAAACAAATATGCCACCTTTGTGAGGTGGTCAACAATCACCCATATATAATCATAATGTTAAGGCGTCATGGATATCCCCTTGATGAATTCCATCGAGATGCTATCCGAATTTCACTCGAGAATGGGTAGAGGCTGAAGCATACCAGAAGGCTTCTGATGGTCCACCTCAACCATCTGACAAGCAGTGCATATCGATACGAACTTGGACACATCTCTCTTCACACCGACCCACCAATACTGCCACTTCATATATTGGTAAATTTTGTCCCCTCATGGGCGAAATTCACTATGCAAACTATGCGCCTCCTCCATAATGGCCCATCTCAATTCCTCATACAAAGGTACCACCAAGATACCCTTTTAATGTGACCCTCCATTGGATCCCATAGGAAAAAAAGGTACATCGGTATTAAGAGGTTGCATTACCTTCCCCTTACACATCTCATAATGTGATTTCCCTCAGATCACTCATACCATGATTTCTAGAGCATGCTTATGAATACTCTGGTCATCTTGCTAATCATTTCTACTGAACCCCACTCAGTCACCTGAAGTGCTGAGAAACTGCCACTTGGTCATCGACTCAATGCATCTTCTTCCACGTTAGCCTTCCACGAGTGATACTGGATCGTGAACTAATAATCTTTGATGAATTTGAAGCATCGTCGTAGACTCTTTAATCGTTAAAGAGCGTAAATTTCTAACCCTAAAGATAATGCCTCCATGAATCCAATACAAAGACAATGGATGCCAACTCTAAGTCATGAGTTATGTAATGAACCTCATTTGGCTTCAACTTTTGACATGCGTAAGAAATCAACCTATCTTTCTGCATCAATGCGCCACCTAGTCCTTATAGAAAAGAATTGGTGTGGATTAAAAACTCAATTGTACTCTTAGGTGAGGGGAGAACAAGATCAGAAGTTAACTTGTCCTTGAGAGTGTCAAACGCATGCTGACACTTCTCACTCCAATAAAATACAACACCCTTCTTGTCCAATTCAGTCATTGGTCCCGCTATCTTTGAGAATCCCAAGATAAATATCTTGTAATAGTCGACAAAACAAAAAAGTTGCAAACCTCGGTAAGTGTCATAGACTTTTCTCATTCCAACACAGTTGACACCTTACTCGGACCCATGTATAATCCTTTCTTCGACACCACATAACCTAAAAATTTCACTTCCCATTTCTAATATTCACATTTGTATAACTTATCATAATGGTTATGTTCCTACAATGTTTTGCAATTCCATCTGCAAATGTCGAGCGTTCTCCTTCTTAGTTTGTAAATAAATCAAAATATTATCAACAATATGATGATGAACTGGTCCAAGTACGGTCAGAACACCTTATTCATTAAATCCATGAATACAACTAGGGAATTAGTCAACCCAAATGGCATCACTCGAAACTCATAAGACCCAAAATGAGTCAAGAAGGTTTTCTTGGGTACATTCTCCTCTCGTACCCTCAACTAGTGATAATCGAATTACAAATCAATCATAAAAAAAAATAATTTCCCTCTATATGATAAAAAAGATCATCAATTCTCAGCAGTTGATACTTGTTCTTCACAGTAACCTAATTCAACTCATGGTGGTCAATGCATAATATCAATGATCCATCTTTCTTATTCACAAACAATACTAATTCACTTCAAGGTGAAGTGCTATGATGGATAAACCATTCCTCCAGCAACTCCTTAATCTCGTCTCTGTTTTCCTTCATCTCCATAGGGGCGATACGATATGGCGCTCTAGCTATTGACTTACTGTCGAGTGCCTAATCTATGATAAAATCAATATCCCTTGTCGGTGGCAAGCCTGGAATCTTATCAAACATATTAGTGAATTACCAAACATGAGAATCATATCTAGGGACACTATAGTCTCCTCTCGAGTCTTCTCATCAATAAATTACAAGTGGGTAGTAGCTCCATCCTCACGTCTAGGCATATCTTATAACTGCATCTCCTATTCTAACTGAAAATACAATAACTCTATCTACATAATCAATTTGATATCGGTACGTACACAACCAATCCATCCCCAAAATCACATTGTATGTGTGGGTATCTAAACCTAATAAATTCGTTACAAACCATAGTCTACCAATATTAATGCATACCACATCACAAGCCTCCGTAATAACAATGGATACCCCCAATGTATTAGCTATAGATAATCTCCTATTGCATGGAGTCGGAACTGTCCCCGATAAACCCACAAAATGGCATGCAAGAAATAAGTTTATGGAACCCATATCCAACAAAACTATTGATAGAGTGTCGTGAATAGAGAACATATCATCGATGCCTGAATAGGTGCCTGATCATGCCTATATCCCACCTAATATACCCTAGCACACTGCAGCTAAGGTTGAGGTGGTGCAGTTGGTGCTTATTGTCTATGAGATAAAAGAATTGGCACCTGTTATTGTCTCTGTTGTTGTGGTTACTGCTAATAATTGGGCCGGAATCCCTACTACCATTGGCACTACTGGCCTTGCCTATGTTTCCCCATCCATATTGATCGTCCTGATCGTTCTTAACCTTACTTGGGAAATCCTTATACTTATGACCAAATCCTTTGCACCTGAAATAGACTAATGAAGACTACACCTAGGAGGTGTCACACTGCATCCCCTATTAACTTCTTCCACAGTCCTTGGCCTTGATATCACTTCCCTCCCTTTCGATCTCTTCTGAATCTCGCCTCAGTATTGGGCCCACCTACCTGACCCTCTTTCTCCATATTCTTCTTATGATCGGATCGGTCCTTAAAAAGGGTGAGTTCAGCATCAACTATTGATGTGTATGATATACCCATATATACACACGGCCAGGACGAGGACATCCTGTACCTAGATGGGGTCAGGGTGACCTCATCATCAAGCTCCAAACGACCCCTCAGGGGCTGACCCTTCATCAGGACCGGACGACCCTTCAAGGGGCCGACCCTTCATCAGGATCTAGATGACCCTTCGAGGGGCCGACCCTTCATCAGGCCCGGACGACCCTCCAAGGGGCCGACCCTTCATCAGGCCCGAATGACCCTTCAAGGGGCCGACCCTTCATCAGGCTCCAGACGACCCTTAGAGGGGTCGACCCTTCATCATGCTCTAGACGAACCTTCAAGGGATCTACCCTTCATCAGGCCCGGATGACCCTCCAAGGGACCGACCCTTCATCAGGCTCCAAACTACCCTTCGAGGGGCCGACCCTTCATCAGGTTCCAGACGACCCTCCGAGGGGCCGACAGTACGAGGCCTAAATTGGGCCTGACTCACTATCAGAAGGAACTTTGCCCTCGGCCTCGTGTTACAGGCCGAGGGTGACATCATCACAACGCGTGGTTTGGGAGACGCATGGAACAGTGCGCGTGAGGCTCACAGGACACATGGAAGACCGTTACAACCGAATCACCCCCTCACGTGAGGGAATATTATGTCATCATTTGGCATCTACAGGTGTCACCATGAGATTGGCTAAATCATCATTCACATGCACCATGCATACTTGGGGGGTATACTACACCTCCCAAGACATATATATACTTGTCACCTAAAACCCTACAAGGGGATCGACAGATCGATAATCATAACCCTAGCAAAAACTCTGCTTATACACACAGTAGAGAGAGAAAGTGAGCTTATGTGCATTGTATCCAAGGCCATTAGTTCCCATACTTAGTGGATCACACACTCACACTGGATGTAGGCCTAATTGGCTGAACCACTATACATCATTATCTTATTCCTCTTATACTCATCTCCTTATACACACTTACACACTTATACATATATGTAGGTGCAAAAAATCTCACCCGTCGGGGGTGGCAATTCATCACGATACAAGTATAAAAATAAATGTGAGAGAGACAAAGATTTACGTGGTTCGACCATGAATGGCCTACGTCCACGGGGCTGCTGGTGTGTTTCATTAGAATGATCAGAGAGTTTTACATGAGAATGTTTCTCTAACTTCTAAGCCCGCTTTCACAATGGTGGGTGTCCCCTTTATATAGAGTAGGGGTTACATTAGGGTTACAAATATGGATGAGTAACAAATATGGATGAGCCCTATCTTCGTGGAGTTTCATTCCAATCCGATACTGCTCCTCGGTCTTCTCGTTTACTAAGGACTTTATTCGTCCCTATATTGTTGGCACGTCGCCATCTTCACCGGGGTGCTCCCCACACGTCCTGCTATTCCTTAGGCATATATATTGCCCCCACAATAGCCCCACAGGTCGCAGTTCAGCTGAGTTAATTCTGAGATGAGCTGGGAGATGGTCCACAGTCTCTTTAAACATATGCAGTTGGTGGTGTGAACTGGACTGGCATTCTTTGATCTGTCGTTCAACTTTTAAGCCTTCTTTGGTTGATCTGCTCGCCTTCATAGGTTTTTAGATAAATGCTTGGCTTGAGTTGAGAGGCGTTCAATCGATATGGGGACCGGACTCGAGAGTGTCGAGTTGCCTACGTACCCTCTTGGGATCAGGTCGAACGTAGTTCATTGTCTGTTTTATTGTATGGCCCAATTTGTGAGGCTGACCATAGGCCTGTTCAGAATTTGTTTGCTGAGGCTTTATCGAGCGTGTATCAAGTTCAGGGCGTCTTCCTATATTTTGGTCTCGTATGGTCCATTTGTTGAGGCCGACCACAGGCCTATGCGTCGAGTCTTGCTCGAGCATGTACCTAGTAGGGGTAAGACCCTGCCTTAGGTTTTTCATATGGTCCAATTAGAGAGGCCGACCAGAAGCCTATACGTCGAGCCTTGCTCGAGCATATACCTAGTAGGGGTAAGACCCTGCCTTAGGTTTTTCATATGGTCCCATTGGAGAGGCCGACCAAAAGCCTATGTGTCGAGCCTTGCTCGAGCATGTACCTAGTAGGGGTAAGACCCTGCCTTAGGTTTTTCATATGGTCCCATTGGAGAGGCCGACCAAAAGCCTACGTGTCGAGCCTTGCTCGAGCATGTACCTAGTAGGGGTAAGACCCTGCCTTAGGTGTTTCATATGGTCCCATTGGAGAGGCCGACCAAAAGCCTATGTGTCGAGCCTTGCTCGAGCATATACCTAGTAGGGGTAAGACCCTGCCTTAGGTTTTTCATATGGTCCCATTGGAGAGGCCGACCAAAAGCCTACGTGTCGAGCCTTGCTCGAGCATGAACCTAGTAGGGGTAAGACCCTGCCTTAGGTTTTTCATATGGTCCCATTGGAGAGGCCGACCAAAAGCCTATGTGTCGAGCCTTGCTCAAGCATATACCTAGTAGGGGTAAGATCCTGCCTTAGGTTTTTCATATGGTCCCATTGGAGAGGCCGACCAAAAGCCTACGTGTCGAGTCTTGCTCGAGCATGAACCTAGTAGGGGTAAGACCCTGCCTTAGGTTTTTCATATGGTCCCATTGGAGAGGCCGACCAAAAGCCTACGTATCGAGCCTTGCTCGAGCATGTACCTAGTAGGGGTAAGACCCTGCCTTAGGTTTTTCCCACAATTTAATGTGATACCGATTACGTTTGCATTTTTCCATTTTCTAATGCCTCGCATGTAAATATCCACCTATTTTACCTTTTAGGTTGTGCCGTCACACTTCCTTAGGCCTAAAAGGCGATGGAAAAAATGCACCTGGTTTAAGGGTCATCCACCCGTTCAGGATTTTAACCGACCAACATAGTTGGCGACCAACCTGGGTTGGCTTTTTGCCTAGGGATCCCCCGTAGGGCTTTTATTATTGCCTGGGCAAATCGTGAGGCCATTTGTGTTTGGAGATAACAAAGTCCTGTAGACGTACTTAATTTAGTGGGAACGAGCAAGAAGGCCGTCGTAACTAAATCAAGCTTAATCATGATCGTCATTTGAAAGACTAATTCTGGTGTTAGCGATGTTGGCATCTGTCTTAAGTTGACCTCTTCTATTTTGCTTTAAATGCTGTAGTGAATCTATTCACGTGTCATCGCTGTTATGGAGCCCCCAATCGGGCTGTGAAGAGAAGGCTACCTGACCGTCCATTGGGTCACTAGATCTGTATAATCGAGATGATAAGTGTGCCCGATCGTTCCTCGAGCTTTGTTGTGTCGAAGAGTGTCACGTTGATCGTTCGTCGAGCTGGATATAATTAAGGATTATCTTGCTCATATAGTTCCATGTAATGTATCATTCCTCGGGGCGCACTTGTTCGTCGACCATGCATGGTGGTTCCGGGAGGCTGTGGAAGACTCCATATAGCTCGTGCATATAAAGAAATTGATATGAATTCAAAGCGTCCCTCGGCAGAAATGCGTTGATTTGATATGGCGTTCAAGAAACGTTGTTCCTCTAGAGTGGATATCGTGATGTTGACGACGCGTTAATTTGTTGCTTGGTGATCGTTGATCATCGTGGGTTGTCTGACGATGTTGCTCGATACATTCAGGGTGGTCTGGTGTTGTTATCAACATGTCTTGCTCGTTGACTGTGATTTTGCTGGATATGTGACTTCTTACATGTTGGATCTGTCCTTGTTGATAAATACAGTTGATCGTTGCTCTTCATGCTGCTTTATGTGCTAGGTTGAATTAAATAGGAATTGTATTGCCCAACTGTTTATTGGAGCTTGAGACGTGATCACACAATGTCAACTATCGATCGAAGTTGAGGGTCCGTTGAGGCAAAATTTTAAAGGACCTAGCATATGTTGCGAACGATCCATGCCTGAGCATCTGTTGGAGTATTGATGAGATAAATGATGCCCGAATGCCTGTCGAGGCAAAAACTAAAGAGGATATGGTAGATATTGCAGGTGATCCATGCTCGAGCATCCGTTGAGGCAAAGAGGACCGAGCAAGTATTACGAATGATCCTGTATTGTTAGTGAAAACTAACCTTCCAATAAATGCAATGTTGATTATTAATCGACTCTGCCAACCATCAGTTGGGACTGAATACAAGAATTATCCTTACCAACCATTTGTTGGGGATAAAATGCGACATGTGTGGCAAATACCCTCGGGACTAAATATATAGAAATATTTTGCCGAGCATTTGCCGAGATGAGCCTTGAATATGCCCGATCATCCTGCAGGTCAAGAATTATAGAGCCAGATAACCCATTCTGAAATTCAAGAAATGTCAATATCCGAGCATCTGTCTGTTACAAATAATATTGCCCAAGCATGTGTTGGGTCCAAGGTGGTGTAAAGTGTTCAACCATCTGTCGGAGCATTAACAAAATAAGTGGTGCCAGACTGGTTTGCCGGGGCGAAGTTGTACAGGTCCGAGTAGATATAGAGAGCGATCCGCGCTCGAGCATCTATCGGTGTGTTAATAAGATTTTCAAGAGCTTAAGATTATTGCCGAGCATCCGTCGGGACTGAATCTTATACCTGTAGAAGTTAATAAGTCGCTCGACCATTTGTCGAGGAAAATATTCATAGTATTGAATGAATGACATGAATTATCCCATAATTTTTGTGATAAAATCTCACGAGGATGGCCGCGCCCTAGAATTCGTTGGGGCTACGCTAAGTATGAGTAAAGATATTACACCGACCATTAATTGGTATAACCAATAATAGCTAGACGACAATATTGAAAATTAAATGACTGGATAAATGACATGAGTGCTCTTCTAAGTGCACCCCAATATTTATGTGGACAAAATAATTGTAATAAACTCGAATGAAAGATGCAAAATTTATCAAATATATCCAGATGTATGGCACAGGAGTTAATTTGGAATTTGTGCAAATAGATTTAAGCAAATACTTAAAATACAAATTCGGTTTCAAAAAATTGTTTTCACAGAAAATTTGTGTAGTGGCAATCAATTGTTTTTCTCATGTGAAGTATAGAGTATAGATAACCCCCTGCTAACAAATTTATGATGATAAAAATCGTGAGCATAATTTGTGAGCAAATGAAGTATTATGAGATGGAAACAAACAATGTACAAATAAATGTGTGTATCCATCAAGTGGGGTTGTGCTAAATACAAGAATTATCCTGACGAGCTATCCACTGGGGATAAAATGCGACATGCGAGGCAAATATCTTCAGGACTAAATATATAGAAATATTTTGCCGATTATCTGCCAAGATGAATCTCAAATGCGCCTGACCATCCTTCAGGTTACCGAATCATAGAATCCGAGCTTTAGTCGGAGTAATAATAATTTTTCCCAAGCGTTTCTTTGGGTATAAGGTGCCATAGTGTGCTCGACTATCTGTCGGAGCATTAATAAAATGAATGGTGCCTGGATAGTCTTCCAGGGAAAAGTTGTAGAATACCAAGTAGATATAGCGAGCAATTCGTGCTCGAGCATCCGTCGAAACATCGATGAGATTTCCAAGGACTTAAGATTATTGCCGAGCATCCGTCGGGACTGAATCTTGTACCTGTGGAAGTTAGTAAATTCCCCGACCATCTGTTGAGACTAAATCAAAATAGAAGTTATCATGAAAATGATATGTTCAACAAAGTATATAAGATATGCATCCGCTCGACCATTTGTCGAGGAAAAAATTCATAGTCGCGCATGAATGTAATAAAGATCCAATGATTTTTATCATAAAAATTTCACTGTGATAACTGTGCCCGAGCATCCGTCGGGGTTGAGCTAAATAACCAATAATCTCGCTCTGGTGAGATTAAATTGTTGTAGCTGGATGATAATATTGAAAATTAAAATGTTCGAATAAATGACATGAGTGCTATATCACTGCGCCCCACTTATTTATGTGAGCAAAATAATTTGTAATAAGGTCGCATAAAAAAGTTCCAAAATCATTGTAAAAAATCACACGGTCCCTTAAAATAATTTTATTTTTAGAGGGAACCAAGCAATGCAAAAATTAGTCAAATATATCTTGAACGTAAGACACAGGGCTGATTTAGAATTTTTTGCAAAAATATTTGGACTCAAGCAAATATCCAATTAAGTTGGTTTCACAAATACGTTTCCACCGTAAAGTTCTGCAAAAAAGAAAAGCCAAATGCTGATTTTGCTGAAGTAAGTATGGTTGGAAACTCATTCAGTGTTCCATCTGTACGCGAGAAACCAAATTCTCAGCACTGTTGCTGTCTTTCAAGCTTTTGCCTCTGATCAAAGATCACCAGATGGTGGTATGGTGAAGCCGTGGTCGCCGACCAGCTGATGTTGTCGCCGAAGAAAAACTAGCCCCAATCTATGTTATAAACTTTGCACGGGGGCGAGCTCGTCACTGCTCGTCCTCGCCGCCGACCAGCTGATGTGCTTCTCTTTGCTCGTCCTTGCCACCGTCCAGCTGATGGTAGTTGCCAACTGGTCGCCGACTACCAGGGGCTCCGGTAAAGTCCTTGCTGGTGTTCTGTTTCTGCGAGCTCATTTCGTTGCTGATGCCCTCTGGTCGACCAGCTATTATGATCGCAAATAGGTCGCCGACCTCAGGGGCCTGCTTGACCAGAAAGGTTGCAGGTCGAAGAACAACCCGAGGTGAGGTCGTTGATGCTCGCTGACGCTAGATGATCTGCATCGAGCTCGTTGTCGTGCTGCCGACCAGACAGAGGGAAGATGGTGTTTCCGATTTAAGCCAGCTCCCAATAGATTTTATTACGCTGATGCGTGATGATGGTCGCCGCGAAGAGGCCGATGATCGCAGGCCGACCAAAAATAATATTGGGTGCAGATCTCCCATAACTCTTGATGAGGATGGACGGCGCTGACCGTGGATAAAACTGGAGGAAAAATCTTGTTGCACATGAAATCCGATCAGCAGGGGCAGATGATATGTAAAGTCGGTGATGAGGACTGGATCTCCATGGGTCGGTGATGATGGATGTGATGGGCCAGTTTGCGACGACTCCTTCTTATCTCAAGTGGGCGTGTCAGTGTACCCGGCTTGGAGATGATAGATCCAATATGCCCGCCTCCAAATGGGGTATTACGTGACCTAATAATTGAGATCTTTGGTGGTCCAAAAATCTCGGAAGAGAGAGAGAAATCGTGCCCAGATCGTGATCGTATTGACCCAAATCGTGATCGTGATCATGCCCAGAGAGGGAGACCATACGTTTCATATGTGCTTGACCCTGCAAGAGTCCAAGTATTTGGAGACTCTTCGTAGATATCTCCGATAGTGAATTTCATATAAGATAAACAATGAAAGTTGTCTACCATCAAAGCAGATTTACAGATAAAGATTGAATACGCAAAATCATGTATCAATGAAACGATATTTGTTCAAAACAAATAATTATATATGAAACAAATACTTGCTCGTACACATATTAAAAAGAAAAACTTATCTTTTGATTATGTGCGTGCTGTAAGGACCATTGTTATTGAACGTAAATCTAGATCTCTTCTAGCAAGAAGGGAAAGGCCTTTCGTGCCGGTTCCCACAGACGGCGCCAATTGTAGGTGCAAAAAATCTCTCCCGTCGGGGGTGGCAATTCATCACGATACAAGTATAAAAATAAATGTGAGAGAGACAAAGATTTACGTGGTTCGACCATGAATGGCCTACGTCCACGGGGCTGCTGGTGTGTGTCATTAGAATGATCAGAGAGTTTTACATGAGAGTGTTTCTCTAACTTCTAAGCCCGCTTTCACAATGGGGGGTGTCCCCTTTATATAGAGTAGGGGTTACATTAGGGTTACAAATATGGATGAGTAACAAATATGGATGAGCCCTATCTTCGTGGAGTTTCATTCCAATCCGATACTGCTCCTCGGTCTTCTCGTTTACTAAGGACTTTAGTCGTCCCTATATTGTTGGCACGTCGCCATCTTCACCGGGGTGCTTCCCACACGTCCTGCTATTCCTTAGGCATATGTATTACCCCCACAATATACATCTCTATGGCTGCCATGGTTACTACTGTTTGAGCTCATCATCACTTATCTGGTAGTGCTGAATCTCAGCATCATCAGTTTGGCGCCATCTGTGGGAACGAGAAGACATTTCTTCCTTTGTACAGCTTGACCTCACTGGGCACTCTGGTGGTGAGCCAGTTCTCCCCCTTTGTGGAGATGTTTCAACATTAAAAGAGACCCACTAAGGTTCTCAAGCTCACCAGTCTTTTCTTCAGTTCAGCTTTTCATAGCTCAAACACATGGAACCAGAGATGCCACCACCACCACTTCCTCTACCTGATAGTGGAGTAGGACCCAGTTCCAGTCAGCCACCACCTCAGTCTGAGATGGCTGATGTGGCGGGAGCCTTGAAGTCTCTGGCAGAGAGCCAGCGAATCATGCAGGAGCAGTTCACAACTCTAAGCCAGAACATACTAAGACCACCAGGGGTCTCACCTGAGATGATTACTCCGACAGCAGCTCCAGGACAGTATGAGGCCAGGGGACCACCCCAGGCACCACGCAAAGACCTGCCACCCCCTCAGCGGCGTAGGGATGTTGCTGACCCCCAGCGTCTATGCCTGGGGAAGAAAGGAAACCATTGCCCCGAGGACAGGTATGATGATCTGGAGGGAGAGGAGGCCCCCATAGAATGCTGGGAACAATATGAGGTCTCCAACAATACTGTACGACCTCTCCAGGAGAGCAGAGGGAAGTGTTAAAGGCAAAATCCTGATGATCTCCCAAGAGGCTCTGCTTTCGATCGCTTGAGCAGGGGGTCGGCCTTTGAAAGGCTGTGACCAGTAAATGACCTACGGGAAAAATTGTCTAGGTCAAGGAGTGCCGCTAGGTCCAAAAGGGAGGCAGCAGATGACCGACCTCGCGGGGGCCGGCCCATAGGACAGGACGACGGCCAGGGGGAAGTAAACAGCCGACGCAGTCCAGCCGCGACAGGACCCTCCGGCCATCTCAAAGAGGTGGCAGGGGATAACATCGACCAGGACGACCCTATGAGGCCATGGAACGACTCTATCCAGCGATTGGAGGATAACATTGGCGATATACTGAAAAGCCAGGACCCTCTTTAGAGGAGATACACCATGGGCTCACCCTTTGTGGCGAAGATAGTCAACTTCCCTACGCCATCAAAGTTCAAGCCACTTGTGGTTACACCAAGATATGACGGGAGCACCAACCCTGTCCACCATGTTGAGATGTATCAATCAGCAGCAGACATATACTTTATCTCTGATGAGATGAGGTATCGTGCCTTATCTGGTACCCTGACTGGGGATGCACATGTCTGGTACACGTCTCTCCCAAAAAACTCCATTGAAAACTTTAAGCAGTTGGCAGACCGGTTCATCCACAACTTTTGCTTTGGGATGAGGCCACAGAAGAAGACCACCGACCTGCTCTATGTTAAGCAGGGGAAGAATGAGAGTCTAAGAGACTACATAGCCAGATTCAACAAAGAAAAGTTAGAGGTGGAAGACTATGAAGAGAGCATAGCTATGATAGCCCTGATCGGAGGACTCCAAAAGGGGAAGCTGTTATGGAAGCTTGCTGAAGACCCTCCGAGGATGATGGCTGAATTGCTGTCAATAGCAGGAAAGGTGATGAACGCCGAAGAGGCGATGGCCGCAAAATACGAAGACGAAAAAGGAGGCGCTAGTGGGGGTAAATACCCTAAGAAGAACAAAGAGGGGAAGAAGAGGTCTACGGATGACAAGTTCGCTGGTTACACCCCTCTAACGGTCAGCTGTGAACAGATTCTCAATGAGATAAAGAGTGACCGGTATCTGAAGTGGCCTGAGAAGTTGAGGGTAGCCCCCAATAAGAGGAATAAAAACCTATGGTGCGAATTTCACCAAGACCATGGCCACATAACAGACAAATGTTTCGCTTTGAAAGATGAGATTGAGTAGATGCTGAAAGAAGGGAAGCTCAGAAAATACGTCGACAGAGGTGCCTTCAAGAGGGGCCGAGGGGACGACCCCAGAAAAAAGCGAGGTGATACATGTAAAGAAGGTCTTCAAAAAAGAGGGGACGACCCTTCTGATGATGAGGACGACCCTGACCTCCCGTCGAGAGACAATCAAGGCCCTATCAAGAGGTTTAATATGATCTCGCTCGGATTGGGAATGATCTTCGGGGGTCTAGCAGGAGGAGGGTCAGATGTCGCTGACAGGAAGGCCCGTGTGGCTGAGGCCAAGGCAGTGATGAAGACGGTACACTCAACCTCTCTGGAGGAGAAGTCAGAAAAGAGAAAGAAGGTCGATATGGACACTCTTATAGTGGGATTATCAAGAATGGACTTCAAAGGCTTGTTAGCCCCACATGATGACCCTCTCGTCATCACTATCAGGGTGCACGGGTGCGAGGTGCCGAGGATCCTAGTAGATGGGGGCTCATCTGCAGATGTGATGTTTTGGTCGTGCTTCAAAGCCTTAGGTCTCAGCCGTGCTAGACTCGTCCCATACCATCATCCATTGATTGGGTTCAGTGGGGAAAAGTTTCATCCCCTTGGAGTGTATGAGAGCGATGTCAGGATGGGGGACGAGTGGCCGAGATGGCTTACCAAGAAGGTCAGTTTCTTTGTGATGGATGAACATGTGTTTTCGGCCTATAACATCATACTGGGGCGTGAAGTTGTGACGTCTATGGTCCATCAGATGATTAAATTTCCTACCCCTTACGGGGTGGGGAAAGTTCAGGGAGACCAGATGATAGCGCGAGAATGTTACTACAACTCCGCTGAAGAAAGAGAGGCACACAAGAGGGCCATGACCACTTACAATATTGATACCCTAGACCCCAGGGATGAGACGAAGCTAAAGAAAGGAGAGGCCGCGGAAGAGGTAGAATCCATCATCCTCGATGAGGATGACCCGGAAAAAACCGTCCAAGTCGGCAAGTCTCTGAAGCCCAATATCAAGGAAGACCTCATTAAACTGTTGAGGAGAAGACGAAGCGTCTTTGCGTGGAGTCATGTAGATATGTCGGGGATCAACCCTGAAATCATGTGCCACAATCTCAATGTAGTAGAGGGAGCAAAGCCGGTAAAGCAGAAGAGGAGAATTTACTCTAGAGAAAAGTATGAGGTCATAAGGGATGAGGTCAAAAAATTAGAAGACGCTGAATTTATCAGAGAGGTCATCTACCCTGAATGGTTGTCCAATGCAGTCATTGTCCCAAAGGCCAACGGGAAGTGGAGAATGTGTGTGGACTTCACCGACCTCAATAAATACTGTCCCAAAGACAGCTTCCCTCTCCCCCACATTGACTAGATGGTAGACGCTACCGCAGGCCATGAGCTCATGAGCTTTATGGATGCCTATTCAGGGTACAACCAGATCTTCATGAACCCTGAAGACTCGGAGAAGACAACCTTCATTACTGACAAGGGGACATACTGTTATAGGGTCATTCCCTTTGGCCTGAAAAATGCGGGGGCGACGTACCAACGCCTTGTAAATAAAATGTTTGAAGACCAAATTGGGAAGTCTATGGAGGTCTATGTAGATGACATGTTGGCTAAGAGTTTGAAGGCAGAGGATCATGTGGCAGACCTAGAGAGGACCTTTAATACGATGGACAAATACCAGATGAAGCTCAACTCGGCCAAGTGTGTCTTTGGGGTCGGAGCAGGGAAGTTCTTGGGGTTCCTTGTCAACCAAAGAGGCATCGAGGCCAATCCTGAAAAGATAAAGGCCCTTGTTGAGATGAAGACCCCCAAGTCCATTAAAGACGTTCAGAGACTTACAGGGAGAGTTGCTGCCTTGAACAGGTTCGTATCTAGGGCAACAGACAGGTGCATACAATTCTTCCAAATTCTCAGAAAAGCCTTCGAATGGAGTGAAGAGTGTGATGAGGCTTTCAAGGAGTTAAAGTCATACCTGGGGTCTCCCTTGCTGTTCTCACGGCCGATGAAGGGTGAACGACTTTATGTTTACCTCGCCATCTCAGACTCAGCCATCAGTGCAGCCATTGTGAGAGACGAAGATGGGGTACAGAAGCCCGTGTATTTTAACATCAAGGCACGCCACGGGGCAGAGAAAAGATATCCAAGGATAGAGAAGTTGTCCTATGCCTTGATCCATGCATCGAGAAAGATGAATCCATACTTCCTGTCCCATACAATGGTCATCCTCACTGACTCTCCCCTTAGGCAGGTTTTGCACAAGTCTGAGCAAATCAGGGAGGCTAATGGCCTGGGCTATAGAGCTAAGGGAGTTTGACATAGTGTATCAACCTAGGACGGCCATTAAGGGGCAAGCATTGGCAGACTTCGTGGCCGAGTTTACTTGGGAAGATGATGAAATCGAGAGTGAGAGCCTCGGGAAGACAGATACCCGACAAGGTGAGCTCACCGATACACCTGCAGATAAGGCTGAGACAAGCACCGCTAGAAGAAAAGTGGCTAAAAACTAAGAGGGAAGATATCTCTTTAGACAGGGGTCACTCACCAAGGGAAGTTTCTCAGAAGAACATACCGTGTGGAGTCTCTTCGTCGACGGGTCCTCTTGCGAAAGCGGGAGTGGAGCTGGATTAATAGTATCAGCACCCGATGGCATAAACATTGAGTACGCCTTGAGGTTCAACTTTAAGGCCTCCAACAATGAGGCAGAATATGAGGCCTTGATAGCCGGCCTCTCCTTGCAGATCTCTTAGTGTCGGCCAGATTTTGGTTCATAGTGATTCGAGGCTAGTAGTGAATCAGATACTAGGAGCCTATGAGGCCAAGGACGAGAGGATGGCCAAGTACCTCGAGAAGGTGAGATCATTGTTGAAGAGCTTTAGAGAAGTGAAATTAAAGAGGATACCTAGGCTCGACAATGGACGTGCTGATGCCCTTGCTAGGTTGGCCTCGGCGACTAGGACAGACATCAGGAGGACAGTCCCAGTGGAAATTTTGCTTCGACCAACTATTGAAGAGGCTGAGGGAACACTTGACACTTGCCTGAATATTGCTAAGGAAGATTCATGGATGGATCCTCTGATTAGATACATTAAAGAGGGGGAGATGCCAGAAGCAAGGCAAGAAAGGAAGAAGTTAAGATACAGGGATGCAAAGTTCACTATCATTGGGGACACCTTGTACAAAAAGGGATTTTTACTCTCCTTACTTAGGTGTGTGCACCCATCTGAAGTCCCAACCATTTTGCAAGACATGCACGAAGGATCATGTTCAAGCCACATTGGGGGCAGGTCCTTAGCGAAGAGGGTGATCACCCAAGGGTACTGGTGGCCGACCTTGGGCAAAGATGTCGCGGCATATGTAAAAAAGTGTGACAAATGCCAAAGATTTGCCACCATCCCTCACCAACCCCATCTGCCTCTTACTTCCATTACATCCCCATGGCCATTTGCAGTGTGGGGGATCGACCTAGTAGGACCCTTACCCAGGGTCATCAATAACTATCAGTTCCTCATCGTGGCCATTGACTATTTTTCAAAATGGGTGGAGGCGGAGCCGATGGTAATGATCACAGAGCAGAAGACCTTCCAGTTTATATGGAAAAACATTATATGCAGATATGGTCTCCCAAACACCCTCATCTCGGATAACGGGACTCAATTCAAGAATACATCTCTACAGAAGTACTGTGAAAGGGTGAGTATCAAATAATTCTTCTCTACCCCAGGCCGACCTCAGGATAATGGGCAAACGGAAGTCACAAACAGGACGATCCTAGATGGGATCAAGAAGAGGCTTGAGGAGGCAAAAGGAAGATGGGTCGAGGAGTTATATGCCGTGATGTGGGCATACAAGACGACAGTGAGGACCTCTACCGGAGAGACCCCATTCATTTTTGCTTATGGCTCAGAAGCCTTCATCCCCACCGAGATTGGGTTTCCTACTCATAGGGTCCAAATGTATGACCGTCAAAGAAATACAGAAGAGAGAAGACTCGACTTAGACCTCATTGAGGAAAGGAGGGAAGATGCCGAGATAAGGCAGGCCACCTACCAGCAGAGTATCGCAAGGTTTTACAATTAGAGGGTGAAACAGAGACCAATTGCGGTGGGGGACTTGGTACTCAAAAAGACTTGGCAAAAGACCAACAAGCTCCATCCTAATTGGCATGGCCCATATAGGGTCATAGATGAAATCATCCCTGGGACCTATAGACTAGAAAACCTAGAGGGGGAACCCTTTTCCAACCCCTGGAATGCAGATCAATTGAAGAAATACTATCAGTAGTTTTGTAAAGTCCTATCGAACGACAGTTGTAAGAGGTGTTGCTCCGATAGAACACTTGAAAAATTAATGAGAAATATCAGTGTTTCTTCTCATCTTGTTTGTCAGTTCTAGTACGCATGGAAACATCTTCAGAGGACGACCCTCGGCCTATAATGAGGCTCAATGGAGGGGACGACCCCACCATTGCCCTCAAGAAAGACGAGGGAAAACTATGTTAAAAACCATTAAATTGGTAATTATAGCCCTCGGCCTATAATGAGGGTCAATGGAGGGGACAACCCCACCATTGTCCTCAAGAAAGACGAGGGAAAACTTTGTTAAAAAACATTAAATTGGTAATTATAGCCCTCGGCCTATAATGAGGGTCAATTGAGGGGACGACCCCACCATTGTCCTCAAGAAAGGCGAGGGAAAACTTTATTTAAAACCATTAAATTGGTAATTATAGCCCTCGGCCTATAATGAGGGTCAATGGAGGGGACGACCCCACCATTGTCCTCAAGAAAGACGAGGGAAGACTTTGTTTAAAACCATTAAATTGGTAATTACAACCCTTGGCTATAATGAGGATCAATGGAGGGGAAGACCCCCACCATTGTCCTCAAGAAAGACTAGGGAAGACTTTAAAACCATTAATTTGGTAATTACAACCCTTGGCTATAATGAGTGTCAATGGAGGGGACGACCCCACCATTGTCCTCAATAAAGATGAGGAAACACTTTAAAACCATTAAATTGGTAATTACAACCCTCGGCTATAATGAGGGTCAATGGAGGGGACGACCCCACCATTGTCCTCAAGAAAGGCGAGGGAAGACTTTAAAACCATTAATTTGGTAATTATAACCCTTGGCTATAATGAGGGTCAATGGACGGGACGACCCCACCATTGTCCTCAAGAAAGACGAGGGAAGACTTTAAAATCATTAAATTGGTAATTACAACCCTTGGCTATAATGAGGGTCAATGGAGGGGACGACCCCATCATTGTACTCAAGAAAGACGAGGGAAGACTTTAAAACCATTAATTTGGTAATTACAACCCTCGGCTATAATGAGGGTCAATGGAGGGGACGACCCCACCATTGTCCTCAAGAAAGATGAGGGAAGACTTTAAAACCATTAAATTGGTAATTACAACCCTCGGCTATAATGAGGGTCAATGGAGGGGACGAACCCACCATTGTCCTAAAGAAAGACGAGGGAAGACTTTAAAACCATTAATTTGGTAATTATAACCCTCGGCTATAATGAGGGTCAATGGAGGGGACGACCCCACCATTGTCCTCAAGAAAGACGAGGGAAGACTTTAAAACCATTAAATTGGTAATTACAACCCTCGGCTATAATGAGGGTCAATGGAGAGGACGACTCCACCATTGTCCTCAAGAAAGACGAGGGAAGACTTTAAAACCATTAATTTGGTAATTATAACCCTCGGCTATAATGAGGGTCAATGGAGGGGACGACCCCACCATTGTCCTCAAGAAAGACGAGGTAAGACTTTAAAACCATTAAATTGGTAATTACAACCCTCGGCTATAAT
This sequence comes from Sambucus nigra, assembly GCA_949130495.1. NCBI lineage: Eukaryota > Viridiplantae > Streptophyta > Magnoliopsida > Dipsacales > Adoxaceae > Sambucus > Sambucus nigra. The sequence goes on along the minus strand of OX422218.1, from coordinate 407,943,777 downwards.
GAGGATCAATGGAGGGGACGAACCCACCATTGTCCTCAAAAAGGACGAGGGAAGACTTTAAAACCATTAATTTGGTAATTATAACCCTCGGCTATAATGAGGATCAATGGAGGGGACAACCCCACCATTGTCCTCAAGAAGGACGAGGGAAGACTTGAGCATCAATTAAAATTGGTTAAAAACCCTCGGCTATAATGACGGCCAACGTAGGGGACGACCCCTCGTTCACCTTCAAGAAAGACGAGGGAGGGGTTAATGATATTAACATAAAGATTCACAATACAAATCACACAAGAGACAAATACAGAAGACGAAGAGAGGCATTATATTACATTACAAAATGAAAATGTTCGTCTGATAAAAGAGTACAAAAATATTAATTACACGAAGAGGGTATGGGCTACAGTCAGCCACCCTATTGAGCAATGTCAGAGGGCAGGGCTTCAACGTCGATAAGAGAGGTCTCCTCAACGACCACGACTGGCTGATCCTCAGACGTGCCGACACCCTCGGCGTGCACCTGGGACTCCACCTGGGTTAAAGCCTCAGCAATCAAGGGGTCGTCCAGTTGAACTACCTCCAGAGAAGGACGGACTGAAGAGACGACATCGTCAAACTTGAGGACGACCCACCGATAGGCCGTCCTGATCCCTCTCTCCAAGTATTCAAGACCGAAGCCTTGAAACTCATCTGAGAGTTTGTAGGCCTCCACAGCGTCTACCTCTGCCTCCTTCACGGCCTCAGACAGATCAATCTTAAATTGGGCCCCCTGATGGGTCATGGCTTCATCCTTCTCCTTAAGAAGCAAGTCCATGTCTGCGTCATGCTGCCTCGTCAGCTTGTCCAGGATCCTCGCATCCTCGGTCCTAGCGCTCTCCAACTCAGCCCTAGCAGTTTCGAGCTCTGACTGTAAATCAGCCTCGTGCTGAATGGCCCTCTCGGCCTCATGAAACTTTTCTTGATTCTCCACCATCCATTTGGTGGTCGAGTTAAAGGCGCATACAGACTGCACAGAAATAATAAACAGATATCAAGAGGCCGAGAAAAAAGATATCAAGAGGCGGAAGAATACAACTAAGGGAATGAGGTGAGAATAAATACCTGAACTAGGGCGTGTAGACCATAGTCATACACTTTTTTTCCTGGAGGCATCTTGGATAAAAATTCATAGTCAGCAGTCGAGGGGGCAGAAAACATGGACGCCTTGGCCGCTCTTAGGTTCGCAATAAGGGAGGATGACTCGGCCTTCAGAAGGCCCTCATGCTAGAAGACGAGGCGGTCCCCTCAGACGCCTCCACCCTTGCCCTCATCCGTGAACCTGGCCGAGGGTCGACGGGAACCTCAGGCTCCTTCCTCTTTTGTTTGTCGAGGGTCGGCTCGGAAGGTGTCGACCCCGTGGTCTGCGTCTTCCTCGAGCTTGCTGAGGCTCCTTGCCTTTCTTCTTGGCCAAGCCTGATAACAAACTGGGGGCAGTCATTTCCCAAAGGTGGTCAGCAACACCAGCAGGACGACCTGAACGGAGGACGACACATCAGAAAAATGCAGAGGCAAAGATGAAACACTTGAAAAAAGTAAAGAATGGGAAAAAATAATATAATTCACATAGTTTAGTCAGGGGGCCGACCCTCAGACCAGCTTCCTTGAGGAACCGAGGGGTCATCAGATCTTTAAACTTTGGAAGTTCACTCCCTCTCCCTCGTCCTCTTAGATATTCAACTATGTCTTTCTCTTCCGGACTAAGTCCGGGGTCTGACCTGGCCTTCATTGAAGGGTTAGACCATCTTCTGGGGACCCTCGGACCATCGACTACAGGTTGTGCCTCGGCGGAGAATTCCCACTCTCTAGAGACAAAGAAGAATCTCTTCTTCCAATCGTGGTTGGAGGTTTGTGCCACATGGAGAAGTTTTTTATCAGACCTCCTCGCCCCTAGGTGATAGTACCCAGGCTGTTTGGACGAGGAGGTGATATTATAACAGGCCAAAAATACGTCGACCGAGGGTCATCAGTGAAAGCATTCTTCCACAGGGAGATGTAGCCAAGGATCATCCTCCAGGAGTTGGGAGGAAGCTGAGAGGGGGCAACGCTGAGGGCTGACAAAATATCTACGACAGCAGGATGCAGAGGGAATCTAACACCAACCTTAAACATTTGTTCGTATACTGCAACCTCTCCCTCTTCACCCTCGAAGACCCTCTCAGACTCAGAGGGAACCCTCATAGTTATATTGGGGGACACTCCATAGGCATGCCTCCATAGCAAGAGGTCACGATCCCTGATCGAGGAGATATAGGACGAGGCATGGGAGGTGTCAACAGGGTCAACATCTGAGTCCTCACCCTCGTCCTCATCACCTGTCAGAGACCCCTGGGGAAAATCCATCTGAAAAGCATGTGGGGATAGGGTTATCACAGGGATAGCCTCGAAAGTAACCATACCCTCGGCATGTCTGCCTGGGCTTAGGTCAGACGCCTCTCCTCTCCCAGAAGGTCCAGCGCCAATTGGCGACGACGCTCTCTCATCCATCTCTCCAGAATAACTCTCGGCTGGATGACAAGACGACCCACAAGACTCAAATGGCTCAAATGGCTTTATTGTGGCAAGAGGAATGGGGAAAATGGGTCGTACCTAATTAGGGTCGGCCCCTCGTCTCCTCTCCTCCTCTTCCTCTACCTGTCTAATCTCAATAAATAACTTCTCTCTCAGGGAAGGGAATTCCTCAGCTAAGCTGTAAAGCCTCCTAAGCATTAAGGGGGAGACCCTACACTTGGAAGAATTTGGGTAACCTAACTACAAACAAATCTCATAATTGACCAGGGTGGACTTTTCGATCAAAACCAAGGAATTGAAGGGTTTTCTATCAAGAACAGCTTACTAGAGGTCACACCGGAAAAGTTATAGAACAGCCTAAGAAAATCTAACCCTACGAACTTAAAAAAGGAAAACAAACAGAAATGAAGATAAGTAGGGCACTAGGGTCGAGGTGTTACCTGAGGAAAAATAGTGAAGCTGCCAAGGTTGAAGGTTCGAAACTGGAAAAATGGAAAGAAGGCTGGAAGCTAGAGAGAGAGAGAGTTCAGGCGTGAAGAAGAAGAAGAAAGAGAAACATCAAAAAATTCTTTAAGTACCTTGTCAATGAGTGGGCCCACTCACCAATGCAGAGCACAGCCCACGAGGAGGGCATCATTAGGGCACAAAGCCCTAGGAAGTGTGCAGCCGCCACGCCTTGGAAACTGGAATGACAATAAGTACCTGCCAAGGTGTCATATCAGCTTAACAGATGTCACTCACCTAACTGATTATACACCTATCTCAATTACAACACTATCCCTCAGCCATCTCAACAACATCTATGGCTAAGGGCTGGGGGGTGATTGATATACCCATATATACACACGGCCAGGTCAAGGACACCCTGTACCTGGATGGGGTCAGGGTGACCTCATCATCAGGCTCCAGGTGACCCCTCAGGGGCTGACCCTTCATCAAGCCCAGACGACCCTTCAAGGGGCCGACCCTTCATCAGGCCCGAACGACACTTCAAGGGGCCGACTCTTCATCAGGCTCCAGACGACCCTTCGAGGAGCCGACCCTTCATCAGAACCGGATGACCCTCCAAGGAGCCGACCCTTCATCAGGCCTGGACGACCCTTCAAGGGTCCGACCCTTCATCAGGCTCCAGACGACCCTTCGAGGGGCCGACCCTTCATCAGGCTCCAGAAGACCCTTCAAGGGGCTGACCCTTCATCAGGACCGAACGGCCCTCCAAGGGGCCGACCCTTCATCAGGCTCCAGACGACTCTTCGAGGGGCCGACAGTACGAGGCCTAAATTGGGCCTGACTCACTATCAGAAGGAACTTTGCCCTCGGCCTCGTGTTACAGGACGAGGGTGATGTCATCACAGCGCGTGGTTTGGGAGACGCGTGGAACAGTGCGCGTGAGGCTCACAGGAAACGTGGAAGACCGTTACAACTGAATCACTCCCTCAGATGAGGGAATATTATGTCATCATTTGGCATCTACAGGTGTCAGTAGGAGATTGGCTAAATCATCATTCACATGCACCATGCATACTTGGGGGGTATACTACACCCCCCAAGACCTATATATACTTGTCACTTACAACCCTACAAAGGGATCGACAGATCCATAATCATAACCCTAGCAAAAACTCTGCTTATACACACAGTAGAGAGAGAAAGTGAGCTTATGTGCATTGTATCCAAGGTCATTAGTTCCCATACTTAGTGGATCACACACTCACAGTGGATGTAGGCCTAATTGGATGAACCACTATACATCATTATCTTATTCCTCTTATACTTATCTCCTTCTACACACTTACACACTTATATATATACATCTCTATGGCTGCCATGGTTACTACTGTTTGAGCTCATCATCACTTATCTAGTGGTGTTGAATCTCAGCATCATCAGTGTATGTGGCCTAAGTGGTATTCTCCACAAAGATTTGATGAATATGGTATATGAGACGCTACACGACTAGCTAGGTCTCTATAGAGGTGTGTGATAGCATGTATATGAGAGACTCTTCATAACTTGTAATAAAGCTCCCTAAGGTGACCTATTCATTTTCAATGGGAACAAAGATAGATTTGTTTGGGTTGACCTTGGTCAAAAAGCATAGGAAGAGTTCTTCTTGGTGTGCTAGGTATATGCCCATAAGGATTTAACACAAACTTAACAACTGCTCCCGATGCACCATCGTAACCTATGACATGCCTCTCTTTAAAACCTAAAGAGTTGCCTAGAAATATCTTTCCAACTTTCTTCGATGTGTTCTCTAAAGTGACTTTGACCTCCCGTGCACGTTCAAGATCTTTCTCGAGTTGGAAAATTTGGGCTTTAAGTTTATCACGAATCTCCAATGATGCTTGAAAACCTCTCGTAAGACTAGAAACTTTATTAGTCAAGTCGGACTTTTCCCTACCCACTGAAATAAATTTCTCATTCAAAGAGATCCTTTTTCTTTCGAATTGACTCACCGAGGCCTCTCCCTCTCTCTAAACTTTTAACTCCTTCTCTAAAGATAATCCTCTAAGACTCAAAGTTTTATTTTTATTTATTATTTTTAACGACTCGGTATAAAGTCCAGAGTAAGCGTAATGGAGACCACGTTCTCCCTCACTCAAATTCTCATCATTACCCTCACACTATCTAGAAGGATTTGACTCATTGTCAAAGTTATCACAATTAAAAATGTCCTCATCGGTATGAGACATACTTGAAGTGCTAATGTGACTAACCATGAATGCGGTGAAGTTACTCCATGTGGTTATTCATCCCCGGATTCCACCGTCTCCATATCACTATTGCTTAGAGTGGCTTTGCCTTTTTCTTGTCTCTTAACCCTAGTGGGACACTTATGGGCTTTGTGACCTTGCCCTCACATTCATAAGACATCTCCGATTCATCTTTTTTAGGATTTTCACCTCTAGCTTTCTTCTGATCATTCTCATTGAAATTCTTATCCACTTTGTAATTTTTTTTCTTAAAAATTTTATTTTCCTATTTGGATGAACTTTGATTTTGAATTTAAGAAAAAATTTAAATTTTTTAGTAAATAAGGAAATATCATCTTGATTAAATTCATAATCAGAGTCAGAAATATCCTCTTTTTATTTAGCTTTTAAAGATATTTTTTTCTTTTGGTTTTCGAGGAACATGTCTATTTCATAAGTTTGGAGATCACCTACGTCTTCTTCTAACCTAATTGTGTCTAGAATTTTTAAAGAGGTGAGGATGGTAAGTTTTGCATCAAAAGGAGAAGGGTGAGACCTCAAATGTTTCTTAAAATCAATAATTTTTGAAATTTTCTCACCCAAATTAAAATAAAATTCACAATATCAGACATACGAACATAAAATTCATCAAAAGTTTCAGTTTTAAGCATGTGTATAGTCTCAAATTTTGTGGTGAGGTTTAAATCTTAAAATCTTTAACAGCATTGGTACCCTCATGTATGAGTTGGAAGATATCCCAAGCTTCTTTAGACGTGGTACGCCACATGATGCGACGAAATTTGTCGGGTGTGACGACACAAAAAATTGCATTCAAACATTGACAGTTAAAATTACTTTATTTAAAGTCATATTTAGTCCAATTTATGATTGACTTGAGACTAATGACATTTTCATTAATTACGGTATGAGGAGTTTACCCCTTCTCAATTGTAAGTTAAACACGCTTATTGATTGATTTTAGAGACGATGTTTGATAGGCGCGCGAAACGCGACATCGGTCAAGACGCTGGTCTTTGTTGTTCGTTTCACCGCGTCTATGAAAAAACCTAAATTACGACTACACTTGCGATACAAGTATAGCGGTAAGTCGGGTATCGAATCCACAGGGAGTGTTAGTATATCTCATAATCGATTTATTAATTCAGGAATAAAAGTGTAAAAGGTGATGTGAGAATATAAACAAAAGAAAAAATAAGTTAAGTCTATACCAAAGTAAAGCGAGGATCGAGATAGAGTCAAACCATACGGATCGAAGCAACTATTAATCAGAATCTCGGCTTGAGAACAATTTAATCGAGCATCCTCAATTAATCATAAACTTCACGCAATAAGAAATTTAAGCCAAAGTTGCGTGAATAAACATATAATCGAAAATTGGTCGCACGCGGATTAAACTCGGATTATCGCTATAAATACTAACGTTGCATGACATAGAAATTTAAACGCATAATAATCCGACTTTAATTCGCGCGGGTTCAATTAAACGTACTTTTGTAAAAAACCTAATTTTTGGAGCTCGGGGCCCGTTAATGGTGAAACGAAATCTCGACTCTATTTATAAAAGGGTACATCATGAACTAAACTAATTTATACTAATTAAACTAGGAAAGCAAGAAATAAAGAAAGTAAACTAATTAACAAAGCATGAAACTAAGTTACAAAGCAAGGAAAATAAAAAACAAAAACTATATTAAAGGAGGTGATAATGAATAATTCAATCTTACAAAACCAAATGGATGTCACCCCAAGAAGAGAAGAAGATGAGCTCTCAAAACCAAACCCTAACCTAAAATATCTTATAAAACTAAGTATATCTGATATTTACAAAAAAAAAGGCTTATATAGTAAGATGGAATAAAAATAAAGGAAAAAGAAAAGAAAAGGAACGAATTGCCAAATATTTGGTATAATCAATCAATCGATCAAAGACCATCGATCGATCGATGGGGATTGATCGATCGATAGATCGAATAGGTCCCAGCCTACTGATTCAATCAATAGGCAAAATCTAAAACCGCAGTCGACGGGGGGACCAAGCCCGATTGACCGGCACTCTGTTCGTGGCAGCCTTTGGTCCATGAAGAGGGGGAAATGGTTGCAAATGGAAACGGCCATAACTTCTTCGTTTGAACTCCAAATGACGCACCGTTTACGGCCACGCGATGCTAACTCAATGAACTACGCATCCATGAAATTTCCATGAGCTGGAGAAGAAATGTGAATTGACTAAAATTATCTTGAATTAGTTTCCGACGACAGAACTTCTCTGAAATGCAACGGATCCTCACATTTTGTGTTCCAATACCTACAAAAGCAAAATTAACCCCTGCAAAGCATGTATATGTCCAAATTCAAGGTTTTCTAGTTAATGAGCATAAATATAAGCATTTAGGACCGTAAAAGTGCTAGAATGCATAAAGATAACGGGCGGAAATATGTAATATTCGATACGAATCACGCCCCCTAACTTAGACATTGCTAGTCCCTAGTAATGAAACAAACAAAACCAGTCCCCAGAAGGCAGTACAAGATGTATATATTCATCGAAATATAAATGCCACTTTCGTAGGGAGCACAGTTACATTTAGCATATGAAACAAGCCTTTAAACCTCTAGGTTACCCTAGGGGACGAGTGTCGTCTCGTGAGGGTTTTCAGGGATGAAACCCACAAACATCAAATTATTTCCTCAAAACATGCCCAAATAACCAATATGCCAAACTTAACAACAACTAGATATTTCAACAGATTATTAACAAAGCAAAAGAATATTTTGCTCAATAATCCGAAACTATCAACATTAAAAGAATAAGTACATGGAATTGAAACCTTAAATGTGAGTGGGGTGTATGCACATGCGAAAAGCTTTGATTCGGTAAAAATGCCTATAGCTCGGATAACAATTAAAGCATGCTTCCACTCAATCCTCTCGGGATATCACACTCAACAAATAAAAGAACTCGGAATAGGGTGTAACACACGGTACATGCGGGCATAAAGAGTAATTGTAAAAGTAAACAAGGCCGCACACATGTCATTAATGAAGAACGAACTATAAAAGTGCAAAATACAATCTCATGAAAGGATATCGCATATTAACCAATATGAAAAGCACTTAAATAGATTATCACTAATGTTAGACCCTTGAATCACATTACCCTAGGATCAAATAGGACTTTATTGGGTTGTAATATAGGTTAGGCTAGGGGTATGAAATGAAAGGATGTATTTACAGAAACAAAAGATTTTCGGAAATGAAAAACTTGGGATAATGGAAAATAGCGGGCAATTTCAAAATTGGAAAATAATTTCCAAACAAGCATCAAATATATCAATCGAGAGAGTAACAAGGATTATTGAATCACTATAAACAATATATACAAATTTCTCTTTCTTTTTCTTTTCTTCTTTTTCTAACTTTTTCTTTTGTTTTCAACTTTTTCTTTTTCTTTTCTTGTTCACTACACTTTTTTCTTTTTTTCTCACTCTTTTCATATGCTTAAATTGCAACCACACTACACAACATCACTCAATCCCAAATATCATTCCAAACATAGGTAAGAAAGGTAAAATGTATGGTTTACAACTCCAATGTGGGGTTAGTTAGGGGATTTGGGACGAAAAGAAAAGTCATTGGGACTTGTATAAGGGTAAGGTTAAGGTCGTATGGGATAAACATCACAGAGGTCCTATGATCCTATCCTAAAGTTTCATGTGATTCTCGGGACTCAAGACCATTGAAAATCATGCTCAAGTGATAATTCAATTAATATGCAATCAATGAAAAGAAAATGAGATCGCCAACATGATACGTTATTCAAGAAAGAGAAAGAGTAAGCTATAAGCACTCGAAAATGAAGAAAAGCACGAAGATCGCTAGGTTTTAGGTGTACACATAGCAACAAAAAGATACCAAGCTATAATTGTCCTACTGAATGATTTTAGAAAATATGTCATGGGTTTTCAAGGTTTAATTCATGCATTTATTCTCAATATTGAAAAATTTGAGGATTAAAGTTTAATAACATGAAAAAATAGAAAATACGTCATTGACTTAGCAATTGGATAGGGCAATTATTAAATTTATCATAGGAAATTGTGGCAAAAGTCCCAAGAAAGAGAAAAAATATATATTTTTTTGAAATTTTTGATTTTTTCTAGAAAAGCATGCTTGAAAATAACATATAATCAAAATCATGGACACTACCAATGAATGGATAGAATATCCCACACCCCCTAACTTAAAACCCGACATTGCTCAATGTTAATTAAGAACGAAGTTAAAGAAGGAAAAGAGTGATATTACCCAAAATGGAGCGATCTCGTGAAAGAACAAGTCCAATGGTTCTACAAAATATGTTAGTGCCAAGGCATAACAAAAAGCAATAACAAAAAGTTTAACTAAATATACTAGAGTAAACTAAAAGGAAAGAAAAAGTAAAAACAAAGAAAGAATAAAAAGCTAACTATCTACAACCTACCATTTAGACTCCTAACTAACTATACACTAGAAGTCTAAACTTTTTAGGGTCCACCCAAAAGACGATTTGACTTTGAAAGATCCACGGCGGACCCTCTCTTTTATGCATGCCTCTCGAAAAATAGGAATTTCGTTCAAACAAAGGAAGGCATGTGGGTGGTGGAAAAGGTAAACCATCCCCAATTGAAAATTTTGGAGGGAGGATGGGGGATTTAGATAGGACGGGTGACAAATACACAAGGGTACCAAAAAAACTGAATTTTCTCTCGAATATTTTTCAATGGGAATGGGAGGGGCGCAAATGGAGGCAAAGATTCCTTCATGGAGAGCAACTCGAGCAAGTACTCCTTGTCGATGAAAGGGTTGAACGTTTTAAAGTTCGGCACCGATTCATCGGGTAATTGAGACGGTGTGATAATGAAGAATGAAAAGGGGGAGAACAGAAATTCAAACTCAAGAGATGAGTTATCATCACTCAAGGTTGGAATTTCGAAGGAGATAGGATCATTTTCAATGAAACTTTCTTCTTTGGGATCCAAAGACGAAATCATTTCATTGCAAATGGATACTACTTCCATTTCATGCTCACTTACATTATCTATTAAACCATGGGCCAAGTCAAGAATGGTTTGTTCCAAAGTAGGCATAAAATCCTCATTTGGTTCAAATAATTCCTCGTCTTCAAAAGTTTTGGAAGAAAAATCGTCGCCGAATTCAAATAATAAATCCAATTCATGTTCCCAAAAATAATTTTCTTCCCGATAACGGTCTTCATACCTCTTATTCTCAAGCATGAGCAAACCCTTGTCGAAAGTCATAGGACGAGGTGAGGATTCTTGAAAATGAGAAGTTTAAAAATTATTATCGAAACTATATTCAAACTCATTATTATAATAATTTTGAAATCTATAGCTTTTAGTCTCAACATTATTATTATAAGGAATTAGAGGCCCAAAATCATTATCATCATCCTCAAAATATACGCACTCCAAAGCTTGACTTTTGTAATACTGGCCCAAAGTCATTTTTGAATTTGCAATTTTTTGGGACTCTAAGTATTGGCCAAAAGTCAAAGGAGTACGGGGATTTTGAGAATTATCATAATGAATACCGAAATAATTGGAATAAGACATGCTTACCCCAAAGATGGCTCGAAATGGCTATTTCCACAATGATGATGTGCGCACGGCAAAATTCAAGAGTTTTTAGGCGCTCAAATGTAGAAATCTTGCGAAAAAATGTTAAAACAAAGAATACAAATACAAAAGAAAAAATACTACGAAATAATAAGATAATTACAATCTATAACAAAACAGTCCCCGGTAACGGCGCAATTTTGATAGGTACGCGAAACACGACGTCGATCAAGATGCCGATCGTTGTTGTTCGTTTCAGCGCGTCTATGCAAAAACCTAAATTACGACTACACTTGTGATACAAGTATAGCGGTAAGTCGGGTATCGAATCCAGAGGGAGTGTTAGTATATCTTGTAATTGATTTATTAATTCATGAATAAAAGTGTAAAAGGTGATGTTAGAATATAAATAAAAGAAATGAATAAGTTAAGTCTACACAAAAGTAAAGTGAGGATCGGGATAGCGTCAAACCATACGGATCGAAGCAACTATTAATCAGAATTTCGTCTCGAGAATAATTTAATCGAGCATCCTCAATTAATCATAAACTTCACGCAATAAGGAATTTAAGCCAAAGTTGCGTGAATAAACATTTAATCGAAAATTGGTCGCAAGCGGATTAAACTCGGATTATCGCTATAAATACTAACGTTGTATGACAGAGAAAGTTAAACGCATAATAATCCGACTTTAATTTGCGCGGGTTCAATTAAATGCACTTTTGTACAGAAGCTAATTTTCAGAGCTCAGGGCCCGTTAATGGCGAAACGAAATCTCGACCCTATTTATCTAAGGGTACATCATGAACTAAACTAATTTATACTAATTAAAATAGGAAAGCAAGAAATAAAGAAAGTAAACTAATTAACAAAGCATGAAACTAAGTTACAAAGCAAGGAAAATAAAAAACAAAAACTATATTAAAGGAGGTGATAATGAATAATTCAATCTTACTAAACCAAATGGATGTCACCCCAAGAAGAGAAGAAGATGAGCTCTCAAAACCAAACCCTAACCTAAAATATCTCTAAAACTAAGTATATCTGATATTTACAAAAACAAATGGGTTATATAGTAAGATGGAATAAAAAAAAGGAAAAACAAAAGAAAAGGAATGAATTGCCAAATATCTGGTATGATCGATCGATCGACCAAAGAACATCGATCGATCGATGGGGATGGATCGATCGATCAAGACCATCGATCGATCGATCGAACAGGTCCCAGCCCACTGTCTCAATCCGTAGGCAAAATCTGAAATCGCGGTCGACTGGGGGACCAAGCCCGATTGACCGGCACTCTGTTCGTGGCAGCCTTTGGTCCATGAAGAGGGGGAAATGGTTGCAAATGGAAACGGCCATAACTTCTTCGTTTGAACTCCAAATGACGCACCGTTTATGGCCATGCGATGCTAACTCAATGAACTACGCATCCGTGAAATTTCCATGAGCTGGAAAAGAAATGTAAATTGACTAAAATGATCTTGAAGTAGCGTCCAACGACAGAACTTCTTCAAAATACAACGGATCCTCACTTTTAGCGTTCCAATACCTACAAAAGAACAATTAACCCCTGCAAAGCATGTATATATCTAAATCTAAGGTTGTCTGGTTAATGAGCATAAATATAGGAATTTAGGATCGTAAAAGTGCTAGAATGCATAAAGATAACGGGCGGAAATATGCAATATTCGATACGAATCAATGCCATCCGACCTTTCCAATTTCCATAATTCGTTCCATCAAACAAAGGTGTACTATTTTATGAATTCTCCATTTAACCACCATGATTCATCGAAACAACTTATAGAGACAAGCTCTGATACCTATTTAAAAAATGTGCAAAGTGGTCTGGATATATCGTCAATGGTAGAATTCGCAAATTAGGTTACATACAATCCAAGTTCAATTTTAATCCAATTTTATCTTCATTAATTAGGTGAAACTAAGCATGGAAGATATTGGATCTAAATCGAGTAAACAAAACAATCACATGAGATATGAGAAAAAGCATCATCATCATCATCATCATCATCATCATCCTTACCATAATCCAATCACATAGGGTCGCCACATGGATTCTCTTTTTCCATTATAATCTATTATAAGGAATACTATCATTCAAGTTTAATTCCTTAAGATCTCTCCTAATAATTTCCGCCCATGATAGCTTAGGGCGGCACTTTCACCCTCTATTTCTAATAATCTTCCTCTTGTTATAGGTTCATCTACTAGTCTACGCAACACATGTCCGTACTATCTAAGTCTACTTTATCTCTAATGGGAGCTAATCCTAATTTTTCTCTCACATACTGATTTTTAAGCTTATCCTTTCAAGTAATTTTTATTGTCCATCGGAGCATCCACATCTTACTAACATGTAGACTTTGTTCATATTTTTTTTAAAGCTCAACACTCTGCTCAATAGAGGGTCGTTGGCCTAAAAACTTTTCAATAAAATTTTCTTTTTAATTTATTGGTTGTCCTCTTCTCGCATAACACTCCACTTGCTTGTATCCATTTCATCTAACCAGTTGATACTTTACTCGTAATATCCTCATCAATATCCCCATTACTTTGTATCATTGAACCTAAATAATGAAATTTATTAGTTTAGTTTATCATTTTTTTCTTCAATCTTTAACATTATGCTATCAGACGCCTCATTATTAAATTTACATTCCCTAACTTCAACTTTATTTCTACTAGTTTTTAGTTCCCTAGACTCTAAGGCATTTCTCCAAATATCTACTCTCATCGCTAAGGCTTACTTTGAAGTGTCTACTAAAAATGTATCATCCGCAAACAACATACACCACGGGACAACTTCTTGTATGTCCTTTGTAATCTCATCCAATACTATGGTAAATAAGTAAGGACTTAAAGTCGATCCTTGATGTAGATATACTTTAATCGTAAATCCATTAGTTTCTCCATAAATAGTTCTTACTCTAGTATTTGTGTTATCATATATATATTCAAGAACTTTAATATAACTCATAGGGATTCTTTTCCTCCTTAAAGCTCACAAAATTATATCCCTAGGTACTTTATCATATGCCTTTTATAAGTCTATAAAGACCATGAATAAATTTTTATTCTTACTTCTACTTCTCCATTAACTGTCTTGATAGGTAAATAGCTTCCGTGGTGGATCGCCCTGGCATAAATCCAAATTAATTATCCGAAATAGTTGACCCATTTCTTAATCTTTGTTCTATAAGCCTTTTCCATAATTTCATAATGTGATTTATCAGTTTGATACCTCTATAATTATCGCAGTTTTGTATATCCTCTTTATTTTTATACAAAGGTATTATGGTGATTTTAATCCACTCATATGACATGTTTCCTTCTTTTAAAATTTTATTAAATAAACATGTTAACCATTCTACCCCTGGACTTCCAAGGGTTTGTAACAACCCTCGCTTTTAAGAGACTCATTTTATATTAATTCACCGCAAGAAGTAATTATATAAAATGTTGGAACTGGAGTAAATATTAATTGAATGAGTTAAAAGTTAATATTTACTAGATTGTTTCATATTTACTGTATGTGAAAGTAAATATCATCATGTTGCATGTTTTATAGTGTCATGTGTTTTAAATGACATAATGGTTTAAATGAAACCGGAAATTAAAATGAATTATAAAATTGTCGGATGCCGATTTAGAGCGCGTAGTTAGTTCCAGAATGTGCGAGACAGTCAAAATATGTGCCATATGGTATTTTTAGGTTCCGGGCACTTTTGACTGGTTTTAACTTAAATATGTAGTTATGAGTTATTTATATGGAGCATTAGCATTTTTAAGTTGGAGACTTGTGTTAAGCCCCGATTTTTAGTCTTCTAAATTCCCTAATTTCCCTATTACATGTCTTAAACAAAGAGAGAAAGAGAGAGGAGGATAATTGAGGAGAAAACAAGAGAGATTGGAGATTGAAGATTGGGATTGCTTCTACCACAAAGAAATCTGAAATTCCAACCTCAAGGCAAGTTTTTTACTTGCAAATATGTGATTTAAGATGAATAAATTGTATTGATAGTTGTGTAATGGGATCAAATGAACAAATATGGGTTTTGTGGATTTTGTGGTGATTTAGCCCTAATCATGGTTTATGTTGATGAAATTGTGAATTATAGTAGTTAACAATCATGTAGGATGATTTGGGGTAGATTAGTGGTGATGGATGTATGTAAAAATGGAGTAGAAATTGATTTTGAGGAAAAACTACGGTTTATAACCCATAACCCATTCTTGGCAAATTCGTATGGGCGAATCGATTCGGCCCTAGGGCGAATCGATTCGCTAAGGGGTCAGCCTACAGGTTTGCAAATCCGAATCGATTCGGGTTAAGTCTGAATCGATTCGGCTAATTACAGAATGTGGGATTTGTCATCCGAATAGATTCACTTCTGGGCGAATCGATTCGCTGCCTAGAGCGAATCGATTCGGCCCTTGGGCGAATCGATTCTGAATCAGGATGTTTTTGAGTTATTTTTCTAACTCAATTTTTATTCTTTTTCTTTAGGCTTAGGACCTAGGAACCTTCTTGTATGAAGTAAACTTAGAGTTCTAGAGTCCTAGATGAGTGGGGTAACAACACTATAATAGAAATGAATTATATGGGGTTATTCCGGGGGTATGCCAATTGATGTTAGGGCATTCTTTTCTTTTAGTTGATCATTATGAGACTAGGAGTTGCAGTATCATATTGGGAGACTTTAGAAGCTCAATTGAGCTACGTTAGTCTTGATGGTTTACAATAACACCACAAACGAATCTTGGGAGAATAAATTGAAAGTTTATTCATTCATTGAGGTTACAATGATAAGATGTATTAAGTATGGCTCCGGGTAAAATATGAGGTATTTACAAAAATGTAAATGACTATGGTATCGTATAAAATGAAACATACATATGAAAAAGGTTAAATGAAAATGAAATGGAAATGGTAATGATTACGGTAAATGATAATTTACTTAATCATGAATATGGTAAATGATAATTTACTTAAACACACCTCTCTAAATGCTATCATAAGGGAAGCTCGTGCGTGAAGTGATGCCCCCTGGCTAATGAATGCAGGGTGGATATAGTTCTTGGCCATATGAGCGATTATTGTATGTTTGTGCGCTGGTGAGGTGATTCTGGGTGTGGTCATGACTCTCCCGCAGGCATATGGCCTCTTCCCGACGTCTTCCGTTATTGGTGCCCAGGTTGTCTTGGTTGATAGGCCCTAGAAGATGATAGTCATTTAGGGGCGCATCCAGTGTGGAAACCAGGAGGGGCGGTCTTAGAATCGTTATGTGTATATGAATATAAAAATTCTTCATCAAGTGGTACTTGATGTATGATAAATGCCATAAAGAGCATAATGACATGCCACAAAGAGCATATGATAATGATGATATCCCTTATAAGGAATGGAAAGAGCATAATGATGATATGATAACATTCACACTTGTAATAGAATATTTATTATTTGAAATGTTACACGATGATAAGGATAGATTATATGAATGAAGTGAGAAATGTACATAATGATGTTTGGTTTATTAAGAATGTTTACTCATTGTTAATATAAGAGGATACAATCGATAATATATTATGTGTGAATGTTTGACATACGTATATAAAGGTAGGGAGTAATATATGAGTTGGGAATTGACTGTTATTGATAAGAAATCACTAGACGATTATTCTTGCGTATGAATGATAAAGATGCTTATGTGTTGATAGATCCTGATTCTACACATTCTTTATGTCTTGCTTTATCTATTGCATCTTAATAAACCACTATCATCATTAGATTCTAGTTTAGCTATTATTACTCCAGTGTGGGAAATTTGTTTTTATTGATAGGGTGTGTAGGGAGGGTATGGTATGAATAAGTGAAAATGAGTTGTTGGTTGACTTACTACCTTTCAGTAAGCATGACTTTTATGTGATTTTGGGTACGAACTGGTTGTCCTCATATCATGTATGTTTAGATTGCTTTAGAAGGAAGGTAGTGTTTCGGTTACCGTGTGAACCTGAATTTAAATTTATTGGGGAATGGAATGTCACTTGCGTATTATTTTATAGACCTTGCGAGAGAAGCAATTATATGCTAAATTTTCTAAATGTGAATTTTGACTAGACCAAAGTAGTGTTTTGGGGAATGTTATTTTTGCTGATGGTAATTGTGTTGGTTGGAAAGAACATGGATGGAATTTATAAAGGATTATGACTACACAATACATCACCATCCGGGTAAGGCTAATGTTGTTGCTGATGCCTTGAGTAGAAAAGCTCTAGGCAGAGTATTTTATATTTACTATGTTCGAGTTAACTTACTGAGAGAGTTAACTTTAATAAGGAAGAAGTTAACGTTAAATGAGTTGTGTAATACTAGTGCATTTAAATGTTAGACATATGCTAGTAGACCGGATACGACCATCACAAGCAGGACATATAGAATTGGATAAAATTAAAGACAATATGAAAATGAGTAAAGCAAATGAATTTTCTATTCATAATAATGACATTGTTATGTATGATAACCGTTTGTGTGTACCTAATGTGCCTAATTTAAGGAGAACGATTTTAAAGGAGGCCCATTCTTAGTTATAGGCTATTCATCCAGGAAACACATAACTTTATAGAAATTTGAAACAATGTTATTGGTGGTCGGGAATAAAACACGATAGTGCAGATTTTGTTGCTAGATGTATGGTTGCCAACAAGTGAAGGCGGAGCACCAAAAGCCTAATAGTATACTATAGTCCTTACCTATTCCTGACTGGAAATAGGAGCATGTTACTATCGATTTTGTTATAGGTTTGCCAAAATTATCATAAGGGTTTGATTTTATTTCGGTTGTCGTTAATAGATTGACTAATTTGACACATTTTCTTCCTGTTAAAGCTACTTATTCCATGGATATATATGCCAACATATATGTGGATGAGATAATTAGATTTCATGTTTCACTTGTTTCTATTGTCTCTTATCAAAATCCTAGATTTAATTCCCACTTTTGGTCTAGTTTACAATAAGTTTTGGGGACTAAATTGAGATTTAGTTCAACTTTTGATCCTCAGACTAATGGGGCAGTCAGAAAATGATCCAGGCACTCGAAGACATGTTACAAATTTATATATTAGAGTTAAAGGGAAGTTGGGATGAACACTTGTCACTAATTAAGTTGCTTATAATAATAGTTATCATTCAGGTATTGAGATGGATCCTTATGAATCCGGGTATGGGATAAAGTACAAGACCCCAGTGTGTTGGACAAAAGTAGAAGAATGAAAACTACGTAGGCCAGAAATTGTGCAACTGACTACTGAGAAGATAAATTTTATTCATAATAACTTGAAGGTGGTGCAAAGTAGACAAAAAGGTTATCCAGACAACGTAAGGAAGGAATTAAAATTTGAGGAAGGTGATCAAGTTTTCCTACGTGTTTCTCCTTAGAGAGGGGTTATGAGATTTGAGAAAAAAAAGGCAAATTAAGGGCTAGGTAGATTGGCCTTATGAAATAGTGAAACGAGTTGGAGGTGTATATTAAAAATTGGCTTTGATACAATAACGATCTCGTATACATGATGTTTTTTTTTGTGTATCAATGTTACGTAAGTATGTGGTTGATCCTTCACATGTGTTTATTTTATAACCGATAGAGCTTAAAGATGACTTGACTAACATGGAGGAACCAATTGTTATTTTTTATTGAAAAGAACAGGAAAAACCATTACATTAGTTAAGGTAGCATGGAGAAATCAAAATGTGGAGTATGCCACCTGGGAAAGAGAAAATAACATGAAGGTGTGATATCCTCATCTTTTGGCAAGTTCTTATGCGTTAAATTTCGAGGATGAAATTTTTGTAAGAGGGGTAGAATTGTAAGGCCCTAAATGTGATTAGGAATTTTAATTATATGATTAAGTATAAGTTATATGTTATAAGATGATGATGGGTGTTAAACACGTTAATTATTATATTTGGGGGATGCATAGTCATGTGATATATGTGTTGGTTGCATTAGATGTTAATTAAGCTTATGATCGGGGATAACTTGTTTAGATCATATGATTAATTATGTGGTTAAATGCATCATGAAAATATGTTTCTAATGAATCATTATGTTTATAAAAAATTAAACCAAGGTGTTGGTCCGAAATTGGCATTGTTAGGTCGCCAAATGTGAAAGTTTTGAGATTTTCGGTAAATTGCTACCCTTCTGTTCGGGCCCAAAATAGGCATACTAGTTTTATGATTTGTGGAAAATACAAAATATCAAAGTTGTAGATATATGAGCTAAGTTTATAAAATAACAAACGGTGTGTAAAATAGAGGTCTAAGTAAGGAGTAATGCTGAAATTACGAAACAAGGGCAAATATGTCTATTCGTTAAACGGTATTTTGTCTTATTAGTGGAACACATGGCTTGTTTTGATTGGACCAAGGGGATGTGCCTTATGCTGACTTAAAGAGCTTAAAAATACCCCTTGTTCTTCATTTTAATCAGAATTTCAAGTGGGGTTGAGAGTTACTTGGAAGAAAGCAAGGTTATGATGAATTAGTGAAGGATTAAGGCAGATTATCGAGAGATAAACAAGCTTATGTATCCAAAGGTGCTTAGGTAAGATTTAACTTATAAATTTCACTCTTTAAATGATATAGGGTGTTTTATATGATATTAAATATCATATTTAAGGATTATATAATACGTGTTGTTACGTATAGGTGGGTATGTGTAGGTTGTATATATGAAGTATGTTGAATTCATATAACTAAGGGTGTAATCATCATGTTAATCAAATTGGTGTATTTTTGTGAATACTCAATGGAATCGATTGATTCCAGTTGTATATGAAACTAAACTTATACATACATGTCATATACGAAAATTATGTAAAAATACCAAGAAATGAATCTTGGGTGATAGTTTGAAGTTTGGGTATGAAATCTGTCCCAAAAGCATAAGTGCGCACACCAGGTGTTCGATGTTTTGCTTGACTTAGTAAATGAACTCTAAAAATTATGCAACATCAATTTTATATTATTCAATATGTTTAATATATGTTTCCATGATTTATAACCGAGTAGGACATTATATATGCTTGAAAAATGTTAAGTTATGCTTTGATGGTCTACTCAGACCTAGATGTATTAAAAGTGGCATAAATCATTGAATACTTATTGGAATCAAGAAATTCCAATTGGAAATATTAGAGAACATATATGGGTATGATATAATTGATTGGGAGAATAAAATACCTTCTGGTTTGTCTTTGGAGTTGTGTTTAAGTTGAAGTTTTGTTGTTGTTTTTCTCCAGAAATTATTTGGAAAATGTTATAATAAAACAGGCATAACTTTCTCTAGAGAATTCATAATTTAATTCCGTAAATTGCGTTAGAACCCTAATGAATAAGGTATTATAGAAATGTGAAGTATAATATTCAATTAGTTTTCAGTTATGTTAGATTGACCAACTGATGTGATGTGTTACTGAGTTTAATGTGATTTGGTGTATTCAAATACTAATGATGTTGAATTGTTAGGTGGGGAAGCGACTAACACTACCATACCAAGGAAATAGTTTTGGTATTAATCTTAGTACCAAATTAAAGGTGAGTGACCTATCCTATGAAATATAGATGCTTATATGTTCATATGGAAATGTGTAGTAAAACTCATGTGTTAAGATGCTTATGGGAGTGATGTTGTATTTATGAAACATATGCATATGATTAAGAATGTTATGTGATGTTATATAATGTTATGGACTGAGGTGGGTCCTTTATCTAATGTTAAGGACTGTGGTGGGTCCTACGGGATGTGGCGGTCCCGTTAACTCAACTTAAAGATTTGTTGTACTCGGGCCTAATTATGGGATGTGGTATCCCCAATAACTTGGAGTTAATTGGACTGGCGGGTCCAGGTTTGCGAGAGTTACACAATTCCTGTTGGGTTATGACATAAGAAAATAAAATTGTTATTCAAATTGGTTATATATATGTGATGTATGTGTGGAATATAGTCATTCACTAAGCTTGTGTTGCTTACACTCCTATAATGTTATGTTTTAGGTATGCCTATCGTTTGGAGTTCACTGCCAAGTTAGGACATTAAATGGGAGAGTGGAGGATAAATAACGTGAGTTTTATATCAACAAACTTTTTGTGTAAATGTTAAACAAAAGAACTTATGTAAGTAAATTTGTTTGGTACTTTTAAGTTGTTCATAAAGGTAGCTATATTTTCATCCAAACATGCCTTTGAAGAAAAGAAAAAAAAAATCTTGTGTTATTTTTCAAAAGGTTTCAAGTACCATATTGTCTAATGGGGATTTATCTCTAAATAAAAGGTTAATTTTAAGTTAATTAAGTTGGGGCGCGATAACTTGGTATCAGAGCATGGTTATTAGGTTCTGGACAGGGTGTGAGGGTCTAGATTGGCAGTGGATGTAGAAACAGTTTTGAGTCATAAGTATTCAGTTTCAAGGGATACATTTAAGTATGTTAGATTCCTGAGGCGTGGACAGGAATGTTTTGTTAATAAGTTTTAAATTGGATTTGTTGACTAAAATCTGTCAGTTATACATATATATTGTTGTACGTGATATGAAATGCAAGGATCTTGCAGGAAAGGAAATAAGATGTTAAAGTTTATTCGGGGATGACAGCGAATACATGTATTTTAATATAAAGCATTGCATTGTTTTATATGTTGTATGAACAAATGTTTCATTGAAGGAAAATATTTAAAGACACAATGTGGTATAAAAGTTATAATCTCTCCTTATACTGGTATATGTGAACTTGGCAAAAATTATAAAGTATTGGAGGTGATCGCTTCCTATGTTGGTATATGTGGACTTAAGTCATGTTACGTGTATCATTATGAATGGGTTCTCTCCTCATCGGTATGGGAGAGTGATGTACGGGAAAAAATATTCAATTAAGGGATGAGAAATGAGAAGAATTATTGTTACATGATTATAATGAGACTTAAATTGTTGGAGTGTAAATAAAAATGAAGATTCACATAGTAGGGGTTAAATGATAAGGTTAGTAGTTGTATATGTTTATATTTAACATGTGAAATAAGTATGAAATTTAATAACTAGTCGATATATCACAAGTGATCAGAATGTGAATTCATAATGAATTATTAAAAGTAGAATAAAGAGTAATAAGAGTTGAGATGTACGTCTTTAATAATGTGAGTACATATAGTGGATATTACTCTTGTGATGTTTTGAAACGCTTATAAGAATAGTAAAGTTGAGATGAGGTGTTAAAGAGTTAGAAGTTTAAAAATATTGAGGAGTCCTTTTAAGAATTTGTGTTGTGGATGAGTATGGGAAAGATGTTTGTCAGGAAATACTTACAACTGAGTTGAGTGAATATTGAGTTGTGTTTGTCATTGTGCGTATGTATTACCACTAAGAGTGTTATATAAGTAATATGATTGACATTATACGGAGTCACCAAGAAGTATGTGTAAGGAGAATGTGCTATGTGAGATACCATAATGTGGTACATTGAGGTATTTGTACAAGTTATTTGAAAGAAATACGATATATAATAGTTAGAGAAGTATTATGGGTTTGGTAAGTATGGTTAAAGTTCTAAGTGGTGAGGTTACATTTAACATCCATGTTATCAAACGCTTAAGATGAGTGTATTAATGATGTTGCGTAAGACTATCATGTTAATAAGGATTGGAGTAAGATTATGATTGTAAAGTTATTGTGTTGGATAAACGACTTGTTAAGGTCATTGTATGTTTAGTTAAAGAACAATCAAACGTTACTTAAAAAAAAGGGAATATAGTGAGAAGTTATATTGAATTCATAGTCCATGACTACACAATATACATGAAAGTGAATATGGGATATTGGCTAAAAGTAAACATTTGGTGAATTATTGTTCATTATCGATATATGGAAAGTAGTGACGCTATGTTTAGATTAAGGAGCGTAAGAACGATATTTAACATACTCTAAAACTTCAGAGATGATACGGATAGTAGTCCAAGTCTAACACATGAGTTTGGTATTGAGTGGAAGATGAGAAGTTGTCATATAGTAAGTTAGTATTATAATATGATGTTTATCATTTGAAGTAATGAATTGAAGTTAGGGAGACGAACTATAAGAAGTTAGTCTTGTAATAGAATATTTATTATTTGAAATGTTACACGATGATAAGGATAGATTATATGAATGAAGTGAGAAATGCACATAATGATGTTTGGTTTATTAAGAATGTTTACTCATTGTTAATATAAGAGGATACAATCGATAATATATTATGTGTGAATGTTTGACATACGTATATAAAGGTAGGGAGTAATATATGAGTTGGGAATTGACTGTTATTGATAAGAAATCACTAGACGATTATTCTTGCGTATGAATGATAAAGAAGCTTATGTGTTGATAGATCCTGATTCTACACATTCTTTATGTCTTGCTTTATCTATTGCATCTTAATAAACCACTATCATCATTAGATTCTAGTTTAGCTATTATTACTCCAGTGTGGGAAATTTGTTTTTATTGATAGGGTGTGTAGGGAGGGTATGGTATGAATAAGTGAAAATGAGTTTTTGGTTGACTTACTACCTTTCAGTAAGCATGACTTTTATGTGATTTTGGGTACGGACTGGTTGTCCTCATATCATGTATGTTTAGATTGCTTTAGAAGGAAGGTAGTGTTTCGGTTACCATGTGAACCTGAATTTAAATTTATTGGGGAATGGAATGTCACTTGCGTATTATTTTATAGACCTTTCGAGAGAAGCAATTATATGCTAAATTTTCTAAATGTGAATTTTGACTAGACCAAAGTAGTGTTTTGGGGAATGTTATTTTTGCTGATGGTAATTGTGTTGGTTGAAAAGAACATGGATGGAATTTATAAAGGATTATGACTACACAATACATCACCATCCGGGTAAGGCTAATGTTGTTATTGATGCCTTGAGTAGAAAAGCTCTAGGCAGAGTATTTTATATTTACAATGTTCGAGTTAACTTACTGAGAGAGTTAAATTTAATAAGAAGAAGTTAACGTTAAATGAGTTGTGGAATACTAGTGCATTTAAATGTTAGACATATGCTAGTAGACCGGATACGACCATCACAAGCAGGACATATAGAATTGGATAAAATTAAAGACAATATGAAAATGAGTAAAGCAAATCAATTTTCTATTCATAATAATGACATTGTTATGTATGATAACCGTTTGTGTGCACCTAATGTGCCTAATTTAAGGAGAACGGTTTTAAAGGAGGCCCATTCTTAGTTATAGGCTATTCATCCTGGAAACACATAACTTTATAGAAATTTGAAACAATGTTATTGGTGGTCGGGAATAAAACACGATAGTGCAGATTTTGTTGCTAGATGTATGGTTGCCAACAAGTGAAGGCGGAGCATCAAAAGCCTAATATTATACTATAGTCCTTACCTATTCCTGAGTGGAAATAGTAGCATGTTACTATCGATTTTTTTATAGGTTTGCCAAAATTATCATAAGGATTTGATTTTATTTCGGTTGTCGTTAATAGATTGACTAATTTGACACATTTTCTTCCTGTTAAAGCTACTTATTCCATGGATATATATGCCAACATATATGTGGATGAGATAATTAGATTGCATGTTTCACCTGTTTCTATTATCTCTTATCAAAATCCTAGATTTAATTCCCACTTTTAGCCTAGTTTACAATAAGTTTTGGGGACTAAATTGAGATTTAGTTCAACTTTTGATCCTCGGACTGATGGGGCAGTCAGAAAATGATCCAGGCACTCGAAGACATGTTACGAATTTATATATTAGAGTTAAAGGGAAGTTGGGATGAACACTTGTCACTAATTAAGTTGCTTATAATAATAGTTATCATTCAGGTATTGAGATGGATCCTTATGAATCCTGGTATGGGATAAAGTACAAGACCCCAGTGTGTTGGACAAAAGTAGAAAAATGAAAACTACGTAGGCCAGAAATTGTGCAACTGACTACTGAGAAGATAAATTTTATTCATAATCACTTGAATGTGGTGCAAAGTAGACAAAAAGGTTATCCAAAACACGTAAGGAAGGAATTAAAATTTGAGGAAGGTGATCAAGTTTTCCTACGTGTTTCTCCTTAGAGAGGGGTTATGAGATTTGAGAAAAAAGGCAAATTAAGGGCTAGGTACATTGGCCTTATGAAATAGTGAAATGAGTTGGAGGTGTATATTACAAATTGGCTTTGATACAATAACGATCTCGTATACATGATGTTTTTTTTTGTGTATCAATGTTACGTAAGTATGTGGTTGATCCTTCACATGTGTTTATTTTATAACCGATAGAGCTTAAAGATGACTTGACTAACATGGAAGAACCAATTGTTATTTTTGATTAAAAAGAACAGGAAAAACCATTACATTAGTTTAGGTAGCATGGAGAAATCAAAATGTGGAGTATGCCACCTGGGAAAGAGAAAATAACATAAAGGTGTGATATCCTCATCTTTTGGCAAGTTCTTATGCGTTAAATTTCGAGGATGAAATTTTTGTAAGAGGGGTAGAATTGTAAGGCACTAAATGTGATTAGGAACTTTAACTATATGATTAAGTATAAGTTATATGTTATAAGTTGATGAGGGGTGTTAAACACGTTAATTATTATATTTGGGGGATGCATAGTCATGTGATATATGTGTTGGTTGCATTAGATGTTAATTAAGCTTATGATCGGGGATAACTTGTTTAGATCATATGATTAGTTATGTGGTTAAATGCATCATGAAAATATGTTTCTAATGCATCATTATGTTTATAAAAAATTAAACCAAGGTGTTGGTCCGAAATTGGCATTGTTAGGTCGCCAAATGTGAAAGTTTTGAGATTTTCGGTAAATTGTTACCCTTCTGTTCGGGCCCAAAAAAGGCATACTAGTTTTATGATTTGTGGAAAATACAAAATATCAAAGTTGTAGATATATGAGCTAAGTTTATAAAATAACAAACGGTGTGTAAAACAGAGGTCTAAGTAAGGAGTAATGCTGAAATCACGAAACAAGGGCAAATATGTCTATTCGTTAAACGGTATTTTGTCTTATTAGTGGAACACATGGCTTGTTTTGATTGGATCAAGGGGAGGTGCCTTATGCCGACTTAAAGAG
Source organism: Sambucus nigra (assembly GCA_949130495.1). Classification (NCBI taxonomy): domain Eukaryota; kingdom Viridiplantae; phylum Streptophyta; class Magnoliopsida; order Dipsacales; family Adoxaceae; genus Sambucus; species Sambucus nigra. The sequence continues at coordinate 407,917,722 of OX422218.1, read as the reverse complement.
ATTAAAAATACCCCTTGTTCTTCATTTTAATCAGAATTTCAAGTGGGGTTGAGAGTTACTTGGAAGAAAGCAAGGTTATGATGAATTAGTGAAGGATTAAGGCAGATTATCGAGAGATAAACAAGCTTATGTATCCAAAGGTGCTTAGGTAAGATTTAACTTATAAATTTCACTCTTTAAATGATATAGGGTGTTTTATATGATATTAAATATCATATTTAAGGATTATATAATACGTGTTGTTACGTGTAGGTGGGTATGTGTAGGTTGTATATATGAAGTATGTTGAATTCATATAACTAAGGGTGTAATCATCATGTTAATCAAATTGGTGTATTTTTGTGAATAGTCAATGGAATCGATTGATTCCAGTTGTATATGTAACTAAACATATACATACATGTCATATCCGAAAATTATGTAAAAATACCAAGAAATGAATCTTGGGTGATAGTTTGAAGTTTGGGTATGAAATATGTCCCAAAAGCATAAGTGCGCACACCAGGTGTTCGATGTTTTGCTTGACTTAGTAAATGAACTCTAAAAATTATGCAACATCAATTTTATATTATTCAATATGTTTAATATATGTTTCCATGATTTATAACCGAGTAAGACATTATATATGCTTGAAAAATGTTAAGTTATGCTTTGATGGTCTACTCAGACCTAGATGTATTAAAAGTGGCATAAATCATTGAATACTTATTGGAATCAAGAAATTCCAATTGGAAATATTAGAGAACATATATGGGTATGATATAATTGATTGGGAGAATAAAATACCTTCTGGTTTGGCTTGGGGGTTGTGTTTAAGTTGAAGTTTTGTTGTTGTTTTTCTCCAGAAATTATTTGGAAAATGTTGTAATAAAACAGGCATAACTTTCTCTAGAGAATTCATAATTTAATTCCGTAAATTGCGTTAGAACCCTAATGAATAAGGTGTTATAGAAATGTGAAGTATAATATTCAATTAGTTTTCAGTTATGTTAGATTGACCAACTGATGTGATGTGTTACTGAGTTTAATGTGATTTGGTGTATTCAAATACTAATGATGTTGAATTGTTAGGTGGGGAAGCGACTAACACTACCATACCAAGGAAATAGTTTTGGTATTAATCTTAGTACCAAATTAAAGGTGAGTGACCTATCCTATGAAATATAGATGCTTATATGTTCATATGGAAATGTGTAGTAAAACTCATGTGTTAAGATGCTTATGGGAGTGATGTTGTATTTATGAAACATATGCATATGATTAAGAATGTTATGTGATGTTATATAATGTTATGGACTGAGGTGGGTCCTTTATCTAATGTTAAGGACTGTGGTGGGTCCTACGGGATGTGGCGGTCCCGTTAACTCAACTTAAAGATTTGTTGTACTCGGGCCTAATTATGGGATGTGGTATCCCCAATAACTGGGAGTTAATTGGACTGGCGGGTCCAGGTTTGCGAGAGTTACACAATTCCTGTTGGGTTATGACATAAGAAAATAAAATTGTTATTCAAATTGGTTATATATATGTGATGTATGTGTGGAATATAGTCATTCACTAAGCTTGTGTTGCTTACACTCCTATAATGTTATGTTTTAGGTATGCCTATCGTTTGGAGTTCACTGCCAAGTTAGGACATTAAATGGGAGAGTGGAGGATAAATAACGTGAGTTTTATATCAACAAACTTTTTGTGTAAATGTTAAACAAAAGAACTTATGTAAGTAAATTTGTTTGGTACTTTTAAGTTGTTCATAAAGGTAGCTATATTTTCATCCAAACATGCCTTTGAAGAAAAGAAAAAAAAAATCTTGTGTTATTTTTCAAAAGGTTTCAAGTACCATATTGTCTAATGGGGATTTATCTCTAAATAAAAGGTTAATTTTAAGTTAATTAAGTTGGGGCGCGATAACTTGGTATCAGAGCATGGTTATTAGGTTCTGGACAGGGTGTGAGGGTCTAGATTGGCAGTGGATGTAGAAACTGTTTTGAGTCATAAGTATTCAGTTTCAAGGGATACATTTAAGTATGTTAGATTCCTGAGGCGTGGACAGGAATGTTTTGTTATTAAGTTTTAAATTGGCTTTGTTGACTAAAATCTGTCAGTTATACATATATATTGTTGTACGTGATATGAAATGCAAGGATCTTGCAGGAAAGGAAATAAGATGTTAAAGTTTATTCGGGGATGACAGAGAATACAGGTATTTTAATATAAAGCATTGCATTGTTTTATATGTTGTATGAACAAATGTTTCATTGAAGGAAAATATTTAAAGACACAATGTGGTATAAAAGTTATAATCTCTCCTTATACTGGTATATGTGAACTTGGCAAAAATTATAAAGTATTGGAGGTGATCGCTTCCTATGTTGGTATATGTGGACTTAAGTCATGTTACGTGTATCATTATGAATGGGTTCTCTCCTCATCGGTATGGGAGAGTGATGTACGGGAAAAAATATTCAATTAAGGGATGATAAATGAGAAGAATTATTGTTACATGATTATAATGAGACTTAAATTGTTGGAGTGTAAATAAAAATGAAGATTCACATAGTAGGGGTTAAATGATAAGGTTAGTAGTTGTATATGTTTATATTTAACATGTGAAATAAGTATGAAATTTAATAACTAGTCGATATATCACAAGTGATCAGAATGTGAATTCATAATGAATTATTAAAAGTAGAATAAAGAGTAATAAGAGTTGAGATGTACGTCTTTAATAATGTGAGTACATATAGTGGATATTACTCTTGTGATGTTTTGAAACGCTTATAAGAATAGTAAAGTTGAGATGAGGTGTTAAAGAGTTAGAAGTTTAAAAATATTGAGGAGTCCTTTTAAGAATTTGTGTTGTGGATGAGTATGGGAAAGATGTTTGTCAGGAAATACTTACAACTGAGTTGAGTGAATATTGAGTTGTGTTTGTCATTGTGCGTATGTATTACCACTAAGAGTGTTATATAAGTAATATGATTGACATTATACGGAGTCACCAAGAAGTATGTGTAAGGAGAATGTGCTATGTGAGATACCATAATGTGGTACATTGAGGTATTTGTACAAGTTATTTGAAAGAAATACGATATATAATAGTTAGAGAAGTATTATGGGTTTGGTAAGTATGGTTAAAGTTCTAAGTGGTGAGGTTACATTTAACATCCATGTTATCAAACGCTTAAGATGAGTGTATTAATGATGTTGCGTAAGACTATCATGTTAATAAGGATTGGAGTAAGATTATGATTGTAAAGTTATTGTGTTGGATAAACGACTTGTTAAGGTCATTGTATGTTTAGTTAAAGAACAATCAAACGTTACTTAAAAAAAAGGGAATATAGTGAGAAGTTATATTGAATTCATAGTCCATGACTACACAATATACATGAAAGTGAATATGGGATATTGGCTAAAAGTAAACATTTGGTGAATTATTGTTCATTATCGATATATGGAAAGTAGTGACGCTATGTTTAGATTAAGGAGCGTAAGAACGATATTTAACATACTCTAAAACTTCAGAGATGATACGGATAGTAGTCCAAGTCTAACACATGAGTTTGGTATTGAGTGGAAGATGAGAAGTTGTCATATAGTAAGTTAGTATTATAATATGATGTTTATCATTTGAAGTAATGAATTGAAGTTAGGGAGACGAACTATAAGAAGTTAGTCTTGTAATAGAATATTTATTATTTGAAATGTTACACGATGATAAGGATAGATTATATGAATGAAGTGAGAAATGTACATAATGATGTTTGGTTTATTAAGAATGTTTACTCATTGTTAATATAAGAGGATACAATCGATAATATATTATGTGTGAATGTTTGACATACGTATATAAAGGTAGGGAGTAATATATGAGTTGGGAATTGACTGTTATTGATAAGAAATCACTAGACGATTATTCTTGCGTATGAATGATAAAGAAGCTTATGTGTTGATAGATCCTGATTCTACACATTCTTTATGTCTTGCTTTATCTATTGCATCTTAATAAACCACTATCATCATTAGATTCTAGTTTAGCTATTATTACTCCAGTGTGGGAAATTTGTTTTTATTGATAGGGTGTGTAGGGAGGGTATGGTATGAATAAGTGAAAATGAGTTTTTGGTTGACTTACTACCTTTCAGTAAGCATGACTTTTATGTGATTTTGGGTACGGACTGGTTGTCCTCATATCATGTATGTTTAGATTGCTTTAGAAGGAAGGTAGTGTTTCGGTTACCATGTGAACCTGAATTTAAATTTATTGGGGAATGGAATGTCACTTGCGTATTATTTTATAGACCTTTCGAGAGAAGCAATTATATGCTAAATTTTCTAAATGTGAATTTTGACTAGACCAAAGTAGTGTTTTGGGGAATGTTATTTTTGCTGATGGTAATTGTGTTGGTTGAAAAGAACATGGATGGAATTTATAAAGGATTATGACTACACAATACATCACCATCCGGGTAAGGCTAATGTTGTTATTGATGCCTTGAGTAGAAAAGCTCTAGGCAGAGTATTTTATATTTACAATGTTCGAGTTAACTTACTGAGAGAGTTAACTTTAATAAGGAAGAAGTTAACGTTAAATGAGTTGTGGAATACTAGTGCATTTAAATGTTAGACATATGCTAGTAGACCGGATACGACCATCACAAGCAGGACATATAGAATTGGATAAAATTAAAGACAATATGAAAATGAGTAAAGCAAATGAATTTTCTATTCATAATAATGACATTGTTATGTATGATAACCGTTTGTGTGCACCTAATGTGCCTAATTTAAGGAGAACGGTTTTAAAGGAGGCCCATTCTTAGTTATAGGCTATTCATCCTGGAAACACATAACTTTATAGAAATTTGAAACAATGTTATTGGTGGTCGGGAATAAAACACGATAGTGCAGATTTTGTTGCTAGATGTATGGTTGCCAACAAGTGAAGGCGGAGCATCAAAAGCCTAATATTATACTATAGTCCTTACCTATTCCTGAGTGGAAATAGTAGCATGTTACTATCGATTTTTTTATAGGTTTGCCAAAATTATCATAAGGGTTTGATTTTATTTCGGTTGTCGTTAATAGATTGACTAATTTGACACATTTTCTTCCTGTTAAAGCTACTTATTCCATGGATATATATGCCAACATATATGTGGATGAGATAATTAGATTGCATGTTTCACCTGTTTCTATTATCTCTTATCAAAATCCTAGATTTAATTCCCACTTTTAGCCTAGTTTACAATAAGTTTTGGGGACTAAATTGAGATTTAGTTCAACTTTTGATCCTCGGACTGATGGGGCAGTCAGAAAATGATCCAGGCACTCGAAGACATGTTACGAATTTATATATTAGAGTTAAAGGGAAGTTGGGATGAACACTTGTCACTAATTAAGTTGCTTATAATAATAGTTATCATTCAGGTATTGAGATGGATCCTTATGAATCCTGGTATGGGATAAAGTACAAGACCCTAGTGTGTTGGACAAAAGTAGAAAAATGAAAACTACGTAGGCCAGAAATTGTGCAACTGACTACTGAGAAGATCAATTTTATTCATAATCACTTGAATGTGGTGCAAAGTAGCCAAAAAGGTTATCCAGAACACGTAAGGAAGGAATTAAAATTTGAGGAAGGTGATCAAGTTTTCCTACGTGTTTCTCCTTAGAGAGGGGTTATGAGATTTGAGAAAAAAGGCAAATTAAGGGCTAGGTACATTGGCCTTATGAAATAGTGAAACGAGTTGGAGGTGTATATTACAAATTGGCTTTGATACAATAACGATCTCGTATACATGATGTTTTTTTTGTGTATCAATGTTACGTAAGTATGTGGTTGATCCTTCACATGTGTTTATTTTATAACCGATAGAGCTTAAAGATGACTTGACTAACATGGAAGAACCAATTGTTATTTTTGATTAAAAAGAACAGGAAAAACCATTACATTAGTTTAGGTAGCATGGAGAAATCAAAATGTGGAGTATGCCACCTGGGAAAGAGAAAATAACATGAAGGTGTGATATCCTCATCTTTTGGCAAGTTCTTATGCGTTAAATTTCGAGGATGAAATTTTTGTAAGAGGGGTAGAATTGTAAGGCACTAAATGTGATTATGAACTTTAATTATATGATTAAGTATAAGTTATATGTTATAAGTTGATGAGGGGTGTTAAACACGTTAATTATTATATTTGGGGGATGCATAGTCATGTGATATATGTGTTGGTTGCATTAGATGTTAATTAAGCTTATGATCGGGGATAACTTGTTTAGATCATATGATTAGTTATGTGGTTAAATGCATCATGAAAATATGTTTCTAATGCATCATTATGTTTATAAAAAATTAAACCAAGGTGTTGGTCCGAAATTGGCATTGTTAGGTCGCCAAATGTGAAAGTTTTGAGATTTTCGGTAAATTGCTACCCTTCTGTTCGGGCCCAAAATAGGCATACTAGTTTTATGATTTGTGGAAAATACAAAATATCAAAGTTGTAGATATATGAGGTAAGTTTATAAAATAACAAACGGTGTGTAAAACAGAGGTCTAAGTAAGGAGTAATGCTGAAATTACGAAACAAGGGCAAATATGTCTATTCGTTAAACGGTATTTTGTCTTATTAGTGGAACACATGGCTTGTTTTGATTGGACCAAGGGGAGGTGCCTTATGCCGACTTAAAGAGATTAAAAATACCCCTTGTTCTTCATTTTAATCAGAATTTCAAGTGGGGTTGAGAGTTACTTGGAAGAAAGCAAGGTTATGATGAATTAGTGAAGGATTAAGGCAGATTATCGAGAGATAAACAAGCTTATGTATCCAAAGGTGCTTAGGTAAGATTAAACTTATAAATTTCACTCTTTAAATGATATAGGGTGTTTTATATGATATTAAAGATCATATTTAAGGATTATATAATACGTGGTGTTACGTGTAGGTGGGTATGTGTAGGTTGTATATATGAAGTATGTTAAATTCATATAACTAAGGGTGTAATCATCATGTTAATAAAATTGGTGTATTTTTGTGAATACTCAATGGAATCGATTGATTCCAGTTGGATATGAAACTAAACTTATACATACATGTCATATCCGAAAATTATGTAAAAATACCAAGAAATGAATCTTGGGTGATAGTTTGAAGTTTGGGTATGAAATATGTCCCAAAAGCATAAGTGCGCACACCAGGTGTTCGATGTTTTGCTTGACTTAGTAAATGAACTCTAAAAATTATGCAACATCAATTTTATATTATTCAATATGTTTAATATATGTTTCCATGATTTATAACCGAGTAGGACATTATATATGCTTGAAAAATTTTAAGTTATGCTTTGATGGTCTACTCAGACCTAGATGTATTAAAAGTGGCATAAATCATTGAATACTTATTGGAATCAAGAAATTCCAATTGGAAATATTAGAGAACATATATGGGTATGATATAACTGATGGGGAGAAAAAAATACCTTCTGGTTTGGGTTGGGGGTTGTGTTTAAGTTGAAGTTTTGTTGTTGTTTTTCTCTAGAAATTATTTGGAAAATGTTGTAATAAAACAGGCATAACTTTGTCTAGAGAATTCATAATTTAATTCTGTAAATTGCGTTAGAACCCTAATGAATAAGGTGTTATAGAAATGTGAAGTATAATATTCAATTAGTTTTCAGTTATGTTAGATTTACCAACTGATGTGATGTGTTACTGAGTTTAATGTGATTTGGTGTATTCAAATACTAATGATGTTGAATTGTTAGGTGGGGAAGCGACTAACACTACCATACCAAGGAAATAGTTTTGGTATTAATCTTAGTACCAAATTAAAGGTGAGTGACCTATACTATGAAATATAGATGCTTATATGTTCATATGGAAATGTGTAGTAAAACTCATGTGTTAAGATGCTTATGGGAGTGATGTTGTATTTATGAAACATATGCATATGATTAAGAATGTTATGTGATGTTATATAATGTTATGGACTGAGGTGGGTCCTTTATCTAATGTTAAGGACTGTGGTGGGTCCTACGGGATGTGGCGGTCCCGTTAACTCAACTTAAAGGTTTGTTGTACTCGGGCCTAATTATGGGATGTGGTATCCCCAATAACTGGGAGTTAATTGGACTGGCGGGTCCAGGCTTGCGAGAGTTACACAATTCCTGTTGGGTTATGACATAAGAAAATAAAAATTGTTATTCAAATTGGTTATATATATGTGATGTATGTGTGGAATATAGTCATTCACTAAGCTTGTGTTGTTTACACTCCTATAATGTTATATTTCAGGTATGACTATCGTTTGGAGTTCACTGCCAAGTTAGGACATTAAATGGGAGAGTGGAGGGTAAATAACGTGAGTTTTATATCAACAAAATTTTGGGTAAATGTTAAACAAAAGAACTTATGTAAGTAAATTTGTTTGGTACTTTTAAGTTGTGCATAAAGGTAGCTATGTTTTCATCCAAACATGCCTTTGAAGAAAAGAAAAAAAAAATCTTGTGTTATTTTTCAAAAGGTTTCAAGTACCATATTGTCTAACGGGGATTTATCTCTAAATAAAAGGTTAATTTTAAGTTAATTAAGTTGGGGCGCGACAGTTTCATTGAACTAAGGAAGGGGAGGCCGGTAGCGTGTTCTCTTTTATTGAAAAAGTAAAAAGGGACTGAGTGGGCAATTGATTGGCAGCTAGGGGTGGAACAATGGCTATGACATGGAATGTAGAACCGTTTATTTTGATTCTATTAATTGGAGAATAAGGGCAAGGATAAGGTGCCTGGTTGGGGCGTTGATGGAAGTAATATTTGTTCGGATAAGACTCGAGTACGGTGTCTGAGAACCATTAGGATTGACCTGGGTGATTGGCAAGAATGTTGGTGGGGATTCCACCTTAGTAGTGGGTGGTGCATTCCTCATGATAAGATAGGGTAGTATTGTGTTTACTCTAGAATCGAGTGTGTATATTGAGCTTGTGGTAGTATCGACGCTACTATAAATAGGGTAATTATATGACTTCCATGGTAGGGAAGTTTTATATTTTCCTTCAGTCGTTATAAAGCGAGTGATGATATTTTTAAAAGTATTATATGCGTTATGTGCTACTTGTATGATGTGTATTTTGCGAGTAAGGATATTTTGGTTTGATTGGGGTGATCGCAAGAGAATAAATTATGAGGATATCCTACTTCTAGTTTCAGGATGGAACTAGTTGTCCTATAATATCTCTCTTGGATACAGGTTGAGACTTTATAGAGGTGGTTTGAGGTACGTAGGAGATTTTCTTTACTTGTTGTGTTATCTTGTTTGAGAGTTTGATTGTTTGTTTGCTTTGATTGTGGTTGTTGTGCCTTATCTCCACGACCATCAAGGTTAAGTAGTAATGCATAGGAGGGGTTCCTTGTTTGGATTTCGCTTTAGCGAGACGCTCCACGCATGAACCTTAACGACGTTGGAAGTGGAGAGATACTGTTCTTTTTCTTCTTTTATTTTATTTTATTTTGTTGATTGAGAGTTGGGTTGAAAGGTTTAGCCGAGAATCACGTAGTTGAGTGATTAAGGGCTATTAAAGTGCAAGATAGTAGCACTGAATATAGTTCTCTCCTCTGATCGATGTGAGGGAGACTGAGATATGAAGTCGACTTGAGACCTACGGTTATGACCTAATGATAAGGCTATTTAAAAAGTTGTGTATATAGTGGGATAAATATTTGTAAGACTTTACAGAAAGTAAATGTCCGATTAGTTGAAATCCACAATTATTTGAATGGTAAGACATAGAAGTAGAATCTTATTAGTAGGGTTGAGAGTTAGAATTTTTCCGGTCCCGATTATATGTCTTAGACCGTTATATCTTGATAACCGACGATGCGAGGTAGTGGTGTAACGAGAGGGTTCCTTGTCTGGATTTCTCTTTGGCGAGACGTCCCACGAATGAAACTGAGCGAATGTCGAAAGTTGAGAAAAGTCTTGGGCACTAGGGATATACTTAGTATTATACGTATATGACTCGACTAGGATATATATCGACCTTAGGATTATTAGGACGTAAGGCCTTTAGGTCATGTGACATTGATTTAGGAAGGCTGTAGGGAGTTGACCACGAATAGGTTATGGGTTAACTCTAAGATGGATTAGGTCCCCAGAAACAAGAAATATGGAATCTCGAGTGATTCGGAAAGTTGGGCCAAAGGAGACGAGGCCTCTCTAAGATAGAGTGTTACATTGGTAACCTAACTTTTGGGAGTTAAAAGGATGAGTTGACTTTTACCCCTGCGCCCATGTTGTTAAGCTTGAGGGTGGATTTAACGAACAAGCCTCTGCCAGGAATGGGAAGTAAAAATACTGGAGCATGGACCCATTGTTTATGCGTCTCATAAACTTGAACCTTGGTGGAAGTATTATCCCATGCTTGATTTAGAATTCATTGTGGTAGCAATCGCCTTAAAGAAATGGAGGCATTACTTCCTGGGCAGGAAATTTGGTCTTTCTCGTGAGCAACAAGTTGTTGCAATATTTTGTGGAGGAATAGAGTTGGTGTATGGAGTTACTAAAGGACTGTCAATTGGATATTCTCTTTCCCTAAGGGAATGTGATTGGGGTAGTAGATGCGTCAAGTAGAAAACCCATCGAAAAATTAGTGATGGCATGGAATGCCAAATAGAACGAGCATAACTAGGAAGACTTTGGAGCAAGAGCATTCATGTCTGTGACTGACCATTTTACCCACCCGTGTAAAGAGAGTAGTGGTGGAACGAAGAATGATATATTCATAGACGTTTTCATTGAATTGTCAGCACCGAACTGGTCATGATCCCATTTGAGAAAATTACTGATCGTTTGACCAAATTGTTGCTTCTCCGGCCTTTATGGGTAGACCATATGTAGAGGAGTACGTCCCGCTCTTTACGGAGGAGTGGTAGAACCGTATGAAGTGCCTAACAAAATAGTGGTGGACTGAGACTAGACATTCATGTCGAAGGTTGGGTAAAGTTTTCAGGAAGTAATGGGAACCGTATGGAAATGGCGTATATCTTACAACCCTAAAGTGGATGAACGAATGGAGGAAGTTAACCTAATGTCGAAGGGCATATCTTGAATGTGCACCTTAAGCTAAATGGATGGATGAGAGCAGTAGCATAGTATAGATGGAATTTCCCGTACAATAATTCAGATAATTTTCTAAAGTATGGCACCGTGAGTGGCCTTGTGTATCCGGATGAATAATTCACATACTTGTCGGATGGAACTAGTGGAAAATATGCTCCTTGGACTGGGAGTGGTCCCGGAAAATTTCTTTAATGATTGGGCTTATTGAGCCGTATACTTTAAAAGGGCTCCGCTTATACGAAGAGTAGTTGTGCAGTGATGGGGTTAAGCAATTTAGCGTTGGTGTAGGTATCCCCGAGGAGGTATGTAACATGATTCAGGAAGTAAGGCTATTTGCGCCGAGTCATGTGGGTATCGTCTTCCGTCGTAGGAAGATAGGATCGATAGTTCGTGAGGAACGCTTTGGGCCATGTTAGAGCATGAAAAATGTAAACTGAGATCGAGAGTGACGACCTTAGTCCGAGTCCATCTGGGACGCCATAATATTTACGGGTTTGTGAAGAGTGATAGAATGATAGTTTAGAATGGTGTACCCTTTTTGCGATTAGCGTATGCCTGAATTTTGAGGGCAAAATTCCCTCATAAGGGGGGAGTATGTAACAACCCTCGCTTTTAAGAGACTCATTTTATATTAATTCACCGCATGAAGTAATTATATAAAATGCTGGAACTGGAGAAAATATTAATTGAATGAGTTGAAAGTTAATATTTACTAGATTGTTGCATATTTACTATATATGTAAGTAAATATCATCATGTTGCATGTTTTATAGTGTCATGTGTTTTAAATGACATTATGGTTTAAATGAAACCGGAACTTAAAATGAATTATAAAATTGACGGATGCCGATTTAGAGGGTGTAGTTAATCCCGGAATGTGCGAGACAGTCAAAATATGTGCCATATTGTATTTTTAGGTTCCGGGCACTTTTGACTGGTTTTAACTTAAATGTGTAGTTACGAGTCATTTTTATGGAGCATTAGCATTTTTAAGTTGGAGACTTGTGTTAAGCCCTGATTTTTAGTCTTCTAAATTCCCTAATTTCATTATTACATGTCTTAGACAAAGAGAGAAAGAGAGAGGAGGAGAATTGAGGAGAAAATAAGAGAGATTGGAGATTGAAGATTGGGATTACTTCTACCACAAAGAAATCTGAAATTCCAACCTCAAGGCAAGTTTTCTACTTGCTAATATGTGATTTAAGATGAATAAATTGTATTGATAGTTAAGTAATGAGATCAAATGAACAAATATGGGTTTTGTGAATTTTGTGGTGATTTAGCCCTAATCATGGTTTATGTTGATAAATTGTGGATTATAGTAGTTAATAATCACGTAGGATGATTTGGGGTAGATTAGTGGTGATGGATGTATGTAAAAATGGAGTAGAAATTGGTTTTGGGGAAAAACTAGGGTTTATAACCCGTAACCCATTCTTGGCAAATTCGTAGGGGCGAATCGATTCGGCCCTAGGGCAAATCGATTCGCTAAGGGGTCAGCCTACAGGTTTGCAAATCCGAATCGATTCGGGTTAAGTCCGAATCGATTCGGCTAATTGTTGAATGTGGGATTTGTCATCCGAAACGATTCTCTTCTGGGCGAATCGATTCGCTGCCTGGAGAGAATCGATTCGGCCCTCGGGCGAATCGATTCGGAATCAGGCTATTTTTGAGTTGTTTTTCTAACTCAATTTTTATTATTTTTCTTTAGGCCTAGGACCTAGGAACCTTCTTGTATGAAGTAAACTTAGAGTTCTAGAGTCCTAGATGAGTGGGGTAACGACCCTAGAATAGAAATGAATTATATGGGGTTGTTCCGGGGGTATGCCAATTGATGTTAGGGCATTCTTTTCTTTTAGTTGATCCTTATGAGATTAGGAGTTGTAGTATCATATTGGGAGACTTTAGAAGCTCAATTGAGCTTAGTCTTGATGGTTTACAATAACACCACAAACGAATCTTGGGAGAATAAATTGAAAGTTTATTCATTCATTGAGGTTACAATGATAAGATGTATTAAGTATGGCTCCGGGTAAAATATGAGGTATTTACAAAAATGTAAATGACTATGGTATCGTATAAAATGAAACATACATATGAAAAAGGGTAAATGAAAATGAAATGGAAATGGTAACGATTACGGTAAATGATAATTTACTTAATCATAATTATGGTAAATGATAATTTACTTAAACACACATCTGTAAATGCTATCATAAGGGAAGTTCACGCGTGGGGTGATGCCCCCTGTCTAATGAATGGAGGGTGGATATATTCCTAGGTCATATGAGCGATTATTGTATGTTTCTGCGCTGCTGAGGTGATTCTGGGTGTGGTCATGACTCTCCCGCAGGCATATGGCCGCTTCCCGACGTCTTGCGTTATTGGTGCCCAGGTTGTCTTGGTTGATAGGCCCTGGAATATGATAGTCATTTAGGGGCGCGTCCAGTGGGGAAACCCGGAGGGGCGGTCTTAGAATCATTATGTGTATATGAATATAACAATTCTTAATCAAGTGGGACTTGATGTATGATAAATGCCATAAATAGCATAATGATATGCCACAAAGAGCATATGATAATGATGATATTCCTGATAAGGAATGGAAAGCCACAAAGAGCTTATAATTATGATTGTATTTCCTGATAAGGAACGGAACTATGAAATTGATTAGTGTTCTTGATGAAAACTTTTTAATTAATGTTAATCATTCTTATTCTCATGTTTAATTAAATTAGATCTATGATTATTTAAAATGTCTTAGCTTATGCATTAAATTGTGTAGGTAGATTTTTATTCCTGTTAGTCATGATTTACTGTTCATAACTGTCATACTCTTTATTCATCTGGTGATCATATAAAATCGGGCCCTGGCTCGTTCATATTTCTTGTCGTGCATGAATCTTACATCCGCTCAGGTGCTCCACCGCAAGGACGCCCGTTCTGACTTTCCTATTCTGATGTCTTTGGGGAGCCGTGATACTTTGCGGATATTACGGGATACTTGGTATAGACGTTTTCATTCTTGTACTCTAGTTATGATCGAGTCATTGACTCGGGCGTGAGGCCCAAGCTTTTGTAATTCTCTAATGTAATGTATTATGTACTTTACTGAACTTGTTTAATATCATTGTTGTAAGAGCATGTTGACCGACAACATATTCGGTCCCTTATTGTATATTTGATGTGTATGTAATATTATATCTTCGGGGTTTCCACTTTCTTTTTAAATTGGGTTGTTTAAATTCTTTCCTTAACTTTAAAAGCAAAATTTTTGGCAACCCGTTTTTCTGAAATATTGAGCGGTTATCCTGTATACTTTTTATTTTGTTGCGGTGCTGAGAATGATCCCATCCGTGATTCCTGTTAGATTGGAGTATCAGGCTGGCCACCCCATATTTTGGTGAGCGGGTTGTCACAGAGTTCTCCACCCCTTTATGGATATTTTATTCGATCCAACCGCTTTATTCCATCCCATTTTTCTTATTAATATATCTACTTGTTTTTCAGTAATCGTGCATGCCATTCCTATATTCGGTTATATGTTCTCGACATATTTTTTGGGTTATTCTTCATTCAATAACCCTTGAAAATATTATTCCCATCTGTCTATAATTTCTTTATCGTTAATTAATATATTTTGATTTATGTCTTTAATGCACTTAACTCAACCCATATCCCTTGTCAATTTATCTCTATTTTTTATCAATTTATATATCTCCTTTTTGCCTTCCTTGATACCTAATTTCGTGTGAATATTATCTAGTGTGTTTTGTTGCGTATTTTTAATAATATTTTTTACTTCACTTTTTAATTTCTTATACCTTTCTAAGTCTTCTTGATTTTTACTCTTTTGTCACTCTCTAAAACTTACTAGTTTCTTTTGTATTATCTGTTGCACTTCGTCATTCCACGACCAAGTATCTTTTTTAATGAATCTTTTTCCTTTAGTCTCACCTAAACTTTGCTTACTTATTATCTCAATATTATTCTTTGTTCTTAACCAAATGTTGTTAACATCATCATCCCATTCCACTTCATGTTTAACAAGAACTTGTTCCTAAATTCTATCTCTTTGCATCCTTTTAAATCCTTCCATTTTACATTTTGATAACTTATATTTACTTTTCGTTACTTAAATCCTTTAATGGCTAAATCTATTACTAATAGGCGATGTTGATTTATTAGGCTTTCACGTGATATAATTTTATAATCACTGCATGTGTTCAAGTCTCTTCTTTTAAGTTAGTAATAATCTATTTGAGTTTTATTATCTCCGCTTTTAAATGTTATTAAATGCTCTTCCCTTTTTTTAAAAAATCTATTTGTTAATGCTAAATCATAAGCCTTATCAAATTCTAAGATAGTTTCTCTACCTTCATTTCTCGTATCAAAACCACAACATCCATGTATACTTGGATACTCGTCCCGCTATGCTCCTACATATCCATTCAAGTCACCACCTATAAATATATTTTCATGCGTAGGAATTTGTTGTAATATTTCATCCAATAATTCCCAAAATAATTTCTTTACATTCATCGAAAGCTCCTTGGGGCGTGTAAGCACTTATAACATTCAAAATATTTTTATCTAAGACAATCTTAACGTTCATTAACCTATCTCCACGTCTCTTAACATCCACTACTTTATCTTTCATATAGTGATCAATAATAATACCTACCCCAATTATACGATTATCTCTCCCTCCCGAATAAAATAATTTATAACCTTCACATATGTCTCTATCCTTTTCACCCTTCCATTTAGTTTCTTGTAGGCATGTTATGTTAATTTTTCTCCATTTTAAGGTATTCATAAGTTCCTACACTTGTCAGTTAGCGATCCTAAATTCCACGTACCAAATCTAATTTCATGTATGTTATTTTTATTTACGTTTCTTCTTTTAAATAGAGAATCCATCATCACAATTTGATATAAATTTTACAGTCGGCTGTCAACCTGACACTAACCCATCTCGTTTTACATCCGGACTTGGGTGACGGTATTAATAGAGCCAAAAAATTAATCAATAAGTTAAAGGATAATTAATTAAATACTCTTATAAATTAATTCACTAAAATAAATGTGTTAAAATTAAAGTCACGATTACACTTAAATAATACACCGCACCTCTACATGTGATAAATAATAATAAACTGTAGCCCATAAAAGTTGCGGAAGAAAAACTATTAAAGAAGAAAACTTCAATAAATATTCTACAGTCGTAAACAAAAATATGTAAAACTGCATGCAAGTTAAATAATAACGAAGCACTAAATAAAATTGTAGTAAAGGAAATGACACACCTGGGTAATGGTAGTTTTGCAATAATGCATTGTCTTGAAGTGTTACCCTTAAAATACACAACTCTTCGACAGTAGTGATCGTTCAATATTTTGTCCTTCGATGTCACGAATTTACAAAAAAATAGGAAATAAACTGTAGTTAACACCGATCATTACAAAATTAATTAATCCCAAAATGACAATAATCAATAATTAGTAACAATTAGTAAATCAAATGAATCAAAATGAGGAAAAACCCTTTTCGGAAAAACTATTTTCAAAAGTGTTTCAACGAATGTATCACAGACGATACAAACATACTTACAGACTTAGACACCACTAAGCATCGTATATCGGCCTCCCTCCTTGTTGATAACAGAAAGCGGTACATATCCATCAACATCCTACAGCAAACCCCACTTACTTATGTATCCACCGGTCAGCCTTAGGAAACTTCTTTCCTCTCGTCAACAGTGAATAATGAACTCCACAAGGGTTTGAACAAGTAATGAGTTCTTCCAGTTTGATAGAGTGATCACAGATATCTAAGAGTTTTGGATTTTGAAAAACCAAAGTGTTTGATCACAAAATAGGTCCAAAAGGTTTACAACAAAGTGATGGTTCATACCTCTTAAATATGATGAAAATTCTCAAAGATATAAACTGAAAAGATTGTTTTTGAAACCAACTAAAAAATAAAAATTGGTCGCTTCGTTCGAACAAGGTACATCTCATTAGAACGAAGCATCTGATCTCGTTCGAACAGTTTTCAACAACTTATCTAACGAGAAACCAGAGCAGATCAAAACAATCCTCGTTTGAAGTTCGTTGGAACCTGATCTACCGAGGTACATTGTTTCGTTCGAATGATATACTCAATGTCATTCTAACGACTTTTCGTTCTTTCTAAAAAAATATTATGGATTTAAACGAGTTTAAAAATACCACTGAACATAAGTTAACACTAAATCTACCTCATATACTTTTTTTCGATGATTGTAGTGATGATATTAACTCTTCATTCTTTTATTGATGCATTCGGTCACTAACTTGTCTCCGATTGAAGTTTTTTGAGAATGTTATGATAGTTTAGCAGTAGAACAGAATATACCAAACTATAAACATGATGAGTACATCATAAATTGTACTCCTACATATTTTCTCAATTAAATTAATTATTTAAAATCAAGAAGTATTACATATAAAATGGTATTAGTACAATTTTGGGGGCTCCAATCGAAGGTACACAAGTGTTATATTGGTCCCTGTGCCAAATGATGTAAATTTAATTCCTTTTTTCCTAGAAAATGAAGGTTGATTTTTTGTTTGAGTCGGAGCGTTTTAAAGTTTTTGCAAATTGATAAGAGTTGCCAATCCCAAATTTATTTTTTTTGGAATTTCATATATATATATTCAATTTGAATATTTGGAGATTTCACAATAGTATGAATTTCTCTTACTTATATAAATTTTATGGGACTCCATGAGTTGTTCTCAAATATTTTTTAAAATATGCTATGTATATTGGAAAAACAGATATATTTCAAAATCAATAAAAATACAATATATTTAACATTTAATCGTCATAATTTTTTTCAGAGTATTTGAATGTTTCTTACTGAAAACATGTGTATCAAATTCTATATGTAAAATCGGGAATTCAAAAAAGGACTTTTGTTCGTATCAAAACAAGAAAGAATAAATGAATCAATGAGCCAACAAATTTTAGAACCTTCCTATTAAAGATGACAAATTGTGACACGATACGATCCACTTGATTTTTTAGCGAGTTTGGATGGACCGGTAAATACGACAACTTAAGGAATTGGGTTTGAATTTAACCACTTAGTGTAAATACACGAAACGACTCGCTAAGGAGCGACTTGAACGCGACACGAATTCGATAACACACGACCCAATATACACACGAAGGGCTTAACAAATCGAATTTGATTATAAAATTTTTTAACACGAAATCGGTACGATGCGGCTCATTGACATCCTACTTCCTATGTCAAATGCCAATTGCAGTCATAATCACTGTATAATAGTAGCATTGACTTCTCCAGGTGAAGTTGGAGAAGCGTCGTTAAGGAGATCATGTATGTATATATATATATATACGAATATTGACCGCAAATAACTGACAATAATGTTCAATACAACATAGGAAGAGTAATGGTGTATGATTAGCGATTAAAAAATCATATTTTCCCATCCTTTCTCCTTTCAACTTTAGGTGATGTGATGAGATTAACATCCTTCCACTTTGTCTATGTCTCTCTCTTTCTCTCTCATCCCAATTGTTTTCTTGCTTTTTCTTAATGTTTTAATGGGTGGAGCCTGGGGTCTCTTCTACTTTTGAGTTTTCTAGTAGGAAAGGAATAAATGCGAGTGTGCTTCTTCCTTAACTCTTTTGGGTCCCTTTTTTGTTGATCCAATAAAGTCCCACCCTGTTGTGGTCCCATTCTCTCTTGGTTGGCCCCATAAAAAGCTATCTTGCGTATATCAATACAATGCTGACATGGACAGTGATGGGTTTGGTGTCGTTGAAGTGGAGACTAGACCCCCACCACTCCTTCACTTTTACACTTACAAGTAGCGATAAAAAATATACTACAAAACAGTATGAACAATCATTTTTATGTCTTACTGCCTATATCTACTTTGCCTAGCTATATCTACCAAAACTCTTTTGAACGGAACATTTTAGTTCTTTGGTCACATTTGTGGCCAAACATCATATATGGCGGGAGGTTTGGAAGAGTAAATAATTTAGCTTTTGATATTTCACCACGAAGATCATATTTCTTCTTAAATGGGATCCAAAAAGTTCAATGCTACCTGTTTTTCTTTCTACATTTGAAAAAGGAATAACTTAGCAAATGCCTTATTTTACAACTATTTCAACCTACCATTGCATACGAATTTAGGACAAATATGCATAATAACCTTATATTGAAATTCCATTAAAATGTAGATATATACTTGGTTATAGCAATGATATTAGTGAGGAGTATAGAAATGTCACTAAATCGGCGTGGATACACAAGAGTGCTTGTATGAAAAGATGTATTTATGTAATGGGTGGTCGTTAGTGTACGTATGTGTGACTACCAGTGAGTGGAGACTTGTGCTCACGAGAAAAACTTCAGTATTACGCCTATGTACGTGTCTAGCAATAAGATGAAAATCTACATAGTTCGTGATGTAATTTGTGTATACTATAACACCCCGTATTTCTGAGTAATTAGAAATTAATTAATTTGTTATTTTTTTTAAATTACACGTGTGTCGTAATTTAATTGAATTAAATATTTTGTGATGATTAAAATATTAATCAGGAGAGAGATGATTAATGTTTATGGAATATAATTACTAAGTAAATAGTGATTTGTTATTTTACGTCATAACGAGTGATAGTGACGTGACTGTGTTGATCTCAACCGGGAGTCGCGCGTAGATTATTTGAGGTCGAGATAGGAAATTATGGTAGAGTGACTCGGATGGAGATTTCTAGGTCACGGTTGATTCTTAATTGGTCGAAATAATCAGAATACTATACACGGGTGTATATATTGGGTCTCAAGTCGATTCCAGACCAATCCGGCACCACGTAAGGGATTTTTTATCATTTAAGAGTTTAGGGTAAAGAGAACTCCAAAAATTAAAAGGGTATATCGGCCCCTCGGAGTTAGAGGCTAGGGTTACAACAAGTTTGAGAGAGAGGAGGCCATAGAAGAGAAAAAGGATAAGAGATCTCGGCCATTCCACACCAATTCTCACCACCAATGTTGTCGAAGTTGAGATCGGAGCAAGGAAAGACCAACCTCATCGTCTCAGAAGAGAAATCAGACCTGCAAATTTAAGGCAAGTGTTTATCTTGTAATTTATTTAAGCATGTTGTAATACTTATATAGTATAGGGTTTCGATTACATGTTTTGGATGAATTGTTGGGGATTTAATGGGTGTAATCCATGAATTAATATAGGAATGCATGTAGAATAGATTCCTTTATGTAGAGAATACGAAATCAGATGTTATGTGATGAAAATAATGGAAGAAATTTGGGTATCTTGTTGATTACACATAAAGAATTCCATAACTTAGGGTTTTGAGGTTTATGGGGTTTAAATCTATTCTTAGGTGGATTTCATATGAATTTAATGTATGATTTGCGTTAGAAATCATCCATACACATATATTTGATGTTTGATGTTTGATGATGTTGGATGGGAATTTGGGATTGTTTGATAGAGGTTTTATTGAATAAAAATGGAAGAAACCCGTAACAATGAAGAAGAAGAAGTGTCAGGGGTTTAGAACCGATTCGGCTACCCCCCGAACCGGTTCGACCTCGAACCGGTTCAGTCCCATACCAGAACCGGTTCGAGTGACCTGTTATCCCCATAATTTATTTGTTTAAATGTTTAAGAGATTAATTATGGAAAAATTTTGGGATAAGTTTAATATTTGTACAAGGACTTAGGGAAGGTCAGTAGGTACATAATTAAGTCTCGGTTATTCTTAATGCAAGTAAATTAGGACTTGGACCGATAATGCTTAACCGATTAAGGGACGTGCCGAGAATTTATGATTTGGGTTACGGAACGACGGAATGATAACCTAAGACTTAAACTAGCAGTATAGTAATGTATAAACTACTGAATTAACGTAAGGGATAAATAGGACCCATCGGGTGGCAAGTGATGCTCGAAAAATATGAAATTAACATTGTGTGAGACTCATTAGTATCTCGGGATTCGAGTGAGATAAATACTACGTACGACATTAAATGTTAGGTTATGTGTATACCTACTGGATATATGTATATATATAGGTTATGTGAATACCTATTATGTGATTTTCTATGTATGTGAACATACCAATGCTGCCTACTATTACGAGAGGTTCCTCACAGAGGGCGATTCCACCTTGGCGATTCCAACGAGGTCTGAATTTAAGCCCCAGAACATAGAACTTATGACAGCTCACTATGTGTTGGGTATTAGTGGACCGACGTGCTATTCACGTATGTTAACTATGTGCGTAGCCCAAAGGCTTAAACCTGTGTTTGCCTCAATTGTGTGTTGTGTAATACCCCGTATTTTTATTGATTTTATTTATTGGGATTAATTGAATTAAATTGGATAATTAATTGGAAATTAATCAGGATTTAAATGCTAGCGAGACGAGAGAGTTAGTATTTGATTATGATAATTATGTTGAATATTACTGGGCGGGTATAGTAATATATGATTTTGAATTTATTAAAATTGTCGCGAGTTGAAAATACGACAGTTTTGATAATTAAGTTGAGATGCGCGTGTCAGTCGTGTCGGAATCCAATTTAATAGAATTATGAGTAACTTATTTTTATATCATCCATATGATCATTTTGAGTGCGGCAACATATCCGAAAGGGTTGAGATAGTAAGAAAACACTATCCGGGGATTTAGTTTGGGTCCCGGGGCATTTTAGGCCTAATCGGCAACCCGAGAGGGTATTTTAGTCATTTTGACTTTTGAAGAATAGTAACCCACGAATCTTAGGTTGATTATATCTGTAATACCTCGTATTTTTATTGATTTTATTTATTGGGATTAATTATATTAAATGGGATAATTAATTAAAATTTTGAAAATTAATCCGAATTTGAATACTAGCAAAATGAGAGTTAGTATTTGATTATGATATTTATGTTGAATATTACTGGGTGAATATGGTAATCTATGATTATTGAATTTATTAATATTGTCACGAGTTATAAATACGGAAATTTTGAAAATGAAGTTGGGACGCGCGTGTCAGGAACCAATTTATATGAATTTAAAAGTAAATTATTTTTACATCATTCGTATGGTCATTTTGAGTGCATCAACGTGTTCGGAAGGGTCGAGATAGTCATAAAACACTAGCCGGGGGTTTAGTTTGGGCCCCGGAAAATTTCAGGCCTAACCGGCAGCCCGGGGGAGATATTTTAGTCAATTTGACTTTTTGAGGAATTATAACCCATGAATTTTAGACTTAATATATCAGCCAACACTTAGGACCCTTAGGGTTATCACAACCAAAAATCACCAACGGTAGTTACAAAGGAAGAGAGGGAAGTTCCCAAAAGAGAAACCACCCTTAGAGGCTATTGCACCACCATCACCGCCACCGATTAGATCGGGAAGAGAGGATACCTCCCGTACTATCTGCTCCAAAAGATCAAAACATCAAATTTTTCAGGCAAGTGATTTAATTCGTTAAAATACAGTGAATACTTTATCCATGATAGTTTAGAATTTGATAATAACCATGAAAATATTGAAACTCATGAAATTGGAGACAAAAACCTTAATTTGGGCAGGATTTATATGTAGATTCAATTCTGGAAATATCTCATTAACGAAATTATAATCCATGCATAGCTAATTACGAATTTATGAGGAGTTGTATGATGGTTCTTTGAGAAAATAGAAAAAATAGAGTTTTTATGATAATTAGATGATTTGATCCAAGAAAAGTGCGATTATTGATGGTTTAAGAATTCTGGAATGTTAAGAATCATTTATTTAGGTTGTTAGATCACCCAATATGTTTACTTTAGAATTTAGCATCTTGTAATCGAAATTTGGTACAAATCTAGGGCAGAAAACGCAGAAAATTGTGAGTGCAACTGTTCGATCGATCGATCGGCATTCATAGTCGATCATCGACATACTTGAGTCGATCCATTGACCTCCCCAGAAATTGTGATATTTTCCCTTTTGGGGATTTTAGCAATTTCGACCATTGAAAGTTATAAGTGGGGACTATATGAACACATTGAGACTTAAGGAGGATCAGTAGGGGTGTATATGGATCCCGAAATATACTAGAATTGAATTGGGACTCAATTTTAAACCTACGAGTGTCCGACGGGTGAGTTACTATTAGAAATTGCGAGCACATGAATTAAATCCATATATATATATATATATATATATGATAACTTAAGGTTAGAATAGAATATATGAACCTTAAAGTACTGCATTGGCATTAAGGACTTAGTAACCTTTTGGGGATAGGTTTAAGTACTCGGAACTATATGACGTGAGAGTTATCGGCTAAACATATTATGTATGAGATGGGATGATATTAGAGCATGAATAATACTTATGGTATAGGGATGGAGATATACCTTTAATAATGTGATAATTACCTAAGTTGTGTGAATACTTAGTATATGGACTATTGTGTGTATGACATACCAACCATACTTGTTATTAATGGAGGTTGGCTTTTGAAAAAAGGACCATCTTATCCCTGTGTACCTACGGGGTATTTTAAATTGGTACCTTAAGGACATAGGACTGTGAATGACTTATTTGTGAGTTGATAAGTCATATGAACATGGGAGCATAGGTATGTGATCGAGTGGAAAAACCGAGCGTCCGTGTAATACGCTAGTTGTTGTTATCGGCTTCCAACCTCAATACAAAAAAACCTAAACTTTAACTACACTCTTGCGGAGTATAGTGGCGAGTCTGGGTATCGAATCCACAGGGAATTAGGACGTGTGAACGTGACGACAAAGGTAAGGTAGTTTAATCCTAAAGTTGATGTTAAAATAAAAGAAAAGAAAAAGATGATTGATGAGTTCAAATTTCCAATTGGTGATGAAATAGAATGTGCACAAAGACACTAAGAATTGTAAAGAAATTAGATTTTAAAATGAGAGAAAATAAGGTGGAGTACAATCCCTCAAACCTTAGTAAATTACCGTATAGAATACTAGAATTGTAAATTGAAATTTTTACTAAATCCAATCTTTATAAATCCTAAGCATTACATATATGAGGGAACTAGCCCGCATCATATGAAATCAAAGGTAAATACAAAGCGGTGAATAGACAATTATACTTGCATAGTTTTCTTAAACATCCCAAGTACCTAGGGCAAGAGAGATTAAAAGATCGGCTATGTTTGTATAATTTCCATACACGATTCGATCAATATTCAATTTACCCTCTATTTTCTACTTGTGTAATTCACCTCGGAATGAGTTCATGTACCCCAACCCTTGAAAATTTAACTAGACATGGTTTTACTAGAAAACAAATTCATACATGGAATATTGGATCTAACAAACATTGCGAATAATTTGCAAAACAATTGAGATTAGAATTGTAAATAAAGTAGAGAATAAATAAGAGAATGGAATTTTATACTTGTATCCAGCCACAGGAAAAGCAACAGAACTTGAATCCAGAAAACTTCTTCTTGATTAACCTTACAAACTAGGGTTTATGAAATTTTCTACCAAAGAAAACTAAAGATTTCCTAATTTCTGAATTTCTCTCTCTAATTCGACTCCCCATTTGGAATGAGGTAGGGCTTGGTCTTTTATAGCACCCAGTAGCACGAATTTGACAGCTAGAATCGCTTGTTGCGCAAGATTTTACCAGCTATGAACCTCATAATCTTCATAATTAATGCCAGGATTTCGCACGACCGGACCGATCCGGATAGCCCTCGGATCGATCCGTTTCTTAGCCACCGAATCGGTTCTTTTTTTATTCTATCGGATCGGTCCGAATCCCATCGGATCGGTTCTGCTATCATCGGTTCGGCATCCATCCGGGGTCTACTGGAATTGGGACATTTCGGATCAGTCCGAAATCTACCGGATCGGTCCGATTTTCTTCCATGTTAACTTTTTCCTTTCATCTTTGACTGGCCATAACTTTTGATCTCAAGCTCCGATTTGAGTGTCGTTTCTTCCGATGCTCTTGTGAAATCAAGCTCTTCAACTTCCCTTTAGGCGTCGAATTCGAACTCTGGGTATAAATTTACGCTTTTGCCCTTTGACTTTTCTTCCTTTTTTCTTTTCCTTTCTTTCGATTTCTTTCCCTCTTTTCTTGCACTACATTCCTGTAAAATCCATCAAAAATACACGAAACTTGGGGAAATTGTTAGAAATAGTCAATGGCAATGATATGGAATAAAAATGATTCAATTACCTTCTTCGAGATATCAAAATCACTAACTTAAGGGGCTAAATTCAGAAGAATTTATGCTTGGTCAGTATGTGCATGACCCATGGGTATGTGAACTATGTTCGCCTCCATTATGTGTGATTTTATTTATTGAAACGGTTCTGGAGCGATTAAAAACGCGTAGTCCTTATGTATGTGATGTACTGGGATTCGATAGCAGAGTATGCGTGCACTGCAACTTAGCCTAGGAGTGCCATATATGTATATATGTGCTGAGAATGATATACTTGTACTTGTAACTGGTTCACTGTTGAATTGTGGATGCGAATAATTGAGATATTTAAATGGGATTAAAAAAGTGAGAATATATACAAAAATTTATGTAAATAATTTGATTAATATAAAGGTGAGTTATACGTAGAATATATTATAATGTGAATACAGGATGTGGTACAGACTAGTTAGTTAGTGGCATAACTAGGATGGGTGAAGGGTATACATTAGGCGTGCACATTAGTTAAGAGGTGAGGAACTCATGTGAGAGAACGTAACTAACATGTATATAATATTTACTGTTTAATGCAATTAAACACTTGTTATATTTTTTTAAACTATTTTCACCTCGGGCTCTTTCCCGTTTTCTTCCAAATCTATTTTTCTGTAAAACATTTTAGGTGCCCAGCCATAGGGACGCCAAGCATAGGAGTTTCGTTCCTTTGACCTGTTGTAGCTGATGTGGAAGTTACAGGATCTCGTTACTAGACGCCTCCACATCTATCCTTGTTTCATGTGGAGCCATTTATTCTAGTTAGGGCATGTTGCCCATTTTTATTCAGACCTTAGTTTTAGATATTTATTTATTTCAGTCTCGGGATGTATTCATTCAGATATTTGTATTGCATTTATTTACATTGCTACTTTATTGGAGTGTTTACTCCTGACTTCAGTTATTTCATTACGTTTATTGTTCATGTGATTGTTGGTTAATGATTTTAATTATTTAGTTGATGGTTAATTTGATTAATAAAATTTGGCACTTCACTTTTTAAATATCAGGTGGTTAGTAACTAATTAAATGTTTTCGACAGTGATGCTATTAACTGAACCAACTTGATATTTTGTATTAACTTAAATAAAGGAGTAGCTACCTGCTATTTAATTAGTCTGGGTGTCACATGTGGTATCAGAGCATCAGGTTCTAGAGTCCTTAGGATCTGTATGGCTTGTTGTGTTTCCACATAGCATCATTTGATATAGAGCCCTATATTTTAGAATTGTTGTACTCTTTTGTGTATCTTACGTTCTTCATCTATTTTGAGATATCAACTATGGACTTACAAAACTTTTCTCTCATTTCAGATGTGTCCTCGACGTGAAGAGCGAGTTCCCAGGGGTGCCCAACCCGATCATCAGCCTCCTCCAGTTCAGAGTTCTATAAACGCTACTGAAGTTGCCGCCATTATAGCACATGCGGTAAATGCAGGATTAGCAGTAGTGCAGCAGGCACCACCTCAAGCAACGGTAGTAGCCCCAATCCAGGCTCATGCATTTTTGTTTGCTTGGGAACGTGTCAGGGATGCCTTTCAGAAGGCGTACCCTCTGGAGTTTGCAGGGAACTCCGACGTTGTTATGGCGAGCTAGTGGAAGAAGGGCATCCAAAGAAAGTTGTGGATGTATGAGTGTACAGATGTGCAGAGGAAGATACTGGCGACGTTTAAGCTGGTAGGAGAAACATTGGAGTGGTGGGAGTCCATTACCACCACCGAGGAAAGAGATGTTCTTGATATTCAGGAGTTCTGGGAGCGGTTCGACCGTAAATATTTCCCCTCAACAGTTCAGACAAAGATGAGGCAGAAATTGATGAATCTTAAGAAGGAAGGGAGGATAGTGGCATAATATGAGGCCAAGTTCATAAATTTTCTGAACATAGTACCTGATGAGATCCCAACTGAAGAGAAGAAGATCCAGAGGTTTATGGATGGGTTGACCTGGAGGATTCATCAGCACCTGCTAGGGAATCTCTTGTTGACCACCTATTCAGATGTAGTTAATGTAACACTACTTTACTGCCAGGACCACTATTTTCATTTGTCAGAGGGTAAGCGAGTAAGAGAGTCCAGCCAACAGGGCAAGACAGGGGGTAATGGTGCCAGTAGGGCACAGTCAGCTCAGGGTCAGCACAAGCAGGGCTATTAGAGTTCCCAATAGGGAGATTATAAAATATTTAGATCATGAGGTTTCAGACATGGACAGGGAGGTTTTAGGCATGGACATCAGGGTTAGCACGGTCATCAGGTCCATCAGGGCCATTATGGCCAGGGTAGGGGTGGTAACGGTCATTAGGGTCGTGGGCAGCAGAGTCAGAGAGGGGGAAACTTTATGGGGAAATGCTTTATATGTGGCAAGCATGGACACAAATTCTAAGAGTGTCCTGAGAGGGGCAGGTCCCCTCCCTCCTAACATCACCACAGATGCCAGCACTGCCATCATTTCCAGCAGTCCCAGTTCAGCAGGGATAACTTCAGTACGGTCGAGTTTATCAGCTTCAGCAGGCCATAGGCCCACAGGATCCACCCACGATTGAGGGTATATTTTCTATTCAGGGGACTATAGGGCGTATTTTATTTGACACGGGGGCCACACACTACTTTATTGCCATGAGATTTTCATGCACTATGAGATTATTAGATACAACAAAGAGTACCGTTACCCGTGTAGAGTCACCGTTGAGTAGTGGTTCCGTGATTTCTTTGATATGTAGAGGTGTGGGTGTAGAGATTGGAAGATTTATTTTACCTGCTGATATGCTCGTATTAGATATGTTTGAGTATGATGCGATTATTGGTATGGATTGGCTGGTTACATATAGATCCATGATCGATTATTTTAGTAGAAGTATAGTTTTTACCATACCCGGTTAGGAGATGTTCCGGGTGGTGATGCCTCGACCTGAGGGAGGATCGTCCACTCACTTGTACTACATAGAGGAGGAGATCTCTATAGAGGTGTTGATACCACTTGATTCGATTCATGTGGTTTGGGAGTTCGCTGATGTATTTCAAGATATTTAGGGTTTACTACCGAGTAGAGAGATGAACTTTGTTATAGATTTGGTGCCAGGTACTCGTTCGATAGCCCGCACACCTTATCGTATGGCTCCAGCGAAGATGAAGGAGCTATGGGATCAAATAGAGCATCTGTTGGGTCAGGGGTTTATCCAAAGGACCACTTCGTCGTGGGGTGCTCCTATGTTGTTTGTTAAGAAGAGGGATGGATCTTTGAGATTATGTGTTGACTATCGGGAGTTTAATAAAGTCACGATATGGAATAAGTATCTGTTGCCCCGAATCGATGACTTATTCGATCAATTGAGAGGAGCATCCTTCTTCTCAAAGATTAACTTGAGATTGGGATACCATCAGTTGCGTATCAGGGAGCAGGACGTCTTGAAGACTGCCTTCTTGACGAGATATGATTCTTAAGTGTTCAGGGTTATGCCTTTTGGGCAAACCAATGCCCCAGCCGTGTTTATGGACTTAATAAACAGGTTGTTCAGAGAGTTCTTGGACAAGTTCGTCATTGTATTCATATATGACATTCTGGTTTACTCCCTGACCGAGGAGGAGCATGCTGAGCACTTAAGGTAGGTTTTGCAGATACTGCGATAGTACGAGTTATATGCAAAATATAAAAAGTGCGGGTTTTGGCTGAAGGAGGTAAAATTTTTGGGGCACATCATTTCTGACAGGGGGATATCGGTAGATCCGGGGAAGGTATCATCGGTGAGGGAGTGGGGATAGCCCACGATATCGACAGATATACGTAGTTTCTTGGGCCTAGTAGGTTACTACAGGAGGTTTATTCGGGGGTTCTTGAAGATAGCGGGTCCATTGATGCATCTGACTCGCAAAGGGGTGCCATTCATCTGGAGCGATGCCTGCCAGTTGGCTTTTGACGAATTGAAAGACAAGCTGACCTCAGCACCAGTGTTAGCATTACCCAGACCGGGAGTGGAGTATTTAGTCTACACTGATACGTCCTTACTAGGAGTTGGGGGTGTGATGCAACGGGAGAGTCAGGCTATAACTTATGCTTCCCAAAAGCTTAAGCCTCACGAGAGGAATTACCCCACCCACGACCTGGAGTTAGAGGCCATCGTGTTTGCACTTAGGATTTGAAGACACTATCTCCTGGGGGATAAATTCCATTTATTCACAAACCATAAGTTACTACATTACCTCTTCACGTAGAAGGAGATGAATATACGTCAACGCTGGTGGCTCGAGTTAGTGAAGGATTATCAGTTCGATATCTAATACCACCCACGGAAGGCTAACGTAGTGCAGACGCATTGAGCTGTAGGCCAGTATGTGAGGTGGTCGAGGTGTGGAAAGCGAAGTGGAAGGAGTTGGGGCACCAGGACGCAGTGGCCTGATCTTTCATGTTTGTGATGACAGTTATGCCCCAAATCATTACGAGAGTAGTACAGTCTCAGTCAATGGATTTGTTCTATCAGAGTCAGATAGTACATCTTCTAGCAGAGGGGGCTAAGTCTTATACTATTAATTCAGGTGTGGGATTACGATTTAATGGGATGTTGGATGTCCCGGGAGGGGAAGACTTGCGACACAAGGTGATGACAGAGTCGCATGGCTCGCGATTTGCGGTACATCTTGGTGGGGATAAGATGTACCAGGATATGAGGCGAAAGTACTGGTGGAATGGGATAAAGAGGGATATTTCCGAGTTCGTGTTAAAATGTGCCACTTGTCATCTAGTAAAGGTGGAGCATCAAAGACCAGTAGGACTTATACAACCATTAGAGGTTCCTATGTGGAAATGGGAGAGCATTTACATAGACTTCATTACGGGGTTGCCTATATCGCAGAGGGGTCACGATTCCATATGGGTGATTATGGATCGATTAACCAAGGTTCCTCACTTTCTGCTAGCCCAGACAGATTACACCACGAGACAGTATGCCCAGATTTTCATAGCTGAGATAGTGAGACTTCATGGGGTACCTCTCAATATCGTTTTGAACAGGGATAAGATATTTGTGTCTCGGTTTTGGGAGAGTTTTCAGGAAGCTATGGGTACGGAGTTGCGATTGAGTACAACCTACCACCCGCAGACAAATGGGCAAATAGAGCGGACGAATCAGATGTTAGAGGACATGTTGCATATGTGCATCCTCGACTTTGGTGGCGGTTGGGATAAGTATCTTCCACTGGTGGAGTTTGCCTATAATTGTAATACCCCGTATTTTTGTGATATTTATTTATGGGATTAATTGAATTAAATGCGTATTAATTGGAAATTAATACGGATAAAAATACTAGCGAGATGCGAGTTAGTATTTGATATTAATGAGTATATATGGCTATATATGGATATGGAATTATTGATTTGTCGTGAGATAGAAATACGACAATTTGGAAATCTTGTTGAGATGCGTGTGACAGTCGCGTCATGGAATATAATTATGATAATTAAAAAAAGTGAATTTTATTTCTATAAACCGTATGGTCATTTTGAGTGCGCCAACGCGTCCGGAAGGGTCGAAATAGTCAGAAAACACTAGCCGGGGGTTTAGTTTGGGTCCCGGGGCATTTTTAGGCCATACCGGCAACGTATAAGGGTAGTTTGGTAATTTTAGAATTTTGGGATTTTTGATTAACGAATTTTAGGAGTTTTAAATGGAAAATTAAAAGACCCACTAACCCATTACCAGCCATTATCTGATTAGAGGGCTACGGGGGTTATTAGAATTAACCCCAAAAGTTCCTAAGACAAAACCCTAGCCTCCATTGCCACCATTAGAGAAGAAAGCTTGTAGAGAGAGAAGAGAGGAGAATTCTGCAGAGAGAGAGAGAGAGAGAAATTCATTAGATTCGTCATCAAATCCAGAGATACACTTAAGGCAAGTGGTTTTATTTCATTATTTTGCAGAGAATGCTTCTTCCATGCGTAGGAAATTCAAATAAATTGTATTGTTCTTGGTGTATGATGAAAACCCATTTAATTGGATGTAGAGATTTAAGAATCTATTGAGGAAATTGCATGTAGAACGTTGATAGGATGATTAGTCAGATGAAAATACATCTTTTACATCATAAAAACGGATTTAGTTATGTCTATGAATGACTTGATTTTTCTAGGGTTCATTATCTTGAGATTTGAAAAATAAATGTTGGAGATTTGATAATTTGATGTAGTTTAGGGTGATTTGAACCCATATAAATGTTGTAATACGGTTGAAACATGTTTAGGAAGGATTAGATACCTTGAAACATTGTTGGAATGACATTTAGGTGAGATTATAGGTGAAGAGATATTGGAAAAACGAGTTAAGGAATTTCTGGGCTCAAATCTGGCCACTCGTTAGAAGACCTGCCCAGGTCGTTCGAACGAGCTCGTTCGAACGAGCTTCTAACGAGTTGACAGTTTGGCTTCTAACGAGAGGGATGTTAATTCGATGACTTTCGTTCGAACGAGATCTCGTTAGAAGGCCCAGTTCGTTCGAACGAACTCTCGTTCGAACAGCCTCGTTCAAACGAGACTTCTAACGAGTTGACAGTTTAGGCTTTTTAGCCTGTTTTGATTTCGCATGTCCCGTAACCTTATTTAATGGTAGAGATAACCTTCCCTTGATGATAAATTGATATAGTAGGGACATTTGAGATATTATGAGGAGCAAAACCTAGAAGTGTAGTTGAACCTAAGGGAAATTATGAAGTAGGACGTGAGTGTTTATTACGATGCGAGAAATATTGACGGCCTAAAGTACTATATTAATCGGGAACATATAAATTGTGTAGCATTATATGTCGGTACGAGATTGAGAAGTGTACCACCAATAATTATAGTGATTACTAAGATGTGTGTGTACTTAGTATATGTATTGATTTTATGTGTATGACATACCTACCATACTTGCTATCACGGGAGGTTTGCGTTCGCTTAGGGCCCTCTAATCCTTGTGTTGCCCGGATTTAGACTGGTACCTCGATGAACATAGGTCAGAGAAGGACTTATTGGGATGTTAATAAGTCTGCTGATCGTGGGAGCGCAGGTATGTGCGTGACCCATGTGATGTGACTGTGTTCTCCTCCATTATTTGTGATGTTGTTATTTGAGAACGATTCCTGAGAGATTCGGAATACGTGATCCTTATGTACGTGATGTACCGGGATGGATAGCAGAGTATGTGTGCACCGCAGCTTAGTCTCGGGGTGCTTGTATTGTATATTTATGATGTGAAGAATATACACTTAATTAATGGGAACTTTCATGTTAATATTGTGAATATAATTATGGTATTGTTTTGAGAAAACATAACGGGTTAATTGATAGTGAATTGTATTACTAATTGAGAATCTGAGTTTTAAGTAAAGCCCTCTATTTAATTGATAACGCTAGAATGCATTATGGGGATCGAGTAATAAGGGGTAGAACTTATTACGTTTTGGTTAGATATATATATATGTCATTTAGATGGGTAAGGTACGTTAGGAGTGCACATGTAGTCGAGAGGTGAGAATTTCATGTGAGTGCACGTCCTAACATGTATTTTTCATTTAATGTTTTAATGTTATTAAAACACTTGCTGTTTTTGAAATGATTTCCACTTTCGGGCTCTGACCCATTTGCTTTCAAATCTATTTTTTGTAAAAACCATTTTAGGTGCCCAGCCACAAGGACACCATGCTTAGGATCCTCATTCAGGTGACGAGCTGTAGCTGTTTGTGGAAGTTACAGGACTTTGCTTGTAGACGCTTCATCTATCTTGACTCTATATTCAGCACTTATCAATTGTAGGGCATGTCGCCCATTTCTTTTAGAGGCTTTTCATTTATTTCAGTTATTCGGACTTCTGGCATGTAATTAATTCAGGATTTTAGACTTGTCATTTTATTTTCAGTTGTGGGATTGTTGTGAGGAGTTTTCCTCCGGACTTATTATTATTTGTTGATTACTTCATTACTTTGTTATGGTGAATGGATTATGTTGTTCTTCCATTATTCTTTTATCGCATGTTAATCAGACTTAAATTAAAATTTGGCAACTTACTTTTAAATACTAGGTGGTTAGTAATTATTAAAATGTTTTCGACAGTGATGCTATTAACTGAACCAACTTAGCATTTTGTATTGATTTAATAAAGGAGTAGCTACCCGGTATTTAATTAGTCGGGGTGTCACAATAATATCTCCTACCAATTTACTATTGGTAGGGCTCAATTCGAGGCGTTGTAAGGTCGGCCTTGTCGTTCCCCAGCATGTTGGCTAGATGTGGGGAACAACAAGCTACTTGATCCGGAGGTGATCCAGGATACTTCGGCAAGGATAGAGTTGATACGGAGCCGTATTCGGGTTGCTCAGGATCGACAAAAGAGTTACGCCGACGCCAAGAGGTTCTTCTGAGAATTCAATCTGGGGGACCAAGTGTTGCTACGAGTGTCTCCTATAAAGGGGATAATACGTTTTGGGAAGAAGGGGAAGTTGGCACCCAGGTATGTGGGGCCATTCCATATCATCGAGCAGATTGGGCCAGTTGCGTATAGACTTGGGTTACCGGAACACTTGCATAGGCTCCATGACGTGTTCCACATTTCCTATCTGAGGAGATATCTTCGAGATTATTTGGCCCATACTCACATTGCTTTAGAGGAGATTGATCTGCAGCATGAGAGTTCATATGAGGAGGGGCCTATTTCTATCCTAGACCGTAGCGAGAGGAAATTGAGATAAAAGATAGTACCGTTAGTGCGTGTTCAGTGGAGTCATCATAATGCCGAGGAGTCTACCTAGGAGCACGATGATGAGATGCGTGAGGGTTATCCAGAGTTATTCTTGCCAGGTATATTTTATTTCTGAATTTCAGGATGAAATTTTGTTATTAGGGGGGAAGTATGTAATACCCCGTATTTTTATTAATTTTATTTATTGGGATTAATTAAATTAAATGGGATAATTGATTGGAAATTTGGAAATTAATCCGGATTTAAATACTAGCGAGATGAGAGTTTGTATTTGATTATGATAATTATGTTGAATATTACTGAGTGAATATGGTAATATATGATTATTGAATTTATTAATATAGTCACGAGTTATAAATACGACAATTTCGAAAATTAAGTTGGAACGCGCGTGTTAGTCGTGTCAGAAACCAATTTATATGAATTTAAAAGTAAATAATTTTTATATCATATGTATTGTCATTTTGAGTGCGTCAACGTGTCTAGAAGGGTCGAGATAGTCATAAAACACTAGTCGGGGGTTTAGTTTGGGCCCCGAGAAATTTTAGGCCTAACCGGCAACTCGTTTTTTTTTAGTCATTTTGACTTTTTGAGGAATTATAACCCACGAATTTTAGACTTAATATATCATCCAACACTTATCACTCTTAGGACTGTCACAACCAAAAATCACCAGCGACAGTTAGACAGGAAGAGAGGGAAGTTCTCAAAGGAGAAACCACCCTTAGAGGCTGTTGCACCACCATCACTGCCTCGGTTAGATCGGGAAGAGAGGATACCTCCCGTACCATCTGCTCCAAAGGATCAGAACATCAAAATTTTCAGGAAAGTGATTTAATTCGTTAAGATCCAGTAAATACTTTATCCATGATAGTTTAGGATTTGATAATAACCATGAAAATATTGAAACTCGTGAAATTGGAGACAAAAACCTTAACCAGGGTAGGATTTATATGTAGATTCAATTCTGGAAATATCTCATTAACAAAATTGTAATCCACGCATAGCTAATTACGAATTTATGAGGAGTTGTATGATGATTCTTGGAAAAAATATAAAAAATAGATTTATGACAATTAGATGATTTGATCCAAGAAAAGTGTGATTATTGATGATTTAAGAATTCTGGAACGTTAAGAATCATGTATTTAGGTTGTTAGATCACCCAATATGTTTATTTAGAATTTGGCATCTTGTAATGGAAATTTGGGACAAATCTAGGGCTGAAAATGCAGAAAATCGTGACTGCAACTGTTCGATCGATCGATCGACATTCATAGTCGATCGATCGACTGGGTTTGATCGATCGACATTCTTGAGTCGATCGATTGACCTCCACAGAAATTTTGATATTTTCCCTTTTTGGGATTTAAGCAATTCCGACCCTTAAAAGTTATAGGTGGGGACTATGTGAACACATTGAGACTTAAGGAGGACCAGTAGGGGTGTATATGGAGCCCGTAATATACTAGAATTGAATTGGGACTTAATGTTAAACCTACGAGTGTCCGACGAGTGAGTTACTATTAGAAATTGCGAGAACATGAATTAAATCCATATATATATATATATATATATATATATATATATATATATATATATATATATATATATATATATATGATAACTTAAGATTAGAGACATAAATATGGACATTAAAGTACTGCATTGACATTAGGGATAAGTGGGAGACTTAGTAACCTTTTTGGGATAGGTTTAAGTACTCGGAACTATATAACGTGAGAGTTATCGGCTAAACATATTATGTATGAGATGGGATGATATTAGAGCATGAATAAGACTTATGGTATAGGGCTGGAGATATACCTTTAATAATGTGATGATTACCTAAGTTGCGTGAATACTTAGTATATGGACTATTGTGTGTATGACATACCAAGCATACCTGTTATTAAGGGAGGTTGGCTTTCGAAAAAAGGACCATCTTATCCTTGTGTGCCTACGGGGGTTTTTAAATTGGTACCTTAAGGACATAGGACTGTGAATGACTTATTTATGAGTTGATAAGTCATATGAACATGGGAGCATAGGTATGTGCATGACCCATGGGTATGTGAACTATGTTCGCCTCCATTATGTGTGATTTTGTTTATTAAAACGGTTCTGGAGCGATTCAGAATGCGTAGTCCTTATGTACGTGATGTACCGGGATTCAATAGCAGAGTATGTGTGCATTGCAGCTTAGCCTAGGGGTGCAATATATGTATATATATGTTGAGAATTATATACTTGTACTTGTAACTAGTTCACTGTTGAATTGTGGATGCGAATAATTGAGATATTTCAATGAGATTGAAAAGGTGAGAATCTATACAATAATTGATGTAAATAATTTGATTAATGTAAAGGTGAGTTATACATAGAATATATTAGAATATTACGAATAGACCCCCTATATTATAATGTGAAGACAAGAAGTGGTACAGACTAGTTAGTGGCATAACTTGGATGGGTTAAGGGTATACGTTAGGCATGCACATTAGTTAAGGGGTGAGGAACTCATGTGAGAGCACGTAACTAACATATATATGATATTTACTGTTTAATGCAATTAAACACTTGCTATATTTTTTAAAACTATTTTCACATCGGGCTCTGACCCATTTTCTTTCAAATATATTTTTTTGTAAAACATTTTAGGTGCCCATCCACAGGGATGCCAGGCATTGGAGTTCCATTCCTTTGACGTGCTGTAGATGATGTGGAAGTTATAGGATCTCATTACTAGATGCCTCCACATCTATCATTGTTTCATTTGGAGTCATTTATTCTAGTTAGGGCATATTGCTCATTTTTATTCAGACCTCAATTTTAGACATTTATTTATTTCCGTCTCAGGATGTATTCATTCAGATATTTGTATTCGTTTATTTACATTGCTACTTTATTGGAGTGTTTAATCTTGACTTCAGTTATTTCATTACGTTGATTATTCATGTGATTGTTGGTTAATGATTTTAATTATTTAGTTGATGGTTAATTTGATTAATAAAATTTAGCACTTCACTTTTTAAATATCAGGTGGTTAGTAACTAATTAAATATTTTCGACAGTGATGTTATGAACTTAACCAACTTGACACTTTGTATTAACTCAAATAAAGGAGTAGCTACCCGCTATTTAAATAGTCTGGGTGTCACAATATCAGCCAACACTTAGGGTCCTTCAGGTTTCACAACCAAATTTCACAAACGGCCATTAGAGAGGAAGAGGAGGAAGTTCCAAAGAAGAACCACCACGTAGAGGATTTTTGCACCATCGTCACCACCACCGGATAGATCGGGAAGAGAGGATTACTCCCTTACCATATGCTCCAAAGGATCAGAATTTCCAATTCAAGGCAAGTGATCTATCTCGCAGTGATTTAAGGTATATACTTTACATGATAGTTTAGATTTGAAGACAAATTATGAATAATTGTAATTGTGGCCATCCCCCGAACCTCGTGGCGGGAGGGATGAAGAAGAGAGGTGTCTTCAACGTCGAGGGGATCTTGGTCCCACGCATCCCTCTCGGGAGGGCTTCGGCCAGCGTCGGTGTTGAGGTGAAAATGTAGAGAGATGGAGTCGCTAGTCTATTTTACTCAAAACAGACAAAAGAAAAAGGGAGCCATCCCGCAGGACAGTGTCCAAAGACATACTGATACATACGAAACCAAAATGATTCGAAAAGGGTCCGGAGGCTAAGTTACGAAATGGAAAGGTGTTAGGCACCCATTCCGCCCTTACGATCTCTCATGGGTTATTACTATTTTCCTTTATTTCGACGTGATATGTGTGCATGTGTATATATAGTGGAGATAGGAATCCTCGACTGTTATCATAGAAGAGATAAAGTGAATCATCCATAGGAATGTTCTTAAAAAATAATATTAGAAAATACGATTTATGCGATTATCCTTGCATTGATCGTTATAATGGAATGATAACATATATAGAATAATACGCCACTAAGAACAAATACATATATTGTGAGTCTAAGAGAGTTAAGTTTAAAGAATATAGAAAAAATATGGAAAAAGTAGGAAAAGGACTCGAGTCTCGAGTTTTACCCCGAGATGCCTACGTAGCCTATAGAGGCATCAAAGTCCACGTAGTTCATATGCAAAATGAGGGGTGGGATTTATCCCATAAATCCAATTGGGGACTTCTCTTATATGCGTGTGTGTGTAAAAAAAGTGTTTTTAGTTGTCAGAAAAGTGTGAAAATTCCCGTTTGGAATTTATGAGCAAATCCTCTTTTTCTTATTTTTTTTGGGTTTTATTTATATGAAAATAAGAGATGTGCAATAATACTAGGTAAAAAAAGTATATTAAAATATGTGAGATGAGAGAATAAAAGTGTTAACTAATAAAAACAAATTTAGGCGAATTTAGGAGAATTTAAAGAGAGAGTTGAAAATGTTGGACCTTCTTGGAGATCTTGAGCTTGATCTTGGATGTTGAAGAGAAGACCTTGCACTTGGGTGATGATGAAGGGTGGTTAATTCACAAAATTTGAGGAAAAGGATGATGAAAAGTGAAGGTTGGAAAAGGATTTGGATGTGGAAATCACGCTGACTTCGATAGGGGTTTTCTACGCTCGCTGAGAGCGATGGGTTTCAGATCTTGTGTCCCCTTGCAATGAGGTTAGGCCCTCATTTTTATAGGCCCAGGGCATTATTTATCGGTATATCCCTGGTCTTGCCAATCGACATGTGTGTTTAGGCACACTACCGATAGGCAGAGTTTGGAGCCTGCCGTTTGGCAGTCTCTTTCAGGTTCCTTCAAAAAATCAGTCGTAGAGCGCAAACCGTTAATCCAAATCATGAACAGGGCAAATTGTTAGAAAGGTAATTCAGAGACCTTTGAAAGTATTTAGACTTCTCCATGGTCCGGGAGTTGACTTTGGGTCAAATGTGGCTTGGAAGCATTCGTTGGTCCTTTGGACGGGGAATTATCGGACGCAAACGGATCGTTCGTCCGTATGGTAAGTTAGAATTGCACACGGGGTAGACCGTTGGAAAGTTTAGAAGATGTACTTCGACATTCCAAAGAGTTTGACTCGGTTCAAGGAGTTGACTTTGGTCAACCGGGGCCTGGAAGTATTCGGTGACCTTTCGGAGTAAAACGGATCGTTCGTCCGTACCGTAAGTCAGAATCGTGCACGGGGTGGACCGTTGGAAAGGGGTTTCACTATCCTTTGAAGATTCATTCATTCTCGATCAAGCTAAAGAGTTGACTTTGGTCAACCAGAGCCTGGGAGCGTCCGATGGCCTCCTGATCAAGTTTCGGGGGAGTACAGGTTGTTTATCCGCACCGTAAGTCAGAATTGCGCATGGGGTAGACCGTTAGAAAGGGGTTTCAGTGCCCTTTGAAGATTCATTCAGTCTCGGTCGAGCTGAAGAGTTTGACTTTTGGTCAAATGGAGCCTGGGAGTGCCCTATGGCCTCTAGGTCAGTACCCGAGGTATGACTTAGGTTTGTAGTGATGAGGGGAGGTGATAGGGGAGTTACGGAGAGGTTAGGGGGTGTTAGAATGGGGTGTCTACAGAGCCCCTCAACAGGTGAGTTTGGGACAAATGATAGCCGTCGAATAAACACCACATGATGCCTTTAAAAGAGGATGACCAGAGGGTCGAGGTCAATTCTGAGGACCTACGGATGAGGATTATCGATTTAGAGGGTCGAGGCCAATTCTAAGGGATTGAAGCCAATTCTAAGGGCTTAAGTTGAGATGACCAATTTTGCAGGTCGAAGCCAATTCTGAGGGCTTAAATTGGGATGACTAATTTTGTGGGTCAAAGCCAATTCCGAGGGCTTAAGTGAAGATGACCAATTCTACGGGTCGAAGCATATTCTGAGGGCTTAGGGATGAGGATGATCGGTTCTGTGGGTCGAAGCCAATTCTGAGGGCTTAAGTTGAGATGACCAATTGTGCGGGTCGAAGCCAATTCTGAGGGCTTAAGGATGAGGATGACCAATTTTGTGGGTCGAAACCAATTCTGAGGGCTTAGGGATGAGGATGACCGATTCTACGGGTCGAAGCCAATTTTGAGGGCTTAGGGAAGAGGATGATCGATTCTGTGGGTCGAAGCCAACTTTGAGGGCTTGAGATGAGATAACCAATTCTGCGGGTCAAAGCCAATTCTGAGGGCTTGAATTAAGATGACCAATTCTGTGGGTCGAAGCCAATTTTGAGGGCTTGAATTGAGATGACCAATTCTTGAGATGACCAATTCTGCGGGTCAAAGCCAATTCAGAGGGCTTAGGTTGAGATGACCAATTTTGCGAGTCGAAGCCAATTCTGAGGGCTTAGGGATGAGGATGACTGATTCTGGGGGTCGAAGCCAATTCTGAGGGCTTAAGTTGAGATGACCAATTCTGCGGGTCGAAGCCAATTCTGAGGGCTTAGGGATGAGATGACCAATTTTGCGGGTCGAAGCCAATTATGAGGGCTTAAGTTGAGATGACCAATTCTGCGGGTCGAAGCCAATTCTGAGGGTTTAAGTTGAGATGTTCCCAGGGAACTCTGCTGGGGAAATTACCTCATGATTTTGATTTGAGCTTAGGAGTTAATTGCTGGGGAAATCCTCGTACCTTTTGGTGATTTTTCCATATAATAGCCAATTTGATGTTGTAAATTCCACTGGGGAAGTGATTAGGTGGTCCAGGGTTTGGACGTATTTCTCGGGGAAATTTGAGACATTTGGGGAATAGGAGATGATCCTGAAGTTTGGGATGCCTTAGGGGTCCTCCGGGGACATTGTCGGGAGGAGATTTACTTGGCTTTTAAGAGTTCGGCTGGGGAAATAGGGGTTCCGTTTGAGGGACTGCAAAATTTTCTTGGTGAAAATCTTCTAAATCCCCCCCGGGTTTTAAGAATTTTTTGAGGAGTTTTTAGGGTTTTCTGGTATTTTTTGGGAGTTTCTGTACGAAAATTTGAGGGGGGTGTTGATCGGTATGGTGTGGAGGGTGCCATTCGGTAGTGGCACGGACTTTTGGACTACCTCGAGAAGGTAAAGGGTCAATTCCGATCGGTAGGTTTGGTGTAAGTGCTGATCGGCATGACCCTTGACATCTTATAAAAAGGGGGAGGGTTCCCCTCATTTTTCATAGCTTCTTGCCTTCTCTCTCTCTGCAATTTTCTTCTGCGAGTCATTCTAGCATTTCGATCTCTAAAAAAATGGCCACTTTTGTGAGCACTGTGGTACATCGGGAGTAGTTGGCTATTGATGACTGGGAGAATGTGGAGTGGAGGGCTAGGGTTCCTCTTGCTTTGGGGAGTGAGAACTCTTTTGATGCATTCGAGCCGGTTGCGGATGAGCAAACTTTGTTGTGGGAGCCGTCGCGTCATCGCTCTTAGAGGGTTGTGAACCCTGGCAGTTATGTAAGTAAAATGACTTTTGGCATTATTTTTTGGTGATTTCCTTTTTTCTTGGATTTTGACGAGGTTTTTCTTTGACAGTCTGATATTTCTTTGTCGACCATGCGTGCCCGCGGGACGACGGGGCTTAAGGATGTTTGGGAGCACCTTCCACCTGTGGTGAGGTTGGTGTCTGTGCTGGATGAGATGCCTCGTTCGATGGC
Organism: Sambucus nigra; assembly: GCA_949130495.1. NCBI lineage: Eukaryota > Viridiplantae > Streptophyta > Magnoliopsida > Dipsacales > Adoxaceae > Sambucus > Sambucus nigra. The sequence continues at coordinate 407,876,003 of OX422218.1, read as the reverse complement.
GGTCTTATGCGCTCTGGGGGAGAGGTGGTGGGACACTACCCATACCTTTCATTTTGGTTTTGGGGAGATGACTGTGACTCCCATAGACGTGCAGCAGCTGTTGGGGCTAGATTATGATGGAGAGCAGATAGAGGTGGATCGCTCTTTACGGGTGAGGCCGGAGGCGATGCGGGCGGCGCTTGGTGATGTGGGGAGGATAGTATCTGGGGATTTTATCCGGCTGTCCCTACTGAGGGATGTTTTGCTGGGCAGGGTGATTGATGTGGAGGACGGGCTGTAGGTGAGGAAAATGGCCCGGTTGTTTATTTTGCTAGTGCTTGGGGTTTTTTAGTGGTGTCGAGTTGTGACGTCGTTCACTTATATTTTTACCATACTTGAGGATGTTTTATAACATCCATCTCTATGATTGGGGGAGCCTGACTTTAGTGACCCTTTATTTTTCTCTGGATGCATTCAACCGATGTCATCGACAGTCTTTCACTAGAGCCAAGTATCTTCTTGAGTTATTCTTTAATTTGTGCATTTTCCTTTCATGCATTCACATTTTCCTTATGCGTCTTTTTTTATTATGGATTTTTGTCTTTGGCAGACGTGGTTCTATGAGGTGATTGAGTGTAATACCCAGCTGATCTCTTTGAAGGACTAGACCGTTGGGTACTTTTGTCTGTTGTATCAGTGGCGAAAGGTCAATCGGCAGTCGAGGAGGTCTCTCTATCTAGAGGTGGTGCGTCAGGTCTTGAATGGACTGACCAGTGATATGGTAAGACTTTTCCTTTCTTCAGTCTAAGACCTTTATGTGCTCTGATTCCATATTTCCTTATATTTTGTTGGGGATTTTTCAGGTGACTTTTTGCCCTTAGGGGACGACCGTTCAGGACACGATGTTGACTGGAGTGAATTCGCAGATGAGGCATTTGCTGGCACATGAGTTTGGCCACTCTTGGCATCTTATGGAGAGGGTGGTTCGACAGATTTCTGAGGAAGAGGTGGTGCTGCCACCTGTGAGGCCCCCTTTGTCTATGAGGCGGGAGCATCGGCTGCCAGAGGATGTAAGGATCGCGGCGATGATTGGCGAGTCCTATCTGCCGTGACATCGATACGACTGTGCCGTATGATTATATGGACTTTGTGATGAGTTGGATGATGGCGCTCAACATATATGATGCACTGCCCTTCCTTCTTGCGGGTTCGAGCCGGCTAGTGGGGTCCTCCCACAGCGGTGGCGTTCCATCGACATATGCGGCGATGACGACTTTGGAGGTCCCTTTTGGGAGATTACATACCCCTTCATACAACATCCGGCGGGCTGATGGTGGGATGGTGCCTATATTGCATCGTCCTCATGCGATGGACCCGGAGGAGTTGGGCTTGATATAGGAGGTTCTTCGTCCTTTGGTATATCTTTATGCTCTTCTCTTTTCCTTCTTTTTGGTTCTTTTTTATCTTTTCTGATTGATACTAATTTTTCCTTTTCTTGCAGCAAGTCTGGGTGTCCACCACTTGGTTTAGGGACTGGATATCTTCGGTGACTGCCCATATTCGGGATACGGTTCATGTTCCTTCTTTCTTGGTGCCGTTTGCCTCATCCAGGGAGGAGTCTAGTTCGGGTAGCGGTAATACGTCATCCCTTTGCAGGGGAAAGAGAGTGCTTTGCAGGGATGGAAGCTCTTAGGAGAGAGAGGGGGAAGGGTAAGTGAGAGAGAGAAAGAATGTGGGTTCGGGGTGAGTCCCATTATTTTTGCTTTTCTTTATTTTCCTGCAAAATTGATGTAACACAGAAAAATATCTATGCAATGCAATGAAGTTTTTTGATTATCTTTTGTTAATGATGAATGAATGAATGCATGCACATGCGCTTTTTACTTTGCTGCTGAGACCGTAAAAAGAAATATTTTTGGGATTTGAAGGAAAGTTTTATTCATAATTAGAAATTATATAAAGATGGAAAGGGATTTTGAAATTATGTTCAGAATATCGATTTATTTTTATTGAGTTTTCTGATCTTTGACAAAAGAGGGAAAAGGTAAGTTTCTAAAAATAGGGGGTTGCTGATCGACAAGCACCTTATCCTACCTATCAGCAGGTCAGTAAAGTCCCATCAATTCAAAGCTTTGATTGGTACCCTCTTCAGCCTTTGGTACCTTATGGGGAAGGATTTCCTCTGATTTTTGTAGGGATTATATATGTCTTTTGTGATGGTTTTCAAGTATTAAAATAGGGGTAAGGGTGGAGTGTTTTCATCACAGCTTCACATTCCTACTTTGTTGTTCTGTGAGATGGCTCTCCCTGGTAGTGTTGAGTTTGCCAACTACCTCTAGACTTTGGAGGCGATGTACTCCTACAACGTCGACTATGATGCTTTCAACATGCGTCGAGTTTCTTTATGGCATAATCGACCCATAGAGTGGAACATGCTGATGGCATCGGTAAAATTTTGGTACCCCGAAGACCATGTATTCCGTTTTGGCTTAGAAGAATTTTGTCCAACTTATGAGGAATTTTCTTCCATGTTGGGGGTAAATCCTATTGTGGCGGATGTTATGCCTGAATTTTCCCGATCTCCTCGGGATATGTTGGTTGGACTTCTCCGTGTCTCGCCCTCGGTGGGTAGATCCTTGGTTACTGGAGGAATAATTTCTCTTCCGGCAGTGTTGCGGTCCGTGAATCTGCAGGAGGTTAGTGATGCTGGATACGTCGGAGCCATTGTTCTGGACTTGGTTTCAAAATTATTGCTGGTGGGCCCACAACTTGCAGCTATTACTTCATGGATGTTCTACCATCGCAATCCTATGGCGGTGATACTGGCGGAGACTCTGAATGGCCTGGATGCCTCCGAGAAGGTCGTTCTGACTTTCTGAGAGGTAGCCCTGTGATGCTGTTCATGTGGTTGTCTGAAAGATTCTTCCTGGTGACTCCTCCGGAATACCCTTTTTCGGTTGTACCCAACTTCTTTTCATGCCATTTCATCAGTGTGGGACTGGATATTGAGAGCTGGGAGAACTGGTTTGTGGAGCACGGGGATCTAAATCTTTACTGGTTAGTGCCTTGGTGGGGATAGTTGCTGCATATTCTGGAACTGGGAGAATACTCGTACATTCGGTTGGTTGGTCTTAGACAGACCTCTTTCTATTTTCCTTGGCGTCTTCTGCACTAATTTGGCTAGGAGCAGATTGTGACACCTCGAACACTTGATTTCTTTCCGGTAGAAGATCTAACAGAGTGTCTGCACATGCGTCTTGGCTCTTTGTGGGAGAGTCGGTGTCCATCATCCCTTTCCTCTCAGTCTGTTGGGAGAGTTTGACACATGCCTGGGGATTATATGAAGTCGTTTTGGAGAAGAGTAGTTAGCAAGATGTTGGAAGTGGAGATTGGACAAAGGTGGCCTGTCTTATTCGATACCATGGAGGGAGGTGTTGTACTTTTTTCGAGGTTAGTTCGAGCTTATCGGTCCATGAGCGTTTGCGGAACTCCACTCAGGCAGGGGATGCTTGGGGACCCCAAGATGTAGATGATGATGGAACGGGCTCCTCTGGTAGCTGTGGGTAGGGCTCTTGAAGTGTTTGTTTTTGTAATAAGGAATGAATTTGGGAATTTGGCTTTCTAGAAAGGTAGGGTGAAGGGAGTTATCCATTCCTTTTCTTACGTAATTGCACTATAATATCCTATTAGTGAAATAGATAAGTTTTTTATCATCCAGCTGTGCCCTTTGATGAATTTTGTATTTTTGAATTATCTATACCGATCGCTAAGGCATGTATAATCCATTTGTTCAAGTATATGTTAGAATGAACTGTCGTTATCGAACATAAGAAAAGAATAGTTTTTTTGTGAAAAAGAAAGGGTCGTGCTCATGTAAGATATATGAGCTGCCCACGTACCTCTGGGGTTTTTTTAAAAATTTTAATTTTTCTGAGAATGGTTTTTGCTGAGGATCAGGCCCACGTAGTTCTGGGTGGGGGGAAATGATTTTTTTTTTAGAATAGAAGGGAGATAAGAAGAGTCGTAGCGCGCCGAGATTTCGGACTAGGGGTAAAATTTCTTGAGGTGGTCCAGGATGACTAGACGATCCATCTCTTCTCCATCTAGGTCGGTGAGCATGTCGGCACCGCCGAACAAGATCTTCTTCACAATGTATGGGCAACTCCAATTGGGCTTGAATTTCCCTTTGGGGTCCCTCATGGGCTCTATTATTTCTTTGAGGGCTAAATCCCCCTCTCGAACACCGCGGTCCTTGACTTTCTTATTGAATGATCGCGCTATACGACCATGGTACCCTTGTATGTGGTATAGAGCTTTCAATATCATTTCATCTAGGAGGGTCAACTCGTCAAGACTTCTTTGGCACCAGTCTTCTTCGTTGACCTTGCTTTTAAGCATGACGCGCAACGAGGGTATTTCCAGCTCCACGGGTAGGAATGCTTCCATGCCATAGACTAGAGAGTAAGGGGTAGCCCCAGTAGAGGTTCGAATTGAGGTTCGATAGACCCAGAGGGCGTAAGGGATTCGATTGGCCCAATCTCGATAGCTTTCGATCATCTTACTGATGATGGCTTTGAGGTTTTTGTTGGCGACCTCGAGCACGCCATTAGTCTGAGGTCGATAAGGAGAAGATTTGTGTCTCTCAATCCCATACTCGTTCACCACTTTAGTGGATTTTGCCTCTAAATGCAACCTGTTATCTGACAATAGCTCGTGCGGGACCCCATATCGACAAATGATATTTTTCTTAATGAATTTGGCCATTTTCTTAACGTTCAGGACTACGTATGACTCAGCTTCAACCCATTTGGTGAAGTAATCAATGGCAACTATAATGAACTCATGCCCATTGGAAGCCTTGGGTGTAACCTTCCCTATGATATCGATGCCCCAGGTGGAGAACGGCCAGGGAGAAGTCATGTTCTACAATTCTCGCGGAGGCAGGTGTTGAAGGTTAGAAAACTGTTGGCATTTGATGCATTTCTGGACATAGGCGGTGCAATCCTAGATCATGGTGGTCCAGTAGTAGCCTTATCGTATGATCTTCTTGGCAAGCATGTGACCGTTCATATGGGGCCTACATTCCCTACTATGGATTTTCTACATTACCACTTCAATGTCATCCCCTGCGATGCAGTGTAGATGAGTTCCATCGAAGTTCCTTTTGAACAGTGCTTTGTGATAAATGATGTACTGGGCAGTCAGTCTTCGAAGGTTTTCCCGATCTTTCTTATTGGAATCCTTGGGATACCTACCACATTTGAGGAGGTGCCAGATATCACAGTACCAGCAATTGGGTAGCTCGGGATCTTCTTTGGTGATGAGCTTAATGTGGTAGTAATGGGTTAGTTTATCTTGCTTTTGGACCAGGAAGGGGGCCATTGTTATTCCTTCAGGCGTGTCGACCATGAAGGCTAGGGTAGCTAGGGCGTCGGCTAGGTTATTCTTTGCTCGAGGTAGGTAGTGGAAGGTGATATCTTGCAATTGGGACGATAGTTCTTCTAAGTGGGCATGGAAGGGTTGGAGTTTCTCGTCCTTGACTTTTCATTTTTTGAGCAGTTAACCAATGATAAGGGCGGAATCCCCATGGACATCTAGGCATTGAATTCCTTTCTTGAGAGAAACTTTGAGACCTACCGTACACGCCTCGTATTCAGTCATGTTGTTGGTGTAGGGGAAATCTAACTTGATGGCTATGGGAGTGTGGGAGTCATCTGAGGTGAGCAAAAGTATCCCAATGCCATATCCCTTTTTGTTGGCAGCACCATCAAAGAATATTTTCCATCACAGGTTATCTTGAGCGGCACAAAGTATGTTTTCATCTGGGAATTCAGAGATCCAGACATCAGTTTCTTCCATGGGGTATTCAACGAGGTAGTCAGAGATGGCTCTTCCTTTCATGGTTTTATGTGTGACGTACACGATATCAAACTCAGCTAGGATCATCAACCATCGAGCCATTCAGCTAGATAAGGTGAGTTTCTCAAGCAGGTACTTGATGGGGTCCATTCGGGATACAAGTTTGATGGGTAAGGCAAGCATGTAGTGTTGCAACTTTTGGGTAACCCAGACAAGCGGGACACATGCTTTTTCCAAAGAAGTGTAGTTGACTTCGTACCCATCCAATATGCAACTGGCGTAATAGACAACTCTTTCTTTGCGAGAATCTTCAAGGTATTGGGCTAGCAAAGCCTCAGCTGCAGTGTCGATTATGGTTAGGTATAGGAGAAAGGGGAGACCAGGTTGTGGTGGCATGAGTACCAGAGGTTGGGTCAGATATTATTTGATTTGATTAAAATCTTCTTGGTAGGCCTCGTTCCAAACTTGGGTTGAATCCTTTCAGAGGAGTTTGAAGATAGGTTCGCAAATGGAGGTTAGCTGGCTGATGAACCGGCTGATGTATTGCAATTTCCCAAGGAAACCACGGACTTCTTTTTCCATTCGGGTAGGTGGCATCTCAAGTAAGGCTTTTATCTTGGCAGGATCTACTTATATCCCCTTCTCACTGACTATGAATCCCAAGAGTTTTCCTTTTGTAACGTCGAAGACACATTTTTGTGGAATGAGTCTCATCTGATATCGTCGCAATCATTCGAAAAACTTTCAGAGAGCGGGAACATGACCTCCTTTAGTTTTGGATTTGATGATCATATCATCCACATAAAACTCGACTTCCTTGTGAATTAGGTCGTGCAGGATGGTCGTAGCAGCCCTCTCATAGGTAGCCCCAGCTTTCTTGAGACCAAATGGCATAACAGTGTAGCAAAAGGTTCCCCATGGGGTGATGAACGTGGTTTTTTCTTGGTGATCTGGGTGCATTTTGATTTGGTTATATCTGTAAAACCCATCAATGAATAACTTGAGATCATGACTGGTTGTGTTGTCCACGATCATGTCGATATTGGGTAGTGGATAATCATCCTTTGGAGAGGCTTTGTTCAAGTCCCGATAGTCTACACACATATGAACTTTCCCTCATAATTTCGGTACAGGCACTATGTTGGCTAGCCATGTGGGATATTCGATTACACGAATGAAGCCCATATTCAACTATTTGACCACCTGTTCTTTGACTTTGAGCGACCATTCAGTGCGGAGCTTTCCCAACTTTTGTTTAATCGGCTTGTAATCTGGAAGAGTGGGAATCTCATGCTGAGCTATTTCAGATCAATGTCAGGCATATCGTCATAGGACCATGCGAAGACATCCACGAATTCCTTTAATAATTCTTCGAGTTGTGCGCGCTCATGATCGTCGAGGGTAGCCCCTATCCTAATCTCGCGCAGTTGGCTACTAGAATCGAGGTTAACAATAACAGTTTCTTCTTCATTAACTTGAATGCGGTTTGTTATTTGTTATTAAACTTATTTAGATAAGTTAAGAAATATTCATTTGGAAAATCATCATCATCAAAAGTTTAATTAGACTCCAAACAGTTAATGTAAGGCACAATAAGATACGCAAAATCTTCATTTGTTTCATTGATAGGAAAAATAGCATTAAGAACCTCATCAAAGGAGGTCTCGATTACATTTGTGGAAGGATAGACAACAGAAGAAGAGATTGGATAAACATTGGGGGTTAGGCAGGATTTTAAAAGGTAGAACCGGCGCAGTATGCCAGTTGAGGAGAGGTGTATCATCAGCTTTAATCAGGTGGGATGGATCCAGTGATGTAGTGCTTGAATAAACCATGCAGAGTGTCAGCCCCAATGTCTGTAAGTTGAACGAATCCTCAGAGTCACTTCCCTCGGAATCTGTGGTATTTTTTATGAGTGGTTGTACATGGTGTCGGGAACTTTCGATCCATGGGTAGCTGTCTTGGAAAAATATCTCCATTCCAGGCTTCATCTTCTTATCTGTATAGTCGTACCATGGTTTCGGAAAGCCAAAAAAGGGGAAGTCTCCAGCCTCTTTGATGAATCGTCCATTCAAGGAATCACCTGGGATAGTCTGGATGTAATCTAATCTTCTCTTTGGTCGAGACTGGCGGATCATTCTGAGCTCTTGTTCTGATGGTTGATACCTAAAACCATAAGGAGGGAAAGCCTTTTTCATCACAATGGGCTCAAGTATCCCTTGTTGTCTTTGCCCTAGACCCAGTCCGGGCATGAAGTGCATGTTTCTGAACATCTAAATCACATTGGCGTTGCCATGAGGGTCGTATTCTGGACAAACCCTTTCTTTGAAATTATCCCCTGCCAGGACTAGAAATGGTTCAACTCGAATTCGTGATAGGAGCATATCATTTGACCCGTGATGTATCTCAAGGATTTGATTGCTGGTGCTTACACCCTCGGTATTATCGTCGTCGCTCAAAATGGTGATGACTCGTTCGTCGGCGAAGAACTTCAATTTCTGATGGAGTGAGGAAGATACATCCTTGATACTGTAGATCTAAGGTCGTCCGAGCAACAGGTTGAAATAAGTCTGGATGTCAATAACTTGGAATTCAATGACATGGTTTATAGGGCCAGACCCTATTACAAGTTTTATAGATCCCATCACCTCCCGACGGGTATTATCGTAGGCACGTACCGCAGCGGAGTTAAGTGCGAGGTCACCTTCCTTCAGTCCTAAGCATTTGAAGGTTCTTAATTGGCAAACATTTAAGTCAGATCCATTATCGACAAGAGAGAGTGGTATGATCTTCCCCATAACTTCGACGGAGATGTTGAGTGCATGATTGTGGCTTGGCCCAATTTTGGCGATTTTTTCTTCGGAAAAGGATAGCATTCGGGTAGAGGTCAAGGATCCGACTAAATTTATCGCTTCTTCTGGTGTGGTTGAAGGAGGAACTGTGGGTCCAGTGAGAAATTTGATCAAAGCATTTATGTACAGCTGAGAAGATATGAAAATTCCCCATATAGTGATGTTAGCTTGAGTTTTCTTTAGTTGATCGAGGATATTGCTCTCTTCGAGGGTCATTTCTGGCATAGGAAGGTTTTCAATGCCCTTCCCTTTGTCATTGGCTGGTAGTGATCTTGGGATATGGTAATGCCTCCCTGATCTGGTCATGTGATTTACTGAAGAAGGAAAGAACATGAATCATGTTTCTTCGTTAATCTCGGGTTTCTCTGCCATCTTGTTTATTTCTTCGAGGAGCTCCTCAAATGATATCATCCCACACATGTCGGCTACCGAGCCAGTTTTCTCTGAAGCTTGCTCTTTATTTGAATCTTCGAAATCTTCCCCCCATCTGGTGGCAACAATTCCGTCTTTTTATGTAAATTCAATGCATTCTATAACTTCAATGTCTTCTTATACATGTCTTCCCATTTTGTGGGGATAAGTAAGGGTTAAGGGACCAGGCATCCTTGTATCTTGAGAGTATCAAGTAACGCGGTCATACTGTAAATATCGTTGGTTTGCCTGAATAATTCTGCCATGATTTAGACAACGTCATCATGGCTGACTTCATCGGTTAGTTTCGCCCAACTGTTTGACTCTCAGTCCCATTTTTGTGCTTCCAAGAATAGCGTGCTTAACTTCTGGCAATTAATGATCATCTGTGAGGGCAATTTCAGCCCGAACTCTAGGAGTTGGTTTAACACTTCTGACAATTCCATACTTCTATTTTCAGAATGGGTACGGACAACGATGCATGGTCTGGTGAGGAGAGACATTGTCTGATTAGCGAGGCTAACAGGGTATAGGACGAAATATCGACAAGTTTGGAGAGGTTTGGGAGAGTGTATGGGTGTGATTGGGTTGAGGGATCAAACTTTGGGTTCTCTCCTAGGAAGATGGAATTGGCATGATTTGGAAGTGGGTTCTGGGTAGCGTTTGGTTTAAGATTGGTTGGTGGGGAAATAGTACCCCTGTCAATTAGACCTTGGATTATGTTTCGAAGGTGAAATCATGGGTCTATGGTATGGCCAACAATTTGGTGAAAGGCGCAATGGGCATCTGCCTTAAAGTTTCCTAGGAGTGGATTTGACAATGGACGAGGGTCCAAGGGTTTGATAAGGTTTAGGCTTAACAGGGCCTGATACACTTTGGGAGAGGGGAGCATGGAGCTCGGTGTATTCCTTTAGGACTGGGACCGAGCTTCTTTCTAGTGCCCAGGAGGTGGTTGGTTGTGAAATTTTATTGATGGTTGAAACTGCAGCACTGGCAGGTTTGTCATATTTTTTTGGGGTGAACTATCCGGACACTTTCTTTTGTTCAATTTCTATTTTAGCAAGACCTTCCTCGATTTCTACTCCTAGTTCTCTAAGAGCTCAGAAGTGGCGATAGTATTATCCTCCCATTGTTGCTCGGACATAGGGCAAGAAGTTCTTCTTCACTATGTTGACTTGTTCTTCCTCGAATGACCAATTGGTCATGGTGGCTGCTTTTTCCCTCCATCGGGCTATGAAGTTACTGACTGATTCCCCAGAGTTCTGTTTGAGCAGCTCCAAATCATGGTGGGTGACCTCAAGCTCTTCCTTGTATTTATACTGCGACATGAATTCTCGGGCTACATCCTCCCAGCTATGGATTCTGGACTCCTCAAGAGATAAAAACCATAGGAGGGCACTATCCTTCAAAGTTTACTGAAATAATTGGGCCATCACTTAATCAAAAGCCCCTAGGAGAGTTATAGAATGGTGATAACTGTGAAGATGAACAATTGGGGGTCCACTTCTTTCGAATTTCTCGATATTTGGCATCTTGAACTTCTCGGGTAACCTCGCCTTAGGATAAGGAGACATGTGGGTGTAGTCCATGTAATTTCCAGAGACTCTGACCTAATCGAACTTCTTAGTTAGCATCTTGAGATCTTATTTGACCTTGTTCAATTATTCTTCTTTCGGATCAATGATCATAGGCAAGTTAGCCCCAGGCTGGGCAAGGTTTGGCATAGGAAGCTGGGCAGGCAGCGTGTGACCCATTAACAAGAGGGGCACGTGGAGCATGCTGATACTCTTTGGGAACCCAAATAGGATCGGGTGGACCCATAGCACGAGGTAATATGGCCTCGATCTCTTGAGGAATATGAACCTGGTTTCGTTGCATCTCTCGGACCTTATTCTGAAGGTTGTCAATCTTGGACACGAGCTGAGCTAAGACTACCGTTAGATCTGGCTGCATAACTGGTACTTAATCTATGTTCTCCATGGAAAACGAATGGATATCGGACTCGAAAGAAGTAGCAGGGAAACGGATGGAACTCCGGGGTGATTTGACTGAAGACCAAAACCAATAAGGAGCCAGTTCAAGGGCGCCTGATCGACTTGAGAAGGCATAAAATGGGATTTATTTTTGACAAAAAGGGTGAAAATATTTTGGAATTTTTTTTCTTTTTGAGATTGAAAGATAAAATATTTTTGGCTTTCTGATAAAGAAGGGAGAAATGTTTTTGGATTTTTGATAAAGAAGGGAAAAATGTTTTTGAATTTTTGATAAAGAAAAGATGAATGTTTTTGGATTTTTGATAAAGAAAGGAGAAATGTTTTCCGATTTTTGATAAAGAGAGGATAAATATTTTTGGATTTTTGATAAAGAAAGGAGAAATGTTTTGGGAAACGGATCTCTGCATGATTATTATTATTATTATGTTCTCACTTGTATTAAATTCTCCTGAATGCAAAATGAAACTCTGGACGGGACCCGAGCCTGGAAAAGTTGGGTTTGTAACATATGCAAAGCTATGGTTGTACTTGTAACCAGGCTCACGGGAAGGGTCCTATTTTAAAAATGCGCCAAAATTTAGGCGGCAGGCCGACCCGGAATTTCGACAGAGTTTTGGGTCAAAACCGTCAATCTAACATGTGTGTCCTAGGATTGACACCTATATGTGGGTGTGCAGTTGGTTGGGTGAATTGAAAAGGGTTCCCCCCTTTGGCGTGGGTTCCACGATATACGTCTTGCCTTTGAGGGAAATCGGTACATGTGGACAAGCCATTTGATATACTTGAGTGTGCGTGAATTGCCTCACTATATACCTCGTGGGGACGGTACGTGTGAGAGAGAATTAAATATACTCGGCATACGTGAACGAGTTCCTTGCGATATACCTCCCGTCATGACTTCGGTCAAGTGGTACGATGTGGGGGGAACCGTTCGATATACATCGAAGGTACTTGGCCAATGGAAGGTGAGAGTCATATCGCTTAGGCTAACTGTGCCCTGCCGGACTTGCGCCCATCACGAAGTGACACTCCAGTTATCGGGCAAATTTGGTCAATCACAATCATGCATGATTCTCTTATTGGTATCTTATGATGAGAGTATCTTTCTTGATCATTCCCAACAGGGAGCAAAGTACAAGTAACAATGGTATACTAAGTATGGATGGGTGATGCATCCAACATGGGGACATATGTGATCCTAGGTGCACATGGTGTGAAGTGTACATGGAGAATCTTCTACAAGTGTGTGAATAGAAGCATAAGCATGAGGTACACATGAATAGTAAAGGGGGGGCGTGAAAAATATCAGAAAATATAAGCAAACATAACACCTATGTAAATAGAGTCTAACCCTCAAAATGAAAATCCCCAGCGGAGTCGCCACGGTGGTCATCCCCCGATCCTCGAGGCAAGAGGGACGAAGAAGAGGGGTGTCTTCAATGTCGAGAGGATCTTGGTCCCGCGCATCCCTCTCGTGAGCGCTTCGGCCGACGTCGATGATGAGGTGAAAATGTAGAGAGATGGAGTCGCCAGTATATTTTACTTAAAACAGAAAAAAGAAAAAAGGAGCCATCCCGAAGGACAGAGTCCAAAGACATACTGATACATACGAAACCAAAATGATTCGAAAAGGGTCCGAAGGCTAAGTTACGAAATGGGAAGGTATTAGGCACCCATTCCGCTCTTACGGTCTCTCATGGGTAATTACTATTTTCCTTTATTTCCCCGTGGTATGTGTGCATGTGTATATATAGTGGATATAGGAATCATCGACTTGTATCATGGAAGAGATAAAGTGAATCATCTATAGGAATGTTCTTAAAAAATAATATTAGAAAATAGGATTTATGCGATTATCCTTGCGTTTATCGTTATAATGGAACGATAGCACATATAGAATAATACGCCACTAAGCACAAATATATGTATTGAGAGTCTAAGAGAGTTAAGTTTAAAGAATATAAAAAAATATATGGAAAGAGTAGGAAAAGGACTCGAGTCTCGAGTTTTACCCCGAGGCGCCTACGTACCCTATAGAGGCATCAAAGTCCACGTAGTTCGTATGCAAAATGAGGGGTGGGATTTATCCCATAAATCCAATCGGGGACTTCTCTTATATGCGTGTGTGTGTAAAAAAATGTTTTTAGTTGTGAGAAAAGTGTGAGAATTCCCGTTTGGAATTTATGAGAAAATCCTCTTTTTCTTATTTTTTTTGGGTTTTATTTACATGAAAATAAGATATGAGCAATAATAGTAGGTAAAAAAAGTATATTAGAATATGTGAGATGAGAGAATAAAAGTGATAAGTAATAAAAATAAATTTAGGAGAATTTAAGGAGAGAGTTGAAAACGTTGGACCTTCTTGGAGATCTTGAGTTTGATCTTGGATGTTGAAGAGCAGCCCTTGAACATGGGCGATGATTAAGGGTGGTTAATTCACCAAGTTTGATGAAAAGGATGATGAAAAGTGAAGTTTGGAAAAGGATTTGGATGTGGAAATCACGCTGACTTCGATAGGGGTTTTCTGCGCTTGCTGAGAGTGATGGATTTCAGATCTTATGTCCTATTGCAATGAGGTTAGGACCTCCTTTTTCTAGGCCCAGGTCATTGCCGATCGGTATATCCCTGATCCTGCCAATCGACAGGTGTGTTTAGGCACACTGCCAATAGGCAAGGTTTGGAACCTGCCGTTTGGCAGTCTCTTTCAGGTTCCTTCGGAAAATTGATCATAAAGAGCAAACCGTTGATCCAAATCGTGAACGGAGAAAACCTTTGGAAAGATAATTCAGAGAACTTCGAAAGTCTTTTGGACTGCTCCCTGATCCGGGAGTTGACTTTGGGTCAAATGTGGCTTGGAAGCATTTGTCGGTCCTTTTAATGAGGAATTATCGGACGCAAACGGATCGTTCATCTGCATGGTAAGTTAGAATCGTGCAGGGGTGGACCGTTGGAAAGGTTAGGAGATGTAATTCAACATTCCAAAGAGTTTGACTCAGTTTGGGGAGTTGACTTTGGTCAACCGGGGCCTAAAAGCGTTCGATGACCTTTCGGAGTAAAAATGATCGTTCGTCCGTACCGTAAGTCAGAATCGTGCATGGGGCGAATCGTTGGAAAGGGGTTTTAGTGACTTTTGAAGATTCATTCAGTCTCGGTCGAGCTGAAGAGTTGACTTTGGTCAACCAGAACTTGGGAGCGTCCGATGGCCCCTTGATCAAGTTTTGGGGGAGAACGGGTCGTTCGTCCGCACCGTAAGTCAAAATCGTGCACGGGGCGGACTGTTGGAAAGGGGTTTCAGTTACCTTTGAAGATTCATTCAGTCTCAGTCGAGCTGAAGAAGTTGACTTTTGGTCAAATGGAGCTTGGGAGTTCCCTATGGTCTCTGGGTCAGTACTCGGGGTATGACTTAGGTTTGTAGGGATGAGGGGAGGTACTAGAGGACCTACGGAGAGGTTAAGGGATGTTAGAATGGGGTGTCTACAGTAATGATATGAAATTGGAGGCTAAATTATTGAACTTGTATAGGTTTGCATGTTGTGGATCTTCTGGAAATATTAAATGAACGAATTTATAAACTAAGAGTTAGGAAATCACGAAATTAAATTGAGATTTATGATGCTTATTGTAGATATAATGAAGTATTAGGGTTGTAGTATTATTCATGACTTTTGATCCAAGAAATTGACATTCTGTGATGGTTTGAAGAATCTTGAACGTTAAAACTAGTATAGATATGTTGGTTTAATGTTTAGTATACTTATTTGGGAGTTTTGGACGTTGTAATGGAGAATTGGAGGTGTAAAAATGGGAGAAATCGTAAATGTTAAAAGACTTCTGGGCAGATAACTGCTCGATTGATCAATCGACCGAAGAATGTCGATCGATGGACCGACCCATTTCTTCGATCGACCGATCCCTCTGGAAAATGTGATTATTTACCCTTAAATAAGTGATTGACTCCCAACCTTTAAAACCCTTTAGTGTTGATTGATTAAACATATTGGTACTTAGGGAAGAATAGTAGGGATGTATTTGAAGCCCGAAAGATATTAGATTAGTTTGGGATTTAATATTAAACTTACGAATGTTCGATGAGTGAGTTACGTTTGAAAGTTGTGAGAACTTGAAAGTGATTCGAACAAACAACAACTTAAGGTTAGAAACTATAGTAGGAGGCCCTTTATTACTGAAATAACCTTAGAGAGGAGCGGGAAACTTAGTAACCTTTTGGGTTAGGTGTTAATACCCAGAATTATATGACGAGAGTTATCGTGCTATGCATGTCACGTGAGATAATCGGTATGATACTATGATACGTGTGAGACTATGATATAGGGCTGGAATATACATATATTAATATGTTAATTATCTAAGTTGTGTGACTACTTAGTATATGGATTTTTATGTGTATGACAAACCTACCATACTTGCTATCATGGGAGGTTAATTTTCGGGAAAGGACCATATTATCTTTATGTGCCTTCGGTGGGATTTAGTTTAGTGCCTCAATAACATAGGGCTGTGAAGACTTATTTGTGAGTTAATAAGTCAACTGAGCATGGGAGCGTAGGTATGTGCATGACCCATGGGTATGTGAACTATGTTCGCCTCCAATATGTGTGATTTGTATTGAGACGGTTCCTGAGCGATTCGGAACACGTGATCCTTATGTACGTGATGTACCGGGATTCAATAGCAGAGTATGCGTGCATCCCAGCTTAGCCTAGGGGTGGCATATATGTATATATGTAATGAGAGTGACTTATACATGTACTTGTGACTGGTTCACTGTTACTTAGTAGATGCGAATGACTAAGAGATTAAAATGGGTTAAGAATAACGTGAACTTAACTAATAATTGAGATAAGTAATTTAATTAATGAACGTGTGCGTTATGAACATAATTTATTTGAATAATACGAGTGGCATCTAAAATAAGACCTTCTTGATAGGATTAGAAAAGACTAGTCAGGTAGTAACATAACTAGATGAAATTTAGAAGATGCGTTAGGTGTGTACAATAGTTGAGGGGTGAGGATCTCAAGTGAGGGAACGTGACTAACATGTTTAATATTTGTGTTTCTTAATATTGTAATTTAAACACTTTTTGTATTTTTAAAAATAGTTTCACCTCGGGCTCTGACCCATTTTCTTCCAAATCTATTTCTTTTTGTAAAAACATTTTAGGTACCCAGCCACAGGGACGCCAAGCATAGGAGTTCCAATTTGTTGACGTGTTGTAGCTGTTGTGGAAGTTGGAGGACCTCGGTATTAGATGCCTCCACATTCCTTTGATTTCTATTCAGAGAGTATCTGCATCTGTTAGGGCATGTAGCCCATTTATATCTAGAGACAGTAATTCAGTCATCTATTTCACTTCAGTTATTGGATTTATTTATTTTTAATCAGATGGTTGTATTATTTAACTGTGCTACTATTTTATTTGGAGGTGTTTACTCCAGACGTCATTTTATTTCATTTCGTTGGTTATTCCTATGAGATTGTTTATGCGATTGTTGAATGATGTTTTAAATTAATGGGTTGATGGTTAATTTAATTAATAAAATTTGACACTTCACTATTTTAAATATTAGGTGGTTAGTAATTAATTAAATGTTTTCGATAGTGATGCTATGAACTGAACCAACTTGACATTTTATATTAATTTAAATAAAGGAGTAGCTACCCGATATTTAATTAGTCAGAGTGTCACAGGTGGTATCAGAACATCAGGTTCTAGAGTCCTTAGGATCTATACTGCTTGTTATTGCTTTCCGCCTAGCGTCCTTTGATATAGAGCCCTATATTCTAAGATTGTTGTATTCTTTTATGCATTTTACGTCTTCTGATATTTTGAGATATTAACTATAGACTTATAAAACTTCTCTCTCATTTCAAATGCCTCCTCGACGTGCACAACAAGTTACCAGGGGTGCCCAACCCAAGCCTCGGCCTGCATCAGTTCAGGGTACTATTAACGCCGCTGAAGTTATTGCTATTGTAGCCCAGGCGATAAATGGAGCGTTAGCTGTTGTGCAGTAAACACCACCTCAGGCACCGGTGGCAGCCCCAGTTTAGGCTAATGCATTCCCGTATGATTGGGAACGTGTCATAGATGCCTTCCAGAAGGCACATCCTGCGGAGTTTGCAGGGAGCTCTGATGTTATAGTGGTAAGCCAATGGAAGAAGGCCATCTAGAGGCACTTAAGGATGTACGAGTGAACAGATGTACAAAGGCAGATGCTAGCTACGTTTAAGCTAGTTGGAGAAGTTCTACAGTGGTGGGAGTCTATTACCACTACTGAGGAGAGATATGTCTTCACTATTCAGGACTTCTGGGTGCCGTTCGACCGCAAATACTTCCCTTTCGCCATTCAGACTGAGATGAGGTAGAAACTACTTAACCACATCCAGGAGGGGAAGATTGTAGCTGAATACAAGGAAAATTTCACTAGGCCAGTTAATTTGGTACCATCTGAGGTACCTATGAAGGAGAAGAAGATATAGATGCTCATAGATGGCCTTACCTGGAGGATTTGATAGCATCTTCTGGTTAACCTCTCATTACAGACCTATACCGATATGCTTAATGCAACACTGCTTCATTGCCAGGACCACCTCTTTTATCTTTTAAGGAGCAAACGAGTAGGGGAGTCCAGCCAGCAGGGCAAGACAAGAGGTAGTGGTGCCAGTGGAGCACAGTCAGCATAGGGCCAGCCGAGGCAGGGTGATTAAAATTCCTAATAGGGGGATTCTAAGCATTTCAGATTAGGAGGTTTTCGACATCGTCAAGGAGGTTATAGGCATGACCAGGAGGGTCATCAGGGCCAACAGCAGCATCAACAGGGGTAGCAAGGCCACGTGAGATGTGGTAATGACCATCAGGGCCGAGGGCAGTAGGGTTAAAGAGGGGTAAATTTTGGTGGGAAGTGTTTCATATGTGGCAAGTTTGGCCACAAGCGTCATGATTATCCTGAGAAGGGAAGGGCCCCATAGCCGCAGCAGCAGGGTGCTCGCTAAGAGCCTCAAAGATCGATATTTCCCGTCGCCCTACTAGTACCACCACAGATGCCAGCTTTACTAGCTATACCAGCAGTCCTAGTTCAGCAGGGGAAGTTACAGTATGAGCATGTTTACAACGTCCATCAGGGCGCAGCCCACAGGCTCCACCTATGACTGAGGGTATGTTTTCTATCCATGGGACTTTGGGGCATATTTTGTTTGATACGGGGCATCACATAGTTTCATTGCCACTATCTTTTTACGCGCCACAGGGTTATTAGACACGAAAGAGAGCACAGTTACTAGTGTAGAGTCACCTTTGGGCTATGGGTCACTGATTTTCTTTATATGTCGGGGCGTAGGCATAGAGATTAGGAGATTATTACTACCGAAAGATATGATTGTTTTAGATACGCATGAGTATGATGCGATTATCGGTATGGATTGGCTAGTTGCGTATAGGGCCATGATCGATTGCTTTAGTAGGAGTATTATATTTGTTATACCGGGTCAGGAGATGTTCCTGGTGGCAATGCCTCATCCTGAGGGAGGATCGTCCACTCATTTATATTACTTGGAGGAGGAGACATTTAGGGAGGTGGTGATACCACTTGATTCGATTCCTGTCGTTAAGGAGTTCACTGATGTGTTCCAGGATATTTCGATATTACCACCTAGTAGAGAGATAGACTTTGTTATAGATTTGACGTCGGGCACTCAGTCGATAGCCCGCGCACCTTATCGTATGGCCCCAGTGGAGATGAGGGAGTTACGGGATCAGATAGAACAACTGTTAGGTTAGGGGTTTATCCGTAAGAGTACTTTAACTTGGGGTGCTCCCGTGCTATTCCTTAAGATAACGAATTGATCTTTACAGTTGTGTGTTTTTTATCGGGAGTTAAATAAAGTCAGGATACATAATAAGTGTCCATCGCCCCGAATCGATGACTTATTCTATCAGTTGAGAGGATATGCCTTCTTCTCAAAGATTGACTTGAGATCGGGATACCATCAGTTGCGTATCAGGGAGCAGGATGTGTCAAAGACTACCTTCTTGACGAGATATGGTTCCTATGAGTTCAGGGTTATGCCTTTTGGGTTAACCGATTCCCCATTCATATTTATGGACTTGATGAACAGGGTGTTCAGAGAGTTCATGGATCAGTTTGTCATTGTCTTCATATATGAAATTCTAATTTACTCCCAGACTGAGGAGGAGCATGCTGAGCATTTACGTCAGGTGTTACAGACACTGCACCATCACAAGTTGTATGCCAAATATGAGAAATGTGGGTTTTGGCCGAAGGAGGTTCGGTTTTTGGGGTACATTATCTCTGACAAAGAGATATTCGTAGATGCAGGGAAGGTGTCAGAGGTGAGGGAGTGGGGATAACCCACGACACCGACAGAAATACGTAGTTTCTTGGGCCTAGCAGGATACTATATGAGGTTTATTCGATGGTTTTCGAAGATAGCGGGATCTGACTAGCAAAGGGGTGCCATTTATCTGGAGTGATGCCTGCTAGATTACTTTTGATGAGCTAAATGACAAGCTGACTTTAGCAGCGGTGTTAGCATTGCCCAAAGTATCTAGTATACACTGATGCGTCCTTAATAGGACTTAGGGGTGTGCTTCAGTATGGGAAACAGGCTATAGCTTATGCTTCCCGTAAGCTTAAGCCTCACGAGAAGAATTATCCCACCCATGACTTGGAATTAGTGGCAGTCGTTTTTGCACTTCGGATTTAGAGACACTACCTCCTGGGGAGAAATTTTGCTTATTCACAGACCACAAGTCACTAGAGTACCTCTTTATGCAAAAGGAGCTAAATATGCGTCAGCGTCGGTGGCTTGAGTTTGTGAAGAATTATCAGTTCGATGTCCAATACAATCCAGGGAAGGCTAACGTGGTAGCAGACGCGTTGAACCGTAGGCCAGTAGGTGAGGTGGTCGAGGTGTGGAAAGTGAAATGGAAGGAGTTGTGACATCAGGACATAGTGGCCCGATCATTCATGTCTGTGATGAAAGTTACATCCCAAATCATTACGAGAGTAGTACAGGCTTAGGCAATGGATTCGTTCTATCAGGATCGAATAGTACAACTTCTAGCAGAGGGGGCCGAATCTTATACTGTTGGTTCAAATGGGGTCTTACGTTTCAATGGGAGATTCCTTATCCCCGAGGGGGAAGACTTACGACATGAGGTGATGACAGAGTCACACGGTTCACGATTCGTGGTACATCCCGGTGGGGATAAGATGTACCAGGATATGAGGCAACAGTATCGGTGGAGTGGGATGAAGAAGGATATTACCGAGTTTGTGTCGAAATGTGCCAGTTGTCAACTGGTAAAGGTGGACCATCAAATACCGGTAGGACTCCTACAGCCATTAGAGATCCCTAGGTGGAAATGGGAAATCATTTCCATGGAATTCATCACGGGATTGCCTACATCACAGAGGGGTCACGATTCCATATGGGTGATTTTGGATCAGTTGACCAAGGTAGCTCACTTTTGGGTAGCCCGGATAGACTACACCACGGGATAGTACGCCAAGATATTCATAGTCTAGATAGTGAGACTTCATGGGGTACTTCTCGATATCGTGTCTGATAGAGATAAGATATTTGTGTCTCCATTTTGAGAGAGTTTCCAGTAAGCTATGGGTACGGAGTTGCGATTGACCATAGCTTATCACCTGCAGACTGATGGATAAATCGAGCGAACAAATCAGATGTTAGAGGATTTATTGCGAATGTGCATCCTCGACTTTGGCAGAGGCTGGGAGGAGTATCTTCCACTGGCGGAGTTTGCCTATAATCACTCATACCAGTTTACTATTGGTATGGCTCCATTCGAGGCATTGTACGGTAGACCTTGTTGTTCCCCAGCATGTTGGCTAGAGGTGGGGGACAATAAACTATTTGGTCCCGAGGTGATTTAGGATACTTCGGCGAGGATAGAGATGATACGGAGTCATATTCGGGTTGCTTAGGATGACAGAAAAGTTACGCCAATGCCAAGAGGTTCTTCCGAGAGTTCAATATGGGGGGCCAAGTGTTTCTACGAGTGTCTCCTATGAAGGGGATAATGCGTTTTGGGAAGAAGAGGAAGTTTGCGCCTAGATATGTGGGGCCATTTCCTATCATCGAGCGGATTGGGCCAGTTTCTTATAGACTTGGATTAACAGAACACTTGCATAGGATCCACGACGTGTTCCATATTTCTTCGCTGAGGAGATATCTTTGAGATGAATTGGACCATACTCACATTGCTTTAGAGGAGATTTATCTATAGACTGATAGTTCCTACGAGGAGGGACCGATTTCTATCCTAGACCGTAGCGAGAGAAAGTTAAGGTCGAAGGTAGTACCCCTAGTACGTCTTCAGTGGCGGTATCATAACCCCAAGGAGTCTACCTGGGAGCGCGAGGGTGAGATGCGCAAGTGTTATCCAGAGTTATTTTTTCCAAGTATATTTTATTTCCGATTTTCGGGACGAAATTCCATTATTAGGGGGAAGTATGTAATACCTCATATTTTTATTGATTTTATTTATTGGGATTAATTGAATTAAATGGGATAATGAGGTATTACATACTTCCTCCTAATAATGGAATTACATACTTGTAGAGAGACGAGAGAGTTAGTATTTCATTATAATAATTATGTCGAATATTATTGAGCAAGTATATTAATATATGATTTTGAATTTATTAAAATTATCGCGAGTTGAAAATACGGCAGTTTCGGTAATTAAGTTGGGATGCGCGTGTCAGTCATGTTAGGACCCAATTTAATGAAATTATGAGTAACTTATTTTTGTATCATCCATATGATCATTTGAGTGCGCCAACGAGTCCAGAAGGGTCGAGATAGTCTGAAAACACTAGCCGGGGGTTTAGTTTGGGTCCCAGGGCATTTTAGGCCTAACCGGTAACCCGGGAGGGTATTTTGGTCATTTTAAATTTTGAGGAATAGTAACCCACGAATTTTAGGTTGATTATATCAGCCAACACTTAGGGTCCTTAGGTTTTAACAATCAAATTTCATAACCGACCATTAGAGACGAATAGGAGGAAGTTCCAAAGAATAACCACCACTCAGAGGCTTTTTGCACCACCGTCACCACCACCGGATAGATCGGGAAGATAGGATTACTCCCTTACCATCTGCTCCAAATGATCAGAATCTCTAATTCAAGTCAAGTGATTTATCTTTCAATGATTTAATGCATATATTTTACATGATAGTTTAAATTTGAAGAAAAATTAAGAATAATTGTAATGATGTGAAATTGGAGGCTAAATTATCGAGCTTGGATAGGTTTGCATGCAGTGGATATTCTGGAAATATTAAATGAATGAATTTATAAACTAAGAGTTAGGAACTCACGAAATTAAATTGATATGTATGATGATTAATGAATAGATATTAAAGAATTAGGGTTGTAGTAATATTCATGACATTTGATCCAAGAAATCGACATTCTGTGATGGTTTGATGAATCTTGAACGTTAAAACTAGTGTAGATATATTGGCTTAATGTTTAGTATACTTATTTGGGAGTAATGGGAATTGGGTGTAAAAATGGGAGAAATCGTAACTGTTAATGGAATTCTGGACAGATAACTGCTCGATCGATCAATCGACCCAAGAATGTCGATCGATCGACCCATTTCTTCAATCGATCGATCCCTCTAGAAAATGTGATTATTTCCCCTTAAATAAGTGATTGACTCCCAACCTTTAAAACCCTTTAGTGATGATTGATTGGACATATTGGTACTTAGGGAAGACTAGTAGGGATGTATTTGAAGCCCGAAAAACTAACGACGAGACACCCTCAGATGAAAAGTCGATACGCGAGGAACCCATTGATGGAGAAGTGTCACTTGACAAGGAACCCGCGGCCATAAAGAACTTTGAACACATGATAGGAAATGGTGAGGAAATCTGAATAATAGACCCACCCAAATTTGGGAGCGGCGAGGAACCCCCGGGTATGGAGTCCACCCGCGAGGAACCTGTATCAAAATGGGGTCTCATGACTTCAATTTGTGGCATCGACGAGGAACACATGGTATGCAATGGGTCTCGTGAGGGGCCCTTGGCTACACCACTACCAGATGGAAAATCAACAAGGAACTACTTGGAATAATCGAGGAAGCCTTTGGTAGAAACCCAACTCGCGAGGAACCCCAAGTAATACCCCTCGTCAGCGAAAAACTTGTGGCAGCAGAAACTCCATCCACGGACACAGAGCCAGTGCATGAGGAACCCACGACAGAATCCAAGGTCGAGATACCCCCACCCAAAGCAACTCGCAAATTATCAGACCCACCAGTCGCCGATGGCAGTGCGATGAGGAAACCTTAGCAAAATGTCTCGTCTGCGAGGAACCCTCGGGTGTTGGGTCCACCCACGGCAAACCCTTGGCAGCGGCTGCCTCAAATGCAAAACCCAAAGTCATGTGCGAATCAAATGAGAAAAATCCCACTGGTCAAGACACCCCTAGTTGCCAACAAAGGTCCAGTCAAGGAACCGCAAGCTATTAAAGGATTGAACGAACCTGTACCTTGCGAAGCCACGCTTTGACTGGCAGCTGAAGAAGCCACAAAAAAACCCTTATTCGCTAAAGAGAATTGCGAGGAACCCGCGAGGGTTCTTGACCCAAAATTAGTACTACCAATAATTAAATCACCAGATAGAGAAAACACCGGCTGCAAGGAAAAAAGCAGCGACGCTACCTGCAGAACACGATGGGAGGTTGTCAGCGTCTATGGTACCAAGGGTCGGGGAAGCTAGGGTGGACAGTGAAAGAGATATAAATCCTATTAAAATGGTAACAATAGTGATGTCAACATTGGAAGAAAAGATTGATGTGTTAAAAGCCATTGATAGGGTGTTTGAAGAAAAACTAGAGCAAAAAAAAATTGAGGGATTTGGTGTTTAAATTTTTTTTCTCTCACTTCCTCTCACTATAAACTTAAAGACTCTCTATGAGGGCTTTAAAGAAGATGAAATGTTTTAATAAAGGGGCCTTATGTTTTTTACATCAAAGTGGGAATACGTGCATAAAGGCAAAAAGGTTATGACAATTTTTTCCCAAATGATGAGGAGATTATTCCCATACTGACGTGTGGAGTCTCAGAAGTAGCAAAACCTCGGATGAAAGGACAGTGCATTCAATAACCCTAGGGTTCCTCAATTTTTTTTTAAATTGAAAATTGACTTTATGGCATACAAAGCCTTTTGGTCTACCCAACATTTAAGACTTTGCATATTTTGATGGAACTTTGGATTGAAGTGGACAAGAAGTCGTTGACATAGATTTAAATATCCCTTATCTAACGAATAAATTTCAAAAGTGGAGCCTCGGGATGATCCGAAGTGATAAATATGATCACTTTGTGTAGGAAGGTCTATCTCTAAAGATAATACGCTGAGAGACGTATAATGAGGCTTGGGCTCATGAGTTTAGCTAGATATTTTTCCTACGTACCCGAGAGTCTTAAGATCAAAGCCTATGTACTTTCAAAGGGATAGGGTGGGTGTATTTATGTGTATGGGCTACGGAATACTGGGTATAAACTATATATTATTATAGTATTTAAGGATCCTAGTCCTTTTTATAGAATTCTTGTTTTGTGCCAGAATATTAAATTCATATGCTAAAAATACGTAATGAAAGATAGGTGTATGATAAATATTACATGAAAACACAAATTCAAGAATACTTATGTTGAGGCAAGAATGTTTGTTCAGAGAAGTGTTGAAGAGTATTTTGACTTTCGACTTTGGTTTTAGAAAAGATTTTCGAGTAACCCGATTCACTGACACTATCCTAAGACAGGTTTGAAAAGTGTTTTTCGTGTCGTACTCATTTGTACCGGTTTTTATTAATGTCTTTTAACATGTGAGTATATTATTCATCTGAGCAAACATAAATGTTAGAAAAAAACCAGGCTTTTAAAATATAAACACTGTAAAATGCATACATGTTCCCTTGGCAGGGACCATATTAAGTTACTACGCAGATATGTACATTTTTATATCCAAATATATATTAAAGACGTAAACCTGAGTTTCATTTTAAATTTTTTACCCTTGTAGCGTGTGTCAAGTTTTTCCTGGGTGAATGTCCCGTTTGAGGCTAAACCATCGAACATATCTTCATTTGGAAAGGCACGTATATATGGGGTGTGGGCAGAGGTACGACACCTTATGTCGGGGAAGGGACATTTTTGAAAATCCGAAACTTCACTCAAAATTTTAGATAGAATTCGATATAGTTATATGTTCGGGATTAAAGAAAGTTAAAAAACCAAATCAGTGTTGGGTTTTGGGGTGCTTTTCCCAATGGGGTGGGACCCCCTTGTATAACAACCGAAATTTAGTTTTTAATCATGCGGTTAAATCCCCTTTTCAGATTACGGTTAAATTTATAGGACAGTTGGAGATATGATAAGATATTGTGGGACAAGTGTCCATAGAAATTCAGTCGCGTGTCACACCCAGCGTAATTCTAGCGTCGGCCGCCACCAAAACTACGTTGGGTGAGAACTAAATAAAATATCATTCTTAGCATGTGACAGATATGAGATATATAAAATTCATTCCACAAGATAATAATAAAACCAATCCCAATAAATAACAATCACCAATGTGATCGAAAATCCATCACCATGCTAATCTCCAATAATATCTAACTAGAAGTAAATATAATCTCCAATAAACTGAATTCATAATGAAATATCTGGTTAAAAATCGTAACAACTGTGGAACCGAATGGCCCACCAAATTCATAAACCGGGTCTCAATAAAAATGCGAAGGAATAAAAAACTAAACTAAACTACTAAGCATAAAATAAATACTCCAGTTGCACCTTCAAGATAAATCTCCAAATAATCCTATGCAGCTACTTCAACACTAATACCTGAAAAATGTTAGTCAACGCATAGGGTCAAATCCCCGAGTATGAATACCGGCTACTCCCTCTAATTAAGGTCCGTGAACCCAGACAATAACATTATACATGATAAACATCACAATAGAATATTTTATATTAAGACGAGATAGTTAATAACGATGCAAGTATATAAACAAACTATGCTAGAAATACTCATTTATGCCATCTCAACATCTAAGTCCAATTATCCATTCATTTAACTTATTTTAAGTTAATCCAATTATTAATTTTCATCCTTAGTGATATCATATGTGGGACTTTCACCTACATCTTTATTTGTTTAGTTGCGGTACTCCTATTGTTCTACACCACACACACTCCCCCCGCTATAGCTAGCCGGTCCGTTTAAACCGTTAGCCCTGCAATTATTCAGACGCCACACACTCACATGTCACAATAGGCAGCCAACCCATTTAAACTGTCGGTCCTGCAATTATTAACGACCCCAATATATTTTAATACCCATTTTTATTATCTTAGATATTAATTCTCAATTTCTCATTTTTCTCCTCTTCAAATATTTGTATACCCCATCCTTATTATCGACGTGAGATCCTCAAAAACACCCTTAGTACGATATCTAAGGGCCCCCTAACACATAAATACGTCATACCTTAACTATATGATGAATTTGTATCAATAATCTCTTCCTAGTCTTATACCTAGAGTAGCGAATTGACGACATGACATAAAAATCAGCCCCACCTCGGAATCACCCATCCGTAAAAATCTACACTCACTAGTCCCATTCATAAAAAGAGTAAATCGCGACTAAGGTCTACCTACTAGTCTCATACCTAGCAAGTATCCTAAAATATATGTGAGAGCATACTACCAAAATCACGTTGTACCCGCAATGATAAATATAAATATCAATCAATAATATAATCCAACAACACATATAAATAATATCACAAATTTATTCATGATGGCACAGTTTAATTCGATTAAATTAATAATAGCATCGTGATTCTTTACACAATTACTTCCATTTAATCATTATAGATTAATCAGCGTGCAAAGTTTTGAAACACACCAAAATTATCCACTTTTATTAACTACATAATTTTCATGCGTATACACGTCCCGATTTCATTAAAATAAACCCCATAAAATTTTACGTGCTATTCTACACCCATAACAACCAAAACCCACTATTGTCTCCTGCGCACCCGAGGATTTTAAGACTTATTCCATATTAAAAGATTTCATCAAAACAATACCAAATTTAGTTTTCACTTTTTCTAATTAAGTTGCTAATTTATTTAAAGAAAAATACGTCATTAAAGGTTTAGGCGACACTTAAAACGCATAATACTAAAGGAAGGGAAAAGGGTATCCATGACTCAATAAAAGTTTATTGAGAATTCTGATTTTAAAGATGTATTGTTTTCAAAAAGTTGATAAAGATCCGTTCTTGACGCGTCTTGAGAAAACCCAGTTAATCTTAACAAATCTTGAATTGAAACCTTGAAGAAAATTGGGGTAAAGGTTTGTAGATGAAAGAAAAATATTTTGAAGAAGTCTTCTGGAGGAAGAGTTGTGGAAAAAGCGATTTGAAGAACCCAACCACGGATTAGTTTTAATTATAATGATTAGGAGTTCTAATGCTAATAGGATTCTATTTAAACTAAAAAAAAATTGCCCATTAGTCACGGCCCAGAACCGCAACAACCGTTTTTTTCCAATATAAATTCTCATTTTAACTCCGATTTTAATTTCGATTAAAATCCTACTTTTCAATATTAAAACACAACATTTTAAATTACTAAAATTAATAATTTTTAAAATTTTATTTTACCCAAAATTCTAAATAAATTTATATAATATCTTTTAAATTTACGGCGTGTTACATTGCGCGGTCCAAATTTTTTGAAAACTCAGGAGTTTTAAGGAATTATGTATTGCTAATTTGATCATGGAAGCCCGAATATGTTTCTGTTTCGAATGTAGAAAAAGAGGTTATTTGACTCTTGAATTTCCTAAGTGACTTGGGTGTTGTTCCTTCAGCGTAGTTAGCTATCAATTTTAACTGTGCGGTTAAATCCCTTTTAACTGTGCAGTTAAACTTATAGGACAACTAGATATATGATAAGATATTATGGGAAGGTGTCCAGAGAAATTCACGCGATCAAATGTATAGAATGCAATCATAACAAATGGATTGTTAACCGTGCGGTCCGATGGGGATTTAAAAGCCTAGAAAAAAAATTGACCTTGGGAACTTTTTGAGTTGTGGGCGTTCGACATAATTTTTGGCATTCACGGGTTTGTCCATCTATTTTGATGAGTTATTAGGACATTTAACAAAGTTAAGTGTTCTTATTTATTGACCCATTTGTGACTTCTGGGGTGCTAGTGGTTGAAAATGTAGACATCGATTGAGAATCGGGGTGTCTACAATATGTTGCAATTTTTATTATAATTATCCTTTAAGGATTCTTTAATTCTCTATTTTCGTGCACAAAATAATCAATAGTTTCATATAACGGTTATGTTAACTTACAAATAGTCATGCATACTTAAATTAAAAATTAGACGGTTGTTTAATTAATTGTAATGTCTTCATTGTGATCTTTTTTGTATATAGTGTTGGTCAATAAATAAATTAACTTTAAGTTTATGAATGTTTGGGTTTAAAGCATAAGCTTAAGCTTTTTCTACCCCTGAGTGGTTTAATATTCTTCATTCGGGGACTAGATACCGAATATATACATTTTATTCGATATAATCATACCAATCAATAAGGTCTTACTCAAGACAATGACCCTGAATGAACATTTTTTTATTAAATAAAATAACTTTGATTTGTAATAATCACCCAGAAAATCATCTTCTTCGGGGGCCTAAAAACAAGGCAAAATCGGCAAGGTAATACAAAAAAATATGGCAATGTCGATAGTATGATCCCTAGATGTTCGCGTGAAGCATATTTTGGCTGGCACCAACGCATCCATTGTTAACACCTTCCATGATGTGTTGAAACTTCAATATGAGAGTTATGGTAATTTCAATGGACGAAATGGTTGAAACCTTAGTTTCAATATGGTTTCAGCATAGTTTGATTGTGAAGTTTGTGTAGGGTTTGAATGCGAAAATTGTTTGAGACAGAAAATAATTTGATAGGAAAACTCGTGGTGGTAATCAATTAAGTGGGAAAAAATTATTTATACTATGTGCGACTCTTAAAAAAAAACTTTTATGGTATTATGGAGTATAATATGAGGTGCGCTTGAATTAAGAAAATTTTGTTGGGTGGGGCACTCCTAAATATAGTAGACACATGGGAGAGTCCGCATACATATAATTTTCATCTAACTTAAGGGTCTACGTTCGGATAAGAAATATCATAAAATGACTTTTAACATAAAAAAAGTGGCTAAATTTAAAAAGGGTCATTTACTGTTTGAGGTACATTTATTCTCAATAATTGGGACTTGGGGTACACTAGTTTTCATTATAGTTGCATGGGTGTCATTTATGATGGAAACCTTCAGTTGACCGTTGACTTCCATCTTCTATGTGTGTAATCACCATTTTGCCCCCGTTTAATATACCTATCCACTATATATATATATATATATATATATACATCTTATGTTTTAAATACATTAAAAAGTATATTTATTTATAGAATAAGCTAAGTGCTATTTTTATAAATAAAAAATCAAAAAAATAACTTTTTATAAAGAAAATTATTAAATATTTTTTTAAAAAATTAGCTTATTTTTATAAATAACTTTTTGTAGTTGCTTTTACTACTGTTTTAATTAACTTTTTGTAGCTGTTTTAAATACATTAAAAAGTATATTTCTTACTGTTTTAAATAATTTTTTGTAGTTGTTTTTATGAGAACAGTTTTATAATTTTATAAAAAAAATGTTATTTTTTAAACAGTTTTAAAACATTATTTTAAAAACAGTCCACTATAAAAATAACGGTTTTTTTAACTCTTTTAAAAAAAAATTTAATAATGTTTCTATAAATTTTTTTAAATGATTTTTTTATAAACATTGTAAAAATGATTTTTTTTTAAAATTACGTGTTTATAACTGTTTTGAAAATTATTTTTAAAATATTTTGAATAAAAAGTTCTTAAAATTTGGATAGTTGTGAATAAGAACAACTAGACGTGAGCAACTTCTTTTTGGGGCTCTTTGATATCTGTAATGTAAATAAAAGAAAAGCTTGAAAAAGAAAATGTGTAGTAATTAGTTGATGGTTTATGAATTTCCTCTGTGTGGTTTTTATTGAAAAGGAATTAGCATGTGAGACCGTCTATTTGTCTTCTGCATCATTGTCACCTAAATTGGGGGATAAAACACTCATGCCACTGAAAATATTTACAAATCTCAAATTTCATCTGCCTGGGATGGGGAGCATATGGAATATGCCTGTTATTTTTCGTGTGGGGTCTTACCTAAAGACAAATTTGCACAAATATTTGAGAAGTTACGCAACCACCTTTGTTAAAAATAGTAAGGTTATACATTGGAGGAAGCAAATATGTAAAATGTGGACACTAGTTTATAAAAAAATCATTTTTAAAATGTTCATAAAAAATTAATTTAAATAAAGTTATGAAACATTATTTAAAATAACGTTTTTAAAACAGTTAAAAAAACTGTTATTTTTATAGTGGACTGTTTTAAAAATAATCTTTTAAACTGTTTGAAAAAAATTTATAAAATTATAGAATAACGTTTTTTTTTATAAAAATATAAAACTGTTCTCGTAAAAACAACTACAAAAAGTTAGTTAAAACAGTAATAAATATACTTTATAATGCATTTAAAAAAACTACAAAAAGTTATTTAAAACAGTAATAAAAGCAACTACAAAAGGTTATTTTTAAAAATAGGATAAATTGAAAAAAAATATTTAATACTGTTCTTTATAAAACAAATTTATTTTTATAATTTTTTATTTATAAAGTTAGTATTTAACTTATTTTATAAATAAATATACTTTTTAATGTATTTAAAACATAAGATGTATATGTATATAGTGAATATGTATATTAAAGGAGGGCAGAATGATCATTTCATTCATAGAAAACGGAAGTCAGCGGTCAACTAACGGTTTTCATCAGAAATGACACCCATGCAATTATAATGAAATCTAGTGTACTCTAAGCTCTAATTATTATGAACAAATGTATCCCAACAGTAAATGACCCATTTAAAAATTAATTGAATTTAGTTCAGTTTGGTTCAAAGATTTAAGGTACAATCATAATGTGAGATTTGAAAAGGAAAATAAAACTCTCACCCACTAATGAAAATGAAGAAAAAAAACAATATTAAATTATTTCTTGAATGTAGAAATAATTTTTTTTTTATAAAGATACACCCTGTAATGTATTATCCAAAAAAACCTTGTTACATGTATGTTAAGAGTAACTACAAGATTATCATCAAATTGTATAAAATTTATAAATTATTAAAATTATAAGTAGACTACTCCTAATTACAAAAAAATTTGAAGTAAAAATTTTGATTTCTAAAATTTTTTGGGTGCGTCACTTGTTGGCCCCAACCCAACCATCGTACAGCGCCGCCAGGGATCCCCCACCATTTGGTTTTGACTTATTTTCACCGTAAAGCTTTAACCCACATATAGATAAAGATGTCTCCTGCTGTTTTTCTAATGTTTACGCAATGTTACTTCTTGGGCAAAAGATATTTGATCTATCACAAAGATAAGATATCACTATCATGTGTCAAAGGATAAAATCTCCTTAAACTCTATTCATATATAGAAAAAAATGAATTGATTGCGACATGCATCCTTGGGAGGGGTAATCTAGTCAAAAAGAACAAAAGTTACTTCCATGTATGTCGCATACCCATTGGCCAAGTTTTCCTATTTTTGTTACTTTTATCCCACTTGTTTATCTTTACATGAATATGTATAATTAGCAAGTATATAATTCAGTGTGCACATGACATTTGGCAATTTTGATCAACCATTAAAAATGAAAAGATCGAGTTCATGTTTACCGACGTTCTACGTCTATTCAACTCATTTTATATGATTCAGTAATATGTTACTTTTGTATTGATTTATATCGAAGACCCTATTTATTCGTCCAAAACATACCAATAAAAACATGATATGTTTATTGTTGTTTCCGCTCAATCCTCTTGTATGTGGGTTGACTCAGATTTGGGATCGACTGGATTTGTTCCTCAATTCGAGTTTCAGCACTATCAAAATAATTATTGATCATCGAAAACTACAAATCACGAACGAGAATTAATCGATGTGCACCTAAAGTTGAACCGAACACCTCGTGGTATGCTACAAAAAAAACATGACCGTAATTGAGTTCTCTAGATTACCCAAACAATGCAATTTATAAGAATACAATAAACAAGATGTAAAATATGGGAACATCTAAATCATTTGAAAGTTGTTCATAGATTTTTGTAGGAGTAATTCAAAGCTAGTCCTATTTATTGGGCAAAGATGCATAAAGTCCCATTGATTTTTTTTTTAATGCACTAAGTGTAAAATCATTTTTAAGAACAACATAATATTAATCAATAATACATTAATTTGATTAAATTTTCATATACAAATGTTCTTAATAAAAGGATCTTGGATCTTCAAGATTATCACATATATAAGCATTATGCGGAACATAAAATGTGTAAAAATAACATACCTTCATAATTGTCACAATTAAAAATATTGACGGAACAGTCAACCTTAACGATGTCTGATCGGCCTGGATTTCGGAACACAACTTCATCTCGTATATAGCAAGAACATACTCCAATTCCAACACATTCCAACGGTCAGATCTCTCAGTATGACCAAAAGGTATTTGGAAATTTACTCTCCTTGAGAATTTATATTTATCTCTATTTCCTATAAATTCATTATGTTGTCATTTTAGAGTGTCTGAATGCTGAGAATCAGTCACTTATTTATAGGGAGGGACAAGACCTAAATCTCCAACAGTCACTTAATATCAACCGTCCATCAAGGTAGATGCCCAAGAGTTCTCTTGACTCTTGATATTTGGTGTACCATTTCATTAATCAAAGTGACTCTTAGAATTAATATAATTATGGACACTACACCAAAATGACAAAATTGTCACCTTTCAACCGACCACCCTTGTCAAGGTCATTGACCGTGACAATTCTTTAAATAATTGTCACGGTCAAAGACCTTGACACTACCGTGACAACTTCTTCAGCAAAAACCATTTCCCCTTCTTCCCCCCCCGCCGTTCCCTCCTTTTTACGACTCTCTCTCTTTCTCTATGCTGCTCTCTCTCTCTCTCTCTTCCATTTATATATATGTTTGTGTGTATATATATGTGGGGGGGGGGGGGGGGGGGAAGGGTGGGGGTAGGGGTGGGGAGGGGGGACTGTTGTGTGTGTGTGTGTGTATGTGTGGTGGGTGGGGGGTGTGGAGGGGGGTGAGGCAGGGTGGGGGCTGTTGTGTATGTGTGTGTATGTGGTGAGTGGGGGTGGAGGTAGGGGGTGGGGAGGGGGGGTTTTGTGTGTGTGTGTGTGTATATGTGTGGTGGTGGGGGGTGTGGAGGGGGGGTGGGGCAGGGTGGGGGCTGTTGTGTGTGTGTATGTGGTGGGTGAGTTCCACTTTTGTTGCTTAACCTATACTTTTGTCTTAGGTTAGATATCGTTCATGAACTTTAGAATATTAGTGTTATCGACTTAATTCCACATTGAAGATATTTGTACTTGTATATTTGTGTCTAAATTTAATTTCAAAGGGAAAATTACGATATTTTGACTATGGTTAAAGATAAAAAATAATTCGTTGTGATTTTATTTCTAAGTGATTCTAGAATTTTTATTCTTGGAGTTAAAGAAATCAATGCATTCTTTCTGTTGAAAGATATTTATTTTTTAATAATGCAGGTTATTTTGAACTTTCCTTCACCATTAAAACATTAAATTGGTAGCATTTTTCTCCAACCAATTTTTTCATCGTGGATGTCGCCAAATTCTTAGTAGATTAGTATTTAACAAACAAAAGCGAAAGAACCATTATTGTTCACTAAATGTTGACAAAAGTCTTACTGAAAATGTAAACATTTGTATTATATATAAATTGGCTCTCACATGTATCAAAACGTTTGAGTCTATCAAGTTAAATAGACTTGGTTCGTTATGAGTGAGACACAATCTAGTTTAGGTCAGATGAACCTTGAGGACTAAAGATTGAAGATCATGCACTATCTCTCATTTGAGCCTTCCATGATTTAATATGAGGACTATATCCTTTCGAGAAGTTTGATATAATATTGGCTAATTGCACACACTAAGATGTTTTTTAAATTGAGAGAATTTTTTCATAAAATGTGTTTTAAAAACCTTTTTTTGAGTTGTGTATTTACCTTTTGAAGTATTGGGATCTAGGAACAAGTTTTAAAAATAATTTTGGAATTTTTTATTTTGAGGCATTCGAACGGACATAATATATAACATTTATTCCATTCTTTACATCTATTCCGACATATATAATATATATAATAATAAACAAAACCTCTTAAAAATAATATATAACATCATCCCATTTTAACATATATAACATGCAATAATGGTAATAATAAGTTTTTCAAATATAAGTAAATCTCTCTACACAATCAACAATTCTAACATCATATCCACCAACCTAAATCAAAGTTACTTCAATCAAAACATTAATGGTAATAATAAGTTTTTCAAATATTTCACTCGTCCCAATAGAAAAAATGCATAAAAACCCATCTACTCCTAACATAAAATGATATCACCGAAGTAAACATGTGATCTTGAAGCATATGACCTCCAACAAAATGACTTCAATGATATTTTTTGTCCAAAAAATATTTTCACTTGCAATAAGATTTATTAAGTGTCAATTACCTTAAACAAAGAAGATTTTTTTTTTATAGTTCCAATAGATGACATAAAATCTCGATACATGTATCCACGTTAGATGTTTTCAACTAATTTAGACATATTTATGTGTGTATGTGTATATGTGTGTGTATATATGTGTGTGGTGGGGGAGGGGGGAGGGGGTGGGGTGGGGGGAGGGTGTGGGGTGGTGGGGGGGTGTACGTGTACGTGTGCGTGTGTGTGGTGGGGGTGGGGTGAGGGGGGTAGATGGTGGGGGGCTGCGTGTGTGTCTATGTGTACTAATAACATTTTTTTGTATCTGTACTAATAACATTTTTTTACAGCAAATGTCTCCTTCAGGTATTAAGGCGAAGATGATGATGCTGTTTATGATGATGTCGTCTGGGCTCGGTGGTAGCGGAGGCGACGAGGGCGACGAGGCCCCTAGGCTCCCCAAAATGGCAAATTTGGGATTACCATCAAGAACAAATCGGAGCTATTAGCGAGATCCCTCGAGCTGCTAAAGACGGTCATCAGCCCGGGGTTTATGAGTTGGAAGGAGGTGCCATATGAGCTCAAGTTAGCTGTTTGGGCGGCACAACAGGTAATATATTTATATTTATATTTATATGAATATTTCAATTTCAATTTCAATTTCAATTTCAATTTCAATTTCAATTTCAATTTCAATTTCAATTTCAATTTCAATTTCAATTTCAATTTCAATTTCCATTTCAATTTCAATTTATATTTATATTTATTCGCAACTAACATTGTATTTGTTGAATAGGAACAATTCAACTTGGATCCAAAGCTACGCGATTCCGTCTTGGAGCAGTTGAGGGAGCAACACAAGACGTGGAAGAAAAATATGCGGACACGGTACTTTGGAAAAACACGAGAGTCCATTATCCAATGGCGTGGATCCGTCCCGCCCAAGGAGCCGATCTCATTGGCATAATGGCAAAAGTTCATTGACAATGAGATCGAGGATCGACAATTGGAGGTAAGATTTAATTTTTCTATAACTACAGAAATATATTCTTCTTCATTATTTTACTTTACGGGGCCGATACTAATTTTACTTTATTTTATTTCAGGGGGTAGGGAGTGGCCCAGGGGGTAAGCCACATAGGCTCGATACTTATGTGGCTCTTTGGACGAAGAAGGGGAAGGACAATGAGGTGTCCCCGAGCGTCGCGACCATGATTGTAAGTAATCCGACAGTTTAATTTTTGTTAATTACGTTATAATTTTTTAGTTTACTTATTTTACTAATCATGTGCTTTTTGTCGTTTCAGGCAAAGCTTAAGGAAGTGCATGAGTCGCAGTCTGATGCCGACAAGGCGTCTTTGTCCACAGACGCACTCAACCAAGTGCTTGGCTCTGATCGCAAGGGGATGATAAGGGGGGTGAGCTCGCGGGTGGCCAAATCTAGGATCATCGGATTGGAGATGAGCGACACCGGGTTGGCTCGAACGGTGGATTCACATGACGCGAAGCTATCCGGTTTGGAGGCGATGGTCCAAGATATGTACTCATTCATGAAGCGTACGTTGGGCGGAGACCGTAAGAGGAATGGGAAGGAGAAGGCGGTGTAGGAGGAGGAGGAGGAGGATGAGGAGGTGCGGGAGAACGAGGCGCATGATGACGAGGATGTTGACCTCGCTGCTTCATCACCGACACGTGAGTACTTCGATGATCCACTTCCTTATTTGGATCCCTTCCCCAGACCGATGTCGATAATTGGTTGGCCGAGCGTGTTCATATTGGACGTATTTGATGGCCAGCGGATAGGGCGGGGGTTGAGGGACCCGAATATCGTCCAGGGTGGAATAGTTCATGGACGTGCACTTCAAGAGATCGAGTCCAAAGTGCTCGTCACGCATGTGATACCCGGGAAGGAGAACTCCCTATTGTGGTTGCGCGAACAATGCGGCACGATGTATATTAGTGGGCGTGTCAATTCGTATATCGTGTAGCCTACTCACCTCCTCACATTTACCCAAGACATGTAGTGACATTATTTTTAAGTTGGTACATTTAATTATATTTGGATTATATCGTCATGTATATTGTTTCTATTTTGAATATGTATTTGCATTATCTTTAGTTTGTTTGGATATATGATGTTTGAACAGGTACAACGTTGCTATAACATGTACAAATATACTGTTGGGTAGTGGCAGTGACCATACTGCCCAACAGATTTTTTTAAATTCTGCCCAGAATTGTCACGGTGATTGACCATGACAAGTCCGTAACAATATTATTTGTCAAGGACTTGTCACGGTCAATGACCGTGACAATGTTTTTAAAAAGGGTCAAGGCTTTGTCACGGTTATTAACCGTGACTAAACTTGTCACGGTTATGGCCCGTGACACGACCGTGACAATTCTAACGAACTTGTCACGGTCAATGACCGTGACACGTTCGTGATAAAAAAAAGTTATCTCGCCCCGAATTGTCACGGTCATTGACCTTTACAAGTCCAACTTGTCAAGGTCAATGACCGTGACAATTAGGCAAATTTGGTGTAGTGGGAGCACATAATGGAGAATTATACGAAATAATTCTAACAGTCTCCCACTTGATCCATAATTACCATAAGGCGCACAATAATCCTTGAGTCATCCTTAAATGGTTTTTCATAAACACCTTTATCAAACAAATCATTAATGTGAGTCATGGCTCTCACACACTAATTCAGGAGCATGATCGCTTCCATGTACCACAACATTAACAACTCATCCAATAAGGTGTATAAATAGGGTGTCCAATAGTGTCTTTGTAAAAGACTATTTCTGTCACATTCTTTCATTCACATGCTTGTGTACAATAACGAAAAAAATAAATGATTCTGAAACACTGTATGATATCATATGGTAGTGTCAAAATAAGCACTAAAAAATCCACCACATCAAGATTCTATTGGCTATATTTAAAGACTCAGATCTTAAGCATGCTTCGTTAATATCTTTCACGATAGCCCAATCATGTGAATTGATAAGCACCCAAGAGTGTACATTTTATACCCCGAATAGACCTATTTTAGTTGCTAATTCTCGACAATTTGGGTCTTATGCGCTTTATTGTCTATTTTGTAGGTCGAATGCGCGTTGCGGTGTTCAAACGCGTATTTCAAGGCAATTGTGCGAATTATGGAGCTAATTACCCATATCCCGTATCCTGACCTACCCTAAATCCACCTAAACCTTTCCCGAACCGTGTGTGCTTGATTTGTCCCAATTTATTTTATTTTATTTGTGTCATTTAATTTTTATTTTATTATTTTATTTTATTGAGTCATTATATATTTTTAGGATTTTTATATTTTTAGCGCGTTGTGTATTAGTTTTTATATTTTCTTTTATTTTCGTAGCTTTTAGTTAGTTTATAATAATTTCATTTTTTATTTCTATTTTATTTTTATTTTTATTTTATTTTTATTTTATTTTTATTTCTATTTTTATTTTTATTTTTATTTTTATTTTTATTTTTATTTTTATAGTTTTTATTTTAGTTGTGTTTAGTTTTTTTAGAGTTTGTTTAGTGTGTCGTGTTGTGTCATTTTTATTTTAGTTAATTATATTTTTTTTTAGTTTAGTTAAATTTTTATTTTTAGTTTATTTTTTTAAGGGTCATAAGTTAAACACACACAACACCTCACACCCAATCTCACCCACACCCTCACCTAACTACCATACACCCTCACCACACTAGATAACCCTCACCTTCATCTTCTTCCCTCATCACCCACCACCCCTTTCTCTCTCCTCTATCTCTATAACCTCTCACCACCATTAAAACAAAACACAACAAACCCATCTCCATCCTCTCTCTCTAAACAAACCCATACTCGACATCCTACCCTTCAGCCTACCTCCGGAGAGCTCGAACCCGGAGCTGCTAGAACAACCATACCCTCCGACCGCCGGCGACCCATTCACCTGACCTCCGAGAACCCAAGTCGCAACCTGAAAACTCGGAACCACCTGACCCTTCAAACCGGAGACCAGCAATGGAACCCCTACTCCTCCCCGACCCGGCGCGACCACAAAACCTCCAAACCTCGACCTGCACAAACCATCACCCATCAACCATCTTCCAAGACCCACATCCCATTTCCTAAAAAAAAAAACCCAACAAGATCCATTTCATTCCCAAAATCTTCAATCGTGAGCTGTTCAAAACCAAGCCAAAGCCAAAGCCAAAGTCAACACTAAACCAAAGACAAAATAAAAGCCACATTTCTTTAACCCTTTAACCCATATACCCAAAGTACCCCCACACTCTCATTTCCTTTATTCCCCACCTAAATTACCCACCTTATCCATCATAAACCAAATCTGATTTTATCCTCACCACCCCACTTTTCACATGACCTCACACAACCCATGCACATGTGTGCATAATTCCCTAAACACCTTCACCTCAACATCTTACATACCTCTTACACATTAAACCTACCCAAATTATCCCATGCTCCATACCTACTATTTAAGGAAGATGAAGACCATTTTGATAGGGATCTCCAATTTAGTTTTTAAGCTTTGTGTGATAAAATTCTCCCCATCCCTCTATATTGAGTATTTACATTTTTAGCAAATATCTTAATATAGAGGTGTGTAGTGAAATTTATCTCTAGGATAAATTCAACCCCACCCCTCTAAAATGAATTTTTGCATTTTTAGCAATTATTTCAAAATATATTTATGTAGTTGAATTCATCCCTTATGGGAGGTAAATTCTAATCCATTCGTTTATGTTGAGATTTTGCATTTTTAGCAATTATCTCAATATAAAGTAATGATCTAGAATTTATTTCTTTGGATGAGTTCTAATGTACAATTTTATAATATTAGGATTTGCATTTTGAGCAAATCTCTTTTATTATTTAATTGTCCATTATGAATTCATCCACTATCCTTTTTATTTTATTTTTATAATTTTTATTTTAGATTCAATAAATACATGAGTAAGGGATTGTGATTGAGAGAATTTTGACTATGATTGAGAGATTGTTGATATAATTGAAGTTTTCATTTCAATTCAAGGATTAAATGGGTTTGATCTATTCCTCTCTTATTACTTTTATTTTAATCATCACATTCTTTAAATTGTTTATCTTATATTTTTTGGATGATGATTATTGAGGGCTAATCTCCCATTTATGGGATGAAATTTTGAAGCCCTCATGAGTTCAATTTTGTTAGTTTACTTATTAAGACAATTTTGTTTATCTCACTTTTCTTAAATTAACTTTTACTTCTTAATTAGTAGTTATAAAAATTAGTATAGTTAATTAGTTAAAAAAAATCCCTTGAAAAATCCATAAAAAAATATAATAGCAAAAAAAAAAAATAGAAAAATAATAATAAAATGCAAATGATTTCACACTTTTGTCCTCTCCAATTTTGTGTTTCACCCTTAGATATGGATTGATACCTCACTTACCACTATATTCTAGTTTTGTTCTACTTTTATAGGTTTGTGAAGATTTTTGATGGAAAGAGGAGTTGTCGCAACAATCGAAAAATACAATAAAGCAACCAATTTTCTTTCTATCATGAATCTTTTATATTAACACTTGTACAAATGTGTTAATTGACACTTGTTTTTGAATTTCTTCTTTAAAAGGTATTTAAATTTAATGTGCTTAGTTCCTCATATAATACCTAATGTATCTTAATAAATAAGATTGCAACGACAACTTGGCAATAATGTCGATAAATTCAAGTCCCAAAATTTAAATTACATTGCCATAATCAATAAGTTGTAGCATCAAAGCATACTACAGATTCAGATTTCCATAATAGTGAATGGATTGTGTTTCACTCCTTCATTATATTGGTCGTTAAACCAAAATAAACATAAGTAGATAAGAGTGAACTTCATACTTTCCACAAAATCAGTAAATCTAATTTGTAATAACTGTTCGCCCAAAAATGAACAATCAACTTTAATGTGAGCATATACTATTTTAGTATCTCATAACTTCATCCATTACACATTGAAAATTTATATAACATTTTGTTTCTCTACTTTACAATAAATTGAATATATAAACTTACTCCCACTGATCATAAGTTATATAAATTGAATATACAATGATTAGAAAATATAATGGTATTACTTCTGAAAATACCAGAGGTGGGAGACTTAATTAAGTTTATACAATCATTTCTATGTAACATGTGTAAAATATCATAAGAATAATAGTTTTCACATACACTAAATGTAACTCTCATCATAATGATTTACTCACCTCATAAGAATTGTACGTCCTTAAAAAAATGACGTCCTTGGAAAAGGTGAGAAGGTTCATTTATAACCCTTTTCTCATTACACATAAAATGTTTGGCTATAAATTCTTTATAACCTCTTCATACTCAACTTAAATGTAATTCAACGAGATCTCGTATTCCAGTTACTTCTTACGATTTGTGAAAATAAAACCAAATATTTATTTATCCTTATGCCAAATTGATATTCATGTAGATACACCACATAATCACTTAGAATAGTAGACTCCATTTAAGATCTTCGTAATACTATTCCTTATGATTTTATCTACATTTGTCTCATAGTGACAATACAATAATGTAGTGGTCGATAATTTATTTGTTCTTTATTGTTTAAGCAATCCAACAACTAAAAGAACAAATATTAAAGAAAGTTATCGGTAATGGGATAAATACCCTACCTTCCTTTACAATCACATTTCATGATTTTCAACTCCTACTAATTTCACCATTCATAATGAATTTGGTTTTCTATAATGCAATAAGTACATGTTAATGACGATTATATGATCTATGTAGGTCTAGCTTAAGGGAATTCTCAAAATCTCCCACTTGGACCACATAAGTCATCCTTGTATTAGATATTTTAATACCTTAAGTGCATAACTCGATGATCAATATTTATTAGAGATATTGCAAAAATCTTGTCTATAAAATTATCAAAAGAAGTCTAGATTTAATTTGGGACAAGATTAAAGAGTTTCAACAAAAAATACCGTGATTATGATGCATGAGAAAAACAATATTTAAAAGAAATATATTCAAAACTTTATTTTATACAAAACATCAAAGGAATGCCATAATCTTTGAGAAGGACTGAAAGATGCCTTTAAAAAAATATCCCTCATAATCAAGTCCAAACAAATATTTTTCAAGAAAATTGGAAGCATTGAGGCTTTATGAAAAGAAAAATGACTTGATTCCCCAAAAATGAAAGAGAAGAAATCTTATTTGCATTTATAGTTTGTTTTGTAAACAATCCTTGCATTTAAGGTAAATACTTTATGTAACACAATAAGTTTAACTGGCAAACTCTACGAAGACAAAACTCATTTCAAATCATAAAAGATATATATTATGTCTATTATTATTAGTCCGAGTGTGCAACAGGTAAACAGACTTAATTTGTTTTATTCCTTCAAATTTTATATGATGTGTTCCACATAATATTGAACATCATTAGTGGGCTTAAAAAAATCCAACATAATAATCGAGAGAAACAAAACTATATCATAACATGTGAAAGATATGAGATAAATTGCCCACTACATTAATGCTTTGATTTGACAACACATATGTTACTATCTTGCTAGTACATAATGTGCATTTTATTTTTCTCATTAGTAACCATTGATTAGCAATTATATGATGCTTGTAAATACTGGAGTATTAAATATACATGATATATACTTGAATAATGTATATGTTATATAAAGTTTATTCAAACAGTCAAAATCAGCTCCCTGTAAGGAACAATCATGTTTGATAATTAAACTCAATATACTCCACAATTATAACCATCACAGGTTACTACTGCTATCATCTTTGCAGTTAATATTCATGCTCATTCTACTTGGGTCACTATGGTGATTACTAAACAGTTCATAATATGAATATTATATTAAGTAAAGACTTACATACACAAGGCAATAATTTTTTCAATTATGTTCATTAAATATCGCATGAGTAATGAACTAAATTATTCATGTTTGGGTTTCATACACTTAATTGGTGATATCATAATACAAGAAACAATGACATCTACATTTGATGACCATTATTACCTTCCCAAAATATATAGCACCACTTAATTTGTTGCTCAATAATTATAATTGGACCTGTAGGCTACCAAATCACAAGAATTGAATAAACAATAATATGCGTGCAACATCAGAAATCTTAGCATTCAATATCATACATGGTGTGGGCATCCCCCGATCCAAATCCTCGCGACGGGCGGGCGCGCGTGAGGGAGGATCCTAGGTCCCGCGCGTCCCTCTCGGGTGCACTTCGGCCGGCGTCATTTGGGTGAGGTGTAAAAATGTAGAGAGATTAGAGTCGCCAGTCTATTTTACTCAAAACAGAAAAAAGAAAAGGGAAAGCCATCCCAAAGGACAACATCCAAAGACATACTAATGCATACGAAACCAAAATGATTCGAAAAGGGTCCGGAGGCTAAGTTACGAAATGGGAAGGTGTTAGGCACCCATTCCTCCCTTTCGGTGTCTCTTGGGTTTTTGCTATTTTCCTTTTATTTTCCCCGAGATGTGTGTGCATGTGTATATATATGATGTCCATTTGTGCATTTTCCGGGCTATTGCTCATTTTTTTTTCTTTTTCTATTTTTTTTTTCTATTTTTGTTGAGCATTCTTCTATTTTTTTTTTCTTGCCCCTTTTTGTTGCATTTTTCAGACTTAAATTCTGAATTTTTTTCATTTTTCACAATTCCGGGCTCTTTTGGGTTTTTCGGGTTGTCAAACGAAAGGGAAAATTATTCGGCTCAATTTGGGTTGCAAAGGGTAATTTTTCGCTACTTTTTCTGGCCAATATTTTTTTTTGGGTGACAAACGAGGGCCTACTTCATTGTCCAAAATGCCAATTGCGTTACCATATGCGTTTCGAGATGAATTCAAGTTTAGAGACTAATTTGGCACGTTTTTCAAGGCAATATTGCACACATTTTTTCAAAACCGATCAAATGAAAAAAATTTGAGATCCTTGACAACTTATTAAGCGCTAAAAAGAACTTTGAGTTAACAATTAACTCGGATTGATTTAAACTCTCGCAAAACGTGATAGGCTCGAATCTCACCGGGTTTGTTAATCTCCACATTAATTCGTTAAGTCGTCAATTTTCGCACAATTTCCATCTTTGGTCAATTTCGGCTTTGTGTATGTTGAATGTTTACAATTTGAGACTCCAATTTGACTTTTAATGATATTTTTGAAAATTTTGAATTCCAATTTTTATTTATTTTGAACAAAAATATTTTTGGATTTTTCAAAATTTTATGATTTTTTTTTTTTGGAAATTTTGGGCATTTTTGAAAATTTGCGAAGTTTTAGAAATATGCACTTGTGACCCCCCCTAACTTAGACTTTTGCATTGTCCTCAAGCAAAAAAAAGGACTAAAATCTAAATAAGGCAAAATAATAAGTGCAATAAGTAAAACAAACAAATATGGAAAAATGCAAC
Source organism: Sambucus nigra (assembly GCA_949130495.1). Lineage (NCBI taxonomy): Eukaryota > Viridiplantae > Streptophyta > Magnoliopsida > Dipsacales > Adoxaceae > Sambucus > Sambucus nigra. The sequence continues at coordinate 407,831,569 of OX422218.1, read as the reverse complement.
TTTGTATAACATAAGACTGTGGTACAAACAGGATTACAGCATATGTAGGATGTGAGAATAAATACATCAAAACAGTCCTAGCAACCAAAAAATCACGGGGGAGGGAAATGGGAGGAGCTGGGCGCGTCGGGGCCGTAGGGGTCTTGAAAATGTGATGGGAGTGGCTCATAGGGATCCCCTAGGCGTCGGTAGATATCTGCTTGTCTGCGAGCCGCCCGATTTTGATCGCGTTGGTAGTCGATCACAAAGGTGTCGAACTTGTTCTCAAAATTCCCGAATCGGGTCTCGAGGTTGGACAACCGGGTCGAAATGTCGGTACCCGCCCACTCAAAGTCCGGGTCGTCCTCCTCGTCCGCCGACTCGTCGTCGGCGGCGACGTCACCCATCTCGACGTCCGCTTCGGCGGCCTCCTCGTCCGCGCTCTCTTTCGAGGCAGCCTCTTCCTCGCTATCATGACCTCGCCGTGCCCGGATTATGGCGAGCTGTTTGGCACTCTTAGTGCGAGTGACCTGTCCAAAGGGACCGGGAATCCGATTGCGGTCGGCAGGGGCCTCAATGCCGGCGTCTAGGAGGATAGAAGTGATCAGCCGGGCATAGGGCAAAGGGGCGGTGCCCTTCTCATCCAAAGAAGCGGCGATGATGTCGGCATATAAAGTGCGGGCCAAATGGATGGTGGTTTGAGGATCGAACAAATGGTAGGTCAAGGTGGCCTGCCGAGGCCTCATGGCGGAATCGTTGGACGTTTGAAGGATGTTGGCGCATACGATTTGGAAAGTGAGGCGCGCCGTTTCATTGAGGCGTCCAACCGCGACGGTTTGACCCGCCCAAGCCACGTTAGGCGCAATGCGCGCCATGATGACGTCCTTCGCGACCGGAGGAACGTTCCGAGGATATGTGAAGTCTTGGGGGTCCGGGACACCAAAGGAGGCCAATTTGGCCGTGAGGAGGGCTAAGGAAAAAGGAACGACCGTTCCATCAACGTAAGCTTGGGCCTCAAATTGGTCCGTTCGCACAAGCGTGCCATAGAATAACCGGACCTCGGAAGCCCATACGGCGTCATGAGGTTCATTGAGGAAACGACACCACCCCCGGGCCATGAAGAGGGCCGTGACAGAATTGGGCAGCGCATTCCATTGGACCGCGCGCTCCATATGGAGTTTGCGGTTGGTGCCGAAGAAGGCAGTGCACCATCGCTCCTCTTGGCGGGAGCGAAATTCGTTGCTCCCGGAGTGTAGGATGTCGGTGGAGGCGTACTTGGTGGGGGCAGCACGGGGGGCCATGGAGACTAGGCAGAGGGAAGAAACTTAAGAAATCTGGGAGAGAGTGGAGAGAAGTGGTGTTTGGAGGTGTGAAGAGAAGGGGAGGGGGTAGGGGTGAATTTATAGTGGAGGGGAAGGGTTTTGGAGGGAAAGGAGGGTGGGTGGGAAAGGTTTTTTTGGAGGGAAAGGGTGTATGGGGAAGTGGAGAACCGAATGGGAGGGAAGAATGGGGATTGGGGGGAAGGGGGGGTGCATGGGAAGAAGAGATTCAACGAATCTGCAGAAGGCGGACCGGTCCGGTCCAGGGGCGGACCGGTCCGGTCTTTTAATTTTCAGAAATTCGACAGGCGGAACTGTCCGGCCTTAAATTAAAGGAACCGGTCCGGAGCGGACCGGTCCGGCCTTAAATTAAAGGAACCGGTCTGGCTGGGGGGGTTTTGTGCTGGAATCTCCCCTAACTGGATTTCAACCTCTCTACTTCGAAAGATTGCACTTTTAAACCGCGCTACTCACCAACTATAGACTAGGGACCTCTCAATATCGCCGGTCACTCGAATTGACCAAAATCCTCAACGTGCACATGCTAACCCGAATGTACCAAAATCCTAACGACACTCACTAACGCACACGACACACACGACTCTCACCCCATACGCGTCGGGGGTGCGACGACCTAACTGGAATTGTTCACTCTACCCCGTACACGGGGTCCGACAACCAAACGGTGTCGACTTCTTCTTCGCACGCCTCAAGATATGGCTTTAGGCGTTGTCCATTCACTTTGAATGTGTTTCCCCCTTTTAAATCTTCTAATTCGACAGCTCCGTGGGGGAAAACATTCTTAACAACAAACGGGCCAAACCATCGCGACCGCAACTTGCCCGGAAAGAGATGAAGCCGAGAGTTGTAGAGAAGAACTTTTTGCCCGAGAAGAAACTCTTTGCGTCGAATGATGCTATCATGAGCGAGTTTAATCCTTTCTTTAGCAATTTTGGCATTCTCATACGCATCATTGCGTATCTCCTCTAACTCATTTATTTGAAGCTTGCGGGCTTCACCGGCTTTATCCATGGCATAATTGAGCTCTTTAATTGCCCAATACGCTTTGTGTTCTAACTCCACGGGGAGATGGCAAGGCTTGCCATACACGAAGCGGAAAGGGGACATGCCAAGCTGATTTTTGTATGCGGTGCGATAAGCCCATAGCGAATCGTTCAGTCTAATTGACCAATCTTTCCGGTTAGGATTGACGGTCTTCTCGAGAATGTTCTTGATCTCACGGTTCGCTAGTTCGGCCTGCCCATTTGTTTGTGGGTGATACGTCGTTCCAACCTTGTGGACGACGCCATACTTTCTCATGAGCTTCTCAAATGGCCTGTTGCGAAAGTGCGTGCCATTGTCGCTAATTATCGCTTTCGGTGCGCCGAATCGAGAAAGTATGTGTTCCTGTAGGAACTTTATCACCACCTTACTGTCATTAGTCTTAGTAGTTATAGCTTCTACCCATTTAGAAACGTAGTCTACCGCGACTAGGATGTATAGGAAACCAAAGGATGGGGGAAAGGGACCCATGAAGTCAATACCCCAACAATCGAATATCTCAATGATGAGTATGGTGGTAAGGGGCATCATGTCGCGGCGAGAGATGGCTCCCATTCGTTGGCACCTATTGCATGACTTGCAAGCGTCATTTGCATCCCGGAAGATTATGGGCCAATAGAGGCCGCATTGTAGAATTTTAGCGGCCGTCTTTTTCGCTGAAAAGTGGCCTCCACATGCTTCCGAATGACAAAACTGGATGACCTTTGGAATCTCGTCATTCGGTACACATCGTCGGATGATTTGGTCGGCGCAGTATTTAAAGAGTAAGGGATCATCGTAGAAGAACATGCGCGACCAATTAAGAAACCTCTTCTTATCTTGCGGGGTCCAATTGGGAGGGACGGCTCCCGTGACAAGATAGTTAACTATGTCCGCAAACCAGGGATATGAAGAAGTAGCAAAGAGTTGCTCATCCGGGAAATATTCGTCTATGGGAATGGGATCACTAGGTACGTCGGACAAAAGCCGAGACAAATGGTCGGCAACGACGTTTTCTACTCCTTTCTTATCCTTGATAGAGAGATTGAACTCTTGTAGGAGTAGGATCCACCTTATGAGGCGCGGCTTGGCGTCTTTCTTCGCAAGTAGATACTTTAGAGCCGCTTGGTCGGTGAAGACAATTATAGGAGAACCAATGAGATATGATCTGAACTTATCAAGGGCAAAGACTACTGCTAGCAACTCCTTCTCCGTGGTAGAGTAGTTGAGTTGAGGTCCAGTAAGGGTCCGGCTAGCATAGTAGATGACATGAGCTTGTTTATCTTGACGTTGGTCCAAAACGGCCCCAATTGCGTAATCGCTTGCATCACACATGAGTTCGAATGGTAAAGACCAATCCGGGACTTGCATGATGGGAGCGGACACGAGCATGTTCTTTAATCTGTCAAAGGATCTTTGGCATGCCTCGGTCCACTCAAACGGGTTATCCTTCATGAGAAGGTTGCTTAAGGGTCTAGCGATAGCGCTAAAGTCTTTAATGAACCTGCGATAAAACCCGGCGTGACCCAAGAATGAGCGCACGTCTTTAAGCGATCTCGGTGGGGGAAGGTCAGCTATGACATCTATCTTAGCCCTATCAACCTCTATGCCTTTAGATGATACTATGTGGCCAAGAACTATTCCTTCAGTGACCATGAAATGGCACTTCTCCCAATTCAGCACTAAGTTCTTCTCCACACACCTAGCAAGTACTTGCTCCAATTTTTCTAGACAAAGATCGAAAGAGGTGCCAAAAACGCTGAAATCGTCCATGAACACCTCGAGTCCTCTTTCGACCATGTCACTAAATAAGCTCAACATGCACCGTTGAAAGGTCGCGGGTGCATTACACAAGCCGAATGGCATACGTTTGTAGGCAAACGTACCAAAAGGACAAGTGAACGTCGTCTTCTCTTGGTCAAGTACATCTACCTCAATCTGGTTATATCCGGAATAACCATCAAGGAAGCAATAATATGGGTGGCCCGCCACTCGCTCAAGCATTTGATCAATGAATGGCAAGGGGAAATGATCTTTTCTTGTTCCCGCATTGAGTTTCCGGTAATCAATGCAAACACGCCAACCGGTGGTGGTGCGTTGGGGAACAAGCTCTCCCTTAGCATTCTCAATCACAGTCATACCCGACTTCTTCGGGACGACTTGAATAGGGCTCACCCATTTGCTATCCGAGATTGGGTAGATAATCCCGGCATCTAATAGTTTAATGATCTCAGTTCTCACAACTTCTTTCATGTTGGGGTTCAGTCTTCTTTGCATTTCTCTAGAGGGTTTGACATCCTCTTCGAGGTGAATCTTGTGGGTGCAAATCAGAGGACTGATCCCCTTCAAATCAGCTATACACCAACCAAAAGCACTTAGGTGCTTCCTCAAAATTGTTAATAGCTTACCCTCCTGCTCGTCGTTTAGGCTAGAGGAGATAACAACAGGAAATGTCTCATCCTCTCCTAAGTATGCATATTTGATATGGGAGGGGAGTTTCTTTAATTCAAGAGTTGGAAACTTTTCGTCGGAGGGAACAACGCGTGTATCCCGTGGTGGTAACTCTTCGAATCTAGAAACCCAATTCACATCACTCGCGTCCTCGTCCGACGCTCTCTCATCGAGTAACTCTCTTAATTCCCCAATCTCCCTCTCATACTCAGTATACGTCCCCTCACTCTCATTGCTCGAAACCAGACAGGATCCTAAGGCATCGCCACAGCAATTCTCCTCAATGTACTCCTCTACTATCTCATCTGTGAGACTCACCGCGTGAATGTCATCTTCCTCTCCCGTATGTTGGGCAATATTGAAGATGTTGGTCTCCAAGGTCATATTCCCAAAAGTGAGCTGCATTCGCCCATTCCTTGTGTTGATAATAGCGTTAGCTGTCGCTAAGAATGGGCGTCCGAGAATGATGGGAACATGATTGGTCGAGATTAAGGAGGGTTCCGTGTCCCAAATGACAAAGTCTACCGGGAAGTAGAAAGTGTCGACTTGAACGATCACGTCCTCTACTACACCTCGTGGGACCTTCACGGTTCGATCCGCTAATTGGAGAGTGATTCTTGTGGGCTTGAGGTCGCCCAAATCAAGTTGCCTATAGATGGAGTAAGGGAGGATATTAACACTTGCTCCCAAGTCTAATAAGGCTTTTTCAATTTTGTTCTCTCCAATGATGCAGGAAATGGTGGGTGCACCGGGATCTTTGAATTTAGGAGGGAGCTCATTGAGTAGGATGGAGCTCACGTTCTGTGCTAGGAAGACATTCTTCTTCACTTTCATCTTCCTTTTTACCGTCAACAAATCTTTGATGACTTTTTCATAAGCTGGAATTTGTTTGATGGCATCGAGGAATGGTAAATTCAGCTTAACCTGCTTTAGTATTTCTAGCACGTCATCACGTGGGTTTCCTTTCTGGGAAGGAATCAACCGTTGAGGAAACGGTGCCGCGGAGGGTGGTTTCACAATTACCTCGGGCTCACTAGTGTCATCTTTATCACTCTCATTTGAGGTGACATCTTCGGCCTCTTTCGTGCCGGGCGAAATCACCTTATCTTTGGTTGTGTCGTGTGGGGGAGGTGATAAATCAACGACTCTCCCACTACGCAGAGTGGTCACATCTTGACATTGCTCCTGATTATCAGTAGAAGTGGAGCTAACACTAGTTTGACCTTGGGGAGGTCTTTGGCCCTGGGCAGGAAACTTGCCCTTTTCTTGAATGCTCAATGAGGATTGAATTTTGGACAGATTTGCATTTATGTCGCCAATTAGACGATCATATTTGGCATTGGTTGCGGTCTGGCTAGTGATGAATTGATTCATCGTATCCTCGAGAGTTCTCCGCTGTGGCAGGATATAATTTCCATGGGGTGGCGGTGCTTGCACATGACCTTGCATTTGTGGAGCTTGTTGAAATTGTTGTCGAGGAGGAGGGGCAACATGCGAAGAAGGGTTCATTGCGGCATGTTGTTGCCCGTAGCTAAATCCGGGATGATTTTTCCACGAGGGGTTGTATGAATTCCCGTGCGGGGCACCGAAATTACCCTTAAAGCCTCCTACTCCACTAACTTGCTCCTGCAACATTACTTTGCAGGCGGGTATCGTCGGGCATTCCTCAGTTGAATGGCCCGCCTCGCAAATCGCACACACCTTTTCGACGGGGTTTTTGAACGATCCAACTACCTCGCATAAATCTCGAAATCCTTTCTCAAGGGAGTCCAATCGACAGTCCGACATAGAGGTCTTGTCTACATGGTGTAGGCCGGACGCCGATGGAGTAGTGGTCGCTTGACGATTTCGATTCTGAGCATTAGGATCAGAAATATCCCACGATTGGGGTAGTCTCGGCGACATACCTCAGGTGAAGCTCAGCATCATGACAGTCTAGCTCTATAAACGGACCACTACCCATGGTTTCAATGAGTTGCTTGGAGTTAAGGTTCAACCCATTATAAAGGAAGGAAATGATTTGAGCTGTATCAAATCCATGATGGGGGCACGAAGCAGTTAACTCATTGAAACGCTCATAACATCGATGGAAAGGCTCATTCTCCAATTGCCTGAACGATTGAATCTGTGCCTTTATGGAGATTGTTCGATGTGGTGGAAAGAACTTCTTGAGAAATCTGGATTGTAACTCGTTCCAAGATGGAATCGAGCTTGGAGGTAAAGACCATAGCCAGGTCTTAGCTTTATCTTTTAACGAGAATGGGAAGAGTTTGAGGCGGATCACCTCCTGGGTGCAAGTTTGATCATTAAGGGTATCACACACGTCCTCAAATTCCCGTATATGCAGGTATGCCTTTTCTGAATCCATACCATGATAGTGTGGTAGCGTCTGGATCATTCCATTCTTAAAACGGAACTGCCCGGCATTATACGGGAGTATAATGCACCCCGGAGTGACAGTGCGCTCGGGATATAAGAATTCTTTCAACGGGCGGTACGGAGGCTCTTCCTCACCGGTAGTTGCATTACTGTGCTGCGACATCTCTCTCTCACTCGACGATTCGGTGTTCTCACTGGGTGTGCACGACGTGTGTCCTACGAAGGAGAAGGGAGTGTTGCTAGAGAGTGAGTGTGACGGTGTGGGAGGTGGGATCCAGAAATGTGGGGCTTGTGGAGTGTGGGGACTATCAGGATTATACTTAAAAAGTGGATTTTCGTGAATGCTGATTGGAGTATTATGGGGTGTGGGAGTGGTTTCAGAATTTTGCATTAAGCTTGTGAGAGATGGTGGTGAATCTTTTTGTGCTTTTATATATTTTTTTTTTTATTTTTGAATTTTTTGGTCAAAGCTTTGGATTAACTCGATCTAATCCTAAGTCTACCTGATTCCCCGGCAACGGCGCCAAAAACTTGACATGGCTCAGAATGTGTATCTAAAGTGTGTACTCTCTAGGCTCAAGTGTAAGCCTGTCGTTCAAGTAATAATCCGACAAGTCGGGTATCGATCCTCAGGGAAAAAGGACAACAGAAGTTGTGACGACGGAATAAGACTGAAGAATCCTAACGATGACTCTAAGAAGAAAAGAAAAGATTGATTTGGATTTTGGGATTCAATTACACTAAATGCAATTATGAAAGTATGGTGAAAAATGCAGCTAACTAAATGACCTAGATTAAGAATGAAGGATTGAATTGAACTTTTAAATGAGATGATGAAAAATAGGACGGGAATACAATCCCCCAACCCTAGTGTATCGCAATATAATATTAATCGTGAGCTTATCTAATTAATTTGACCCGGAATTTAGTACTCCCAAGCATTACGTATACGAGGTTCAAGCCCGCGTCATACTTAATCAAAGGACGAGTAAACCAGTATTACGATAACGACACTCGAATTGTATTCTCAATCATCCCGGTTACCCAGGGGCAAACGAGATATTTAGACCTACAATTGTTGTGTCCCTACGCAATACGGTCAAAATTAATTACTAAGTTCAGAGGATTAACTTTATACATGCAATGATCACATCAGGTTGGGTTCATGTAACCCGACCTTGGAAATCTATCCGGACATACCGAAAATGATGGAGACAGTGTTTAACATGAAAGAATTCATGATTAATCTAAGGACAATTGATGGAATACTATAAAATAGAATCACAAAGAAGAAACAACTTACTAAAATTACCCAAAGAACAATTGCAGCAATGAATAAACTTGATGATCACACAAACTTTGAATAACTTTCAATCTTTGAATAAAACTTGAAATTGTATCTACAGCTAGGGTTTGTGGAAGAAAATGAGAAATTAAATTTAACTCCCCACGTTCTAGCCTACTTACAACGAAAATAATTCGGGTTTTTATACCCTAAACGAAATCTCAAGAAGTTGAGTCTAAACCGGAGCCTTTGGAGGAGAATCAGAAAACAAATCTCGATTTGCGGACCGGTCCGGTCCTTAGGCGGATCGGTCTGCCTCTAAAGCGGATCGGTTCTTTTATTTTTCAGGCGGACCAGTCCGGGGCGGATCGGTTCTTTTATTTTTTTGTCTCTTCGGTTCTCCTTCGGTTCGCAGTCCACTGGAGTTTGCAGGGCGGACCGGTCCGGGTTGAGTGCGGACCGGTCTGCCTATTTGACTTTCCTCTCAAACTTTGACTGTCCATATCTTCTGCTCTGGGTATCCGATTGAGGTGACGTTTCTTCCTAGGTGCTTGTGAGGATGATACCTTCAACTTTTCTTTAGGTACCTCATCCGGATTCTCGGTAGAAATGACTCTTTTGCCCTTTTGACTTTTCTCTAGTCTTCCGGTTTCCTTCTTCTATTTCTTGACATTAGATACCTGTAAAATCATAACAAAATACCAGAAACTCGGTGTACTTATTAGGATAAGTCAATAACAAGATTATGAGATAAAGTCAATCCAATTACGTTGTTCGAGGTGATTAAAGTACCGAAATTAAGGGATAAATTAGGAAGAATTTATGCCTAATCAGTAATCAGCGAGCTAGTTAGAGATGGATCTTCTTTTCATGGCTTTATGCGTGACGTACACGATATTGAACTCATCTAGGAGCATCAACCATCGAGCCATTCGGCTGGACAAGGCAGGTTTCTTAAGCAGGTATTTGATGGGGTCCATTCGGGATATAAGTTTGATGGGGAAGGCGAGCATGTAGTGCCATAACTTTTGGGTGACCCAGACAAGCGCGACACATGCCTTTTCCAAAGAAGTGTAGTTAACCTCATACCCAACCAATTTGTGTCTGGCGTAATAGATGGCTCTTTATTTGGGGGAATATTCAAGGTATTGGGCTAGCAAAGTCCGAACTGTAGTGTCAGTTATGGTTAGGTATAGGAGCAGGGGGAGACTAGGCTGTGGTGGCATGAGTACCGGGGGTTGGGTCAGATATTGTTTGACTCAGTTAAAAGCTTCTTGGTAGGCCTCGTTCCAAACTTTTGTTGAATCCTTTCGGAGGAGTTTGAAGATAGGTTCGCAGATAGAGGTCAGCTGGGTGATGAACTGACCGATGTATTGAAATTTTCCAAGGAAATCTTGAACTTATTTCTCTGTTCGGGGAGGTGGCATCTCAAGTATGGCTTTTAGCTTGGCAGGATCTGCTTCTATGCCATTCTCATTAACCCTGAATCCCAAGAGTTTTCCCTTTGTAACGTCGAAGATGCATTTCTGCGGATTGAGTCTCATCTGATACTGTCTCAGTCGTTCGAATAACTTTCGGAGAGAAGGAACATGACCTTCTCTAGTCTTGGATTCGATAATCATATCATTCACGTAGACCTCAACCTCTTTGTGAATCAGTTCATGCAGAATGGTTGTGGCAGCCCTCTGGTAAGTAGCCCCAATGTTCTTGAGACCCAATGGCATGACAGTGTAGCAAAAGGTTCCCCATGGGGTGATGAATGCGGTTTTTTCTTGGTGGTCTGGGTGCATTTTGATTTGGTTGTATCCGGCAAACTCATAGATGAATGACTTGAGAGCATGACTGGCTGTGTTGTCCACGATCATGTCGATACTGGGTAGCAGATAATCATCCTTTGGCGAGGCTTTATTCAAATACCGATAGTGTACACACATCCGAACTTTCCCTCCTGATTTCGGCACGGACACTATATTGGCTAGCCACGTGGGATATTCGATCACACGAATGAAGCCTACATTCAACTGTTTGACCACCTCTTCTTTGACCTTGAGCGACCATTCAGAGCGGATCTTTCTCAACTTTTGTTTAACCGACTTGTAATCTGGGAGAGTGGGGATCTCATGCTAAGCTATTTCAGGATCAATACTAGGCATATCATCGTAGGACCATGTGAAGACATCCTCGAATTCCTTTAGCAATTCTTCGAGTTGTGCACGCTCATGCTCGTTAAGGGTAGTCCCTATCCTAATCTTGCGCAGTTTTCTACTAGAACCGAGGTTAGTAATAACAGTCTCGTCTACATTAACTTGAACGCGGTTATGTTGTTTATTATTAACCTTATTTAGATCAGTTAAGAATTGTTCATTTGCAAAATCATCATCATCTTGATTAGAATCTACACAATTAATGTAAGGCAAATCAAAATACTCAAAATCTTAGTTTATTTCATTGATAGGGAAAACAACATTGAGAACCGCATCAAAAGAGGACTCGATTACATTTGAGAAAGGATAGACAACAGAAGAAGAAATAGGGTATACATTAGAATTATGGGAGATTTTAGTAGGTAGAACTGGCGCAGCATTCCAGTTGAGGAGAGGTGTATCAGCAACTTTAATCAGGTGGGATGGATCCAGTGATGTAGTGCCTGAATGAACCATGCAGAGTGTCAGCCCCAGTGTCTGTAAGTTAAAGGAATCTTCGGAGTCACTTTCCTCAGTCTCTTCGGTATCTTTGATGAGCAGTTGTACATGGTGTTGGGAACTCTCGACCCATGGGTAGCTGTCTTGAAAGAAGATCTCCATTCCAGGCTTCATCTTCTTGTCGGTATGGTAACACCATGGTTTCGGAAACCCGCAAAAGGGGAAATCTTGCTCCTCTTTGATGAATCGTCCATTCAAAGAGTCGCCTGGGATAGTTTGGATACAATCTAGTCCTCTCTTTGGCCGAGACTGGCGGATCATTCGGAGCTCTTGTTCTGTCGATTGATACCCCAAACCATAAGGAGAGAAAGCCTTCTTTAGTTCAATAGGCTCAAGTATCCCTTGCTATCTTTGTCCTAGCCCCAGTCCAGGCATGAAGTGCATATTTCTGAACGTCTGAATCATATTGATGCTTCCATGAGGGTCGAATCCTTGAAGTCATCCCCTGTCGGGAGTGGAAGTGGCTCAACCCGGAATCCTGATAGGAGCATATCATTTGACCCGTGCTGTATCTCAAGAATTGGACTGCTGGTACTTATACCATCGGCATTGTCGTCGTCGCTAAAAATGGTGATGACCCATCCGTCAGCGAAGAACTTCAATTTCTAATGGAGTGAGAAAGACATGCCCTTGATACTGTGGAGCCAAGGTCATCCTAGCAATAGGTTGAAATAGGGTGGGATGTCAATAACTTGGAATTCAACGACAGGGTTTATGGGGACAACCCCTATTACAAGCTTTATGGATCCCATCAGCTCCCGACGGGTATTATCGTACTCACAGCAGAGGAGGTTGGAGCGAGGTCGCTTTATTTTAGGCCTAAACATTTGAAGGTTCTCAGTGGGCAGACATTCAAGGGGGATCCATTGTCGACAAGAGAGAGTGGCACAACCTTCCCCATAACTTCGACGGAGATGTTGAGTGCATGATTGTGGTTTGGCCCAATCTTGGGGATTTGTTCTTCGGAAAAGGATAGCATTTGGGTAGAGGTCAATGATCTGACCAAATTTACCGCTTCTTCTGGTGTGGTAGAAGGATGAACTGTGGGTCCAGTGAGTAACTTGATCAAAGTATTTCTGTGTAACTGACAAGACATGAAAAGCCCCCATAGAGTGATGTTAGCTTGAATTTTCTTTAGTTGATCAAGGATCTTGATCTCCTCGAGGGTCATCTCTGGCATAGGAAGGTTTTCTACGCCCTTCCCCTTGTCATTAGCTGGTAGTGAGCTTGGAATCTGGTAATGCCTCCCCGATCTGGTCATGTGATTTACTGAAAAAGGGAAGAATATGAACCCTGTTTCCTCGTTGATCTCGAGTTATTTTTCCACCTTGTTTATTTCTCCGAGGAGTTCTTCAAATGATATCATTCCACATATATCGACTACCGGTAAAGTTTTCTCGAAAGCTTTTTCTTCATTCGAATATCTGAATTCTTCCCCCCCCATGCGGTGGCAACAATTATGTCTTTCCATGTAAAGTTGATGCATTCCACAACTTCAACGGCTTCTTCATACAAGTCATCCCAATCTGTGGGGATGTGTAAGGGTGAAGGGACCAGGCATCCCTGTAGCTTCAGAGTATCAAGTAACTTGGTCATACTGCAAATGTTGTTAGTTTGCCTGAATAATGCTGCCACAATCTGGACGACATCATACAGGCTGACTTTATCGGTTGGTACTACCTAACTATCTGACTCTCGATCCCATTTCCGTGCTTCCAAGAACAGCGTACTGAACCTCGGGCAATCAATGACCATCTGTGAGGGAAATTTTAGCCCGAACTCTATGAGTTGGTTTAACACTTCTGACAATTCCATTCCTCTATTTTTAGAACGGGTACGTACAATGATGCATGCTCTGGTAAGGAGTGACAGTGCCTTATTAGCTAGGCTAGTAGGGTGTAGGAGGAAATATGGGAAAATTTGGAGAGGTTTAGGAAAGTATATGGGTGTGAATTGAGTTGCGGGATCGAATTCTGGGTTCTCCTCTAAGAAGATGGCTTTGACATGATTTGGAAGTGGGTTGTGAGTAGTGTTTGGATTAGGATTGGCTGGTGGGGCGATGGTAACCCGGTTAATTAGACCTTGGATTATGTTTCGGAGGTGAAGGCATTGGTCGGTGGTATGGCCAGCAGTTTGGTGAAAGGCACAATGGGCATCTGCCTTGAAGTTTATTTCGAGTGGATTTGGCAATGGACGGGGATCCAAAGGTTTGATAAGGTTTCGGCTTAACAAGGCTTGATAAACTTTGGAGAGGGGAGCATGGAGCTCGTTATATTCCTTTCGGACTGGGACAAGGTGGCCTTCATGGCACCCATGAGGGGGTTGGTTGAGAGATGTTGTTGATGGTTGAGACTGTAGCACTGGCAGGCTTGTCATATTTTCTGGGGGTGAAATGTCCGGACACCTTCTTTGGGTAACCTTCTGTTTTGGCAAGACCTTCCTCGATTTTTACTCCTGCTTCTCTGAGAGCTCGGAAGTGGGGATAGTATTGTCCTCCCATCGTTGCTCGGACATGGGTTAAGAAGTTCTTCTTCACTATGATGACTTGTTCTTCCTCGGAAGGCCGATTGGTCATGGTTGCTGCTTTTTCCCTCCATCGGGGGATAAAGTTACTGACTGATTTAACAAGGCTTTCCTCGATTTCTACTCCTGATTCTCTGAGAGCTCGGAAGTGGGGATGGGGTAAGAAGTTATTCTTCACTATGTTGACTTGTTCTTCCTCGGATGGACGATTGGTCATAGTGGCTACCTTTTCCCTCCATCGGGCTATGAAGTTACTGACTGATTCCCCAAAGCTCTATTTGAGAAGCTCTAAATCATGGTGGGTGACCTCAATCTCTTCATTGTATTTGTACTGTGATATGAATTCTCGGGCTACATCCTTCCAACTACGGATTCTGGATTCTTCGAGAGACAAAAACCATTAGAGGGCGCTATCCTTCAAAGCTTGCTGAAACGATTGGGCCATCACTTCTTCAGAAGCCCCTAGTAAAGTCATGGAATGGTGATAACCTTGGAGATTAACAATCGGGGGTCCACTTCCTCCGAATTTATTGATATTTGGCATCTTGAACTTCTCGGGTTACCTTGCATTAGGATAAGGAGACATGTGGGTGTAGTCCATGTAATTTCCTGAGATTCTCACTTGGTAAAACTTCTTAGTGAGCATCTTGAGGTCCTCTTTGACTTTGTTCAGCTCTTCTTCCTTTGGATCAATGACCATAGGCAAGTTGGACCCATGCTGGGCAAGGTTCGATATCAGAAGTTGGGCAGGCGATGACCCATTAGCAGGAGGGGCACGTAGTGCGTGCTGATATTCTTCGGGGACCCATATAGGCTCGGGTGGATCCATAGCATGAGTGAATAGGGCCTCAGGTTCTTGAAGGACAGGAACCTTATTTCGTTGCACCTCTCGGACCTCAATTTGGAGGTTGTCAATCTTGGACACAAGCTGAGCTAGAACTGCCGTCAGATCCGGCTGCACAACAGGTACTTGATCTGTGTTTTGCATGGAAAGAGGATGAATTCCGGAATCGGAAGAAGTAATAGGGGAACGGATGAAACTTCGGGGTGATCTGACTGAAGACCGAAGCCAATAAGTAGCCATGCCATGGGCTTGCGATCGACCTGAGAAGGCGTAAAATTGGATTTATTGATGAAAAAAAATTGACATTTTTTTTTCGAGATTGAAAGACAAAATATTTTTGGATTTTTGATAAAGAGAGGAGAAATGTTTTTGGATTTTGGATAAAGAAAAAGGGAATTTTCTCTTTGGAGATGGTCTCAGCATGATTATTATAATTATTATGTTTTCACTTATATTAATTATCCTAAATGAAAAATGAAATGCCGGACGGGACCCGAGCCTAGAAAAATTGGGTTTGTAATGTATGGAAAGCTATGGCTGGACTTGTGACCAGGCTCACGGATAGGGTCCCATTTTAAAAATGCACGAAAATACGGGTGGCAGGCCGACCCGGAATTTTGGTAGAGTTTCGGGTTAAAATCGGCAATCTAACATGTGTATCCTAGGCTTGACACCTATATGCGGGTATGCAGTTGGTTGGGTGAATCGGAAAGGGTTCCCCCCTTTGGCGTGACTTCCACGATATACGTCTTGCTCTTGCGGGCAATCGGTATGTGTGGAAAAGCCATTTGATATACCTGAGTGTGCATGAATTGCCTCACCATATACCTCGTGGGGACGGTACGTGTGAGAGAAAATTTGATATAGTTGACGTACGTGAATGAGTTCCCTGCGATATACCTCCCGTCATGACTTTGGTCAAGCGGTACGATACGGGGGGAACCATTTGATATACGTCAAAGGTACTTGGCCAATGAAAGGTGAGAGTCATATTGCTTGGGCTAACTGTGGTAGGGCGCCCATCACAAAGTGACCCTCCAGTTACTGGGTAAAATTTGGTCAATAACAATGCTCTTTGGTGATGTCGTGTGAATCATGCATGATCCTCTTATTAATATCTTATGAGAATGTATTTCTTAATTATGCCAACAGGGATCAAAGTGCAAGTACTAATGGTTCACAAAGTATGGATGGGTGATGCGTGCAACATGTGGATATATGTGACCCTGGGGGCACGTGGTGCGAATTGTACATGGAGAAATTTCTACAAGTGTGTGAATAGAAGCATAAGCCTAGGGTACACATGAGTAATAAAAGGGGAACATGCAAATAGGGGAAAAATATAAACAAGCATAACATCCATGTAAATAGAGTCTAGCCCTCAAAAGGAATCCCCAGCAGAGTCGCCACTGTTGCCATCCCCTGATCCAGATCCTCGCGGCGGGAGGGCGCGTGTGAGGGAGGATCCTAGGTCCCGCGCATCCCTCTCTGGAGCGCTTCGGTCGGTGTCATTTGGATGAGGTGTGAAAATGTAGAGAGATTAGAGTCACCAATCTATTTTACTCAAAACAGACAAAAGAAAAGGGGAAGCCATCCCAAAGGACATCATCCAAAGACATACTGATGCATACGAAATCAAAATGATTCAAAAAGGGTCCGGAGGCTAAGTTACGAAATGGGAAGGTGTTAGGCACCCATTTCGCCCTTTCGGTGTCTCTTGGGTTTTTGCTATTTTCCTTTTATTTTCCCCGAGATGTGTGTGCATGTGTATATATAGTGGAGATAGGAATCATCGACTTGTACCATGGAAGAGGTAAAGCGAGTCATCCGTAGGAAGGTATAAAAATATTAGAAAATAGGATTTACGCAATTATCCTTACGTTGACCTTTATGATGGAACGAAAAAGCATGTGGGATAAGACGCAACTAAGAACAAATACATGTATATATGTAATATAAGAGAGTGGAGTTTAGAGAAAATAGGAAATGAGAGAAAAAAGTAAAAATAGGACTCGAGTCTCGGTTTTACCCTGAGATGCCTATGTAGCCTATAGAGGCATCAAAGTCCACGTAGTTCGCATGAAAAACGAGGGGTGGGGTTTATCCCATAAATCCAATAGGGGACTCTCTTATTTGTGTGTGTGTAGAAAAAGTGTTTTTGTTGTGAGAAAAGTGTAAGAAAAGTATGAGAATTTCCGTTTGGAATTTATGAGCAAACCCTCCTTTTCTTGTTTTTTTTGGGTTTTTATTTATATGAAAATAAGAGATGTGCAATCATACTAAATAAAAATTATATTAGGGTGTGTGAGATGAGCTAGTGAAAGTGCTAAGTAATAAAACAAGTTATTGCGAATTTATGAGAATTTAAGGAGAGAGTTGAGAAAATTGGACCTTCTTGAAGATCTTGAGCTTGATCTTGGATGTTGGAGATAAGCCCTTGCACTTGGATGATGATGGAGGGTAGTGAATTCACCAAGTTTGATGAAAAGGATGATGAAAAGTGAAGGTTGGAAAGGGATTTGGGTATAGAAATCGCGCTGACTTCGAGAGAGGTTTTCTGGATGTGCTGAGAGTGATATCTATTAGATCTGGGCTCTTCTTGCAAGTGAGGTCAGGCCTCCTTTTTATAGGCCCATGTCATTGCCGATCGACATAGCCCTATTCCTGCCAATCGGCAGGTGCATTTAGGCACACTACCGATAGGCAGGGGACCTGCCGTTTGGTAGTGTCTTTCAGGTCTTTGCGGAAAATTGGCCGCAGAACGTAAACCGTTAATCAGAATCGTACACGGTACAGACTATTGGAAAGGTAATTCAGTGACCTTAAAAAGTCCTTTGGACTGCTCCCAGGTTTATGAGATGACTTTGGGTCAAATATGGCTCGGAAGCATTCGTCAGTCCATTGGACAGGGAATCGTCGGACGTAAACGGATCGTTCGTCCGCATGGTACGTCCAAATCGTGCATAGGGCACATCGTTGGAAAGGTTAGGAGATGTACTTCGACATTCCAAAGAGTTTGATCTAGTTTGGGGAGTTGACTTTGGTCAACTAGTCCCTGGAAGCAGTCAGTGACCTCTCGGAGTAAAACGAATCGTTCTTCCGTAACGTAAGTCAGAATCATACACGGAACGAACTGTTGGAAAGGGTATTCAGTGTCCTTCGAAGATTCATTTAGCCTCCATCGATTTGAAGAGTTTACCTTGGTCAACTGGAGCCCGAGAGAGCCCGGTGGCCTCCGGATTGAGTTTCGGGGGAAAATAGGTCGTTCATCCGCATAGTAAGTCGAAATTGCGCACGGGACGGACCGTTGGAAAGGGGTTTAAGTGCCCTTCGAAGATTCATTTAGTCTCGGTCGAACTAAAGACTTCAACTTTTAGTTAAATGGATCCTGGGAGTGCCCGATGGCTTCTAGGTCAGTACTCGGGGTATGACTTGGGTTTGTAGTGATGAAGGGAGGTGCTAGGGACCTAAGGAGAGTTTTAGGGGGTAACAGAATGGGGTGTATACACATGGACTAGTAGGTAATCAAAATATGCATGATATGAACGCATTAGTACAATATTTTTCTGTTATGGAATGGAGTACTTTAACATACACCAATCCTCACATTATGTAAATATTAGAGATAAGCATACACGTATAAAATACTCGTAATACATGAATAAATTATATTAGTTTTTTCTATTTCTTAATTTGAAATTCATAAAAAAAACTAGACATAATGTGAAAATCAAATAGACATGGAGTTTTCATAAGATATTATACGAACAATAGTAAATGAAAAACATGAATCATTTACTTTCACTTCATCACTTATGTATGAGTAATAAATCATAAATATTAACCCAAATCATTCATGGTCACACTAATGCATGATATGGTTATAACATTAAGTTGATGGTATTTGATATTTAATTCAACTTAATGGGAGTACTAGCATTAGAATAAATAATAATTCTAATATTCAACTATATGAATCGTTGGCCAGTGTTTGACACGAGACTCATTCAAACACGAATATCATAAAATTCAATAGTATGAATCATTGGCGTGTGTGTGGCACGAGACTCATCAAAATATGAATATTAACAATAACATAATATTCAATAATATGAATCGTTGGCTTGTTTTTGGCACGAGACTCATTAAAATATGAATATTAATAATAACATAATATTCAATATTATGAATCATTGGCATATGTTTTGCACGAGACTCATAAAATTAAAAAAAAAATAATATTCAATGTTATGAATCATTGGCATTTGTTTTGCACGAAACTCATAAAAATATGAATATTAAATTCTAATATATTTAATATTCAATGTTATGAATCATTGGCATGTGTTTTGCACGAAACTCATAAAAATATGAATATTAAATTCTAATATACTTATTATTCAATGTTATGAATCATTGGCATTTGTTTTGCATGAGACTCATAAAAATATGAATAGTAAATTCTAATATACTCAATATTCAATGTTATGAATCATTGGCCTTTTTCATTATAGAGTACATATATTTAGATAAATGCTTCCTCATATATACTCATTTTAAACTCACTTACTCTCTGTATAAAAATAAACACATAAGCCTACACACTTTCTTTCTCTAACGGCCCCACCTCCACTTCCACTACCACTACCACCCCTACCCCCACCCCACCCGTTCGAAAACTCGCCGGAAATAACCCACCTGAAAATCTAGCCGGACGCCACCGAAATTCTTGTCGGAATATTTCTCTCTCTCTCTCTCTCTCCTTTTTTATTTCTTTATTTTCTGGTCCGCCCAAGCGACACCATAGCCTGAGCTAGAGAAGAAGAGTTTTCGTCTGAAAAAATGGAATTTTCGCCGAAAAAATGGAGGTTTTACATAAACAGTAAATTTACCTGTTTCAATTTTTTTATGAAAAAATATCGAATATGGGTGTTGTTTGATAGATATTGACTAGTAAATTCCAAATATACACATTTTGTGAATATTGGGTTTGTAGATTTGAAGTTATGGACTTTTAAAGATTTAGTGTTTTTTTTTAATGACGTAACAATTGTGCTTAACAGTCGTGAAGCGTATTTTAAGGGTGTATTTGTCATTTTAATTTGCTGAGTTGACAAAATAGGACCTTTGGCACCATTGACTGAGTGAATAAGACTTGATAACTATTACCCCATTTTTTTTTATCATAATTAATGAAAATGTTTAACACTCTTGTATTGTAATATTGTCTCTCTTTAGAGAGCTATTTCTTGTATCATAAATAAAAGTAACGCGCCTCATATTAATATCAATCGATGAAAAATATTTCCACCCACTTATATTTTGAAAGAACACTCAATGTTCAAATTGGTGGGAATTTATCAAATTGCCTGGTGCTTAATGCTTAGTGATATAGTCTTTTTATTTCAAATTGAGAGTTCATATATTCTTTTTGTATAAATTTAGGGAACACTCAATCAGTGACTAAGATCATCATTTATTTACTATCAAGGAATTTGGTTCGTTGATTGTGTCTAAAATAGCAGATTGGACTATGAATTTGAAACAATCTAAAAAGAAATAATTAGCTCTTAATTCTGGACAAGTGGAGTATAAGATATGGCAATACATATATTAAAGAGTTGTTTTTGAATGAAATCTCAACTCCGAGGTAATCAATTAAAAACTCAATCAAGTATCCCTATGCCTACCATGGATTCGTCGATTAAAAACTTTTCCTTATTGTGTCTATATATAATTTTAGAGTAAAACTACCGGGACCCTTTTTCCTACCCTCTCATATATCCTCACAAAAGACAGACAAATCTGAACTACACTTTAATTAGCTAAAGGAAATTAACACTTAGGGGAAAAAAACCTTTTGCCTAAATTAAAAGTGAACTAAGACGATAAACTTTAAAAAAATAATGTTATTTTGTGTTTAATCGAAAAATTAAGCCCTTAAAATTATGTATTTAAAAGGTGATTTTGTATTTAGACCCATAAAATTATTTAAACCCTGCATTTATTTGTACTTGTTACTATTTAAATTTTTAATTCAACAAAGTTTTATTTTATTTTATATTCTTATAGTAAAAAGATATACATGGCTAAATGTCAACGTAACGATTTGACTAAAGGTAGTTAATGAACGAGGGAGTAAAACAATATTTTAGTTTAATATATATTAAAAAATTTATTTAGTGTTAAATCCAAGAGGGGCTAATAATTATTTCTACTTGTACTAGTGACTATTCATGCTCTAATTTCACTACTAGGGACTAAAACTTATAGACGTACATATACAAAAAATATTGTCGAATTTAACACGAACTAAAAGCTTTTTATTTTTATATTCTGTGGTTCGAAAAAAACTTCACAAATTATATGGTTAAATGCTAAAAGTAATAATTCGACTAATAGAAGTTAAGTAATGACGGTCTAACACAGTTCTCTTAAGGATACTTTGTGTTTACCACTAACTTTTATAGTTGGTTTTGTGTTTTAAAAACTTTTATAACTTTTAGTCCCTGATAGTTAAGGGTGATAATTTTAGACATGGCACAAAATGATTCAAAATTGATCCAAAATTAACAAGTTGCCTAAAATTGTCACCTTTAACTATTAGGGACTAAAAGTTATAAAATTTTTAAAAACACGAAACCAACTATAAAAGTTAAGGGTAAACACAAATTAAGAACTGTGGTACGCCCTCACTCATTAAATATCATTAGTCGAATTATTACGCTTAACATTTAGCCATGTAATTATTATTATGTTTAACCATAAAAATATAAATAAATAAAAGCTTAGTTGAATTAAAAACTTAAAATAGTAATATGCACAAATAAATAATTTTATGAGGTTTAATACAAAATTACTTTTTCAATACATAATCTTAAGGACTTAATATTGGGTTAAAGAAAGAATAATTTTTTTTTTTAATTTTTTCGTCTTAATTTTCTTTAAATTTTAGGATTTTTTTTTCTTCTTAATTGTTTGTCTTTCTTAGGTAATTAAAGTGTGGCGGAGATTTGTTTGTCTTTTGTGAGGGTATGGGAGAGGCTAGGAAAATATGGATTGATATACGCTTAACCATGATTATTGTAGTAAATATTTAGGTGTGCTAATTGTTTTATATAAATCAACGATTGTGTTAAGTTAAATCTTACTTTTAATGGATATGTGATTTAAAAATATTTTTATATTTTAATTTTGTAATGGGCTCCTAGTTTTATATTTTATTCTCATTATTGGTGGTGGATTTATGAACACTAGATCGTCTTTGTCATTGCATAATTAAATTATTATATTTAATTACACCTATTGATACGATTCAAACCTTCCAAATTATTATTCAATTTTTTACCTGAAGTCCCCTAATCATTATATAAATTTTGGGACATGAAGTTTCGTGCCTGTGGTTCTCTAATCAATTACATCATGTAACATGAATTTCTCCACTTATATTCAATTTGGGACTTGAAATTTTCTAAACATTTAAAGGGCCCTAGTAACTATTCAAATTTCATGTCTTAAAAACTTTCAATCATTTATAATTTCGACCTAAAGTTCCAACAAAAATATACCATATGTCAAAACTTGAAGTTTCGATTATTTATACAATGAAGTATGGATATTAAAAGCTCCCAAATAATTATTTATAATTTGAAATGTGAAGCTTCAAATATTGTTTACCCTTAATTAAGACCTTAACTTTCAATTCCAAATGGAAGGGACTTCAAAGTCTTTGGACATTAATCCAACTGAACCTAAAGTTCAACTTTTTTTATGTGGAGAACCTTAAGTTCAAGTTAATGTTACATATTTTATTTTTATTTGTTCTTGATATATATATAATTTAAAGTTCAATATTCAAATCAATCACACCTCAAGATTTGTTTTAAATTAATATAAGACATGAAGTCCTAAGTTTTAAGCTTTCGGACTTCATATTCACGCGATCTAAGCTAGAGTCTGACGTTCAACAATATTGAATCAATTTGTAGACATGATTAAATTAAAAAACCTAAAGTTCTAAATTGTTATCATGGGCACATAAAGTTCTAAATTACTACATTAAGAACTTGAAATTCTAATCGCTAGATCAATGAACCTGAAGAATTAATTGAGAACCTAAAGTTCCCATCAATTTATTTGGAATATTATTTTTCATAATTTTTTTGTGGTCCATAAAATATTCACATCTGTTTATATTATTTACTAAATAGTTTTGAATAAAACAACTGAAAATATACCGGGATTAATATTAGGCAAAGCCCACAATTCTGGCTGTGTATGAAGTTTTATTCCCTAAGTATATATTAAAAACATGAAGTTTCTTATTTACTCTTGAGTTTGAAGTCTTTACCCTTGAATTAAGAAAATAAAGTTTTGATCCATTAGTTAAAAACACTAAGTTGTCCGATCAATTATCCATGCTTTAATTTTTACATTTTACTTTAACATTCATGTAATTAATTTTTTAAGTGTTTAAAGCACAGTGATTACATCATTATATGTAGTACATGATTTAAGATGATTCAAAGTCATCAACTTGACTAAAGCATGATCGTAATTTGTTTTTAATGGATATGTATGTCTATGGATTAGTATTTATAAAATAAAAGATCTCAATCTTGGAATATAAAATTCTTAATAGTATAGTATACTCAATATGATCCGTAGAATAGATTGTCTAAATTTCTTTCCAAAATATGTTTGAGTCTTTATCCAAGAGGTCACCAAAAAGCTTCATCAACTTCGTCCCAGATTCATTCAATGTTAAAACCTTAAGTACACTACTTAGTAAAGGTATAAGACTTAGCGGATATAGATTCAAACCATGGTTCAATTATTTTTATAATTAAAAAATCTTGTTAATTAACCTTGGTTTTGTCAATTTGTCATATACATAATGCAAATATACTTTTAATATGAAAAAATCTATTGTATAAATAATTGTATATTTATTATTTATGAATGTTCTTAACTGGGACAAATATGTTTAAGTTTTTTTAAAAAGCTTAATTTCAAAAAATTTCTAAGGCAAAACTGGAAAAATTCTCAGGACATTCTCACGGGCAGCGATGCGTCATCAAAATATTCTTTACTGCAGCGAATGCTCTTCGCTGAACTTTTTATGCCCTGTTTAAAAACTTTGATCAGTCGCGCGACTTGTCTCGATTCAGCTTCACTAAAACAAAGAAAATTCTCGCTGCAACGATGCTCCAATGAAGTGCATCTGATGGTAATGAAAGCACTTTTTGCACAAGATCTTTCTCTAGGATGTTCTTGATTTTTATATAAAGTACACATTTTTGGCTCACTTAGACTTTGAAGTGACTATTTGATTCCATACGGGTGTGGCATCTAACATATTAGATTTGAAACACTTTCAAATCAAAAGTATACATAGTTAAGTGTTCCATGCTCTTTTATACTAAGAGTAAGAGTTTGAAAAATATTTGGATAGTAAAAATATTTCACATATGTGAGAACACTAAGAGCAAGAGTTTAAAAAATATTTGGTTAGTAAAAATATTTCATATATGTGAGAAAATATTTTTTTTCCTCCTCTTATTGAGTTCTTCAAGCTATTGTTGTTGTATTTTTCTTTGAGAATACTTTAAAGATTTATTTACTCACCTTTGTTTTCAAAATATTTTTTCAAACTATTTTGTTTGTGAGTAAATATTTTCTCTTCCTTGGTTTGAGAATTTCATTTTAAGATTTAGAGCACCTTATCCTTGTAATACACTAATACAACCTTTTAGAGTTTCCTTAAAATTATTGACGTAGATTTTTGGGTTGTTTGAAGGTTAGATATTTGGAACAAGTTGCTTCCACTATAAAGAAGAATGTTTTGGTGAGAGATTTGATGACCTTGATTGGAGACAGAAACCGGTGATAATTATGCATTGTACTTAATCAGTTGGGTCTCTCCTCATGGAATATGGCATGAGAGAGTATCTAGTTAGTTATAGCATCATGTGGTTGTAAGTCTTTGTCTTCTAGTTTTAATATTTCTAACATAGTGCATTTGTCATTCTTATCCGCCCGAGATTTTTTCCATTAGTGGGAGTTTCCCTTGTACATCCGATCTTGTGCCTATTTTATATTTTCTACATTTTTTTAGAATCATTATTAAGAAGATAAACCTTGGGATTCTAAAACCTAGTAACATATTTTGTCACATAGACTTTGGAATTGTTAAAACCTTTTGATAATAATAAATTAATAAACTCTTTTTCTTGAATTATGGGAATTAATTTTTATTTGGGTAGCTACCGTCGAGAGGCACATTCTCAAAATTCCTTTGAAAATATCAACTATTCTAATATTCATTATAAAAAAAAAAAGGTTTTTCTTATTCAACTCATATTTTATTTTTTTTTCTCAATAATCATAGCGATACAAATAAATTGAATTATTCTTATGATTAGTAGTATTTATTTAACCATCAGAATCTCAACTATATTTACTAGAAAACCCTTCCTTACTCTCCTAAAATATCTTGGTTTTGATTATTTATGTGACATTTTATATAAGAGATTTTAAAACACTTGCATTTGTCAAGTGTTTACACCAGAAGCTTGTTTGTAAAATAAATTATTACCTTATCGTACATATGTACTTGGACTAAATTAAACATTTCATAATTTAACTTGACTCTTAAAATTGAAAATTGTGAACTATTATTATTTAACTAGATATTTCTATCATTTATTGATTGTTATTATTTAAGTTGTGATAATTTTAGGAATTCTATTAACTATGTTAGTGGTATGATATTTTGAGTATAGATTTGTTAATTACTTTATAATGATTAAATTTATTGATTTTTTTTATCAATCTCATTAAATAGATATGAAATTCGTAATTCTGCATATTACTAATTGTTCCTTTAAAATTACTTAAGTTAAACAAAAACTGTAGTTAACTGTTGTATCAGCCCGTGGACGTACACTATAGTTGTTGTGAGTAAATGAACATGTCATATTGGTCATATTTTGCCACACCATTAGGTATAGTACTTTGGAAATTACATCAGTGCCGCCGGCATGGGTAAAATTATCTTCGTGCCTTCAAGCACGAGTATATCCTAGTGAATGTATATGGGGGAGGGGAAAACGAACCTAAAACCTCGTTGTGTAGAGGTATGGATCTTGAACACCAACATAAACATAATATTAAATAAAACATTATAAAAGTTTGATTTCAAATAACTAATAAGTAAAATTTTTGCCATAATTGTAATCTAATTTCATATAAAACATTAACGATATTTTTATCAATCTCAAAAGAAAGAACATATGTATGGAAGATAATCCAACAACTACTATCATGAAGAAACCGAAAGTTTTCTCACCTGTGATACGAAATATATCTAAGTTTTCAACCATAGGTAAACCTGTTAAATTTATTAAAGGTTCTAGAAATGCATACGTTTTGTCACCTAGTACAACCAATTAATATGATATAATTTTTTTGCAAGAAATTTGCTTAACTTTATAAATATAATAATAAATTGGTACCATTTTGAAATAAAGAATTACAAATATTTGTGTATTACATCTAATATTGAAAGACACAAGCTGATACTTCAAAACAATCATTGTACTATTCACAAAGTTATACTATACAACATGTATTTTTATATAATTACATTTTGTTACGAAACTAAAGATCCATGGTGTAATTACTTGATATTGTAATATAAAATTTAATATATCCTTGTTTTCTTCACTATTCCTCTTATAACCACAAATAACTATATGGTTATACCTTATCATACCAATATATTGATTTATCTAATAAATTCTCTATGGTATTTTTTTAATTGATGCAAGCGTGCATAATTGATTATTACATGCTTATAAGTAGACTTTTACTAGATCCCCTCATATAAAGAATACATTTTTTACGTGACATATTAAGCTTATAAATTAGATAATGAGTAGGAATTTTATATTCAAAATCTTTGATAACTATTATTTATGTGTTGGTTATGTGACTAGTCTCAGTTATTGTATATTGGTACTCTATTTTCTTAGCAATATTGCATTCATATAAACTCATTTAATCCTCACACTTATGCTCATTTATAACCTAGTCTCTATTATATCATTAATATCTTATACAATATTTATTTTGAGCTTTTATATGTATTTGGATGTTAAGCGTGAAGTTGGAAGAACTTTTGACAAAGTTTCACCAAACATGCAACTTCAAGGACAAAATAGTCAATTCAACCTCAAAGACCCGCACTTGGATTGTCCATGGAAATTGTATAGCATTATGCTAGAATCACATGGCTTCAAATGGTGCGTCATTCCGATATCAAGTGAAGAAATTATGCAAACTTTTTTCATCGAAGTAAGAATAATAGACTGATAATGCAAATGTGTAGCCTATAAGAGAACACGATGAATCCAATTTCTATAAATAGTAGCCACTAACTTCATACAAAGCAGCTTCCTTTAGCTTTTTTTCGCTATTGTATTCTTTTCATTTAGATAAGTTTATTTATTTATGTAATTAATTATTTATTTTATAATTATTCACTCTCCCTTTCCTCTTTTGTTCCCCTATAAATCTCCATAGTTAAAAACTCCATTAATAGAATTTGAATATTTCATCCGACCAACTTTCTTATGGCAATGTTTCTCAATCTTTTATTTTGACTTACTTTCTTTACTTTCATTATAATTTGTGTATAAATACTTAGGTTGATAAATATGAATGCACGATTGGGTATTGATTTTGATTTGGTATGATGTTTTATATAATTTATTGGGTCAAATATATTTTGAAATTGTACCATAGTTCCTTCACAAATCATATTAAGCATAGTTTATTATTGATCCATTTGTGTATAATTTCAACCATATTATTGACACCACGATTATAATTTCATCTTTCATTATTGGGATTCACCGTAAATATTTTATTCTTTCCCGAAGTGAGTTTTAAAACTTGAAATATCTTTTAGATCGTGAAACAATTTATTTCAAGTATGTCCATGATAAGATAATATCCTTACATAAATTATTTTTCTAATTTTCAAAATTAGTTTATATTATTATTTTAATATAATTGTTGTTAAAAACAACCTAAAAAACATATTTTTACACTTTTGATGAAGTAATAAATCAATTGTACTCCAACATGCATTTCATGTGAATTTCGATACCCCACTCGTCATTATTCCTGACAATTGTAGTAAGTTTAGGTTTTGTATATTGTGTGTTAGTTCGAACAAGTGATGGTGTTTTAACATATCACTCGATTTTTATTTGATCAAAATGCCATTGTTGTCGGAGAATAGTGTTTGTTAGATTTTGATTTATTAATTTCTTTGTATATATTTTGTGTTTTTATAATTTTTTGTAGGTACTTGAATCATTGATATCTAATAAGATTTAAAAAAAATCGCCCGCCAAGTGTTTTTAAAATTACCAAAAGGAGAATTTTTGTTGGTTATTTAATTCTCTCAATAGTAATAATAGTTATGATAATGGTTCCCATTTTTTTTTATAATGATATTTTTTAAATTCCCCAACCACTGGTGTCTTTTAAAGATTATTTAAAAAATTCTAAAAATCATTCAAGGGAAACATGTGAAAATTAATATTATGGTAAATGATCATAACTACGATGTTGAATGTTTTAAAAAAATACTATAATACTAATTATAAAAATTATTATGACAATGATGTTCGAATTTCTGGTTATGAAGAATCTGGCCCACCACCGATGTCCTTTAGTGAGTACTGGAAAATTCTTCAAGAGGATTTTTTTTAACACCGCTCAAATGATTTTAAAAATTATTATGATAATAGTTCTCAATATATTCATAACAATAGTTATGATAATGGTTCTCAAATTTATGGATATCAAAAAGTTGTCCCACCATTGATGTCCTTTGGTGGGTACTTTCAAATTCTCGAAATAGAAAATTTTGAAAACCAATATCGTAAGGAACGTCATTATTGAAAAAATAATTCGGATGCATTATTTGAAATTGATAATGATTTTTATTTTGCAAATTTGGATGATGGGGAAATTTAAATGTGACACTTTTAATATAGTTTAATTCTTATTGCAAATTTTTTGCTATAACACCTCTTATACTCTAACTTCACGTTGTGACAAGACATGTTTATCGCTTACCTGGAAATCTCTTCAAAACACCATTTCCTATCAAGATGGAACTAGATATCTCTTAGACATATCAGTTAATTTGACCAACAATTTTATTTGTTGAGGTGTTTTAGGGGTAGAATATTCATGGCTTATACCAACTACAACACTTAGGAATATTGGTTCCCTTATATTCTTGTCCATGATCAATTTGGAATCTAATGATAGTTCAACCCTTCTCATTTTGGAGTTATTTACACTTAAGAATAAATCAGTCATTAGCATCGAACTAAATAAGTAAAAACCTACAAAATTGAACCTAAAAAAGTCATCAACGATCACATTTGTTTGTCCATTTGAAAAATACCACATATGAGAGAAAAGTTGACTTACAACGGTATAAATCACGAACAAGCTCAGTCCTAACAAGTTTGAAAATATCTTTAAAGTTTATATGAACAAACCTATTATGCTAAAGATTCGTTAAATTTTCATTATAACTATTGCAAATAACCTTGAGAGAGGTACTAATAATATAAGAATTCAGCAAAGTTCAGTTCCCTTCAAAATGAATTTATCACCAGATATTTGTCTTATGCTAAGCAAGTTAGTCTTCAACTCTTCCACCAAAAGGACGTTGTCTATCTTGGGTAACCCAACGATATCGATTATACCCTTTCCTAATACATTATACATACTTCTCTCCTAAAAGTGACTGTACCAGTTTGTCTTTAATGTTCTTTGAAAACAAAGACTTATCAATGAACGTGTGCCTATAACGCACACTATTTAAAGAGTGCCCAATATGTGTGTTTCAAATAAAACCAAATTTTTACCAAAAATTATCCAACTTTTAATTATGCACCAAACCAAGTTGTGAAAATCCAATTCTGACTTTAAACCAATATTATCTTGATTAATCCTAAACATGCATCTAGTGATTAAAGCAAGTAAAATAAAGTATAGAATACTCACAATGCCGGATGTACGAGGAAAAAACCCAAAACGGGAAAACAACCTCGGACGGCCCAAGCCAGACAATCACTATGAACAATGGTTTTACAAAGACGGATTAGCCTTACACTAAGAATCGATCCCCACGGGTCTTGATGGTCCTTCTGATCTTCAACCGTTCTTCAATAGTGCCAACATAGAAATTTCATCTTCCACGATACCTGTCCACAACACATGCATCCACGTATGTCTTGGTGTCCACCAAATGGCTTTGATTCATCTACGATGTCGAACAATAAGTCCTTCTCTTTTCTTCATCGCAAAACCCTTTGATGTTCAATGATAGAACAAACTTCTTTGGTGCCGCAAGATCATGTAAACATAAAATAATGATAACTCGGATCTTTGTAAACTCTAAGGATGTGTTTAAGTATTGAAAACCTTAGAAAACATATGAAAACAAGTTTCTGGTTCGAATACTATTTTTCAGAATGCACACCTACGAAACTCTGATAGAAACACGCTTAAAATAACAATTTAGTGCCGCCTTGAAAAACATGTCGTTCGAATGACAATGCCATGTCGTTCGCGCGATTTAGGCATCTCGTTCGAGCGAGATCCCTATGTCGTTTGAACGAGCTGACATGGCAATTTAACTTTTTGACTTTTAGCTCAAAACGTGTCTTTTAAAGGAGATCCAAAATAGTCAAACTCTATTTCGAGTATATCAGAATAAAAACGTAGTGTAAACCTATAAAACACTTTTAAAACATTTTTCTTTATAAAAATACATCCTTATCTTTTATAAAAATAATTTCGTGCACCATTAATTATACGCCTTCATACCTGAGTGATCTCAGAATGCAATTAACTTTGAAGACGATTAAACTTGCACCAATTAAACATCGGCATGATAAAATCTTTGAAGCTTTGTCGCAACGTCTTCAATTTTCTTCAATATGTCATAGACGAAGTGGGATCGTGACAAAATAAAAATCTTCTTATGACATAATACAAACAAGTTTTGTTCACGGAAATAAGTCAAAACAATACAGGGACTCAATTAGAAATTTATGTCCTTACAAATCTCCCCCTTTGACTATTCCGGGACAAAACTAAACCAGTGAAATGCCTAAGCCGAGCCGTCAACCTGTATGATGCCTAAATCCCATCCCATAAATCCAAAATCAAAAATACAGGACACGAACTACAAAATGTAGCACCGGCAAACATAAACTGTCTGAATGTGATGTAGACTTGAAATCTCGAATCGCTGAAGCATACCTACACACATGAAACAGAAAAACAAATACCCAGTGAAGTATGGAGGAACAAATGATACCGATTTATATTTCTAATAAGAACAAATAATTTGAAACATGTGAGAAATTATTTGATACCAATTTGAAAAAATATAATCAAGCACTATGTAAATCCAGATATCAATAGAAACGCTCTCCCCCTACTTCACATACATCTCTCCCCCTTTTTGCCTCGAATAGATAATCCGATGAAAAGATAAACTAAACCAAGTAACTAGCATGAGAATATATCAATTTGAATCAATTTGATACCAATTTGAGAATTGAAAACGCTAGATTACCATGCAACAACCCGCTAAAAATGATCAATATATGACAAATCAGTAGCTAGTAAACCAAAGAATCACACAAAAAAATCTAGTAATCTAATCAGGTGTGATAAACGGACTATATGCAAAAACTCGATTTAGAACCAATAAATCCTGCATATAAACCAGACAGTCCAAAAAAAACTTCCAGTAGAACAAAAAATATATCAATTTAAACCAGTGGACTGCAAACCAATCAGATTCAACAAAACAACCTATCGTGCAAAACGAGCTAGGTAAATCGCTCAAACGAGTTGAGGATGTTGCTCGAACGAAGTACAACTGTCGTTCACGCGAGATGGATATGTCACTTGAACGACTTCTCGCGACCTGTCAGAATTTCTCATATTCCCAGAAATATTATAAAATATTGCCCAATGAAAAATTTCCACAAAAAAAATCCCAGAAAGGGCAAGACAGAAGCAAAACTGTGTTAAAACAGTAGGATTTTTACACAAAATGCAAAAGCTCATAAAAACTAAAAATGTGAGTTACATGCAAACATATTACCGATGTGCTCAAACATGGACATGGAATGAATAGGCATGAAACTACAACAAATGTGTCACAATTCCAACACATCGAAACGATCAAGAAGCTCTAATTGATAGCGATAAATCATCAAACTTTATCATATCCATATGACAATTAAAGTGTGAGCTTAATGAACTAAACATACTGCATGCACACAAATCCAGAATTGTGACGATTCTACAAACAATAGCGTCAAATTGCAATGTTTCAACATTAGGATTAGTTGTGCAAACCCGTTTCAATTTTTTAATCCATCCAAACTCCCTCAATAATATCATATTTTCTTTGGAATGAACTAAACTAATTTGGCCATTTTCTTAACATATTGCATTTTCTTTTTGGACTCTTTTAAACGGTGGCCTTCACGACAAGTTAATTTTGAACTCTCGTAGCCCTTTCCCGTGAATCACTCATATTTTTTTTATCCTCACGATAAACGGTTATTACATGCACACTTTTCCTTAAGTCTACTTACACATTGATGCCAAGATTGAGATAAGAACGCCTCACCAAATTCAATTATGTAAGTGAAGTCAAACATCCATATAAACTCATGCATGTATGCAATGTTGGCATATATACAATCAAAATGCATATCAGCTTTGAAACAACCCCATATAAACAATGGTTAAGATCATTCTAAGCATCGATAACAATGACCAAATGTCCTAGCCACATGGATAATGAAATGATGGGGGGGGGGGGGGGGTCCAAGCACACCGTATACCACATCAAACATGTAAACTCAAAAACAAAAACAGACAAGAAAACAAAACTATTTTTCGATTTTCAAAAGTTTTCTTCAAAAATAAATCTTTTTGTATTTTCAAATAAGACTCAAACAAGTGAAAATTATAATACAAATTGATACATATGTCATAAAACTAGAAAATTATAAACATGATGCAAGGGCTAGCTGTGACAACCCGCTCATTAAAATAAGAGGTGGCCAGCCCGATACTCCAACAAATACATGAATCGTAGATGGTCCATTCTTAGCATCACTGTCGTTAAAATAAAAATACGAGATAACCACCAATTATTTTAGAAAACGGAGTGTCAAAATTTAATTATTAGGTTTGAAGAAAATTATTTAGACAATTCAAATTGAAAAGAAGGTGGATATCACAAACAAACGAACAACACTATAACATTAAAGCACAAAGTAATAATCGAATAAGCTGTCGGTTAACAGACCAATACAAATAGGTTACACCGAGTATTACAAATAATTAGCACATTATATTAAACAAGTACAAAACTTGGGTAACACACCCGAATGTGTAAACTGATCATAACTAGTGTACAAGAGATAGAAGCGTCAACAACGAATATCCTATAACATCCGCAAAATGTTATAGCTCCAGAAAAACCTGGATGGAGAGGTCAATACGGGCGTCCTTGCGGTGGAGTACCTGGGCGAATATAGAATTCATACAAAACAAAGAGATATAAATGGGTCAGGGCCCTATTTGATATGATCACCATGTGAATAAAATGCATGACAGTTATGATTAATTAATTATCATCATGAACTTAACTTTCTCTCACAATTTATCATAAAATTTTCACCTATCATTATAAAAGCACAACCTAGCGCAATAACAATGACAATGCTCAGTGTTCATATAATCATGGGAGAACTCATCTACATTCACTAAATGCTATATCATTTTAGTTCTTCACAACTTAAATGCATAGTTCCTTTTTCTCTTTAGGAAATTATACTTAAAGCAATTTATCGCACCAAATGCTTTACCAATATCGTTTTATGCCATTTAACTTTATAGTTCCCTTTATCAATGGGAAACATATTGAAAGCACTTTCCACTTTATTTAGAATAGTTATAATCACATATATATAACGATTCTAAGATCGTCCTTTCGAGTTTCCCCATTGGACGCGCCCCTAAATGACTATCATCTTCCAGGGCCTATCGCACAAGATAACCTGGGCATCCTATAACGCAACGTCAGGAAGCGACCATATACCTTCGACAGTGAGTCATAACCACACCCGGAATTACCCCTCTTCGAATAATAATCACACAATAATAACCGGTCCTATGGTCAAGGACTCTATTCACCCTGCATTCACTAGCCAGGGGACTTCACCTCATGAGCTTAACTTCCTATATGATAGCGATTTAGAGAGGTGTGTATATGCAAATTATCATTTACAAAATTATTTTCCCATTTGAAAATATTCACTTTTTTACATTCTCAAAACCATTTATACTTAACCATTAAGTACCCATTTTAAATTATGCATTTCTTATTCTCAAAGTCATATTTTATTAATGACCTAGGATCCTAAGTGCAATTTTCCTCACACTAGTCTCCAAGAGTTCAAAGGAATACCCTAAGCCATCAAAAGTAATTTCCCTCGATACTAGTCTCCCATAAGTCCCAAACATTTCCATTCTACTTTCCGTTCGTTCTAGGTTAACTACCTATACCAAGCGAAACATTAACCTCTATGAACTAACCCTTGAGATAAGCACAATTATCCCCATGTTAATCTAGAATATTAATCTCCCTAATACAAACCTCTAAGACCCTTTATTACTTCCCAAGAGAAGGTTCCTAAGTCTTAAACCAAAAATAAAAGGACTAGGAACTAAGCTAGAAAACCCCTATAAAAACAACAGGTTTTCGAATCGATTCGCCCTAGACGAATCGACTCGGTCTTGAAAGCGAATCGATTTGGACTATCCGAATTGATTCGCCAAGTACAGACTTGTAGCCTACCCCTTTAGAGAATCGATTCGCTAGGGGCGAATCGATTTACCTGGTTCAGTTTGCCCAGTAAGGGATACGGTTTAACATAAACCCTAAATACCCAATTCCTATTTCTTCCAACAAATCCCAACATTAACCACCAATAATTTCATCAAATCATTACTACACATCTTCTAACTAATATATTCTCCTCAAATCAAAGTTAAATAAAATGTTAAGGGATTAAACACCAAAAATCTCCAAAACCAATAAATGGCGAAAATTCCAAGAACAGAACTATAAATGAAATTTATCCACATTAAATCATATTCTAGCTAGTAAGAAACTTGCCTCAAATTTGCAGTCTCGGATTCTCTTCCCGTAGCAATGATTTCCAGCTCCAATTTTCAATTTCTCTCTCTTTTCTCCATTTTCTCCCAAGTTTTCTCTTCTCTCTCTACTCTCTCCAAGTTTTAAAACATAAGAATGAGAAATAAAAGTGTTTGGAAGACTTAAACGGGCATTAAACATTAATTCCCATCTTTTAAATGTTGATACACCATTAAAATGACTCGTAGCTATGTAATTGAGTCATAACCTGTCAAAAGTGCCCGAAACTCAAAAATACAATATGACACTTATTTTGACTATCTCAACAATTTCAAAACTAAATGCACCCTCTAAATTGGCATCCAGAGTATCGTAAAATATTTCATGTCCCTATGTAATATTAATTTATTAATCATAATCCAATTGAAATATATGCCATAATAGTCGCTTAAAGCACAACGACGTAATAAAACATAACATGATGATATTTACCTCCTCTCAAGGGCAAATATGCAAAACTCAGTAAATATTAACTCTCAAATCACTGAAAATAATATTTACTCCAATTTCCAAAATTTTATATAATTATCTCACATGGCAAAATTTTATAAAATCAATTACCCAAATGCAAGGGTTTTTACACTAGTGTATGACAAAACATGCAAGCTACTATCCATAAGAAATAGCAAGAGATGAATCATGTGCATGCATGTGAGAATCAACCAACGAAGCATTTAGCATCTCCAGAATGGATTTCTTAATCCAAACAGATGTATACCTAACAAAACGGGCTTTGGGAACTAATGGGACACTACGTTTAATCTTCCCAGGGTCTTTTCTAAGATCAAAACAAAAACTCCTAAGGTGACCTTTCCTACCACAATGCGAACATGTGAAAACACGACGAGAAACGGGACCTTTAGACTGACCTTTTCTGATACCCTCGGATGTGGTTGATGCTCTAAAACAAACTATGGTTTTGGCTCTTACAATCGAACCAGTAGAACAAGATAAGCCTCTACCATCACTACTCGAGTTATTTAAATCATTTTTTAACTTCAAAACTTTCGACTCAAGCAAACGATTAGACTCCTCAAAAATTTGGGACTCCTTCTTTAATTTTCAATTGACCCTAGAAGGTTATCTCGCTCCCCCTCAATATGAGCAAACTTATCCCTAAGAGCCTCTTCTCCTGCCACAAAATCATTAATCGAATTATTTTCCTCAACGGCACAAACTTTAGAATTTTTTAGATCCTCTAACTCTTTTTCTAAAATGAGGACTCTATAATCACTCTCCTTTTTGCCCAATTTTAAAATATTAAAATCTTTAAACAAGGAACTAAAGTGCTCACGATAAATATCTCTTTGAATTTAAAAGTTTTGCAAATATTCAATCCTATTTTTGAAACCATAATTTTCTTTCTCCAAAACTTTAATACGATTTGCAAACTTTAAATTCAAACGATGTAGATCATCAACGCTTATAGAATCTATCAAGAGAAAACAAACACAGGAGAGAAAAACAGACACACGGGATCACAAAACAAATAAAAAATGTTTTCTAGCTCTGATACCAATTTGAAGAGTGCCCAATATGTGTGTTTCAAACAAAATCAAATTTTTACCAAAAATTATCCAACTTTTAATTATGCACCAAACCAAGTTGTGAAAACCCAATTCTTACTTTAAACCAAGTTTATCTTGATTAATCCTAAACATGCATCTAGTGATTAAAGCAAGTAAAATAAAGTAAAGAATACTCATAACGCCGGATTTACGAGAAAAAAACCCAAAACGAGAAAACAACCTCGAACGGCCCAAACCAGACAATCACTATGAATAATGGTTTTACAAAGAAAGACTAGCCTTACACTAAGACTCGATCCCCACGGGTCTTGATGCTCCTTCTGATCTTCAACCGTTCTTCAATAGTGCCCATGTTGATATTCCGTCTTCCACGATACCTGTCCACGACACACGCATCCACGTATGTCTCGGTGTCCACCGAATGGATTTGATTTATTTACGATGTCGAACAAGAAGTCCTTCTCTTTTCTTCACCGCAAAACCCTTTGATGTTTAATGATAGAACAAACGTCTTTGGTGCCGCAAGATCACGTAAACATAAAATAATGATAACTCGGATCTTTGCAAACTTTAAGGATGTGTTTAAGCTTTGAAAACCTTAGAAAACATGTGCAAACAAGTTTTTAGTTCGAATACTGTTTTCCAGAATGCACACCTACGAAACTGTGATTGAAACGCGCCTTAATAACAATTTAGCGCCACCTCAAAAAACGTGTCATTCGAACGATTATGCCATGTCGTTCGCACGACTTGGGCATCTCATTCGAGCGAGATCCCTATGTCGTTTGAACGAGCTGACGTGGCAGTTTGACTTTTTGACTTTTAGCTCAAAACGTTTCTTTTAAACAAGATCCAAAGTAGTCAAACTCTATTTCGAGTATATCAGAATAAAAACGTAGTGTAAACTTGTAAAACACTTTAAAAACATTTTAAAACATTTTTCTTTATAAAAATACATCCTTATCTTTTATAAAAATAATTTCGAGCACCATTAATTATACACATTCATACATGAGTGATCTCAGAATGAAATTAACTTTGAAGATGACTAAACTTGCACCAATTAAATATCGGCATAATAAAATCTTTGAAGCTTTGCCGCAACGTCTTCAATTTTCTTCAATACGTCATAGATCAAGTGGGATCGTGACAAAATACAAATCTCCCTCTGACATAATACAAACAAGTTTTGTTCACGGAATTAAGTCAAAACAATACAGGGTCTCAATTGGAAATTTATGTCCTTACACTATTAAAATATCATTATGAGACATTATTTGAAACTAAATCTTTGTGAATGATAAGATATATTATGTCTTTCTTTTTTGCAAAAATATATTTTTTACCATACTTGGTCTTGATATTCTTACCCAAATTTTTAGAACTAAGTTTAATATTTTAATTTTTGAAATTTTTTCAATGTTAAACAAATATAGTTTTAGATTTTTCAAAAGGGGTATTCAAGTCACTCTTTAACATAAAAATCTCATCAACATTGGGACCACGAGGTTTCTTGGTTGTATTGGTGTTGTTTCGAAGATTGAAGCAGCATTCCTTCAAATGTCCCATCTTTTAGGAAAATGTGCATTCAAATACCACATGTTGGACATTTTTATTAGGATTTTACAAATAATTATCCTCTCTTTTTGAAAGATACCTTTTAGGATCTTGAGTCTCATGAGAAGATTTAAAAAATGTGGTTTTGGATTTCTCATTTGATAAATTTTCAATTTTATTACCCAATACAACTTTTGTCATTAAAAGATTGGGCATGAGGTAAAAGCAATTTTCAAGATTTCTTTAATTGATCTTCAAAATTGACCCTTAATTTTTTTTGACATAAAATCATTTTCAAGAGAGATGAGCTTTTCATTTAAATAATTATTAAAAAGTTTACATCCTTTAATTCGTTTTGTGAAATATTTCTTCTCTCTTATAAAATAATTTCCTCTTTCTCCTTAGAGGAAATTTGAAGGGTGTGTTTCAAAACCACAATTTCATGGCTTGAAATTGAAAATTGAATATTATTCATTCAAAATTTCAACTGATAAATTTTTAATTTAAATTCCAAGACATGAAATTAGGGTTACTGAACACCCTTTAATTGTTCACATGTTATACTTTGTTGAAGATAATATAAGGAACGAGTAATTTAGAGAGTCCAAAATTATCATATTTAATTATTCAATATTAAGGGATGATTAGGTGGAAATTAGTAAATAAACTCTATATTAGACGGTGTTTCAATATAGATAAATACGTAAGGATGAAGTATATAGATTATTAAACGTAAAGAGGAGAAGATGACTTAACTGAAGTTTCCACTAACATTTGATGAGGATTTACCAATTTGTTTTCTTTCTCTTCTAGTAAAAGTGGATATTGAAAATAAATCATCAACCGCAAGTAACATACATTTATATCCCTCCGTTTAGCTGTAGTTAAAAAAGTTGGGCTCAATATCTTTGAGGTTAAACGAAGAAAATGGTTCTAGATGAGAAGGTTTTCTATTTGGTGGCTAGAAGTGATCCTAATCCCCTTTTCTTATGTTATTGGCTTATGGTCTTGGGGAATAATCCAACAAGACTATATTAAAAAGGAAGAAAGCAAAACAATGATAATAATAGTAACAATAATAATAGAGGGATGGACTAGATAAGACAAAATTGCCTAAAATATTATCATTCAATGTCTAACTCCTCAACATACTTATATCTAGACATGTCTAATGGTTGAGTTTCACAAAAGATATATCAAGTTATTAATAGCGACCTCAAAAGCTTTTTGATCACGAACGTTACCTTCTCCCCCATTAGTGGTAGCGCATAATTCAGATTTTGGTACATCCAGAAAATGTTTCAGAGTTTCATTAAATCGAAAATTTTGAAGAATATAGAACATTGTAAATAACTCTTTGAAACTACTTTTGGTTGGAAAAAACAAGCACAAGTGTATGTCAAAATGAATCATCTTATAGGTTGACAATAGTCGATTTCAAGAAAGTAGACATGAAGTATTAGGGCTTATTTTTGAAACCACGTGTAAAATATTTTATTAATTCATTGATAAAGAATTATACTATTCATTTTAATATGAGAATCAAGTTTGTGATAATGCTTTATATTTTCTTATATATTGTTTAAAATTTGCACATCGATAAATGGAACTTACTAGGAATTTCAGTGATTTGACTTCGGGTTGATCACTAAAAAATTGGAATTTCGATTCTAACACTATTGAAAAGTTCATAACCTAGATAGGGAGTTGACATCCTATTAAAACGGTTGTGATGCAATCCTAGTAGTTTATCTCACCTGTATGATGGTTCGAGAACTTATGTGATATTTCATCAGATGATTATGGTGAGTACATATGAGGAATGTATTGAATATGACCACATATGAGATTTGAGTATAAGGGCTTCCAATATTAGACTCGGGTAATCTCACAACATTTTCAATGGGTGAAATCCTTAATCCCTAAAATTATGAGGATTGAAATGATTATGTGATTGTTTCCTTAATTGCCATAAATGAGATTCAATCTTAAAATTGAACCAAATAATCTGTACATATTAGGTGATAGTCATGTAAGTAGGTACAAGTTATTAATTATGAGGAATCAATGTTCAGGGATACCTTGAATTGTGATACCCCATGATAGACTTATAAGATTTGTTTTCACCAATAAACCTGATCAGTGGATCATTTATAATCTGGTGGTGTAGAAAAATAAGTTAGTTTTGGGAATCAAAAATTGATTAAATATTGGTTGAAGTCAATTAATCTCATAGTAATTTGACCAAGTGGATATCAAAAGATTAACACGAGGAATAATATTATGTACTATTATCGACTCTGAAAATAAGAGCTCATTATATCTGAGTGATTTTTAAGATATGATTTAGAACCTCAAGGATATGTTTGAGGCTCAGAACCGTGCTGCAAGGTTAGACGCTATGAAAAGGTTGGTCAACACCAAGATGCCCAAGGATACGCCCGTACGCGAGCACGTTCTAAAAATTATCTCCATTTTAGGAGAAATGGAGATTCTTGGATCTAAAATTGGTGGTGAAACCCAAGTTAATTTCGTGCCCCAATCACGACGCGAGTCCTTTGTATAGTTTCGCCTAAATTATTTTATGAACAAAATTTGGTTACTCATTGACGCAATTGCTTAAGGAAATCCAAGATACAAAGAATATTAATAGGCATAAGGGTGTGATTTAGGTTTCTAAGAAAGGCCCCTCTACTTCTATTTTGAAATGTAAGAAGAAAAAGAAGGGAGAGTTCCAGGAACAAC
This sequence comes from Sambucus nigra, assembly GCA_949130495.1. Classification (NCBI taxonomy): domain Eukaryota; kingdom Viridiplantae; phylum Streptophyta; class Magnoliopsida; order Dipsacales; family Adoxaceae; genus Sambucus; species Sambucus nigra. The sequence continues at coordinate 407,790,862 of OX422218.1, read as the reverse complement.
CTAAAGTTTTCAAGCAAAACTTCATGCCGCATGGAGTAGGTAAGAAACCAAAAGGCAACTATTACATCCGTAAATAGGAAAAAGCAATGCACCATCTTCTTAGGCAGGAAGAACGAAAATTGTAATTTCCCTTATATCATTGAGACATGTTTTTTAGTGCAATCTATCAATAATTGGTGTGTATATTTGGAAGACACTAATCATGTTTGCAACTCTTTACAGGGGTTCTAGATAACCAGGGAACTAAGGGATAGAGAGATGTTTCTATTCATGGGCGATCATCATAAGGCAGTAGTAGGAAATTTAGTTTTAAATTTTGGAGAAGTCAATAAGTTATTATTGGTAGATTATCTTTATGTTTCTGGTATAGAAAGAAATTTTCTTTCAGTTTCAAAGTTTGTCATAAATCGATACTTGGCTTATTTTGAAAAAATGAGTTTTTATAAAAAAAAATGGAAAATATTTGATCTGTTCTGGAACATTTGAAAATAATCTTTATGTTATAAGACATGTCTCACCGCTACTGCTTAATACTAAATTGAATAACATAAATAAAAATAACTTAAAGAGAAAGGAACCTTCTAAGTTGAACCAAACATATCTTTGGCACTTATGGTTGGGTCATATAAATTTAAAAAGGATACAAAGACTGGTCTCAAATGGGAGATTGATTTCATTGGAAGTGTAGGCACTTCCAGTTTGTGAATCCTATTTAGAGGGTAAAATAACCAAGTGGCCATTTACGTCCAAGGGATATAAAGTCAAATATGTGTTGGAATTATTTCACTTTAATTTATTTGGGCATATGACTATACGGGAAATAGGTGGTTATGATTACCTCATCCCTTGCATTGATAATTACTCGAGGTTTGGGTATGTTTACTTTATGCACCCTGAGAATAAAGCCTTTGATAAGTTCAATATGTATAAGGACGAGGTGGAGTGTTTCCATAGTAAACTAATCCATATTTTATGATCTGATCGTGAAGGGGAATATTTTATCGTAGAGTTTAGTAAATACTTAGCAGGTTTAGGTATTATAACCCAGTTGTCTACACCGGGCATTCCATAATAAAATTGTTTAGCAAAAGTAAAAACATAACTCTTTTGGATATAGTTAATCCATGATGAGTTATTACAAACTGGAGGATTACTTTGTTTATTTTTTTCACTAGATATGACTGAATATTTATTGAATTTAGTTACATCTAAATATATCCCATAAACTCCCATATAACTCTAAAAAGGGAGAAAGCCAAGTCTATCTCACATTCGAATATGGGTTTGCCTAGTGTACATGCTACGGAAGGATCCAAGGAAGTTGGAATAAAGGATGAATGTATATCTCTTTGTGGGATACCCCAAAGGAACTAAGGGTTTCTAATTCTACAATCCTCAGGATTGAAAAATATTTATTAGAACAAAATCTAGGTTTATAGAGGAATATTATATGATTGACTGCAATCCCAAGAGAAATATTATCTGGAAATAACTAAGAGGACAAGTGCATAAAATTCTTCGGGACCGCCCATACAAGATGAAATACAATGTGGTATCTAAAGTACACTACATAATTGTAGTGATAGTATTATTGATTATTTGGATTCATATGTCACTTGTAATGAACTATAAGTGGATATACATCGTAGTGGGAGGGTCAGGCATCAACCTGGTGGGTTAGTTTATTTGGGATAACACTTCAGTAAAGTCCCAAGGTAAGACAAACTAGATTCCATTAACTACGATGAGGCAGTCTAAGACAAGGATCCCAAGGTTTGGCTAAAGTTTATGGATACCGAGATGGATTAAATTTATTCAAAGTGTGGAAACTTGTAGACTTTCTAGATGGTATAAAATCCATTGGATTCAAGTGGATCTACAAAATGAAGAGAGTGTTATATGGTAAGGTGGAAACCTTCAAGGCATGACTTGTTTCCAAGGGGTTCGCTTAAAAAGCGGGGATCATTTATGAGGAGATGTTTTTTTCCAATAGTCATGATTAAGTCTATCTTGATTCTCTTATCCATTGCTGCACGTCTCTATATGATTTGGTAAATGGTTTTCAAAACTACATTCTTGAACGGTAGTCTTGACGAGTGAATTTATAGGGTGAAATCCATGATATTCATAGAAAAGGGCCAAGAAAGCAAGGTTTCCAAGCTTAAGAGATCCATTTATAGACTTAATAAAGAATCAAGATCTTTAAACATCCATTTTGATCAGGCAATCAAATCTTTTGGTTTTGATCAATGCATGAATGAGACGTGTGTGTATAAGAAGAATGATTGAAATGTAGTGGTATTTCTAGTATTATATGTACCTGATATTCTCCTAACAAGTAATGACATGGGTGTATTATATAGTGTAAGAGTGTGGTTGTCTATCCAGTTTGATACGAAGGACTTAGGAAACGTCATTCACACCCTGGGGATCAAAGTTCTACGTGATAAAAAAAATAGAATGTTAGGTGTGACATCTCATATATTTTTAATATTTAGGTTGATCAAGGGTATTTATTAAAATTACACGGGTCATGTAACGAGAACATATGAATGCATATTAATCAAGGTGAAGAACGATATGAAAAATCCTCAAATACACACACACACACACACATACATACACACAAATACATAAATACACACACACACACACACACACACACACACACACACACACACACATAATGAATAAGATTTAATTAAATCACCAAGTAAAATTGATACATACATATTCTATCAAATCCAATTTAACTTTTACAACTACGTATAAATATGAAGAGTAAAGTAAACCTTGCCTCTCTCAAAATAAATGAAGTAAATGTAAAAGTAGGTACAACCCTTATATCTTCAAACCTTGGTGATGAATGGAACGAAAGAGGGTGTGCTTGGGTAAGAAACTAGGTCGAGTACATGGGCAAGCCTGCAATAAAATGATGGGTCAAGCCCACCGTAATAAGATAATAACTACGCACTCAAGTAGTAAAACTATCAATCATGATTATAAATAATAAACTCTACGGTGATTACTTAGATGACTTTACCTCACCCTTACTGGTCTCAAATTATGGGAGTTAAGTATTTTCATTAGCTATATTTTAAACTCCATCATTTTCATAAAAGTAGAATTTACACAGTAAGTAGTCACTTTTAAAACTATCATATAGGTTATCAAAGATTAAATAAATTACAAAACCCCACTGCAGTTGTTCACATGGGTATAAACTACATTCATTCGCATGGAAAAACCATGCCCGTTCACAGGTCACCATGCGCATGGTAAAAACTATGTCTGTTCGCATGAAAAACAAAGTCATCCAAAAGAATATCTTTACACCCAATGTCCCAAGTCCAAAATTCAGATCACCATTTTCTTCTTTAAATGATGTTTTATGTGCCATACGCCCTAAATATGATCTAGGAGAGTTGTTAATGTCAGTCCATACATACAAATTTCAATTCTTCGTATATACTTGGGAGATTTCAATACATAATTCCACATCCAAACACTAAATTAAAATTCAAAAGGGAATATGCCTTTTAAATATAAAGAAATGGTTTACCACAAGATTCTATTTGAATAGTAATATAAAAAAAGGAATGTATAATTATTTACCCAATTCCATTAAACTAATTTAAGCAAAACATGAGATTTTAAGAATTTTAAAACTAATTTAACTACACATGAAACTTCAAGAATTAGGTTTATTCATTTGTATACAAAAATAACCATTTCTTCCACTATCAAATAAACCTAATTATTTCTATACCATTTTTATAATTTATAAAAACTATTTTAGGTAGAAATCATTATTTACACCATGAGATGAGAGAGTAGATTTATCTTGTTTTGAGTGATGAATATCGAATCCCAACAGAAATATAGGAGAATTCCCTTTGAAAAATCTATTAGAGTTGCTCCTCAAAATCTCCAATTTGTGTAAAGAAACTCCTAATGTGTAGAATATAGCCTTCTTGAGAAAATATTTTAATTGTTCTTCTAAGATGTCCCCAAAGGGAATTTAGGAATGGAGAGAAGTTTCTATTCATGGGCGATCATCATAAGGTAGCAGTTGGAAATTTAGTTTTAAATTTTGGTGTATACAATAAGTTATTATTGGTAGATTATCTTTATATTTTTGGTATAAGAAGAAATTTGATTTCAGTTTCAAAGTTTGTCATGAACGAATACTTGGTTTATTTTAATAAAGGATTCTTTATCAAAAAATGGAAAATACTTTATCTCTTCTAGAACTTTTGAAAATAATCTTTATGTTACAAGACATGTCTCATCTCTACTGCTTAATACTGGATTGAATAACATAAATAAAAATAACCTAAAGAGAAAAGAACCTTCTAAGTTGAACCGAACATATCTTTGGCACTTGCGGTTGGGTCATGTTAATTTTAAGAGGATATAAAGACTGGTCTCAAATAGGAGATTGGTTTCATTAGAAGTGGAGGCACTTCCAGTTTGTGAATCCTATTTAGAGGGTAAAATAACCAAGAGGCAATTTATGTCCAAGGGATATAATGTCAAAGACGAGTTGAAATTATTTCACTTTGATTTATGTGGGCATATGACTATACGAGAAATATGTGGTTATTAGTACCTCATTAATTTCATTGATAATTACTAGAGGTGTGGGTATGTTTACCTTATGCACCCTAAGCATAAAGCCTTTGATAAGTTCAATCTATATAAGGATGAGCTGGAGCGTTTCCAGAGTAAACTAATCCATATTCTATGATCTGATCATGGAGGGGAATACATTTTGGTAGAGCTTAGGAAACACTTCGTAGGTTTAGGTATTATAACCCATTTGTCTACACCGGGCATTCCATAAAATAATTATTTAGCAAAAAGAAGAAACATAACTCTTTTGGATAGTTAATCCATGATGAGTTATTCGAAACTGGAGGATTCCTTTGGTTTTTTTTCACTAGTGACGACTACATATTTATTGAACTTAGTTACATCTAAATATTTCCCATCAACTCCCATATAACTCTAGAAAGGGAGAAATCTAAGTCTATCTCACATTCGAATATGGGTTGCCTAGTGTACATGCTACGAAAGGATTTAGGGAAGTTAGAATCAAGGAAGAATGTATGTCTCTTTGTGGGATACCCTAAAGGAACCAAGGGACTCTAATTCTACAATCCTAAGGATTGAAAAATATTTGTTAGCAAAAAATATAGGTTTATAAAGGAAGATTATATGATTGACCACAAGCCCAAGAGCAAGATTATCTTACAATAACTAAGAGGACAAATGCAGGAAAATACTTTGGGACCGCCCGTACAAGATGAAATATAATGTGTTATCTAAAGTACATTACATAATTTTAGTGATAATATTATCGATGATTTAGATTCATATGTCACTTATAATGGACTATAAGTGAAGTTACATCATAGTGGGAGGGTCATGCATCAGCCTGATGGGTTAATTTAATTAGGATAACACTTCAATAAAGTTCCAAGGCAACATGAACTAGATGCCATTAACTATGATGAGGTAGTCCAAAACAAGGAACCTAATCTTTGGCTAAAGGTTACGAATACCGAGATGGATTCAATTTATTCAAAGTTTGGAAACTTGTAGACTTGCTAGATGGGATAAAATACATTGGATGCAAGTGGATCTACAAATTCAAGAGAGTGTTAGATGGGAAGGTGGAAACCTTCAAGGCACGATTTGTTTCCAAAGGGTTCACATAAAAAGTGGGGATCGATTCTGAGGAGACTTTTTTTGCCAGTAGTCATGATTAAGTCTATCTCGATTCTCTTATCCATTACTGCACATCTCTATATGATTTGGCAAATGGTTCTCAAAACTACATTCTTGAACGATAGTCTTGATGAGTGCATTTATAGGGGCAATCCACGATATTCATATAAAAGGGCCAAGAAAGCAAGGTGTGCAAGATTAAGAGATCCATTTATAAACTTAATAAAAAAGCAAGGTCTTTGAACATCCATTTTGATCAGACAATCAAATTTTTGGTTTTGATCAATGCATAGATGAGACTCGTGTGTGTAAGAAGAATGATTGAAACGCAGTGGTATTTCCAGTATTATATGTAGATGATATTCTCCTAACTAGTAACGATGTCGGTGTATTATCTAATGTAAGGGTGTGATTGTCTATCCAGTTCGATACGAAGGAATTAGGAAAAGTCATTCACACCTTAGGGATCAAGGTTCTACGTGATCGAAAAAATAGGATGTTAGGTGTGACATCCCATTTTTTTTTAAATATTTAAGTTGATCAAGGGTATTTATTAAGATGACACTGGTCATGTGACGAGAACCAATGAATGCATATAAATCATGGTGAAGAACAATATGAAGAATCCTCAAAAATATATATATATAAATATATATATATATATATATATATATATATATATATATATATATATAGTGAACGGATGAAATGACCATTTGGGTGACTTATAAATAATTCACTTTTTATTCCATTAATTTAGTCCCGACACGACTGACACGCGCGTCCCGACTTAGTTACCGTAATTGTCGTATTTCTCACTCGTGCCAATTCTCATAAATTCACGATTATATATTGCTTTATTCTCTTAGTAATATTGAATATTATTCTCATCAATAAAAACTAACCCTTATCTCGCTAGTTAATCTTTATTTTAATCCTGATTAATTATCAATTAAATTTCCCATATTTTAATTTTAATTAATCCCTTATTTTAAAATTCTTAAAAATTACGGGGTATTACAGAGTCCCTATGTTGGAATAAAAGTCCCTATGTTGGAAAAAAACAAACTATCTCTCTTCCTATAAATGAATCGACTTAGGTAAGTACGTCTTGTTGAACCTCGTAAAAATATTTAATTATTCTTCACCAAACATATTACTCGATACGTACGAAGAATCTTACGCCTAATATCTTCTAACTATCGACTGAACTAAACACAATGTGTGGGATGTCTCATAAAATATATCCAAATAAGAAACCCCCCGATACATTATGGTCTAATTAGGCTGTTTGTTAGGAAAGCTAGCAATAGACTCCCTAAAAATCGTACCCTGTGATGAGAATGAAAAAGAAATGAACTGTGACACCCCGCCTAATTAAACATCGGGTGATCAGGCCTTTATTAAATTAAAACAGGTTTCTCAAATGGTTCATTATTAGCATCACTGTCGAAAACTTTTTAATTACTAATCCCCTAAGTAAAATTAGACCGGTGCCAAATTTTATCTTTCTTAAAACAGATAAATCAACCATGTGGAACAAAGTACAAACAATCATGTACTATAATTCAAACAACAAAGTAAAAGTACAACAGAACAAAAGTATTACCGAATAAACCATCGGCTAAAAATCCCAAATAACAATAGAATAACCACTAGTCTGAATCTAACATCTGAGATTAATACCGGACCACAAGTCCATGCATAGAAGAGTGTGAGATCCTGTACTAGATCTGAATGAGAGATATCGTCTAGTCAAAATCCTGTAAGCATCCACTATGCTACAGCTCCGAGTCTCTGGAATGGAATCATCATACATGGCATCCCTGTGGATGGACACCTAAAAGGTTTTGAAAATATTTTATAGCAAGAGTTAGCACTCAAAACATTTTGAAAATATTTAGCAAGTGTTTATCACAATATAAAATGCGGTTATTGATTACACATGTTAGGTTCTCGTACACTCTCTTGAGTTACTCACCCCTCATCTTTTGTGCACACCTAACGTTCTACACTTAGTTTATCTAGCCATACCTCCCAAGCTAACTAAAACCAAAGTAGTCAACTGAACTTATCAGTACCCAAGTTCCAGTACCGCCCATACAGTACAACCGTTTCACTAACATCTCGCGTATGTTAATTAATTCTCAAGTAACATTTCATCTATGTTATTTTTCAAGACTTACCATTTAGTTTCACTACTAAAATTACTACAATTCTCACAATTGTTGACTTCCCACTTATGTAATTAAGTTTCACTACTTGAATTACTAAATAGATTTTTCTCTATCTAAAGGTGCATTTCGAAATTAAGTTTCACTACTTAACTTACCAATTCAGTATGTATCTTTAAATACATAATATGTATCAACCTACTAACACACGGAAGTAGGATATCATCAAGTATATATATTTCACACACAATATATACTAAATATCAGTCATTGCTATTTTGCCCTATTTATACACGTAAAGGACTCTTGGTTCGGAATGATTCATCGACCCCAAGTAAGAATTGGTTCGGAATGATACATCGACCCCAATTATTTATATACACAAATAAAGATCTCTTGGTTCAGAATGATTCATCGACCCCAAGTGAGAGTTGGTTCGGAATTATCCATCGACACCAACTATTTTTAAAAATATATATATACACATATTCTGGTTCGGGACTCTCTCATCGCGACACCAGTTCAAAGTTTGGTTCGGCATTTCTCATCGACCCCAAACATATAATAACTTTATGTTAGTTCGAAATGTCTCATCGACCTTAACATAATTAATTTAGGTATAATCTCTCTACCTAAAAGATCACATAATTCAGTAGTTACACGCCCGACCTATTAATCATATATGTACGTAATATTTTAATCTCATATATCTACCGTACAATATTCGCTTTACGATTTATCTCATTAATCGTATTTATTTGAGTATTCACACAACTCTAAGGGTCCTAGTTACCCCTTACATATAATTTCAGTAGTTATTTCTTACCCTATTGGTCTATTACTTAAATTGAATTTACTTCGCCCCGTAACTCAATTTCCGAAATCCCCGATACTCTACTAAATCGGATTATTCTCCTCGGTCCGTAATCCAAGCCCTACACCCAATGGCCTTATCGAACCTCAACAATATACCTACTGGTCTTATTCTCACTCCCATATAAGTATAATGTAAATCCTAGAATACTCATTCATTCCCGCACTCAATGAATAATTAAACACAAAATTTTCGAGAAACAGCTTGCGTCAATCGATCGAACAGGGACAGACGCAATCTTCTTCTTCGTTAATATTTTTCCTCCATTAACAAATCTTCAAACTCCATTATAGTCCACCAAACTTTGACCGAATGATCCTAACATATTTCCACATATACTAGGACAGTTTCTAACGTGTCAAATACATCAAAACTCCAATCACTTTAAAGAAATAATGAATTAAAATCCAGAATTTCTTGAAACCCTAGTTATGGTGTTCTTCCCATATTATCATTCAAAATCCAGATTTTAATCCGAAAAATCATTAAGTCTAATCTGCATCTTAAACCTCTACATAAGGTAAATCATTCTACATGCGATTCCTATCCCAACATGTATAAATATCATCTTTCTCCAATCAAAATAATGATTTAACAACACTATTCAAAAACCCTACACATGGGTATTATAACTTTATAATTTTTGCAATAAACAACTTGCCTTATGATCAGTAGGGTCTGATTTCGTGGTTGTTGTTGATGATTGATGATCTTCATCCTTCAATCCTTCTTCCCCAACAAGTTGATGGTAAAAACCCCTTTGAATCCTTCCCAATTCTTCCTTTTGCCTTAGAAAGTTGTGCCTCTCTTCTCTCTAATGGTATTGGTGTTGTCATGGGTGTTCTAACCCTAATTCCTCTATCATACGGCTGATATAAAACTCTCAATTTCGTAGGTCTCCATACCCTCTTATGTTAAAAGACCAAAATGCCCCCGAACGGTCTCGGTTTAGTCCAAAATTACCCCGGGACTCAACTAGTACCCCCGGGTATACTATTTTGACTAATTTGACCCTTCCGGACTCATCGGTGACCTATAAATTATCATTTGAGTCACTTAAAAAAATATTACTCGTTCTCACCCCAACACGGTCTACACGCGTTAAGTAACTATTTACCATTCGCACTAAGTAAATAAAATGAGGCAATATAAACCGGTATCTATCTCTCGATTAATATTCCATAATTAAATTTTTTAAATAAAACTCTTTAAATTACTACTCTTACGTAATTTAAATTAAGCCGTAATTTTCTCATTTAATTCTCCAATCTAATTAAATAGAATTATTTGGAATATTCAGAAATATGGGGTATTACATACTTCCCCCCTTGCAAAGGAATTTCGTCCTCGAAATTAGGATAAGGCTGGTATTAAGGCTAAGGACCTTAAGTATAATTGCATCCTCTAATACCCAATACTAAATCATAACGTCCTAACGGTCGCCCCAAGTACATGCCTTGCTTCATTATAAATTCTTATCGCACGTTACCCATGCCGCATATATCATAATTAAGTCTCACTACTTAATTTCTCATAGATTTTTCCAATCCAACGTTAATTCTTGAAATTAAGTTTCTCCCTACTTAATTTACCCATTTGATGTATATCTCTATATAACATCTAAGTGTCTACTATCACTCATAAGTAGAATATTATAAGGTATATATTTCACATACAATACATACTTTAAGGAAAATTGGTCCGACAAAATCATCGGCCCCAATAATCCTATCATTTACATTGGTCCGGGAATCCATCGACCCCAAGGTAAATGTAATGCACATGTCGGTTCAGATCTTCCATCGATACCAATATTTAGCATCGATTTGGTTCGGAAAACATCATCGACCCCAAATCGATCCTTCATGTATTGGTCTGGAACATCATCGACCCCAATACAGAGATTAAGCACACTTACTATCGCACATAAGTAGAAAAATCAATAGGTATATATATCGTACACATAACATATACTATCAACACTTATTTTATAATCACCCCCTTTCTATAACACTTTTGGGGTTCTTATTTTATAATCACCCCCTTTCTATAACACTTTTGGGGTTATTGGCTCGGAATTCCACCTCGATCACCAATAGTGATTAATTACTTGTCTCGGAATCACATCTCGAGCACCAATATATGTATATATATCTCATCGCACATGAGTAGACAATTTGTGAGCCATATATTTCACATTTCATATACCTTAAAATGCCACACTCCAATAGAATGTCCTCATATTACGCGTTAAGGACTAAAAGTTCGAAATGTCTCCTCGAACCACACCTCAAAGTACATGTATTGTTCATAATCGGTACCCACGATCCTAATCCTCATGTACAGTCCATATAGGCACTCACTCTACCTATAAATATGCACTTATAGGCATACATTCAACCTATGAATTGATTAGTGGGCTTCTCCAAAATTCCACTATCATAAGGGCGTATCATCATTCTTTCTCACTAACATTGAGTCGTAGGTAACACAACGTACTCAAAATAAAACTTTATTTCTATTCCTTCCTGACCATCTCTCACAGGGTGGAATTTTAGGATTTCATCCTGATTCACAATCATGTAGAATGGCACCGTGCACTCTCCCTTTTCAACTACATACTAATCCATCCTGGTCACCCCATTTCGCTACCCCCAACGAAATGTTGGCTTAATTATGATGTTCACAACCCATCAATAATTTATAAGTCTGTCTCCTCATTCCATCATTGGAAATGTGGGTTCACTACCACATTCCGGTTGTTCATTTCGAGTCTATCTTGTCTATTAACTAGAGGTGTATCTGGAGACAATCTCACTATGTCTCTCCTCAATATTGCTTCCCACCTACGTCATCTTTCCTCAAGTGGTACTCTATTCCCCTTTCTCTCCGAGTTTATTATACTTTACAATCCGTGCACTCTTCGCAATTGGCGCACTTTTTGGGTTGGTTACTTTATAAGAATCAACATTTTAGTAACACGTAAGTCACTCACAATACTCAGTCAAGTAGCACCTTGCGCTACTTCTTCACCACAGTTAGGTCTCCCATATCAAGAGATAACCTCTGAACGGTTTCCCACCGACTTTCATCCCATAGGGTGTGCTGGATCTCTCAGCACATATAATCTTGGATCATCGTCTATCTCCCATAACGTTCAACCCATTTCATCGATACGACTTGTCTTCTAATTTTCCCACCGGTGTACAAAATAATTTTCCACATCCCTCTATCTCGGATGTCTAAGGAATCCTATTGACTAGGGTGCCCATACACCCTTTTCTCCGGGTATATTTGCAAAAACATTGCAAATGTCGTACCCGTAACATGCTTTTCTTCAACTCTAGCCTAGTCTACACGACGTGACCACAATCTTGTGGGTATTCTCAATACCCTATAAACCAAAAATCAAATCCTTGCCCACAAAGTCCCACTTATCCCTTCGTGGTGAGGTAAGCCTTTCAGTGTTTCTCCACAACACTACCGGCTCCACTGATGCCCTAGCATCTAATAATGTCTCTTCTCCTGACGTGCATAAAAATTCAGTCGTATTCCCTTTCGCAATCGAACTTAAACAAGGGACTTCTCCCCATGTATTCTTACCGAGCATTATCGGAGCAACATATGGTCGATATGCTCAAATTCGATTCCTCGACAATATGTGCAACCATACTCTAATATTTCTAAAGGAGCTAAGTGGCACCGCGCTTATACTATCACTAAGTCTTTAGCACTAATTACAACGGCGAGCTCGATCTCTCCGCTCAGCGGTCATACTACATACCTTGACTCACATCATTTAGGTTCCTATACACCGAAATCAATTACTATGAAGTGTTCATAATCCCTGAAGTCCCTCAACTATTGATGAATAATGACAACTCGACCCTCTTTCAGGTGAGGTATCGTCACATAACCTATTCACTCGAGGCTAAAACCCATATACTTCCCTATCCATCGCTCTGGTGGTTCAGATGGTTTTCGGACATAACATGCTTGTCCTCTCCGGAATGCAAAACTTATTGGAGTTATTATTTCTTCAAATAACTTCAAGCTAAAATAAAACGCGTGGCCCTAGAATCCACACTAGACATCTTTTCAAAAATTCTTGACTCCAGGCCATACTGAACGGTTTGGGTACCCCTCCTCTCGGACTGGGTAGTCTCAATCCTGAACACTATCATCCTGGTTCCCTTAGTTCTGCTGACCAAGAGGAACGCACTATGAGACTTAACAACTCCAACTTAGAATATAATCGTTAAATCCCCTAGTGGGTTTTCACCCATGGCTTGCACCAGCCCCTTTACATTCAGTCTTACTCTTTGACTAAATCCTTAAACTCCCTTAGCTCTGCCCACCTAGGAGCATTTACTTCAACGTTGTCGAAAGTACCATATTGTCTTCATAAACATAAGTCGTCCAAGAAGAGTTTTACCAAAATTGCGAATTATAACTCGAGAGTCCATTCTCTCAAGGGCTCTTTTTCCTTTATACCTATCTCATCAGTACAAGTTCACTTAAAAGGATAAATTTCTCTCTCATGATTGGCCTCTGCCAGGCTTTCACGTGAGGGGTTCAGATATTCCCATTCACTTCGCTTCTAAATCATCATTGGAGAACTTTGCGGTTAAACTATTTGTAAGGTTCCTCTATTTGTATACGGACCCTCGGTCCGAATGTAGTGACTGGTATCTCCGCCACGTTGCCTCTAAAAATTTACTCAAATTTTCACTTCTGAGTATTTCTACTCTATCCTAATCACCAAAACCACTGGACATACTACTTCCATTGGTTAACATGTACAGTCGCCATTTTATCACATTTTTACGGCTCGTTCTCATCAATTTTTTCTTTAGACCTACTCCCACTATCACTGCATTGGGCGGTCTAGACTAGCATCCCTCTTGCCGTCGCGACACTTGAAAAATGCCTGCTATGCCTCAACAAACCTTGTAGCATTTACTTCCATTACACGCTAGGAGTGACCTCGACAACGGTCATCTCTCCTATGATTACCATATTTGAACACTCCAGGCTTCATGCTGAGCTCCTCCCTCCTGCAGTCCTTCCAATGCCAATGGTGGTTCTACCGCCATATTCGACGAATCATGCCCAATCGAACTCGTATATATAACACTACGTCTACTAAATAGCAGGAGGACGTAAACTACGTACGTAGAGGAGTACAATCATCCTAAGATAGGGCTCTATATCAATCAAACGATACGCTGAAAACGTAGTAAGTCGTACAGATCCTATGGACACTAGAACCTGATTCTCTGATACATCTGTGACACCCCGCCTAATTAAACATCAGGTGATCAGGCCTTTATTAAATTAAAACAGGTTTCTCAAATGGTTCATTCTTAGCATCACTGTCGAAAACTTTTTAATTACTAATCCCCTAAGTAAAATTAGACCGGTGCCAAATTTTATCTTTCTTAAAACAGATAAATCAACCATGCGGAACAAAGTACAAACAATCACGTACTATAATTCAAACAACAAAGTAAAAGTACAACAGAACAAAAGTATTACCGAATAAACCATCGGCTAAAAATCCCAAATAACAATAGAATAACCACTAGCCTGAAACTAACATATGAGATTAATACCGGACCACAAGTCCATGCATAGAAGAGTGTGAGATCCTGTACTAGATCTGAATGAGAGATATCGTCTAGTCAAAATCCTGTAAGCATCCACTGTGCTACAGCTCCGAGTCTCTGGAATGGAATCATCATACATGGCATCCCTGTGGCTGGACACCTAAAAGGTTTTGAAAATATTTTATAGCAAGAGTTAGCACTCAAAACATTTTGAAAATATTTAGCAAGCGTTTATCACAATATAAAATGCGGTTATTGATTACACATGTTAGGTTCTCGTACACTCTCTTGAGTTACTCACCCCTCATCTTTTGTGCAAACCTAACGTTCTACACTTAGTTTATCTAGCCATACCTCCCAAGCTAACTAAAACCAAAGTAGCAAATGAACTTAGCTGTACCCAAGTTCCAGTACCGCCCATACAGTACAACCGTTTCACTAACATCTCGCGTATGTTAATTAATTCTCAAGTAACATTTCATTTATTATATTTTTCAAGACTTCCCATTTAGTTTCACTACTAAAATTACTACAATTCTCACAATTGTTGACTTCCCACTTATGTAATTAAGTTTCACTACTTGAATTACTAAATGCAGTTTTCTCTATCTAAAGGTGCATTTCGAAATTAAGTTTCACTACTTAACTTACCAATTCAGTATGTATCTTTAAATACATAATATGTATCAACCTACTAACACACGTAAGTAGGATATCATCAAGTATATATATTTCACACACAATATATACTAAATATCAGTCATTGCTATTTTTCCCTTTTTATACACGTAAAGACTCTTGGTTCGGAATGATTCGTCGACCCCAAGTAAGAATTGGTTCGGAATGATACATCAACCCCAATTATTTATATACACAAATAAAGATCTCTTGGTTCGGAATGATTCATCGACCCCAAGTGAGAGTTGGTTCGGAATTATCCATCGACCCCAACTATTTTTAAAAATATATATATACACATATTCTGGTTCGGGACTCTCTCATCGCGACACCAGTTCAAAGTTTGGTTCGGCATTTCTCATCGATCCCAAATATATAATAACTTTATGTTAGTTCGAAATGTCTCATCGACCCTAACATAATTAATTTAGGTATAATCTCTCTACCTAAAAGATCACATAATTCAGTAGGTACACGCCCGACCTATTAATCATATACGTACGTAATATTTTAATCTCATATATCTACCTTACAATATTCGCTTTACGATTTATCTCATTACTCGTATTTATTTGAGTATTCACACAACTCTAAGGGTCCTAGTTACCCCTTACATATAATTTCAGTAGTTATTTCTTACCCTACTGGTCTATTACTTAAATTGAATTTACTTCGCCCCGTAACTCAATTTCCGAAATCCCCGATACTCTACTAAATTGGATTATTCTCCTCGGTCCGTAATCCAAGCCCTACACCCAATGGCCTTATCGAACCTCAACAATATACCTACTGGTGTTATTCTCACTCCCATATAAGTATAATGTAAATCCTAGAATACTCATTCATTCCCGCACTCAATGAATAATTAAACACAAAATTTTCGAGAAACAGCTTGCGTCGATCGATCGAACAGGGACAGACGCAGTCTTCTTCTTCGTTAAGATTTTTCCTCCATTAACAAATCTTCAAACTCCATTATAGTCCACCAAACTTTGACCGAATGATCCTAACATATTTCCACATATACTAGGACAGTTTCTAACGTGTCAAATACATCAAAACTCCAATCACTTTAAAGAAATAATGAATTAAAATCCATAATTTCTTGAAACCCTAGTTATGGTGTTCTTCCCATATTATCATTCAAAATCCAGATTTTAATTCGAAAAATCATTAAGTCTAATCTGCATCTTAAACCTCTACATAAGGTAAATCATTCTACATGCGATTCCTATCCCAACATGTATAAATATCATCTTTCTCCAATCAAAATAATGATTTAACAACACTATTCAAAAACCCTACACATGGGTATTATAACTTTATAATTTTTGCAATAAACAACTTGCCTTATGATCAGTAGGGTCTGATTTCGTGGTTGTTGTTGATGATTGATGATCTTCATCCTTCAATCCTTCTTCCCCAACAAGTTGATGGTAAAAACCCCTTTGAATCCTTCCCAATTCTTCCTTTTGCCTTAGAAAGTTGTGCCTCTCTTCTCTCTAATGGTATTGGTGTTGTCATGGGTGTTCTAACCCTAATTCCTCTATCATACGGCTGATATAATACTCTCAATTTCGTAGGTCTCCATACCCTCTTATGTTAAAAGACCAAAATGCCCCCGAACGGTCTCGGTTTAGTCCAAAATTACCCCGGGACTCAACTAGTACCCCCGGGTATACTATTTTGACTAATTTGACCCTTCCGGACTCATCGATGACCTATAAATTATCATTTGAGTCACTTAAAAAAATATTACTCGTTCTCACCCCAACACGGTCTACACGCGTTAAGTAACTATTTACCATTCGCACTAAGTAAATAAAATGAGGCAATATAAACCGGTATCTATCTCTCGATTAATATTCCATAATTATAATTTTTAAATAAAACTCTTTAAATTACTACTCTTACGTAATTTAAATTAAGCCGTAATTTTCTCATTTAATTCTCCAATCTAATTAAATAGAATTATTTGGAATATTCAGAAATACGGGGTATTACATGAACATATCAAAGAACTCTACATGGAAAACTATAATGGACCTATAGAACCTACATTGCCTAGGACCATGCTCTGATACCAACCGTGATACCCCGTATATTTTTAATAATTAATATGATCAATCATATTTATTAAAATTACGCTTGTTGTGTAAATAATTAAATATTATCCTTATCATTTAACAAGAACTAATGAATGCTGATAAATCAAGGTGAATAACGATATGAGGATTCCTCAAATATAATTATATAATGAATAAAATTTAATTACGTCATCAAGTAAAACAGACACACACACACACACACACACACACACACACATATATATATATATATATATGTGTGTGTGTGTGTGTGTGTGTGTGTGTGTGTGTGTGTGTGTGTTGAAATCCAATTTAACTTTTACAACTATGTAAAAATAAGAATAATAAAGTAAACATCGCATCTCTTATAAATGAAGTATATCTAAAACTAGGTACAACCTCGATATCTTTAAATCTTGTTGATGAATGGAATGGAAGACACCGTGCTAGAGTAAAAAAACTAGGTCGGGTACATGTGAGCACCTGCAACAATGCGATGGCCCCACCACAACAAGATAACAACTACACACTCAAGTAATAAAACTATCAACCATGAGTATAAATAATAAACACTATAGTTATTACTTAAATAACTTTGTTGTACCTTTAATGGTGTCAAATCACGGGCTTTAGGTATTTTAAATAGCTATGTTTTATACTCAAACATTTTTCGTATAAGTAGAATTTAATGAGCAAATGGGCACTTCTAAAGTCATTATATGGGCTATCAAGTTTTAACTAAATTACAAAACCCCACTGGATCCGTTCGCATGGGTATAAAATGCAGCATTTCTCACGCTGCCGTTCACATATTAAAAACCATATCCATTCGCACGCCACTATGAACACGATTAAAACTATGTCGGTTCGCATGGTGCACAAAAGCAAAAGCCGTCCAGGATTAGATCTGTATACCCCCCGTCGTAATCCCAATTTAACTTTTACAACTACATATATATACGAAGAGTAAAGTAAACCTCGCATTTCTCAAAATAAATGAAGTAAATATAAAAGTAGGTATACTCCTTATATCTTCAAAGCTTGGTGATGAATGGAACAAAAGAAAGTGTGCTCGAGTAAGAAACTAGGTCGGGTAGATGGGAGCACCTGCAATAAAACGATGGGTCAGGCCCATCGTAATAAGATAATAGCTACACACTCAAGTAGTAAAACTATCAATCATTATTATAAATAATAAACTCTACATTTATTACTTAAATAACTTTACCTCACCCTCAGCGGTCTCAAATCATGGGAGTTATGTATTTTCATTAACTATATTTTAAACTCCAACATTTTCATAAAAGTAGAATTTACTGAATAAATAGGCACTTTCAAAATTATCATATAGGTTATCAAAGTTTAAATAAATTACAAAACCCCATTGCAGCTGTTCGCACGGGTATAAAATACATTCATTCGCACGGTAAAACAATGGCCGTTCGCAGGCCACCATGTGCACGGTAAAAATTATGTTTGTTCCCATGGTGCATGAAAACCAAAGTCATTCAAAAGAAGATCTATACACCCTCTATCCCAAGTCCAAAATTTAGATCACTATTTTCTTCTTAAAACGAGGTTCTGTGACCCATATCCCCAAAATATGATCTAGGAGTACATGCAAATTTCACTACCTCATATATACTTGGGAGATTTCAATATATAATTCCACATCTAAGCACTACATTAAAATTCACAGGGAAATAAAACCTTTATATGTTAAGAAATTGTCTACCAGCTGATTCCATTTAAATAGAAATGTCAAAAAGGGAATATATGATTTTCTATCCAATTCCATTAAACTAATTTAAGATAAATACGAAATTTCAAGAATTGGTAAACTAGTTTAACTATACACGAAACTTCAGTAACTGGGTTTATTCATTTGTATACAAAAAATCACTACGTTTCCATATATCAAACAATCCATATTATTTTTACAACATATTTATAATTTATAAAAACTTGTTTAGGCAGAAATCATTAATTATATAATGAGAGGAGATAGTATAATTATCTTGACTTTAATGATAAATACCAAACTTTAAAAGAAATATAGGATAATTCCCTTGAAAAATTCATTACAATTGCTCCTCAAAATCCAAATTTGTGTAAAGAAACTCCCAATGTGTAGAAAAGAGACCTCTTCAGAAAATAGTTTAATTATTCTTACCAGATGTCTCGAGAAGTGTTTTCCCAAAATTAATTTTAGAATTTTAGGAATTTTTGTTACAAATTTGTGTGTATTTAGAAGTTTGATTGTAGGTTTATGAGGTGGTAGGATTTCATATATGTTCTTATATTAATTTTCTTAAACCATATCTTTATTTCCGAGTATATGCATTTTACTCTTTTTTTCCTAAAACTTAGCTTCCTCTCCAAGTATGCTTTAATTCCCTAATTAACCTTATCCCCCAAATTGATTACATTGCTTTGTTTTCAAATAAAGATTTGAAATTCCTTACACATTTTAAAATTCATTCTCTTCTCAAATAAAGCCC
The DNA here is from genome assembly GCA_949130495.1 of Sambucus nigra. Lineage (NCBI taxonomy): Eukaryota > Viridiplantae > Streptophyta > Magnoliopsida > Dipsacales > Adoxaceae > Sambucus > Sambucus nigra. The sequence continues at coordinate 407,771,206 of OX422218.1, read as the reverse complement.
AAATCTCAAATAAAGCCTAAATTCTAATTAACTCCAAATTAATTTCAACGTCTCTTCTAAAACATCATATAATGATAAAAATTCCGTGTTCATTTAAAGTCAAATAAAAATTTCTGAAAAAATTCCAAATATTTAATTAAATCCCAAGAATCCAAAATAATTAATTATTTTGATTAATTAATTTCTTTTAAATTTTTGGGGTACTACATTACGATTATCCCAAGATAGTTATATCGATACAGTGCACACAACTTTTATCATGTAGGATTCTACGAAAGGTTTTCTCCCATTGAGGCATGGAATTCTTTTATCTAAGGATCAGTGTCCTAAGACACCTGATAAGATAGAGAGGATGAGGAATATACCTTATACTTCGGTGCTAAGGAGCCTTATGTATGCTATGGTCTGTACTAGACGGGATATCTATCATGTCGTTGGCATAGTCAATAGATTTTAGTCTAATCCATGTGAGGAGAACTGGACTGATGTAAATCACATTCCCAAGTACCTGAATAGGACTACAAAATATATTAAAAATAACATTGGGAGAGGTAATAATAATATAAGAGTTCACCAAATTTCGTGTTTCCTTAAAAATGAATTTACTCGTCGGATTAAGAACTTTTTATTAGTTCATGGTAAAAATCATTTGGTGACGATCATCGGGCATTTGGATTATGATAAGCAAGTTAACTTAAACTCTTCCACCAAAAGGATGTTGTCTAACTTAGTAAATCCAACGATATCGATGGTATCCTTTCCTAATACAATATACATACTTCCATCCGCAAAAGTGACAATACCAGTTTAGTCTTCAACGATCATTAAAAACAACGACTTATCAACGGTCATGTGACTATAACACAACACTATCAAAATATCACCATATGAAAATATGTGCAACTAAATCCATTTGAATAACAAGATATGCTATTTCTTTATTTTTTGCCAAAATATATTTTCCACCGTTCTCAGTCTTGACATTCTTGAGTTAACATTTTAAATTTTGAAATATTTCAATGTCAAACAATATAATTTTAGATTTTTCAAAAAGGGTATTCAAGTCCCACTTTAACAAATAAACCTCATCAACATTGGAACCACAGGGTTTCTTGGTTGCATTAGTGGTTTTTTTAATATTGAAGCAAACTTCCTTCAAATATCCAATCTTTTTACAAAATGTGCATTAAAACATCACACATTGGAATTTTTTATTAGGATTCTCAAAAAATATTATTCTCTCCTTGTAGAAGATACCTTTTAGTATCTTGAGTCTCATGAGAAGATTTAACAAATTTGATTTTGAATTTGTCATTTGATAAGCTTTTAAATTTGTTATATACAATACCAAATTTTTCATTACAAGATTGGGTTATTCCAAACCAAACTTTACACTTTTATCCGAGAGAACATGATTTTCAAGAAAGATGATATTTTCATTTAAACAATATTTAAATTTTAAATCCTTTTAATTCAGTTTGCAAAACATATATACTCTCTTATAAAATAAATTCCACTCTATCCATCGAGGAAATTTGAAGGATTTGTTTGAGAACCAAAATTTCATGGTTCGTAATTGAAAGTTGAATATTTTTCGTTCAAAAATTTTAAAATTTCAACTGATAAATGGAGGAAGAAAATGGTACATCCTACTCTCTCTTTCTGTGAGTTAAGAGATATATCGACAAGGTTTATTCAATAGAAGACGATACATTCCATTTTTGAGAACCACAACTTTTCCATATCTGTGATGGAAGAAAATGGGTGGTCATGTTCAATACATTCTATTTATCTTCCTCAATTTTGCCATATCTATAAGGTTAAGAGAAGAAAATGGTTCTGGATGAGAAGGTTTTTTATTTGAGACATAAAAGAGGCCCTAGTCTCTCTTTTTTATTGTATTGGCATTTTGTTATTAGGGAATAATCAAGTTATTAATAAGAGACCCCATAAGAAGTGTAACCATGAATGTTACTTGCTCCCCCCATGAGTGTTATCACACAATTTAGATTTAGTACATCTAGAGAAAATGTTTTAAAGTTTCATTAGACCTAAATTTTGGAAGAATATTAAATATAGTAAACAACTCTTTAAAATTATTTTGGCCAGAGAAGACAAGCATAAACGTATATTAAAATGAATCGATTCAGGGGTAGATAATAGGCACTTTCAAGAAAGTAGACATGAAGTGTTGGGGTTTATTATTAAAACCATATGTAAAACATTAAATTAATTAATTAATTAATGATTGTTTTATTCATTTTAATATGAGAATCAAGTTTGTGATAATGATTTTTATTTTCTTAAATATATCTTTCATGTATACATGTTGGTTAATAGATCTTAGTATGAATTATATTCAGTTGAATCGGGTTGATCACAAGGAGATTGGAATTAAAATTCTAACACTATTTAAAAGTTCACAAACTATATAGGGAGTTGACATCCTATCAAAATAATTGCAATGTAATCCTAGTAGTTTATTTCAAACTAAGAGAACCTGTATGATGGTTTGAGAACTTGCGCGATCGTTCAACAAAGCATGATTAGAATCGGGTAATCTAATACCATTATTAAAGGGTGCATTGATTCTTAATTTTGAGAATTGTGAGGATTAGATTGCTTATATGATTGTTTCCTTGACTCCTATGGTTTTGATTCAATCTTAGATTGAATGAAAATATATTTTCCTATTGGGTAACATTAATGTAAGTAGGTCTGAGATCTTAAATTCGTAGGAATCCACGTCCATGGATACCTTGGATTGATATATGAGAAAGCCACGGTTATACGGATTACATGTATTATAGATCACACACACAAAGATTAAATTTTTACCCAAGTTTTATCTTGTTACTAATTAGGTATGCATGTACATAATGTCCAACACAAAATATGCCAAACTAAGAAGAAGAAGAATTGAGAAAAAAAAAATCCCTTTAGAGCAAAACCTGTATTCATCACTGTTAAAGAGTTTGACAAACTCGATGACTTACAAACTACTTAGAGATCCATTAATTATAAAGGACAGGATCTTCAAAACTTCAACAAATTATGATGCAGTCCAGCACCACCCACAGGAAGCAGCTCTTCTCTTGGTATCCACTGATCAGCCTTAGGATTACAAAAGCCTTTCTTCTTTAGCAATACAGTTGTAACTCCACAAAAGTAGGGTTTGACAAACTGTATGAAGCTAGGATTTTACACACTAACAAATCATTCTTGGGATGAGTGATTTTGGAAAAAAAATGTTGTTTCAAAAAAACAAAAAGGTGAATACTTTTGGAACAGGTATGGGAATTGATTTTCATAAAACATGTTGTGAAAACTATCAAAAAGAATTATTTTAGTAGAAAAACATGATTTTTGAGGTTGCGGTTTGTTCGAATGAAAATTCCACTTCGTTTGGACAAAAATATCTATTTAGTCATAACGAGGTCCAATCTCGTGCTAACGAAAGGCCTAGTTTGTTCGAATAACCTTCCATCGAACTGCCAACAAGTTTAGTTTTAATAAGAAGAGGTCACTCGTTTGAAGCTCGTTAATAGTCCGTTCTAACGACTTCATCACTTCGTTCTAGCGACATTGATACGTCATTCGAAAAAATAACATATTTCGTTCTAACGAGAGCCACATCTCATTCTAATGAGATAAAAAATGAAAAAAATCTTTTAAAAAAATATTTTTATAAAAAAATGCCTCGAGTATAAATAGAACATCCCAGATTAAATTGGACTGAGTATAATCAAAGACCTTAAATACCATATAACTATATATAGTGATCGTGAAGATTCCAACGATTTATATTTTGAAAAGTATGTTCGGTCACTAACATGTCTTGAAAGATCTTGGAAGCATATGTGGATGTAGTGTTCGATATGTAAAGAGATACACCAAAATACCTAAACTATGAGCAATTATAAAATCTTGCTCTTATAAATCTCTCAATTTTTCTATTTCGGTACAAAAACAAAAATCAAAACCAAATTAAAGTCCCAATACAATGTATTACAAATTCCCTCCCCAAGACAAAACCAAGTGGCATTCGAGACTTTGTCTTCAACTGAAATTCTTCATATTGTGTAGTCCACGAGATCATCATCAAAGCGAAACATACCTACACACATAAAACAAAAGAATACCGTGACGCGCGTGAGTTTAAAGAAAAATCAACTCCCCTCAATTTGTTGTCCCCCTTTTTGTCCGTAATAGATAAAAGGATAAAAGGTAAGTAAATATCACCCAAGTAATAAGTATGAATAATAAGAATCGTCCGAATCCAAATGAAAAACATCACAAAGACAATTAATTAAACACGTGTGATGAAATTTATAAAAGGCATACCTACTATTTTTTAAACTATTTAATTTTTCTAGTATAGAAAGTATAGGTATCGAAGGTACACCACACCATGGAATATCACTAAAATATCTAAATCATGAAAGAAGAATATTATCCATGGGCAAATCAATAAAGGCATTCATAATATAAACGAACGTAGTCATGATATACTTCTAAAGAAAGACCTTAATTTCAATCTTAGGTGTAAGAATGTTTAATAATAATGAAATTGACTCAACTTATGCAATATGCCATGAATTTAAATGCTTCTCAAAACAATAACGGTATACTATATAATTCTTTTCAATAGAATTTGTTGTGCAAACCTATTGATCTTATACTTTATAACACGTTCAAAATCTCACATATTTAAGAATTCACTTTCAAGATTTTAAAGGTATCATAATGCTCATGTCTAACTAGGAATCAATGAAACAAAAATGGCTTTGGCACTTATGCTTTTGTGTGATGTTGATATTTTAGGCTCTTTTTGCAAATGGCGACTTTTAATTTAAAGAGAATAATGCTCTTTCATAGCCCCTTTTCGTTGCTTAACGTAAAACAAATTTTTCGGGAAACAAAATTCGGTCAATGGTTCTTACAATCACAACATATCTATAGTACATTTGGTTTAGTATTAAACATTATTGAGATAAGAATACCATATTCGACATATGATAAGTAAGTACAAGGTTCACTAAGTCCGTGAAAGTGTGTAATAAAAGTGATAAAAAGTCTAGCATGAAGAAAGTAATTATCAATGAATAATGAAATGTTAACCATACATTATTAAGCACACTAACGAGATAAAGTCATGTCTCAAAGAACCATGAAAAGTCAAATGAATGGACGGAATATCGGGTTGCTTCGACCATCTTCAACGCACATCCATATATGGTGAAAAACAAAAATACAAAAATCTTTTTGTCATTTTCAAATAATTTTATAAAAATAAAATCCATTTTTTTTAATTTTCAAACTTTTTCTTTAAAAAAACTATTTTTGGATTTTTCAATATCTAAAAAAATATAAGTACATAGAAATACAATCTAGCAAGAGGGACAAATGAAATGAACATGATAAGCACCCTATACAAGACAAAATACCCAAACTCAATCAACAGAAGAAATACCCAAAGACTTCCTAGGATTATCGAATCTAAGTGCACCTAAATGTTTTATGAATATATCAGCTAACTAATGTTAGGTCCTTACAAAGCTCAAGGATAATATCTTCTCCTCAACGAGATCCCAAATTAAATTCTCACATATCCTAATGTGCTTTGTGTGGGAATGTTGGACTAAATTACAGGATATATAAATTGAAATCGTCGTATCACATTAAATAGTTGTTGGTCCTTTGGTAATCTCATAATCTTCCAACGTTTGCTTCATCCATAAGAGTTGTGTGCAACAACGCCCAAAGAAGATGTACTTGTCTTCTGTATGGATAATGAAATGGAGTTTTGTTTCTTATTTAACCAAGAGAAAAGAGAACTCCCAAAGTAAAAACACCCTCCTGAGGTGCTCCTTCAACCATCAACATTCTTAGACCAATCGACATACGAATATGTAAACAAACGGTCATCGGTATCAAATTAATACCAAATATCGCAGGAAATAGTGCGACTAATGTATTTGATGATACATTTAAGTTAAGGCAAGTGAGACCATTTTGGGATCATTTAGTAATGCGCACAAAACTCCAACGCTAAAGGCAATGTTGGGACAACTAGCGGTCAAGTAGAGAAAACTACCTATCATGCTCCTATAAAGGATTTGTTCTACGTCCTTACCTAAAGTGTCTTTACAAATCTTAGTTAATGTACTCATAGTGGTGCGGAAATTCTTAGCGGTTCTAAATCAAACTTCTTCACTAGGTCCCTAGCATATTTTGATTGAGATATGAATATCTCGTCCTCTAGTTCACGCACTTGGAGAGCTAAGAATAACATAAGCTCCCCCAACCTCCTCATCTCAAACTCACTCTTCATCTCCTCCTTGTAGGTCCCTTTTTTAATTAAAATCTTTGCTTGTGTGGAATCAAGTTAAGGATGAATGCAAATCAACTTTCTCTTTTTATGAACTCTTTTTCAATTTTCTCAAACCAAGTTGTGACACAAATGAACTTAACCAAAATTTTATCTTGATTAATCCTAAACATGCATCTAGTGATTAAATCAAGTAAAGTTAAGTAAAGATACTCACAATGCCGGATGTACGAGGAAAAACCCAAATCGAGAAAAAATCTCAGACGACCCAAGCTAGACAATCATTATGAATAATGGTTTTACAAAGATAGATTATCCTTACACACAGACTCGATCCCCTTGGGTCTTGACGTTCCTTCTGATCTTCTACCATTCTTCAATAGTGCCCACGCAGAAATTCTGTCTTCCATGTTTCTCGTCCACAACTCTCGACTCCACAAATGTCTCGGTGTCCACCGATACATCTTGATACGTCAATGATGTTGAACATGATGTCCATCACCTCTCCACCGCAAAACAGACAGTCACAAATTGTTCAAAGTTGGTTGAACAAGTTCCACTTGATGCAGACGCAAGATCTCTATTGCATATGAATATGAAAAATCGAATGTTTAAACATAAAGGATGATTTTACTATGAAAAACTTTGTAAACCGTTGTGCAGAAAACATAACAGTATTCTGAAAATATTTAGCTCTGCACCCCCACGAGAAAAGGACTGGGACCTGACTTAAATAAAAAATTCAAGTCGGTGCAATCTCGTTCGAGCGAGATGACACCTCGTTCGAACGACAGTGCATCTCGTTCGAACGACATCGTTTTTTATTTTAACGTTATGTTGATTAGAGTCAAAACTGATTAAAATTTTAAATAAAGAGTTTTAGTAAAAACCAACTCTAATCCAACACTCATCCGTTCTTTATCTGATGTGTAAACAAATGAAACATTTTAAAAACATTTTAAAAATTCATCCTTAAATAATTTTTGATTTTTATAATCATCTAGCATTCCTACGTTAGATAAATTCGAAATGCATTATTCAATTTGATTGAAGACTACAAACTTGCATCACTAACACGACATGATTTGTCCTCTTCAATCTTGGTTTTTTTGGAGAGGGCTGGTGTTTATGTTATATGTCTTTCTTCTTTTTGTTTATACATTTTTTATTTATACACCTCATATATCAATCTTTTTCTACCATGTAAATTTAAAAAAATCAATAAATAAATGAAGTTTCGAAACATGTAGGAAGCCAACATGTGTAATCATAAAATATATGCTCATTTATTCAATATGAATTCTAATGACCTTTTTTGATCTACCTCCAGAAGAATGTGGTAGATTTATTATTGAGTCTGGTTCCTATAATTCTTCCATAGAAATCAGCCAAGGGAAGAGCCTAACAACTAGAGGTTGCCTACCTAATCTTCTCTACTGCCAATGCCACTAGGCCCTATAGTGGCATAGGAAGTGAACCCTTCATTCCTGTCGGCCAAATGCCATTCAACATTACTTTTCGAAGCTTGTTCGAAACCAAGAAGATCATCTTCACTCAGATTATGCAAAGTCTGCATTGTATCCACCTTGCCATCTGAATCAAAGTTCTTCTTAATTGTCCCCGTCAAGCTTTCCTATAGATATCTTATGTGCTACTTGACTTGTTATTTTATCTTCTTGTTTGATTTCTTCCAACACCATTCCATGAACTCCAGTCCTTCTGGTTGTTGTTGCTGTATAATATGCTCCATCTATACCACCATAGGTGACTTTATGTCATCTTTGTAGTTGACTATAATAACCTTCACCATAGCTTTTATCATAGGAATACACAATTTATTGGAAAGAAGAGTGACATCCCCTTTAGTCAGCAATTTCAGTTTTTCCAAAAAATCTAAGTGAAACCAAGAATATGACTTGTCAAACTCGCATATTTGACCAGGTCTATTATAAATTGGCCATTTAATGCAGGTAATGCATTATTTTTATTGGAAAAGGATATAACCTCCACCCTTTTCCATTGGGAAATAGTTAAGTATACTAGTAGATCATCAATCACTTTGTTAATTCTCATACTATACATTTTATTTATTTACCATCATCTTATTATTCTTTAGAGGAATTTATAAAAGTATGACATCTTTAAAATCGTTGTTCATCCCCTCTCATTCCAAACTCTGTGTATCTTAGTTTTTGCAATAAAAATGATGAAATATAAAAGATGGAAAGGTTATGAGAGAGTGCTTAACAGTTGCATCAATACCTCCTTCCTTCCATGCATCCCCACTCATATAGTATACATGGCAACAAATGTATACCAATAGTCAAGAATTGTGAATACCTTCCATTAAAATTGCATATTTTCAAGTTCATAATTTAGGGATAAAAATAAGAATGCACATTGGATTTAGAAAACACGAATATATATATATATATATATATATATATATATATAGCCAATGCTCTTGCCCAAAGTCATGACTAATGTTTTTTTCAACATTCAAAACGCATCAAGTGTTGAAGCATACATGCCATAAAACACACTCGATGGACTTATATTTAGTAGGTCACTGATCAGATTATAAATTTCCAACACAAATGGTCACTCATTTATTAGTCTACTGTCAAACTTCCAATTTTGTACTAATTGCAAACTTCTGAGCACTTATATAATTAATCATCAATCATAATTTCCTCCCCGCTTTAAACACTTTTCTAAATAACTAAATGAAAAGGCAAAGTTGGTCAGAAATCAAATAAAATTAAGCATACATTGACACAGAACACCCTCGATACATGCTATTATGCAAAATCATCTATATCAAGTTATCCACTTCTTCACATGCAAAACAAAAAAGGGGAAAATAAACCATCACTCGTAATTTCAATAATTTAACTAAGAAATGTAGATAGTGGAAGGTATAAACTATAATTAACAACTTAAAATACAATGTATGTTGCACTAAAGAGCTAATATAACAACAATGGTAACTATACCACACTCTAGCAAAATTATTATTAAAAATTGAGAAGAACTAAGCACCAAAGGGCCCAAAACTGTTCACATAATATATGATTAGAAAATCATCAACTCATAGCAAACTATATTGAATATATTACAAAAGTAACATAAAAAGTACACAAACTCTTTCATTAAAAATAATTTCAATTGGTAATTTCTAAAATATCTTTCACACACCACTTAAGAGTCAATTCACATGATACTCCACTAACCCAACATAAATCATTTAGGCAAATAGTCCCTACTTTTATTTCAAAAAAGTCGATCGATAATATGTCAAAAAGGTCATATGCCCCCAAAAAGGTATCGGACATATAGCATTACTTGATCAAAGTAATAAAAATAATAACTCAAAGTTATTCGGGAGATATTTCAACAACTCAATCCCCAATTATGATCTTTAAGAATGGCCTCCACTTTTTGCAGCCAAGTCGGGTCTCATGTCCTAGATTAAAGCCCACTGCTTCATGTTAATAGGTTAGCTGTTGTGCCATTTGGACTAATGCACATTGAACATCACAGTTAACCTCGCATACGAATTTAAACCCAAATGTATCCAATAAATTTTAACTAAAAAATTACCCCCAAAGAGGAGAATAAGAAAGAATTATGCAAATATCAGTAACAACAATACCCAATTTGAGATCAACTACTACCTAGTTTATAAGAAAAGTTAATTTGTAAAAAATAAATTAGATCAAAGGTCCAATTTCTCTGACTTGTACTGAGTAGTAACCATGTAAATCACCCCGAGTCTTGAATGAAGACAATAGTTCAAAACCCGTATGAAGCAACAAATCTAAAGAAGTTATTACCCGACAATATTCGCTGACATAATATTTCCCTCTTGGACTAATATCTGCTAAATCTTAAAACCTATTCCCTCCTCCTTTATCTAGGCTTGGGAAGGGCAGTGCAAAATATATATTTGTATTGGAGGAGTTAAAAAGGTTTTAGATAATAAAGAAGAAAATTATTTAAAGATCAAAATATGCACATAACATAATAACACAAAAGACATACAATCCATTATAAAAAGTTCCTAACGAAAATATAAGGCAACAATACCTAACATAAACCATTAAAATCCATAATTAAAAAGTCCATATCAAAAAAATAAAAATTGGAAATCATTAAACACACTTGACATGTGCTTTCGGTTATAAAACCCAGCTCCCAGTACTAACGTCTCTGAAATCCTCAACTTCACCTTGTTGGCCAAAGTGAAGACCAGCATTGAGGTCACATATTGTGTCTAGTATCACTAATACCTATTGACCATAATCAATGTTGTGTGAGTGCACTTTTTCCTGAACAACCACGTCTATCATTCCCTTAGCAATCACATTACCATTTAAACCTTTAATCTCATATGACACACCATGTTCTAATAAGCACTGTGTTGCACTAGATAAAGTAGAAGTTACATGTATGACACTTTCTCCACTTGCAAGGCTGGAGTGAGGCTTCACTATATTAGACTTTCCAATTGTAACCAAGTCAGTAAGTTTGTTCTCAATGCCTTTCATAGATGCTTCTGTTGTGTTCAATTGACCTTTCATACATTCATTTTCAGTTTTTTCAGTTCGAAGCAGAGCAAGGGCTGGCATGGAATCTTTAATAGACGATAGTGACACTAAAGATACTACACCTCGAGTGCATCCCCTTTTGTCTAAGCTAAATACTTGGGACAACGCACCACTTTCCAAGAAGTGGGATTAGTCAATACCCTTTTCTTTAAGCTTGACAGTCTTGGCTTTCGCCTTCTCCTACATTATATTATGTAATAAAAATATTAAAATATCATTGAACATAACAAATCAAATACTTTGTACTATCAAATCATTATTATTTACAAACACTTACCATACTTGAAGCAATGTTATCTGAAACTGTCCCATTTACCCTAGAGTGGGATGCTATTCACACATCAACACGTGTGTTATTGGCATTAGGATTGAAGTCGGAGTTATCATCATTAGGATAAGAGTTATCATCTGGCTTATCGATTTTTTCTTTTTCTACAAATATAAAATTCATCGATTAAAAAATATTCGATTCAAGAATGCAATTAACCGATTAGAAAATATTCGATTACAAAAAAAATTCATCAAGAAAGAATACCAAATTTGAAAATTTAAGTGTACTTACAAGTTTGTATCGGACATGGGCCTGACCATTGCGCCCACTAGTGTGAGTAGCCCAAATTTTAGATCTATTAGATTTCCCTAATTCGCTTTCTTTTTGTCAACTTTCATAACCTCATTCTCAACGAAGTCCCTCCACTGCCTCGACATAACATAGAGAGGTACATTCGCCAACCTTTCTGCCTTCGTTGTATACTTGATGTAATATAGCCTCCTTAACTTGGATTTCCATGACTTGTATTTAGAGACCATGTTTTTGAAACATTGTTGCTCGTGAGATAATGGAAGATCATATCTGATAGAAAGAAAGTTTCGGTTTATCTTTTCCTTTTGTTGTTGCTTGAAAAGATTTTCTAATCAAAACCTCAAATACCTATAAAATATAACAATATCAAGTGTAGAGGTAAGTAAGGATATCAATCCACATCAAGGGGGTAAGCTAGAGACAAATTCAATTGTAATTCACTTTTTATTTTCTTTTTTGTGCTTTTTCACTTTTCTAATTTTTTTAGCTTTTTCAATATTAAAACAATTGGGTGAGTGACCAAGCATAAATTCTTCGGAATTTAGCCCCTTAAGTTAGTGATTTTGATATCTCAAACAAGGTAATTGAATCATTTTTATTCCATATCATTGCCATTGATTGTTTCTAACAATTTCCCCGAGTTTCGTGTATTTCTGATGGATTTTACAGGAATTTAGTGCAAGAAAAGAGAAAAAGAAACCGGAAGAAAGAAACAGAAGAAAGGAAGAAAAGTCAAAGGGCAAAAGCGTAAATTTCTATCCAGAATCCGAATTCGACACCTGAAGGGAAGTTGAAGTGCTTGAGTTCACAAGAATATCGGAAGAAACGACACTCAAATCGGAGCTCGACATCAAAAGTTATGGCCAGTCAAAGATGAAAGAGAAAAGTCAACCTAGAAGAAATCGGACCGATCCGGTGGGAACCGGACCGATCCGAAATGATCCAGGTCCAGTAGACCCCGGATGGATGACAAACCGATGGCAGCAGAACCGATCCGGTGGTTACCGGACCGATCCGATAGAATAAAAAAAGAACCGATGCGGTGGCTGAAAAACGGACCGATCCGAGGGCTATCCGGATCGGTCCGGTCATGCGAAATCCTGGAATTTATTGTGAAGATTTTGATGTGCGTAGCTGGTGAAATCTTGTGCCACAAGAAACTCTGGCTGTCAAATTCGTAGTACTTGGAGCTATAAAAGCCCATGCCCTACCTCATTCAAAGAGAGATTTTTGGGAGAGGATTTTAGGTCAATTTTTGAGAGAGAAATTCAGAAGTTAGGAAATTTTCATAGGAGTTTTTCATAAACCCTAGTCTGTAAGAGTGATTACAATTTCTGGATTCAAGTCTTTTCCTGTTGCTGAAATCAAGTATAACAATTCCTTTCTCTTAGTTGGTATTTATGTTAGTTAAATTTCAATTGTTTTGCAAATCATTTTCAATAATTGTTAGACCTATAATTTTGAGTATGAAGTTGTTTTTTTTTATCAAATCATGTCTAGCTAAATTCTTAAGGGTTGCGGTACATGAACTCACTCCGAGGCAAATTACTTATATAGAAAATAGAAGGAAAATTAAATTCTGACCGAATTGTGAATGAAAATTATACAAACATAGTCAATCTTTTAATCTCTCTTGACCTAGGTACTTGAGATGTTTAAGAACGCTTTGCGAGTGTAATTGTCCATTCACCGCTTTATATTTACCTTTGATTTCATATGATGAGGGCTAGATCCTTCATATATGTAATGCTTAGGATTTATAAAGGCTGGATTTAGTCAAGAATTTTAATTTTCAATTCTAGTATTCTACACGGTAATTAGCTAAGGTTTGAGGGATTGTACCCTACCCTATTTTCTCTTATTGGTCAATCTAATTTCTTCACAAATTTTAGTTATTTTTCACTAGAAATTTTCCAATCATTAATCACCTTTTCACATTTCTTTTGAGGAATCATTTCAAGATTTAATAACTTCTCCTATACAAGTTCCAATTATTGGTCCCTATGGATACGATCCCGACTTGGAGGATTATTACTAACGCGACAGGCTTGCACTTGAGCCTAGAGAAAACTCACTTTTGAGACAAATTCTAAGTCGCGTCAAGTTTTTGGCGCCGTTGCCGGGGACCATCAATTGGTATAATTTAGGAAAGTGATTTTTATCTACAAGTGATTTCAAAAAATAAAAAAATAAAAATAATTTTTTTACATCTCATCTCTTATGCGCTTATATGCAGAATTCATCTTCTACCCAAGTTCACAAAAATCCTATTGCCGAAGCCAATTCTGAAAATTCTCATACCACTGAGTCTCCTCATTTCTGGGTTCCACCTCCTTCGCCTAACAATTCAATCACCAGTCGTTCATCGAGTCAAACACTGAGTGAGAATTCTGAATCTTTCGGTAGCAATATGTTTGTGCACGATAGTGTTGGTGTTGGTGCTGGAGAGGATGAGATGCCATACCTTCCCATGAAAGATTTGTTATTTCCTGAAAGAACTGTTACCCCTGGTTGCATTTTACTCCCGTATAATGCCTGTCAGTTCCACTTTCGAAACGACATGATTCAAATTCTTCCCACATTTCACGGGATGGATTCTGAAAAACCATATCTCCATATTAGAGAGTTCGAGGAAGCATGTGAGACGTTTGGTGACCAAGCTTGCCCACAAGATGTTATCCGATTAAAGCTTTTCCCTTTTTCCTTAAAGGATAAAGCTAAGACATGGCTATGGTCGCTACCCCCGAATTCCGTATAATCCTGGAGAGATATGCAAACCAAATTTCTCTCCAAATTTTTTCCTCAACACAAAACCAATTCTGTTAAAGCCCAAATCCAATCTTTTTGACAAAATGAAAATGAGGCCTTTGACAAGTGTTGGGAGAGATTTCAGGAGTTAGTTAATGCTTGCCCACATCATGGCTTTGAAAAACATCATTTGATTTCATTTTTCCATCAAGGCCTTACTTTAGCATCTAAACAACTTGTTCAAACCATGTGCGAAAGACCTTTTTGGGAGTTAGACTCGAGCGATGCTGAGGCTCATCTGAAATATGTAGCAGAGACTACCCAAGCATGGGATATTTCTGATCCCAATAGTCAAAATAGAAATCGACAAGTGTCCAATGTACCTGTTGCGTCCGGTATCTATCACTTGGATAAGGACACGTTGTTAGATCGAAAATTTGACCAATTGGATAAGAATTTCAGAGATATGCTTGAAGTGCGATTGAGAGAAGTAGCTGGACCCGTGCAAGCCGGGAAGGATAAAGTGTGTGCCATTTGTGCTGCAGGTCATTCTACCAAAGGATGTCCTACCATCCCTGCATATAAGGCAATGTACACTGAACAAGTTGAGGCAATAGGGGGGTTTCGCGGAAATTATAATGCACAGTAAGGGAATGCATACAATCAATCATGGAGGAATAATCCTGGGTTCCATTATGGACAATCCCAAGGGGGGATGGCTCCTAACCCACATATGACTCTGCCACCACCTCCTCAATTTCAGCAAGTGGCTCCTCCGATGCCAAATCCTATGCAGGTACCACCTCCTAGTCCGTATGTCGCTCCACCTAGGCGATCTCTTGAAGATAACCTGAATCAATTCATCCAATCTCAAAAAGAGAGCAATGCTAAATATGATCGAATGTTTACTGAAATTCATACTAGCATCTCTAGGTTGCAATCTGCAGTGAATACTCAGGAGAAGGGTAAATTCCTAGCCCAAGGCCAAAGACTTCCTCTTCAAGGATAACCCACGGTTAGCTCCACATCATCGGATTTTCCAGAACAATGTCAAGCTGTTACTACTCTTCGTAGTGGCCGCGTAATTGATCTAGCACCAAAACTGCCAAAGGACAAAGATGAGGGAGTTGAACCTGAAATTCCCAAGGAATCTAAAACTTCCGAGTGTGCGAATATCCCATCGGATACGGAAGACAAGGATGAGGGAGTTAAATCTGAAATTGAAGTCAAACCACCAACTGCTGCTCCATTTCCTCAACGCTTAGCTCCACCCAAAAAAGGGGCGTCGCATACAGAAGTGTTGGATGTGTTGAAGCAAGTAAAATTGAACTTGCCATTCCTTGATGCTATTCAACAAATTCCAGCATATGCTAAGGTCATCAAAGATCTTTTGACTGTCAAACGACGGCTCAAGGTGAAGAAAAATGTTTTCTTGGCACAAAATGTGAGCTCGGTCCTTCTCAATGATTTACCACCAAAATTCAAGGATCCTGGTGCACCCACAATTTCATGTGTCATAGGAGAAAAAAGAGTGGAAAAAGCATTGCTTGACTTAGGTGCGAGTGTGAACATCCTTCCATACTCCATCTATAAGCAGCTTGATTTAGGTGATTTAAAACCTACCCGAATCACTCTACAGTTAGCTGATCGAACAGTGAAAGTGCCTCATGGGGTTGTAGAGGATGTGATAGTTCACGTGGACACGTTCTACTTCCCTGTTGATTTCGTCATTTTGGACACTGAGCCTGCTCCTCATGCGAGAAATCATGTTCCAATAATATTAGGCCGTCTGTTTTTAGCTACAGCTAATGGTTTGATCAATACACGGAATGGCCAAATGCAACTCACTTTTGGAAACATGACTCTCGAGACCAATATTTTTAATTTTGCTAACCAAATGGGTGATGAGGATGAAATTCTTGAGGTTGATCTTATTGAAGAAGTGGTGGATGAACACATTGGAAAAATCATAGGATGGGATGCATTGGAGGTGTGTTTAGTTCAAAGTGGTGAGAAAAAGAGTCGTTATACTGCGTTTGAGCGTGAGGTGGAAGAGTTGGAAACGTGGTTACAAGAAGATGTGAGTTTTTAGAGTTTAAGAGATGTTGACTGGATTTCTAGGTTTGAATAATTACCTCCGAGGGAGACAACCATGATTCCCTCTGAAAATAGATTTCCTAGTCTTGAGTTGAAGAAACTACCCTCACATGTTAAATATGCTTTTCTGGGAGATAATGATACATTTACTGTTGTTGTTTCTTCCAGTTTAGAAAAAGAGCAAGAGGGTATGTTATTGTATGTGTTACGGAAGCATAGAAATGCTTTTGGTTGGACTATAGCAGATTTGAAAGGTATAAGTCCATTGGTTTGTACTCATAAAATTCATCTTGAGGAAGAGGTGAAGCCATCGCGAGAGATGCAAAGGCGATTAAACCCAACCATGAAAGATGTTGTAAGAGCGGAAATCATCAAATTGGTAGATGCTGGGATTATCTATCCCATTTTTGATAGTAAATGGGTGAGCCCAATTCAGGTCGTTCCAAAAAAATCGGGTATGACCGTGGTTGAAAATGCTAAGGGAGAATTAATACCTCAACGCACCACCACCGGGTGGCGTGTATGCATTGACTACCGAAATCTCAATGCCGGAACCAGAAAAGACCATTTCCCCTTACCGTTCATCGATCAAGTGATTGAACGAGTGGCGGGCCATCCTTACTATTGTTTCCTAGATGGGTATTCTGGCTATAATCAGATTGAAGTGGATGTACTTGATCAAGAAAAGACGACTTTTACATGTCTGTTTGGTACGTTTGCCTATAAACGTATGCCATTTGGGTTATGTAATGCGCCAACAACTTTTCAAAGGTGCATGCTAAGTCTCTTTAGCGACATGATTGAAAAAGGTCTTGAGGTGTTCATGGACGATTTCAGCGTTTTCGGTCCATCTTTCGACCAATGTTTAGCTAATCTTGAAAAAGTTCTATTCCGATGTGTGGAAAAAGACTTAGTCCTCAATTGGGAAAATTGCCATTTTATGGTGACCGAGGGCATAATTTTAGGCGACATAGTCTCATCTAGGGGGATTGAAGTTGATCGAGCAAAAATTGAAGTAATAGCTGAGTTACCCCCGCCAAAATCACTTAAAGATGTGAGGTCCTTTCTAGGCCATGCTGGATTTTATAGAAGATTTATCAAAGACTTTAGTGCCATCGCTAGACCTTTGAGTATTCTTCTTATGAAGGACAATCCATTTGAATGGAATAAAGCATGTCAAGAAGCTTTTGATAAACTTAAAAGCATGCTAAGTTCCGCTTCTATCATGCAAGCTCCTGATTTGTCACTCCCATTTGAGCTTATGTGTGATGCAAGTGACTACGCGATAGGGGCCGTTCTTGGACAAAGAAAAGAGAAGAAAGCTCATGTTATTTACTATGCTAGCAGAACATTATCTGGCCCTCAGCTTAATTACTCTACTACAGAGAAAGAGTTACTAGCAGTCATTTTTGCTCTCGACAAATTCCTCTCTTACATTGTTGGGTCGCCCATCATTTATTTCACTGATCATTCGGCCCTCAAATATCTCTTGAGTAAGAAAGATGCCAAACCCCGTCTAATCATGTGGATCCTACTCTTACAAGAGTTTAATCTCTCGATTCAAGACAAGAAAGGAGTAGAAAACGTCGTGGCTGACCATTTGTCACGCCTATCGTCCGACGTACCTATTGATCCCATTCCCATAGACGAGTATTTTCCGGATGAAAATCTATTTGCTACTTCTTCTCTCCCCTGGTTTGCGGATATAGTCAATTACATTGTCACTGGAGTTGTTCCCTCTAATTGGACTCCGCAAGAGAGAAGGAAGTTCATTACATGGTCACGCATGTTATTTTATGATGATCCATATTTGTTTAAGTATTGTGCTGATCAAATCATCCAGAGATGTGTACCTGATGAAGAAATCCAAGGGGTAATTCAATTATGTCATACGGAAGCATGTGGAGGTCATTTTTCCAAAAATAAAACTGCTGCGAAAATCCTTTAAAGCGATCTCTACTGGCCCACAATCTTCCGGGATATGAATACTTTTTGTAAATCATGCGATAGATGCCAAAGAATGAGGGCCATTACTCACCGTGACATGATGCCATTAACCCCAATTCTAGTCTTGGAGTTGTTTGATTGTTGGGGTATTGACTTCATGGGTCCCTTTCCACCTTCTTTTGGTTTTCTATACATCCTCGTCACTGTAGACTACGTCTCAAAATGGGTAGAGGCCATAGCTACAAGGACGAATGATAATAAAGTGGTGATAAAATTCATTCAAGAAAATATACTTTCTCGTTTTGGAATGCCTAAGGCCATAATTATTGATAATGGTACCCATTTTTGCAATAGGCCTATGGAGAAGCTCATGCGAAATTATGGAGTTGACCATAAAGTTGGAACAACTTATCACCCTCAATCGAATGGCCAAGCCGAGCTCGCCAATCGAGAAATTAAAAATATCTTGGAAAAGACAGTCGAACCTAATAGGAAAGACTGGTCTCTCAGATTGAATGATGCGCTCTGGGCCTATAGAACTGCATACAAGAATCCCCTTGGGATGTCCCCATTTCGATTTGTGTATGGCAAGCCTTGTCATCTTCCGGTTGAGATCGAACACAAAGCGTATTGGGCTATCAAAAGGGTGAACTTAAACATGGATAAAGCCGGTGAAACACGTAAACTTCAGTTGAACGAGTTGGAAGAAATACGCAATGATGCGTATGAAAGTACTAAAATATCCAAAGAATGAATGAAACGAATTCACGACAGAATCATTCGTAGGAAAGAGTTTCATTCGGGACAAAAATTCCTTCTCTATAACTCGAGGTTGCACTTGTTTCCCGGAAAATTGCGGTCAAGATGGTCGGGTCCATTCATTGTGAAAGAGATATTTCCCCATGGAGCTGTTGAACTCAAAGATGAGAAAGGGGGAAACACATTTAAGGTCAACGGGCATCGTATCAAGCAATATGTGGAAGCAATCATCAATGAAGCCGACACAATCTAGTTGTCGTACCCCATTTATGGGGATTGACTGAAAAAGAGAGGCGAGGTCGTCGCACCCCTGACATGTATGGGGTGATTGTTGTAAATAAGAGCCTTAGGAGTTAAGAGTTGTAAGTATGTGTTAGGCCGGGGTAGGGAATCCAATGATTTTAGGGGCGTTAAGGTTTTGATGAGCATTGCAAAAATTTTGAAGTGAGAGAAGTTGTTAAGGAAGCATTGGAATGGAGAAAAGGAGCATTAGCAGTGAGAACAATAGAAAAAAGGAATTTCTGAGATTCAGCAGACCGGACCGGTCCGGTCCTGAATTAAAAGAACCGATCCGGTTAAGTCGGATCGGTCCGGTCCTACAACCGGATCGGTCTGGTGATCAGCAGAATGCCCCTTCCCGAGGTTCACACCTCTTCAATCCAAGCCAAATTCATCCCCCCAATCCCTTCTTTTCCCCAAAAAATTTGTCCCCCCTATTTCCCCCCATCCATTCCCTCCTATTTCATTCTCCATCCTATAAATACATATCCCCCACACCCCATTTTCCTTCACACCTCCATATCCTCTCTTCTCTCTCACTTTCAGACTACTTCTTCCCTACCCATGGCTGCTCCCCAGAAATATACCTCCATTGAAGTCTTGCCCGATGACAATGGAGAATACTGTTCTCGCCGTGAAGAAAATTGGTGCCGGCGGTTTTTCAGTCCAACCCGAAAAATCCACATTGAGCGTCAAATCCTTTGGGATCAACTGCCTAATTCTGTCACAGCCATGTTCATGATAAGAGGCTGGTGCAGATTTTTCAATGAACCATATGAGGCAGTTTGGGAAAATGAAGTGCGCCAATTTTACGGTTCGCTAGTCCATACCGCCGAATTCGAATCCCAAGCGTTTGTGGATTCCACACCAATACCGTTCTCACTAGAGATTCTGGCCCAGAAACTCGTGTCTTATGGTGTGGTTACTCCCGAGGAATTTGCTTATCCCAGTCCGGAGCCTGTTCTGTCCAAAGCAATTTGCATCTCAAGAATCGAGCCCGACGCGATTTGGACTACCGAAACCTTTCCTGTTGGTCGGCTATCCGACAAGGCTCGATTCACTTTTCACATTGTTTGTGCCAATATTTTGCAAACCTCCAATGATTCAGCAATGCGCCCGCGTCAAGCAACAATGATGTATCATTTGTTTGACCATGCAACAGTTATTAATTTGGCCCGCACATTTTACTCTGATATTCTCTTTGTGGCCTACGATAAAAAGGGTCGCGCTCCTCTTCCTTATGGTCGTCTCATTACATCCTTGCTTAAGGATGCCGGGATTGAAGCGCCACAAGACCTTATCAACTTGCCCAAGCCATTAGGGCAAGAATCCCGCACTCGAAGTGAACGGCAAATACAGCTAATCCGTGCAAGGCGCGGCGATGATTCGAGTGATGAGGAGACCGATGAGGAAGAGAACGTTGCTGATGAGGATGTTGAGATGGAAGAAGGAGAGGAGGAAGAATATGATGAAACCGCTAATCCGGATTATATTCCGGTTGGTACAGGATTGACTGAGCGCGTCCTTTCTCTTGAAACGCGTTTCGACGGGTTCGTGACGTCCTACGAGAGGGACATGATTTTGGTCTTGCGTATGCAGGCGGACTTGTACCGTCTTCAGTTGGGTCCCGAGGCCCCTCTTCCTCCTTACTATTACAATCCTTATGATCCTGCTGCTCTCAGTCCTTCCCGTCCCCCACCCGCCCCTTAGGATGCCCCGCTACCCCTTTATGTTTGTGATGTCTTGTTTACACAGTGTGTTGTATTATACAGTTTTACTATGATCATTGCTTATTTTATTTATCGCACTCATAATGTTGTCTTCTTTATCTCTCTCGTCCATTTGATTGCGATCAATGCAAATCACTAAGTTAGGGGGGATGACAGGTGCGTATTCATAAAACTTCGCATGTGTAAAAAAAAAAAAAAAAATCCAAAAATATTTTTTTCAAAATAAATAAAAATTGGAATTTAAATTTTTTAAAAATATCACCTTTATTCTATTTAAAGTCTCAAATTGTTAACAATCAAAATGCACTAAGCCAAAATTGACCGAAGATGGAAATTGAAAGAAAATTGACGACTTAACGAATAAGTGTGGAGATTGATCAAACCGGTGAGATTTTGAGCCTTTCAATTTTTTATGAGTTTTTAATCAATTCGAGTTTATGATTAACTCAAAGTTCTTTTCAGCGTTTTAATAAGTCGTTCATGATCTCAATCCTTTATTTTGATCGGTTATAGGAAATGTGTGAAATGTTGTCTCCAAATTCGTGCTAAATATATCTCTAAACTTAATTAATCTCGAGATGCATATGGTAATGTGATTAGCAATTTGGACAATGAAGTAGGCCCTCGTTTGTTACCCAAAAATATTAGCCATAAAAAGTTGTGAAAAACAAAATTATCCCTTTGCAACCCAAGTTGAGCCTAATAAAATATTTTCCTTTCGTTTGATAACCTGAAAAACCCAAATAGCCCGGAATTGTGAAAATTGAGAAAATTCATCAAGTAAGTCCAAATTGTGCAATAAAAAGGGGCAAGAGAAAAATAGAAAAAAAAATGTTCAAAAAAAAAAAAATATATATATATATATATAGTGAGAAAACAAAATTTGAAAAAGAAAGAGAAAAATGAGCAAATGCCCGAAAAAGCACTAATGGACGTCATAGGGACATTTTCCAATTCCGAACATTCCGCCTATTCCCAATTTTTACCCTTTACACCTTTTAACCCAAAAAGTCCTAACCGAGTCCGAATGGCGAAATTAATTACCGCATGGAGAGCTAAGACATGAAAAGATAATAAAAGAGATTAAAAGGATGTGATTAAAAGATGATGTTTCCCATTTCCAAATAACTGTATTCCGATGATGAGATCTTTTCACCATATATTTCCTTCTTTTCAATTTTGTATGCATGAATTTGTGTCCATTATATTTACTCTTTATATCATGCATACCGAGAGAAAATAGCCACAATTAGAGTGATTCGTTTGTGAGTGCATCCGTAAGAATTTGAATCAAAACGAATTTTCAAAAAGTAACGTAATGCTCAATCAGTGGAAATTTGAGGTTTAATTTCTGGCTTTGCACACACACACTATGGTTTGAGACATTTGAATATGAATTTATGGTGATTATTTTCCGAAAATTTTAAATTGTACAATTTTTAAATATTTTGATATTTATTTGAGTCAATAAAGAATTTTGTGGGTGTATTCACTGCAAATCCTCACGAGACAAAACTCGTCCTACTAGGGTAACCTAGGGGTTTAAAGGCTTGTTGCATACGCTAAATGCAATCGCTTGCCCGCGAAAAAGGTATTCTATCCCAATAAAAGAATTTTCAAGAATGGAGCATTAAACTAATTTCTTTTACATTGCCCGGGACGTGCAAAGTCCTAAGTTAGGGGGATTTGACCAAGCGTAAATTCTTCGGAATTTTGCCCCTTAAATTAGTGATTTTGATATCTCGAACAAGGTAATTGAATTATTTTTATTCCATATCATTGCCATTGATTGTTTCTAACAATTTACCCGAGTTTCGTGTATTTCTGATGGATTTTATAGGAATTTAGTGCAAGAAAAGAGAAAAAGAAACCGGAAGAAAGAAACAGAAGAAAGGAAGAAAAGTCAAAGGGCAAAAGAATAAATTTTTATCCAGAATCCGAATTCGACACCTAAAGGGAAGTTGAAGTGCTTGAGTTCACAAGAATATCGGAAGAAATAACACTCAAATCGGAGCTCGACATCAAAAGTTATGGCCAGTCAAAGATGAAAGAGAAAAGTCAACCTAGAAGAAATCGGACTGATCCGGTGGGAACCGGACCGATCCGAAATGATCCAAGTCCAGTAGAACCCGGATGGATGACAAACCGATGGCAGCAGAACCGATCCGGTGGTTACCAGACCGATTCGGTAGAATAAAAAAAGAACCGATCCGGTGGCTGAAAAACGGACCGATCCGAGGGCTATCTGGACCGGTCCGGTCATGCGAAATCCTGGCATTTATTGTGAAGATTTTGATGTGCGTAGCTGGTGAAATCTTGCACCACAAGCAACTCTGGCTGTCAAATTCGTAGTACTTGGAGCTATAAAAGCCCATGCCCTACCTCATTCAAAGAGAGATTTTTGGGAGAGGATTTTAGATCAATTTTAGAGAGAGAAATTCAGAAGTTAGGAAATTTTCATAGGAGTTTTTCATAAACCCTAGTCTGTAAGAGTGATTACAATTTCTGGATTCAAGTCTTTTCCTGTTGCTGAAATCAAGTATAACAATTCCTTTCTCTTAGTTGGTATTTATGTTAGTTAAATTTCAATTGTTTTGCAAATCATTTTCAATCATTGTTAGACCTATAATTTTGAGTATGAAGTTTTTTTTTTTTATCAAATCATGTCTAGCTAAATTCGTAAGGGTTGGGGTACATGAACTCACTCCGAGGCAAATTACTTATATAGAAAATAGAATGAAAATTAAATTCTGACCGAATTATGAATGAAAATTATACAAACATAGTCAATCTTTTAATCTCTCTTGCCCTAGGTTCTTGAGATGTTTAAGAACGCTTTGCGAGTGTAATTGTCCATTCACCGCTTTATATTTACCTTTGATTTCATATGATGAGGGCTAGATCCTTCATATATGTAATGCTTAGGATTTATAAAGGCTGGATTTAGTCAAGAATTTTAATTTTCAATTCTAGTATTCTACACGGTAATTCGCTAAGGTTTGAGGGGTTGTACCCTACCCTATTTTCTCTCATTGGTCAATCTAATTTCTTCACAAATTTTAGTTATTTTTCACTAGAAATTTTCCAATCATTAATCACCTTTTCACATTTCTTTTGAGGAATCATTTCAAGATTTAATAACTTCTCCTATACAAGTTCCAATTATTGGTCCCTGTGGATACGATCCCGACTTGTTGGATTATTACTAACGCGACAGGCTTGCACTTGAGCCTAGAGAAAACGCACTTTTGAGACAAATTCTAAGTCGCGTCAGTGAGGTGAGGTGAAATAAGACTAAACTAAAGTGTGAGATGAAAACAAGTAATTAGAAAGTGACTAAAAGTGAAAAATAAAGTAACACTAAAATAAGAGATAAAGTGAGGTAAATAATTGTGAGAACAATCAAGGAGTGGGATTACACCACAAATTTTAGCTATTCTAACTAATTAATTTAATTAATTGAATTCTACCAAATTAATATCAAAATTACAAATCAACTCTCGTTGCAAATGTAATTTTAATAGTAACCTTTTAGAAAATTAAGTTTAACACCCCACAACTCTAGAAAATAGATCCACACTCCTTTTAATTAATCACCCGCTAGGATCGATCATTTAGAATTTATGTAAATCTTATAAAATAAATTTAGAGTTGAAATTCAAGTAATAATACCCCACTTAAGAAACCCCTATTTCTAGTTCGAATCTAAAATGGGTATTATAACTTTAATTTCGGTTTTCTCTCGAAAATCATTTACCCTCTCTCGAGGCGTAAATCTAATGGTGAGGGATCAAAATTAACATTGAAAGGGAATTTTCAAGTAATCAAATTAATTAAACTAAAATAACATCAAATAAAGGTTTCTCCCCACCCCTTGAAAGGGGATTTAGCCTAACATGGTATGAAATTTGACAAATTAATAATCAAAGGCATACAATAAATGAGAAGAGAAAAGAGCAATCAAACCCAATCTCTTGATGCTTAATTGAACTTCAATCCATGAGTTGAAATCAACATCCCTCAATTTGAATGATCCAAACAAAATTACATCAACTATTTCACTCAAATTAACTCCCACAACAATTTATTTTTCCCTCACTATCCAAAAATAATAAAATAAAAATTCTAATCTAAAACGTACACTAAAATGGTATTTTCTCTCTCTACAAATTCCTGTCTAAAAGCTCTCCTTTTCATATGGGGTCTTCATCTTCATTTATAGTAGGCACATGGAGCATGGGGGTATTTTTGGGAATCGTCTTGAGTGTGCATGGAAATGGTGAGGTGTGAGGGCATGTGGGTTAAATGGGGTGACACAATCAGATTTGGTTAGAGGGTATAACGGGTATTGGTTAAAAGTTGGTAGTTGGGAGGTAATTTGGGTAATAGGGGGTGAAGTGGGTTTATACGGCTAAAAACACATGTGGGCATTTGTTTTGTGTTGGCTTTTTGGATTTGTTTTTGTATTGGCAGGTGGTAGAAGTCGTGGAAGGAATTAAAAGGGAAATGGGTTTGAAATGAATCTTTGGGGTTTGACACGGTTTGGGATTTGATTTAGGGTTTGGTATGGATGCAGGGATTGGGTTTCTGGGTTGGATTGGGTGAATGCCCGGACATGGGTTGTGGTTCGCGGGTCAGCGGGTTAAGGGGTGAGGTGTCCGGAGGTCGACGTATGGGACAGGAGGGGGACGGGACACGGGTTGGCAGCGCCGACCTTGGTGGAACGCCGGAGGGGGTGAGGTGGTACCGAAGTTGCCGGGAATGGGATTTCGGGCTGGCCGGGGGTCAGAGGGTGCGCGAGTTCGGGTCGCACCGACCGTGGAGGTCCGGTATGGTGGGACGCTGCTGTCGTCGACGGCGGTGTTGGTTTGTGTGGTTGGTTTTGTTGTTTGTTGGTTATGGAGGTTGTGGGTGTTGGTGAGAGGAGAGAGAAAGAGGTGTAGGGGAGAAGATGAAGGGGGGAGGTATTGGGTGTGGTAGGGTGTAGGGGAAGAAGGGTGTGGATAGGTGAGGTGTTTTAGTGTATGGGGGTATATGGGATAATGTGTGTGTTGATACCAAAATTAATATGCCGATATAGACGAATCAGAAGAAGACGCGTGTCGATCTACGTGGCACAATAGCAACGAGGAGGTTTATTTCCCCGACCAAGTCATACTCACTCCAAGCGTGCCCTCCGAGGAACTCCAACACTCCGAGGAACAGACCTCTCCGAGGAACCCAAACCTCTCCGAGGAACCCAGACTTCTCCGAGGAACCCAGACCTCTCCGAGGAACTCCTAAAGCTCAGGCGGTCCGAGCAACTAAGGCGGTCCGAGCTGCATCTCGGCCATAGCATTGATTACTAGATAATCAACAGTTCAACTATTCATTGAATGCTTATCATTGACGCACACGTTTAAAGGGCATTAAATGTATCATCCCTTCATATGTATATCATTTAATGTATCACCCTTTCACATGATAGCCTAAGGGCTATAAATACATTGTATCACCCTCATTCAAGGGGACCGGAATTTCTTGATAGTACTTGTAATCGAGAATTCCCAAACACTCAGCAATAACATAGCAGTGGACGTAGGCCATTCATATAAGGCTGAACCACTTTAAAATTCTTTGTCTCATTTATATTTATCTGTGATTAAATAATTAGAAGCAATCTAGTTTTTTACATCAACAGATTGGCGCCGTCTGTGGGAAACGACTGTTGTTATCGTTTTTCACCAAAATTCATTCATCATCAATGGCAGATAATCCAGAATCTAGCAATCGAAATGCTGGAAATGCTGGAAATCCTCCAAATCCCTCTGCACCTCCAGATCTAGCAGGAATTATGACGAATCTGGCTCAAGGACAAACCGCCATGCAAGAAACAATGCGTCAACTCATTCAAACCCTTCATGGCGGTGCACCTGCACATTCGGTACAGCGAAGTGGTCAGAGGCAAACCTATTTACTTTCTTCACGATCCAGGCGTACTGAGCCATATCGTAATGAAGAATCTGATGATTTCTCTTATCAACCTGGGTGAACTTCGTCAATACGGGCTACAGATACTGATCAACGTATCACTCTCTCTCCACAGAGACTCAGTACCTTGGAAATATTGAGCAGGGTGTCTCCTTTCAGTCGATTAGGCCCTAGGAGGAATAGGAGTCCTCCTAAAACCATGTCGAGGAGTTTTCGACAACCATCAGATCGAAGGGAAGGATCAGCACAATCACGACCAGTTGCTCGTCGAGATAGATCTCAGGAGGCCACTTCAGAACAATCAATTGCTCGAACTAATAGGCCCGAGGAGGGAAATGATGCGTGGAAAGGGTCCCTTCAGCGACTGGAGGATAGATTGGGAGAAATGGCTAAGGCGAAGAATCCCCTACAATGAACTTTTGTTCAGGGGACACCTTTTGTCCAGTCCATTGTGGATTTTCCTACACCGTCAAAATTTAAAGATCATGTGGTGACTCCTAAATATGATGGAAAGACAGATCCTGTTCTTCACATAGAGCAATATCAAGCTGCTACCGACATCTATGCTGTCCCTGACGAGATGAGATGCAGAGCATTCTCGGGAACTCTTACTGGATCTGCCCAGATATGGTACAACAATCTTCCTCGGGGTAAGATTTCAACTTTCTTTCAGTTAGCCGAGTTGTTCATCGGCAATTTCTGTTTTGGAGCAAAGCCAGTAAAACGAGTAGCACACTTGTTAAGTGTTAGACAAAAATCTGGTGAGAGTACTAGAGATTACATAACTCGTTTTAATAACGAGAAGCTGGAAGTCATAGATTATGAAGAGAAGACAGCAATCATCGCCTTGATGAGTGGGTTGTTGCCTAACAAGTTGTACTACACTTTGGCTAAAGATCCACCTACAACTATGTCAGAGTTGATGGCAAAAGCGGCCAAAATCATGAATGCCGAGGAGGCTATGGCTGCGAAGAAGAATATGGATAAAGAAACCAAGGTAGAAGTCGACAAATCTAAGAAGAAAGAGCATAAGGGAAATGTCGGTGACAGGCATTCCAATAATAATAAAACATCATGGGAAGTCGTGAAGAAATTCGATAATTATACTCCTTTGAAAATGGGTATTAATCATGTCTTAGAAGAAATTAAGAATAGCGAGGAGGTAAAGTGGCTGAAGAAACTGAGGTCAAACCCTGATACGAGGAACATGGATAAATATTGCGAGTTTCATAAGGATCATGGTCATATGACCAAAAATTGTATAGCTCTTCAGAACGAGATTGAAACACTCATCCGAAGAGGAAAGCTAGCAAAGTATGTTGATCGGGGAGGGGAAAGAAGAAACAATGACCGAACTAGAGAGAGGTCCAGATCTCCTCGTCGAGCAGAGGAGAAGAAGAAGAGAAATCATGAAGATGATACAGAGGATGACCCCGATCTTCCCAAAAAGCCAAGGCAACCAGAACGCGAGGTATTTTCAATACGTTTTGGGTCATTTGATTGTAATGTCATTACAGGAGGAGATGCGGGAGGAGGAGACCTTACTGCAGAAAGAAAAGCTTACCTCGGAGAGGCTCAAGCTTGCTCATACATTCAACGGATAAATTTAGCTGAGGAGGATCGCCCGAGAAAGGTGAACAAGGAGAAGTTGGTCATTGGGTTCTCAAAGAATGATCTCACAGGTGTTCTATATCCTCATGATGACCCGCTGGTGATCAAAATGAGGATGAAGGAGGTAATGATTTCAAGAGTGCTGGTCGATAACGGTAGCTCGGCAGATATCATGTACTATTCGTGCTTTGATAGTTTAAATTTAAAGCTATCTCAATTGGATCCTTATCACAGACCTCTCCTGGGTTTTGTTGGTGAGAAAGTTTTTCCACTTGGGACGATCAAGTTGGATATATTCATTGGAACTTGGCCTGCTTGACGAACAGAAAGAATACGCTTCTTTGTGATGGATAAGAATGTGCAATCAGCTTACAACATCATCATGGGAAGAGTTGGTTTGAAGAAGTTCGAAGCAGTTCCATCTACAGTACATCAGTGCTTAAAATTCCCAATAAATTTTAGAGTAGGAGTTGTGAAAGGTGATCAAAAAGTAGCTCGGGAATGCTATTATTCATCTGCCGAGCAAGAGGAGCTCGAAGAGTCAAGGAAAAAGACTACTACCTACCAGGTGGAGGAAGGTACAGAAATTGAAACACTTGATCCCAGAGATGAATCCCAACTTGTAAAAGGACAGGTGGTGGAATCTACAGAAAATGTCATTCTGGACGACGAGCATCCTGAACGAGTAACCCAGATAGGTTCGTCGTTGGATGCCTCGATAAAACAAGAGTTGATAACTTTCTTACGGAACATGAAGAAAACTTTTGCATGGAGTCATGAAGACATGCCTGGAATAGACCCAAACTTCTTATGTCATGAGCTCAATGTGAATAAGGAGATCAAGCCTGTAAAGAAGAGAAGAAGAGTATTTAGTCCCGAGAAGAATCAAGTTATACAAGAGGAGGTCGAGAAGCTCCAGAAAGCCCAATTCATTGAAGATGTGAAATATCCAGACTGGTTAGCAAATGTGGTGATGGTCAAGAAGAAAAACAATAAATGGAGAATGTGTGTTGATTTCACCGATCTCAAAAAGGCATGCCCAAAGGATCATTTTCCATTACCCAGAATTGATCAACTAGTGGATGCTACCTCGGGACACGAGCTGCTCAGCTTCATGGATGCTTACTCTGGCTACAATCAGATAAAAATGAAACCTGAAGACAGGGAAAGTACTTCTTTTATTACTCCTAGGGGAAATTATTGTTATAATGTTATGCCTTTTGGTTTGAAAAATGCAGGAGCGACATAACAGCGGCTGATGAACAAGGTTTTTTCCAAACAAATCAGTTGCAATATGGAAGTCTATGTCGACGATATGCTGACAAAGAGCAAGAAAGCTGTTGATCATCTAGTTGACTTAGCTCAGACCTTTGATCAACTGGATAAATACCAAATGAAGCTCAACCCGACAAAGTGCACATTTGGAGTACGAGAAGGAATGTTCCTCGGGTACATCGTCAACCAATGAGGCATTGAGGCGAATCCAGAAAAGATCAAAGCTCTTTTAGGGTTGCGATCTCCAACAACGAAGAAAGAGGTGCAGAGTCTTACAGGACGAGTGGTGGCACTCAACAGATTTGTATCTCGAGCAACTGATAGATGCCTTCCATTCTTCAAAACACTTCGGAAAACTTTTGAGTGGAACGATGAATGTGAAAAAGCCTTTCAAGAATTGAAGAAATATTTGGGAGCACCTCCACTGTTGTCCAGGCCAGTAACGGGAGAAAAGTTGTACTTATATCTGGCAGTATCAGAAAATGCAGTCAGCTCGGCATTGATCAGAATGGAGAATGGAGTCCAGAAGCCAATTTATTACACAAGTAAGGCTTTCCGAGGTGCAGAGATCAGGTACCCAAAGCTGGAAAAATTGGCATTGGCATTAATTGAACCAAGTAGAAGAATGAGTCCATATTTCCAGGCCCATACTATCGTCGTGTATACCGACATGCCATTGAGACAAGCCCTCCATAAGCCAGAAAAATCAGGGAGACTGATGTACTGGGCAATAGAGCTCGGTGAATATGATATTGTGTATGAACCCAGATCATCATTAAAAGGGCAAGCTGTAGCAGATTTTATAGCAGAATTTACTTATCCTGATGCCCCCGAGGAGAAAAAGTTGCTCGCTGACCAACCTGCGGATGTTACAGGATCAACAGACATAAGTCCAGACCAACTCCGGTTGGTAAAAGGGCTTGTGGATGTAGAAAGATCATCAAATTCGAGCTCAGACCAACTCCGGTTGGTAAAAGGGCGAGAAGAGATGACCGACGAGGAGCGAAAAATGTCAGGGGAGGATGAAAGAAAACAGCAAATATTTCACCGAGGAACTTTGTCAGATAAGAAATTTGAAGACGAGTTGCCTACATGGAGATTATATGTAGATGGGTCATCTTGCACAGCAGGTTGTGGAGCAGGGATTGTCTTGAACACTCCGGATGAGATTGACGTAGAATACGCCCTGCGATTCCAATTCAAAGCTTCCAATAATGAGGCGGAGTATAAGGCCATGATAGCAGGTCTTAATTTAGCAAAGATTATGGAAGCACAACAAATGATGGTATTAAGTGATTCTCAATTAATTATGAATCAGGTAATGGGGACGTATGCAGTTAAAGGAGAATTTATGGTCAAGTATCATGCAAAGGTGATGGAGTTGTTGGCAGAATTTGATGCCATTCAATTGATCAGAATACCAAGAATTGAAAATGCACGAGCAGACGCACTGGCCTGATTAGCATCAGCTACTCGTACCGAGCTGCGGAGAACGATACCAATTGAAGTACTGGAAAGTCGGAGTATAGATGAAGACCTGGCGATGAATATTATTACCCTTGATTTAGGACCATCTTGGATGGATCCCATCAGGGCATATATTGAGGAGGGAAAATTACCGGAGGATAAGCTCGCTACCAAGAGATTGAAGTTTAAAGCTGCTCGGTATGTACTAACTAATGGTGTTTTATATAGACGAGAACTTATGGCAGGTTTGCAGAGATGTGTACATCCCTCCGAGGTGAAAGAATTGATTGAAGAGATCCATGAAGGGTCTTGTGGAGCCCATGTAGCAGGTCGGACACTTTTGCAAAGGGTGATGACGCAGGGATACTACTGGCCAACGATGAGGGCTGATTGTATAGCCTATGCTAAGAGATGTGATAAATGCCAACGCTTTTCCTCCACCCGACGAACTTCACAAGCATTGTTGACGCCCATAACTTCCCCCTGGCCATTTGCCATATGGGGAATTGATCTGGTTGGACCATTGCCAACGACCCGAGGAAGATTCAAGTACCTCGTCGTCGCAGTGGATTATTTTACGAAGTGGGTAGAAGCTGAGCCACTTATTGATATGACATACGAGAAGGTGTACCAGTTTGTTTGGAAGAACATCATCTATCGATATGGACTCCCTCATGCCTTCATCACAGACCATGGAACACAATTTGACAACGAGGAGTTCGCCGCCTATTGTCATCAGTCAAACATTTTGAAAGTTCATTCAGCACCAGGCCATCCTCAAAGTAATGGACAGACTGAAGTGACGAACAGAACATTACTAAATGGTTTGAAGAAGAGGCTAAGTGAAGCTAAAGCTAATTGGATTAATGAGCTACAGTCAGTATTGTGGGCTTACCGAATAACCCCCCGAGCAGCAACTGGAGAATCACCATATATGCTAGCGTTTGGAAGTGAAGCCGTAATACCTGCCGAGCTGGGTCTTCCAACACACAGAGTGCTGAATTTCAATTCCCCAATCAGCGATTTAATGAGGAGATTAGATTTAGACATGCTCGAGGAAGTTAGAGAAGAGGCAGCCATTAGGAATGCTTCTTACCAACGACGAACAGCTCTGTTCTATAACAAAAGGGTGAAAAAATGCGATTTAAAAGAAGGAGATTACGTGCTAAAAAAGGTCATTCAAAAGCACAATAAGTTGGAAGCAAACTGGCATGCACCCTACCGAGTTACAGAAGTTGTTCGACCAGGAACTTACCGAATAGCAACTCTAGAAGGAGAGGAATTTAAGAATGCATGGAATGCTGAACACCTACGCAAGTATTATCAATGATGTAAAATGTAACGCAGTTCCATCAATATGAATAAAACGATGATTTTTCCCATCATTCTCTCTTTTTATTGAATGTTTTTCGGGGAATACTAGTGTACAACACTACACTGCTCGACTGAATAAGTGTTTAACACTACGCTGCTCGACAGCAAAAAGAAGACGATAGTTCAAACCCACGACCAACTCCGGTTGGTAAAAGGGCAAGAACAAATTATACTCCTTTGGTTAGGAGGCGTACACTAGCGTGACCAACTCAGGTTGGTAAAAGAGCTAGTGGACATGATAGTTAAAACCCACGAACAACTCCGGTTGGTAAAAGGGCAAGAACAAATTATACTCCTTTGGTTAGGAGGCGTACACTAGCGTGACCAACTCAGGTTGGTAAAAGAGCTAGTGGACATGATAGTTCGAACTCAGACCAACTTTGGTTGGTAAAAGAGCAAGAACACGAGACTCCTAAAAAGGCCAATTTCGGTCGGTTAGGAAACAAGATATGCTCTCAAATGCCAACTTATGTTGGTCGGAAGGTAAGATTGTTACAGAAAATACAAAAGTTCCCCGAAGAACAAAATATTCCAAACTGAACCAAGTATGATTGGTCGAGGATAAAAACCCACTAATTGTAGTTGGCCGACGAGGAAAATTTATTGACCTTAGCTGTTCGGACATATTTTATGAAAAAGACAAAAATTTACGAAGTACGGTTAGTCGGGGATAAACTCTCACTAACCATTGTTGGTCGACAAACACAATTTAACAACCTTGGTTGGTTGGAAAAAATTTTAAACTCATTACTTTATTATTAAGTGATCGAGCAACATTACTGATACTTGTAAACTTATTTATTACCAGGTTGGTCGATGAACCACACAATATTGTTATGCAAGCACAAATATAAAGTGTTTGACAAATACAAGAGAATAGCAATACAGATTTGCAAACAAAAATGAAAGTTTTTCATTGAATCCAAAATAAATTACACAAGTATATTACATTAATATTAAATTGTGTACTAACTATTACATTAGAATCTACTATTCTACTGGCCTTTTCCCTGCTGCTTTTGAAACAGGCTCTTCGCCAGCAGGAGGATCTTCCAAGCAAAGAGGAGAATTAATGAAGTTAATATCTCGAAGCATTCTGACGTTCATTATTGAAGGATTGTCCAATAGATGCTCTGGACGAGATACCTCGATCTGAGAATGAAGATTGTAGTCGCCAAGGTATTTTGCAATTAAGCTCCGAGGAATGGCACGAGCTGGGATCCATTTCATGTCCAACTTATATGGTGGCACAAGAAAGTCAAGTACCCCAGGATCATAATAGTCCCACAGGTAGTGTCCCTGTTCGAGCTTCAGTACGCACAAGGCATTCAGCCAGCCTTGTTTATAACCTTCATTATTGGCATTTTCAATGCGAGCATCCAAGTGACAAAGGGCCTCATTGTAGCCTGCCATCCAGAACTCACGAGGTTGTTTATGGAATTGGAAAGTTATTCTCTCTAACTGCTCGTGAAGTTTTCTGACAAGAACATCCTTATTATCCAGAGCAGACTTTGTCGAAGTAAGTTGATCCTCCAGAGTTTGTATTTTCTTGGACATTTCAGACAAAGCTCGATCTTTTGCATTCAATTGGAACGCTTGGGTTTCCAATGTTGATTGAGTACGAGCTTCTTCAATAGTACGACGAATACCTCTTGGTCGTCCCCGAGCAGGTTGAGTACTTTGTTCCTTGACCACGTTCAGAGCAACTCTTCCTCGCCCACGAGATCCTTTCCTCGTCCTCGAATAGCTGTGGAAGGCCCAACTCCTCTCAAAGCCTCTAACTCTTGCCTTAATTTGGCATTCTCAACCTCTAGAAATGAAAATCCCTCATCAGTCACTGGGATTACAGCTGTTGAAGAAGGGGATGCAGACTTATACTGTGCTAGCTCTTTCTGCAAATTGTTATTTTCTTGCTCTAGCAGCTCGGCAATCTGTCTACAAGCTTCAACTTCACCCTTTAGGGTTCTCTCCCTGACATCGTAACCAGCAAGAAGCTTTTTGTGGCCTTCCTCGGCAGAAAGTTACTGATATTTCTTCTCATACCCCTCATGCAACAGAGCAGTTGATTCTTTATATTGCTGCTGAAGTTCATCGAGGGTACATTGCAGATCTTCAATCATTTCATAATATGCCACATTATTGGCCACAGCTCGGTCAAGTAAGTCTTTCAAGTACTGGTAAGCTTCAACTACCTGCTGTGAAACACCATGACCAAGGATGTCGATAACTTCTGATGCACTTAATTCAGTATGACCAGCCTTATAATATTCATGGCATTGCTGCATCAGCTTAGTATCATTAGCAGATATCATATCCATCCTGGCCAGAAACTAGCAGAGAAAGAAAAAATAATCATCAAAAAGAAGATCAAGACAAAGTACAGAAGAGAAAAGAGACAATCATATGGAAGAAAAGAGTGTAAATTTTATTAGATCACGGTGCAAAGTTACAAAGATATTGGTTACACTTGAAAAAGCAGAAAAACAGAAAGAGAATATCGAACAACTTCACACCTTTTCCTTGTCTCCCAAGACTTTCTCGGGAGGCTGGGACGAGGAGCTCGGTTGCTCGGTGGAAACAACAATATGATCAACTGGAGTTAGAACTTGTTCTGGAGGAGCAGGCAAAGACGAAATCTCCTCGGTGGCTGTCTGATTGCGTTGAGGAGCAAGAACTTGATCACCCACTGTCATTGAAGACTCCTCGGACGCAGCTTCATCTTCTTCCTCATCTTCAATTACAGGAGGGGGGCCAGGAAGATGTTGTTGAAATAGTTCAGAGTCTTCATTAACCTTCAGTTCCTGCAGGGCAGCAACCCAACCATCTCGGAAGTATTTCAAACTCCCATACTTGATCTGGGTCATCATGGCTGCTACCCCCTTGTCCCATCCTTTATCCCAACCGGTGCGGAAAGATTTTTTCACAGCCACCTTTCTTTTCATTTTCTCCGAGGAGAGCTTATCGCATAGAAGATCCTCGGAGGCTTTCAACTTGGCCTCCACCTCCTCCTTCTGGAGATTTACTTCTCGCAGAAGGGTCAGCTCTTCCTCAGCCGATTTTAACTTATCTTCAAGCTCCCCAAAGCTTATGAGCTTCTCTCCATATTTTTTATTTTCTCTCTCCAAATCTTTTACTTTGTCTCCCAACTGCACCTTCTCTGCTTCAGATGCAGTCAACTTCTTCTCCTATTCGCCCTTATCCTCGTCATATTTTTGACGGGAATCCTTCAAAGACTGGGCCAAACCCAGAAAAGCATCCTCCACTCCAGACGAGGAGCTAGAAGCCTTGAGTGCTTCATCTTTCTTCACTATGGTGTTAAAGCAACTCACCAGCTGGAAAAAGAAAAAGATAATGATAAATCAGCATAGAGACATATGTATTGATGGAAAGAAAGAAAAATTCAGGATAAGAGAAACTTACTGAAGCAATGTGACGAGTAGCTATGGATGTCAGCATATCCCTAGACATGTTCTCCTCAATTCCTTGGACTTCAGGAATAGTCCAAGTCTTTACCGAGATCATTGCAGAACTCGGGGGAATAATGGTTGGAACACCAGCTCCACTAGCTTGGAGCTGGGGAATGGTTTCAAAAAAACTGACCGAGGAGGATTTCTTCAATCTCCTCAGTGGCAGTTCAACAGTCTCAACCAAAGAAGAGCTTTTGGTTGGGACCACTTCCACAGATACACCCTTCTTGCTCGGAGCCACTGGGGGCTTTTCGGCAGCCTTCTGAGGAGTAATAGAAGGGGCAGCATCTACTATCTTTGTCCCCTTTGGGACCTCAGCCTTGTTCCTCTTCCCATCTCCAGCAGAAGTAGCCTCCTCAAAGATAGCAGGAACTCTTCTTTTGCCCATTTTCTGACTAAGAGGAATGTGAGAGTCTGGTGAAGATTCCTCAGAAGCTGGCAATGGTTCACTAATGCTGACCACAGGACGAGCAGTAAAGGATGATGTGTAGCTCCTGTACTGCAACAAGTATGAAGCAGACCTGACGTGCTCGTCTGTAATTTTCTGATGCAAACTCCAGATATGTTTCAAATGCTTGATATTAATTTCTGATTTTTTTGGAGTTTTTCTCTTACTGTTAACTGCACACAAATACATAGTGAAATATCAGTCATACATTTTATCAAACATAATGAAATCATAATTTTAGAAATAACGCAAGATTAAAAATATAACCTATCCCATTGCCATATGGAGGGCATCTGGGACCTTCATATACTTCATCTCCAACCAAGGGGCATGTTGCCAATTTTTGATAACTACCCCATTTTCAAAATAATCCCTATTTGCATCAGGGAGGTTGACTACTAAGGCCCTATTCAAAAATCTAGTTTTTAAATAAAAAACATTGTCTAAAACAGCCCATCTATAACAGTACATAATCTCAGGAATTCCTAGACGAGTTCCATGAGTTTGATTTAACCTATACACCCCATTAACTATTCTCCATGTGTTGGGGGATATTTTTGCAAGGACAACATCGAAATACTGACAGAACTCTAAACACAAAGGGTTTGGTGGAAAAGAAAATCCACATTCAGCAATAAAGAGGCTAGGGAACCAGTGTCCCTCAGCCAAATTAAAATAATTTGAAGGCTCAGAAAGATTCTCCAAAGTTACCCAAGAAGGAATAGAAAAATCAGAACGGAGTTTCTCAAGAGATTCGATAATATAAACCATGGTGAATAAAAAGAAATGAAGAAGAAGGAAGAAAATCTTACAGGAAAAAGGAGATCTGTTGACAAACAAACGAAGAAAGGGATGAACGCACAAGAGAGAGAAAGGTTATAGAAAACTCGAAAGCAGAAATTGGAAAAGGTAGAAGATGATGGGATTGCCAATGAAGCTTAAATACTTTGCCTTGGGAAATGGCGAAAGAAATGATTACAAAAAGAAACTATTACGCTACCGGCGGCTAAAAGGACAAAAAGTGCACGAAAATCGAAGCGCTTATAAAAATGCAAAAAGGCGGACACTGCGAATTTGGAAGGAAATTCAAATACGGAGAAATATTCCTAAAAACCAGGAAGATCATTTAATATTGCCATATACCGAGAAAGAATGTTCCATACTCCTCAAAGTTTGAAATATGAAACATTAGGGGCTTCTGTTGATACCAAAATTAATATGCCGATATAGACGAATCAGAAGAAGACGCGTGTCGATCTACGTGGCACAATAGCAACGAGGAAGTTTATTTCCCCGACCAAGTCATACTCACTCCAAGCGTACACTCCGAGGAACTCCAACACTCCGAGGAACAGACCTCTCCGAGGAACCCAGACTTCTCCGAGGAACCCAGACCTCTCCGAGGAACTCCTAAAGCTCAGGCGGTCCGAGCTGCATCTCGGCCATAGCATTGATTACCAGATAATCAACAGTTCAACTATTCATTGAATGCTTATCATTGACGCACACGCTTAAAGGACATTAAATGTATCATCCCTTCATATGTATATCATTTAATGTATCACCCTTTCACATGACAGCCTAAGGGCTATAAATACATTGTATCACCCTCATTCAAGGGGACCGGAATTTCTTGATAGTACTTGTAATCGAGAATTCCCAAACACTCAGCAATAACATAACAGTGGACGTAGGCCATTCATATAAGGCTGAACCACTTTATTATTCTTTGTCTCATTTATATTTATCTGTGATTAAATAATTATAAGCAATCTAGTTTTTTACATCAACAGTGTGTGTTTGGACCTAATTAAAATAATGAAAATAAAAATAACAAAAATCCTAAAAAAATAAAATTAGTAAAAACTAAAAATAAAACTTCTAATCTATAAAGTAAAAATAAAAGAAAAGAAAATAAAAGAAATAAAACTAAAAACCTAAATAAAAATATAAAAACTAAAGATCTAAAAATAAACTCCTAAAAATTAATCTTAAGAAAATAAGATAAAATAAAATAAAAACTAAAACTAAAAACTAATAAAAATCAAAATAAAATTATACTAAATATAAAAAAAATAGAAAATAAATCCTAGAAATTCTAAATAAATCTAAAATAAATCATAAAAAAATGACTCAAACTAAAAAATCTAAAAATTAATAAAAAAAAGTACAAAATCAACACACACACGGGTCGGGGATGGCTAAAGCTAGGATGGGCTAGGTTAGGGTCAAGGAATTAGGTATTGAGCTCCATATTGCGTACAATTGCCTTGAAATACGCGTTTGAACACCGCAACGTGCATTTGACCTACAAAATAAACATTTAAGCACATAAGACCCATATTGTCGAGAATTAGCAACTAAAATACATCTTTTGGGGGTATAAATTGTACAGTTTTGGGTGCTTATCAATATCTTTCCTAGTATGAAGAAACATTAGCTAGCTTTTCAGATATGGAATAGTTCATAAAGATAAAGAACAAATAAATAGATATATTATTGATGTTTTGTGAGTATCTCAATCCAAACGTCATCTTTTTAGTTGGCTGGAGCTTTGCGCCAATCAACGTATGTAATTGGAACATTAGCATGAACTATCTTCCCAAGTCGAGAAATATATGGACCTTTTTTTCTCACCCACCACTTGATTATCCTCATTGATAGTAACTTTTTCTCTTATGTCACTACCTTCCACATACATCGATACTGCTTCAAAACAACTAAACCATACAAATTAATGTGCAAAGCAGGACAATAAAACTAAAATAAGAATTTTAAAAAATCATCATTCCATTAAATACCCAACATATAAATCACTATTCATCATCTCCATGATCCCAATATATGTATTATAAAACTTGCTTTAACATTAATTGAAAAGTTGGTTATTACAAAATATGTAATATGGAAAGGGTTGTTTCAACAAACAGGAGTTTGGGATGAATAAAAAAATATGTTTGAATATGAAAGAACTCAATTTAAGAAAATAAAATACTCAAGAAATGAAAATAATAGTAAACATGTCCAAAAGGTCATGTATGTTCAGTCAACATTGAGGAAATCCTTTAATTTGACATTATCCTCAAGAATGGATTGATATATGATTAGGACCTTAACGTCGTCCACTATTATTGTCAATCTCTTTGGAGTATGTAAAACAATGGACCATCTATAATTTAAAAATTCTTAGCGTAGAATACTTGAGCTGCTTTAGAGGCAAGAATGAATGAACCATCATCAATTCTCTCTTTACTCTTAAGCTTACTCAAGTTAACCATCACTAACTTTTAGTGATGATCAACTTTGCTGCCATTAATCTTGTCCTCGAATTTCCCCCAATCAAAATAAAATAAAATTATCTTCAAAGATGTATAGTCTAACTCAAATACGTCACGGATAATTCCGTAATAAGTTGTCTCCGCTTCTTTATAATTGGTATATTTCCCGCCTAATCTGAACTTAGTGATGGCCTTTATAAATACACCGTTATTTTGTGTTACTCGAC
The DNA here is from genome assembly GCA_949130495.1 of Sambucus nigra. NCBI lineage: Eukaryota > Viridiplantae > Streptophyta > Magnoliopsida > Dipsacales > Adoxaceae > Sambucus > Sambucus nigra. The sequence goes on along the minus strand of OX422218.1, from coordinate 407,731,005 downwards.
GCTTGTCATATTCCCATGTAGAAAATTCAAACCCATTGGAATGATACTTTTTATATGATTGTGCATCATATTTTAGCCCATTGGCTAACCGCCACATCATTGTATTGGTTGATCCCTTTTTAGTAGCTACAAAATATAATGACAAAAAAGTATACTGAAATATAAAAATATATAATTAAATGTTTTCATATAGTCGACGTAAGTGAGAATCTCCTTAATCAACCATGTTTTCATATAGTCGACTTAAATGTTTTCATATAGTCGACAAAACCCTCATTTTTTCCCTTCATTGTACTCCCCTTTCAATTACGCCCAGAGGTAGATTCCCAGTAAAGATTATACTTCTTACATCCAAGTAAAAACATTTAAACATATCATATATGTTAATTAGATAAAAAATATAACCAAAACTAATATACTCACATTTTCCAGTCATCCACTTCATCATGTTGTTGCAATACCCATTTTCAGGCTTGTTCAAATTGCACCGTGGTTAACTTCAATTTCTTCCCTTGTACTAAAGGTACCTCATCAACACATTCATCATCTTCATCAAGAAAAGATTCATGCGTATAATTGTGATTTCCTTCCTATGGGTTTGGCATGTACTCCATGCAATAAAGAGTTGCTTCTTCTATAATGTATTTCTCAGCAATACTCCCTCAAATATACCTTTTGTTGCCAACGTACTTCGTGTAATTTTTCATCAAACTATACCCTAAAAGCATAATGAAAACTAATGCATAAATATTATATACTATTTATCAAAAAAATTATCACACGTAATATGCTTACCTCTCAAAAGGATACATCCATCTAAATCTGACCGGGCCACATTTTAGCGCTCCCTTGGCTAAATGTATGATGAGGTAGATTGTTCTAACAAAAAATATGGGTGGAAAATACTTCTCTAAAACACATATAGCCTCAAACAATGGCATTTTAGCTAAATTAAGAACATCCCTCCTTATCACCTTAGCGCACAACATGTTGAAAAAATTGCTTAACCACTGAATAGCAACTAATAAATCCGTGTGCTTTGCATAAGCATTTTTAAGCAATACCGGAAGCAAATATCACATAATTACATGATAATCATGCGACATCAATCCCTTCAACTTGAGCGGTTCTAAAGTCACATTCTTACTCAAGTTAGAAGAAAAACCCTTTGACAACTTTAACTACTTTATGTTACGAAAATATCACTCTTTTTCTTCTTTTCATAAAGTGAATGCAGTTGCAGGTCTAACAGTTTTGTCAGATTCATCTACGGTCAACCATAATTTTTTTTATCCTCATCGTGTCCATATATTTACGTTCATAGGTTATGTCTTTTAATTTATCTTTCAAGTCGAAAAGAGCTGACATAAGATGGTGACATTCTTCTCAATCTGCATAACATCTAATATATGTAAAAAATCATGCTCTTTCCAATACAACAAATCGAATCAAATGGACTTTTGAGACCATGGAGTTGTGATATTTATATCCGCACAATCATTATTGTCCTCATTTCATTTCCTTTTCTTTTTAATTTTTTGTTTACCAATTCTCAACTTAATGCATTCTACTTTCTGTTCAATCTCAGTACCAGACAACCTTTGTGGAGCTTTACTATCTTCAACGTTGTTGTTAAAATATTTTTTTATTTTTCAAATAAGACTCAATAAATGAAAAAATATAATACAAAATGATACACATGTCATAACGCCAGCAAGGTATAAATCATAGTGCAAAGACTAACGTATGACAAATATGTAAACACAATCATCAAGTAAATCTAGCATGGGAAGAATCAAGTGCAACCAAATAAGAACAACAATTTTTTAGTCCTAAAGCCTCTAAGTCCGATTTCCTAACCCAGGTGTGACATGACGCATGGAGGTTTTGATAACCGACACGACTTTATTCCTAAACTTCCTAGGAGCATTCCTAAGGCCATGGAAAAAACGTTTAAGATGACCTTTCCTACCGTAATGGGAATAAGTGTAAACACGGTGGAAATGATTACCAAAATGTCGACCTCTCCTCATGTTCCTAGTAGGGTTTCTTATACGATTGGTATTGGCTTTGGGAATGGGAACAACGTGATCATTGTAGCCTATACCAAACCTATCTCTCTTGACTTGGATGGTGCCTAACATCCTATCCAACTTCTCCGACCTAGATTCCAAGTCAAACTTAACCTTACTCGAGTCATTCAACTGGTCCTCTAACTCACAAATCCTAGACTCAAGCACATGCCTAGACTTCTCAGACTCCATCACCCCCTTTTTCAATGCCTCCATCAAACCACGAAGGTTATTTATCTCTTTCTCAATGAACTCTAGCTTCTCCCTAAGCTTCTTCTCCCATTCCCTAAGATCCTCAACTGAAACATGATTATTTTCTATGTCACGCTTATTCAACCTAGCTTGCAATTTAAAGTTTGCATTTTTCACTTTCACCACCCCGGCATACAACTCATTAAATGCAACTTGCAACTATTTCACATCAATCTCCTCCTCCTCACTCTCATTACCCTCACACACTTGGGATTTACTCTCAACGACCTCGGAAGTGTCATCACATGAGTATCTTTATGGAAGATTTGTCATCGTCGCTCACATGACAAGACATAAATGCAATAAAGCTACGCTTAATGAGGGAAATCTCTCCCTCTTATGGATCACTATCACTTAAGGTGGCATTATATGCAATCAATTTCGTTCCCTCTTTCTTAAGTCTAGTGGGATAATCGGTAACCATGTGACCATAACCCTCACACCCAAAACACCTATCATACTTAAACCTATTAAATTTCTCACTCTTATCTTTAGGGATGGAATCTACCTTATTGTTGTTGAATTTCTCAAATTTTTTGGCATCTTTCAAATGCTTTTCAAATTTAAGAAACTTTTTTAACTTCCTTGCCAACAAGGCGACATCCTTAGAATCAAAATCAGAATCTTTGCCCAAAACTTTAGTCTCCTCCTTTCGATCTTTCAAAGCAATGCCCTTTTCTTTCTTTGGTTCTTTCTTGGAGTTAAACATATCGAGTTCATAGGGTTGAAGATCACCTACAATATCTTTAAGTTTTGTCGAATCTAGCATACCAAGTTAGTTTAAACGGTCGCTTTTGCATCAAAGATTTTAGGCAATGACCTTAAGATTTTCTTTACGACTCAGTTATTGTCTATCTTATCTCATAGGTTAAATGACAATTTTACAATGGTGGATAACCTAGTGTAGAACTCATCAAACATCTCACTCTCTAACATCGTAATTGTCTCAAACTGTGTAGTGAGGTTTTGAAACTTAGAGGCCCTAACCGTGCTCGTGCCCACGTGAGTGAGTGCAAGTGTATCCTAAGCCTCTTTTGATGTTTCACAAGTCATGATTCTATTATACTCTTTAGGTGTCACATGTGAGGAAATAACATGCAGACCTTTAGAGTTGTACAATGCAAGCCTATGTTTAGCCTCGGTCCATGACTTAACGTGTTTCAAATTAGTGTCCTCACCCTTTCGTGTAACTGGTGGCGTCCAACCCTTTTCAACCGCTAACCACACACGCTCATCTATGGATTTCAAGGCACTTGTCAATCGTATCTTCCCATAATCATAGTTAGTACCATAAAAGTAGGAGTACGAAAACTATCATAATTTCAAAACTTCATCCTTAAAATCAAAAAGGGATCAACAGAATAAAAATATGTTTCTGGCTCTGATACCAATTTGTAGGCCCCTTTATTTGTCAAATCAGACTTTGCTTTAAGGATGATGAAACACTCTCTCTTTTTGAAAAACTCTTTTTTCAAATTTTGTGTGCACCAATTTTAACTTAAACAAATTTTATCTTGATTAATCCTAAACATGCATGTAGTGATTAAAGCAAGTAAAGTACGTAAAACAATGCTCACAACGCCGGATGTATGAGGAAAACACAAAGGGAAAAAATCTCGAACGACCTAAGCTAGACAATCACTATGAATGTGGATTTACAAGGAACATACATAAGTCTTACTCAATGACTCGATCCCCACGAGACTTGACGCTCTTCTGATTTTCAACCACTCCTCTTATAATGCCCACACAGAAAGGACCCGGCCGTTAGGTGTGAAGTAATATGAAATAACCTATATAATGTTGCTAGTACATTTTTATTTTTAATTGACGTTTCACCTATTTACCATGCGAATCCAGTTTCATGTCAAACTATGTGAGGGATCCGTGGGAAGCACCCCGGAGTCCAAGCATATAGAGATACTAATGTAAAATTGAATAAAATACTTACTCGTATAACTCTCTCAAAATATGAACGCGCACCTAACCTGCTGTAACAAAGACGAGGGTGTGAGACAATGCCAAGTGGGAATACACAAATACAGTATAGAAACCAACGTCAGAAAGAAGACTCTAACATGTTATACCTATGTGAACATGCAACTACCTTGTACACACACACACACACACACACACACATACTCACACATACTCACACATACATACATACATACATACATACATACATACATACATACATATACTTCATGAATGAAATAGTTTTACTTTCGAATTTTTTTTATCTCGATTAATTTACATTAATCTCATAAAGACTTCTTCTTTCATAACTTGACATTTACCCCCTTTATTTAAGGCATGCGGTTACATGCTTGAAAAAACTACACTCTCTTTAACGTAAATCATTTATTTACCGAAATTACCCCTTTCCATTTAAAACAATGAACTTTAGTATTTTCATTTGAAAATCACCCTTTCAACATAAGCGAGCACCGCGTTAAATTATGGTTAAACCTTTTTAGGTTGCTCAACTTACCCGTTAAACCATCATACTTTACTGTTTCCTTACTTTATGAACACTAATAAATTTACACATTTCTTGTCCACTTCAACATTTACCAAAACATTTATCAATTCATACACAACCCATTTCTTGACATGTTCCTTATTCCTTTATCTTTTCTCAAAATCTTCCAATAAATTTTGTACTTTAACAGGCTACACACCGCCGCCGCCGCCACCATAAACTCTGGACAGTGGTTTTGGGTCTTTTACCCCAGGGCTCCAGGCCCTCCTTAATTATCCTGGTGTCATTCGAGTTCCTTTTTATGTGTTTTAACATTATACAGATGTCCACATTATTCCTTCTTTCCCTTTTTACCCGGTCGAAGACAAATCCGAGGTTTCACTCTAACTCATGTTACACTTTGAAATTATCATTTTATGTCCTTTACACTTTAACTTTGATTTTATTCCGAAAATCATATTCATTTAGGAGCAATTTGTGTAACACCTTTTACAACATTTTTATTACATAAAAATATTCCACTTTAAGTAAACTTACCCTTTTACCCATTTGTTTCCAAACTTACCATTTTCCTCCATTTTACAAGTATTATTTCCCCAAAACACTTTTTAGTTACACATACTACTTCTTAAGTGCTTTCAACACTTTAAAACATTTTTAACATGTGGGGTATTGTTCTTCTTAAGTTGGAAACCACTTTATTCCGTTATTTCCTTTTCAAATTCATAAGTATTAATCTTTCAAACATCATCAAGTTACACATACCAACATCACAATTTTTAACCATTAACGTTTATCCAACACCTTTACTAACTATATTTCCAATTTAGACATTTATTTACTTTCTTAATTCAAGAAATCTAATTACTCTTAAAGACTACCTTTATAAGAAAATACTATTTCCCTTTTATTAATGCATGAAGTCTTGCAACCTTATATTCATCACACACTTTGAAGACTAGAATTTCTATTTTTTTAATTTCTTGTTCAAACCCAACAAAACCTTCTTTAAACTTGACCACATATTCATTACAAAAATACTACAAGTTTATAATCCTAAAATCCTATTTAATGGGTCAAACAAACATTTCATTAAAGAAATTCATAATACTTTCAAAATGCATTTTAAAATCATAAAAGTTATTTTACTTCTTCAAACTCAACAAATGTTTATCTTTTATGAACTTTACATTTTTCCAAGAAACTTTAAAACATTATTTGACTAAAGTTTTAGCAAAATCAATCGCCATTTTCAAATATTTTATTTCATAAAATGTTAACATATATTTTCTAGAAAATACAACATTTTCATAACAATCGTAATCTTCATTTAAAGAAAATTTGAAATATTTACACATCATTTATTTTTTAACAAAATAATATTTGTCAACATTTTTATTTCATATAAATTTTTATTATTTACTACACATGATTTTTATCATTTAATTAAATGCAACCTACTCATGTAATCTATCAAAAAGACTACAAATACATAAAATAGTGTCTTAATATTAAGAGTAAGATTTTCCACCTCAAATGAAGCTCTAGTAATAGAAGTCATGGGGGATCTAAGAAGATAGCAATCTCCCACTTCCTAAGGTGGACTTAGAAAGGTTGCCAAGCTCCACCAAAGCTTGTCTCCATGAAAGATCTATCAAAAACCTCTTCAAGCTCTATAAATCATCCATCTTCATCTTCTACCAGACCCCCCCCCCCCCCCCCCCCAAACACTTCCAAATTCGTAGGTCTCCTCATCCATAGTGGAAATGGGTATATATGGTTCAATCGTAGTGGAATATATAATAAATATGGGGATATAAGGTGGATGGGTGGTTATAGTATGGTGGTTTGTGGTGGTAGGAGAGTGTAGGGAGGTAAAAATGGTGGAGAAAGACCACTGCTTCCTCTCTCTCTCTCTTCTTACAACTCCCACTAAAGAAATAATCCCAAATGACCCTTATAAAACCCTTAAAACACCCAAGAATCCCCCTTTTCCTAATCTAGGCTTATTTGAGCTCGATAGATTTCCAAATCAAGGGTAAAAAATATGACAACACGTAAGGTCAATCATATTAAAACATTTTTGAGGCATGTCATTCGAACGACATATCCATCTCATTCGATACATTTCTTCACGCGACCTGAGACTGTAAGACGGTGAGATGTCGCTCGAAGGTCATTTGAACCCTGCTTTAAGCAAACTTCACGCGACATGGGATCTCGCTTCTAACGACACCCTATGTCGTTTGAACTAGCCTTTCTACCAATTCTTCTATATTTTTTTCTTTTGTACCCACAACTTCAAATAGTTATCATCAAACCTCACTTCATTAAAACTTATAAAAAATTTAAATGAAATATTAGGTAAGGGTATTACAAACTTCCCTCATTGGGGAATTTCTTACCCAAAATTATTGATCCGTCAATCCTAAGCTCACGGGGTTCACCAACTTCTTGTTCTCAGACATAGAAATCCTCCATGACAAAATCATTGAAGTTCTTAATACTAAGGTCAGACTACGTGCCCCCATACGGGGTTTGTCACCAAATAACCAACGTGTGACATGTTCTAATGCTCACCATCTCACTAACCATTAATGTTGCCTTATTGACTCCGAGTTTCCTCTCACGTGATGATATTGTCCAAATAATTTCTAACACTACCTATATTAGTACCCAAGGCATACCGATGCCTCCACGGGCTTCTCTCTCTTTAGCGATCAACACTCACCCAATCTGAACCGTAATACAACTGATCATCATATTCACTATAAAAGTCAATCCCATCTTAGGACTACACATCTTTCATCCCACAACTGTTCAAGCTATTTTGAATACACAATTTGCATGAGTTTTCCAATAACCATATTATGATAATTTCTCACTCCATGAAATAATATTCTTTCCAAGTCATCACCGAGCATTCGTCTACAAACCTTCCGTTGCATCATTCTAATGACCCTAGTCTACTTGAGGCGTCTCACATTTGATCACTCGTTAAAGCCTCTCTCTAATCAACTCACTGTGGCAAAGCAACACCGCATGCTAAGTTTTCCTTGATTCTAACATAATTCCATATCATCAAGTCATCGTCCTGCTCTTTACAACCAGATCCAATGACTGTCGTGTAGGCTAGTCGAGAGGGCTCAAATCTTAAAAAAATACAATACTACGAGAGAACCATATGGAAGAAAGCATAGCCACCCATACACAGAACTTTATTCAATAACAAGAATATCTCAAACAGGGTGCACCCAGTTACCGAGATGTATTGACCATACCCGATCCACCATGCTCTACTAGGCCCGACCGCACCATAATATGACATGGCACCAATGAGAGTTACCACATACATAAGAATCCCAATTCCTGATTATCAAAATTGAAAAGGGACACACGAGAGTTCGAAGGAACAAGCAGCCATCCCGAGAAATTTTGCCCATAAGCGTCCGACTATGATTTAAGAAAGAAAACTTATGCCACATGCTAGATGTCATGTCACTCATCCCCAACATTCCCACCGGGTACTAATACTAGCCACACATCTTGGCTTGGGTAACCAACTGTGATGAAACAAATCATAACTATTCATTCTCGCAACACGAAAGAAACATACAAACATTTAGTTTTCTATGGAGTCGACGCCCAACTTGCCTCATTTCGAGTATGTCCCTGCCCTTCACATCTTGGCACACATGGACCATTAAGACACTAGATTTTCACTAAGCTTACTTCCTGGTTCTACCCAACTAACTCATGCGATGATCACACTAGTTGCCATAGGCATTCTAAGGGTAGTAGGCACTATGCAGGGCTACATGTCCTAGTCTGTACCGACTTAATAGGATTTACTAAGAACTCATCCTGGCATACTGTCGACACACGCCAATATTCTAATCATGCTCCGATGTTACCCCACCTCGGTTGTTCACCAACAGATGTCATTAACCTAAATCTTGAGTGCATTTCTTAGTACACCTCAAAATTGATTATCGCGAAACCAATACTAGTTATTTCATTGCATCCGAGTATCATGCCAATAGCGACACAAAATTTCATCTTGCCTTAGGGATTACACCACTCATTTGTGCTAATTTAAGAATCCAACCCCGACATGTACACTATAAGACTCTTTTAAACCCCGACTAGATATTTGAGATCACTACTTTACCCTCAACGCAATCATTAATAGGATGTTAATTCTCCTTTATACTGAACTTTATTGATCTCCTAAGGACACCAAACACATTTTGTATAACTATCCTCAAGACCCGATAAGATTTTATCATCCATACCTTTATCATTATAGGTGTGCTCTACAAACCTTTCAATACCCACATAATGATTACCTGGTGCTTGCAAGACACTAGTCCACGAGCTTCCACACATGGAGCACGTTAACCATAGAACTCCCCAGGACCTCACAAGAAGTTAATCTTCTTCCCTAATGACGCCTCACATAATTAGTCCAGTGGGCAACCCAAAGTGCCTATAAATTACTCTGAAACTCGGATTACCTCACACTTAGCCATTACTTTGGCGGCTAGAATGGGTCTCTACACTTAGATAATAATTTTATCTTTCTTCCAAACGGCTGTGACCATATGCCACATAAAAACCACAATTGACACTAGTATGGATTATGGCAGGATACATGATGTCGCCTACAACCTATAAATCTCGATGTCTGCCTCATATAATCCCCAATGAATGATTAACCATGTCAACTAAATTTCCTCACTATGTAAACATCATACCTTGTGCTAATCTACTAGTTAACATGACTATATATATCTTGGTGGGATATGGGACGACAGGTATTGCCTGTAAATACCAAGGCCTACACCACGGATGCCACGAGGGATCCTATTCCTCAATACCACATTGTAATAAAGATACACTAGAACGAAGTCCTCAACCAAGGGACCCAATACTTTCTCACCACAGAATTAATACTTATGAATGCCACTCAGTCATCTAACCTCTACATATGAAATATACAACCTTTATAGCTAGGTTGCAACGAACACTACTCACTGTTACCACTACCAAGGATACTCTTCACCATAAAGGTTACCACATAATACATCTCACGTAAAGGATAACGTGTTGCCTATATTGTCCTACACAACTTCATACGTTCACCGAACGACCATTAATCGCGATATCACCCCACAGATCGAATTTGCCTAATTATATTATCGGCGTTATGTACCATATAAGTGACACAACTATAGGCTATATAGATTTTAATCACCAACCATCAGTGCTTAGTCACGACACCCTAACCATCAACCTCTATCATTGAACATATGCAATTTTGCGCCACCTGCCTAATGGGCATTATCTCACTCTCTTAACATCTCAGAAGGCTCTACGTCATCAAGGATTGGAACATAAGCACCTCACACTAACAATCATGGTGCCACCACTATTGGCTTGCATAGACACCTATAAATTACTAACAAATCTAATTAGAAGTGCGAAAGAGATTAATAACTATCAACTTGATCGCGTGCCACTTGTCACCAACTTACGTATCGAGCGAACCTATTTGACTCTACCGTCGAGGACACGAACTAAACTGTCACCAAGCTAGCGTGACCGGCCCAAACCAACACCAATGTCGAAAGATCCAATACCAACCTCACCACACCACTCCTGAAAGAAACCTTGAACCTAGAGCTCTGATACCATTTGTAATGCCCCTGTCCAGATTTATGGGCTACCTGTAATCAACTCGAGTGTTAGGTGTGAAGTGCAATGAAACAACCTATATAATGTTGCTAGTCCAGTTTTATTTTTGATTAACGTTTCCCTTATTTAGCATGCGAATACAATTTCAAGCGAAACTACGTGAGGGACCCGTGGTAAGAACCCCATAGTCCTAGAATAGATAGTACAAACATAAAATTAAATAAAATATTATGTGTATAACATTCTAAAAATACGAATATGCACCCAACCTTGCGTATAAAAATTGATGGTGTGAGCCAATGCCAGTGGGAATTTACAAATACTATATAGAAGTGAACGGCAGAAAGAAGACACTAATATGTTATACCTACATGCACATACAACTACCTTGTATACACACACACACACTTAATGCATGAAACCGTTTTACTTCCGAAAATGTTGTTTTATCCCCATTAATTGTCCTTAATTTCATAAAGACTTCTTCTTTCATAACTTGACATTTAACCCTCTATTTAATGCATATGATTAAATGCTAAAAATAACTACACTTTGTTTAACGTAAATCATTTCTTTATCGAAATTACCCCTTTCCATTTAAATGAATGCAATTTAGTATGTTCATTTGAAAATCACCCTTTCAACATGCGCGAACACCATGTTAAATTATGGCTAAACCTTCTTAGGTTGCTTAACTTACCCGTTTAACCATCATACTTTACCGTTTCCTTACTTTATGGACACTAATCAATTTACACATTTCTTGACAACTTTAACCTTTGTCATAACATTTATCAATTCATTCAAGTTAGGTTATCTTAACATAATTACACCATACAACCCATTTTTTGACATGTTACTTATTCCTTTATCTTTTGTCGGAATCTTCCAAAAGATTGCATACTTTAACGATCTCCACACCGCCAGTGATGCCACCATATACTTTGGCCAGTGATTTTGGGTCATTCACCCCAGGGCTCCAGGACCTCCTTAATTATCTCGGTGTCATCCGAGTTCCTTTTTATGTGTTTTAACATTTTACAAATATCCACAATATTCATTTTTTTCCTTTTTAACCGGCCGAAGCCAAACCCGGGGTTTCACCCCAACTCATGTTACACTTTGAAATTATCGTTTCATGTCCTTTACACTTTAACTTTGATTTTATTCCAAAAATCATATTCATTTATGACTAATTTGTGTAACACCTTTTCCAACATTTTTATTTCATAAAAATGTTCCACTTTAGGTAATTTTACCATTTTACCTATTTATTTCAATACTTATCATTTTCCTCGATTTCAAAAGTGTTAGTACCCTAGAACACTTTTTAATTACTCATATTAATTCTAAGGTGCTTTCAACACTTTAACACCTTTTTAACATTCAGAGTTTCCTTTCCAAATTCATAAGTATTAATCCTTCAAACATCATTAATTTGCACACACCAACTTCCCAATGTTTAACCATTAACACTTATCCAACACCTTTAATAACTATACTTCCAATTTATACATTTCTTTACTTTCTTTATTCAAGAAATCTAATTACTCTTTTTTTAAAGTAAACAAGAAGTTTTATTAGATCAAAACAAAAAGAATATAAGGAGAGAATACAAGGAAAAATTAAAAGAAAGAAAAGGACAAAGAAAATAAAACAATACAAAGGGGAATTCTAATTACTCTCAAAGACTACCTTTATAGGAAAATACCATTTCCCTTTTATTAATGCATGTAGTCCTCCAACCTTATATTCATCACACCTTTAACCCCCTTTTCACACACTTTAGAGATTAAAATTTCTATTTTTATTGTTTCTTGTTTAAACCCAACAAAACCTCCTTTAAACTTGACCACATATTCATTACCCAAATACTACAAGTTTATATATATGAGAAAATGGATTTTAAATCCTAAAATCCTATTTAATGGTTGAAACATACATTTTATTCTAGAAATTCATAATGATTTTAAAATTCACTTTCAAGTCATAAAATATATTTTACTTCTTCAAACTCAACAAATGTTCATCTTTTATGAAGTTTACATTTTTGCAAGAAACTTTCAAAGATTAATTCACCAATGTTTTAGCAAAATCAGTCATCATTTTAAAACATTTTATTTCATAAAACGTTTAACATAGATTTTCTAGAAAATAAATCATTTTCATAAAAATCCCAATCATCATTTCAAGAAACTTTAAAATATTTACTCATCATTTATTTTTTAACAAATTACATTTTTCAACCTTTTCATTCCATAAAAATGTTTATTATTTACTACACATGATTTTCATCATTTAGTGAAATGCACCCTACTCATGTGATTTAACAACAAAGTTATAAATACAAAAGATAGAGTCCTAATACTAAGAGTAAGATTTCCCACCTTAACTGAAGCTCTAGTAAAGGAAGGCATGGATGATCTAAGAAGATGGCAACCTCCCACCTCCTAAGGTGGCCTTATAGAGGTTGCCTATCTCCACCAAAGCTTGTCTCCATGAAAGTTTCATCAAAACCCTTTTCAAGCTCCATAAATCATCCATCTTAATCTTCTCTCAAAACTTCCCAACAACACCTCCAATATTCGTGGCTCTACTCATCCATGTTGGAAATGGGTATATATAGTTTAAATATGGTGGAATATATAACAAATATGGGGATATAAGGTGGAGGGGTGGTGGTAGCATGGTGATTTGTGGTGGTGGGAGAGTGTAGTGAGGTTAAAATGGTGAGGAAGACCACCCCTTACCCTCTCTTTCTCTTCTTCCAACTCCCACAACAAAATGAGACCAAATGACCCATATAAAACACCTAAAAATCCCATTTTGCCCAATCCGGGCTTATCTGAGCTCGACAACTCACCAAATCAAGGGGCAGAAATATGGCACCACACAAGCGAAATCGGATTAAAATATTTTTGAGGCACGTCGTTCGAATGACATGTCCATCTCATTCGATACATTTCTTCACACGACCTTCGTGCGACCTAGGACTGTAAGGCAGTGAGATCTCTCTAAGGTTGTTCGAACCCTGCTTCAAATGACCTTCGCGTGACATGGGATCTTGCTTCTAATGAAACCCTATGTCGTTTGAACAACCATTTCTTCTAATTCTTTTATTTTCTTTAATTTTGACCTACAACTTCCAATAGTTATCGTGAAACCTCATTTCATTACAATTTAAACCAAATTAAAATGAAATATTAGGGCAAGGTATTACAATCTTCATGAGCACGTGGGGAATATTTTATTATCATGACATTTGTGTGCCAGGGACATGTGGCTGGTTCTAATTGGTTACTTCATCTTATGCATTATTACTACATGCTTGGGGGCGAACTATCCACCCCCAAGTCTATAAATACCCTTCATCTTCTTCCTTGAGGGGGGTCGAATATTGAAAACCCTACGCTAAACTCTGTATAGATTTTCAGTAGAGAGATAAAGCTTGAGAGTTGTATCCTCAAGGATATTTGTGCCTCATTTGATTATGAAAACACCGCCAAACACTTTGCACAGTGGATTTGGCTACAACTGAACCACTTATATCATTATGTCATCTTCTTTGCCTTATCTTCTTCTGTATTTTCTTTACAGCACTCTTATCTCCATTACTGGAGATTGCTAGTGTGAGCTCCATAAAAGTTTAAGTGGTGATATCTCTGGTATCATGATTTTTGTTCCATTCGTGGGAAGAGAGGTTTCATCTTCTTCTGCTTATTTCTGGCTTAGATCATGGCGATCCATCTCCAACATTGTTGGACCTGAATCACAATTGAAAGAGTTATGGTTGGGAACACAAAGCTTATTTTAGCTCATTTAGTTCATCTACACTCTCACCGAAGATATGGATTTAGATCACCCTCTAAGCATTGCCCCCAGCTCCATCCAAGTGCCACCTCAGTTAGAAATGGCTGACGTGGCACTGACACTGCGCTTGCTAGTGGCCAGCCAGCAAAATATGTAAGAACAATTTATGATGTTGATCCAAACCACGATGGCACTCTAGGAGTAGCGACAGAGGTTATCACTCCGTATTCCAGGGAGGTTGTGGATTTGGTTACTAGGGGACCACCCCCGACCCCACAAAAGGAGGGACAATTCCACCAAAGACGGATAGACGTGGCCAAACCTAGATGATCAGAATTATGATGAGGAAGATTATTGGGAACCATATGAGGTTTCTAGTGACACGGTTCACCCAATACCAACCTACAGGGGAAATAGTGCAAGGTCGACACCAAAAGTCCGACCCAGAACTTTAACCTTTGACACGCTAAGTGGAGGCTTAGCATTTGATCGTCTCGACCCTATCAAAGATTTACGTGATCGTCTCTCCCGATCTCACAGTAATGATTCCTCTATAGTAAATGGTGGACGTGGTGAGGGTCAGCCACCATAAGGTTGAGAAAGATAACATGAACAGTCATCGAGGAATTACTGGACAAGGGAAGGTTCCTATACAAGCCGATAAGGAAGGCAGAGGAGATAATGCAATGGCAATAGAGAAGCCTTGAAATAGTTCAATTCAAAGGTTGGAGGACAAGATCAACGATTTATTGAAAGGCCAAAACTTAATCCATAGGGGCTACATGGAAGAATCTCCCTTCATAGCTACGATAGTGAACTTCCCAACTCCAGTTATGTTCAAACCTCATACTGTAACTCTAAAATATGATGGCAAGACAAATTCGATACAACACATTGTGATGTAATAATCAATGACTGATATTTATTTCATCTTGGATGAGATGAGAAGCCAATTCTTTTTCAGCACCCTCACAGGCGCGACCCATATGTGGCATACATCTCTGCCTAAGAAATCAATTGAGAACTGTAAGTAGTTAGCCGAGAGATTCATTCATAACTTTTGTTTCGGAATGAAGCCCCCGAAGAAAGTGACTTTATCTTGTGTATGTGAAATAAGGGAAAAATGAGACATTGAGAGACTACATTGCTTGGTTCAACAAAAAAACCTTGAAGTTGAGGACTATGAGGAAAATATTGTTATGACAACCCTTATGAGTGGACTACAGAAATGAAAGTTACTCTGGAAGATGGCTCAAGATCCTCCCAAGTCCATGGCAGAACTTCTGTCTACGTCTATGAGATTCATGAATGATGAATAGGCCATAGAAGGTAAATGACAAGATAAGAAAGAAGCAAGTGGGAGCAAGTCTCAGAAGGCAAGAAGGAAAGATGGAAGGAAAAGGTTGGTCGATGATAAGTTTATCAGTTATACTCCATTAAACGTGAGTCCCGACCTAATATAGAATGATATTAAGGATGACGGAGAATATAGGTGGCCTAAAAAGCTCAAGTCCCCATTTCATAAGAGGGATAAGAGAAAATGGTGAAATTTTTATTAAGATTACGGGCGCACGACCAACAAATATTTCATTTTAAAGGACTAGATAGCAAAGATGCTGAAGAAAGGGAAACTCCGAAAGTACGTGGAGTGGAGTGGAAATAGAAAGTATTCAAGGAAAAAGTGCAGTGGGGGAAAGGTCCAGAAGTTCGACCAATAGGAACAGGCTGACAAGAAAGAGGAAGAATCAGATAGTGATGAGGATGACTCAGATTTCCCACCTAAGATCTCTAAGCCTAAGGGATGCATGCACACGATTTCCTTTGATGTCACTATAATATATGGTAGTTTAGTTGGGTGAGGAACCGAGCCGAACGACTGTAAGGCACATGTTGTAGAAGCAAAGTTGACATCTAAGTGGTTGGATATGAACTCAGTTGAGACAGAGCCGAAGTCGAAGAAGCTGAAGAAAGTGGACATAGATACCTTGATGGTAGGTTTTTTGCTGATGGACTTCAAGGGAATCTTGTCCCCCTATGACAAACCTTTGGTCATCAGCACCAGGGTCCATGGATACGATGTGTCTTGGATACTTATGGATAATGGCAGCTCAACTAATGTTATGTTTTGGGACTGCTTTAAGGTATTGAAACTCAGTAAGAAGAGGTTGGTTTCATGTCATCAACCGTTAATAGGTTTTAGTAGAGAGAAAATCCATCCTCTTGGAGTGTTTGAGATGGACTTCTCTATGGGCACCTGGTCGAGGTGCCTCACCAGGAAAGTAAGCTTCTTCATCATGGATGAGAACATATTTTTAGCATACAACATTATTCTTACAAGGGTAGATCTTAAGGAATTTTAGGCAGTCCCATTCACAGTCCACCAAATGATAAAATTCCTGACTCTTTATGGAGTAGGGGAATTTCAATAGGACCAAGTGAAAGCCCGGGAATGTTACTTCAGATCGGCCAAGTAGAAAGAATCCCACAAGAAGATGACCACTTCCTATAACATAGATACTCTCAATCCAAGGGATGATGAGAAATTGAACAAAGGCGAAGATGCAGAGGAGGTAGAATTCATTGTCCTCAATAAAGACGAGCTGAAAAACTGTCCAAGTTGAAAAAGTATTGAAGAAGGAAGTGGAAAAAGAACTGGTGAAGGTGATGAGGCAGAGATATAGTTCATTGCATGGAGACATGAGGACATGCCATGAATAGATCCAAAGATCATATGATACAAACTAAACATTAATGAGAAGGTGAAGCCCACGAAGCAAAGAAGAAGGACCTATGCAAGAGAGAAGTATTAGGTCATCCAAGAAGAGGTGACAAAGCTTTTGACAGTCGATTTCATCAGGAGGTTTAGTACTGTGATTGTCCCAAAAGCTAATGGCAATTGAAGAATGTGTGTTGATTTTACTAATCTAAATAAAGCTTGACCTAAAGGCAGCTTGCCTTTGCCTCGTATAGATCAGATGGTAGATGCCACGACTGGGCATGAACTGATGAGCTTTATGGATGCCTACTTAGGGTACAACCAGATCTTCATGGAGGGAGCCGACACCGAGAAGACTTTATTTATTATAGATAAAGGAACCTACTATTGTAAGGCCATTTCAGTCGGCCTTAAAATCGTAGGGGAAACCTATCAGAGGTTAATAAAATGTTCGAAGACCAAATTGGGAAGATAATGGAGGTCTATAAAGAGGATATGTTGACTAAGAATCTCAGGGATAAGGATCACGTAGACAACCTTAAAAGAACTTTTGACACTATGGACCTTTACACGATTAAGTTGATTTATGCAAAGTGTGTGTTTGGATTCGACGCAGGAAAGTTCCTCGACTTTATTATTAACCAGATGAGGATTGAAATAAATCCAACAAAGATCAAAGAACTAATTGATATGTAGACACCCAAAACCATAAAGAATGTTCAGAGGCTGACAGGAAGAGTTGTTCTTCTCAACCATTTCGTTTTTAGAGCCACATATAAGTGTCTACCATTCTTTAAGATATTGAGAAAAGCATTCGTTTGAGATGAAGAATGTGAGAAGGATTTCAAAATTTAAAAACTTAATTAGGATCCCCCATGTTGTTATCTCAGACGATTCGAAGGGAGAAGCTTTTTTTATATTTGGCAATCTGAGTCAACCATCAACGCTGCAATTGTACAAGCTAATGAGGGTGTGCAAAAGCCGAATTACTTCAAAAGCAAGGCGCTACAGGGGGCTGAGCTGAAATACCCTAGAATGGAAAATTTAGCCTATTCACTCATTCATGCATCAAGGAAAATGAAGTCATACTTCCCATATCATACCATGGTGGTAACCATAAACACTCTGTTGGGGCAAGTCATCAATAAACCCAAGAAAAAGGTAGGCTAATGGCTTGGTCAATAGAGTTAGGAGAATTTGACATCATGTATCAGCTGAGGACCAAAAACAATGGTCAGGCATCGGCAGATTTTATGGCTAAATTCACACGGACCGAAGTCGATACTAAAATGGAAGAAGATTTGGTAGTGTCAGAAATATTTATGGCAAGTCAAATATCGGCCAATATGGAGCAAGCCGATGTTATAAAAAAATATTTATTGTTAAAAAACGTGTATTGACCGAG
Source organism: Sambucus nigra (assembly GCA_949130495.1). Lineage (NCBI taxonomy): Eukaryota > Viridiplantae > Streptophyta > Magnoliopsida > Dipsacales > Adoxaceae > Sambucus > Sambucus nigra. The sequence goes on along the minus strand of OX422218.1, from coordinate 407,712,568 downwards.
GGGACTTTCTCAAAAGAAGGTCAAGTATGGAATATTTTCATGGATGGTTCATCTTATGAAACTAGAATTGGGGCCGGACTAATAATCTCGACCCTAGATAGAACATATATCGAATATGCCCCGAGGTTCAGTTTTAGAGCATCAAATAATGGGTCAAAGTATGAGGCCATGCTAGCAGGCTCTTCCTCGACAAAGCAATGAATGTTTACCAGATGGTTGTACACAATGACTCCCAATTGGTTGTGAACCAAGTGTTGGGGACCTACGAAGAAAAGGTAGAAAATACAACCAAGTACTTGATAAGTATTAGAAAGGTAATGGACAATCACGGGGAAGTTAAAGTGAAAAGGATCCATCGACTGGAGAATTTTTTAGCCGATTCTCTAGTAAGACTAGCCTCTGCTAACAGAACGGAGGTCAAAAGGATTTTCATGTTAAAATCTTATACATGGCCAGTATTAATGAAGACGACAACATGTTTGAGTTTTTCATAAATTTAAATCTGCGAAGAGTCATGGATGGATCCTCTCATCAAATATATCAGGGATAAGGATATCTCGGATACCAAGTCCGAGATGAAAAAGTGATGATATAGAGCAGAAAAATTAACCATCATAGGGGACGTATAGAACAATGCTAGCAAGGATGGCTTGTATAGCATAATGGATAGGAAGACGATCGCTAACCCTGAACATCTAGTTGTAAATGACTATTTTTCCCTCCCGACCATTAAAGGCTATGCCCCCCTCATCTATAACTCTCATATGAATGTCCAACTTGATTCCATACATATGCCTCCAGACAAGGAGGTCAGTCTCTCTAATGGTGGAATGAAAGGTTTGGGCGTATGAAACTTAAAGTGGTCGCCCGGCCTCAGAGTCGGAATCGTATTCAGCAAGAACCTCAACAGTGAGGCTCCACTTAGAAACCTCTCGTTAAACTCTCCTCAGTCATGTCCGATAAGGGAACGACTGATGGGGGTGTTAAAAAGGTTACCATAGGCTCCTCAGAGGCCTAGGAAACAGATAACTGGTGGCTGTGTGTAGACTTAAAAGTATATGACTCAGTCGTACTAAAAGTGGGGACGCAAAGAGCCTCCTCAAAAGATTTAGCTATATCAGAAACCTGAGAAGATGAAGGACTATAAACCTTAAAAGATGAGGATGACTGGGACGCTTGAGACGAGTGGATCATCACCACTAGCCTCAACTATTGAAGGAGGGATGACAGCTAGGGGGTTGGGAAAATAGGACATGTAAGGTCGACTCCGAATTTCCTCTTTGCCTCGGCCTCTACCTCAACTTGTTTCATCTTCTTAATGATCTTAGCACTACGTTGGGGGTATTAGTCTAAAATCTCATACAACACTCTAAACATTCAAAAGTTTGACTAACAATGGATTTTTGGATTAAAAGCTAAAGTGTTTGTCATTTTTAAACAAAACCAGTCAAGAACAATATTATGCAGCCCACTGAAAAGATCGCCGAAGATGCAAAATATTACTAGAAAATGAGTTTAAAGACTAAAAGATCCCTATCCTATACTCCTAACACCTTAACCACCCTAGAACAACCACAAAACCCTACTAGAATGGCAAGTACTACCAACAGAAAAAATAAAGATCATTGAAAAAAGTAATAAGGCAGAAATGAAGGAACGAGGGTAGATAAGGGAAAAAAAGTTAAAATGGTTACATAAAGGTTGAAGGCCAAATTCGAAGGAAGATTGATCCTTAGAAGCTTGTTGGATTTTCCGAAAATGGAGAGAGGGGGGAGAGCTGGAAAGGTTGTAGAAGTTTGCTTAAGCTCCGTGTAAAGTCAAGAATAAAGAGAAAATGTTTGATTTTTGGTATATAAACCAAGTAATGATTGGGCATGATTAACCAATAGCCAAATCAATAGGGAACAACTTACTAGGGCAGGCCTGCAGTCATCTGGCCTTGATAAGAACACCATCCCACACACCTATTGAAAGGTGTCCTATTTAGAGCGCAGGGACATTGAAATAACATCTATACACTCAACCAAATGGGTTCACGACCTGAGCAGTCTCAGAAGATAAGGAGACACTCTTATAGGGGGACAAATGACTATACCCCTCTGCGTTCCACTCAAATTGAAGACTAAGGGCTAGGGGTGATTAATGCACATAAGTATGGCCTCGTGCTCAATAGATCTCAACCCGACCAAGGCCGACCCTGATCGCTCATCAAGGGAAACACATATGGGCTGACTTAGCTGAAGCTCAACCTCAAGTGGACTCGTCCTCAACCACTACTCCAAATGTATGACATATTTGTGATCCAAGTTCTCTTATATATATTTTTTGCCTCACCCATGTGCAAGGAGGTCGATGTCATATGCAGACTTAGACACTACTTAGCACTCCGAGGGTTATTATGATTAAAGGACTGACTAGATGACTCCACTCGGCATGGTCCCCGTTCGCCGACCTATGACACATGATGGAATGCTCGTGGATTATAGGTTACTATCCCACGTGGACAAACCGTTATAACAAGATATTCATGAGCACGTGATAAATATTTCATCATCATAACATACATGTGTTAGGGACATGTGGCTGGTTTTAATTGGTTGCTTAATCCTATGCATGCTTATTACATGCTTGGGGGGATCACTGTGCGCCCCAAAGGCTATAAATACACTTAATCTTCTTACTTAAGGGGGATCGAATATTGAAAACCCTAAGCTAAACTCTATCCAAATTTGTAGTAAAGAGAGACATCTCGAGAGTAGTATCCCCATGGCCATTAGTGCCTCATTTGATAGTGAAAACACCACCAAATAATTTTCACATTGGACTAGGCTACGGCTGAACCACTTATATCATTGTGTCATCTTTTTTGCCTCATATCCACTTATATTTTCTTTACTACACTCTTATCTCCATTACTATAGATTTCTAGTTTGAGCTCCATATAATTTTAAGTGGTGATATCTCTAGAATCATCAATAAGCTCGGGCTAATACTCGATTTGCTAAGGGAAAGATGATATATCTTCCAAATTTCCAAATCGGATTGGTTTGTTGCTTCTTCATTTTTTGATCTCGCTAAAAGAATAAAGGAAAATAGGTAAATATGGGTACAATCCAACTAATACAAAAAAAAAGCTACCCAAATCCTAAACTAAGCGAGTCTAAACCCAGTTTAGACCTAAAACCGTCATATATGATAGAGACCCAATCTAGAGTGGGAGTTTCCTCTCAAATGGAATAATTCACCCAATCAACACACTTGTTAGCAAAGCGTCCAATGTGATTAATGGAGGAGAAAAGTACATTGTCCAAACTCTTGAGAATGTCCAAAACTAGCATTTTAGAAACTTTTGCACCATATTGAGTTTTAATCTTAAGTGCGAAAAGTTCTATGATGAGAGTATTTGAGTCCGTGGTAACTTATTTAATCCCTTGGCTAATGGAATAGTTAATTGCATGTCTAATATCCCAAGATTCAACATAATTTTCACTAAGGATTGTAAAAGGTGACGAATGGTCAAACAATAATTGTTCCATAGAGTTTCTTTAACAAAAGAAAGTTGCACCTTTGCACATGATAATTAATAACAATCCACCACAATTCTTTTTATATAATCATCTGGAGTAAGGGAAAAAATTGTAAACTCTGTGGGATGATTTATAGGAGAAGATCTGTAAAACTATAGTTCCTTGTAAGAAATGTAATCTGAAGCGATAGTAACTGCAGAGGAGATCAACAAATGGTGGGGTAGGGGGCATTGGCCAAAGTAAATATCACACAACTAATTCCAAATAAACCAACACAATCTAAAAAAATAGAGGAAGCCCAGGGGATATTTTTATACATTACTTGAAGGAAGAGAGCTTGACACTTATCCATAAGTAGATTTTACTCACATTATAATACCAAATTAAAATATGAAATGGTTTATTATCCCAAATAGCACTCACAAGGAACAAAACACTTAAAAATGTCATGTGGTTTCAGGATACATCTTATAGCTGGGCTAGAGGGTAAAAAATATATCCTTCCTTCTAAAAATGGATAAATTAAGTAGATTAGATTCGGCAGAAATTTCCACATAAAATTCAAGATTTTTGGAGAGGATTTGAAAGACCAAATTGGAGGCTAATGGTCAGTAGGAAGGGAGAAGGAGCTAAAAAGCACAAAAGGTAAAGGGGGATTTAAGGGACCTAGTAAATAGTTATATCCGTTCTTTATCGTGTAAACCCCATTGCTTAGATATTTCATAATTACTAGATCATCATCCGAGCATATATTTTCAATTAAGATTATGGAATTCCAATATTTCACTTCCTAATCAATAAGAGACTCCACTTTTTATTGCGTGTGGTCTTAATAATTGGAGATATTATTACCACTTGGAAGCCAAATGTAAATACATGAGTTAATGTTATCGCCACCCCCGAGCAACCACCTCTCCTGTTAGATGGGATATCCCAAAAAGAACCATTAGGGAAGTATTAGCTTTAAGGGATTTGTACCCACTAGAGCTTAGTATTTTTCATGAGTCTCCAAGATTGTTTAGCTAGGGGGAATCGTTCATAACCTAAAAATACCTATATCTTAGGCCTCCCTTAAATTTGCTTCTAGTCATTATTTGCCATATTTTTTAGAAAAATCATGTCATATCTTTGTAATTCTTCCACTGAAAACTGAATGCTAAATTGTTAAGCTAAGTATATAGATATTTGAAAATGGACATTAAGTATTTAGGAATTGAATTAATTAAATATTATATAAGTACCTTTTTTAGAATTATTGAGAAATAATTCTTCCTAACATGTAATCTTGTCTCTGACATGCTCCTTAACCCACGTAAAAGATTATATTTGGACTTGCCCCAATAAAAAGGTATACTAAGATACATCCCACACTTCTCTAACCACTTAACGTTAAAATTCATACACAACTCACGTTAACATAAGAGGGAGTACTCTTATTCATACAAGATAAGATTTATCGAAGTTGATGCTATGTCTAGACCATCAATAATAATTAGTGATGAAGTATATTCCCTAAATATATGTTCAAATTAATTGCTTTTTTAATTAATTAAGCATTTAAAAAAATTAAATTATTTTAATTGATTTTTTTTTACTTTTAACGGTAAAAAATAATTAGTTCAAATGGCATGCAAGTGATTATGTAAATAAAGTGAAAGTAAAGAAATTACACACAACCCACAAAGGATTTTAGAGTGGAAAAACCATTATCACACTCAGCCCAATAATTCTATAAGTCCACTATCAAAACCATTGTAGAGACATGCCCAACTTACACAATGTATTAACCCATGAATTCCGCCCAAGCTAGATCCCACTTACCACACTGTATCAACCCATGCATTTCGCCTAAGCTACTCTACCTGTAGTAGAAATTATATTCTCCACGTTGGTACTGATCTTGAATATCTCTCAACCCCCGGTACCCACTGATCTCTGACTGTTATAATCTACCCACACATTTCTCACGCTATCAACCAACATTATTACTCTTGTTGAAATCTTCTTTTGATGGAATAACTTTTCGAATTATGAAACCAAAAATTTAACTCGAAAGTATGGAAAGAATGAACACACAAAAACCAATTAGGGGTTTATAAAAAAATGGACTTCCTTAGACATCATGCTTCATACTTATTTTACCCAAATTAGGTATTAGAGAATTAGCAAAGAGTATTTCTTAAGAAAAAGATATAAAAAATTCGCCGGTATGAACCAAGGAGCTCTCGTTCAGACCAAGTTTTCGTATAAGGATACCTTATGAGAAACTAAATTGTTTACAAGTGGTTTGGGAATTATAAACAGACCCGTGTTTGAATTTGGATTATCATGTGAGGATCTCGTGCAATGCCATCTTCAAACGACCAGTTTTGTCTTCTCTCATTCGAAGTTATCGTCGAATGAGGCTGGTTTGTTGTTCGTACGATGGTAAAAAATATATCCCTTGTTTACTTATCAAAAAATATATCCCTTGTTTACTTATCAAAAAAAAAAAATATATCCCTTGTTTAAAAATCAAATTTTAAACTCATTTCTTTTACTTTTATAAAAATGATTTTCTAAGTGTCACTCATTACTTCTAATTTATGTTTTACACTATTTTTATGTTTTAGTTTAGCTTAGTTTAATTACAGAATTCAAATTTGAGTCATAGTATATTTATATCGAGCCAATTGAATTTTACTGATACATTATATAAAGAAAAAGAGAAAAATCATCATGATTGAGATCATTGAACAAAATCGGACAAATTTGTTGCATATCGTAGATTTCGTAAAAATAATAGTTTTCAAAAGTTTGAATTCCTTATAGTTTATTCTCTTGCTCGGAAGTGACACGACATGACTTTAATATAAATATGTTTAGAAAACATATTTTTTACAAAAAAAATTCGGGTTAACTTGACCTCCTTCATACGAGGTCATCCTCGATCGAAGAGGTCTTCGACCGAGAGCCTGTTTTTTGAGGAAGTGGGCCTCAATTGAAAGAAAACTTCAAACGAGGATCCCTCGATCAAAGATTATTTTGAAAGAGGTCCCACTAACTTCCAAAAATGAACCTCAATCTAAAAGTTTATCAATCGAGAACCTCTAGATCGAAACCTCTCATTTGTATGAGTGATCCTTAGTTTGAACGAGCACCTTCATTTTTGAGAATGTGTAATTGGATATTTTTCCCTGCTAACCCAACTAAAAACTTTTGGACACGTATTCCAAATGATGAAGCCCATTTTTTCACACCTTAATTTTTTTCTAAATTCCTTCTAATTGTGAGAGCATATCAACTCCATAACACCAAAGTAGATCTAACGTGTATTGTTAAAAAGTATAGTACATATCCCTTGAGATATTCTATATTGAAGAGGATATCATGTTGGATTACATGTGGATTGATATTTCACCAACCAAGATCGGCTTACTGGTGTGGCTATGAAGCTGCTTTCCTAGAATTGAGCAGCTATTGCTAGAATGAGAAGAGGTAGAGGACAAGAACGAAAGGAAAAGGAATCATAGCGTGTATCATTTTCGTCTATGTAATTCGTGTCTGAGTCCTTGTTTAGTCGTGTAAACATATTTTTCTATGAGTGGACTTGTTGTGGGTTGGGAGCAATAGTAGTTTTTTCCGCGAGAGTTTCCACTCTAAAATCCCGGTGTGTTGTTTGTGTTTGTTTTTATTTTCTTCTTCTGTTAGTCACCACATTCATGAAATTTAAACTAAATAAATTTATTCCATAAAATTAAAATTTGGTTCAAATATAAGAATAATTTTAATTTTTTTTTTACATTTTGATTAATTAAAAAATTAATTAATTAAATTTGAACCCTTAGGCATATACCTGCTTTTCAAATTGGTATACGAGCCCTCTTTATAATGCATCTGGGGCATATGTCTATATGTGACACACTGCTTATTAAAATAATGGGTGTTCAACTCTGTACTAAAATAAAACAAGAATCTCATTTGGATTATTCTTAGCATCACTGTCGAAAACCAATTTATTTACTAACCACCTATTATTAGATTAAGCTGTGTGTTGATTTTAATCTTTATTAATGTGACATAACAACACTATAATCAAACCAAAATTTATTTAAATAAATGAATAAAATCGACAATCACATCAGAAGTCTGAAACATAAATCTATTACATGCAAAACTTAACTGAGTAAACCATCGGTATAACATCCATAGAAAAAATCCTAAAATAAAATAAAACAAATCTGTCTGACAGAGGCAACATGCACGAATATGAAAAGAATCTTGTCTAGAGTATGAGAATGTTAGAGACTACAACAAATACTCTAACATCCCACATTTGTCGCAACTCTGATACTTGAAAGAATAATCACGCTTGGGGTCGATGTGGTTGTACATCTAAAAGGTTTTGAAAATGAATTTGATACGGGTCATAACAAAAATCCTTTTGAAAATATTTTGCAAGTAATTAAAATGCATAATTAATTATGTGTCCATTCTTCCATATTTAAATTGGTACCACACTCTCATGAGACACTACTCACATCTCATCTTAAGTGCACAGCTAACGTATGCATTTTAATCGCCTAGTTATGCTATCCGCCTAACTACTTCTAGAACATATTTAATTCTATAGGCTATCCCATCCATGCATATTTTATTGAACTAATTTTCACTTATAATTAATAATTATAATTCTCAATTATAATCTATTAATTTATAACCAACAACTTTCACCCGTTATTCTGACATTATTCACACTTAATGTCTTAAAGCCGTATATTATTCATTCACATTTATGTACAAAATTTTCACATCATAATATTCTGACAACACGGTATCTGAAATAAGGGGTGGCCAGCCCGATACTCCAATAATACAGGAATCATGGATGGAATCATTCTTAGCACCCTAACAACATAAAGAGTATATGAGATAACCACACAATATTTCAGAAAATGGGTTGTCAAAAAATTTGGTTTTGTAATTTAAAGAAAGCATTATCAACAACCCATAACAGAAAAGAAGGTGGAAACCCCAAAAGTATATATGTATATCAACAACAACAATTTTACAATAAAAGGGCCGAATGAAATATCGGTCAACAAAATTACATACAATGTACAATAAGTTCCATGAGTTACATATTACATCCATTATACAATTACAACTATTTGGGCCACACACCCGAATAAAGACCCGAACATAACTAGAAAACAACAATGAACGCGTCTACACCAAATATCCCGTGATATCCGCAAAAATGTCACGGCTCCTCAAAAGACACTAGAATGGGGAAGTCATTACGGGCGTCCTTGCGGTGGAGCACCTGAATGGTTACAATATATATATATATATATATATATATATATATATATATATATATATATATATATATATATATATATATATATGCACAACAAGAAAGAAGAACGGGTCAGGGCCCGATTTTTTGGGATCACTAGATAAATGAATAGCATGACAATGATGAACAGTTAAGCATGGATGATAAAGATGACATTCTAGCATGGTAGCATCATATAATGAACCAAGACAATTGAATGATTATAAAGTGAAATTCGATTATATAAGAGAATAAGAATAATTATAAACCTTTTTCATCTTTCACCGTTTTCATTTTTCATCTTTCCATTCCTTATCAGGAATACAAGTTATATCATGTGCTCTTTGTGGCACATATCTCAATTGTATGCTCTTTGTGGCATATACTATGCTCTTTATGGCATTAATATCCATCAAGTCCAACTTGATGATTAGAATAGTTATAAGTATATATATATATAACGATTCTAAGACCGCCCGTCCGGGTTTCCCCATTGTGTGCGCCCCTAAATGACCATTATCTTACAGGGCCTATCATAAGACAACCTGGGATCCTAACGAAACGTCGGGAAGTGGCCATATGCCTGCGGGATAGTCAAGACCACACCCGGAATCTCCTACCTATCGCAGAAAATATAAAACAAGCGTTCATATGGCCAAGGACTATATCCACCCTGCATTCATTAGTCAGGGGGCTTCACCTTACGCACGAACTTCCCTTATGATGTCATTTAGAGAGGTGTATTTAAACCATTTTATCTATTTCCATGACATGATTTAGTAAATTATCATTTACTTTATCCGTTTACATTTTATCAAATGCATTATAGTTTTCCTGAACTATACAGGCCTCACATCATTATAATAACCTCGAAGAATATTCAAACTCCCAAGTTATTTTCCCAAGCCTCCTTTTGGGGTTTATAATGGAACAAAATACCTCAATTTAACTTCCAAAATCTCTAAACACAACTTAGAAATCTCCTAGACTCCTACTAATTAAAGGAAGAAAGTAATGCCTGAACATCACTTCGTACACCCTCAGAATAATTCCCATATAACCCCATTTCTAATCTAGGGTAGTAAACTCACTCACCTAGACCTCTAGGACTCTAAGTTTACTTCATACAAGAAGGTTCCTAGGCCTAAACCCTAATTAAAATGAGTTAAAATTGAATTTAAAAAATAACTCAAAACAACAGGAAACGAATCGATTCGCCCTAAAAGCCAATCGATCCGGACAAGGAAAACTGACTTTCTGTATGCTGCTGAATCGATTCGGTCCAGGCAGACCTGGAAACTGGACCTAAGCGAATTGATTCGCCCCAATGGCCGAATCGATTCGGTCCTGCGATTTTGCCAAGAATTGCTATGGAGTCTTGGACTCCAATATTTCCCCCAACTCAAAACCTTTCAAACCAAACTCATTTATTTCGACCAATACACCATAAATTCTACCAACTACTACTACAACCATCAATAATCATCCAAATCATTCTTTAATGATTCAAGACCCACAAATACACAAAAACCCTAAACAAATCAAACTATGATCAATACATCATTATCACAACTAATCATTTATCTTAAACCACATATAGCAAGTAGAAAACTTGCCTCAATCTAGGAAATGCAGATTTTCCTTGTGTAGTAGCAAGAATCCCTCCTCAATCTTTAATCTCTTCTCTTTTCTCTACTCTTTCTCTTCCTCTCTCTAGTTCTCTCTAGGTTTAGGAATGAAATTAAGGAAAATAGAAGACTTAGCAAGACTAAGTCGTGCCTTTAGTCAACAATTCCAACTTAAATGATCAATACCGCGATAAAATAACACGCAACTGCATATTTAAGGTATAATCAGTCAAAAGTGCCAAAAACCCCAAAATACAATATGGCACATAATTTGACTATCTCGCACGTTCCGGAATCAACTACGGCCTCCAAATTATCATTTGGATATTTTATAACTCATTTTAAGTTCCGGTTCCATTTTAAATCATAGGGTCATTTTAAATCCTATGACACTATAAAGCTCATAATGAGTATATTTACATGCTCATACAGTGAATATACAATAAGTCAGTAAATATTAACTTTTCTTCATTAAATTAATACTTACTCCGTATTCCAACATTTTATATGTAATTACTTCATATAGTAAGTAAATATAAAATAGGATGTCATAAGCGAGGGTTGTTACATACTCCCCCCCCCCCCCCCCCCTTATGAGGGAATTTTGTCCCCAAAATTCAAGCGTACCTTGCAAAAAGAGATGCGGATACTTCTCCCGCATGTCATCCTCACATTCCCATGTCAATTCTTTAGCATTGTGATGACTCCATTGGACTCTCACCTAGGGCACCATATGAGACCTCAACTTACGCTCCCCATGCTCAAGAATAGCAACCGATTGTTCTTTATATGAAACGTCGGGTTGCAAGTCGATATCCTCAAAAGGGATGTGCCAAAGGGCACCTTCACATCTCTTATACTTCTTCAGAGAGGAAACATGGAATACATCGTGAATTTGTTGCAAAGGTTCCGATAAAGCAAGTTGATATGCCACTGGACCAACTTTCGCAATAACTGGAAAAGGTCCAACAAAGCACAGCGCAAGCTTTCCTTTATTCTCGAAACGCTTAATGCCCTTCATCGGTGACACTCTCACCAAGATTTGGTCCCCAATCTCCAACTCCATGTGTCTTCTACCCGCATCGGCATAGCTCCTTTGGCGGTCTTGAGCTATTCGAATACGATTGCGAATGAGTTAAATTTTTAAAGAAGTATCTTGGATCATTTAAGGTCCAAAAAATTTATTATCACCCACTTCCAACCCACAAGCGGGTGATCTACATGGCCGGCCATAAAGAGCTTCATAGGGTACCATTCCAATAGTAAATTGGTATGAGTTGTTATAAGAAAACTCAACCAATGGGAGGTATTGTTCCCAACCACCTTTAAAATCAAGCATGCACATACGAAGCATATCCTCCAACATTTGGTTTACTCTTTCAGTCTAACCATCTGTTTAAGGATGATAAGAAGTGCTTAACCTCAATTCGGTCCCCATGGCCTCTTGAAAACTTTGCCAAAAGTGGGAGACAAAGATCTTGTCCCGGTCGAAAACTATATTTAAAGGTACCCCATGAAGTTTAACGACCTCCTCGATGAACAATCAGGCATAGCGAGTACTATCATAATCAGTACGCACGGGTAGGAAGTGTGCTGACTTAGTCAAGCGATCGACAATCACCCAAATAGAATCATTACCCTCCTGTGACCTTAGTAAGCCCGTAATAAAGTCCATCGATATGCTTTCCCATTTCCATACTGGAATCTCCAATGGTTGCAACAAACCTGTCGGTCGCTGATGATCAATCTTGACCAACTGACAAGTAGTGCATTGAGACACAAATTCAGAAATATCTCGCTTCATGTCGGGCCACCAATACTGGCGACGCATGTCTTGATACATCTTGTCCCCACCAGGATATACCGTAAATTTTGACCCATGAGATTCTGCCATTATCGCCCGTCTCAACTCCCCCTCTTCCGGAACCATAAGTCTTCCATGGAAGCGTAGTCCACCCTCTGAAGTTATCGAGTAGGATTTCGCTCCCTCGGACAGTAATCGGTGTATATGATCCTGACAGCCCTTATTCCTTCCTTGGGCTTCCACAACCCTTTCCATAATGGTAGGAGTAACGATCATCACTGACATGAACGCTCTCACCATCTCATCCTCCTGATTCAGTTCTTTCCACTTAGCTTTCCATACTTCAGCTAATTCTCCCTCGGGCCTCCTACTCAAGGCATCCGCTACTACGTTCGCCTTGCCTGGATGATAATAGATATCAAATTGATAATCTTTCACGAACTCCAACCATCGGCGCTGACGCATATTCAAATCTTTCTGTGAGAATAAATATTGCAGCGATTTATGGTCCGTGAAAAGACTGAATTTCTCCCCCAAAAGATAATGCCTCCAAATCTTCAAGGCAAAGACAACGGCGACAAGTTCTAAGTCATGCACCGGATAGTTTATTTCATAAGGCTTGAGCTTTCGAGAAGCATAAGCAATAGCCCGTCGTTCTTATTAAATCACACCTCCCAATCCTTGCAGAGATGCATCGGTGAAGACTAGATATTCCAATCCTAGTTTTGGCAATGAGAGGACTGGAGCCGATGTCAATCTATCTTTGAGCTCATCAAAAGCATCCTAACATGAGTTATCCCGAACAAATCTCACCCCTTTTCGGGTCAAGTTTATCAAAGAGCTAGCGATCTTTGAGAAACCCTTGATAAATCGACGGTAATAACCTGCCAAACCCAGAAAACTACGAATCTCGGTAGGTGTCATGGGCTGACCCCACTTCCTCACCGCAACCACCTTGCTTGGGTGCACCGATATACCTTGGGATAACACTACATGACCCAAAAACTGAACTCCCTTCAACCAAAAGCCACACTTCTCGAACTTTGCATATAATTGGTGATTCCTCAATCTTTGTAGGACCAACTGTAAGTGAGTAGCATGGCCAGATTCTATCTGAGAATAGACTAAGATGTCATCGATAAACACAATAAAAAATTGGTCAAGGAAATCTCGAAATACCCTCTTCATAAGGTCCATAAATATAGCGGGGGCATTGGTTAGAATTCATAGGATCCATATCGGGTCAGAAATTCGGTCTTGGAGACATCTTGTTCCCATATCCTCAATTGATGACACCCTATCCTCAAATCGACCTTAGAGAAGTAAAACGCTCCCCTAAGTTGGTCAAATAGATCATGAATGCGAGGAAAAGGGTACTTATTCCGGATGGTGACTTTATTCAACTCTCAATAGTCCACACATAACCAGAGAGAGTCGTCTATTTTCTTTATAAACAATACCGGAGCACCCCATGGCGACGTACTGCGCCTAATAAATCCCTGCCCCAACAACTGTTGAATTTTATCTCTCAACTCCCTCATCTCCACAGGATCCATGCGATATGGAGCTTTAGCAATAGGTCGAGTTCCCAGCGCTAAATCGATCACAAACTCAATCTCCCTGCTCGGAGGTAATCCCGGTATCTCCCGGAAACCATCTTTAAAATCTCTAACAATCGGAAGAGAATCCAGGGAAACAACTACATCCCTATAAGTATCCTCCGCAATGCAATATAAATAGGTACTCTTACCCCCTTCCATACAAGGCATAACAACCAAGAACATTTCTTGTCCCGAAATGGCGAAGACTATACTCTTCCCATAACAATTCACTATCGCATGATATTTCACTAACCAATCCATACCTAAAATCACATCATACCCGACCATATCAAGGACGAGCAAGTCGGCCTCGAAGCACAAATTACCAAGATTAATCCCTATGTTTTTACAAACAAAGAAAATCAATGAACCACCACCCATCGAGGATTCAATGCTAGTGAAAGTATTCTCAGCAGACTTTATCAAATCTGTGGTCTGAGCAAAACTCCTAGAAATGAAGGAGTGTGTCGCACTCGTATCAAATAATACCTGACCCATATGCCCTTGGATGAGAAACTTACCCTCAATCGCTAGCGGTGCCGAAGAGGCTGAAGGAAGCATAGCCTCCTGAATATGATAGACCCGCCCATACTGCAGTTGCCCCTGGTGTGGAGGAACAATCGGATTAGGTGGCTGGGGCGGAAACTGAACATATGGTTGCTATGGAGCCCTAGGAAGATGCCCTCCAATCAACTGAGGAAACGACCTCTTATAATGGCCCAGCTCTCCGCACTGAAAACATTTGTTCGCCACATTCTCCTGATTCCGCCCTTAATTATTACAAAACCGCCCTGAACCTCAGCCCTGCTGGCCTCTACCACCGTTCCCACCTCTACCTGCTTGTTGTTGTGGTGGTCCACCTTGACCCGGCCTATTATTGTTACCACCCACATTAAATCCACCAGAGAGTTGGCGTTTAGACAAATCCCCTTGCTGGGGGTCCCTCTCTCTTTGCTTACTCCCCGAAGATTCGGATGAAGGAGATGATCCTCCCCCAATCCCATTCCCTCCAGGTTTTCCCACTTGTCCCATCGCGGTAGCCTTCTTGCTATTTTTCACAAACAATCTATGCTCTTGGAAATGAAGTAGTGCTGCATTCATCACATCTCCAAAGGTTTGTAAAGTCGGATTTCCCAACAAGTGTTATTTTATCTGCCAATGTAGACCACCCACAAACTTGGAGATTCTCTTCTCTTCTGGAGTCACTTCCTCCGGTACAAAACTTACCAACCGGGTGAACTCCTCTTCGTACCTTGCAACAGATCTCTCTCCCTGTACTAAATCTTGAAGCCTCCTTTGCATCTCCCTTTTAACTGCGGGAGGGAAGTACTTTCCATCAAACAAGGCCCAAAAATCAGTGATTGACATCGTATCCCTTTGATCTGGTGTAGTCATCGACTCCCACCAATGTAATACCGATCCAACAAGCTTGAAAGTAACAAGGATTTTCATTTTCTCCTCACTACATTCTACCATTCGAAGATGGCATTGCATGTCTTTCTTCCACTAATTTGCCCTTATAACATCCGAGCCTCCATCGAATTCTGGGGGATGGCCCTTTAGAAAAGATTTCCTAACTCTCTCCCACGGAGAAGGTCTCGTAGGAGCTTGTACCTCTTGCCCCCGTGGTTGATCTTGTGGCATTTGTTTTACCATTGCAGTCATCGATGCATTGACTGCTTGGGCCACTATGTTTGCTACATCGGCAGCATTTATACTCCCCAGTGGCGGCGGTGGAGGACCAACCTCCTCTTCCACAACTCTATTACGTCGAGCGAGACGTCCTCTCTTAGGCGACATCTAAGATGAAGAAATAATAGAGTTAGGATACTATATAATACAATCTATCTTGCAGAAGATCGCAAACATAAGCAACAAAGCAGTCCTAACATTAGGCTCTATATCAAAGAACGCTACGGTAGAACGTGACAAGTCCACATAGATCCTAAAGACTCTAGAACCTGATGCTCTGATACCATCTGTGATAACCCGGTATCCGAAATAAGGGGCGGTCAGCCCGATACTCTAATAATACAGGAATCATGGATGGAATCATTCTCAGTACCGTAACAACATAAAGAGTATATGAGATAACCACACAATATTTCAGAAAATGGGTTGTCAAAAAATTTGGTTTTGTAATTTAAAGAAAGCATTATAAACAACCCATAACAGAAAAGAAGGTGGAAACCCCAAAAGTATATATGTATATCAACAACAACAATTTTACAATAAAAGGGACGAATGAAATATCGGTCAACAAAATTACATACAATGTATAATAAGTTCCACGAGTCACATATTACATCCATTATACAATTACAACTATTTGGGCCACACGCCCGAATAAAGACCCGAATATAACTAGAAAACAACAATGAAGGCTTCTACACCAAATATCCCGTGATATCCGTAAAAATGTCACGACTCCTCAAAAGACACTGGAATGGGGAAGTCATTACAGGCGTCCTTGCGGTGGAGCACCTGAACGGTTACAATATATATATATATGCACAACAATAAAGAAGAATGGGTCAGGACCCGATTTTATGGGATCACCAGATAAATGAATAGCATGACAATGATGAACAGTTAAGCATGGATGATAATGCTAACATTCTAGCATGGTAGCATCATATAATGAACCAAGACAATTGAATGATTATAAAGTGAAATTCGATTATATAAGAGAATAAGAATAATTATAAACCTTTTTCATCTTTCACCGTTTTCATTTTTCATCTTTCCATTCCTTATCAGGAATACAAGTTATATCATGTGCTCTTTGTGGCACATATCTCAATTGTATGCTCTTTGTGGCATATACTATGCTCTTTATGGCATTAATATCCATCAAGTCCAACTTGATGATTAGAATAGTTATAAGTATATATATAACGATTCTAAGACCGCCCGTCCGGGTTTCCCCACTGTGCGCGCTCCTAAATGACCATCATCTTCCAGGACCTATCATAATACAACCCGGGATCCTAACGAAACGTCGGGAAGCGTCCATATGCCTGCGGGATAGTCAAGACCACACCCGGAATCTCCTACCCATCGCAGAAAATATAAAACAAACGCTCATATGGCCTAGGACTATATCCACCCTGCATTCATTAGTCAGGGGGCTTCACCTTACGCACGAACTTCCCTTATGATGTCATTTAGAGAGGTGTGTGTAAACCATTTTATCTATTTTCATAACATGATTTAGTAAATTATCATTTACTTTATCCGTTTACATTTTATCAAATGCATTATAGTTTTCCTGAACTATACAGGCCTCACATCATTATAATAACCTCGAAGAATATTCAAACTCCCAAGTTATTTCCCCAAGCCTCCTTTTGGGCTTTATAATAGAAAAACATACCTCAATTTAACTTCCAAAGTCTCCAAACACAACTTAGAAATCTCCTAGACTCCTACTAATTAAAGGAAGAAAGTAATGCCTGAACATCACTTCGCACACCCTCGGAATAATTCCCATATAACCCCATTTCTAATCTAGGGTAGTAAACTCACTCACCTAGACCTCTAGGACTCTAAGTTTACTTCATACAAGAAGGTTCCTAGGCCTAAACCCTAAATAAAATGAGTTAAAATTGAATTTAAAAAATAATTCAAAATAGCAGGAAAACGAATCGATTCGCCCTAAAAGCGAATCGATTCGGACAAGGAAAATTGACTTTCTATAAACTGTCGAATCGATTCGATCCAGGCAGACCTGGAAACTGGACCTAAGCGAATCGATTCGGTCCTGCAATTTTGCCAAGAATGGCTATGGAGTCTTGGACTCCAATTTTTCCCCCAACTCAAAACCTTTCAAACCAAACTCATTTATTTCCACCAATACACCATAAATGCTACCAACTACTACTACAACCATCAATAATCATCCAAATCATTCTTTAATGATTCAAGACCCACAAATACATAAAAACCCTAAACAAATCAAACTATGATCAATACATCATTATCACAACTAATCATTTATCTTAAACCACATATAGCAAGTAGAAAACTTGCCTCAATCTAGGAAATGCAGATTTTCCTTGTGTATTAGCAAGAATCCCTCCTCACTCTTCAATCTCTTCTCTTTTCTCTACTCTTTCTCTTCCTCTCTCTAGTTCTCTCTAGGTTTAGGAATGAAATTAAGGAAAATAGAAGACTTAGCAAGACTAAGTCGTGCCTTTAGTCAACAATTCCAACTTAAATGATCAATACCGCGATAAAATAACACGCAACTGCATATTTAAGGTATAATCAGTCAAAAGTGCCAAAAACCCCAAAATACAATATGGCACATAATTTGACTATCTCGCACGTTCCGGAATCAACTACGGCCTCCAAATTATCATTTGGATATTTTATAACTCATTTTAAGTTCCGGTTCCATTTTAAATCATAGGGTCATTTTAAATCCTATGACACTATAAAGCTCATCATGAGGATATTTACATGCTCATACAGTGAATATACAATAAGTCAGTAAATATTAACTTTTCTTCATTAAATTAATACTTACTCCGTATTCCAACATTTTATATGTAATTACTTCATATAGTAAGTAAATATAAAATAGGATGTCATAAGTGAGGGATGTTACAAATATACATATATATATATATCTCACTATATACGTATCATTGTCATCCCTCCGAGCTAGGAATCTTTGGATACAGTTCTTTAGTTTTCTTTGCTTCAGGGCACCATTTCCTCATCCTGAGCTATAGGGACGGAATCTCACCACCGAACCCAAAGTCGTAACGTATTTGAGGAGGTCACAGGCCTTCGATAATGAGTCATAACCATATCCAAATTACCTCACTTTAAATAACACCTCGTAAGGGACATGGCATTATAACACGAGGTCGATAATTAGCATGCTATTTTTTGCCAGGTAAGCTCACCCACATCGTGCAATCTCCACCAATAGCACTCATAGACTGGTATGTTCAATTAATTATACCATTCACACAAATATAATAATGCATATATAGTCTCTCTATATCCGTAATTATTTTCTCAATAATTCTAATTAATCATGCCTAATTCTCGGGGCACAAACACATAATATTCTAAATATTATTTATATTATCAATTACTTAATTAATCATTTAATTAATTAATTGATTCCCAAAACCATAAATTCTGGACATGTACCATTAACCCATATCCTTATTTCTCAAATTTTCATCACATATGCAATTATTCATTTTCGAATACAATTCTTCCTAATTACTCTAATTGGCTTCCCAAATAATTTAACCCACCATCTCAATTGATATAATTTTTCTAGAAGTCCTAAATTTTCCCCATTGATTTTTAATTAAACCCCAAATTAAAATTATAACATTTTTCATCAAACAAACCCAACTAGCGGTCGCAGGTGGACCGAACCGCCCTTCCCGACTGCCTCAGTTTTTCTCAAAATTCGATTTTCAACAATATCACCCAATTTAAATTCATCTCAATACATGTTTATACACCAATGAATCAATTTTCAGCAATCCTAATACCCATAGAATGATCACTAAATCACAATTTCTTTACCAACTAATAACCTTAATGAGTTTTAACATGAATTGAATTTATCATTTCATATAGCCATCATCTCCATATGTAAATCTCACGGGAATTTAAATTAACCTCTACATGATATATCCACAATTTTCCAAATAATTAAGTCATCGATTTTCTAATTTTCAGTATCAATATTTCATTTTAATGTTCACCCATAAATTTTCATAATTATATGTCAAAATCCAATTTTCATCATCATGTGTGAAAATCTAATTTCATATAAACTCCCATCCCAAAAATATTCGAATTCAAAAGTTCCCAACTATAATATGAATCAAAAATCACACAAAAATTATGAGAAAGATAATTACTTGCCTTTAAATTCGTCGATTCTGAATTTGTAATATCCCTAAGTTCCTCTACAAATCTTCTCACTTGAATTGTTCTTGAATTCCTTAAGCTTTCTTGACACTCCTAAGACTTTATTTAGATTTTATCCCTTTTTGCTTCACTTTCCCTCACACTTTTTTGTTTTAATCAAAGAACTCTTTGTAACTTGGGAAATGGTTATTGGTTTCCCTTAGCCTCTTCGTTATATAACCACAATCCTGTTTTTTACTCTTCAACTCCCATTAAAAAGACCAAAATCCCATATACTAGTCCCGACTAGTTTAAAAAGCCCTCGAGACCTAAACACTACCCCTAGGTACTTAATATATACTATTTTGACCCATTTCGGATCAACCGTGCACTTAAAATCATCAATTCAGACACTTATAAATATATTCCCATCTTAACCTTATATAACATATGTGACAACCCGTATATAATTATGATAAATTATATTTAAATTATACTTATCTTATGTGATATGAATAATGTGTTATTAGTATATCTAATGTTAAGTGATTATGGTTCATATAATTCTACTTTCATAAATCATGAAATGTCAAATTATTTACGAACACAAGATTTGGTTATTTTCGATAGAAATGTTCCTGTTTAAGACTAGTTTTGACCCTTGTAACATTACAATTTACTTGAGGTGAAAACTACATAGTTGTATACATGTGAGTTAGGGTTGTAACACAACAAACGGTGCATCCAACGGATGTTCGAGTAAGAAGTTAGGTCGAAATTACGAGAAGGGGTTAATCTGTTAATTCCCTTAAATGGTAAATTGTCTTTTATTAAACCAAATGTTTTAATTTGATTGGATGGATTGGGAGGCAGCCTTGTCCAACTTAAAACTCTCTCTTAACTTTATTTCTTCAGAAAATAAGTCCCTAGGTTCAGTTTGAGTTGTTATTAGCTTGGGGAAAGAGAGGTAGAAGTTAAGGAAGAAAGGGTTACAAGGAAAATCTAGGAAAACAATTCCAAGAAAATCCTTAAGGTGTTTCCAAGGTAATATTATGTGTTAATATTGTTTTAATCTTCTATTATACTTATTTCAAAGTATATAAATCGTGAAGTATTGATCCAAATTCCATCCTCCTTTGTGATAATATGTATTGATTCATATGTGAGATAAGTGGTGTTATAGGTCATATTGCTTTGTATTGAAACCCTCGGTATTCAAACTTGCATATCTCTTTGTGTGCTTACTGGAATTCATAAATTCCAATTGGATATGAAAACATAATCATATATTCATAACATATCCGAAAATTAGAATTTAACTCCTTATGGTTAGGCTTTAGTGATGGTTGCAAGTTTGCATATAGTTGCTGTTTGTATATTTCATTTCGGTATGCCCTAAGTTTGGTCAAGCTTTTGAGATAGTAAATGAAGTCCAAATATTATGAAACTTTAATTATGTACTATTTAGTATGTCTACTGAAAGTTTGTTGAAAGTCATGGAAAGTTATTTTGTAGAAAAATTATGAAAATTCTTGGAAGTCAAAGGAATGATAAAGGAGTTTGTAGGGAAGATTTCTTGTGTCGTAAAGAAATAGTCATAACTTGCACTAGGGAGCTTGGAAAATTACACCGTCACTTGTGCTTGAAAGTATATCCATATATGTTTTCATATTGATAAGTTTGGACACCTGTATATGTGCAATTAATGAATATGAGAAGGTTAAGTATGGAGGACAATAATTTCAGGCCATACTGGATATCCCATGAAAGAATATTTTTATCTGCTCATTCCCAAGGGTATTTTGAGTACATGTTTCATGAGTATATATATTCAGAATTATAATTTTATGTTTACTTTAGTTTATTTATAAATTGTTTACGAGGTACTTTCTAGGGTTGAATGTTCATGACCTTATCAACATATATACCATCGTTTTGTCTTTACATATGTTTCATGGAATATGACTTGAGTAGAATCATATTGTGGTTGTGTACTCATTTAAAGTTACATAATTATATTAATATAATACTTATGATTGAGCTTTAGTACTGATTTAGTTGGATTAATAGGTGTAAGGGCAAATCAACAAAGTTCAGCTCCACCAGAGGGAAACGGGAATACATAGTTGACAACCCAATGTGAGTGTACTTACTGAGTTGATTTTGGATATGATGTATATGTATTATATGTTGAGATGATATGGCTTATTTAAAAGTCATGAGATGTTGAGATGTTATATCTTATTTAAAAGCCAAGAGATGTTGAGATGTTATGGCTTATTTAAAAGCCAAGAGATGTTGAGATGTCATGGTTTTATAAAAGTCAGGATATGTTGAGTTGCTATGCAATTCAGGAGATGTTAGGTTTTTAAAACCTATGGATATGATTATTGCCTACGGGTAGGAGATGTGGGGTTTATTAAGTCCGGATATGTATATGGCCTAATTTGGCACAGAGATGTATATATTAATATGTTGAGATGTTAATATAGTACTTTTACTATAAAGAGATGTAGTACATTCACTGAGTTTTTAAACTCATGGTTTTATATGTTTACATTTTCAGGTTTTCCAGCTGCCCAGGTCTAGGAGGTTGAGTACATAGAAGTAGGGTCTTGTTAGTTTGTTTTATACACTGCACTAGTTGTAATTAAGTTAAATCATATGTGAGTTATGTTGAAATTATGTCTCCTTAAAACAATTGGATTTTTTTAATATTCCGCATTTTAACCCTAAAGTTGTTTCAATATGTATTACCTAAATAATAAATAAATTATGATTGTGGTTTGTAAACTATTTAGTTAATTATATCCTAATGGGGTTAGGGGGTGACAACTTGGTATCAGATCTTTAGGTTTTTATATTCTGGGGTTGGAGAGTCTAGATATGGCAGTGGCAGAAATAATGTTGTGTGGGTCCTTTATATTAATTTGTGAGAAATACTAACCATTATGTTAGAAATAAATGTTGTATTCTTGTTTCTATAATTGTGGTTTATGACAGATAGTAAGCTATGGAAGGAGCAAATGTTCATGAGAGGGTGGATGAGGAGTCTTCAAATACAGTATACCAACAAAATCCAAATAATGTAGAGGGGGCTCCTGAAAAACTTACAGATATGCAAAAAATGGCTCGTGCCATGACTTTAATAGCAGAACAACAAAACATGTTTATGATGCAAATAGCAGAACAACAAGCCAAGTAATTGGAGGAGTATACTTTGGCAAGAAGAGAAAGGAAAATACAACGAGAGGAGAAGAATACTCCGTACGAGAAGTTTATCAAATTGAACCCCCCAGCATTCTCAGGTTCTGTATATCCTTTAGAAGTTGAGGCTTGGGTCAGAGACACAGAAACTATCTTCGGGGTGATGAATGTACCTGGCGCGCAGAAGGTAATTTTGGCTACTTTCATGTTAAAGGGCGAAGTTAAATATTGGTGGGAGTCTTCCAAACATTTATTGCTTACTCCGGAGGGAGGTGAGGTAATTACTTGGGATTCCTTTATTAAAGTCTTATATGAAAAGTATTTTCCTCACATGTATCGAAAGAAAAAATAAAGAATTTTTATCATTGACTCGGGGGAATATGTCGGTCAGGGAGTATGAAACTAAATTCACATCTTTGTCTCGATTTTCATTACATTTCTTACGTGATGAGGAGGATAAGTGCACCAGATTTCAGGATGGGTTGAATTTGGTTATCAAGTCTAGACTCACTGCAGTTGAGATGGTAGATTATTCTTCCTTAGTTAACAAAGCTATGATGGTTGAAGGAGATGTTAACGATGCAATAAAGAATAGGGAACAAAGGGGAAAGAGGAGTAGATTTGATCCATCTCAGCAAAAGGAAGGCAATGTAGAATACCCAAAATAAGGGAGTCAAAGATTTCAGCGCGGTAGAGGGACTAGAAATTATGTTCAGAATAGGACACCAAGTAGTTTTAGGGGTGCAGGATCGATGGTCCAACAGAATACACAACAGGAGAATGACAATAGGCAGTCCAAGCCTGTTACATGCTATTTTTGCAAATTTTAGGGCCATATTAGTCCAGATTGTCCCAAGTTAAAGGGGGTAGAGTGTTATCACTGCCATCAAATTTGTCATACCAAAAAGAACTGTCCTATGCTACTGGGAGGGATTTAATCAGCTACTACTAGTCGAGGCTCATCACCTATAGGCACAGGGAGAGGAGGAGGTAGAGGACAGGCTAGTGGATCCAAGGCTCCGGGAAGGATATTTTTTATGACTTTACAGGATGCTCAGGCTACTCCAGAGGTGGTGACAGGTACATTTTCTGTCATGAACAAACATGCTTACGTGCTTATTGATCCAGGTTCTACTCATTCATTTGTAGCACTATCATTTACCCTGCATTTGGGTAGACCATGTTCTTATCTAGATTATGGTTTATATATTTATACACCTATAGGGGATGTGATGTTAGTGGAGCTTGTGTATAAAAATTGTGTATTGTATATGGGGGAGAGGGAGTGGACCATTGATTTAATTCCCCTAGATATTCGAGATTTTGATATTATCTTGGGTATGGACTGGCTATCTTCCTACCATGCATCAATTGACTATTTTCGTAAGGAGGTTATATTTAATATGCCGGGGGAGGAAGAATTCAAATTTACTGGAGAAAGAAATGTGGTTCCGAACTGTCTTATTTCCGCCCTTCGGGCGAGGAAATTGTTAAATAAGGGTTGTCAAGGCTTTTTCACATATATTGTGGATACAAACAGGGAATTGGAAAAATTAGAAGATATCCCAGTCGTTAAGGATTTTGGAGATGTGTTCCCAGATGAATTACCAGGATTTCTACCTAGCAGAGAGGTAGAGTTTACTATTGATTTAGTGCCTGGTACAGCTCCAGTTTCTATTTCTCCATATAGAATGGCACCTGTGGAACTAAAGGAGTTAAAGGTTCAACTGCAAGATTTGCTAGATAGAGGTTTTATTCGACCCAGTGTATCACCATGGGGCGCTCCAGTATTATTTGTGAAGAAGAAAGATGGAACCATGCGACTCTGCATTGATTATCGACAGTTGAACAAGGTGACTATTCGAAATAAATATCCATTGCCTCGTATTGATGATTTTTTTGATCAATTACAGGGTGCTAAAGTGTTTTCAAAAATTGATTTGAGATCGAGTTATCATCAATTAAGAGTGAGAGATTATGACATTTCTAAGACAACTTTTCGTTCTCGCTATGGTCATTATGAATTTTTGGTAATGCCACTTGGGTTAACAAATGTTCCTGCGGTGTTTATGGATTTAATGAATCGAGTATTTCATCCTTTCATAGATTCGTTCGTGATTGTCTTTATCGATGATGTTTTGATATACTCACCTAGCCAAGAGGAACATGAGAAGCATTTAAGAGTTGTATTGCAAGTTTTGCGAGATAGTTAGTTGTTTGCGAAGTTTAGCAAATGTGAGTTTTGGTTAAATCAGGTAGTATTTCTGGGGTATGTTGTTTCGAGAGATGGAATTTATGTTGACCCTAAGAAGGTAGAGGCAATTGTGCAATGGGAAAGACCGAGGAATGTAACGGAGATAAGGAGTTTCCTAGGATTAGCTGGATATTATAGAAGATTCATAAAGGGGTTTTCATCTATAGCCTTGCCGTTGACTAAATTGACCCGAAAGGAAGTGAAATTTGTGTGGAGTGATGAATGTCATCACAGCTTTGAAAAGTTGAAAAATAGGTTAGTATCAGCTCCAGTTCTCACTGTTCCATCCAGTGGAGAAGGTTTTGTGATTTATACTGACGCTTCACATCAAGGTCTGGGTTGTGTTTTCATGCAACATGGAAAGGTAATTTCTTATGCATCTAGACAGTTAAAGACGCATGAACGTAATTATCCTACGCACAATTTAGAACTTGCGGCTATTATTTTTGCCTTGAAATTATGGATACATCATTTGTATGGAGAGACGTGTGAAATTTTCACTGACCATCAAAGTTTGAAGTATTTATTTACACATAGAGACTTGAATTTGAGACAAAGACATTGGATGGAGTTAATTAAAGATTATGATTGTACCATTCACCATCATCTCGGGAGGGCCAATGTTGTTGCAGATGCTCTGAGTCGAAAGTCATTGGGGATGTTATCTTGTATTCAATGTGCACGGGTTGACAATATTATGGAATTAAGACTGATGGGAGTTGAGTTGAACTTATCTAAAATGGGGGCGTTATTTGCACACGTTACAGTGAGACCTTTACTGGCAGAACGCATACGAAATTTGCAAGTCACTGATCCATTCCTTGAAAAGAAGAAACGGGAAATCCTGGTTGGTAAAGAGAGTGACATTGAAATTAACAAGGATGAATCGTTGTGTTATAAAAATAGAATTTGTGTACCGAATGATTCGTCCTTAAATAAGGATATATTGGACGAGGCACATAGTTCTATTTACTCTATGCATCCTGGGAGTACCAAAATGTATAGGGATTTGAAAGAGTGTTACTGGTGGAATAATATGAAACGTGAGATTCCAGAATTTGTAGCTAAATGTTTAGTACGTCAGCAAGTGAAAGCGGAGCATCAGAAGCCGGCAGGATTATTGCAGTCATTGCCTATTCCGGAATGTAAGTGGGAGTATATAACGATGGATTTTGTTACAGGATTACCACGGTCACTAAAGGGGAATGATTCTATTTAGGTGATTGTAGATCGATTGACAAAGTCAGCCCATTTTCTTCCAGTTAAGACCACCTACACGGTTGACAAGTATGCACGTATGTACGTTGATGAGATTATCCATTTACATGGGGCACCAGTGTCAATTGTATCAGATAGAGATCCAACGTTCACTTCTAAGTTTTGGTCTCGTTTACAAAATGCCATGGGCACAAGTTTGAAGTTCAGCACTACATTTCATCCACAAACCGATGGGAAATCTGAAAGGACGATTCAAATATTAGAAGACATGTTACGAGCTTGTGTATTTGACTTCAAGGGTAGTTGGGATGATAATTTGACATTGATGGAATTCTCGTATAATAATAGTCATCAGTCCACCATTGGTATGGCTCCGTATGAAGCTTTATATGGGAGGAGATGTAGAACGCCTATGTGTTGGGATGAAGTAGGTGAAAGGAAACTTTTGGGTCCTGAATTGATAGATATGACAACTGAAAAGATCAAAATAATTCGGGAACGGATAAAGATAGCGCAAAGCAGGCAGAAATTTTATGCAGATAAGAGGAAGTATCCATTGGAATTTCAGAAGGGGGATTTTGTATTCCTACGTATTTCACCGTGGAAAGGCGTTATGAGATTTGGAAAGAAGGGGAAACTAAGTCCAAGATACATTTGACCATATGAAGTGTTGGAAAGAATTGGAACCCTGGCATATAGATTATCATTACCTTCAGAGTTATCTCATTTGCATGACATGTTCCATGTATCGATGCTTCGTAAGTATTTAGCAGATCCATCTCATCTACTGAAAACCCAACCTATTGAACTGAAAGAAGACTTGTCATACATCGAGGAACCGGTGGAAATTCTTGATCGTAAGGAGCAAGTATTGAGGAATAAAGTTATTCCCTTAGTTAAAGTTATGTGGATGAGCCATGGAATTAAAGAAGCAACTTGGGAAACGGAGGATAGCATGAAGAAACAGTATCCCCATTTGTTTGGTAAGTGACATTCGTATTAAATTTCGGGGACGAAATTTTCTAAGGGGGGGAGGTTGTGACAACCCGTATATAATTATGATAAATTATATTTAAATTATACTTATCTTATGTGATATGAATAATGTGTTGTTATTATATCTAATGTTAAATGATTATGGTTAGTATAATTCTACTTTCATAAATCATGAAATGTCGAATTATTTACGAACACAAGATTTGGTTATTTTCGATAGAAATGTTCCTGTTTAAGACAGTTTTGACCCTTGTAACATTACAATTTACTTGAGGTGAAAACTACATAGTTGTATACATGTGAGTTAGGGTTGTAACACAACAAACGGTGCATCCAACGGATGTTCGAGTAAGAATTTAGGTCAAAATTACGAGAAGGGGCAAATCTGTCAATTCCCTTAAGTGGTAAATTGTCTTTTATTAAACCAAATGTTTTAATTTGATTGGATGGATTGGGAGGCAGCCTTGTCCGACTTAAAACTCTCTCTTAACCTTATTTCTTCAGAAAATAAGTCCCTAGGTTCAGTTTGAGGTGTTATTAGCTTGGGGAAAGAGAGGTAGAAGTTAAGGAAGAAAGGGTTACAAGGAAAATCTAGGAAAACAATTCCAAGAAAATCCTTAAGGTGTTTCCAAGGTAATATTATGTGTTAATATTGTTTTAATCTTCTATTATACTTATTTCAAAGTATATAAATTTTGAATTATTGATCCAAATTCCATCCTCCTTTGTGATAATATGTATTGATTCATATGTGAGATAAGTGGTGTTATAGGTCATATTGCTTTGTATTAAAACCCTTGGTATTCAAACTTGCATATCTCTTTGTGTGCTTACTGGAATTCATAAATTCCAATTGGATATGAAAAC
Organism: Sambucus nigra; assembly: GCA_949130495.1. Taxonomy (NCBI): domain Eukaryota; kingdom Viridiplantae; phylum Streptophyta; class Magnoliopsida; order Dipsacales; family Adoxaceae; genus Sambucus; species Sambucus nigra. The sequence continues at coordinate 407,684,257 of OX422218.1, read as the reverse complement.
ATAATCATATATTCATAACATATCCTAAACTTAGAATTTAACTCCTTATGGTTAGGCTTTAGTGATGGTTGCAAGTTGGCATATAGTTGCTGTTTGTATATTTCATTTCGGTATGCCCTAAGTTTGGTCAAGCTTTTGAGATAGCAAATGAAGTCCAAATATTATGAAACTTTAATTCTGTACTATTTAGTATGTCTACTGAAAGTTTGTTGAAAATCATGGAAAGTTATTTTGTAGAAAAATTATGAAAATTCTTGGAAGTCAAAGGAACGATAAAGGAGTTTGTAGGGAAGATTTCTTGTGTCGTAAAGAAATAGTCATAACTTGCACTAGGGAGCTTGGAAAATTACACCGTCACTTGTGCTTGAAAGTATATCCATATATGTTTTCATATTGATAAGTTTGGACACCTGTATATGTGCAATTAATGAATATGGGAAGGTTAAGTATGGAGGACAATAATTTCAGGCCATACTGGATATCCCATGAAAGAATATTTTTATCTGCTCATTCCCAAGGGTATTTTGAGTACATGTTTCATGAGTATATATATTCAGAATTATAATTTTATGTTTACTTTAGTTTATTTATAAATTGTTTACGAGGTACTTTCTAGGGTTGAATGTTCATGACCTTATCAACATATATACCATCGTTTTGTCTTTACATATGTTTCATGGAATATGACTTGAGTAGAATCATATTGTGGTTGTGTACTCATTTAAAGTTACATAATTATATTAATATAATACTTATGATTGAGCTTTAGTACTGATTTAGTTGGATTAATAGGTGTAAGGGCAAATCAACAAAGTTCAGCTCCACCAGAGGGAAACGGGAATACATAGTTGACAACCCAATGTGAGTGTACTTACTGAGTTGATTTTGGATATGATGTATATGTATTATATGTTGAGATGATATGGCTTATTTAAAAGTCATGAGATGTTGAGATGTTATGTCTTATTTAAAAGCCAAGAGATGTTGAGATGTTATGGCTTATTTAAAAGCCAAGAGATGTTGAGATGTCATGGTTTTATAAAAGTCAGGATATGTTGAGTTGCTATGCAATTCAGGAGATGTTAGGTTTTTAAAACCTATGGATATGATTATTGCCTACGGACAGGAGATGTGGGGTTTATTAAGTCCAGATATGTATATGGCCTAATTTGGCACAGAGATGTATATATTAATATGTTGAGATGTTAATATAGTACTTTTACTATAAAGAGATGTAGTACATTCACTGAGTTTTTAAACTCATGGTTTTATATGTTTACATTTTCAGGTTTTCCAGCTGCCCAGGTTTAGGAGGTTGAGTACATAGAAGTAGGGTCTTGTTAGTTTGTTTTATACACTGCACTAGTTGTAATTAAGTTAAATCATATGTGAGTTATGTTGAAATTATGTCTCCTTAAAACAATTGGATTTTTTTAATATTCCGCATTTTAACCCTAAAGTTGTTTCAATATGTATTACCTAAATAATAAATAAATTATAATTGTGGTTTGTAAACTATTTAGTTAATTATATCCTAATGGGGTTAGGGGGTGACAACATACCCAAACGTGTCCCGATTAAGATACTATAATGTTATGACATTTACACACTTATGACATAATATTATTTGACATTCAATTCTATTTACAATATCACACAACTAAATATATTATCACATAAATATGAATATTTTCACTTTAAATTAATAATTAATTATTCTCTTATTATTTCTCGATTTAATTAAATTATGCGTCACACATGTAATTTAAATATCCAATTAAATATATACAAAACTACAGGGTATTACATATTTTTTCCCTTGAAAAGAAATTTCGTCCCCGAAATTCGGGTAAGCCTGGTACTAAAACTTCATATCCTTACCCACATGGGATTGAAACGTACTCATATTCAACTCATGGTAATATTTTTGGTGCCTTCACTATATACTCGCTTGGGATACCATCATTACTGAAGATCTACTCGCTACGACCCAAGATCAACGACAAGTATATTGAAATCATTTCACATTGTAATACTCCATCATTCTTAAGGTTCACCTGTACTATGATATGCAAAACTGTTATGAATCTGCTAACAATACTCCCAATAAACTAGCTTAGACCCACCCCAATAGCTCTGTCACCTCCATCTTGGTAAAGACACCACTTTCCTAGGTGCCAACTTCTCTTTTTACCCAAATTACATAACTTTCTTCATGGGAGATACTCGCAACAACTTCTGACCACACATGTCAGTCTTTAACTGCTCGATTCCCGACGACGTAACTTTTACGAGGTTCTTAAATATAAGAAAATAACTTTAATTAAGTCAATCCCTACTTTCCGACTCTAACTCATGTCCGACCCTTGAAACTTATTATTTTCCCACCCTTAGCCAACGACAGGGGGGATGACAAGTCCTCCCGCTGAAGTTTCAAAGGGATCCTCGTCAATAATAGCTTGATACGAGTTATTACATTCAAATATACTAATGGAAATTTCTCCTTCCCATTATCTTAAAATCCTCAATATGCATCTCTCGCATTCATCCACATTTTAGTCATCTCTCCAGTTGATTCCACATTCTACTTGCAATATGTCTTTCTCATAACGCAACTTTGTCCCCATCATCTCAGAGGGAAGACTTAAGTTTGTGCAACTATATCCTTATCATATGCAGGATATAAGATCTCTCCTATATCCTGCGCATATTTGCACAAACTTCACAGACATAACATTTTTATTCAAAATTTGACCTCCATGCTCCGCGTGACTATACAATAAGGGCATACTCAATCACCCCACTAATCTCGAATTAAATATCTTCAAGAGTGCCCACCTATCCATTAGTTGTGTTAACCTTCCTATTACTTTCTACACTGCACTACCTAGTTCCAATAGCCTTATATCATATAATAGCGATCAGCTCCCATTGTTTTCTCCACACACGACACGATTAATGTTCAAAACTGATCCCTGGCATCTAATAATGTTTCCCAACTCCCGATGTTTACCAAGGTTCATGCACGGAACATCACATGATTGAAATTCAACCAAGAATTTCCCCAATGCCCTATCACTTGGAAATATCGTTTATCGAGATCCTTTACCCCAAAACATATTCACGGGACACCCAAAATCCTATCCCTAGACGTATAAGTCCAATCCTCAACTCCTACAACTCTAAAGGAATCATACAATACTATGCTCGTACTATCACTAAGTATCCAGCGTTAAATCAATAACGAGATAAATATCTCTTCTCGTCAATAAACCTGATATCCCCTAAATCACATTAGTATAGTCCATATGCATCGGGATCGAATATAACAAAACAACCATATTCTCTGAAGCCTCCACTTCAATATAATTTATACGGGACTCGACCCTCTTTTAGGTGAAATATCCTAAAAACAACACATCATTCCCTTGAACAACGAACATAATAGCCTTACCATAACAGTCCACCATCACTAACTAGTCCATACCTAGGATAACATCATGCTCACATAACATTTCTCTAAAATGAGCAAATCTACAGCAACATATCTTCTTAGTGTCCTCACCCACTTCCCCGTAGATGGAACCAAATAAAGTTTCTCTACCCAACAGTAAATAAATACACTCAAAAGTGATACTAACGATACATCCATTAAACCTGCTCATGCGCGAATCTAGTGCTATCATAAATACTGTGATGATCTAATGTCACATAAAACTTACCCGATTTACCCATGGTTAAAAGATCATACCTTCCATTACTAATGGCACTGGATGTTCAAATGGTTCCTTGACGTAGTAGTCACATCTAAACTAAACCGAATTTGTTGTAACAATTGCCCTTACTAGGCACCTTACCCCTGTCCCTTATCTCGTTTTGGACAAAATCAACATATGTGGTTCTTCTTTCCACCCATAAAGCAGCCCTTTGTGTAATCCTCCTATCTCTGGACCCACTAGTCATTTCGGGGTTGCCCTGATCGCTGGCTCTGATGGACTTGGCCCTGCTAGTCACCTCCATTATTCCCATGGCCCCTCTTGCCCTGTGGAAGACCTTGCTAGCCTGTCTGAATCCACCGCCACTCGGTTGGAATTCACTTGATTTAAATCTTTTAAATAAGTCTACCGGTCGGGTAATTCTCTACTGGTTTCCCATAATACCGATACACCCAGTCTTACTCTTCTTACTAAACTCTCAAATCTTTTGGCTTCTTCACATGGAAGCATTAATATTGACACGATAATAGTACGACATTAATTACATAGGCATAAATCGTCCAAGCCGGATTTCCCCATAAGTGTTGGCAAATTCTACTCGTAATTCCATCATCAAACATAAGGACCTTATTCTTCTTCGTATCCACCTCATCGGGTATGGAGTTTGTTAAACAAGAAAATTCTTCCTCATACTCGGCCACTATTTATCCCTCCTATGACAAATCCCAAAATTTCTTCGCATCTCTATTTGAACAGCAGATGAAAGGACTTGCAATCAAACAACACCCAAAATTTCTAAATATTTATAGTATATCTTTTCTCAGATGTGGTGACTAATTACCACCATGAAAATGCTGCTCCTACGACCTAAATCAAATCGTCAAAATTTATTTCTGAGTGTCACTGCACTACGCTATATATAAATGCCTTTGGATGTTCTCCTTCCATTAATTAGCTAATACACGTCCTCGCTTCCCCAAACTCTTACGAATGACCCTTCTGAAAATCCCCTCCAACACTCTCATGTTCCAACTATACTGGGTGAGTCTGAATTGGCTCCACTATCTACTATGGCAATGCTTGAGGAAACTGCTGCACTCTAGAGATTATCACAACATTAAATGCCTGAGCAGTAAATAGTGGTGACTTATACTACGACCATCGCTTCCAAAATAGTATGAGGATTTGGTTGAGCCTCTCCTCATGTAGTCCTTCTAATGGCCCTCACAGGTCGTCCTCTATCGTGCAATATATGAAGCCCAACCGAACACATAGGTGACTCACTTCAATTATACACTATAGCAGGAGAATATAAATCGTGATATAATTCGACAGTCCAAAGCATAGGGTTATACATCAAAGAGAAAGAAATGTTGAAAACGTAGTAAGTTCGCACAGATCCTAAGGACACTAGATACTCATACTCTGATACCATATGTGATACCCCGCTTATTAAAATAATGGGTGGCCAACCCTCTACTGAAATAAAACAGGAATCTCATTTGTCTTAATCTTAGCATCACTATCGAAAACAAATTTATTTTCTAACCACCTATTATTAGATTAAGCCGTGTGTCAATTTTAATCTTTATTAACGTGACATAACAAGACTATACTCAAACCACAATTTATTTAAACAATTAAATAAAATCCACAATCACATCATAAGTATGAAACATGCATAACTTAACCGAATAAACCATCGGTATAACATCCATACAATAAATCCAAAAATAAAATAAAATAAATCTATTTGACTTAGGCAACATGCCCGAATATGAAAAGAGTCCTATCCAGAGTATGATAATAGAAGCGACTACAATAAATCTGCAACATCCCATAACTGTCGTATCTCCGATACGTGGAAGAATAATCATGCTTAGTGTTTCTGAGGATGGGCACCTAAAAGGTTTTGAAAATGAATTTTATACGGGTCAGAGGTCAAATCCTTTTGAAAATATTTTGCAAGTAATTAAATGAATAATTAATTATGTGTCCATTCTTCCATATTTAAATTGGTACCACACTCTCATAAGACACTACTCACCTCTCATCTAAACTGATCACCTAACGTATGCATTTTAATTCCCTAGTTATGCTACCCGCCTTACTAGTCCCAAAATATCCTTAATTTTTTGTGCTATCCCATTACTGCGTATTTTATCGAATTAATTTTCACTTACAATTGATAATTATAATTCTCAATCATAATCTATTAATTTATAACCAATAACTTTCACCATCTATTTAAACATTATTCGCACTTAATGTCTTAGGCCGTATATAATTCCTTCACATTTATATACAAATTTTTTACATTATAACATACATATATCTCTTTCACTATACACGTATCACCATCATTAATCTAGGACTCTTTGGACATGGTTCTCTAGTGTGCTATGCTTAAGGGAACCATTTCCTCATCCTGGGCTATAGGGATGAAATCTCACCACCGAACCCAAAATCGTAACGTATTGGAGGGGGTTATAGTCCCTCGATAGTGAGTCATAACCATACCTAAATTGCCTCACTTCTAATCACACCTCGCAAGGGACATGGCGCTATGACCTGGGGTTGATACTTAGCCTACTGTTTTTTGCTAGGGAAGATCACCTACATCGCGCAACGTCCGCCAACATCACCCCTAGAGTTGTATGTTCAATTAATTATACCATCCACATAGATATAATAATGCATATATACTATCTTTATACCCGTATATATTTTCTTAATAATTCAAATTAATCATGCCTATCACTCGTGGCACAAAATCTTAATTTTTTTAATATCATTTATATTCTCAATTACTTAATTAATCACTTAATTAATTAATTGATTCCCAAAACCATAAATTCTGGACACGTACAATTTACTCGTATATCTATTTCCCAATTTTTCATCACAAATTCAATTATTCATTTTGAGTAAAATTCTTCCCAATTACTCTAATTTGCATCCCGAAAAAAACCCAATTAATTTAACCCACCATCTCAATTAATATAATTTTTTCAAAAGTCATAATTGTCCCCGTACATTTTTAATTTTTTAAGTATTCCTGATACCTATAGAATGATCACTAAATCATAATTTCTTCATCAACTAATAACCTTCATGAGTTTTAACATGAATTGAATTTATCATTTTACAAATTCATTATCTCTATATGTAAATCTCATGAGAATTTAAATTAACCTCTATATGATATATCCACAATTTCTCAGATATTGTAATCATCAATTTTCTAAATTAATCCAACTACATATGATTTCACAATATTAAATTTTCATTTGAAAGTTCACCCATAAATTTTCGTAATCATATGTCAAAATCCAATTTTTCAACATCGTGTGTCAAAACCTAATTTCATATAAAATCCCATTCCAAAAATATTCCAATTCAATAGTTCCCAACTATAATATGAGTTAAAAATCACATATAATGATCAGCAAGATAATTACTTGGCTTTAAATTCGTAGAGTTTGAATTTGTTATAGAAGGTGAGTAATATCCCCAAATTCCTCTACAAATCTTCTCACTTGAATTGTTCTTCATTTCCTTAAGCATTATTGACACTCCTAAGAATTCCTTTAGTTTTTATCCCTTTTCGCTTCACTTTCCCTCACAGCCTTTGGTTTTAATCAAAGAACTCTTTGTATTTTGTAAAATGGTTATTGGTTTCCCGTAGCCTATTCATTATATAAGCTCTATCCCGTTTTTAACTATTCACCTCTCATTTAAAAGACAAAAACACTCATATACTAGTCCCAATTTGTCTAAAAAGCTCATGAGACCTAAACATTACCCTCGAGTACTTAATTCTGACTATTTTGATCCATTACGGATCAATTGTGCACTTGAAATTATCATTCGAGTCACTTTTAAATATATTCCCATCTTAACCTCATATAACATACCCAAACATGCCCAAATTAAGATACTATAAAGTCCTGTCGCATTTGCACACTTACGACATAATATTATTTGACATTCAATTATGTTTACTATATCACACTAGCAAATATATTATCACATAAGTATTAATTTATTTCATTTTAAATTAATATTTAATAATTATATCATTATTTCTTGATTTAATTAAATTAGTGGCACCCGCATAATTTAAACGTCCAATTAAATATATATAAAACTACGGGGTATTACACTATAAAGGGTCAATCGATTATATGACTATCTGTGTTTGATGGTAGTAACTACGCATACTGGAAGGAGTGTAGAATATTTTTTTCTTAAGTCCTAAGATGAGCGGGTGTTGTTAACCATAGTAAAGGGGTGGAGTTGCCCAACAACATCTAGGAGATAGTGTTTCCCTAAACTTGAGGAGTCATGATTTGGGGATGAACATAGGGTAGCTAACTACAACCCCAAAGGGCTTAATGCCATTTTATGTGGAGTATCCCAAGAAGACTTGCACCAGATCTCTACGTGTACTATGTCTAATAAGGCATTTGGCATTCTCTAGCTTACGCACGAGGGTACCAATACTATTACAGTCCTGAAGCTATAACATCTCCCCACCTTTTTTGAGTTATTTAAGATGCAAGAGAATAATACGTTTGATTATTTTTACCCAAAACTCTTCGATATCAAGAACTCTCAATTTTATTTAGGTCAGAAGATCCCAAACTCTAGGGTTGTTAAAAAATCCTTCGGTCATTACCACCTCGTTCCTTACCCGCATCTCAACCGGAAACATCATGGGAAGTATACATAATATGAGGGTAGATGAGATCACGGGGTCAATTTAAACCTTTGAGTTAGAAAATAGTTTGCCACCCAAGAAAGTGAAGGACGTCCCGTTAAAAGGCAGGGATGAATTCTCCCTCGATATCATATGATAATTTGATGAGAATGAGGTTAAGATTGACTTTTTCACTAATAAATTCATGAAATTCCTCAAATACAATCCTAAAGAAATTACATCTAATAAGAAAGGAGGAGAAACAATTAAAGCCAATAAGGTAGATAAGTCTTCTAGTAGATAATTTCGTAAGTCTTAAGTAGAAGATAATTCAAATGAGGACTCTATGAAGTGATTTGAATTCCAAGGTTTTGGTCATTTGACACGTGTCAATCCTAATAGTATAAAGACAATAACTAACGAGAATAACGCTATGAATGAGACTTTTAGCATTAGTGACACTGGCTCAGATAAAGAGTCTCCTATTAAATGAAACTTTACTGCGTTCATTGTCATCGAGGATATTGTTGGCCTTTAAAACTTCCTTGATGTACATAAGGTTGGGAAATAATTATTTTATGTCAAATACCAATGGAGATAGGCAAGGAGTTTTTTCGATGAGACTATTGAACGACTTCAAGTGAACTCCGATGAACTTCTTGTCTTAAATCGAGGCATGGAGAAGGTGAATGTTAAGATTGTTGAGAATCATATTTTTTATGAGAGTGGGATATGTTATTTGAGGGAGATTGAAGCACAAATTATTATCTTAAAAAATAGATATACTATTCTCATTGAGAATCTGAAAGTGTGTAAGAAAGATATTAAGCTCTTACATGAAAAGGTGGGTACCATAAAGATGGCTCTCCTTGAGTCATCGTGTGCATGTATGTGTTAGAGACACGGTATGATAAGTTCAATAAATATTTTTAAGAGACTATGAATGTGAAAGTTGACCTTGAAGTGCATTTTAGAAATTTAGAATTCATGCTCCTTTCACCATCACAATCCTCGAAGGAAAAAATGGGTCATGGCTACAACAGTGTGCAAAAGTCTAAGCCAAAGAAAGAGATCACGTTTGTCAAAGGGTCAATAAACACACCTCTTCACCTTTATCTAAGAATTCCTCCCAAGATGAAGAAGTCTGATCCTCCACAACTGTACTTTTTCACCCATTACAAGAGTAAGGATCAGCTTAAAGATTATACTAATGGGCTCGTGCCAAGTGGGTATGTTCCTCCACATTTAATTGAATATTTCTAAAAACATGAAGAACACGTTGAGTATATGGATTGAACCTCATAATTATTTTATAAGAATTCAAAAGGATGCCCGGTTCACTTCCTAGTGCTTAAGGTAAAAAGAAGAGAATGAATGGGAAAAAGATGAGGAAGGAGGGTAGAGTAGTGGATGAGGGGGAGATTCTCTTGCATCTAACCCTTTCGAGTAAGTTGTCCATGTCACTTCTAGGTTATAAATTCGTGTGTCACAATTATGCGGTGTTATCCTTCCTAGAGTGTATCATATTATTATTTTTTTGGTTTTTGACTTTGGTTTTATATTTTTCGAAAATGCAAAATTTTTGTTTTGAAATTTTTTGAGTAAAAATAAAAATATTTTGTTTTGTTTTAAAATAATAGAAACCCAAAAACATTTTTGCGTGGCATTTACGCATTTGATGATAGAGGATATAGTTCAACATCGTGTAACATATTTCCTTTTTTTAGGTTTTTAGAATTTTGGAGGATAATGTTATCTTATTGTGCAATTCACTTAATCATTATCTTTGGAGTTATCGTAGAAATAACTTATTTGAATCATTACGTAGTCTTTGCCACATCGCATACACTTTGACATAAGTTGTAATATGATGTATTATCGATTTTGATCCGAATTTGGAAATCTTTCATGCGATGCATTTCTCCTCAATGGGGTCATATTTTCTTCAGTAGATTTATCACACGTACTTGTGAGAATCATTTCTTCTGAGATAATTTAAAATATTTATGAGGGAAGAATTAGTAAGAATTTCCAAAACATGGTTATAACAAATATTGGCAAAAGACTTAAAACAAAATATTTATGAAATTAAGAGAAATAATAATGAAATATTTATGCAGGGAAAACTCTCAAAAGAATAGAAAATGCAAACTTTGAAATAAAACAAATTGACGGTGATAAAATTTGAAGATCAATGGGCTTGCACACTTTCATCTATAGTATGTGATTTTGTTTTTAACCTTATTGGAAAACCTAGTGGATTTGGTGAGATTTAGTTCTATATCGACGTGAATCTAAAATAACATAATTTTTTTCAATACGGTTGACCCGTGTCATTAATTATTTGACTAGGTAGGTTATAGGGTTCATGTTAGGTTATAATATGAGTCACTATTTATATTGGTACTTTATACCTTTCACATTCCCTTTAGGTTATATGTGTGGGGTTTCGACATTTGAAGTCTTCCCTTGCATGGTGGAACTTGTGTCTCTATTTTATTATCTTTTATTTTTAAGGTTTCCTGGATTTTGTTTTTCAAGGAAGATTTTTGTTGAGGATAACATGTTTATCTCTCATTCAAATGAGGATCATCATGGTACCAAAAAGATCATCTCTAGTTTATTCGAAGGTTAGATTTAAATAGGGTATTCATCTTCACAAAGTGCGTTTTCACTATACTCAGTCAAATCCTTAGTATGCCCTTTTTTTTGTTGTCCTGACCTCCAACTTTTAGTTCCTCACCTATTTTTTCAATCCAAGGCTTGGACTTGATGTTTTGGAATACGTAGATCTCAAGCATATATTTTAAGTTATGTGGCTTCTTGGTATTATTTCTTGTTCCTCCTCATTTTCTTTATATGTGTGGATATATATATATATATATATATATATATATATATATATATATATATATATATATATATATATATATATATATATATCAGGGCGTCTCATGTGCAGACCTAAGACGAGGCGGACTCCTATACGGACTATTTTCTAAAATAATAAAAAATGAAATTTTTTGATGATTTTATTTAGAGATGATCTACGTACCGTGGAGATCATCTACAAAACATTTCATTAAAAAAATCAATTAAAAAGTGGGTAAGATGATCATCCAAAGTTTCAACGGTCAACAATGCACATTTGAATCATTTTTGCATATCATTAGTTTTAAAATAGTAAGAAAATGAATATTTTGATGGAACTTTTCTTATATGATGTCCATAGTGAGGAGATTATCATAAAAAATTTCATTTATTTACTACTTAAAAAAAACGGTTTGTGTAGGGGTATGTATATAAGTGGTCCTTACAAAACTCTTTCTCTCACCATCTCTCTCTCTCTCTCTCTCTCTATATATATATATATATATATATATATATATATATATATATATATATATATATATATATATATATATGTGTGTGTGTGTGTGTGTGTGTGTGTGTGTGTGTGTGTGTGTGTGTGGATTTGTTTTTAAAAAATAAAATAATTCTTTTAGTCTTGATAAGAACTCTTATTAGGTATATTTACTGGTCATTGTCTTTATTCGGGTTATTTTTAATGGTTGTGTTCTTTTATTAAAGTTTGTGGTTGGTTTGTTGGTGTGACTGATAATCGGTTCTTAGCCTACCCATTAGACCTATTATTTAGGTTACCCTTAGAGCCCATATCAGTATTTTTCTATAGGTTTATCTTCCTCCATTGGAAAGAGAGCCAAAGAGGTTACACCTCAGCCTCACAAACATTTTAGCACACTTCGTTAGGTTACACGTGGAAAGTATGAGCATTTCATCTATACCTGGTACTACCAGATGTGGGTGGTGGTTGAATCTCATATCTTTTTGACTGAGTAATCTATAAAGTACATTTACTCCTTTGTGGTTAGATGGTTGTGGATTGGAGTCGATTCTCTAGATGAGCGGTTATGCCTATGTTGACTTGGTTCAGGAGTTTTACTTTAATGCTAAGGTATATGGGTAGTTTTTAGTATCCATGGTTAGAGGTGTCGATATAGTTATCTCACCTAATACCATAGTCGATATTTTTTATATTCGTAATGTTCCATCACCCCCGTATCTCGAGCATCTTAACCATATCAACCCTTACTATACCATTTATATTACTATTAATTTTATGATTGTCACTTTGGACAAACATCAACCACAACAGAATAGACATTTATTCTTATAGTTTGCTCAGTACATTAGTTAGTTTCAATCATTGGTCGATAGGGAATCATAGTACATATATCCTTAATCACATTCGATGTATTCATTCCATTGGTATCGATAGGACCGTTGATCTCCCATTTGTTATTTAGAGGCACATGTTTTCACAGTCGATGTTCTGTATATGGTAATCCTAATAAAATAATAATAAAATTTCAAGTGAAAAGAAAATAGAACTTTATCTAGGTTATTGGATTGCATTTATTACATATCTCTCTTCATAAAGTAGAAATATAAGGGTATCTATAAGTCTTCATAAATAGAAACAAAAGGGGGACTAATAAGGTCACGTAAGTTGGTAAGTTGTGGTGAAAGTGTTCCAGTTGGTGCTACCATCTTTACTAGCTATTTTCGACACATACGTAGTCGAAAATAATTCTTTTGTAAGACAGATTAGAAATCCATTGGGGCATGGGTATTTCTCATTCTTCGAGTTCATTTTCCATCTAAAAGAAAAATTACTAAGCAAAACTTTGCCAAGTAGATAATTTTTATCTCTATAACAAGTGTATATATGTGAGTTTGTTAGATATGAGAACTGATAATGAAGTACATGAAAGATATCACAGTTTATAGTAATTTGAAACAATATCGATAGTAGAAAAAGGCAGGGAAAGTCTATTGATATTTAAAAGAGTAGTATGGTGATTATGACTGGATAAGCATCTATTGAGTCAGAAAGATAAGGGTTCGGATTATAAGAAGATAAACCATAATTATCGATTGTAGAGGCTTCATTTGCATAACAATACTCTTATAATAACATCCAAAACCTTTGGATAAAATCAATCCAAAACCTTTGGAAATATAATTAATCCAAAACCTTTGGAGATAAAATAATAGTGTTAAGACCAAACTTCGAAGAGTGACATCCATTTGATAAGAAAAAACTAGACCCTCAATCTTTGAGTTCAACAGGCCACATAGTGCTTCCAGGGGTGTATCGAGAGTCTATTCCCTGAATTATAATGTATGCTACTGGATTTAAATGAAAACATAGGTTGTATGGAAGTATTGGGTTAGGGTTTAATTGGATACAGATTAAATCAATATTCACAGTATGTATGAAATACATAAAAGAGTTCATAAATGCGGGAAAAAAATGTGGGGCTATCACATAGTGATATAAACAAATGCAGAAATTCAAGGGTGTAAGTCCAAAAATAATATCGAAATAGAATCACCTACTTTTTAATTTGGGATTGATTGTAATTGATCTTCGATTTTAAAGGGTAAATTGGGTATTCTGAAACCATGGATATCATTGATAATTAGAGTATGAAAGTAAAATAAAATTCTAAGTAAAGACGGGGTTTAAAATAAAATCATTTTGAAGTTTAAATTTTAATTTAGGGTAAAATATGTAATTATGAAAAGTTAAGTTTTTCATTAATTTTTGTCATTTCTATTCATTTGTAGGGTTTGTGAAAAGAGACACTTTTTTTGTATTTATGAAAAGGGATTGGGATTAAAGGTCTGGGGTTGATTTGAAATAGTTCAAAAATCCAAGGGTTTAAGTGAAAACTGAAAGTTTAGTTTCCTTAAAACTATTTTCTCGAGAAATTTCTTTCTAGGAAACCAAAGAGGGTGATGTAATATACCATTCTGACCAGAAAAAAATATATAATTTTTGGAAAAAAATATCAAAATTTTCATATGGGAGATGCGCCCTCACGCTTTGGGTCAAAGCCAGTATGCATTGGGTTTAATTCCACTCGCGCGCGTGCATTACACTTCATCTTCTACCTCTGTTTTGTTGACTTTAGGGTTTGAAAACATGGACCTCAAGTTCAAATAGTTCTAGAATATCATTTAGGTTGATTCCTGAATGAAAATCGTGTTATTCTTTTTTATAGGAATCCAACCATATTAGTTTCAGAGCATGGAGGTCAGCTGGTTCGAGCTATTGATGTTCTGTAAGTTTGACTTTAACATTCGTGGTTTTAGGCTATAATTCGAGCTACGACATGGTGATATTTATGATCTAGGATCAAAATAGAGTCTAACCAGTTTGGTTTCAAAGATTTTTGTTTACCATAACTCTTGAATTTTGCTTCTAAAATTTATAGGTCCGTATTTTTCAAACTTCGATTCAAGGTATCAAAGCCCATTTTGGATTGAATTACACTATGCACCTAGGTTTTTTACACCCCGGGCTTGAGTTCTCTCACTTTGAAATTGGTTCAAAGTCAGAAGTACAATTTCCACTAATAAGCACCCAAAACTGTACAATTTATACCCCAAATAGATGTATTTTAGTTGCTAATTCTCGGCAATTTTGGTCTTATGTGCTTAATTTTTCAATATGCAAGCAAAACTGCAATTGCGGTGTCAAAAGCTACATTTCGAGGCCAATTGCAGTTAAAATGGAGCTAATTCCCTCTCTCGTACCCTAAACCGAGCCTAAACCTAGCCCAAACTTACCCCAAGCCTATGTGTGTTTTGTTTGTGTCATTTTATTATTTTTTAGATTTTTAGTTTGAGTCATTGTTATTTTTAGATTTTACTTTTGATTTATATAGTATTTTTTAGGTTTTGTTTCTATTTTTCTATTTTACCTTTATTAATATATTTTTATTTTATCTTTATTTTTATTAATTATTAGTTTTTTTTAATTTTTATTAGGATTAGATTTTTTTTAGGATTTCATTTATTAGTTTTATTAGATTTTGCATTTTCTTTTTAGAATTTTAGTTTTAGTTTTATTAGATTTTATTTTTATTTTATTTCTTTTTAGTTTCATTTTTTTTATTGAATCTTTATTTTATTATTAGAAGTAGGATTTTTATTTTTTTTAGATTTTTATTTTTTAGAGTTTTATTTTTATTAGCTTTACTTTTTTTTTAGTGGTCCAAATTAAACACACACACACATACCCTACATTCCATTACACTTAAACTAAACCCACTCATACCCAACACTTATCCTACACCTAACATACATACACCATATTTTCCTACACCCTAGTACATCTAATCCTCACCACACTCATCTTCAACCTCACTCCCCCCATCTCTTTCTCTCTCCTCTAAACCCACCAAACTCCATTACCAAACAAACCCCATCTCTATCTCTCCTAAATCCCCATAAACAGACAAACCTCCATTATCCCATTCCACTCATAACCTCACGCCCTTCCACTCAACCCCAAACAAAGACACCTGCATTCGATCCTTACCCCCCTCCGACCACCTCTTCGGTCGGACTTCAAACCGAGATCGACCAAACGGCGTAACCCAGCTCACCTCCGGCGTCATCTCAACCCGGAGCCCCGTTCCCCTTCGCCCAAGCCCCAAAATCGTTGACCCAATAACCCCGACCCCTAACCGGAGCAGCCTCCGGCACTGCCTCCGACGGGCTGTCGACCCTCTACTCTCACCAACCCGGAGCCCGATCCCTCTCCGGCGTTCCCTGCTAGTCACCCTGCCCGGCGGACCTTATCCCTTACTGCCCCCTTCGCAGGACAGAAAACAGCAACCACGCCACTCCGGCGACAACAGCGAGCGCCCCTCCAAATCGCAGCCACTACACAACCCCGTCGCCGGCGCTCCAACCCCAGCTGATCCTTCTACCTGAACCTAAACCCGCCAGCGACTTGACACCACCACCATCCTGCCAAACCCAAACCCATATCACCGATTACTCCTTTTCGATCCAATCTCAACTCTAAAACCCATGTCCTATTCTCAAAACCAAAAACGTGACCTGCCATTGTGACAACAAACAATCCCAAGCCAAACACAAAACAATATCCCACATGTTTAATACCTTTTACCCCTTTTCCCTATTATACCCTCAACTAACCACTCAAAACTAATTTTCAAAATTACCCCTCACCATATCAAAATTTTATTCTCATTCACATGACCTCACACCATATCCACATGTACCCCTTAGCCATTTACCCAAAATAACCCTTAGCCCCATGTGTGCCATGCATCTACTATTAAAGAAGAGTCAAGACACCATTTGGAAGAATCATCATCGAATAGAGAGAGAAAATTCTAGAGAAAAGTAGAGAGTTATGTTAGAATAAATTAGGTAGAAATACTTGTAAATAGTTTTATTTTATTCTTTTTATTTTTGTTAGATATTTGTGAGATTAAATATTGTAAGAGAGTTAATTGAGTGAATATTTAATTTCAAATCATTTGGATGTTCAATTAGAGGGATTGTATGCTTCAATTTGGAAGAGTAGAGTTCAACTTTCTCAAAGAGATTTGGTTTGCTTGTTCTATTCCCTTCTATTTTATTTTAGTAGCCTTGATTATTAATTTGTCATGTTTAATATCATGTTAGGCTAAATTCCCTTTCAAGGGATGAGGTAAAATCCTTATTTGATGTTATTTTATTTCAATTAGTTTAATTACTTGAAAAGTCTCTTTGAATGTTAATTTTAATCCCTCACCCTTAAATTTACGCCTCGAGAGAGGGTAAATGATTTTCGAGAGAAAAACGAAATTCTAATTATAATATTCATTTTAGATTCGAACTAGAGATAGGGGTTTCTTAAGTGGGTTATTATAACTCGAAATTTCAACTCTAAATTTATTTTCTAAGATTTACATAAATTTTAATTGATCGATCCTAGTGGGTGATTAATTAAAAGGAGTGTAGATCTATTTTTCTAGAGTTGTGGGGTGTTAAACTTAACTTTCTAAAAGATTACTATTATAATTACACTTGCAACGAGAGTTGGTTTGTAATTTTGATATTAATTTGGGAGAATTCAAATAATTAAATTAATTAATTAGAATAACTAAAAGTTGTGGTGTAATCCCATTCCTTGATTGTTCTCACAATTATTTACCTCACTTTATATTTTATTTTAGTGTTAGACTTTATTTTTATTTTAGTAAATTTCTAGTTAGTTGTTTTCATCTCACGCTTTAGTTTAGTTAGTTAAAATCTCACCTCACCCATTTGTTTTAATATTTGAAAAAGCTAAAAAAATTAGAAAAAGTGAAAAAGCACAAAAAGAAAATAAAAAGTGAATTACAATTGAATTTGTCCCTAGCTTACACCCTTGAAAGTGGATTGATACCCTTATTTACCGCTACACTTTAGTTGTTATATATTGTAGGTAATTGAGGTTTTGATTAGAAGGACTTTTCAAGCAACGACAAAAGAAAAAAATACACCGAAAAGTTCTTTCTATCATCCACCATTAAAGCTCAACCTTTAATGGATGTTTCTGATATTCAAGATTTTTCAGTGCATTTTATATGTTAGAACTTCCATGTAAACTCATATTTAAGACATATGAATACCAAATAATGTCAAAAGCTGAAAAATAGGAATGACACATAAAATGATAAAGATGCCAAAATGCTTATTTTTTTTTCATTTTTTCAATTGAGGTGAAGTACATTTTTACAATGCGGAGGGAGGATTTTTATACTGCAGGGGAGGTAAAGAGAATGGTGATAAAAGGAGGGGGAGTTTACCATGGTTTGGTGGTGTTTAACCTTGGTACCATGTGGGATGATATGGGTACCATGTATTTCTCATGTGGTAAAACTGCTCACAGAGCATCCAACTGGCCAAATAGTTTTGGGGGTAAAGTGCAAAATGGTTTTAGGTGTGGTTTTGCTCCTTGGATAGTATATAAGGTGAATTTAAGGATATTTTTGTACTTTTTGAAAATTTATGAGGCAAATGTTTAATTTTTCAAACTTTTTTGGATGATTTATGTAATTGTTACAAAATACAAATCCTATGATTAAGTTTTGTGTTTAAGTTTGGATTCTAAGGGTATAATATGGTTTAAATAATAAGTTTTAAAGTTTCGAGGGGATTTTGGTAATTTTAGAACTTTTAGGGTTACTAAGGTCATTACCTTATCCTTTAGGGTTATATATATATATATATATATATATATATATATATATATATATATATATCCCATATATGTTGGGATTTTAAGGGTTTGTTACAGATGTCATCCTTCTGAAATGACAATAATACTCGGCTACGTATGTCCCTACCTTATGGGATGTTACTCACATTATTCGATGTGCCTTTTATTACTAAAGAGCGGACTTTAGACCCTATTTCTAGGATTAATAATGAGGACACTGCTCACCATTCCGAGTCCCATGTCCCTAATGATGCATGACTACATCCTCTGACTTCTTTCGATGAGGATAACACCTTCCACGCCAAGTCTAAACATGGATGCTACTGGGACAGTCTTGGGGATGATTTGGGTTCGATCCCTAGTATGATCCCCGACACTGTTAAAATAATGCTTGGCCAGTAGAATCCACTAACCGTGGATGGGGATTAGTCGAGGTGCGCGTAAGCTAACACGGAAACCTTATGGTATGCTACCAAAAAAGAAAAAAAACATGCTCCAGCATCGCAGGCTTCAGATTCGAGCACTACATCACCTATACCTACGCAACCAGCTCAGTTGGAGTCATATTTTTGCATTTAGTTTAAATCAATTCAATAGTAGATGAACAAGACCTTATGGCTTCAGGAATAGTAGACAATGTCTATTCAGACATAACTAGTAGCTCTACTAGAGAGAGCAACTCAGAGAAGCCAGAGAGGATACGTGGTATCAACGATGACTGTGAGAGCAACGAGATACAGAGAGATTAGGTGGTGCAGGAACATTTGGTGCTATAGATGATGAGGATAATGGTTTTGATGCATGATTTGAGGAGATTGAATTTGGTTTTATGTTTTTGATGATGTAATATTCAGAGGGAAATAGATTTTATTGATTATGATGTGTATTTTATTTTCTTATACTTTTTTGTTTAGTCATTGTTGTTTTATAGACAAGTGTTTATTATTTTACTGGATATTATCATATGTATGGCACTTTTATGGATTTGGTATATTCATCATTTTACATGCTTATTATTTTCCAATTACATGCTTATTATTTATTCATGCTAATTTTAGATGATATAGATGATGTCATTGGTCATGTTGAGATATAGATATGATGTTTATTACTGATATATGCTTTAGCATGTTCGTGTTTTCATGCATCTTTATCACTTATCTCATTCAGAACATGTTTTAATTGATTATACTTATTGGCTTAATTTGATTGGTTGATGACATACTTTTATTCGATTATTTCCTTTTATCTATCCGAGATCAAGAGAAATTTTGGGATTCAGGGATAGTATATATTTAAAGGTAATAATTTAGTGAATGCATTACATTTTATAGTTCATGTCAATTTATATACATCTCTTGTATCTTCTGTACATCATGTGGTATGTGTTTAAGTATGAAGGACTTATCAGCCCCGTGATATTGATACACCATTTATTGAAGAAGCCATATATCTCTAAAGATTCTCGTAGAGATTAGGATTTGGTAAATTAATGTATAGGAATTTTGTATCGAGTAATTTGTTTTGGATCTTTTCCATATTTGATTTTGTCCTGAAATAGCCAAAGGGGGATATTTTTAGGGACATTTTTATTCTCCTTTTAGGTTTTGGTTTGTGTTGAATTAATTATGGAATAAACCTTTTAGTAATAGTATCTTTGTATCAAGTATATTGAGTCCTAATGCTACATCGTATGAAGAAAAGGAGATAAAGCATCATGATAGAGATTACCGAACTGAATTGAACAACTTTATTTCATATCAGGGATTTATAACCATTTTCACAACTCTTGTATTCCATATATATTATTATATCTATTGGAAATCAAAGGATATGATTTAAAGTGTGGATTTAAAAAAAAATTATATTTTACAGAATTTTGTCAAATGCCAACTTTGAATGACCTCCTTCAAACAATGTCATCCTCGATTAAAGAGGTCTTTAATTGGGAACCTATTTTTAGGAACTGAACCTTGATTGAAATAAAACTTCAAACAATGATCCCTCAATCGAAGTATGTTATGAACAAGGTCCCATTGACTTCCAAAAAGGACCCTCAATTAAAATTTTCATAGATTGAGAGACTCTTGATCAAAATTTCCCGTTTGAATGAGGGCTCTTTGATTTGAAGGAGGGCATTCATCTTAGAAAATGTGTTTAATTGGATCTCATTTACTACTTTCCACTCTAAAACCTTTGTGTGTCGTTTGTGATTATTTCTATTTGCTTTTGCTGTCAATAACCAATTGCATGCAATTTGGGCTAGATAATTTTACTCAGTAAATTAAAATTTGGTTTAAATATAAAAGGGATTTTAGTATGCTTCACATGTTTATTAATTAAGAAATTAATTAATTAAAATTGAACCATTAGGCACAAACCTTCTTTTCCAGACAAAAGGAGATACAAAACCAAAAATTATTATCGAACCTCCGAGTATTCTGAAAGTGTTCAATTTGGTACCTCTTTGTCTTAGTGTTTTACCTCTGTCTTCAATATTTTCAATTAAAATACAAGACTCAAAATACACCAAGACCTAATTGATATATTATCTCTGAAGCTAAGCCAAAACCACACTAAGTGTTTATAAAAATAAGTCCTTATAAATCTCACTCTTTGGCTATTCCAGGACAAAACATAATACTGGAAAAGATTCAAGAAAATACCAAATAAAAACATATACGTCAAATATACCCATCGGGAATCCCCCTGAGATAGGTTCGATATGTTGTACGGCTTCATTCATCAAGAATCCAATAATAAAAAAAAAAATTACATCACGATCCTAATAAGTCCTACACAATATAAAAATACCCATGACATACAAAAATACCTAAGTAATATAATAAGAGGTCATATCAGTGCAATACTATTATTGAAATGCATGCACACTAAAATATTATCCAAATACTCCCCTGAATCCAAAAATTCTCCCCCCTTTAGCTAGAATAAGAAGAATGAAGTACGACTTGAATGAGATAAATCATATATAAAAGCATGGAAATACATACATCATAATCATATATCAGTAAGTGAAAAATCCACGTCTCAACATGACTGAAAATCATAACATCATCTAAACTAGAGATAAATAATATAAACCAAATGTTCCAAAATAGAGATAAATAAATTAAAACATAATGAATTGATATCATAGAAACTATGACATACATAAATATCATCTAAAACATATATTCAAACCATCCATAATATCCAAGAGTATAAGATATAAATAAAAATACACACAAATATCCAAATATCTTTCTATCAAGTACATAAAAAAACATCGTCAAGTCATCAAATAAATTATGCCTCTCCATAATGACCATCATATTGTCCATCATCACCACCACCAATAAGAGGACGAACATGTACATCCTATGGAAGATGGGAATGAGATTAATGAATTGTGTTAGAACCTAAGCTAGACAGAGAGGTCTCAATTTTCTCGTATGGTACAAGAGGTACATAGGTGGTGATCATAAGAACAATCAACAATATCCCATAGGGAAGGGAAATGTTCAACCTCGTATCTTCGTACTAATGTCATTTGCCTCTAAATAACAGAGGAAAGGCCTATGGAATATCCGGATCTAATGCTATGCATGAACCCAAAGTGTTCCTCACTGTAAATTTTCTGATAGGACAAAGATTATATCTCACAATCTTGTTCAGGATACCATAAAAGTGGTGGATCTATGGTGTCTTCCTATTTCAAGATCTATTGTGGTATAGTGAATGTCTCTATAGACATCATAGAACTAAGTGAGATGATAGGATCCTTGGGATATTGGGAATCAAAATTTTAGGACTCTCAAACAGTCATGAAATGATGTCGCAAAAAACCTAAAGTTGCACACCCTTAACATAAGACACATTGAACTCCTAATCAACCCTCGTATAGAAATAATATGCGTAATCCGTATATACGCAGGCAATACCACTCAAAGATAGGTTATGCTCCCATCATCTCCCATCAAACCACCTCGAAAAAGGTGTGCCATCCATGTCAGACATGGAAATCAATATCTCAACTACAACATGCCTGGTATAGTACCACATGCTGATAGAACTTGAGTTAATCTCACGTGCAAATCATCGTAGTGATCTATAACATGGATGTGGATGAGGAGGAACCTCTTTAGCTTTCTTTCTAATGGAGGTAAAAAAATCCAAGAGACACCTAAAGAAAGGTTATTGTGGAAAATCTATGAACCTAAAGACGAGGAGTGAAAAGCTTATCGAATAAACCTCAAATCCAAGAAAAGATGATGAAATCACGATCTAGGTTATCCAAGACATAAGAGATGTTGAGTGTTTCTGCTGGCATGCAGAGATATCGAGCTTTATAAGGATTGGTGGAAGAAAGGAGGGGTGTGAACAAATGCAAAAGGGGTGTTAGTCGATAGTCCCATCTGTAAGTCTTTACCAAGTCATTACCAAAATTTTATCTATATAGTTTCTTTGGCCCGTGGTTTTTCCCGTTAGTGAGTTTTTGTCCTCATACATCCAATATTATGTGATGATTTAATTTTTTACTTGTTTTATTATTCAAATGTCTAATGAAGATTAAAATTTGAATTTATTTTTAAAATATTGGTAAATTTTTGTACATAGACCTTTAGGTGTGCTACAAGACATTTTTGCTTGCTTAGTTGGATTGTCTTCTTTCATTTTCTAAAACACAATTTTGTGTCTGTCCAAATTGTCTTTATTCTACCACAAATTTCCTCATCATTCCCTATCTTAAAGTCAAGCTTTTTTCATCCTTTTCACTATATGATAATATATAGGATGAAGGTAAAGTGATATAGAGGACATAACATTTTTTTGGTTATGAAATTAAAATGATGAAATGTTTTTCAAGACCTTTAAGAGTGTTTTTGTTTATTGTCATCATATCTCGTGATATTTTGTATATGAAAATCTAGTCTCAAAAGGACAATGGTGTAAAAATACTACGACCTTCACTCACACAAAGCTACTCTTCGTGTCTGTAAAAATCTTAATGTTATTTACCAAAACTCTTATTTTATACATGACCTGACTTTGAAGGTGGTTCGCTGGGGCAAAGAATTATGTCACCTCATTGAAGCACCTTTATTAGTTACGAACTTAATAAAATCTTTTCTCCGTTGATGCGAAATTCCCAAATCGCAGAATTCTTTTGAAAATAGAAAAATATTTTTTAATGTCATTTATAAATAAAGAATTTATAATGGATTGGACATAATATCTCCCTCAACACCCTCCCTCCCTATGAAGTCATGGTGGGAGCATTAGTTTGTGTGTCCTATCTTGATGCGAATGTTTTAAAATAATTTCAATTATTTTTAAGATATAATTAACCCCCATTTGCCTACCTTTCTCGCCTAACTCTTCAAAATTTTAAGAAGTCAAATTTAATCATGGGAGAAGCTAGAGTTTTTGTTTTTATTAACTTAAAAGTCTTTTAGGAAAATAAATAAACTTTATCCTTATTCATATTTTTCTATCGTTCTCTCCTTTTCACTTGATTAACTTTTTTGGTTGATCAATAACAAAGAAGAAAAAATTTGTGAATGGTTATATACTTTTATAATCTAAAATTTTTTTACAACTTAATTTTTTTTATTCCTTTAGATTATTGTGATCGTGTGGTTCATTTTACAGGATTCATAAAAACTAATGTCTAGAGATACTTCATCAATAAAAAAGAAAACTTTCTAGTGGTTCAAGGGAAACATTGTTCATCGGTTTATTAAAGCATCGGATATCTTAAGATTCTCATGGACCTTACATAGTGTGGCCATCTTATATATTTAACGAATTCTCCTCGAAAAAAATGGCGTGTGGAAATCAAGGAAGAAAATACTCTTTCCTTCACTTGCGCGATATTCTCGGGCTCCCACGAACATAAATTGGTCATCCTCAAGGGGTGTAAAGTATAACAAATGGAGTCGCCAATCTATTTTGCTCAAAATAGGTAAAATATGTATCCGTCTCCAGAGAAATGACATCAAAGAAAAACTGATACATACAAAATGAAATTGATCAAGGGTCTGAGGACTAAGTTACGAGATGGGAAGATGTTAGACACCTATTCCGCCATTTCAGTCTCTCATGGGCTATGATAATGATCTATTTTTTTCTCAAAAATGAAATTTCCGTATAGCATTTGTGTGGAGTGAAATAGGTAAAAAATAAATCTATATACCCATATTATGGAGAATATGGGGAGAGTCATTATAAGGGGTATAAATAAAAAAGAAAGAAAAACATTCTAAGAAGTACCTGATATGTGAGCAACATACCGGATCACAATCCATTACAAAGAATGGAATGCACGTCTGACGTGGTTGTTAAAAATATAATAAAGAGAAAAGGCTACTCTATATGCAATACACTGGATCATAATCCTCTATAAGGAAGTGGGCATGGATGTCTGACGAGATTGCGAAAACGAAAGAGAACAAAAAATAAAAATATAATCTGAGCAACACATCGGATCATGATTCAGTATGAGGGAATGAATATGCATGTCTGAAGGTGTTTCTAAGAACAATTGTATATATATATATATATATATATATATATATATATATATATATATATATATATATATATATATATATATCCAATCCCGAGGAAAACTTGGGATGCCTTCCTTATTTTGTTTTGTTGAGAAACGTGCACAAATGAGCAGAGTTTAGTGAAAATGGATGAAAAGTTCTAATTTAGGGTCTAAGAATCAAATCCTCTTTTTATTTTTTTGAGTTTATGAAAATAAATTTGGTGATCGTATAAATAGTAAAAAGGTGATTAAATGAGGAAATGACAACTAAATGTGAACGATATATTAGTGAGTAAAAAGGTGAGTAATAACACAAAAGTAGCAAGTTTGAATGAATAGGATTAGGACCATCTATGAAGCTTAAATTATAACTTTGATGGTGATGTTGGATGATTTTGATGGTGGTGTAATGGTGGTAAAGTGGGTGAGAAAGGTGAGGTGTCTGGATGATGTAATGGAATGTGGGAGAAATGCTTTTAAAAGGATGCATAAAAGGCTACGCACTGATATCGAGTAAAGAAGATCTTGGGATATGGAAAACAAGCTCCTTGACAATGAGGTCATGAATTTTATAAATAGGAAGTTTTTAGGACTAGGGTGTTTACCGATCGACATAGGCTTAGGCCTACCTATCGACATACCCCATACTTATAGGCTAAGTGATGTATTCCTATGCCAATAGGAAGAGGGCCATGGGTGCCTCTAGCCAGTTCAAGACATAAAATGAAAACCGTAAGTTATAATACCTCTTAATTTTATGTCATTTATTCTAGTAAAAAATAATAAACAAGAATTGATAATTTCTTGGGATATTGGGTAATTTACATTGTGCATGATTATGTGATTTGTTTGTACCACATGCTTTGCATATAAGATGAAAAGTAAGTGGGCATATTATGTGAATTGTTTGTGCCGCGTGTTATTATATTTAATAAATGTAATTAGTGAGACGTACTATAAGCAATTAACACGTAAAATAATTAAGTGTATCCTTTTATTTTGTGCCGAGATATTTTACAGTGAGATTTGAGGTATACCTACTTTGAGTGGACTCTGGGGTGATATGGAGACCCGCTTATGTATTTTAAACGTCTAAAATTGGGATCAGGTGTGTATATATATATATATATATGTGTGTGTGTGTGTGTGTGTGTGTGTGTGTGTGTGTGTGTGTGTGTGTGTGTGTGTGTGTGTGTGTGTGTGTGTGTGTGTGTGTGTGTTTAGGGGGAATTTCGAGCTATTCTAGGTAGCATTCCGGGTTCTTTTAAGGACTCGGGTTTAGGCCTCATCAAGAGGTGAGAATATTAGAGTTTTTAAATGGGCTAAGACTATTTCATTGATGATATATTACCAACTAAACTAAACACTACCAACCATAAGCACCGTGGAGAATCGGAGAAATCTTTTAGAGGAGAAATCAAAGGAATTCAATGGGGGATTCTTCAATCTTCAAATGTAAGGCAAGAATTTTTCTTGTAACATCATTAAATAAGATGTAATTAGTTTAGAATCATTCTCTTTCCATGCCAATTTTATGTTTTTGACTTATCTCTAGAGACTTAATTCGTATTTTCTTGATCATATTATTGTTGGAACTAACTAGGATTAGTTATCATTTTTTCTCATATTGAAAGTTGATATTTTTGCGATAAAACTTGAAATCGATATAGTATAATAATTGGAAACCAAGTTAGAATCCATGTTCTTGGATCTATTCACATTCGTAAATCGCATCCATGTATTAACTTGAAGGTTTATTCTGAAATTGAAGGACAATTATAACCATTGATGTTTTAGATAAAGAGGTGGTATTTATTGATTAACGCTTCAAATTGATGAATCAATATATGAATGATGATTAGGAATCAAAGGGAACTTGGTCCATATATAGAGTTATGTCTAATATTACTGGATTAAGAATTTGAAGCTTTAGAACTTGTTAATGAAAGTTATGAAAAAACTACTCGTTTTTAGGAAAATCTGGGCCTACTGCTTGAAGGGAATCGATTACGCCCTAGGAGCAAATCAATTTGTCCCCTGAGTCAGACTGGGTCAAGTTTGGGAAATGGATCGTGAAGTTATTTTGAGTTTATTCGAGTATATAGGAGGTTAACAATTTTAGGAGTGATTAATATAATACGTAAGCGGGATTTTACTTGTACCAATTTAAAGACGTGAATTATTATGACTATAGAGAAAGGTTAATTGTTGAAAATATTAGCTTATGACACAATCCGACTTTGTTGGGATTGGATTAGGTCGTAGGAACGGTGAAAGGTGCGATATCCAGTGGGGGAGTAACTGTGGGTCCCTTTTTATTTCTTATGCGGAAAGTGTTTTAAGGATGACAAAAACAAGTTCTCTTTTTATTAGAAACCTTTTTCCAATTTTTAATACACACCAAGTTGTGAACCAATTTTAACTTAACCAAAATTTATCTTGATTAATCCTAAACATTCATTTAGTGATTAAAGAAAGTAGAATAAAGTAAAGAATACTCACAATGTTGGATGTACGAGGAAACCAAAATGGAAAAAAACCTCTGATGTCCGAAGCCGGACAATCACTATGAATGTGGATTTACAATGAACAGAAACAAGTCTTACTCAATGACTCGATCCCCACAAGACTTGAAGCCCTTCTTATCTTCAATCACTCCTCTCACAGTGCCCACGCAGAAATTTCATCTTCCACAATGCTCATCCACAACACACGCATCCACGTATGTCTCGGTGTCCACCGATATAGCTTGTGAATCGAAACACGAACTCCTTCCCTTCTTCTCCACAAAACCACCAATATTCAATGTAGAAAAAAACTTTTTGGTGCAAACAAGATCACTATTTCATATAGTAATGAAAACTCGAATCTTGTAAACTCCAAGGATGTGTTTAGACTTAAAAATCTTAGAAAACAATGTGCAAATACGGTCTAGTTCGTAAACTATTTTTGTCAGAATGCAGACTTACAAAATCTGAAGGAAAACTCAGCTTATATAATTTTCATGAGGTGGCTGCTCGTTCAAGCAACTTTGACCTATCGATCGAATGACGTGTACATGTTGTTCGAACAACACATCATCTTGCTCGAACGACTGGTAAGGTCGTTTCAGCGACGCAGTGAATTAGAGTCCAAACCAAACACTACTCTAATCCATCCTTATCAGGATAAAACCAAGTGTAAACGATTTCAAAAACATTAAAAACATTTTAAAAACATTTTCTTGATAAATAACATCCTTAAACATTTTAAAATAAATTTCGAGTCCCATTAAAATTATGCATTCATACCTGAGTGAATGAAATTAAACTTTGTCCAATTAAACATTCGACATAATTAATTCCTTGAAGCTTTGTCGCAACGTCTTCAATAAACGTCAACACATCATAGTATGTGTGGGATCGTGATAATAAAAATTTCCCTATGACTCAAACATGTTTTGTTCTGAGAATAAGTCAAAACTATACAACGATCTCAATTGGAAATTTTGTCCTTACAAATCTCCCCCTTTGACTATTCTGGGACAAAACCAACAGTGAAATGCCTAAGCCGGGCCATCAAGCTGTATGACGTCTAAATCCCATCCCATAAACCCAAAATCAAATATTACAGGATAAGACTAGTAAAATGGTCCGGCAAGCATGAACTGTCTCTAAATGTGATGTATACTTTGAAATATCAAATCTCTGAAAGTATACCTACACACATGAAATAGACAAATACCCAGTGAACTATGGAGGAACAAAGGATATAAATAAATATAATAAACCAATATGAAAAGTATAAACCCAAATCATTTGTTATGTGAGCAAAACATGATATCAATATGTAAATAACAATTAAATCAGTATACCAAGATCATCACACAAAATCTCCCCCTACATCACATATACATCTCTCACCCTTTTTGTCTTGAATAGACAACCTAGTGAAAATATAAACATATCTAGATCAGATAAATGAATGAAATATATCTAGATAAACATGAAATGACCAACTAATAATGATCAATAATATCAAATTCGTAGCTAACAAACACTAATCACACAATATGTATAAGCAATCTACTCAGGTGTGACTAAACAATCCAATGTAGTAAAATAAGCAAATTTATCAAATTAAATTCATAAACAGAAAACAGAAGCAACCTAGTTGTACCAAAATATTTAACCACAAGCAGCAGGGTACTGAAACAGAAAGAATTTAAAAAAACCAAGATGGTCGCTCAAACGAGATACACTTGTCATTCAATAGTCATGAGGTTCTCGCTCGAAGGAAGGCTTTGCGCATCATAGGATTGTCGCCTGAACGGGAAAAAAAATTCTCACATCCTGAAATCAAACAGTTTTTCCCAGTGAAAAAATATCGTGACGAAACTGAGTGGAAGGGGCAGAAAACTGCAAAACAGTAGCGAAAACTACAAAAACAAAATGAGTTACATTCTAACATAGTGCCGATGTGCTCAAACATGAACATGGAATGTATGGTCATGAACTAAAATAAATGAATCACAATTCTAACACATTTAAATGATCAAGAAGCTCTAATTGATAGGTATAAATCAACAAATTTTATTTTAGCCATATGTGACAATTAAAGTGTGAGCTAAATGAATTAAACAATCAATCATGCACACAAATCCTGAATTTTGATAATTCTACAAACAATAGCGTCATGATATGATTTTTCAAGGTTAGGATACGTGGTGCAAACATGTTTAATTTATCCATCCAAACTCCCTCAAATATATATATCATATTTGTTTTTCGTTTGCGATGAACATAAACAAATTTGGCCCATTTTTTCTTATGATTTTTTTATTGCCTTTAAATTTTTTTAGGCTCTTTTAAATGGTAGCTTTCACGATGAGTCAATTTTACACTCTCGCAACCCTTTCATGTGAACACTCATCGTTTTTTCAATTATTACCCTCGCGATAAATGGTTCTTACATGCATACCTCCTCCTTATGTCTACTTACTCATAGAAGACAAAATTGAGATAAGAACATCTCAAAAAACTCAATTATACGAGTGATGTAAAACATTTGTAAAAACTCGTTCACATGTGCAAGAATGGCATATAAATAAAGTCGAATCAAAATGCATATCAACTTCGAAACAACCCTATAATACCATGGTTAAGATCATTCTAAACATAAATAATTATGACCAAATGTCCTTGCCACATGGCTAATGAAAGGGAGGAGGTCCAAGCACACCAATATGTGACATCAAACATATAAAATCATGACTAAAAACAAATTGAAAATCTTTTTGGTTTTTCAACATATTTTGACTCCAATAAATGCAAAATATTTTTGTATTTTCTTAAAAATATTATAAACCAAAAAATATTTTTTTATTTTTCAAATAAAACTCAATAAATGAAAAAAAATTGTGACACCCCGACTAATTAAATACCGGGTAGCTACTCCTTTATAAAATTAATTCAAAATGCCAAGTTGGCTCAGTTAATAGCATCACTGTCGAAAACATTTTATTATTTCTAACCACCTAGTATTTAAAAAGCAAGTTGCCAAATTTTAATTTAAGTCTGATTAACATGCAACAAGTGTAATGAAGAAATAAATAACACCATTCACCATGCTGAAGTAAAATGAATAACCATCACAATAGAGTAAATAAAGTCTGGAGGAAAACTCCTCACTACAATCCCATAACTGAAATAAATAAACTGAAACAATACATGCTAAAGTCTGAAAACTGAAATGTAAAAGATGCTCTAAATAGAAATGGGCAACATGCCCTACAACTGATAGATAGTGACTCTGGAATCCAAAAGATAGAAGCGTCTATAAGAAAATCCCTGTAGCTTCCACAAACAGCTACAGCTCGTCACCTGAATGAGAATCCTATGCTTGGTGTCCCTGTGGCTGGGCACCTAAAAATGGTTTTACAAAGAAAAAGAGATTTGAAAAGCAAACGGGTCAGAGCCCGAATGTGGAGTTATATTTTAAAAACCTGCAAGTGCTTTAAAAACATTTAAAACATTAAATGCAAAGTACATGTTAGGACGTACACTCGCATGATATTCTCACCTCTCGTCTAACTGTGCACTCCTAACGTAAGTACCCATCTATAACGTCCCATACTACTAGCTAACCGACAACATAACTAGCTAGACTGCCAAAGGTTCTACCCATATTACTCGGTTCCATTTAACATAACAACGCTCGTAATTATATAGAGGTTTAATGTAAACTCCGTTACTAAATATGCCATATATATAAGTATTAGTTAACTCCTTATATAACTCGAAACAATACCGTAATACAGTTACAACATTAACATGAGGATTCCCATTAATTAAATGTATATTATTCACATCCTAAATATACGATACAAGCACCCCGAAATCTAAGCTATGGTGCACACATACTCTGCTATCCATCCCGGTACATCACGTACATAAGGATCACATATTCCGAATCTCTCAGGAATAGTTCAGATAACACAAATCACAAATAGTGGAGGCGAACACAGTCACCATCACATGGGTCACGCACATACCTACGCTCCCATGATCATGCAGACTTATTAATATCACAATAAGTCCTTCTATGACCTATGTTCATCAAGGTACCAATCTATATCCCCCCCGTAGGCACACAAGGATTAGAGGGTCCTAAGCGAACGCAACCTCCCGTGATAGCAAGTATGGTAGGTATGTCATACACACAATCCATATACCAATACTAAGTAAACACACATCTTAGTAATACCGTATTTTAATCGTAGTACATATCGCATTCTCGTACTAACTCTAATTATCACAATTCGTACTATTCCGGTTTGTAATTATACGCGCTATAATTCATCCTCACATCGTAGTAGACACTCACGTCTCAACCCAAATGGTTCATTGAATATCACTCTCGTATATAGTTTACTCCTCTCAATAATCCAAAAGTCCCAAATCTAACCTCACATCCATAAAGGAAGGTCATCTATATCCTCGAACAAGTTTACGGGACTCCAAAAATCAAAACAGTCCAAAAAAGACCAAACTGTCAACTCGTTAGAAGTCTCGTTCGAACGAGGCTTCGAACGAGTTTGGACTGTCAGGTCGTTAGAAGTCTCGTTCGAACGAGGCTGTTCGAACGAGATCCAGTTCGTTCGAACGAACTGTCCCTTCTAACGATATCTCGTTCGAACGAGATATCGAACGAAAACCCTACTCGTTAGCAATGACTGGTCAACTCGTTAGAAGCTCGTTCGAACGAGTTCGTTCGAACGACCTGGGGTCTGCTTCTAACGAACGACCAGTTCAAGCCCAGATTTTTCCCCCAATCCATTTTTCACCATTTTTACTCCTCAAGTCTTCTCCAAAGTCCGTTCTAACAGCGATTTAAGTCCTCTAATCATACTAAATCATGCTAAGGTCATAAACTAACATCTTTTAAGGTATCAATGCAACCTAAACATCATTAAATCACAAGATTTTATACTATTTCCCAATTTTCTTCAAGAACATAAACCCTAACTTTTTCTCATCATAAATTCCCAGATTTTAATTCGTTTATACATCACATAGATATGAAATCTCCGAAATTAAATCTCCAAACAATGTTTCTACATGCAAACCTATCCCAACATTCAATAATAACTTCAAATTTCATGGGTTTTCTTTTAATCTTTCAAGAACAATCAAAATTCTTCAATTTCTAACATGGAAAAGACATTCTCCGAATTTAAATGAAATAAAGTCACTTGCCTTGTTTGTCTCTGAATTTGGTGTGGATTCGGTGTAGAATTTCTGCAGAATTCCTCTCTCTCTCTCCTTCTCCAAGCTTTCTTCTCCAAAAAGCTATGGTGGCTAGGGTTTGCTTTGGGGGAACTTATGAAGACCTAATTTAATAAACCTTCGTAGCTTGTTGGGTTAATAAGGGTTGGTTGGGTCAATTCCTTATCAGATTACAACTCTCAATTTTCGTCACTTTTAATTACCCAAAAATACCAAATTACTAAAATACCCTTTATGGTGCCGGAATGGCCTAAAAATACCCCGGGACCCAAACTATACCCCCGGCTAGTGTTTTCTCACTATCTCGACCCTTCCGGACGCGTTGGCGCACTCAAAATGACCATACGGATTATAGATTTTAAATTCACTTTTAATATCAAAATATTATACCGTGACGCGGCGGTCCCACGCGTCTCAACAAAATTTCTAAAATGCCGTATATAAATCCCACGACAAATTATAATACCAAGTACATATATAATCATATATGCACATAATCAAATACCAATTCATATCACATTAGTATTTATAACCCGGATTAATTATCAATTAATACGCATTTAATTAATTAATCCCAAAAATAAATATAGTCAAAAGTACGGGGTATTACAAAAATATAATACAAAATGATACACATGTCATAACACTAGAAAGATATAAATCATGATGCAAAGACTAACGTATGACAAACATAGTAACACAATCATCCTTTACATTTATCATGGGAAGAGTCAAGTGCAACCAAATGAGAAGAACCATGAAGCTTTAGTCCTAAATCCACTAAATCCGATTTCCTAACCCAAGTAGGTGTAACATGACCGGTGGGGTTTTTGGGAACCGATACGACTTTATTCCTAAACTTCCTAGGATCATTCCTAAGGTCGGAGAAAAAACATCTAAGGTGACCTTTCCTATCGCAATGTTTGCAAGTGTAAAGATGATGGGAATGATTACCAAATTTTCGACCTCTCCTCACGTTCCCAGTGGTCTCTACAGTTGGTATTGGGTTTGGGAATGGAAACAACTCTATCATCTTATCCTATACCACACCTATCACTTTTGACTTGGATGGTTCCTAACATCCTATCCAACTTCTCCAACATAGATTCCAAGTCAAATTTAACCTTATTCGAGTCTCTTAATCTCTCATCTAACTCACAAATCCTAGACTCAAGCACACACTTAGTCTCCTCAAACTCTAGAATATCCTTTTTCAATGCCTTCATAAAATCATGAAGGCTTTCTCTTTCTTTCTCCACATATTCTAGCTTCTTCCTAAAAATCTTATCTCGTGCCCTACGATCCTCAATAAAAGCATCACTATATTCTATGGCATGCTCATTTAACCTAGCTTTAAATTTAGAGTTTTTCTTTTTCACCTTCACCGCTTCGGTATAAAACTCATTAAATTCAACTTGGAAATCTTTCACATCGATCTCATCCTCATCACTCTCATCACACTCACACACTCAGGGTACACTCTCAACGGCCTCGGAAGTGTCATGCACATGAGAATCTTCGTGAAACTTTCTCTCATTGGGGGAACTCTCTCCCTCTTCCAGATCACTATAACTTAAGGAGGCACTATAAGCTATCGGTTTCTTGCCCTCTTTCTTAAGTTTAGTGGGATAGTCAGCATCTTTGTGACCATACCCCTCACACCCAAAACACCAATCTGACTCAACCCTATTAAATTTATTATTCTTATTTTTAGGGGTGGATTCTACCTTATTGTTCTTGAATTTATCAAACTTTTTGGCATCTTTCGATTTCTTTTTAAACTTAAGAAATTGTTTGAACTTCTTTGCCAACAAGTCAAAATCCTCAAAATAGGAATCGAAATCGTCGTTTGAAACTTTAGTTTCCTCTGTTTGGGCTTTCAAAAAAATGCCCTTTTCTTTCTTTGGGACTTTCTTGGAGGTAATCATATTGAGTTCATAGGTTTGTAAGTCACTTACAATCTCTTCATATTTCGTCGAATCAAGCATACCTAAGGAGTTTAAAATGATCACTTTTGCATCAAACCTACTCGGTAAGGATCTTAAAATTTTCTTTATCGCATGGTTGTTGGGAATATTCTCTCCTAAGTTAAATGAAGAGTTGAGAATATTCGACAACCTAGCATAAAACTCATCGAATGACTCACTATCTAACATATTAATCATCTCAAACTGTGTAGTGACGTTTTGTAATTTAGACGCCCTAACCATGCTAGTGCCCTCATGAGTAAGTGCAAGTGTATCCCAAGCCTCTTTTGAAGTTTCACAAGTTATAATTCAATTATACTCTTCAGGTGTTACATGTGAGGAAATTACCTGGAGACCTTTAGAGTTATAAAGTGAAAGACTATGTTCAACCTTGGTCCACGACTCAACGGGTTTCAACTAGTGACCTCACCCTCTCGTGTGACTGGTGGTGTCCAACCTTTTTCAACCACTAACCACACATGCTCATCAATGGATTTTAAAGAACTTCTCATTCATATTTTCCAATAAGGATAATTCGTGCCATAAAATATAGGACCACGAAAACTTTCAGAACCTCTAAAATTCATTCCGAAAAACACAAGGGATGAAACACAATAAAAATATGTTTCTAGCTCTGATACCAATTTGTGGGACACTTTTTATTTCTTATGCGGAAATTTTTTTAAGGATGACAAAAATAAGTTCTCTTTTTATGAAAAAACTTTTCCCAATTTTTAATACACACTAAGTTGTGAACCAATTTTAACTTAACCAAATTCTATCTTGATTAATCCCAAGCATTAATATAGTGCTTAAAGCAAGTAAAATAAAGTAAATAATTGTCACAAAGTCGGAGTATGAGTAAAGCACAACGGGAAAAAACCTCGGGCGGCCCAAGCCAGAAAATAACTATGAATGTGGATTTATAATGAACAGACACAAGTCATACTCAATGACTAGATCCCTAAGAGACTTGACGCTCATCTGATCTTCAACCACTCCTCTCACAGTTCCCATACAGTAATCCTTCTTACACGATTCTCGTCCATAACACACGCGTCCACATATGTCTTGATGTCCATCGATATGGCTCATAACGTCGGTGAAATTAGAACACGAACTCCTTCACTTCTTCTATGCAAAACTAGTAATATTTAATGTAGAAAAAAACCTTCTTGGTGCAAACAAGATCACTATTGCATATAGTAATGAAAAATCGGATCTTGTAAACTCTAAGGATGTGTTTAGACTTAAAAACCTTAGAAAATAATGTGCAGAAACATTTTGGTTCGTAAACTATTTTTTCCAGAATGCACACTTGCGAAATATGAAAGAAAACACTCCTTATATAATTTTCTCGAGGAGGATTCTCATTAAAGTGACTTTGACTTGTCGCTCGAACGAGATGTACATGTCGTTCAAATGACACGTCATCTCTATCAAATGACTCGTCAGGTCGTTTGAGCGACGTGACGAATTAGAGTCCAAACCAAACACTACTCTAATCTGTCCTTATCAGAATAAAATGAAGTGTAAACGATTTCAAATACTTTAAAAACATTTTCTTAGTAAAATAATATCCTTAAACATTTTAAAATAAATTGTGAGTCCCATTAAAATTATGCATTCATACCCGAGTGATCTCAGAATGCAATTAAACTTGAAGATGAATAAACATTCACCAATTAGACATTCGGTGTAATTAGTTCCTTGAATCTTTGTTGCAACGTCTTCAATAAACTTCAACAATTCTTAGCATGTGTGGGATCGTGATAATAAAAATCTCCCTATGACTCAAACATGTTTTGTTCTGAGATTAAGTCAAAACTATTTAACGGACTCAATTCGAAATTTTGTCCTTACAGTTACATATATTGTGTATTGTATATATTTATATTCTATAACTATGTGAACATAACTTTAATCATGGTGAATCTATCATTTGGGGGTTTGCATTCAATATCAGGACTGTGTACCACGTGCCAGTTGAGATGTGTGGGATGTATGTTAGATCATATGAACAACGGTCGTCTCTTCGAGATGAGAGAAACGAGATGAATCGATCCACCGACATGGTTTAAGTGGTGGTGTTACTGCGTAGTGATCTCCCCATTATTTATTTGTGTGTTTTTTCCTAAGCCCATTAGGCAATGGATTCCTACAGAACTACTGATAGAGGCACGAGATGGACACTAAAGGTAGTGGCCTTCGTGCGATGTAATAACTATTGAGAAAGGATTAATTAGTATAAATATAGACAATTGATAATAACCTAATGTTGCATATAATATATATAAATATCATGTGCTTTATATATATCTTTTGGGGGTGATATTATGGTGGTTTGAATTGGGGGTGTATCCGCATACATGTACGTAGTTACATCCATGTTATATGATAGTTAGTTGTAATTAATTATTTATGATAGTGTAAAGAATAGTTATCGTAGTATGACTTGGGTTAGGTAATGTGCGTAGTATTTCACTTAGATGAGGGATAAGATACTTATTGTATGTGAGAGCCGAAAGGTGGCATATATTATAAATCAACCGCATATTTATTTATTGACATTAAAGTTAATTTTTACAACTTTAGGGATCTAGCCCAAAGTTATTAAAAAAAATCCAAATTTAATTAGGCAGGATCAACATGGCTGGGAAAAGATCAGACTTGAAGCTCCATTTTGAGTAGCAGATTTCAGTCGTTGATTCTAGCATAGGTTGCTATTTACTCCAGTTTAAGTTAATTTTGTTTCAGAGTTTTGTATGGGAATATGTTCGGATTTATTATTTTGTCAATTTTTATTCATAGTTATGATGTATAGATATTTCATATGACAGTTTGGTTGATACTTATTTAGATTTGTGATTATGTCATTTCAATTCTGTTTTGTATGTATGGATACTTTAATTACAGTTTTTTTTTGGTTTGATGCTCAGAATGATATAGATTGCTCGATAATCCCAAGTTTTTGGGTATTAGTCTGGATGACTGTTACGTGGAAAATGGAGGCTGTCAAAGTTGGTATCAGAGCATCTAGGTTTTAGTGTCCTTAGGATCTGTGTTATGCTCCTTATGTTCTGCATTGCGTTTGTTCATATATAAATCCCTATCTTTAGGAATCGTTGTACTTGTTGCAATTTGTTACTAATACGAACCTTGTTTTCTTTCAGATGGAAAAATCAGTGGTAGACCACGACTCCCAACCAATGAGGTTACAAAGGGTAGGGACAGGCGTGAACTATAGTTGTAACCACAGCAGCCACTAGCACCACCCGTAGTTACAGAAATAGACATAAATCTTATAGTTACTCAGAAAGTCTCTACAGTGATGGCTGCCATGTTATAACTCTTCCGGACATAACCGCCGACACTACCATAATAAGAGGTGTTACCAGTTCAGCCATAGGTTTTAATTTGGGAAAGAATAATGGAGGGATTTGCAAAGGGCCACCCAAGAGAGTTTTCTAGAAGCATTGACATTACCATAGCGTACCAATCGAAGAAGGATATTCAGAGGCATTTAAGAATGGGGGAGGGCATAGAAGTGCACAAACAGATGTTAGCTTCCTTCATATTAGTGGGAATTTCCATATAGTGGTGGGAGTCACTCACCATACTGGAGGTCTAGGACATGATGACTATTGCTGAGTTTTGGATAAAGTACAATGATAAGTATTTACCACCCACAGTGAGGACAGAGATAAGGTGATGATTTAAGGATCTCAAGCAGGATAACCATACAATAGTAGAATATGAGGATGAGTTTACCCAACTATCATTATTTTCCTTAGATGAGGTAGATACTGAGGAAAAGAAAATAAAGAAGTTTGCGATAGGGTCAACCTGGCATATCAAGAAGTCATTGTTGTGAAATTTATCTTTTACCACTTATACACAGATTGTCAATGACAACTCACTACTTTATCAGGATCACAAGTCGTTTCAAATGAGAAAGGGCGAGAAGAGGTCCAATATCGACATGTCAAGTCATCAGGGCAAGGCAAATAGGAGTAGTACTCAGGGGGAAACATTTTAAGGGCCCTAGTCAGGAGATTATTTGAAGAAGAATAAGGATTTCTATTATTTAAAGAAGAATGTCCATCAAGGCCAATGTCAGTAGTTCCATCACATCCATCAGGGCTAGGGACAACAGATGAGAGGCCATCTAGTCTAGTGGTAGTAGGGCCAACACGGCAGCCACAAGATAAGCAACGCTTTTATAGCAATTATTACACGGACAGAGAGGCAGGACACATAGGTGTCTATGTGGGTATCAAGAATATGAGGGGAAACATCAACAGTTGTCTACCCCGCTAGTTATAATAGGGCCAGTGATACCAGAACCACACGCCTCACATCAAGGGTAACAACAGTTACAACATGGGCATGTGTATCACGTCGCACCTAGAAAGGCGCCATCTTCAACATAGGTAGTATAGGGTATATTTCCTATCTTTGAGCATATTGGACACATTTTATTTGATACTAGTGCATCATATTCATTTGCTAATACTAGCTTTTCTCAATCATCAGTGATGGTACGCTTAGTGTCAGATATAGTACTTCACATCGACTCACCCTTGGGCATATGGTCACCCATACATTCTATGTGTAGTGGTATAAGGGTAGACATTGGGAGACTTAGGTTTCCTACTAACCTACTTGTTTTAGACATGTTTGAGTACAATGTTATCCTTGGGATGGATTGGTTAGCTACTAATAGAGCTTGTGTGGATTTTTTTCAGAGGTCTATCGTCTTTTCCATTATGGAGCAAGAGATGTACTTAGTTGTGATGCCATGCCCGAATGTATGGTTAATTACACATTTATACTATACTCAGGAGACTTCTAAGGTAATCATCATTTCATTATACTCTATTCTGGTTGATAAGGAATTCCTGTTTCAGAGAGATTGAGTTAGTGATTGATTTAGCTCTAGGTACGAGGCCTATTACTCGTGCACCATATCGTTAGGCTCCTTTAGAAACAAGAGAGCTTAAGGATCAAAATCATAAGCTACTAGGTTAGGGATTTATTTAGAGGAGTAATTAACCTTAGGGTTCTCCAGTTCTATTCGTGAAGAAGAAAGACGAATCACTGAGGTTGTGTATTGATTATCGAGAGTTGAACAAGGTGACCATATGTGACAAATACCCATTACCCTGTATCGATGCCATATTCGATTAGTTACTTCATAACTATCGAAGATTTATTTGAGATCGAGGTATCATCAATTGAGTATTCAGGATTAGGATGTTCTGAAAATAGCCTTTCTAATGAGATATGGGTCGTAGGAGTTCATGTTTATATCTATCGCTCTAACCAATAGACCAACAGTGTTTATGGACCTGATAAATATGGTGTTCATGGAATTTTTCGATCACTTTCTTGTAGTGTTCATAAATGACATATTAATTTATTCTCAGATCGTGGACGAGCATGCTCAGCACTTACGAATGGTCTTACAGACATTAAAGAACATCAGCTCTATTCCAAGTTCAAGAAATACCGATTTTTGTTAAGGGAGGTTCAATTATTGGGCCACGTCTTGTTCGAGATGGGGATATTAGTAGATTAAGGGAAGGTTTCGGCAGTGATGGATTAGGGGAAGCCCACGATACCTACTAAGGTGCGCAGTTTTCTAGGTTTGGTTGGGTACTATCATCGATTCATTCAGAGGTTCTCAAAAATAGGTTTGCCTCAAAGGAATTTGACGCGAAATGGCATACCATTTGTTTGGGATGATTCGTGCTAGTAGGATTCTGACGAGTTAAAGGTCAAGTTGACTTCAACTCCGATTCTCATTTTACCTCGTGGAGGAAAAACTATAAGTTTTATATTGATGTGTCCTTGTGGGTATATGGGGGTGTACTGATGTAGGAGAATAGGTCGATAACTTATTCTTTCCGAAAGGTTAAGCCTCATGAAGGGAATTACACCACCCATGATCTGGAGATGGCAGTCATAGTGTTTGTACAACATATTTGGGAACATCATTTTTTGGGAGATAAATTTTAATCGTTTATGGACCATAAGAGTTTGTAATATTTGTTCATGCAAAGGGAGTTAAACATGAGGCAGGGTAGATGGATTGAGTTTGTAAAGGATTATTAGTTTGATATTTAGTATCATCTATGCAACGTGAATGTATTGTTTCATACCTTGATCCGTAAATTGACATTTATGCTAGCAGTAGTATGGAAGGTGACGTCGAGTTTGCCTAACACAAATGATGTGTCATCATGCATATTTATGGCAATTCTTACCATCACACCTGAGATTATCATTAGGGTCATGAAGGCATGGGTGGTGAATTTTTTTATCAGCAAAAGATCAGATAGTTATTTGCAGAAGGAGTGGAATATTACTCGATTGGTTCTGAAGAAGGCTTTCGATTCCACAGTAGGTTAATATTCCATGAGGATGAGTAGTTACGACGGACTGTTATGATTGAGGTTCACGGGTCGCATTTTTAGTACATCCCACTGGGGATGAGATTCCACGTGCTGAATGGTAAAGGTAGATACCATTAGGTGTTCTACAACTTCTCGAGATTTTTATGTGGAAATAGGAGAGAATTTGAATGGATTTTAAAGTAGGGACACAATGCCATCTGGGTAATCGTCGACCATTTGAAAAAGGTGTCTGAATTGTTTCCAGTTCAAATAGACTATACTTTGAAGTAGTACTTCATTCTCTTCCTTACAGAGATTTTAAAGTTGCGTAGTGTACCACTTAATATTGCGTTGGATAGAGATAATACATTTCTAACCCACTTTTAGAGGAGCTTCTAGCAGGCATTAGGGGTAGAGTTGAGGTTAAGTACCTCGTATCACCCACGAATGGATGGTTAGATGGAATGGGTGAATCAAATATTGGAAGACATGTTACGAATGTGTATCTTGAACTCTAAAGGTAGTCGAGAGCAATATTTACCAGTTTTAGAGTTCTCTTACAAAATAGTTACCAGTTCACTATTAGCATGGTGACATACGAGGCATTATATGGGAGATCTTGTCGTTTACCCTTTTGTTGGTTAGAGGTGGGGGATACTAAAATTCTCTAATTGAAATTCATCCAAGACACCACAAAGAAGGTGGAGCTGATAACGGGTAGGATTAGAATTATCCAAGATCGGCAGAAGAGTTACACAGATGCGAAGAGGAGGAAAATAGATTTTAAGGTTGGGAATTAGGTGTTACTCAGGGTGTCTCTCATGAAGGAAGTGATGTTATTTGAGAAGAAATAGAAGTTGGATCCGCAATATGTTGGACCATTCCCTATTATTGACAATACGAGATAAGTAGAGTATCATGTAGCCTTGCCAGATCACTTGAATTGGATCCACGATGTTTTCCATGTTTCGACATTACGGAGATTCCTTAGAGATGAGTTTCCTTATCAACACATAGATATTGATGAGATAGAGATTTAGCCCGATTTGAATGAAGAGATGATTGTCGCTATTTTGGATCGTAAGGAGCATAAACTGTATTAAAAGTTAGTTCCTTTGGAGCGTGTCCAGTGGAGGCACCACAACGAGGATGAGTCCACATGGGACAGGAAGGATGAGATGCGAGAGAAGTATCCAAAACTCTTTTACTCCGGTATATGTTGAATTCTGAAGGCCAAATTCTTTTATTAAGGGAAAGAATGTAATACCCTATAATTTTATACCATTCATTTTTTTTTGAAAGTAATAAATGAGAATTAATAATTATTTGGGGTATTGGGTAATTTACATTATGCATGATTAGGTGATTTGTTTGTATCACATGCTTTGCATATATAGATG
The DNA here is from genome assembly GCA_949130495.1 of Sambucus nigra. Lineage (NCBI taxonomy): Eukaryota > Viridiplantae > Streptophyta > Magnoliopsida > Dipsacales > Adoxaceae > Sambucus > Sambucus nigra. Next base: position 407,641,659 of record OX422218.1, on the reverse strand, counting down.
ATAATTAAGTGGGCATGTTACGTGAATTCTTTGTACCACATGTTATTATAACTATAGGTGATTATCAAATAACGTCTATCGTTTTATCTTATGTCGAGTGGTTTTGCTGTGTGATTTGAGATTTACCTATTTTGAGTGGACTACGATGTGATATAGAGGCAAATTTATGTGTTTTAAACATGTTAAGTTGGTCCCATGTGTTGGTATACCCTTAGGAGGATTTTTGGCTATTTCGGGTAGCATTTTGGGCTCTTTTAAGGACCCGAATCTAGGCACCATTAAGAGGTGCGGGTATTAAAGTTTTTAAGGAGGATAGACTCCTTTATAAGCACGTGGAAGAATTAAAGAAAGACTTGAGAAGAGATATTAAAGGGATTGAAGAGGGGATTCTTCAATCTACAAACTTAAGGCAAGAATTTTCTGGCAACATCATTAAATAATATAACCTTAATTTAGAATCATGTTCTTCCCATGTCGATTTTAGGTTTTGGACTTATGTTTGGAGATTTAATTTTTATTATCTTAATCATGTTATTATTGGGACTAATTAAGATTAGTTATCAGTTAATCTCATGGTAAAAGTTGATATTTTGGTGATAAAACCTGAAATCGGTGTAGTATAATACTTACAAATAATGTTATAATCCATGTTCTAGGATCTATTCACATTTTTTAATCAAATCAATGTATTAAATTGAAGGTGTTTCCTTGAATTGAAAGTGGATTATAAACATTTGATGTTTTACGAAAAGAGGTGACCTTTATTGATTAACTGAATTAATCCGTGTATGATGATTAGGAATCAATTAAAACTTTTTCCCATAATTAGATTTAAGTGTAGTTCTACTGAATTGTGATTTCGGAGCTTTAGAACTCGTTAATGGAAGTTGGGGAAGAAAATCATTCATTTTTAGAAAAATTTGGTCCTACAGCCCCATGTGAATCGATTCGGCCCCAGAATCGGACTGGTTCAAGTTTGGGAAATGGATTGTGGAGTTATTCCAAGTTAATTCGAGTATATGAGAGGTTATCCATTTGAGGAATGCTTGATGTAATAAGTAAGTGGGTTTTTTTTAGTATGAACTTAAAGACGTAAATTATTATGATTATAAAAAAGGTTAATAATGGAAAATATTAACTTAAAACACAATCTGATGTTAGGTGAATTGGGTTAGCTCGGGGGGACGAGTGAAAGATAAGATATATTGTGGGGTAGTTACATATATCATGTATTGTGTATATATGTATTCTATAATTATGTTAATATACCTTTACTCGTGATGAATCTATCATCTGGGTGTTTACATTTGATATCGAGACCGTGTACCACACACCAGATGAGATATATAGGACATAGTGAGGGTCTTTATGTTAGATCATACAATCAACGAACACCGCTTCGTGATGAGAGAATCAGGATGAATTGATCCATTAACATGGTATGTGTATGGGTTTTTGGTTGGTGTTACCATTTAGTGGCCATCCAATTTTTTATTTGTGTTTTTTCATAATCCCATTAGGTGATGGACTACTACAGACTTATCGATAGAGTCAAGTGATGGGCACTGAAGGTAGTGGCCTTCATGTTATGTAATAACAATTTAGAAAGAAAAATTATAGCCTAAATATAGACAATTGATAATAACATGATATTGCGTGAAATATGCATCTTGAGATTTATTTGTATCTTAATGGGGTGATATTGTGGGGTTTAGTATTGGGGTTGTATTCATACACACGTAGGTAGTTTCATCCCTGTTATGATTAGTTAGTTGTAATTCATTCTTTATGATAGTGTAGAGAGTAATTATCATAGTATGAATTTGGTCGGGTAATGCGCGTAGTATTATACTTAGATAAGGGGTGAGATACTTATTACATGTGAGAGCCAATGGGTGGCATGTATTGTAAATCAACCTTATGATTATTTATTGATATTGAAGTCAATTCTTGCAAATTTAGGTCTCTAACCCAAAATTATAATAAAAAAATCCAAGTTTAATTAGGCAGGATCATCAGAGCTGAGGAAAGATCACAATTTCAAGTCCAAACTTTGTGCAGTAGATTTTAGTCTTTTGATTCTAGCATAGGTTGCTAATTACTTCAATTTTAGTTTACTCCATTTCAGAGTTTTTTATGGCCATAAATCTGGATTTATTATTCAGTCAGTTTTTATTCAGAGTGATGTGCAAATATTTCATATGATAGCTGGGTTGAGACTTATTTAATTGTGATTATGTCATTTGAGTTATGTTTCGTATGCATGGATGGTTTAATTATAGTTTTTACTTTATGGTTTGATATTGAGAATGATATAGATTGTTCGATAAGCCCCGTCTTTGGCTATTAGCTTAGACGACTATTACGTGGAGGTTGTCATATAAATCTAGTTCACGCTTGTCTCAAAATATTGTAAAGATGATTAAAAAATCTATAAAAGTGCATTGATAAACTCTTGGGTCCATGAATTGACCAAAGTTAAACGAATCTTAGAAGCTCCATTTGACCTTTAGATTAGGGTTTTGGAGGAAAAAGGTAAGTAAATGCAAATCTTAAGCTGATTCATGCATGGTATGGACCATTAGAAAGGGTATTCAGAGCCCTATGAAAGTGCATTGAGCTAATCTAGTTTAAGAGAGTGGGACCAAGTCAAATGATCTCGGAAGCATTCAGTGGCCTCTAGATTAGGGTATGAAAAGATGGATAGGGGTTCGCGAGTTGAAGGAATTGTGTTTCGGACCCATGAAGGGGTATGAGGGGTTTTAGAACGGGGGTACGATAATTGGGTAACTACAAGGTTAAACAAAGGATGCCAAAAAGATAGACACCCTAATGAACGTGAGTGTTAGGGGTAAAGGTCTGATTTTGAGGACATTGGGAGGGTAAGAGACCTCATTCAGGGGGTCGAGGCCAATTCTGTGGGCCTAAGGAGTTGAAGTGGTCAGATTAAGAGGTTTGAGTTCAATTCTGTGGGGCAAAGGAGTGGAAGTGACATAATTCGGAGGGTTGAGGACAATTTTGCGAGCCTAAGGAGTGAAAGCGACCTGATTCAGAGGGTCGAGGCCAATTCTTCCAGTCTAAGGATTGGAAACGACTAAAGTCTTAGGTTTGAGGCCAGTTCTGCAGGCATAAGGAGTGGAAGCGACCTGATTAAAAGGGTCTAGGCCAATTTTGTGTGCCTATGTCGATTCTCTGAACCTAAAGAATGATAGGGACCTGATTCATTCTATAGACCTCTATAGACCAATTATGCGAACATGGGTTAATTCTATAGACCTATATAGTGAAGGCAACCTGATTTAGAGGGTCGATGCCAACTCTGAAGGCTTAGGATTTTTACACCTACAGCATAAAAGTGACATGATTCATAGGTTCAAGGCCAATTTTACGATCCTAGGTTGATGTTACGGACCGAAAATGAAAAACCTCTCTCTCTCTCTCTCTCTCTCTCTCTCTCTCTCTCTCTTTCTCTCTCCATATCATTTTTGTATGCCTTTCTCCCAAAAATTCATGAAAGACATAGCCAACATCCCCTTTGTGAACACCGATGATTGGGTTGGGATTAAGGGGCACCATGTAAGTGCGCTGGCGATTGAAAATGAGAACACATAGCATAATATCGAAGGCATGGATGACAAAAGGATTTTATTGAGGGAGCCTAGGAATCACCGCTCTGCAAGGGTGAAGAACCCAAGTGGCTATGTGAGTTTTCATTATTTATTTTATTTTTTAATTTAATTTATTTATTTATTGTTGGGGATTACAGATTATTGCTTTTATGCAGATGGACATTTATTTTTTGGGCATACGCTCTTAGGGATCGATGAAGATTGATAATGTATGGGAGAATCTCCACAAGAAAGTGTAATTGATGGTGCCGGTTGTAGGTTTTGGTTCTCTTAGAGGGGATTTGAATGAAACATCATTAAAGGAGGCTTTGTTGAAGGTGGGTTTCCTAGAGAGGTTGACAAATGCAACTAATGATCAGTGGGTGTGACAGGCGATGCACCTTTTTATTTTCTTTCTGTCAGGGAGTATGTTGGTGGCGAAGAGTAGTGATGATGTCCATTACTGGTTCTTTCCTTTCGATATTTTCACGAGATACATCATTGGGAATGGGGGAGATTTGGCAGTGGCGATGTTATACACTTGATTTAATAGCTTTTGGTTGTAACTTCAAAAGAGACTCAAAAGGTAAAAAGGATGCATTTTGTTTTATTATCTTGATTTAGTGGCTTACTCTACATGTACTATAATTTTCCAATGGGGATTTTATTTTGAGAAAAAGTAGGAAATGCGTTATTGGAAATCTTGAATATGTTGTTGGCACATATGAATAGATAAATTCCTTGGAGGCTTGGTTGCAAAGATAAGCCCTTTGAACGGACTTATTTGGAAATGAAAAAACGTAAAATTGGAAAAAGAGGGTTTCCTAAAATAAGGGGTGATCAACATACCCCATTGCCTGCTTATCGTCTAGTTAGTTCATGTCCCTTGATTTGCAGCATTTGTTTCTGACATATAGGGTAAAACGGGCACTTGTGTTACAACGCCTGTCATTGTTTTCGGATCCCACTGCTATACAAAACCTAAACTATAACCACACTCTTTACGGATGTATAGCGGCTAGTCCGTGTATCGAATCCACAGGGAATGTTTCTAGATGTTAATTGACTTATTAATTTTGAATAAAAGTGTAAAAGATAATAATTTTAACAGAATATTAATCTAGTTATGTATTTAAATTAGGATTAATCAAAATGAGTATAAACTATAGATCGAGAATAATATCCCTCACCTCGGGTTAATTACTATAAATGGTTACATGGGAAGACAAGTTTATCAAGATTAAATCTCGTTTCATCAATGAATCAATTCACATGTTTTCACCCCCTAAATTGTCATAAAAACCTACTACGATTTTGGCGTCAACAAGTATCCCCGAGATTACCCGCCCAATGTCATAAATACAACGCATGCATGATATAAACCGTTAAATCTCTGGGGTGCAAAATCAAGAATAACCTAACCCATTTAAATTAATGTAATCCATAACCAAAGAAAGTAAAACATTTAATCCAAGGTGAGTTAAATCAATCTCAACCTAAACAAATTTAGCTATAAAGCATTGTAAATGTCAAGAATTAAAGGAAAGAAAGTAAAGAAAAAAAGTAAATCTAGTTAACAAAGCTTGTAAACTAATTAACAAAGCAAGAAATAGAGAAACAAAACTTATATATATATATATATATATATATATATATATATATGTATAAGGTGATGAATAGGACCGTACACACTAAGCCTGAGAGATAAAATGGAGGAAAGCTCCCAACACAAACCAAACACTAACCTAAACTAATACAAAATGAAAGATATCTCAAACAAATGAGTGTAAAAAGTATCTATAAAAAACCCTCATGGAAAACTTGTAAAACAAAGGAGACAAATCTGCAGGGGATGAACTGATTTAGTACAGGGGAAATCTGATACTGGTAGGGGCAAATCGATTTGGAGTAGATCCGAATCAATTCGGACCCTTCAGGTTTTATTTCTTGTTTGTTGTCTTGTTTCTTTTTTGGATCAACATACGAATAACTTCGTAACTTATTTATTATAGATCAGAATGATGCGTGGTCAGAGGCTATGGGAATCTTACACACAGGGATACAGTTTTATTTTGGGACAAACCCAAATGCTAAAATGATTAATATGCCCCTGAATGCGCTACTTTATAAAGGAACTGTCCCGGAATGCAACCAAACTTCATGCTAAGTGCCAATAATACCTACAAAATAAATATACATAAAAGAGGTTGTCTAATTAACGAGCGTAAATATATCAATAAAGATACCGAGGGGAGTAAAAGTCATAAATATAAAGAATAAATAAATGAAATATGCAGAATGAATCACAACCCATTAACTTCGGTATTGTTAGTCCCTAGTGATTAAATGCAAAGAAAGAAGACTACATGTTGCATCATAAGAGGGGAAATATTTACAAAGGAGATAAATTCAACTTTTGCAGTCGAACGATTGCATTTAGCATATGCAATAAGCTATTAAACTCCTAGGTTAAACTCCTAGGTTACCCTGGTGGATAAGTGTTGTCTCGTGAAGGTTTTTAGTGATGAAATCCACAAATACCAAAGTTTCCCCAAAAGCATGCCCAAAAAACAATACAAGACATGCTCAACAATAACGAAAAATATTTCATCATGTTATTAGCATAGTGAAGGAATTCACCCAAGGGTCTTTAATTGTTAACATTAGAACAATTTCATCACAATTGAAACCTTAAATGTGGGAGGAAAAGAGAGGACATGAAAAAAACATGATTTGGAAAAACTTTTATAAATTGGATAAATATTAAAGCGTAGCATGATGTTTAATTCTTCAATGGTAATTACACTCAACAAATAAAATCACTCTCAAATAGGGTATATCACACGTGGGACACGGGGGCATAAATAGTAATTATATAGGGAAACTAGGCCACACACATTTCATCATAGAACAACACTATATATAAAATGAGAAATTGCAGTATGAATGGGAGATGTCGTTAATTAAGGGAGGCGAAATGCATTTTAACAAATTATTGCAATTATTATGATATTTTAATAAAATTCATTATAGGAACACATAGGATTTATAGGGTTACAATGTAGGTTTGTGGTTAAGGTTACGAAATGAAGGGTATTTGTATGGATTCAAAGGTATCTTGGGATGAAACACTTAGGATAATGGAAATTTGTGGGAAATTTTGAAATTAGAATAGGATTTACATAATAAGCATTGGATATAACATTGGAAAGTGACAAAGATTAATGAACACCATGTTCGTAAATGAAATACTTTCTCTTTCTTTTATTTTCTCTTTATTTTCTTCTCATTCTCCCATGCTTAATTCCAACAACATAACAAAACATCATAAAATCCCAAGTGTTATTTCAAAAAAAGGTATGGAAGGTGTATACATGGTTTATAACTCCAATTTGGAGTTGGTTATGAGATTTTAGGTTTTAAAATGAAAGGCTTTATTTAGGCTCAAAGGGGTTGACGAGGACAATATATAGGGTGATGTCATGGTCAATATGGGTGTAATAACAAAGATGGCCAATGGTACTTTCCTTAAATTTTTGTAATTCTCAAGTCAAAACAACTTTAAAAATCTTGATCAAATAACAAATTTCAAGATGAACTCAATTAATGAATGATCAATGAAAGAATAGTGTGACTACAAATGAATTGAACATTTTCAAGGAGGGATGAGTAATGTATAAACACTCACAAAAAAGTCACAAACCTCACTTAGTGTAAGTATATACCATGCAACAAAATATTACCGAGTTATAATTGTATTAAACCATATCATTTAAACTAGAAAAGCGTGAGTGCTCTTGGGTTTAAAGTTTAATTCATGATGTTATTTATAATATCAATGATTCGAGGAATAAAGTTTAATAACTTATAAAATTGAGAACATTTATCATTGAATTATCTATTAGATTGGGCATTTATTTGAAATGTATCATAAGAAATAAAGGCAAAATGCCCAATAAAGAAGAAAAATAAAGAAAATATTTTTGAAAATTTTCTATTTTTCAGAAAAATGTAAACTTGATAAGAACATTTTATTAAATCAAATAACTTAAAAACTAATAGAAATAATGTCCTACACCCCCTAACTTAAACCTTGCACTGTCCTCAATATAAATTAAGAATGAAGTTAAAGAGAGGAAAATAGCAATATTACCCAAAATGGATCAATCTCCGGATAACACAAGTCCAAAGATTCTACAAAACATGTTAGCACGAAGCATAACAAGAAAGAAACATAAAAAATTAACTAATTACACTAGACAATAAGTAAAAATAAAAATCAAGCTACTATGTTCAAACTATAATTTTATTTTCTAACTAACTATACACTAGAAGTTGAATTTTTCTAAGGTCCACCCAAAATACAATTAGACTTTGATGATGTTCTCTTATTTGAATGTATGCCTTTCAAAAGATATAAATTCCATTCGAACAATATAAGGCATGTGTAAGGCATAAGAAATGAACCATAACTAATTAAAAGTTGTTGGGGTATGATGGGGTTTTAGATTGTACGGGTGACAATTGCACATGAAAATCGAGAAAAATAGAATTTCCTCCCAAAGATTTTCTAATTGGAATAGTAGCTGGAGCACATGGAGACAAGATTTCGTTGATGGAAAGCAACTTTAGAAAGGAATCCTCATTGGTGAGGGTTAAATGTTTTAATGTTTTGAACCGACTCATGGGATACTTATAACGACTCGATAGTGGGGAATAACAATGAGGAAAAAAGAAATTCAACCCCGAGAGACAACTTTCTTCTCATTTCAAAGAATAACAATGGAATTTTGAAGGAGATAGGATCATTTTAATGTAACTTTCTTCTTTGATTACCAAAAAAGAATTCATTTCATTTCAAATGGATACTATATCCATCTCATCCTCACTTTCATTTTCTAGTATGCAATAGGCTAAGTGAAGAGTAATTTGTTCCAAATTAGGCATCAATTCCTCAATTGATTTAATACATCCCTTAACTTGAAAAGTCTCAGAGTAATTATCATTGTCGAATTCAAATAGTGCACCCAATTATTTTTCCCAACAATTATTTTCTTCCCATTAATGCTTTTCACACTTTTCAATTTCAAGAAGATGAATGCCCTCATGCAAAGTCATAGGTGGAGGAGTGGATTCTTAAAAAAAGTTTAATAACTACCCCCAAGACTACTATCAAATTCATTATTATAAGAATTTTGAAAATTGATTCAACATTCTTATTATAAGGATCTTGTGGCCCACTATCAGAAAGATCATTCCCAAAATTTCCATAACCTATCACTTGGCTTTTGTAATACTCACCCAAAGTCATTTGAGATTTTTTAATATTCTGACTTTGTGAGTATTCACCAAAAGCCATGGGTTTATGGGGATTTTGAGAATTATCGTTATGATTATCGAAAACATTAGAATAATACATTTTTTCCTCAATAGGCTCAAGATGACAAATTCTGCAAAGTAATGTGTGGCCAATAGATTCAAGAATTTCTTGCCGCTCAATTATATAAGTCCTATAAAACTACTTAACAAAGAATACAAATAGAAAGAAAAATATTATGAAAGACTAAATCGATCACAATCTAAAAGTAAACATTACTTGACAAAAAATCCATTTAAAAGACATGGGAAAACTGAGCGCTCATGTTGCTATGCCTATTGTTATTTTTGTCTCTGGTCGTTAAGAAAAAACCCAAAGCATGACTGCACTCTTTTCGAGAATATAATGTCTACTTCGGGTAACAAATCCACAAGGAGTGTAGAAAGACATTAATTGACTTGTTACTTCTCAATAAAAGTGTAAAAGATAATAGTTTTAAAAAAATATTAATCTAGACATGTATTTAAACTTAGATTAATAGAAGGGAGTAAAAACTATAGATTAAGAACAATATTCCTTACCTCTGGTTAATTAGTATAAAAGATTACATGGGAAGACAAGTTTATAAAGATTAAATATCATTTCATTAATTAATCAAATCTAGAGTTTTCGTGCTTTAAATTTTCATAAAAACCTGCTATGATTTTGGCATTAACAAATATTCCCGATATTACACACGCAAGGTCATAAATATGGCACATATTCGTGATATACACCGTTAAATATCCTAGGTGCAAAAACAAGAACAAACTAACCCACTTAAACTATTCTAATCCACCACCAAAGCACAATAACCATTTAACCCAAAGTGAGTTCAATCAATCTGAACCCAAACTATTTTAACTACAAAGCATTGTAAACGACATGAATTAAAGGAAAGAAAGTAAATAAATAAAGTAAATCTAATTAACAAAGCATGTAAACTAATTAACAAAGAAAGAAATAAAGAAATACAACTTATATATATATATATATATATTAAGAAGATGATGAATAGTACCCTTACACACAAACCCTTGGAGAGAGAATGGAGGAAAGCACCCAACACCAATCAAACCCGAACCTAAAGTAATACAAAATGAAAGATATCTCAAACAAATGAGGGTGAAATGAATTTATACGAAACCTTAATGGAAAACTGGTAAAACAAAGGAGGCAAATATATAGGAGTCCAATTGATTTGGTTGGAATCCAGATCAATTCGGTATAGGGGAAATCCGTTATTAGGTGGGCGAATCAATTAGAACTCTTCATGTATGAATTGTTGTTTGTTGTCTTGTTTCTTTCTTGGGTCAACATATGGAAACAACTTAACTTCTTCATTATAGATCAGAATGATGCGCGCTTAGAGTCTACATGAAGCTAGCATAGAGGGTTACACTTCCATAGAGACATTGGGCTATAAACCTAAATGACTAAAATGACTAAAATTCCCTTAAACGTATGCTTTATGATGAAATTTTCTCAGAATGCGACAAAATTTCCCTCTTATCACCAATAATAACTTCAAACGATCAATTATACACCGCAAAGCATATAAACGTACATAAAAGAGGTTGTTTCATTAACAATCATAAATATATGAATTAAGATGCCCGAGAGGGCTAAAATGCTTAAGTATTAAGAGAAAATAAATTCAATACTCAGAATGAATCAATTTCATTATTGTTGCGCTCTTAGTACTTGGATATTTTCCATAAACTATTGCTGACTTGGTTGGTCTACGGATGAATAGATAGACATGTTGATGTTAAATGGAGCCAATCGTCTATGTTAGGTTATGTCAACTTGTGGGTTTCTTCCATAATTTATTTCTTAAAGATTTTGGCACCAAGTGGGTTGAGGGTAGTTCTTTCTTCCGCACATAAGAAATTTTTTTCTTGTGGAGGAGTTGATTGAATGATTGAGAATGATCTTGGGGCCTTTGTTACAGAATTGCACATCGTCTACCATTTATCTCAATCTTCTGGGGAACCTAGGGTAATATTTGGTCACTATTTGAGGTGGTTATGGGGTAATGTTTTTAAGAAGGTTTGTATTGAGGAGACTAAGCAGAGGTAGCTCAGCATTTTTTAAACAAGGGATGAGGGTGTTGTGATTTTATCAAAGGAAATCACGGCATATCTCACCATGGTTCTCATAAGGAAGTACTATCATGAGTAGGATTCTTAGGCTCCATTAGGGAATGATAATGATGATGGTGATGATGAGGCAGGGCCTTCCGGTACTTAAGGAGAGTTTTTGAATTTGTATTGGTATGGGGTATGTTTGGTAGTAAGTGTATATGTTTGGATATATATTTGTGTAGGCTCATGTTTTTATAGGTGGATAGGCATTTTATATAGGTTTTAGAGACTTTCTTATCATTGATACTTCATATAATTTACGTGTTATAAATAAAATAAATAAATGATGATTTTGTCATATCTTATTGTGCCTTTGAAAGAATTTATTTTTTCTTGATTATTTATATTGATCTCTAAGGTACACATAATCCTTTTGTTCATTCAAATTATGAGTGAGATCAGTGTCCTTCGATGGAAAAAAGAATAGCATTTTGGGAAAAAGAAAGGACCATGCCTAAACTGACTTTAAGGGTTGCCTACGCATCTCTGTGGGGATAGGAAAAAAATATATGTAAGTTTTAAAAAATTTATCCTGAGAGGATCATGTCCCACGTAGTTCTTGTAGGTGATAAGATAAGAGGGTTTTTTTAGAATAGAAGGAATGCGAGGAGAGTCATAGCGCGATGAGAATTGGAATTAGGGGTAAAATTTCTTGAGATGGACCAAGTTGACTAGGCACACCATTTCTTACCCATCAAGGTCTGCGATCATAGAAGTGCCACCCGATAAAATCTTCTTTATGAGGTATGGCCCACTCCAATTAGGTTTGAATTTTGCTCTTGGGTACCAAATGGGATCTATTATTTCTTTACTAATGAGGTTCCTTATCACACACCACGGTCTTTCACCTTCCTATTAAATGATGTTGTAATGAGGTGGTGGTAACCTTGTATATAGTATAAATCTTTCAATCTCATTTCATCCAAGAGTGTGAGCTCATCGAAACAGATTTGTTTCAAATCAACTTCTCCTATTTGACATTTGAGCATAACTCACAGAAAGGGTATTTCAAGATCAATAGAAAGGACTGCTTCCATATCGTATACTAAGGAATATGGCGTATTCCTAGTGGGTTTTTGAACCGAAGTACGAGAGGCCAAGAGTCCATAAGGAATCCGATCATCCCAATCTACACAACGTTCAGTCATCTTAATGATTATGGATTAAGGCTTTTGTTACAAGTTTCAACAATCCCATTGGTTTTCGATTGGTTAGGAGAAGATTTTTGCTTCTGAATCTCGCACTCTTTGACTACTTATGTAACTTCTTCTTTGAAGTGGAATCCATTATCTTATACAATCTCGGGAGGAATTCCGTAATGACGGATGATGTTCTTCCTGATGAACTTGTCAACTTGCTTTACATTCAACACATTATGTAACTCAACTTTAACTTATTTGGTGAAGTAATATATGGCGATGAGGATGAAGTTGTTCCCATTTGATGCTTTGGGAGTGATTTTCCCAATGACACCAATGCCCTAGGTTTAGAAGGACCAAGACGAAGACATATTATATAACTCACAGGGAGGTAGGTGTTATAGGTGAACAAACTATTTTCATTTGAGGAACCTTATCACATAAGCAATTCATTCTTCAAACATGGTGGTCCAGTAGTATCCTTGATGGGTGATCTTCTTGGAAATTATATAACCGTTCATATGGGATCCACATTCCCTGTTGTGGATTTTTTTCACCATGTCTTTAATGTCAACCCCTGTTATGCACTATAACTAGGTTAAATAAAAGTTCCTTTTAAAAAGTGGCTTGTCATAAATGATGTATTAAGATATAATCTTGTTGTGAGTTACACGGTCTTTCTTATCACCCCTTTGAGGGTATTGACCATAATTGGGAGGCACTAGATGTCATGGTACTATAGCTCAACTTTGTTTGGGTTTTCTTTCATAGAGAGATTGATGTGGTAGCAATGAGTTAGCAGGGATTGATTCTGGACTTGAAAGGGGGTCATTGTTGTTCCCTCAAGAATGTTGACCATGGAGTCTAAATTTGCAAGAACATCAACAAAACAATTTACTAATCGGGAGAGGTAGTTAAAAGTGACATCTTTGGAAGGCGACCTATTTGAGGTGGGAGTAAAAGGTAAGGATTTCCTCTTCTTTTGACTTTCCATTTCCAAATAACTAATCCTATGATGACAAATGAGTCTTCATTTACATCGAGGCATCAAATTCCTTTCTCGAGGGAATTCATAAGACCTCCAATGCATGATTCATACTCTGTCATGTTTTTAGTACATTGAAAATCGGGTTTGATGGCAATGGGAGTGTCAGAATCATCGGGGGAGATCAAAAGTATCCCAATTCCATATCCATTCTTGTTATTATCCCCGTGAAATAATATAATCCATCAGATCTCTTCATTAGAAGCATAGAGAATATTCTTATTCGGGAAATTAAAAACCCACATATCGACTTCTCCCATGGGATTGTCGATATGGTAGTTATAGACGGATCATCCCTTCATGGATTTCTACATGACATACGAGATGTCAAATTCTTCTAGAAATAGTAACCAACGATCCATTCGACTTGATAAGGCAGGATTTTCTAAGAGATCTTTCATAGGATCCATTTGAGATACCAATTTGATGAGGAATTCAAGCATTGAGTGTCGGAGCTTCTGAGTGGCCCAAACTAAGGCAATATAAGCCTTCTCTAACATGATGTAGTTTATATCATACCCTACCAATTTCTAACTGGCGTAGTAGATGGATATCTCACTTTTCATGATTCTTTAAGGTATTGGGCTAACATCACCCTTACTACAATGTTCGTCATAGTGATGTATAAAATAAAAGGAAGATCGAGCTGCGGTTTCATGAGTACCATAGGTCGAGTGAGATACTTTTTGATCTTGTCGAACGCCTTTAGACATGCCTTATTCCATACTTTATTTGAGTCTTTTTGTAGGATCTTGAAGATGGGCCCATAGATAGGCGTGAGTTGGCTGATGAATCTCCTGATATATTGTAGTTTATTGAAGAAACCACAAACTTCTTCTCTGTTCGGGGCGGTGACATTTCAAGGATTACTTTGAGCCTATTAGGGTCTCCTTCGATTCCTCGTTCACTGACCAATAATAAAAGGATCTTGCCTTTTGTGACGTGAAAAATGCATTTTTTTGGATTGAGATGCATTTTGTATTGTCGCAGTCATATATATAATTTACTCAAGGAAGGGATGTGACCCTCTTGAGTTTTGGACTTGACGATCATATCATCAATGTAAACCTTGACCTATTTATGGATAAGATCATGCAAAATGGTTATATCTACTCTCTAGTAAGTAACATGGTTATTTTTCAGATCTAAAGACATTACGGTGTAGCAAAATGTACCCCAATGGGTAGTGTAAGAATCCTTCTCTTGGTGATCGAGATACATCTTGATCTGGTTGTACAAAGAAAAACCATCAAAAAATGACTTAAGGGAGTGATTGGTGGAGTTATGAATGATCATGTCAATGTTGGGAAAGGTATAATCATCCTTTTGGGAAGCTTTGTTCAAATCTCAGTAGTCGATGCACAAGAGGACTTTTCCACCTGACTTTGGTATAAAGTCAATATTGGCGAGCCATGTCCGATATTTGACTTTGCGAATAAAATCCAGGTTAAACAACTTGAAGACTTCATCTTTAAACTTGAGAGACCACTTGGGGAGAACCTTTCTCAATTTTTCTTAACATGATAACACTCTAGGTAAGTAGGGATCTCATGCCGCACAATCTCTGGGTCAATGCCAGGCATGTCGCTATAGGACCTTGAAAAGACATCTATGAATTCTTTCAAGAGTTCTTCGAACTGTGACTGATCATGTTGTCCGAGGGTTGACTCTATCCTAGTCTCGTGTGGAGTGTTACTAAAATAGAGTTTACTAACAAGATTTGTATCATCATTAGCTTGAAAATAATTATGCTATTTTATTTTTTCCTAATTGAGCTTAGTTAAGAATTATTCATTTATTAGATCATCTTCATCAATTATTTGATTAGAATCAATGCAATTAATATAAGGCACAGTAAGATACTCAAAGACTTCATTCATTTCATTAGAAATATTTTTTTAGAAATACAACAGTGAGAACCTCATCAAAGGGGGTCTTGTTTACATTTATATTAGTAATATAATAAGAGGTACCAAGTTCAGGTTCATTTGTTAGGAGGTAAAAAACATGGTTCTTGATGGTTAGAGTTGGGTTAACAGGGACACTACACCAGTGTAGAAGTGGTTTCTCACCCGAGACAATCTTCACTGGTGGGTCTAACAGCTCAACCTTAGCGTTGATGATGCATAGATCCAAACCCAATGTGTGGAAGTCAAACGACTCTTCGATGCTACTATTATTGGTACTTTTTATGTGGTTGGTTCTCTCAGTGTCGGAAGAACTTGTGTATGAAGACTTGATGCTTAAAGGTTTTACCTTGTGCTTCACCCCTTCAGCGTAGGTGATCTTATCTTTAAACAAGATTTCAAATCCAAGTTTCATATTCTTCTCAGTAGGGTCATACCATTGTTCCGAAAAGTCACAGTAATGGAAGTATTCGCCTTCTTTGATAAATCACCCATTCAAAAAATCACCAAAAGTTACTTATTTTCTTTTCACTACTTGCTTCTGATATGGCTGGTGAATGGTTATGAGTTCAATTGGGGATGGTTGATATCCAAAATCATGTGGAGGAAAGGCTTTATTTAGGACTATCAGTTCAAGGATCCCTTGTTGTTGACGAATCAGACCCATTATGGGCATGAAGTAGATATTCTTGAACATTTGTATAACACCTCGTATATTTTGGCATTTAAGGTGACCATTTCTAGCAACCAACCTACGTCGGTTGTTAGAATTAAATATCATTCTTAACATGTGACAGAAATATGAGACATAAAAAAACTTTTTCAACATGGTATAATTTGAAATAAACGAACGAATAAAAACATCCACCACAATCAAAATCTGTCACCATGCTAAACATCAATAAAAAAACTCAACCCCAAATAATATTAATAATAATACTCAAATGAATAATCCAACTACTATAATCTCCAAACTGAAAATCGTAAACAACTGTGGAATCAAATGTCCCACAAAAATACATATGTGATTGTCTCATGATGAGTACGAGTGGAAAGAAAACTAAACTACTAACGAAATAAAAGCAAACTCCAGCTGCAACTCCTCAATATCAAAATACAATGCAGTTACTTCGTAACCCGACCTAAAATATTAGACAACAACAATGGGTCAGAGCTCACCATAAGAGTACAAGCTACTCCTCTCAAATAGCATTTATGAATCCAATCATAAGCATTATAAGAGATAAATATCATAATAGATTATTTTAAATTAATGAGCAACATAATAAGATTCGAGTAAAGTAAATCGATATTAATTACCCACATAAACTAAGACACCTAACTACCCAAGTCAAACTATATTTTTTTTAATATTTAATTCGATCTTAATCCTGAATCTTAATTTAATTTCAAATTATTTAATTATTTTACTGGTACGATGCCATTATAGACAGTCAATCTTTCTATTGGTCCTACACATATGCTTGGCATGCATAAAACTCTCAACACATCACATCCATACCCATAGCCAGTCAACCCAATTTCATTAGCCCTTCACATATTCATGATGTTCCATGCATGACACGTCACTATTGCCAGCTAGACCAAATTCGTCAGCCCTACACATACTAGTAATGCCAACACACCCACAAAACTATAACTAGTCAACCCAAATATCCTTGGTCCTGCACATACTCGTGATGCAAATCCATTTTAAAACCTGCTTATTATCTTAGGAAGTGATTATCTTTTTTAATCAGGTTCGTTTTATTTTAATTTAGCCCCACCCATAATTCGGGCATCATGACAAAAACCATCCCTAATTCCATACCTAGAGATCACCAAACCATAAGTATTACCTAGTGTTTTGCCAAGGAATAATATATACCCCCCGTCACGACCTAGAATCATACCTGGGCTAATGGAGAAATCTAACGGCGTATTATCTAGTCCCACTTAGGAAAATACCCAATCATGTAAGCGTACAATCACTAGTCCCATAGCTAGAAAGAGCCAACAACATTAAACTTTACCTACTAGTCCCATATTTAGCAAGAAATAGACTAAACAAGGGTGAAAGCACAACTACTCCCGAATCCCAACATTCCTACAGTGTCAAATTATTAACATTGACAATCTCTACATATAGCATATTTTTAATTTATCGTTACAATCCTCCAATTATTCATACGGACTAAATAGCATTCTAATTATATCCATTTAATCAAGTTATGACTAAGTTCTATGAAATAGCCACACAATTTGTCAAATTCCATAATTCCAATACGAGTGATATTTTATCAAGTCAACATGTAATTCAATTTTGCACATTAATTGAGTTACATATTTTAAATTTTAAAATGTGGTTTGCCCCAGTAATCCACAATAGCATGATACCACTAATCTAAGCATGCGACATTTCAAGTCTTAGATCATATTTTAAGATTGAATAAAAACATGTCCAAAACTAGGCTCTCACTTTTCCTAATTAAAGTAACTATTTATTTTACGAAAACATGTAAAATTGGTTTTTAGGAAACATTTAAATCAAACAATGCACGGGGAGAACAATAGTGATATTATTGCCTGAAAAATAAGTCCCTTTAAGATTTCGAATACTCGGTTGCGTTCGTATTGCAAAAATAAGTAAGTTTCGCTCCTTAGCCTTCATAAAAATATGTAGTTTAAACCTCCCAAATTAAGGTTGAAGATTCATTTTAATGGAGGTTTAGGGTTAAATATAGGGTTTGTGTAACAATAATGGTAGATATTTCAAAAAATTCGAGTGCACCACAATGTTCATTGCGGGAAATAAAAAGGTTTTCTTCATTAACTTTCTGGAAAATAGGTGTTTAAAAGTATCCCACAATAAGGTTGAGGTTTTGTTTAACGGGGTTTAAAACAAAGGGTTTGTGTGTATTTTGTTTAGGAAGACGGGGTGTTTATAAAAGTGTGAGTGAGTGAAAATATTGGGTCCAATCTGGTTTTTAACACAAGTAATTGTAGGTTGCTAAAAAATTCCAAAAAAAAGATAAAGGACACAATAATTTTACACACACTCGCAAACTCACCCCACCAATCATTGAAAAAAGCTCCTAGTTAATTCAAAGCCGCCTGGCCTCTCCATACATTCCCACCCAAAGATTTCCTTTAAAAGTTAATTATAGTTGCCATTCTTTGCAAATATATATATATATATATATATATATATATATATATATATATATATATATATATATATACACACAAACACACACACACACATAAACCAAACAAACCAAATTTTAAAAAATAGTTTTCAACAACTTTAAAATCTCATAACTTATATCGTCTAACTCCAAACCAAATTATTTCCTAAGTAAAAAAAATACTCAAATGCCCCTATAATTTGTACAAAAATATTATTTTACTCAATAATTACATAAAGTCCCAAAATATTCAATTAAATAGCCCAAAACAAATCCTCAAATTCACTCAAACCAAAAATTTCTAATTTAATTAACACGCTTAATTTTTAGTTAATTAACACGCTTAATTTATTTAATCTGGTTATCCAAACACACGGGGTATTACAATATTTCCCATTAATACAAGAATTTCACTCTTGAAAATCAATTAAGGCATAAACATCGTAAAATAAGGCATAAACATCAATTAAGGCATAAACATCTACACAAAGTAAAATAAGGCTCACATATGCCTACCCGTAGAATGCCACGTTTGGGGGCCCATACATCCAGTCCTACACCCAACTACCCCATAAATAAAATAACTATATATATATATATATATATATATATATATATATATATATATATATATAATGCATAACTATCATATAAAGGCATATCTCCAACGCTATCACATAAATCAAGATCCTAAAATGGTTTAACCTCAAATCTCATCTCCAAAATTAACATTAATGATTCCCCAAATCAAGGTCATTATGAATATCTTCGATGTTAAAAATGATCCTAACACACACTACCTCTCTCTTTATAACGATGTGATTAACACGTATGATCGACCCAAGCCTAAGGAGTACAAATCAACAAATAGAATCAAAGATCGGTAACACCAAAGCTTTAACGGACTCAAAATCCTCAAAATCTAAGACCATGCTCTGATACCAACTATAACACCCTGCATATTTTGGCATTAGATGTGGAAAGTCGCCACTTCCAACTTAATTCAGATGTTAGAATCAAATATCATTCTTAGCATGTGATAGATGTATGAGACATAAAAAAAAAATCCATAAGATATAATTTGAAATAATATAACGAATTAAAACGACCACCACAATAGAAATCCTTCACCATGATAAGCTCCAAAAAATAAAACTCAACTCCAAATAATAATAATAATACTCAAACAAATAATCCAACTACTATAATATCCAAACTGAAAATCGTAAAAAGTGGTTAAGTCGAATGACCCATGAAAATCCACAAGTGGCTATCTCATAATAAGTAAGACGAGAAAGAAAAACTAAACTACTAATAAAATAAAAGAAAACTCCATCTGCAAGTTATCATTCTCTAAATATTATGCAGTTACCCAGCAACCTAACGTGAAATGTTAGTCAACAGCAACGGGTTAGAGCCCACCGCAAGAATACCATCTACTCCTCTCAAACAGGATTCGTGAATCCAGTCATAAGAAATATAAGAGTATTTTAAATTAACAGGCAATATAATAATATGAGAGTAAAGTAAAACGATACAAACAACCCACTTAAACTAAGCCACTCCACTACCCAAGTCCATCTATGTTTATTTTAACATTTAATTGGATATTAATCATTAATCTCAATTTAATTTCAAACTATTTAATTATTTTATTGATGTGATTCCATTATATCTACTCAAACTTTCTATTGGTCATGCACATACGTCGGCGCGCTTAAAAATCTCAACACATCCACACCCATCACTACAGCCAGTCAACCCAATTTTGTTAGCCCTACAATTACTCGTGATGCTCCACGCACGTCAAATGACTATCGAAAGTTAGTCCAATTTCGTTAGGCCTGCACATACTTGTGATGACAACACACACCCAAGTCACTATAGTCAGTCGACCTAATTATCGTTAGTCCTACACATACTCGTGATGCAAATCCATTTTAATACATGTTTATGATCTTAGGCATTAATTATACTTTTTTTAATCAGGTTCTCTTTATTTTCAATTATCCCCACCCGTAATTCAGACATCATGGCTACAATCATCCCTCGTCCCACATTTAGAGATCACCAAACCAGAAGTATTACCTAGTGTTTCACCTAGGAATAATGCATAACCCAAGTCACGACCTAGTATCACACCTAGGCTAATGAAATAATGTAACTACATACTACCTAGTTCCACTTAGGAAAAAAACCAATCGTGCAAGCGTACACTCACTAGTCCACTAGCTAGAAAGTGGTAACAATAATAAACTCTACACAACTAACTAAATAAGGGTGGAAGTATAACTACTCCCAATGTCCTAGCATTTTTCGATGTTGAATTATTAACATGAACAATATGTATGTAAATTATATTTTTAATTTATGATTATAATTCTCCAATTATTCATATGAACTAAATGACATTCTAACTATATCCATGTAATCATGTTATGATTAAGTTCTATGAAATAGCTACACAAGTTATCAAATTCTATAATTTTAGTATGAGTGATATTTTCTCATGTCAACATGTAATTCAATTCAAATTTGCGGAATATTAACATTTTGCTATGAATAATTTTCCCTGCAACATACACGACAATAACGTAATTTTACGATTCAATGCATTATTTGATACATATTTTAAATTTTAACATGTGATTTTCTTAATAATCCAAAATAACATGATACCACTAATATAAGAATTCGATATTTCAAGTCTTTAATCATATTTTAACATTTAATAAAACATGTCCATAGTTAAGCTCTCACTTTTCCTAAATAAAGTAACTAATTGTTTTAAGAAAACGTGTAAATTAAGTTTTTAGGCCACATTTAAATCAAACAATGCTCAATGAGAACAATAGTGATATTATTTCTTGAAAATAACTCCATTGAAGATTCTGAATACTCAGTTGCGTTTGTATCACAGAAATAAGTATGCTTCATTCCTTTGCCTTCTTAAAAATATGTAGTTTAAACTTAACAAATTAACTTTGAACTTTATTTTAATGGAGGTTTAGGGATTAAAATAGAGTTTGTGTAACAATAATGGTAGATATCTGAAAAATTCAAGTGCACCACATTGTTTGTTACGTGAAAATAAGCAAGTTTTTTTCTTCAACTTTCTAGAAAATAGGTGTTTAAAAGTCTCCCACAATAAGATTGAAGTTTTGTTTAATGGGGTTTAAAACAAAGGGTCTGTGTGTATTTTGTTTAGGGAAGAAGGGGTGTTTATAAAAATGTGAGTGAGTACAAATATTGGGTCCAATCTCATTTTTAACACAAGTAACAGTGACTGCTAAAAAAGTCCAAAGAAAAAAAGATAAGTTACACCATAATTTTACACACACACACACACACACACAAACTCACCTCGTCAATCATTAAAAAACAACCAAAAGAAACTCCCATCTACTTCAAAGCCAACTGGCCTTTCCAAACATTCCCACCCAAAGATTTCCCCTGATATTTAATTATACTCGTCATTCTTTACACACACACACATAACTTTTTTTCCAAAAGAAAACAAAACAAATTAAAAAACATAGTTTAACAACTTTAAAATCTTATGACTCATACCGTGTAAATCCAAACCAAATTATATCTTGGAGTCTAAGTCAAAGCAAAAATACTCAAGTACCCCTATAATTTTTCCAAAAATCTTATTTTGCTCGATAAATATAAAGAAGCACGAAATATTCAATTAAATACATCAAAACAAATCCTCAAATATAATCAAACAAAAAGTTTCTAATTTAATTCACATTCTAACGAAAATACTCATTTTAATTACTTTTTACCAAAACCCAACACTATGCAATAATTAAATAAATGGTTAAAATATCATTTAATTCATCAAAATCACCAAAATTATTTACGTTAAATATTTTCTAATTTAACTCAAGTTCCAACAAAAATAATCTTTTTAATGAATTGACGTGCTTAATTTTTTAAATCGGTTATCCAAAAACACAGAGTATTACAATATGGATCACATTTGTTAGAGAAGTAGTAGACTTAAACCATGCTCTTATAATAGTTTTAGTTATGGATTTATTGTTATAATAAAATCAGGTATTCCTATTTTAATGAGAATCGTGTATGGACGTAATGTTTTCAATATTTTATATATTGTCGTTGTCTTTTATTCTGCTCAGTAGGTGTTCTGGTGTGTAGATTACGACTTACACACAGAGGATCAGATCACTAGTTCTTATGGAATATAAGTTTTATTGTTCACAGTCTTAGATGGAACTGGACACACCGTCAGTAGGATTGTAAAAAAATATTTTAGTAGGTCTATCTTAATTACGGGAAATGATATATTTTTAACTTATTGTGTTAGTACACTTTGTGTGTATTGAACGAGACCAATTTGAGGTAATTGTTTTTATACTGATTTTATAAGACAATGTACACCTCATGATTATTATGTTTACTTAAGGCTCTTAATCCGGATATGATTGATGGACACATGCACTAGTTATTTATTTCTTTGACTTATCGGGTGAGATTTATTATTGGATCAATAATCTTGATAAATTAGGTAATGGTGATTAATGTACGGTGAAAGTCTTTTATGGATGGAATCCACGTCTCGGTATAGAGACCGGTGATACCCCTTGAGATGATTATAAGTTTTGTATGTGTCAAACCCTACAGGAGAATTATGTTCATTCGACACTACAAATAAGTTAAGTTGGACCGCTCAAGTACATGGAGAAGTTAATCAAATAAATTATCAGTGATTTATTTTATTATCTGGTATTTGTAACCTTAATGTGGGGAGAATTAAGTAATTAATAATAAGGAGCTCGAAATATAATTTTGAGTTAAGGAGTGGAGTTTCAAGTATAATTTTTTAGTGGTATTAATTATAATTAAGGGACTATGATTAGAAATAAAAAACGAATAGGTTTTCTCAGGCCCATTAGGAGCCACATCCTTATCTCTCCATAGGGTCCCTACTGTAGCCTATAGATATGAACCCAAGGATCATTTTTCCTCATTCCATTCGTCACTCTTTGGTACTCAATAAACCCTAATACAGATTTGTGAGGAAGAGAGGTAGCAAAGAGGAAAAGAGAAACAAAAATATGGTCACGAACTAAGAGCCAACCCACTGGTCGTAGTTGTTCATATCAAGAATACAATAGAAGATTGTGAGGTTCATCTGGGCTTGCATTTGATATCAACTTCCATCATATTCTATTAGTGATAAGATGAGATCGAATCAAAGAGATCTCGAAAGTAAATCCTAAATCAACCTTATAGGATTTCATATATGTGTAATTTTTTTAGTTCGATCTATACGCATTTTCAATAGACCCTTGGACTTTTGATTCAACAGTTTCTATCAGAGCCCTGTTGATACCGTGTATAGGTTGAATTCATCCATGTTTTTCAATTAAACCAATCATATATGTGCATGGATGTTGGTTAGAATATAGATCTATGATAACTTCTATTTTGTAGCGATATAATCCCACTATTATGGTCACGTATTTATGTTTGTGTTTTATGTGATTGGATCCCAAGATGGTTTATTTGGGGTTATTTTTTTCATACTGGATTAATCTAATATTGATATATAATGTGAACTCCTTCATGGAGGCACGGGACATGTGTAAATTGTTACTGTTTTGATCGTGGTTGTCAATGGAGGAGTGTGAAACTAGATCGTTGATCGGAGGTATTTTTTTGGCAGAGAAATTAGTTTCGACAGTATGGAACCCCGTGTTATCTCAGCGTAGTGTCAATATGAAGTTTTTGGGTTCAAGGATCACTGTTGAGAACTACAATCTACGATAAAGTTATATTTTGACCGTAATAGTTGGGAATCCTTATATATCTCGATATTTTATTTATGTTGATTTATGTATTTATCATTCATGTTTTAATTGTTGGGTTGCTAATATATGTTAACAGTTACCTTAGAATTATGGAAAATGTGGAATACCGAACGGACTTGAATCATATAGATGCTAATGTGAATAACTCATAATTATTTTGAATTATGGTAATTAATATGTGTGGTTAGAGAATTAAAAAAGTTGAGTTTTTTTTAATGATAAAGGGTATTTGAAAATTTTAATTTATCACACATTTGCTTGATATATTAAGATAGGGATATCCCAATATTTTTGGCAATATATCAAATGTCCTAGAATTTTCAAATTAATTAATTTAAAATTTGACACATTTTTTTATAACCCTCACAGAGTTTTTTAAATTACTAAGTGGGAGAGGAAATTTTCTAAGAGAAAATCGCACGGTCTCCATCAAAGATTTGTAGATTTTCAATAATAAAGGTCATCCAACTAGGAATGCTAATTATTGTGTTAGTCGATATAAATTTGCTCAAGGGTAATTATGAAATCATTATTGACATTGGCGGACCCCAAAGAAGGAGCCTATTTGATATGAGATAATCTAAAATTATTTGGTGGTATATACTTAGACATAAAATAATGGTAGGTTTTCCAAAGAGGAATGTTATGATTTTGTGGGACCAAAGCCTCGACTATTTAATTTTATTTTACATAGGTCTTGTCTAGATGATAAAATTAAAATGAATAAGCCTGACTAATTTTTTGGGGAAAGTAGGTTCTCTAAAGAGTAATACCATTCAAATGGTAATTAGGATGCCGACAAATTCTTTTAAAATTGATAAAGGGAACATTAATTGTAAAATAGAATTCAAAAAGTTTTATGCCTTATAATTATTCATTTTATTATTTGATTCTCAATATTAAGATGGGAAGATCTTTCAATACACTTGATGTCATTGTCTAGGAAAATAAATTAACTGGACCTAATTACATTCTTTGGAAAAGGAATTTGGATAGTGTGTTGACTGCTGAAGGGTACAAGTTTGTGCTCTATGAGATCTGTCCTGAGAAACCTAGTGAGGGGGCAACTGAAAATGAAACCCATGAATACCAGAAATAGATCAAGGCTGATGAGATGGCACGGTGTTACAATTTGGCATCTATGTCAAATGTTCTGCAATGTCAGTATCAATCGATGAACCATGACTATGACATGATGTTGAAACTCAAAGATATGTTTGGGGATCAGAATCGTGATACAAGGTAGGTTTCCATGAAAGAACTCATGAACACAAACATGGCTGAAGGGACCCCAGTGAGGGAACATGTTTTAAGGATGATATCTCTTCTTACTGATCTTGAAAACGTTGGAGCTAAAATTGATAGGGAAACCCCGGTCGATATTGTTCTCCAGTCATTACCTGAGTCCTTTAAACCGTTACGCCTAAATTACAACATGACCAAACTTTCTTACTCTTTGGTGGAATTACTTAAATAACTACAAGCAGCTGAGGATCTCATCAAGAAGTCAGTAAGTGTTTTTGTTGCTGAGAAATGTTCTACTTCTAAGCCTATGGGAAATAATAAAAAGAAGAAGAAGGCTCAAAAATATGTTATGGTCCCTCAGGCAGCTCATGGGACTTAGGGAGGTGTGAAAAAGCCCTAGGGTAACTGTTCCCACGATAAGCCGTCAGGACACTGGAAGAACAATTATTCGATTTTCCGTAATAAACAAAACAAAACAGGTAAATTCCATTTATTTATCGTTGAATCATGTTTTGTAGTTCGTACTACCGGTATCTGGTGTGTAGATATGGCAACCACTAATCAGAGGACTAATTGATGGAGAGATTTATCTGACTATGGGAGATGCTGCGAGAGTAGAGGTAGTGTCGTGGAAGACATTCATTTAAGCTTTAATAATGATAGGAGTTTACTTTTAAAAGATTATCTTTATGAACCTTTCGTTAGGAGTAATTTGATTTCAGTCTCTTATTTAGCATTTTATGAATATTCAGTTTCTTTTAATAAACTCATGGTTATTATGAAAAATAAATATTTTATTTATTCGGGTATATTAGTTGATAATCTTTATATTTTTAATCCTATCTTTCCCACACAACAAACTCCTATTGTGCATAATTCAATTGGACCAATTTTAAAGAGAAAAGAACCCTCCTTAGTGAACCAAACATATCTTTTTTACTTACACCTAGGTCATATTGATCTAAAAAGGATTCGTAGATTGGTAGCAAGTGGGAAATTGAGCTCACTAGAACTGGATGCACTTCTAGTTTGTGAATCATGTTTTGAAGGTAAAATGACCAAGATGCCTTTATTAGCCAAGGACTATAGAGCCAAAGAACTGTTGCAATTAGTTCATTATAATGTATGTGGACCGATGACAAACCAATCAAGAGGGGGCTTTGAGTATTTTATGACTTTCATAAATGATTACTCAAGGTATGGATACTTTTACCTAATGCACTATAAGTTTGAAGCCTTTGAGAAATTCAAAGTTTGTAGGAAAGAAGTGGAGAAGAATCAAGGTAAAAGTATCAAGACAATACGATCTGATAGTGGTGACGAGTACCTCTTAAGGGAGTTTAGGAAATATCTAAAAGATTAAGGGATCACATTCCGATTGTCTGCACCTGGTATGCCTCAACAAAATGGTGTAGCAAAAAATAGGAATGTGACTCTTTTGGATATGATTGGGTCCATGATGAGTTATACAGATCTCCTAAATTTCTTTTGGGGACATGCTTTAGAAATGATCACTTATTTACTGAACTTGGTACCTTCAAAGGCGGTCTCTACTACACCCAAGGAATTTTGGATTGGGCGAAAGTCCAGTATGAAACATATTCGGATCTGGGGTAGTTCAGCACATGTACTGAAGAGAGATCCTAGTAAGTTGGAATCAAGATCAGAAGTTTGTTTCTTTGTAGGATATTCTAAGGAAACTAAGGGTTATTTATTCAATAATCCTAAGGATCAGAAAGTCATTGTTAGCACTAATGCCCAATTCTTGAAAGAGAATTATATGATGGATCATAGACCTAGAAGTAAAGTTGTTCTTGAAGCATTGTGAACGAACCAACAAGATTCTTAAACACCACCAATACAAGATGAAATAACACAATGTGTTGACACTAGTACACTAGCACGGGGACTACCACATCGTAGTGGTAGGGTTATATGTAAACCTAAATGGATTATGTCCTCGGGAGAGTCTTATGACAAGGTCCTTGATGAACTTGAAGACGATCCCTATAACTACAACGAGGCTATCCAAGATAAATATGCAGAACTTTCGCTTAAAGCTATGGATTTTGAGATGGAATCTATGTATTCTAATCAGGTCTAGAGTCCTGTAGATCCACCCTAAGGGATAAAATCCATAGGATGCAAATGACTCTATAAGAGGAAAATAGGGGTGGACGGGAAGGTTAAGACCTTTAAGGCACGGCTTCTTATGAAAGGATTTACTCAAAAAGAGGGAATCGATTATGAGAAAACCTTCTCTCCGATAGCTATGATGATGTCCATCCGAATTCTCTTATCCATTATGGATCATTTCGATTATGAAATTTGGAAAATGGACTTCAAGAATGCATTTGTTAATGGGAATCTTGAGGAGTGTATATTTATGGTGCAACCAAATGCTTTTATTGCCCAAGGCCAAGAGCATAAATTATGTAATCTTAAGAAGTCCATTTATGGACTTAAGGAAGGATCTAGAACTTGGAATATTTGTTTTATCAGGCAATAAAATCTTTTGTTTTTTATCAATGTCCAAATGAGTCTTGTGTGTACAAGAAATGCAACGGAAACTTAATGGTTCTTTTAGTATTATATGTGGATGACATTCTTCTCATTGGAAAAGATGTTGGAATGGTGTCTTCAATTAAAGTGTGGTTGTCCAGCCAATTCGATATGAAAGACTTAGGATAAGCTAGTCACATCCTTCGGATCAAGCTTATGTGAGATCGGAAGACTGGGATGTTGGGTTTATCACAAGAAACTTATATCGATTCCATTTTTGTCAGATTTAGCAAGAAATATTCCAATAAAGTGTTCTTCCCTTTCATACATGGAATATCTCTTTCCAGGGATCAGTGACCTAAGACACCTGATGAGATAGAGAAGATGAAAGGCATCCATTATGCTTCGATAGTTGGGAGCCTTATGTATGCTATGCTATGTACTATACCTGATATCTTCTCTGTTATTAGCATGGTTAGTAAATATCAATCTAACCCTGGGCAAGAACATTGGACTGTGATAAAGCATATACTAAAGTACCTGAAAAGAATAAGAGATTATATGCTAGTTTACCGGGTAGAGAGTCTAGTACCCATTGGGTACACCGACTCATATTTTCCGTCTGACAGAGATTCTAAAAAGTCTACCTCTCGATATGTGTTTACCCTAGTAGGTGGAGCCATTAGTTGGAGGAATACCAAATAATCATGTTGTTGATGTAAAAAAACTAGACTAGGCCTAATTAATTGATCACAGATAAAATAAGTAAAACAAACCTAACACAAGAAATTTTAAAGTGGTTCGACTCAAGGAATAGCCTATGTTCGCTGTTCTGTATTGATTGCCTTGAGTTATTTGTCCCATCCCTTAAAATGAGGGTGATACAATGTATTTAAACCCAAGAGGGGTACTAATAGTTGTCGTGTGAATGGATGGAATTGTAACACCCCGCATAATTAAATACCGGGTGGCCAGTCCCATACCAAATTAAAATAGAATATACAGTTGGCTCATTCTTAGCATCACTGTCGAAAACATGTACAACTCACCCAATACCCAATTAAGGTGTTAAAAACTTTCCAAATTTTAATTCAACAAAATTCATTTCTAGTTTAAGAATAACACAACACATTTTATTCTACAACACTGATAACCAAGTAGATAACACAAAAGAATTTAAATGCAATTGGAATAAACATTCCCAAATAATATTAATCCATTACAGTAATCCCAACAATGTCAAATGTATTAAAAAGACTTGAATACAATAGTATTTAACCCCGATAGAAAAAGATAACTGAATCCTTTGGGCGACATGCCTTGACTAAGAATACTGTGAATCAAAAGAATGATAAGCGTCTAAGCAAAACTCCATAGATCCATAGCCTATCAAAATCCGCTAAGGTTGGCGTCCCTGTTGCTGGACACCTGATATAGAGATACAATAGAAGAGAAAATATGCAAGGAAACGGGTCAGAGCCCGAATGTGTAGATGATTTTTAAAACAAAAAGTATTTAACAAGTGCAATAAAGCATTTATTACGTACATGTTAGATCCAACACTCACTTGCTATTCTCACCTCTCAACTAGAGTGCACACTTAACGTTTCCTATTAACCTCCTAGTTAATGGTTCCTCTTTTCCAGTTTCCATATTATAATTCCATTCCCATATCATAATCCCCGTATGTCCCATACCATACATCACATTATTATTCATTTACATTTCTCCTTTATATGATTAGTTTCTCATTAACATGAATCATTTCTCATTAATATGAATTAAGCTTTTTAAGAATAAACATTCATTAACTTAATTCCATTATCTTTCTCTATTCACCGTTATCTACAATTATCACCGTAGATAGATTTAACCATAATAAATATCCATTCGTTCATTTCATCCATTATATATATATTCAGATATAATACGGCACCCTGAGTCACAGCTGCGGTGCAATGCATTACTCTGCTATCATGTCCCATCATCGCTGGTCGCCGAATAGTGGACAAAAGGTTCGGTAAGGATTCCTCGAACCATAAACAACAACACAATCATTGGAGGCGAACATAGTTCTCATACCCATGGGTCACGCACATACCTACGTACCCACAGTCAGCGGACTTATCAACTCCCCGATAAGTCTTTCATAGACCTATGTTCTCGATCGACAAATTAAAGATCCCATGGATTCATCAGGATATGACTTCCCTCACGCGCAAACCTCCCACCGATAGCAAGTAAGCTAAGTATGTCATACACATAAATCATCAATCAATCAAATAGGCATTATCATACCTATAATATAATATCAATAAGGTAATATCACTACCCTAAGATAATTCCCATACGTAGCATTATATCTCTTTAAATTCCACGTATCATATCTTTACTTCATAATTTAATTATCCTCGCATCCAATAACATCTCTCCACTCCCGACGTCGTTAAGGTTCATGCGCGGAGCGTCTTGCAAAGCGAATTCCAAACAAGGAACCCCTCCAATACACTACTACTTAACTTTGTCGATCGAGGAGGTCCGACAACTTCAACTATGCGATCGGGATAACCTCATACCTTCTTTCGACAAAATGTGTTCTAAACTCCCATCTCTATCCAGGAGACACACAATTACGCTCTTATATTACACTCCGTCCTTGCGAAATCAATATTGATCTTAAACTCAGACCTTGATGTTCAAATTGTAACCCTAAGGCTACCCTCACTCAATACACAAGATTTCAATAGGTTTTTCATCAACATATATTCAGTAAGAATTCACTAATATCCTACTGGTCCATAACATCATTTCTCCCGAATTACTACGAGTTTAGTTCTCCTTTTAATAAAGGTTAAAATCGATAGTTTCAAATCTCTTATAAACACATCTTCTTTCACTTTGGATTAAACCCTCTTGTAAACTTAAGGATACCCAGGTGTTATATTAAATCACCGCTACTGGTCCTATCTTAAATCCTCATACATCCCCATTTGGAATTTAACAAATGAATCTAGCAACCGAAA
The DNA here is from genome assembly GCA_949130495.1 of Sambucus nigra. NCBI lineage: Eukaryota > Viridiplantae > Streptophyta > Magnoliopsida > Dipsacales > Adoxaceae > Sambucus > Sambucus nigra. The sequence continues at coordinate 407,610,656 of OX422218.1, read as the reverse complement.
TTCCATTCGATATAATTTTCATCATTTTAATCACTTGAATCCAAATCAAATTAATTCAAATCTTATCAAGGGTTTACTGATATTTTCTAAGTCCCATAATATCCAAATAATAATCACCAAAGATCCACAAAAGGTTTGGGATAAGAATCAACATTTAAAAAGAAACAGCTTTACATATTCTAGGGAGGTCAATCGATCGAAGGCAGGGGTCGATCGATCGATCCCTCAGGTCACAGCCTGATTTTCTGCATTTTCTGCAACTACGGGTTTAGCAACTTATGATCATTTAAACCTTCATCTAAACATCCCAAATGACTTATAATCTTTACTACATGATATATCAACATATATGAACGATTTCCAATACTCTAAACATCCTAGAATCATCAAGGGATTGGATTAAAAATCATGTTTATCTCCTTATTTCCAGAAAATTATCAACATATCATCTTAAAGAACACATCAATGGTTTTCATAATTTCTTCAACAGATTCATGACTATTTCGTGGATTATTATCAACCTAAAACATGAGCTTAATTCCTATATCATTTCAGTTTCCAAAAATCCATTTAATACTCCATTATTTCTTCCAAACATGAATAATATTCTCTTTTCATACTATTCTAACATGGACAATATACAAACTTAAATTGCCATTATCAAACACTTGCCTTTACTGAAGATCTGATCCTTTGGAGTTGAATAACATAGGTGGTGATGGTGGTGGTGACCTTTGACCTTTGGTTCTCCTCCTTCCCAAGCAAACTTCTTTTTCTTTCCAAGCAACCTTTCACTCTCTCTAAGAAGATGACCTTTCAATTTTGTGTAGAAGAGATGAATGAACCCACATTCAACTAATCTCCAAATACTTATAATAAGACAAAACCCGAAATCACTATTCATCCCCCTTGTAAAAATAACCAAAATGCCCTTTTGGGTTGTCTTTTCATTTCCAAATGACCCGAGACCCAAATCCAACATCCAAATAGAATTTTCTGACTATTTCAACCCTTCCGGACGCAACGACGCAGTCAAAATGACTATAAGGTCGATAGAAAATAAATTTCCTTTTTAATTTAATAAATTAGTCCCGACACGTCCCATACCGCATCTGACTAAAAAATCCAAATTACCGAAATTATATCACACCGTCATATCAATGACATCACATTCATATATTACCTAAATATCTTTAAGTAATATTCAGAATCATCCATTTTAATATCCACAGTCCGGATAAAACCCAAATGAATTAATTAATAATAAAATCCAATTAATCCATTAATTTAAAATATAACCCATTTTAAAAGTCATAAAAATTACGGGGTATTACAGGAATACCTTTATTTGTTAGGCATTTAAATCAATACATAATGAGAATTAATTGTATGAAGGTTTTCGCTTCATTGGCAATACATAATGTGAAATATTATGCTTCAACAACAGTTCAAGTTGTTTGGTTTAGCTGCAGACCTTCCAGACCTGTGAAATTTATCCACTTGATTGGCGACTTTTGGGCGCTAATGGAAATTTTGTAAATATTTAAATTTTAGCGAACCTTTATGGGGTATCTTCGTCTTTTTCTTTGCTATCCGTCGTAAACCCAAACGTCGTTCGCTTTAATCATTACTTTTCCCAGTTTTGGATGTGTCGTATAAAAAGGGCGGTAAAAACTTCGATCATCTTTTACCTCTTACTTCTGATTCTGCTGCTATATTCTTTGCTTTTTCGTGCGATCACTTTATTTTTTATCTTCAGTTCTTACTGAATCCTTAAATCTTTGTAAGAATTCTCTTCTCTTCTTCTTTGTTTTCTTCATCATGGTTTATTCTATCGAGTCACTTGATAAGTTCAAAATTAATTTTAATACTCCATCTTGGGTTGTATTAGAACATTCCCCTTTTCCTTCTGATTTTTTTCTCTTGCTGAGGGTCATTGGTTCCCTTCCATCTTTATTGCTAAATGTGGTTCCATGTTTCCTCCCAATCCCTTATGTTTGGAGTTTTGTCAATATTTTGACATTATACCTGTAAGAGTGGCTCTAACACGTGGAAAGTTGTAAATGGATTTTATAGGTTAAATCAAATTTATGGAACCCATCTAGGGATTTCAGAAATAATATTTTGTTATAAATGGGTAACTAGTGATACCACTTTTTATTTGAAAACTAGGGCAGTTAGTAAAGCTTTAGTAGTTAATCTCCCTGATACTAGTAGGGATTATTTTGATCATGGGGTAGTTGTAAAAAATGGGCAATATGCCCCTTTAGTTGGAGGTGCTAAATATCAATAACCTAGATGTCCGCTCTTTGGCAACCCAATAGGTTGTTTTATGTTTTAGTAAATTTTCACTGTTTATGTTTGATAAAATGTCATACTGACTGTTATTTTATAAATTGATTTGCAGTTGAGCAAAAAAAAAGTGCCCCAAAGAGAGTGAATAAATTTGAAAGAATTGAAGTTTTTCTGGGGACTTCACAAGGAAGTTGCTGAGGAGCACGTTAGGTCTGCCTCCTATCTGTTTCAATACAGAAACATTGTTTCTTCCTTTATCACCAGACATGCTGCTTCTCCTACTCTAGTGCTTGACCTTGATTATGAGGTTTCTGTTGACACAGACACTCCTCTATCTGAAATTATGAAGAAGAGGAAATTTACTCACCTTTATAGTGGTAGCACTTCTGGCTCCCAAACATCTACTGAAGGGGACAAGAAGAAAACAGGGGATGTATGAAGCCCCTAGTCCCCAAGGATCCAGTCACCATAGACCCAACCCCCAAAAACCTGGCTCTTAAGGATGTAGCTCCCAAAGAGGTTGAATTTTCTTTAAGGAGACTTAGGAGAGGGATTGGATAGAAGTAAGTCGACGAGGTAGCTGATCAACTGTCCTTGGTTAATTTACCCTCTTCTGGTGTTGTTCCTCTAGCAGCTATTACTCTTGGTTTGGCCAGGAAGTTGATCAAGTCTGGTACTCTTCCAGACCATAGGGGGTGGATGCCATGCTCCCTTGAACGAGGATTTCTGAATTAGCTGCTCAAAATCTTGCATCAGTAAGTATTTTCCATTTTCTTAGTTTGGTTGTCTTTTATATCTCTCATATACTCATTTTGATCTTCCTCTTTTGTAGTTCTTAGTAGACTTTAATAATATGCTGGAGAAGGATGATGCAATTAAGTCTTATTCTTCTTCAAATGAGGTGGAGGAAGCCTTGGCTGGCTTGATGAAATCTCTGCTCGAATATCATCAGGCCTTGGAGACTGAAAAGAGTACTTGGGCAGAGAAACTGAAGACAGCTGAGACTTCTCGACAAACGTCTAATGATAATGCTCTTAAAGCTGAGCGTATGGCCAAGGAAGCTGAGCGCAAGGGGAAGGACGCTGAGCGTAAAAAGGAGGAAGCTGAGCGCAGGGCAGAGGAAGATGAGTGCAGGGGAAAGGCTGTTGAAGAGCTTGTATCCTGTGCCAAAGCTAAGCGAAAGTATACTGTGAAGGCCTCCTTCAGTGATGGTTGGGACAAAGGCTGGAATAATTCCATTTCTACTGCTTCTACTCAGATTGAGTATGTAAAGAAAAAATGTTTCAGAAATGGTTGGGTTGTTGTCCTTCAAGAGTTGAACATAACTAAAGACTCTGAACTTTTTCAGAGGTATATTCATGGTCCTCCTCCAGTCATTAACGATGAGGTTGAAGATGAAGATGCTTTTGAAGAGTCTTCACTTGTGGTTGAATTTGATGCGAAATAACCAAAAGTTATTGAGTCTTCTCTTCCTCCGGTTGAGCAAACTGAGCAGCCTCAGTCTGTAGTCCCTTCTTCTGAGTAGGATAAGAAGGTTGATAGGGAGAAGGTGTAAAGTTTTTCGGCATTTTCCCTTTTTGTTTCTTTCTCTTTATTTTTGTTATACTTGAACTTTTTGTCATTAATAAAAGAACCTTTTCCTCCCTTTTATTTCTTATGGATTTTACATGTTCTCTATTCTTGTTGTTGATTGGTGGTTATTTCTGACACACCCCAACCCAGTTACTTATAATTAAGTTTGAAAGTCAAAGTGAGTCAAACCATGATTAATATAACCAAACCATAAACAAGAGTTTTAATTTCAGAGCCATCATTATAAATCCATATAACTGAAAACCTTTTTACAACATCAGAGTAGTCATACTTATACAAACTTCCTTGAAGGATAATTTAACTTAATTACATCATTTGAATTTAAACAGAATTTTTGTTTCTCCCATTCCTAGCTAACCTAACCCGACTTCCTAGATTTGGCAGTGATATCGCATTACCTGAAAAATGTGAACATAGGAACAATGAGCAAAATAGCCCAGTGAATGCATCACTACTATACTACAGCATGAATTTAAATGCAATAAACCATGTTCATATAATTATGTATTAACTTATCCGTCTCATTCATAATGAATGACCAACTTTTTCGTATCATGATTCACATATCCTGTCTAAATAGACAATTCTCCCCCATTCCTGGTCGAGGAGTAACCCTTTGTCATTAATAGACAAATCTCCCCCATTCTGGGTCGGGGAGTAAACTCCCATTTCGGTAAACCGAAATGAACAATTTCATATTCATTATATTTTGATCATATCAATAACATGCTACACATATCTCTTTCTAGTGAGTACACTCACCTTGGTTGACAACTACGTATTCACGTTTCCTTCTGGTGGAGCTGAATTGGGTTGATTAGACCTTACACCTGTCAATCCAACTAAATCAGTACTGAACCTCAATCATAATTATTATCCTAACATAATTATGTAACTTTCCATGACTATACATCAATAATATAATTCCAATTAAGTCACATTCCATAAAACATAAGTAAAGGCAAAACAATAATATACATGTTGATAAGGTTACGGACATTCAACCGTAGGAAATACCTTATAAGGAATTTATAACCAAAGTCAAGTAAACATGAAATTATACTTCTCAAGGTATATACACATGAAACATGTAGGATGAAATACAAACATTCATCCAAGGGGTATCCAGTATGGCCTGAAATTATTGTACTACATACTTAACCATCCTATATTCCTAAATTGTATAAATACAGGGGTCCAACCTTATAAATATGAAAACATATATGAATATACTTTCCAATACAAGTGACGGTGTAATTTTTCAAGCTTCCTAGAGCAAGTTATTACCATTTCTTTACAACACAAGAAATCTTCCCTACAAGCTCCTCTATTGTTCCTTCAATTTGAAAGAATTTTCATAATTTTTCTAAAGCATAACTTTCCATGATTTTCAAACCATTATCATTAATCATACTTAATAGTACATAATTAAAGTTTCATAATTTTTTGACTTCATTTTCTATCTTAAAAGCTTAACTAAACTTAGGGCATACCGAAATCAAGTATACAAATAGCAACTATATACCAACTTGAAATCATCATTACCGCCTAACCACAAGGAGATAAATTCTAATTTTCGTTTATGATATGAATATATGAGTCTAATTTCATGTCCAATTGTAATTTATCAATTCTAGTAATCACACAAAGAGATATGCAAGTTTGAATACAAGGGGTTTCAATACAATGCAATTTTAAGGGTTTCTACATTCAACTTAACATAAACTTGCATCTAACCATACATATATATAAAGGGCTGAAAATTTCGTCAACCTATGATGATTTATATCATATAAATCAGTAATATAAGATAAATAACAAGAATTGCAATTAGGATTACCTTCAGGGATTTTACGTAATTTCTACAAATTTTTCTACACTTTTTCTCCTCACTTTTTCTTCCTAAACTCCCTAATTCTCTTTCCTCAAGGTGAAACCCTTTGATGGCTGATTTTGGCTGAAGGATAAAGATATTTCAAGGTTATAATGTCGGCCAAGGCTGCCTCCCAAGCCAACCAATCAAATTAAACCATTTGGTTTAATAAAAGACAAAATACCACTTAAAGGGAATGGACAACTTTACCCTTTATTCGTAAATTCGGTATAACTCTTTACTCGTGCATCCATTTGATGATCTGTTTATTGTGTTACAACCCTAACTCGCATGTCTACAAGTATCTAGTTTTCACCTCAAGTCATTTATAATGTTATAAAGGTCAAAACTAGTCTCTAACATGGAAATTTCTACCGAAAACAACAAAATTTTGTGTTTGTAAATAATGCGACCTTTCATGATTTATGAAAGTAAGATTATAATAAACATAATCTCTTAACATTAGATATACTAATAAAACATTATTGATATCACATAAGATAAGCATGATTTAAATATAATTTTTCGTAATTATATTCAGGTTGTCACAACTTCCCCCCCCTAGAATATTTCGTCCCCAAAATTTAATATAAAGGTCACTTACCAAACAAATGGGGATACTGTTTCTTCATGCTATCCTCCGTTTCCCAAGTTGCTTCTTTAATCCCATGGCTCATCCACATAGCTTTAACTAAGCAAATAACTTTATTTCTCAATACTTGGTCCTTACGATCAATAATTTCCATTGGTTCCTCGATGTACGACAAGTCTTCCTTCAGTTCAATTGGTTGAGTTTTCAACTGATGAGATGGATCCGCCAAATACTTACGAAGCATCGATTTGTGAAACACATCATGTAAACGGGATAAATCTGGAGGTAATGCTAATCTATAAGCCAGGGGCCCAATTCTTTCCAACACCTCACATGGTCCAATGTATCTTGGACTTAGTTTCCCCTTTTTCCCAAATCTCATAACGCCTTTCCATGGTGAAATATGTAGGAATACAAAATCTCCCTTCTGAAATTCCAATGGATACTTCCTCTTATCTGCATAAAATTTCTGCTACTTTGTGCTATCTTTATCCGTTCCCGAATAATTTTGATCTTTTCAGTCGTCACATCTATTAATTCAGGACCCAATATTTTGCTTTCACCCACTCATCCCAACACAAAGGCGTTCTACATCTCCTCCCATATAAAGCTTCATAAGGAGCCATACCAATAGTCGACTGATAACTATTATTATATGAAAATTCCATCAATGGCAAATGATCATCCCAACTACCTTTGAAGTCAAATACACAGGCTCGTAACATGTCTTCTAATATTTGAATCATCCTTTCTGATTGTACATCAGTTTATGGATGAAACGCAGTACTGAACTTCAAACTTGTGCCCATGGAATTCTGGAGATGAGGCCAAAACTTAGAAGTGAACGTTGGATCTCTATCATATACAATTGACACTGGTGCCCCATGTAAATGGATAATCTCATCAACGTACATATGTGCATACTTGTCAACAGTGTAGGTGGTCTTAACTGGAAGAAAATAAGCTGACTTTGTCAATCGGTCTATAATCACCCAAATAGAATCATGCCCCTTTGGTGACCAGGGTAATCCTGTAACAAAGTACATCATTATATTCTCCCACTTCCATTCCGGAATAGGCAATGACTATAATAATCCCGTCGGCTTCTGATGCTCCGCCTTTACTTGTTGGCATACTAAACATTTAGCTACGAACTCTGCAATCTCACGTTTAATATTATTCCACCAGTAATACTCTTTCAAATCTCTGTACATTTTGGTACCTCCTGGATGCATAGAGTAAATAGAACTATGTGCCTCTTCTAATATATATTTCTTTAAAGGTGGATCATTCGGTAAACAAATCCTGTTTTTATAACACAACGATTCATCATTCTTAATTTCAAAGTCACTCTCTTTACCATCCAGGACATCTTGTTTCTTCTTCTCAAGGAATGGATCAATCGTCTGCAAATTTCGTATGTGTTCGGCCAATAAAGGTCTTACTGTGACATGTGCTAATAATCCTCCATTTTTTGAAAACATCAATTCAATCCCCATCGATGCCAAGTTAATAATATTTCAAACACGGGCACACCATATGCAACCAAGAATCCCTGATGATTTTTGACTCAAAGCATCTGCTACTACATTGGCCTTCCCAGGATGATGATGGATGGTACAGTCATAGTCTTTAATCAGATCTATCCAATGCCTCTGTCTCAAATTCAATTCTTTCTGTGTAAACAAGTATTTCAAACTTTGATGATCAGTAAATATCTCACAAGTTTCTCCATACAAGTAATGTCTCCACAACTTTAAAGCAAAAACAATGGCTGCTAGCTCCAAATCGTGTGTAGGGTAGTTTCGTTCATGCATCTCTAATTATCTGGAAGCATATTCTATTACCTTCCCATTCTGCATAAGAACACATCCTAACCCCTGAAATGAAGCGTCTGTATAGATCACAAAAGACTCATTCCCACATGGAATAGTAAGTATAGGGGATAAAACCAACCGCTTCTTTAATTCTTTAAAACTCCTTTTGCATTCTTCATCCCACAAAAACTTCACTTCTTTACGGGTCAACTTTTTCAATGGTAATGCTATTACTGAAAATCCCTTAATGAATCTGCGATAGTAACCTGCCAATCCTAGGAATCTCCTAATTTCTGTCACATTCTTAGGACTTTCCCATTCAACGATTGCTTCCACCTTCTTTGGATCAACATATATCCCATTTCTCGAGACAACATGACCTAAAAACACAATTTCATTCGACCAAAACTCACATTTGCTGAATTTAGCAAACATTTTCTTCTCTCTCAAAATATGCAATACAAGTCGCAAATGTTTTCCATGTTCCTCCATGCTACGCGAGTAAATCAACACATCGTCTATGAATATAATCACGAATGAATAAATGAAAGGGTGGAATACCCGGTTCATCAAGTCCATAAAAACTGCTAGAGCATTAGTCAATCCAAATGGCATCACCAAAAACTCATAGTGCCCATATCGAGTCCGAAAAGTTATTTTGGAAATATCGCTATCCTTCACTTTCAGTTGGTGGTAACTCGATCTCAAATCAATCTTTGAAAATACTGTGGCCCCTATAATTGGTCAAACAAGTCATCGATATGAGGTAGAGGGTACTTATTTCTAATGGTCACCTTATTCAACTGCCGATAATCAATACATAATCGCATTGTCCCATCTTTCTTTTTCACAAATAACACTGGGGCTCCCCATGGTGAAACACTAGGCCGAATGAAACCTCTGCTTATCAGATCTTGTAGTTGCACTTTTAATTCTTTCAACTCCACTGGTGCCATTCTATATGGAGCAAGATAAATTAGACCAGTACCTGGAATTAATTCAATAGAAAACTCTACTTCCCTATCGGGTGGCAATCCTGGCAATTCCTCTGGGAAGACATCAGAAAACTCTCTAACCACTGGTATATCATGAATTTTAATCGTCTCTTTACTAGTATAAAAAACATAAGCCAAATACCATGTACAACCTTAACTCAATAACTTTCTGCTCTTAATTGCTGAGATAAGACAATTAGGGACAACATTCCTTTCTCCTGTAAACTGGAACTCAGGTTCACCACGCAGATGAAACGTAACTTCTTTGTGAAAACAATCAATAGAAGCATGATAGGATGATAACCAATCCATCCCCAATATAATATCAAAATCTCGAATGGCCAACGGTATCAAGTCAACATAGAAATCTCGCTCACCCATTCGTAAGACACAATCTTTATAAACATGCTCAACCAGAATTGCACTTTCCATTGGGGTAGAAATACATAAGGCACAATTGAGAAATGAACATAGTCTACCCAAATATGAAACAATATCTAATGCCACAAATGAATGCGTAGATCCAGGATCAATGAGTGCATATAAATCTTTGTTTGCAATAGAAAGTTTACCTCTAACCACTTCAGATGTAGCATGGGCATCTTGCAATGTCATCGCAAACACTCTTGCTCCTGCCTTCGATCCACTTGCTTGTCTTATACCTCTTCCCTTAGTGGCACTGCCTGGAGAAGATCCTTTATGAGGCCCCACACTATTGACTGAAATTGTTCTTGCTAACATAGGACAATTCTTTCTCAGATGGCCCTTCTGATGGCAGTTAAAACATTCTATATTCTGTAACTTTGGGCAATTTCTTTTTATATGACCCAATGTCCCACAAAAGAAACAAACATTCGGATCTCCTTGTAGTGAAACTCCTGAACCTCTTCCACCACTAGCCTCACCCCTTTGCAAACTACTTCCACCTCTACCCTGTTGGAATTTCTGCCCTCCAAACCTTAAATATTTGGTATCGCTACCCTTTTTATAGTTTGGATCAAATCTGCTTCTCTTTACACCTCGTTCTCTATTTCCTCTCGCTTCATTCACGTCCTTTTCTACCAGCAGGGCTTTGTTCACCAAGGCTGAATAATTATTAGTCTCTAAAACCGATAGCCTTGATTTAATAACTAACTCTAGTCCATCGAGAAATCGGATGCACATATCTTCCTCATTCCGTATAAACCTCGAAGAAAACTGAGATAAGGCTGTAAGTTTAGCTTCATATTCTCTAATTGTCATACTCCCCTGATTGAACATGAAATATTCCTTCTCCTTTTGTTTTTGATACATTGGGGGAAAATACTTATCATACAAAGCTTTGACAAAAGCATCCCATGAGATCACATTCCCACCATCTGGAGTAATCAACAAATGTTTTGTGGCATCCCACCAATATTTAGCTTCTCCTTTTAGCATATCTGTCGCCAAGATCACTCGTTGATTTTCAAGCATTCTCATCACCCCGAAGATATGTTTAATCTTTTTAACCCATTCTTCTGCCTCAGCTAGATCAACTGCTCCTTCAAATGACGGTGGATTCATTTTAATAAATTTCTCATGTGAAGTACTCCTTTCTTCCCGGTGTATCACCTCCTCAGCTCTAGCCAATGCCTGTGCCTCCAGTTGCATGGTCTGTTGTTCTTCCACATGAGCCATAAATCTAGCTTGTTTCTCTGCCATTAGAGTCATAGCACGCGCCATTTTTTGCATGTCTGTCAATTGTTCTGGCTCGGGTTCTATGTTTCCATAAACAGGTTGCTCGACCTCCGCTTCTACTGCCATATTTGAAGCCTCATCTTCTATTCTCACATTTACATTCCCTCCATCCATTCTTTAATATCTGAAATGGATCAAAGATATAACAACATGCAGATATACATATCTTTCCTAACATAATCGTTAGTATCAAATAAAATATATTTCTAACATTCACTTCCAAATCTAGACTCTTCTCACTCCAGAACCTCTAAAACCTAGGCTCTGATACCAAAAGCTGACACACCCCAACCCAGTTACTTATAATTAAGTTTGAAAGTCAAAGTGAGTCAAACCATGATTAATATAACCAAATCATAAACAAGAGTTTTAATTTTAGAGTCATCATTGTAAATCCATATAACTGAAAACCTTTTTACAACATCAGAGTAGTCATACTTATGCAAACTTCCTTGAAGTATAATTTAACTTAATTACATCATTTACATTTAAACAAAAATCTTTATTTCTCCCATTCCTGGCTAACCCAACCCGACTTCCTAGATTTGGCAGTGACATCGCGTTACCTGAAAAATGTGAACATAGGAACCATGAGCAAAATAGCCCAGTGAATGCATCACTACTATACTACAACATGAATTTAAATGCAATAAATCATGTTCATATTATTATGTATTAGCTTATCCGGCTCATTCATAATGAATGACCAACTTTTCAGAATCATGATTCACATATCCTATCTAAATAGACAATTCTCCCCATTCCTGGTCGAGGAGTAACCCCTTGTCATTAATAGACAAATCTCCCCCATTCCGAGTCGAGGAGTAACCTCCCATTTCGGTAAACCAAAATGAACAATTTCATATTCATTATACTCTGATCATATCAACAACACGATACAAATATCTCTTTCCAGTGAGTACACTCACCTTGGTTGACAACTATATATTCACGTTTCCTTCTGGTGGAGATGAACTGGGTTGATTAGACCTTACACCTATCAATCCAACTAAATCAGTACTGAACCTCAATCATAATTATTATCCTAACATAATTATGTAACTTTCCATGACTACACATCAATAATATAATTCCAATTAAGTCACATTCCATAAAATATAAGTAAAGGCAAAACAATGATATACATGTTGATAAGGTTACGGACATTCAACCGTAAGAAATACCTTATAAGGAGTTTATAACCAAAGTCAAGTAAACATGAAATTATACTTCTTAAGGTATATACACATGAAACATGTAGGATGAAATACAAACATTCATCCAAGGGGTATCCAGTATGGCCTGAAATTATTGTACTACATACTTAACCATCCTATATTCCTAAATTGTATAAATACAGGGGTCCAACCTTATCAATATGAAAACATATATGAATATAATTTCCAATACAAGTGACGGTGTAATTTTTTAAGCTTCCTAGAGCAAGTTATTACCATTTCTTTACAACACAATAAATCTTCCCTACAAGCTCTTCTATTGTTCCTTCAACTTGAAAGAATTTTCATAATTTTTATACATCAAAACTTTCCATGATTTTAAAACCATTTCCATTACACATACTTAATAGTACATAATTAAAGTTTCATAATTTTTTTACTTCATTTTCTATCTCAAAAGCTTGACTAAACGTAGGGCATACCAAAATCAAGTATACAAATAGCAACTATGTACCAACTTGAAATCATCATTACTGCCTAACCACAAGGAGATAATTTCTAATTTTCGTATATGATATGAATATATGAGTCTAATTTCATGTCCAATTGGAATTTCTCAATTATAGTAATCACACAAAGAGATATACAAGTTTGAATACAATGGGTTTCAATACAATGCAATTTTAAGGGTTTCTACATTCAACTTAACATAAACTTGCATCTAACCATACATATATATAAAGGGCTGAAACTTTCGTAAACCTATGATGATTTGTATCATATAAATCAGTAATATAAGATAAATAACAAGAATTGCAATTAGGATTACCTTCAGTGCTTTTACGTAATTTCAACGGATTTTTCTACACTTTTTCTCCTCACTTTTTCTTCCTAAACTCCCTAATTCTCTTTACTCAAGGTGAAACCCTTTCATGGCTGATTTTGTCTGAAGGATAAAGCTATTTCAAGGTTATAAGGTCGGCCAAGGCTGCCTCCTAAACCAACCAATCAAATTAAACCATTTGGTTAAATAAAAGACAAAATACCACTTAAAGGGAATGGACAACTTTGCCCTTTGTTCGTAAATTCGGTATAACTCTTTACTCGGGCATCCATTTGATGATCCGTTTGTTGTGTTACAAACCTAACTCGCATGTATACAACTATCTAGTTTTCACCTCAAGTCATTTATAATGTTATAAAGGTTAAAACTAGTCTCTAACAGGGAAATTTCTACCGAAAACAATAAAATTTTGTGTTTTTAAATAACGCGACCTTTCATGATTTATGAAAGTAGGATTATAATAAACATAATCACTTAACATTAGATATACTAGTAACACATTATTCATATCACATAATATAAGCATGATTTAAATATAATTTATCATAATTATATTCGGGTTGTCACAATTTCTTTCTTGATAGTTTATAGCGAATATGGAACAACTATCTTCCCATGATACCGAGCTACTGAGGAAGTGCAATTCTTTTTTCAAATATGGTCATACGGACTTGTCCGGAGAAGAAATCACTCAGTTTCTCGGTGATGATGCCTCAGAGCAGGTTAAAGTATCCTACTAGTATTTGAAGTACTTACTTGATCATGCGGTAGAAAATAATGTTTCCTACTATGAAATGATAGTAAAACTTCAAGAACAATATAAAGAATCTACTGTGATCTTACATCAGAGATATGAGAAGAAATATCAAAGCTTTAGTGTAGGTTGGGGTTTTGATAATTTTGTTTCTTTTTACAATAAAAAGGAGTTTCTTCTTAAACTTGAAGTTCAACAAACTAGGACAGTTGCCAAACTCCTGGAAGAGGAGAATAATAATTTGAGGGATGAAATGAATCTTTTGAAGTCTGCTTCAGGGGTTGTTGTCTCTACTACTGATGAAGGTTATTCCTTTTTGGAATCTAAGAATGCAACATTGAGAGATGAATTTGAGGCCTTAAAAAACATTAATCCTGCATCTTCCTCCTGAGCTAGAAATAGGCCTGGCTAAGGAACCACATAAGAAATTAGAACCCAACAGGCCCTTGCCAATCAAGCTACACAACTGAAGGTAAAAGACCGAGCTATTGTTGAGATGTAATAAAAGCTGCAGACCTTGTCTAAACGATTATCCACTCAATATTCCCAATTAGAGGATAAGGATGGGGTATTGAATAAACTGCAATCACGGGTTGATAAATTTACCTTTCAATTCCATAAGCAGCCAAGAGAAGTTTGGATGGATGGGTGTAATGAAGCTTTGGGACATTTTGACATTAGACTTCAACAGGCCCAGAACGAATCCTATAAATGGGGTTAGATGAACACGTTAACTGTGATGAAGGTGGATCAAAACAACTCTTTATGGGATTGGTATGATCCGGGATTACTAAATCTTAACAATCCTCCATTTAAGTTAGATGTTAACTGGATTCCTATTCATCGTATTCCTCAATGCTTGATTTCAAAATACTTAGGAGATTACAAGCTACATGATGAACTAGATATCGTCCGACCTCCTCATCTGCTTGATCGTCCTAGTAACAGCAACACCAGGATGTTTCATAATTTAACTTCATCAACTCCCCTTTTACCTTGGATGATCCTCCAGCTGGCATGGATCCTATTTCTAGGGCTGAAGGAAAACGTTCTGTAGAATAAGGCTTTCTATTTTTTTTTGCAATAATATGTAATCATTTAATCTAATGAAAAGCTTATTTTACAAATGGATCAACTTTTAGTCAATCTTTGTATGTTTATTTAGTCTTTGACTATGAATGGATCAACTTTTAGTTAATCTTTTATTTTTCACTAGTTTTATTGATATCCTTAGGATTATCCTAGGAATTATATCAATTACCAATGCATCAAAGTTTTTAGGTAATTTCATTAGTTACCTCGGTTCCTAGGCGTGAGTGGAACATTTCTCCATCTTTTAGACCAGTTTAGATGAAAATTATTTATCCTAGTCTTCATTAACCAAGCATTTGGGACATACAATTTTGCCTTGCGTGATTTTTTATATGTTTGACAACCAACTTTGTTGGTGCATTTATTGATGCCGGCCAACTTTGTTGGTGGCCTTTATTGATACCAACCAACTTTGTTGGTGGCCTTCATTGATATTGACCAACTTTGTTGGTGGTCTTTGTTGACACCGACCAACTTTGTTGGTGCCTTTATTGATCCGACCAACTTTGTTGGTGGACTTTATTGATACAGACCAACTTTGTTGGTGACCTTCATTGCTACTGACCAACTTTGTTGGTGGCCTTTGTTGATACCGACCAACTTTTCTTATGCTTTATTGATGCTGACCAAATTTTTTGGTAACCTTCATTGATACCGACCAACTTTATTGGTGGTTTTGTTGTAGTGCATAGCACTAGTACTTCGAAAAAAATAACAATTTTTGGGAAATGGCATTCTGATTAATATTAAAATGAACTTAATATAGCATGATTAAATCATTAATAGTATTTCCTCGAGTTTTCTGCATTCCATGGGTTCTTGAATTCTTCCCCTTGCAAAATATTAATCCGATATGTGCCTGGTCGGATGACTGCAATAATACGATAAGGCCCATTCCAATTGGACTCCAGCTTATTTATCTTCTGAATCACTTTCTTCAAAACATAATCTCCTTCTTTTAAGTTTCCTGGCATGACCCTCTTGTTGTAGAAACATGCAATCCGTTGTTGATAGGTTGCATTTCTTAAAGTTGCATGTTCACGGACTTGTTCCAGCATGTCTAAATCCAGCCTTATCATCAAATCACTAACTGGGGTATTGAAGTTAAGAACTTTGTGCCTAGGTAAACCTAGCTCAAAAGGAATTACTGCTTCAGTATCAAACTCTAACATGTAGGGAGTTTCTCCAATAGTTGTTCAGGGAGTTATTTGGGAAGCCCACAAGACAGAATGCAATTCATTGATCCAATTTCCTTTTGCATTTTCTAACCTCTTCTTCAGCCCATTTTACAAAGTTCTATTAGTTACCTCTGTTTGGTCGTTGCTTTGAGGATGGCTAGGAGCAGAGTGGATTTTTTGGACGTCGAACTCGGCATAATAAGCAGTATATTCTTCGTTGTCAAACTGTATGCCATGATCATTGATAAAGGCATAGGGTAAGCCATACCTTTTTATGATACTCTTCCAAATAAATTGATAAACTTTCTCATAGCACATAGATATCAACGATTTAGCTTCCAACCATTTAGTAAAGTAATCAACAACTACAACTAAGTACTTAAACCTTCCACGGGTGGTTGGCAGAGGCCCGACCAAGTCAATCTGCCACATAACAAAGGGCCAAGGTTAAGTGATTGGTGTTAAGAGAGATTGTGGAGCCTTGCATATACTGGAAAACCTCTGGCACTTATCACACTTCTTGGCAAAATCTGCTCATATAGTTGTCCAGTAGTACCCTTGTGTATGGATTCTCCGTAACAACGTTCTTCCTGCTATATGGGCTCTACATGACCCTTCATGGACTTCTTCAATCAAATCCTTCACTTCAGCTGGATGCACATACCATTGTAGACCAGTAGTTAGTCATCTTCTATATAACACACCACCATCTAGCACATATCTTGTAGATTTGTATTTCAACCTCTTAGCTTCAAGTAGACCAGCTGGAAGAATCCCATCTTCAATATATGCTTTTAGGGGGTCCATCCAAGATGGCCTCATATCAACTGTAATAAAGTTAACCATAAGATCCTCGTCTATGCTCCTATTAGCAAGTAGCTCAATAGGAATAGTTCTTCATATCTCAATTCTAGTTGCTAAAGCTAGCCAAGTAAGTGCGTCTGTTCGGGCATTTCCTAATCTTGGAATTTTGATCACCTGGACAGCTAACGTAGTGGAATTTATCTCTAACGCTTTCGTTAAGTATCTGGTCATTAGTTCTCCTTTAGCTGCATATAAGTTCAACACTTGATTTACCACCAACTATGAGTCACTGTACACCACAACTTGCTCGGCATTCAATGATTTGGATAGATTTAACCGAACAATTGAAAAGCTTACCTCACTAGCATGTCAGTGTATACCACTATCGTGTGAGCTTGAAAATACAGATTCATTTGTCTACTGGCCTCAATTAAGGCCAATGCTAATTTCTCCAATCTGGGATATTTGAATTCTTCTCCTCGAAAAGCTTTTCTAGTGTAATCAACTAGCTTTTGAACTTTATTCTCCTCCTTGATCAAGGCAGATCTAACAACTGACTTAGAAACTGCCAAATATAGATACAGCTTTTCTCCCAACACTAGTCGGGAGAGTGGTGGTGGTGTTGTCAGGTACTTCTTTAATTCTAGGAAGTCTTTTTCATATTCATCATTCCATTCAAAGGTTTTTCTGAGAACCTTAAAGAATGGCAAGCATTTATTCGTTGCTCGGGATACATACTTGTTTAGTGTTGCTACGCTTCTGTTTGCCTTTGAACATACTTTTTAGAGGCCGGGGACTGCATTTCAATCAGAGATTTAATCTTATTTGGATTACTTTCAATTCCCGTTTGATTCACTATATACCCGAGTAACATTCCCTCATGTACTTTTAAGACACATTTGGTGGGGTTTAATTTCATCTGGTGCTTTTCCAAGTGATAAAACGTCTGGCTGAGGTCGTTAATATGATCAACAACTTTTTTTCTCTTAATGAGCATATCATTAACATACACCTCCATGTTCTTACATATCTTCTCCTCAAATAGTTTGTTCACCAATCTCTGATAAGTAGCACCTGCATTTTTCAGACCAAATGGCACAACATTATAGCAATAAGTTCCTCGGGGAGTGATAAAGGAAGTTCTTTCTCTATCTTCGAGCTTTATTTTGATCTGGTTATAACTAGAATATGCATCCATGATATTCAGCAGCTCATGCCCAAAAGTAGCATCTACCAATTGATCAATTTGTGGAAAAGGAAAGTGATCCTTTGGACACTCTTTGTTCAAGTCAATAAAATCCACAAACATCCTCCAGTTATTGTTCTTCTTCTTCCCCATAACTATGTTGTCCAACTAGTCCGGGTACTTCACATCTTCAATAAAGGAATATTTTTAAAGCTTCTCCACTTCTTCCTATATAGCATGGTTCTTCTCTGGGCTAAAAAATCTTCTTCACTGCTTCACAGGTTTAACCTCCTTAATAACATTAAGCTCATGGCATAGGAAATTTGGGTCTATGCCTGGAATATCTTCATTACTCCATACGAACACCTGTTTTATTTGCCTCAAGAAATCCACCAACTCATGTTTAAGAATTGGTTCCAATAACTCTCCTATTTGAGTAGTTTGTTCTGGTCTATCATCGTCCAGAATAATGTTTTCTATTGCCTCCATCACTTGGCCTTTTACAAGATCAAATTCGTCTCGTGGATCTAAGGTTTCAACCTCAGACTCGCTATTCGGCTCAGATATATCCACTTGATAAGTGGTTATTTTCCTTTTTGTCTCCAACATATCTTCTTCCTCGGCAGAGAAATAGTAGCACTCCCAAGCTACTTTCTGATCTCCTTTCACTACTCTAACTCCGAATTTGGTCAGGAACTTTAGGCATTAATGAACAATAGAGGTTACAGCTTCGAATTTCTTCAAACCAACTCTTACCATAATCACATTATAGGTTGAATGAACATTTTTCTCCATTACAAATAATCTCACTTTCTCTGTTGTTCTTGCTGGACATGTCCCGATCAACATGTTTACTTCTCTCTAGAAAATCCAATGAGTGGCATGTGGTAAGGCTCTAGTTGGTTGAGTTTTAATCCCAAACTATCAAAAGAGGGATAAAACATGATGTCTACCAAAATGTCGTTATCCATTAATGTTCTTGCCACCAATACTTCTTTCATCCTGACTCTGATCACTAAAGGATCATCATGAGGATACAACACTCCAGATAGATCGTTTTTGGAAAATCCAATTACGAGCTTATCGTTGTTAACCTTTATTGGTCAGTCTTCCTCGGCGAGGTTGATTCACTGAATATAGGAACAAGCTTGGGCCTCACTGAGGTAAGCCTTCCTTTCTACTGTATGATCTCCTCCTCATGCATCCCGACCTGTAATCATGTGGTAATCACAATATCCAAAACTGAGTGTTAATACCTCACATTTCGATTATTTGGGCTTCTTTGGGAGATTAGGATTGTCTTCTGGCTCTTCATTGTGGTTCCTCTTCTTATCTTCTCTAGGCTTAATAGGTGACTTATATTTCTGTCGACCTCTACCTCACGTTCTTCCATCGGCCTGTTGATCAACAAATATATCCAACCTTCCTCTTCAAATGAGCGCTTCTACCTCATTCTGGAGGGAAATACACCAGTTGGTAGTATGACCATGATCTTTATGAAACTCACAATACTTGGACTTATCCCTCTTATCAGCAGGTGACCTTAACTTTTCAGGCCAACTCAAATCATTGTCGTGCTTGATTTCCTCCAACACATTATGTATGCCCACCGTTAAGGCAGTTTAATTAGTGAATTTCCTAATCCATTCTAGGTTTTATTTTACTTTCGAAGTCCTGCACTCATTGTGATTCTTGTGCTCCTTCTTATAAGACTTTCCTTATATTTTTACTTCCATATTTGCATCTGAATTCTTTTTGGCAGCCATAGCTTCCTCGGTGTTCATAATATTTGCTGCCTTGGCCATCAATTATGTCATCGTCTTCAAGGGATCTTTTGCCAGAGTATAATATAATTTATCGGGGAGCAAACCACTCATGAGAGCAGTAATTGCGGTCTTCTCTTCGTAATCAATAACTTCCACATTCTCGTTGTTGAAACGAGTGATGTAATCCCTGGTACTTTCTATTTCCTTCTGTATTACACTGAGCAAATGAGCTACTCGTTACATAGGATTTGCTACCAAGCAAAAATTACCAATGAATAGCTCGGTGAGTTCTTGAAAGCAAGAAATCTGCCCCCGAGGAAGGCTATTGTACTAGATTTGAGCAGATCCGATGATTATTCCTGAAAATGACCTACATCTCATCTCATCAGGCAGAACATAGATATCATCCACTACATAGTATTGTTCTATATGAATAATTGGATCAGTCTTGTCATCATACTTGGGGGTGACCACTGGAGCTTTAAACTTGGTTGGCGTAGGTAAATCTATGATGGTTTGCACAAAGGGTGATCCCTTTATAAAACTTCTTTTGAGGGGATTCTTGGCCTTGGACATATCTCCTAATTTTTCTTCCAAATGTTGAATGGAACCTTTTCAAGCATCACTGCTAGTACCAGATCTATGGGTGGCAGCTTTTTTATGCCAAGTAACAGATCGTGTTGAACTTTCTTCTTGCGAACCTTCCCTCTAACTAGATCTATCAGTTTGTCGAGTGCTTAATTTGGATTGGGTCGAACCTTCCCTTCAAGCGCTTGGTCGTCGAGTATTTCTCGACGCAACCCGTAGGGCATTTCCCTGGGGTCCCAAATGATCAAAAGGAGAGTCCCTACTTATCCTTTCTAAGGCACTCAATCTTTCTGGGATGAGGGACTGTCCATCAGTGGAGTTAGTGATCATGATCGAAGAAGTTACTCCAGGAAGGTATGAAAGATCCCTAAATGTTCTAGAATGGCTATGCCCAACACTCTTTATTAGCGGCAGTGGCATATTCCTTTAATTAAATTGTGTAGGAACTTCAATCTATAATGTTTGGGCCAACTGTCATATAGTATCCTGCATAGCCTCTTGACCCTTGGCCAAACTAGCCAAAATTCCTGTTAAATCATTTTTGTTTAGAGGGGCTGAGGGAATAAGCAAAATTCCCTCATTTCTGGTACTTGATTCAGGAATTTCAGCCATAGATTATGAATGTGTGACAACGTTTAGTAATACGTTCCCATAAATGGTGACAATCTGTTGATGCAAAAAACTAGACTAGGACTAATTAATTAATCACAGAAAAAAAATAAGTAAAATAATAGAATAGCCTACGTCCACTATTCTGTATTGATTGCCTTGAGTTATTTTTCCCATCCCTTAAAATGAGGGTGATACAACGTATTTAAACCCAAGAGGGGTACTAATAGTTGTCGTGTGAATGGATGGAATACCTTTATTTGTTAGGCATTTACATCAATTCATAATAAGAATTAATTATATGAAGGTTTTCCCTTTATTGGCAATACATGTTGTAGGACTGCTATCGCTTTGTTATCAATATAGGTTGTTGGTCGGGCTTCCCTGTTGGTTGGGCTTCATTATTGGTCAGGCTTCCCTGTTGGTCGGGCTTCATTGTTGGTCGGGCTGATTTTGACTTGTACCACATTAGATGACACGTACTCGCTTATGACTGGTCCATGTAGGGTGGTAAATTTTGGTATCAACACCTGCATTATTGATTCCACCATGGAAGCTGAATACGTGGCAGCCTCTGAGGTAGCCAAGGAATCAGTTTGTCTTAGAAACTTCCTAATGTATCTGGGAGTGGTACCTTTAGTTCAGTCAACTATTACACTTTATTGTGATAATAGCGGTGTGGTTGCTAACTCAAAAGAACCAAGGTTCCACAAGATAGGTAAACACATCGAGCGTAAGTATCATCTTATTCGAGAATTTATGCAGTGGGGTGAGGTCATAATTATGAAGATTGCATCAGAGAATAACCTGGCAGACCTTTTCACAAAGAGCTTACTAGCCAAGACTTTGGATAGTCATGTAGAGGGGATGGGAGTGAGATGCAATGCATCATGGCTTTGAGTCTAAGTGGGAGATTGTTAAAGAATTAGACTAAAATCATGCTTTATGTAATAGTTTTAGTTATGGATTTAGTGTTATAATAAAATTAGTTATTCCTATTTTAATGGAATCATGTATGGACATGATGTTTGGGGTTTTTTTATATATTTTCAATGTCTTTTATTCTTCTCAAAAGGTGTTCTGGTGTGTAGAGTATGACTTACACACAGAGGATCAAATCACCAGTTCTTGTGAAATATAAGTTTTATCGTTCACAGTCTTAGATGGAACTGGACACACCAGCAGTAGAACTATAGCACAATATTTTAATAGGTCTATCTTGACTACAAGAAATGATATATTTTCAACTTATTGTGATGGTATGCTTTGTGTGTATTGAACAAGACCAATTTGAGGTCATTATTTTTATACTAATTTTATAAGATAGTGTACACCTCGTGATTTTAAAGTTTACTTAAAGATCTTAATCAAATATGATTGATGGGCGCATGCACTAGTTATTTATTGCTTTGACTTATGGAGTGAGATTCATTATTGGATCAATAATCTTGATAAATTGGGTAATGGTGATTAATATATGGTGAAAGTCTTTTATGGATGGAATCCATGTCTCGGTATAGAGACTGGTGATACCCCCTTGAGATGCTTATAAGTTTTGTATGTGCCAAACCCTGCAGGTGGATTATGTTGATTCGACATTAGAAATAAGTTAAGTTGGACCTCTCAAGTATTTGAAGAAGTTAATGAAATAAATTATCAATAATTATTTTATTAACGGGTATTTATAACCTTAACGTGGGAAGAATTAATTAATATATATAAGGAGATTGAAATATAATTTTTAGTTAAGGAGTTGAGTTGCAATTATAATTATTTAGTAGTATTAATTATAATTAAGGTACTGTGATTAGAATCCGGGAAGGATTATGTTTTCTCAGTCCTATTAGGAGACACATCCTTATCTCTCCTTAGGGTCCCAATGTAACCTATATATATGAACCTAAGGATTGTTTTTCCTAAAACCATCCGTCACTCATTTTCTATCCAATAAACCCTAATGTAGATTTGTGAGGAAGAGAGGCAGCAAAAAAGAAAAGAGAAATAAGAAGGTGGTCATGAAGTAAGAGCCCACCCTCTGCTCATGACTGTTCATATTAGGAATATTATAGAAGATCGTGAGGTGAATTTGGATTGCATTATTGACCAACTAGTATCATATTATTTTCGTGATAAGATAAGATCGAATCAAAGATATCTTGCAGGTAAATCCTAAATCGGCCTTGTAGAATTTCACGTATGTGTAATTTTTTTTAGTTCGATCTATACGCATTTCAATAGACCTTTGGACTTTAAATCCAATGACATTGACATTGTCGTTGGGACTGTGCGCTAGACATACTCTCTCCTTTAATTTATCTATTATTAGGATAGGAAGGAACTCAATCTTGAAACCTGATAGTGACATGTCATTTTCTCCATCCTGAATTTCCAAAACAAGAATACTTTAATCGATGCCATCAGAGTTATCGTCATCTTCGATGATGGTGATGACTTGGTTATTCGCAAAGAACTTCACATTTTGATGGAGAGAAGAGGCCACTCCTATCACGTTATGGATCCAAAGGATACTAGGGATCAAATTGAAACATCATTGTATATTGATGACTTAAAACTCGATTTGGGGACATATCGGACCAGCCCCTAGTGTGAGATTTATTGAACCCGTAACTCCTCCGTGGGTCTTATCGTAGGCACGCACAATGATAGAAATAGGGGTGAGATCACTCTCTTTTATCCCCAGACAATTAGTATCCTAAATGGGAAAATATTCAAAATTGATCCATTATGAACAAGGACCAATGGAACCATATTTCCCATAACTTCCACTGAGATACTACGAGCATAGTTGTGATGAGGATAAATCTTAGGGATTTTTTCATTGGAAAAAAAGAAGAGCCTTGTCCCTACCAGAGTCCTGACCACGTGGAACTCTTCTTTAGGAGTAGTAGGAGAAGGAACATTGGTTTCGGTGAGGATCTTGATAAAAGCATTTATATGCAATTCGAACGACATGAAAAGTTCCCATAAGGTAATGTTGGCATAGATTTACTTAATATGGACAAGGACCTTACTCTTTTCAAGTGACATTTCTGGCATCGGGAGTTCTTTAACAACTCCTTCCCCTTAATTTTCACGCCTACTTAAAGAGGGAAAGATGGGATCTATGTAGTCTCGTCTTGATTGGGTCAAATGATTTATGGACTCTCGAAAGAACAATAATCATGCGCCTTCGTCCACTTCTGACATTGCACATATTTAATTAATTCTCGATAGTAGTTCCATAAAAGAAATTAATATAACCAAAATATGTCCACCTATAAACACATAAGAGGTGGCAAGGAGCTCGTGCATGCAGAATAGAGATCAAGGCCATGGAGTACAAGGATAATTGTACTCAAGACCATAACTTGGAATGTAGACAAGTCGCGGAGTATACCAAAAGTAGAAGCCAAAATAGTCCACAACCATGTAAATGATAGGTCGTGGCCACACTACCCTAGTATGGGCGCACGTCAACACCTACCTACCAACTATCTAAACTTCTAGAAAGATTACTTCCCAACAATACTTATCCATAAGTCATGTGCACCCTAATCCTTACACTCTAACCACCTTCTATAAATAGATGGCATCATCTCCTCATATAGGGGATCTTTTGGAGTAGTGAAGCTCTATCCAATTTACTCCACCTTATCTTTAGATCTGAGAATGCACTCGGGTCATCTACTACGATCACGGGAGCCACATAGGTCCGCTACCCCTCCTTTGTCTTCACTATGAAGTCGCATCCCCTCTAGCACATAACTCATGTGATTATCTATTTAGCCTCTCTTCTCTATATTTTATACCTATAAGGCACCCAATCTTCTATAACTACATGTATATAATGAGAATAAGGCACCAAAGTTAACATAGTCTCATTTTTATAGTCGAAACACTCTAAATCTCGTGTTATAATCTCCATCTCTATTTTATTATATTTTTTATACTTTGACTGTTGAGTATAGCTTCGATGGCACAGATTATTCTTATAAATCCATTTTTCAACACCAATAGTTTAGCGCCATCTGCGACAATGAGATGATCTACCAAGTTTCTTATAAATCGAGTCTATTATGCCTTATTCCATCCATGGGGATCTACAGATCTACCTCATATGGGTGAAAATTTGTTGGTTAGACCCATATTTATGTATAAACCTCTCAAGGTATATCCATCTTTCCAGATCTATTTTACCAAACCTATCTTATGGTTTTTGGACTCACCTGCGTACCCTAATGATGTTTCCATGTCTAGATCTCACTGAAAAACTTGAGAGACCATAGGCTCGTTAGGACAGGCAACTAAGAATGCGTATATATTCAGCTTTCTCTACACTTTTAAGCATTTTCTACCATGTTATGAACTTTATATTAGATATTTGTTGTTAAACTTAAGATATCTTGGACACAAAGACTTTATATGCCTTGGATAAAAAACCTAAATACCTTTTAGTCCAACTTTTGGGGTGTCAAATCAACTTTTAGAAAATTTGGGTTAGATGCCACATAATGTCTCTTACCATCCGCGGCCTAACCATGTTGTCTTGCTATATGTTGTAGCATCCAGTCAACAGATTGTCTAATTCTTCTTTTTTGGCATATTCATCATTTCTGATTAAATAATTGTTTTATAATAGACTCACGATTCCATAAAATTCTTAAAATCAAATAAAACTGGCCAATTGACTTGCGGGCGAGCCAAATCACATAAGGCTAGGTCAGTCAATTGAAAGCGAATGATTCAATGAGCGGACTCTAGCAAGTCAATTTCCTTAAGGATTGACAAACTGCTCACTATAGGTTTAGATGCTTTTACTAACTTTCCAGATACTGTTTATCTAGGGGAACATTCCCGACGAATTGTCATACCAATAGAATCATCCTGGAAGAAAATCGTGTTCAATCATATCAATCATAGTGGAAAAGCTTCTTGTGAATGACATGTCATTTGTCAGTACATTATTTGAATTACATATTTTCAGTTTTAACATGTGATTTGTCCCAATAATCCACAATAACATGATACCACTAATCTAAGCATGCTATATTTCAATTCTAAGATCATATTTTAAGATTTAATCAAAACAGGTCCATAATTTGGCTCTTATTTTTCTCAAATATAGTCACTAAATGTTTAAATAAAATATGCAAACTTAGTTTTTAGTCAATTTAAATCAAATAATACTTAAGGAGAACAATAGAGATATAATTTTCTAAAAAATAAGTCTCTTGAAGATTCTGAATACTCGGTATCGTTCGTATCGCAAAAATAAGTAATTTTAGTTCCTTGGCCTTCTTAAAAATATATAGTTAAAACTTAGGGTATGTTTAATAATAATGACAAATATATTAAACATTCGAGTGCACCACATTGTTCGTTGCACAAAAATAAGGAAGTTTTATTCTTGACTTTCTGGAAAATATGTGCTTAAAAGTCTCCCACAATAAGATTGAAGTTTGTTTAATGGGGTTTAAAACAAAGGGTATGTGTGTATTTTGTTTATGGAATAAAGAGTGTATGTAAAAGTGTGAGTGATTACAAATATTGGTTCCAATCTCATTTTTAACACAAGTAACAGTCGTCTGCTAAAAGTGTCCAAAAAAGATAAAGGACACAACAATTTTACACACACATGCAAACTCACCTCGCTAATCATTAAAAACAACCAAAAGAAATACCCAACTAATTCAAAGCCAACTCGTCTCTCCAGAAATTCCCACCCAAATATTTCCCTTGAGAGTTAATTACAGCCGTCATTCTTTACACATACACATCGACACACACACACACACACACACACACACACACACATATATATATATATAGCACTTTTTTCCAAAACAAAACAAACGGATTTTATAAAAATAGTTTTCAACAACTTCAAAATCTCATAACTCATACAATGTAAGTCCAAAAAAATTAATTTTTTGGAGTGCAAGTCAAAATAAAAACACTCAAATATCTATATAACTTTTACAAAAATCTTATTTCACTCTATAATTACATAAAAGCCCAAAATATTCAATTAAATAGACCAAATCAAAATCTCAAATTCAATCAAACAAAAAAATTCTAATTTAATTCACATTCCAACCAAAATTGTCACACCCTAACCCCATTAGGATATAATTAACTAAAGAGTTCACAAACCACACTATTTATTTATTTATTTATACACATTAAAACAACTTCAAGGTTAAAATGTGAAATACTAACAATCCAATCGTTTTAACGAGACATAATTTAAACAAAACTCCCATACCATTTAACTTAATTACAACTAGTACAATGTATAAAACAGAACTGACGATACCCCACTACTATTTACCCAACCTCCTAGACCTGGCAGTGGCAGCTTCAAAACCTGAAAATGTAAACATATAAAACCATGAGTTTAAAAACTCAGTGAATGTACTACATCTCTATATAGTAAAAATACTATATTAACATATCAATATATCCATCTCTATGCAAAATTAGGCCATAAACATATCCAGAGTTAAAAAAAAACCACATCTCCTCCTCGTAACATCTCCTAAATTGCATAGAAATTCAACATATCTTGACTTTTATAAAGTCATAACATCTCAACATCTCTTGACTTTTAATAAGTCATAACATCTCAACATCTCATGACTTTTAATAAGCCATATCATCTCAACATATAATACATACACATCATATCCATAATAAACTCAGTAAGTACACTCACATTGGGTTGTCAACTAGGTATTCACGTTTCCCTCGGGTGGAGCTGAACTGGGTTGATTTGACCTTACACTTGTTAATCCAAATAAATTAGTACTGAATTTCTATATTTAGCATTATCTTAATATATCTATGTAAATTTCAATGACTATACAACAACAATATAATTCTACTCAAGTCATATTCCATGAAATATGTGTAAAGACAAAACAATGGTATACATGTTGATAAGGTCATGAACATTCAACCCTAGAAACTACCTTGTAAGGAATTTACAACTAAAATCAAGTAAACATACAAGTATTCTTCTCAATATATGTACACATGAAACATGTACTCAAAATACCCTTGGGAAGGAGCAAATGAAAACATTCCTTCATGGGGTATCCATTATGGCCTCAAATTATTGTCCTCCATACTTAACCATCCCATATTCATAAATTGTACATATACAGGTGTCCAAGCTTATCAATATGAAAACATATCTGAATATACTTTCCATTACAAGTGACGGTGCAATTTTTCAAGTTCCTAGAGCAAGTTATGACCATTTCTTTACAACCTATTAAATCTGCCCCACAAGCTCCTATATTGTTCTTTCAATTTCCAAGATTTTTCACAATTTTTCTCTCGCATAACTTTCCATGATTTTTCCCCTATTTTCAATAAACATACTGAATAGTATAAAATTAAAGTTTCATAATTTTTTGACTTCATTTTCTTGGTCAAAAGCTTGACAAAACTCAGGGGATATCAAAATTAAATTTCCAAACAGCAACTATGTACCAACTTGAAACCATCCCCAAGGCCCAACCACAAGGAGTTAAATTCTAATTTTTGGATATGATAAGAATATATGAGTCTACTTTCATAAATAATGGAATTTATGAATTCCGGTAAGAACACAAAAACATAAGCAAGTTTGAATACAAGGGGTTTCAATAGAAACCAATATGGCCTACAAACACAACTTACCTCACATATGAACCAATACATATTATCACAAAGGGTGATGGAATTTTAATCCCTAACTCACGATTTATATACTTTGAAATAATTATAATACAAGATTAAAACAATATTAATCACAAACTTATACCTTGGAAATACTTTAAGGATTTTCTTGGAATTTTCCTAGTTTTTCTTGTAATCTTTCTTCCTTAAACTTCTACTTTCTCTTTTCTTAAGCTTAAATCTCTCAAAATTGAACCTAGGGTTAGATTTGCTGAAGAAATAAGTTAAAGGGAGAGGTTTAAGTCGGCCAAGGCTTCCTCCCATGGAAACCAATAAAATTGAAACATTTGGTTTACTAAAAGACAATTACCACTTACAGCAAATGGACATATTTGTCCCTTGTTCGTAAATCCGATAAAACTTATTGCTCGGACATCCGTTTGATGCACCATTTGTTGTGTTAGAACCCTAACTCATATGTATACAACTATATAGTTTTTACCTCAAGTAATTTGTAATGTTATAAGGGTCAAAACTAGTCTGAAACAGGAATATTTCTATCAAAAATAACAAAATTTTGTGTTCGTACATAACTCGGTATTTCACGATTTATGAAAGTAGGATTAGACTAAACATAATAACTTAACATTAGATATACTAATAACAAATTATTCATATCACATAATACAAGCATGATTTAAATATAATTTATCATAATTATATCCGGGTTATCACAACCTCCCCCTTAGAAAATTTCGTCCCCGAAATTTAATATGAAGTTCACTTACTAAACAAATGGGGATACCGTTTCTTCATTCTATCCTCCGTTTCCCAAGTTGCTTCTTTAATACCATGGATCATCCACATAACTTTAACTAAGGGAATAACTTTATTTCTCAATACTTGCTCCTTACGATCAATAATTTCCATTGGTTCCTCGATGTACGACAAGTCTTCCTTTAGTTATATTGGTTGAGTTTTCAACTGATGAGATGGATCCGCCAAATACTTACGAAGCATCGATACGTGAAACACATCATGTAAATGGGACAAATCTGGAGGTAATGCTAATCTATATGCTAGGTTTCCAATTCATTCCAACACCTCATATGGTCTAATGTATCTTGGACTTAGTTTCCCCTTCTTCCCAAATCTCATAACGCCTCTCCATGGTGAAATACATAGGAATACAAAATCCCCCTTTTTGAATTATAATGGATACTTCCTCTTATCTGCATAAAATTTCTTCCTGCTTTGCTCTATCTTTATTCGTTCCCGAATCATTTTGATATTTTCAGTCGTCATATCTATTAATTCAGGATCCAAAATTTTCTTTTCACCCACTTCATCCCAACACAAAGGCGTTCTACATCTCCTCCCATACAAAGCTTAATAAGGAGCCATACTAATGGTGGACTGATAACTATTATTATACGAGAATTCCATCAATGGAAGATGATCATCCCAACTACCCTTGAAGTCAAACACACAAGCTCGTGACATGTCTTATAATATTTGAATCATTCTTTCGGATTGTCCATCAGTTTGGGGATGAAATGCAGTGTTGAACTTCAAACTTGTGCCTAAGGAATTCCGTAAATGAGGCCAAAATTTAGAAGTGAACGTTGGAGCTCTATCTGATACAATTGACACTGGTTCCCCATGTAAAAGGATAATCTCATCAATGTACATACGTGCATACTTGTCAACAGTATAGGTGGTCTTAACTGGAAGAAAATGAGCTGACTTCATCAATCTGACTAAAATCACCCAAATAGAATCATGTCCCTTTGGTGACCGGGGTAATCTTGTAAAAAAGTCCATCGTTATATGCTCCCACTTCCATTACGGAATAGGCAATGACTGCAATAATCCCGCCGGCTTCTGATGCTCCACCTTCACTTGTTGGCATACTAAACATTTAGCTACAAATTCTGCAATCTCACGTTTCATATTATTCCACCAGTAATACTCTTTCAAATCTCTATACATTTTGGTACCTCCAGGATGCATAGAGTAAATATAACTATGCGCCTCTTCTAATATATCCTTCTTTAAGGATGGATCATTCGGTACAAAAATTCTATTTTTATAACATAACGATTCATCATTCTTAATTTCAAAGTTACTCTCTTTACCATCCAGGATTTCTCGTTTCTTCTTCTCAAGAAATGGATCATTGGTTTGAAAATTCCGTATGCATTCTGCCAGTAAAGGTCTCACTGTAACGTGTGCAATTAACGCCCCCATTTCAGTTAAGTTCAACTGTACTCCCATCAATCTTAATTCCATAATGTTACCAACCCGTGCACATTAAATACAAGATAACCTCCCAAAGGACTTCCGACTTAGAGCATCTGCAACAACATTGGCCCTCTCGGGATGATGGTGAATGGTACAATCATAGTCTTTAATTAACTCCATCCAACGTCTTTATCTCAAATTCAAGTCTCTCTGTGTAAGTAAATACTTCAAACTTTGATGGTCAGTGAAAATTTCACACGTCTCACCATATAAATGATGTCTCCATAATTTCAAGGCAAAAACAATAGCCGCAAGTTCTAAATCGTGTGTAGGATAATTACGCTCATGCGTCTTTAACTGTCTAGATGCATAAGAAATTACCTTTCCATGTTGCATGAAAACACAACCCAAACCCTGATGTGAAGCGTCAGTATAAATCACAAAACCTTCTCCACTGGATGGAACGGTGAGAACTAGAGATGATACTAGCCTATTTTTTACTTTTCAAAGCTGTGCTGACATTCATCACGCCACACAAATTTCACTCCCTTTCGGGTTAATTTAGTCAACAGTAAGGCTATAGATGAAAACCCCTTTATGAATCTTCTATAATATCCATCCAATCCTAGGAAACTCCTTATCTCTGTTACATTTATTGGTTTTTCCCATTGCATAATTGCCTCTACCTTCTTAGGGTCAACATAAATTCCATCTCCCGAAACAACATGCCCCAGAAATACTACCTGATTTAAGTAAAACTCGCATTTTCTAAACTTAGCAAACAATTGACTATCTCGCAACACTTGCAATACAACTCTTAGATGCTTCTCATGTTCCTCTTGGCTAGGTGAGTATATAAAAACATCATCGATAAAGACAATCACAAACGAATCTATGAAAGGATGAAATACCCGATTCATTAAATCCATAAACACAGCAGGAGCATTTGTTAACCCAAATGGCATTACCAAAAATTCATAATGACCATAGCGAGAACGAAAAGCTGTCTTAGAATGTCACAATCTCTCACCCTTAATTGATGATAACTCGATCTCAAATCAATTTTTGAAAACACTTTAGCACCCTATAATTGATCAAACAAATCATCAATACGAGGCAATGGATATTTATTTTGAATAGTTACCATGTTCAATTGCCTATAATCAATGCAAAGTCACATGGTGCCGTCTCTCTTTTTCACAAATAATACCGGAGCACCCCATGGTGATACACTGGGTCAAATAAAACTTCCATCTAGAAAATCTTGCAATTGAACCTTTAACTCCTTTAGTTCCATAGGTGACTTCTATGCGGAGAAATAGAAACTGGAGCTGTACCAGACACTAAATCGATAGTAAACTCTACCTCTCTACTAGGTGGCAATCCTGGTAATTCATTTGGGAACACATCTGCAAAATCCTTAACTACTGGGATATCTTCTAATTTTTGCAATTCCCTGTTTGTATCCACAATATATGCTAAAAAGCCTTGACAACCCTTATTTAACAATTTCCTCGCCCGAAGGGAAGAAATAAGATAGTTTGGAACCACATTTCTTTCCCCAGTAAATTTGAATTCTCCCTCCCCTGGCATATTAAATGTAACCTCCTTGCGAAAATAGACAATCGATGCATAGTAGCAAGATAACCAAACCATACCCCAGATAATATCAAAATCTCTAATATCTAGTGGAATTAAATCAATGGTCAACTCCCTCTCCCCCACATATAATACACAATTTTTATACACACGCTCCACTAACATCACATCCCCCATAGGTGTAGAAATATATAAACCACAATCTAGATAAGAACATGGTCTACCCAAATGCATGGTAAATGACAGTGCTACAAATGAATGAGTAGAACCTGGATCAATAAGCACGTAAGCATGTTTGTTCATGAAAGAAAATGTACTTGTCACCACCTCTGGAGTAGCCTGAGCATCCTGTAAAGTCGTAGAAAATATTCTTCCCAGAGCCTTGGAACCACTAGCATGTCCTCTACCTCCTCCCCTCCTATGCCTCCAGGTGATGAACCTCGACTAGTAGTAGTTAATTGAATCCATCCCAATAGCATAGGACAGTTATTTTTTGTGTGACCAATTTGATGACAGTGATAACGCTCTACCCCCTTTAACTTGGGATAATCTGGACTGATATGGCCTTCAGCTTTGCAAAAATAGCATGTAACAGGCTTAGACTGGCCATTGTCATTCTCCTATTGTCTATTCTATTAGCCCATCGATCCTGCACCCCTAAAACTGCTTGTGTCCTATTCTGAACATAATTTCCAGTCCCTCTACCGAGCTGAAATCTTTAACTCCATTGTTTTGAGTATTCTACACTGCCTTCCTTTTGGTGAGATTGATCAAATCTACTCCTCTTTCCCCTTTATTCCATATTCTTTATTGCATCATTAACATCTCCTTCAACCATCATAGATTTTTTAACTAAAGAAGTATAATCTACCATTTCAAGTGCAGTGAGTCTATACTTGATAACCAAATTCAACCCATCCTAAAATCTGGTGCATTTATCCTCCTCATTGTGTAAGAAGCGTAATGAAAATCGAGACAAAGATATAAATTTCATACTCCCTGACCGACATATTTCCGTGAGTCAATGAGAAAAATTCTCTCTCTTTTTTCTTCCGATACATGCGAGGAAAATACTTTTCATATAAGACTTTAATAAAGGAATCCCAAGTAATTACCTCACCTCCCTCTGGAGTAAGCAATAAATATTTGGAAGACTCCCACAAATATTTAGCTTTGCCCTTTAATATGAAAGTAGCCAAAATTACCTTCTGTGTGCTAGGTACATTCATCACCCCGAAGATAGTTTCTGTGTCTCTGACCCAAGCCTCAACTTCTAAAAGATCTACAGAACCTGAGAATGATGGGGGGTTCAATTTGATAAACTTCTCGTACAAAGTATTCTTCTTCTCTCTTTATATTTCCCTTTATCTTCTGGCCAAAGTCTTCTCCTCAAAGTACTTGGCTTGTTGTTCTGCTATTTGCATCATAAACATGTTTCGTTATTCTGCCATTAAAGTCATGGCACGAGCCATTTTCTGCATATCTGTAAGTTGTTCAGGAGCCCCCTCTACATTATTTGGATTTTGTTTGTTTACTGTATTTGAAGACTCCTCATACACCCTCTCATGAACATTTGCTCCTTCCATTTCTTACTATCTGTCATAAATCACAATTACAGAAATAAGAATACAACATTTATTTCTAACATAATGGTTAGTATTTCTCACAAGTTAATATAAATGACCCACACCACACTATTTCTGCCATTGCCACATCTAGACTCTCTAACCCCAGAATATAAAAACCTAAAGCTCTGATACCAAGTTGTCACACCCTAACCCCATTAGGATATAATTAACTAAAGAGTTCACAAACCACACTATTTATTTATTTATTTATATACATTAAAACAACTTCAAGGTTAAAATGCGGAATACTAACAATCCAATTGTTTTAAGGAGAATTAATTTAAACAAAACTCCCATACCATTTAACTTAATTACAACTAGTACATTGTATAAAACAAAACTGACAAGATCCTACTACTATTTACCCAACCTCCTAGACCTGGCAGTGGCAGCTTCAAAACTTGAAAATGTTAACATATAAAACTATGAGTTTAAAAACTCAATGAATGTACTACATCTCTATAGAGTAAAAATACTATATTAACATCTCAAGATATCAATATATCCATCTCTTTGACAAATTAGGCCATATACATATCCGGAGTTAAAAAAAACATCTCCTTCCCGTAGGCAATAATCATATCCATAGGTTTTAATAACCTAGCATCTCCTGAATTGCATAGCAATTCAACATATATTGACTTTTATAAAGCCATAACATCTCAACATCTCTTGAATTTTAATAAGTCATAACATCTCAACATATCATGACTTTTAGTAAGCCATATCATCTCAACATATAATACATACACATCATATCCATAATAAACTCAGTAAGTACACTCACATTGGGTTGTCAACTAGGTATTCACATTTCCCTCGGGTGGAGCTGAACTGGGTTGATTTGACCTTACACCTATTAATCCAACTAAATTAGTACTGAATTTCAATCATAACTATTATATTAATATATCTATGTAACTTTCAATGACTATACAACAACAATATAATTCTACTCAAGTCATATTCCATGAAATATGTGTAAAGACGAATCAATGGTATACATGTTGATAAGGTCATGAACATTCAACCCTAGAAACTACCTTGTAAGGAATTTACAACTAAAATCAAGTAAACATAAAAGTATTCTTCTCAATATATATACACATGAAACATGTACTCAAAATACCCTTGGGAAGGAGCAAATGAAAACATTCCTTCATGGGGTATCCATTATGGCCTCAAATTATTGTCCTCCATACTTAACCATACCATATTCATAAATTGTACATATACAGGTGTCCAAGCTTATCAATATGAAAACATATCTGAATATACTTTCCATTACAAGTGACGGTGAAATTTTTTAAGCTCCTTAGAGCAAGTTATGACCATTTCTTTACAACCTATTAAATCTGCCCCACAAGCTCCTATATTGTTCTTTCAATTTCCAAGATTTTTCATAATTTTTCTCCCACATAACTTTCTATGATTTTTCCCCCATTCTCAATAAAAATACTTAATAGTATATAATTAAAGTTTCATAATTTTTTGACTTCATTGTCTTGGTCAAAAGCTTGACAAAACTCAGGGGATATTGAACTTAAATTTCCAAACAGCAACTATGTACCAACTTGAAACCATCACCAAGGCCCAACCACAAGGAGTTAAATTCTAATTTTTGGATATGATATGAATATATGAGTCTAATTTTATATCCAATTGGAATTTCTGAATTACATTAATCACACAAAAATATATGTAAGTTTGAATAAAAGGGGTTTGAATAGAAACCAATATGGCCTATAAACACCACTTACCTCACATATGAACCAATACATATTATCACAAAGGGTGATGGAATTTTAATCCCTAATTAACGATTTATATACTTTGAAATAAGTATAATACAATATTAAAACAATATTAATCATAAACGTATACCTTGGAAACGCTTTAAGGATTTTCTTGGAATTTTCCTAGCTTTTCTTGTAATCTTTCTTCCTTAAACTTCTAGTTTCTCTTTTCTTAAGCTTAAATCTCTCAAAACTGAACCTAGGGTTATATTTGCTGAATAAATACGTTAAAGGGATAGGTTTAAGTCGTCCAAGTCTTCCTCCCATGCCAACCAAGAAAATTAAAACATTTGGTTTACTAAAAGATAATTTACCACTTAAAGGAAATGGACAGATTTGCCCCTTGTTCGTAAATCTGGCCTAACTTCTTGCTCGAACATCCTTTTGATGCACCGTTTATTGTGTTAGAACCCTAACTCACATGTATACAACTATATAGTTTTCACCTCAAGTCAGTTGTAATGTTATAAGGGTCAAAACTAGTCTGAAACAGGAATATTTCTATCGAAAATAATAAAATTTTGTGTTCGTACATAACTTGGCATTTCACGATTTATGAAAGTTGGATTAGACTAAACATAATCACTTTACATTAGATATACGAATAAAAAATTATTCATATCACATAATATAAGCATGATTTAAATATAATTTATCATAATTATATCCGGGTTGTCACAAACATACTCATTTTATTACCTTTTACCAAAAACCCACACTACGCCATAATTAAATAAATGGTTACAATATTCAATAAGTTCATCAAAAATCACCAAAATTATTTATGGTAAATCTTTTCTCATGTAACTAAAGTTTGAACAAAAATAATATTTTCAATGAATTAAAGCGCCTAATTTTTGAAATTGATTATCCAAAAACATGGGGTATTACAATTTGGATCACATTGACATTGTCATTGGGGTTATTCTCTGGACATACTCTCTCCTTGAAGTTACCCCTTGTTGGCATAAGAAGCGTCTCAATCTTAAAACATGTGTGCGACATGTCATTTGCTCTGTCATGGATTTCGAAAACAGGGTTAGTTATGTCGATGCCATCGGAGTTTCGCCATCTCCGATGATGGTGATGACCTAGTTTTGACATAGAGCTTTAACTTTTGATGGAGAAAAGATTCCACTCCTATGATGTTATGAAGACAAGGGAGACCAAGGATCAAATGGAAACATGTTGGTATATTGATGACTTGAAACTCGATTTGGCGACATATAGGACTAAACCCTAGTGTGAGATTTATTGAACCCGTAACTTCTCAGCGAGTGTCATCATAGGCACCCACAATAGAAAAAATTGGGGTAAGTTCACTCTCTTTTATTCCCAAATAATTGAGAGTCCTCAATGGGAAAATATTCAAAGCAGATCCATTGTGAAAAAGCACCAATGGAATCGTCTTTTCCATGATTTCCACCAAGATATTATGGGCATAGTTGTGATCGGGGCAAATCTTAGGGGCTTCTTCATCTGCAAAAGGGAAGAGCCTTGACTCTACCTAAGTTCTAACTACAGGAACGTTAGGAGGAGGAGGAACTTTGGTTTTGATGAAGACCTTGATAAAATCATTTCTATGCAATTGGGAAGACATGAAAGTCCCTACAAGGTAATGTTAGCTCAGGTCTTCTTATTATGTACAAGGACCTTACTCTCTTCAACTAAAATTTCTGACATCAGGAGTTTTTTAGCAACTCCTTCCCCTTTATTTGCATGACTACATACCGAGGGAAAGATTAGATCTGTGTAGTATCGATTTGGTTGGGTCAAATGATTTAAGGACTTTGGGAAGAATAAAAATCTTGTGTCTTCATCCAATTCTGGCACTGCGCATATTTCATTGATTATAGAAAGTAGTTCCTCAAAAGAAATTAATATAATCCAAATATTTCCCCATATAAATATATAAAACCTGATAGGGAGCCGACACAGGCAGAATGGAGATCAAGGCCATGGAGTACAGGGAGAATTGTACTCATGACCGCAACCAAGAATGTAAACATGTCATGGAGTATACAAGAAGTAGTATCCAATTTACTCCACATTCTCCATAGATATGACAAAACACTCTGTACATCCACTCCGATCATTGGAGACACATAGGTTCCCAACCCCTCCTTAGTCTTCTCGACGAGGTTGCATCACCTCCATCATAAAGCTCATATGTTTATGTATTTAGCCTCTTTTCTCTATCTTTTACGCCTCTAAGGCCCCCATTCTTGTGTAACTACATGTATATAATGAGAATAAGGCTCTAAAGTGGATGTAGGATCACTTTTATAGTCGAAGCACTCTAAACCTCGTGTTATAATCTCTATCCCTATTTTATGCTATCTTCCATACTTTGACTATTGAGTATAGATTTGATGGCATGTATTATTCTTACAGATCCATTTTTCAAAACAACCAGTTTGGTGACGTCTGTGGAATGAGGTGTTCTAACAATTTTCTCATAAATCTTGTCTATTATGCCTTATTTCAACTATGGGGGTCTCTAGATCTACCTCCCATGGGTGAAAATTTTATGGTTAGACCCATATTTTCATATAAACCTCTTAAGGTATATCCATTTTTCCATAATTGTTTTTCTAAGCCTATTTTATGGTTGTTGGATAATCTACTTACCCCGATGATGTTTCCATGTCAAAATCTCACTCAAAAGCTTGACAGACCATGTCCTCATAAGTACTGGCAACAAGGGATGCGAATATATTCAACTTCTCTACACTTTTAGGCATTTTCTACCATGCTAAGACCACTATATTAGAAATTTGTTGTCAAACTTATGATATCTTACACATAAATACTTTTCATGCCTTGGATCAATAACCCAAAATACCTTTTAGTCCAACTTTTGGGGTGTCAAATCACATTTGGGAAAACTGGGGTTAGAAGCCACATGATGTCCCTTACCATCCATGGCCTGACCATTTTATCATGCTACAGGTCGTGGCCTCCACTTAACAGATTGTCTAATTATTCTATTTTTTGGCATATTTATCATATCACATTAAAGAATTATTTTATCATAGACCCACAATTCTATAAAATGCTTAACATCCACTACAACCACCCAATTGATTTGTGGATGGTCCAAATCGCATAAGGCTAGGTCATTCAATTGAATGTCAATGATTCAATGAGCGAAATCCAGTAAGGCAATTGCCTTAAGGATTGATAAACCACTCACAATAGGTTTAGATGCTTTTACTAACTTTCTAGTTACTGCCTATCCAGTGGAACATTCCCGAAAATTGTCAGCCCAATAGAACCATCCTGGGAGAAAACCATGTCCGATCATATCAATCATAGTTTAAAAGCACCTTGTAAAAGACATGTGATTTGTCAACACATTATTTGAATTACATATTTTAAAGTTTAACATGTTCTTTGTCCCAAATCCACAATAACATGATACCACTAATCTACGCATGTGATCAAGTCTTAGATCATATTTTAAGATTTAATAAAAACACGTCCATAATTAGGCATTCACTTTTCCCATTTAAAGTTACTAATTGTTTTAAGAAAATATGAAAAAATTAGTTTTTAGGCAACATTTAAATGAAAGAATACTCAAGGAGAAAAATAGTGTTATCATTGTCTGAAAAATAAGTCTCTTGAAGATTCTGAACACTCGATTGCATTCGTATCCCGAAAAAAAGTAAGTTATGTTCTTGTCCTTCTTAAAAATATGTAACTTCATTTTAATGGAGGTTTAGGGTTTAAAATAAGGTTTGTGTAACAATAATGATAGATATCTGAAAAATTCTAGTGCACCACAGTCTTCGTTATGAAAAAATAAACATGTTTTATTCTTTTACTTTTTGGAAAATAGGTGTGTAAAAGTCTCCCACAATAAGGTTGAAGTTTTATTTAACGGGGTTTAAAAAAAGGGTATGTGTGTATTTTTTTTAGGGAAGACGGGGTGTTTATAAAAGTGTGAGTGAGTGAAAACATTGGGACCAATCTCGTTTTTAACGTAAGTAATAATCAACTGCTAAAAAGTCTAAAAAAGATAAGGAACACAACAAATTTACACACACACACACAAACTCACCCCTGCAATCATTAAAAACCGACCAAAAGAAATTCCCAGCCAATTCAAAGCCAACTAGCCTCTCTAGGCATTCCCACCCAAATATTTCCCCTGAGAGTTAATTACGACCATAATTCTTTACTACACACACACACACACACACACACACACACACACACATATATATATATATATATATATATATATATAACTCTTTTTCCAAAACAAAACAATCCAAATTTAAAAAACTAGTTTTCAATAAATTTAAAATAGCATAACTTATACAGTGCAAGTCCAAAGCAAAATATTTATTGGAGTTTAAGTCAAGACAAAAATACTCACATACCCCTATTATTTTACAAAAATCTAATTTTGCTCGATAATTACATTAAAGCCCAAAATATTCAATTAAATTAACCAGAACAAATCCTCAAATTGAATCAAACAAAAATTTTCTAATTTAATTCACATTCCAACTAATATACTCATTTTAACTACTTTTTACCAATATCCCACACTACGCTATAATTAAATATTCATTTAATTCATGAAAAATCACAAAAATTATTTAAGTTAAATCTTTTCTCATTTAACTCAAGTTCTAAACAAAATAATCTTTTTAATGAATTAACATGCTTAATTTTTTGAAATCGGTCATCCAAAAACATGGGGTATTACAATATAGATCACATTGACATTGTCATTGGGATTGTGCTCTAGACATATTCTCTTCTTGAAGGTATCGCATGTTGGGATAGGAAGCGACTCAATCTTGAAACCTGAGACCGACATGTCATTTGTTCCGTTCTTGATTTCCAAAATAAAGATACTTGTGTCGCTTCCATCAGAGTTATTGCCATCTCCGATAATGGTGGTGACTTGGTTATTATCAAAGAACTTTAACTTTTGATGGATAGAAGAGGCTACTCCTATGATGTTATGAAGCTAAGGGATACCAAGGAGCAAATTGAAATATATCGGTATATCGATGACTTGGATATCCATTTAGTGACAAATTGGACGAACTCCTTGTGTGAGATTTATTGAACCCGTTACTTCTCGACGGGTGTTATCATCAGCTATCATAGTGGTAGAAATGGGGGTGAGATCACTCTCTTTTATCCCCAGACAATTGAGAGCCCTCAACAAGAAAATATTCAAAGCATATTCGTTAACAAGCACTAATTGAACCGTCTTACCTGCGACTTTCACAACAATATTAAGGGCATAGTTGTGATCAGGACCAATCTTAAGGTTTTTTTCATCGACAAAACAGAAGAGCCTTGTCTCTACTAGAGTCCCGATTACGTGGAACACTTCTTTAGGGGTAGTAAGAGGAGGAAGCGTGGGTTCGATGAGTAGATTTATTAAATCATTTCCATGTAATTTGGAAGACATGAAAAGTCCCCACAAAGTACTGTTGGCTTGGGTCTTCTTAATATGTTCAAGGACCTTACTCTCTTAAACTGACATTTCTTGCCTTATAAACTCCTTTACCCTTTTTCTCATGCCTACTTGCTAAGGGAAAGATTAGATCAGTATAGTATCGGCTTGATCGGTCACATGATTTATGGACACTGGGAAGAACAGAAACCCTGCGTATTCATCTAATTCTGGCATGGCGTATATTTCATTGATTCTCGATAGTATTTCCTTAAAAAAATTGATATACCCAAAATATGTCCACCTATAAACACATAACATATGGCAGGGAGCCAACACCGGTAGAATGAAGATCAAGACCACGGAGTACAAGGTCCATTATACTCAAGATCGCCGCTTGGAATGCAGACAGGTCATGGAGTATACTAATATTAGAAGCCAAAGCAGACCACAACCATGTTAATGATAGGTCATGGCCACATTACCCCTATGTGGGCATAGTACCTGCCACAGACATTACACATCAACATCTTCCTACCAGCTATCCAAAATTCATGCAAAATTCCATTGAAGCAATATTTATCCAAAAGTCACGTGCACTATACACGTGACACTCTTACCACCTTCTATAAAAAAAAGGCAACATGTCTTCATTTGGGGGATCTTTTGGAGTTGTGAAGCTCTAATAATTTACTCTACCTTCTCTCTAGATCTGAGAACACACTCAGTTCATCTGTTTTAATCACCATATCTACATACGAGCGTGGCCCCTCCTCGGTCTTCACAATGAGGCCTCATCCCCTCCGGCACATAAGTCGTATGTTTATGTATTTAGCCTTTCTTCTCTCTCTCTTGTACGCCTCTAAGCCCCCCAATCTTGTATAACTACATCTATATAATGAGAATAAGGCACCAAAATGAATGGAGGCTCATTTTTATAGTCGAACCACTCTAAACCTCATGTTGTAATCTCCATCTCTATTTTATTCTATTTTCCATACTTTAACCATTGAGTATAGCTTCGATGGCAGGGATTATTCTTGTAGATCCATTTTTTGACACCAATAATTTGGCACCATTTATGGGAACGAGGTGTTCTACTGAGTTTCTCATAAATCGAGTCCCTTATGCCTTATTTCATCCATGGGAATCTCTGGATCTACCTCCCATGGGTGAAACTTTAGTGGTTAGACCCATATTTGCATATAAACCTCTAAGGGTATATTCATCTTTTTAGATCTATTTTCTAAGCCTATCTTATGGTATTTGTACACATATACATATACCGATGATGTTTTCATGTCTAAATCTCGCTGAAAAGCTTGACAACCCACGACTTCATAAGGATTGGCAACTTGGGATCCACATATATTCAACTATTTCTACACTTTTAGGCATTTTCTGCCATGATATGAACTTTATATTAGGAATTTGCTACTAAACTAATGATATTTTGCACATAAGGACTTTTTATGTCTTGGATCAAAACCCTAAAGACCTTTGAGTCCAACTTTCGGGGTGTATAATCTTATATAGTTAAATTTGGGTTAGAACCCACATGTTGTCCCTTACTGTCTGCGTCCTAACCAGTTGTTGTGCCCATCCCGAGGAGTGTCCCTCTTTCCTTCCCTTCTGGCATGCGTGCGGGATTGCATCCTTTCTTTGGGAGCTCAATCGTCATCGATGTGGGTGATATGTAGAAATAGAGTAGTTAGCCTATTTTGTACAAAATAGGCAAATGAAATGTTGCCGCCTCAAGATAACGACATCTAGGACAATACTGATGCTTGTGAAACAAGGTAGTTCAAGGGTTCGAGGGCTAAATTAAGAAATGGGAATGTGTTAGGCATCCATCCCTCCCTTTCATTCTCTCATGGGAATGTGTTAATTTTCTCCTATTAAACTTCCTCATCTGTATGTGATACCTTACCTAATTAAATACCGAGTGACCGTACCTTTATTAAATTAAAACTCGATACCCATTTGGTTCATTCTTAGCATCACTGTCGAAAACAATTTAAACTTTTTACGAACCACCTAGTATTAAAAAAGTCGGTGCCAAATTTTATCTTTTTATTTAAACAAGAACAACAACAACAGAACATTATTACTTTAATTAACATCCCATGCAATAGTTATACAAATCCGTCCACAATATAAATGACTGAGATAAAATAATACCGAATAAAACCTCTGTTCACAATTCCTATTTAAAAGTCCAACATAATAAAAATCAGAATACAAAAGTTTGACTGATATAAATGACATACTGAATTGCACCCTACACTGGGAATGAATCAGCTGAAGCGACTAAGTTCAAATCCTATAAGCATCCACAAGTGATGCAGCTATGCATCCGTGGAACAGATTATCCTACTTCGTGCCCCTGTGGCAGGACACCTAAAAGGTTTTTTTTTTTAAATTACAAGTGCGGGTCAGAGCCCAAGTAAAAATCATTTAGAAATATTTAGCAAGCATTTAAATTTCAATTTAAATGAACAGTTATTACATACACATGTTAGGCTGCGAACACTCCCTTGAGTTTCCTCACCTATTATCTATAATTTGCACCTAACATGTCCTACTCAACCCCGCCTAGTCATTATACCCAAAACAACTAGGTTACCAATATCTAATAAACCTCAAATCACTCTAGCTCACCCATACTGCCTATACAATACGTACTGAATACCCTTAATTACCATTAAATCCTTAGTTAAGATTCTTCTTAACTTACCCTTACCGTCCATACAGTACACTAACGAATGCCCTTTATAATCAACATCTCTCTTATGTTATCATTAAACCCAAGTTACCATTGTATGTTATTGTTCAAGCCTTAGCATTTAAGTTTCTCTACTGAAATTTTATTTTAGATATTCACTATATATCTTCCTGCTATACACACATTAGTAGATTCATCATTATTTAGATGTATACTATCTAATCTCCCTACTATTTACTCTTTAGTAGATTAATCATTATTTAGATACTTTCTATCTCGTTTCACTACTATCACACATAACTAGATTAAAAAAAATTTAGATACACACTATCTAGTCTCATTACTCACATACATAAGTAGTACAAAACATTCATATATATATATATATATATATATCATCCATCGGACTAATCACCGCGATGCACATTCGCTTACTCTGCTATTAGTCCAAGTACCTCTCGTACTAAATCAAGGACTATTGGTTCGGTAATATCTCCTCAAACCATAAATAAAAAAAACACATATTGGAGGAGAACATAGTGCTAAGTTTTTGGGGCTGCGCATATACCTAACGTAAATAAACGACATGTTGGCTTCACTATTTATCTCACATAGCTATCCACTAACAACAGTATATTCTGGGGAACAAATCCTAAACTCACGAGAATCGTCAAGGTGGGATCGCCCACTACACGGAACCTCCGTTATAGCAAGTAGAGTAGGTATGTTCATATACACACAAGAACATAGTAGGCATACACACAACCTATCCATGTCTATATTCCGTATAGGTACACACACGACCTATAATAATAAATTTATATAGGTATACACCCATCGTATAATAATCATTCGTACATAGTATTTATCTCTCGAATACTCATCGTACAATACATCTATACATCGTATATT
Source organism: Sambucus nigra (assembly GCA_949130495.1). Lineage (NCBI taxonomy): Eukaryota > Viridiplantae > Streptophyta > Magnoliopsida > Dipsacales > Adoxaceae > Sambucus > Sambucus nigra. The sequence continues at coordinate 407,565,776 of OX422218.1, read as the reverse complement.
CCCTATCATTATCCTTTATCCGATGGGCCCATTGTTACCCCTTATATTAATTCAGTAGTTATTACACTTAGACCCTAATAGTTATCATCCTAGATTATGGTATACCCTTCTCATAACCCAAATCCAAATTTCTCGGTGTACGATCCACTCAATTCGGTATCATCGGTTAATTATCCCAACTCAACCCTTATTGATATCAATCAAACAAAAATACCATGCCTACTAACCATCCCAAACTCTCCTCATAATTACTAAACTATCACTAAAGTTCCTCGTAATTCAATTCATAGGGTTATATAAACAAAAAGGCAACATTGTAGTTTTCTGGGCAGCCAAATCGATTCGGTCAAGGAGCTGAATTCATTCGCCCCAAGCAGGTCTTCTTCAACCTAGCATTTTTACGATTTCTCCACATGATAACTTTCTCATATCTTCACAAAACTTTGAGAAATTTCAAACCCACATGTCTAATCATTATATAAATGTATAAGGATGATTTTTAATGTAAAATTGTCAACAATTCATCACGATTTCAATTCAAGATTATATTATCTTTAAAACCCCATGAAAACCCTTGTTTATGTGTTCTTCAAGTTTTTTCATCAAGAACCCAGATTTAATTCATTATAATCACCCCAAGTCCTCTGATTTCATTTTGTAAACATAAAGGAATATCTCTACATGGAATCTTATCTCAATTCATGAATTAAACCCACCCAAAACCATATTAATTCTTCCAAAAACATGAAATCAAACCCCATTCTACACGATTATTATAACATGCTTAAAATAAATTGCCATTTAAATACTTGACTCTAAATAGCAGGTCTGAAATTCATTGGGATGATGGTGTGGTGTTTCTCCCCTCACTCCAATCTCGATTCCATCGCGTTCGAGGAAAAAAACGGTATAGGAAGCTTGGTTCTCCCATCCTCTTCCTCTCATATGGCCTCTTTCCTTTAGCTTTGTGTTAAACCTAGTTCCCTTTCTCTAATGGCAGATATAAACTTAATATTTTCGTAGTTCTCTATGCCTCAAACTCCTGAATCACCGAAATGCCCTTAAACGATGTCAGGTTGGTCTAAAATCACCTTGGGTCCCAAACTATACACACGGATACACTTTTTTGACTGTTTTAACCCCTTCGGAACCATCCGTGAACTCAAAATCACCACCTGAGTCACTTTATAAAATCATCTTATTTTCATCTCAAAAGATGGCAAGCGTGAAATTAAACTTAAACCAAATTAATTTAAATCTAAATCACCGAATTAAATAATTTTCAAATTCTCCAAAATGTGGGGTGTTACATACTTTCCCAATTACAAAGGAAATTCATCCTTGAAATTCGGGTAAGTCTAGTACTCCAAGGAATCTACGCTACCTAAATCATCCATTTATAAGAACACTACATACTTTTCTACTATCCCCTAATCGGGGATAATATTAACATAAATCAACAACCCAGGGCGCCCATACACCCTATGCCCATGCATAATTACACAACATTACATGGCTCTACTAGCCTCAAATATATCATAGTTGTTATCCCTCAGATATAACTGTATAAACAAACAATACCCAGGGTACTAAACCCATGTCCTAATGGATAAACATCTCCCTAATTCCATATTTGCGCTAATTTTCTTGTGTGGGATGTCTTGAAAAGCGAAATCCAAACAAGGAACCCCCCAGATACACTACAACCTAACATTGTCCGTCGTCGAGATCTATCAAGTCCTCAGTCCATACTACGTACCCTCAAATACCCATCGTTTGACATAAAAGTATACCCGTCCACTCTCATGATACACAAGACAACATATATCATGACGCTCTTACTATCACTAGTTTCTTAGCGCTAAAAAGTCACGGGTTATATCTCTCCGCTCGATAATAAGCCAGTTTATCCTGAATCACATCAGTAACCGTCCCTACGCACCGGGATCAATTATAACTTGAAAATATACACACGAAGTCTACTAAACAATATATTATAACATATATACACACATATATAGGCTCAACCCTCTTTGAGGTGATACCTAGTAAAAAAATCATACCCTATGTCAGTAACCACGAGATCTCACTATCACAATCTACGATTGCTAAACTCATCTCTACCCAGAAAAATTTCAAAAAGTAGTCTACTCTATTCTCATAACTCTCAAAATCAATAAACTAACATGTAATATAAATGTCTCTTAGTGCACCCACCCGCTCTCTCCCGTAGGCGACACCAAATAGCCACGCAACCCCACGATAAATACATATAAATACATAATAAGGTTATTACAGCCAACGCCCCAACTAAATCTGACTCATTCACGAATTCTAGTGTTAACAATCATATATAGTGATGCACCCATATCACCCGAACAAATCTATACTCATAAGGATAAAAATAAAATATTACCTTCATATTCTATCTATTTTGCCTTATCGCTGTATTCTTGAGTATCCTTTTCTTGCCAGAACTGACCCATGAACTGTTGAAGTGGCTGTGCATCCAGAACTTCATCCTGTGATTACCCCCTTCCTCTCTCAAGGAAATCTATCTTCCCGTGTCCCATCTCTCCACAATAGAAACATTTCTCAGTAAATCCCCTTTGCTACTGATCTTGTCCTTATTGTCCTCCCTTGCCATTTCCTTGGCCCTAACGGCCCTGAGGAATGAAATGCTACTGACCCTACCTGAATCCACCACTCTCAAATTGATAACCCCCGGACCTAAACCTCATGGCCTGGTTCCTTGCTGGAGATCCCACTCCTACTGATGTTGTGCCCCATTGGCACTGCTCCTATCATACCTTCCAGTCACACTAGGCTCATTTGCTCTTTTGTTATCCCTCTCGTGCATGTGATGATTCTAACAAAGAAGTAACGTTGTATTTACCATCTCATCGTATGTATTTAATGTCGGATTACCCAATAAGTGTTATCGAATTTTTTAGGTAAGTCCACCCATAAACTTACACATCATCTTCTCTTCAGTATTCACCTCATCTATCATAAAAATTTGTTAACTAAGTGAATTCTTATTCATATTCTACCACGATCGTATCTCCCTACGACACATTGAGGAACTGCCACCTCATCTTTGTCTCAATAGAGGATGAAAAGTATTTAAGATTAAATAGAACCCAAAGCTCTCCAATAGTCATCACATCTCTCTCCTCTGATGTGGTCACAGAATCCCACCACTACAAAGATGCACCCACCAACTTGAACTTAGCTAAGAACTATTTCTGAGTATCGTTGAACTCAATCATGCACAGGAGGCACTGTATGTTCTTCTTCCACTGACTGGAAACTACTGCATCCGAGTTACCCTGAAACACTGGTGGGTGACCCTTCTGAAATGCCTTCCTCACTCTCTGTTAATCTGACGGCCCCGGGTGGGCTTGACCATCGGGTTCCACTAATGGGCTGTGGCTGGTTCCTTAAAAAATGGATTGCCATGGCATTCATGGTTGCATTGACTGCATAGGCCACAATCTTTACCACCTGTGAAGTCAATATCATCCCCGACGGTGGCTGTGGCAGCAGTACTTATGTCTCCTACTAAGCCTCTCTAAACTCATCTCTAGCCGTTGCTCACACCTCTCTCTCTCTCTCTCCTTGGAGGCATATAGAAATAGATCAAGATATGTATAAGTTCACCTTCAAATATAAAATCATTGGCATAAGAACGTAAATGCACGTAAGTAAAGGAATACAACAATCCTATCATAAGGCTCTACATCAAAGAATGCTAAGCTGAAACGTAAAAATCGCACAGATCCTAAAGACACTAGAACCTGATGCTTTGATACCATTTGTGATTACCCCGACCAATTAAATCTCAGGTGATCATGCCTTTATTAAATTAAAACTGGATACCCATTTGATTCATTTTTAGCATCACTGTCGAAAATAATTTAAACTTTTTACTAACCACCTTGTATTCAAAAAGTCGGTGCCAAATTCTATCTTTTTATTTAAACAACAATAATAACAGAACATTATTACTTTAATTAACATCCCATGCAATAGTAATAAAAATCCATCCACAATATAAATGACTGAGATAAAATAATACAGAATAAAACCTCGGTTCACAAGTTCTATTTAAAAGTCCAACATAATAAAAATCTGAATACAAAAGTCTAACTGACATAAATGAAATAACTGAGGGCAACACGCCCGAGTGAAATATTGAACTGCACCCTACACTAGGAATGAATCAGTTGAAGTGATTAAGTCCAAATCCTACAAGCATCCACAAGTGATGCAGCTATGCATCCCTGGAATTGATCATCCTGCTTCGTGCCCCTGTGGCAGGACACCTAAAATATTTTTAAAAAAAAGTTTTGCAAGTACGGGTCAGAGCCCAAGTAAAAATCATTTGAAAATATTTAGCAAGCATTAAATTTTAATTTAAATGAACAGTTATTACATACACATGTTAGGCTGCGAACATTACCTTGAGTTTCCTCACCTTCATCTATAATGCGCACCTAACGTTTCCTACTCAACCCCGCCTAGTCATTATACCCAAAACAACTAGGTTACCAATATCTAATAAACCTCAAATAAGCTCACCCGTACTGCCTATACAGTACGCTACTGGATACCCTTAATTACCATTAAATCCTTAATTAAGATTCTTCTTAACTTACCCGTACCGCCCATACAGTACGCTACTGAATGAATTTAATAATCAACATCTCTCTTAAGTTATTATTAAAACCAAGTTACCATTGTATGTTATTGTTCAAGTCTTACCATTTAAGTTTCTCTACATAAATTTTATTTTAGATATTCACTATCTATCTTCCTACTATTCACACATTAATAGATTCATCATTATTTAGATGTATGCTATCTAATCTCCCTACTATTTACACTTTAGTAGATTAATCATTCTTTGGATACATACTATCTCGTCTCACTACTATCACACATAAGTAGATTAATCTTTGTTTAGATACGCACTATCTAGTCTCACTACTCTCATACATAAGTAGTACAAAACATTCATATATATATATATATATATATATATAATATCATCCATCAGACTAACCACCGTGATGCAAATTCGCCTACTCTGCTATCAGTCCAAGTACCTGTCATACTAAATCAAGGACTATCGGTTCGGTAATATCTCCTCGAACCATAAATCAAAACAACACATATTAGAGGCGAATATAGTGCTAAGTCTTTGGGGTTGCACACATATCTAACGTACCCAGACAACCTACCGACTTCACTATTCATCTCACATAGCTATCCACTAACAACACTATATTCTGGGGCACAAATCCAGACCTCACTGGAATCGTCAATGTGGGATCGCCCACTACGTGGGACATTTGTGATAGCAAGTAGAGTAGGTATGTTCACATACACATAAGCACATACTAGGCATACACATAACCTATCCATGTGTATATTCCGTATAGGTACACACACGACCTATAGTAATAAATTTATATAAGTATACACCCATCCTATAATAATCATTCGTATATAGTATTTATCTCTCGAATACTCACCGTACAATATATCTATCCATCGTATATTCCCGATCATCATCCTTTACCCGAAGGTCCCATTGTTACGCTTTACATTCATTTAGTAGTTATTACACTTATACCCAATGGTTATCATCCTAGATTATGGTATACCCTTCCCATAACCCAAATCCAAATTTCCCAGTGTACGATCCACACAATTCTCTACCGTCGATTAATTATCCTAACTTCGATATCAATCAAACCAAAATACCATGCCTACTGACCTTCACCAACTCTCCTCATAATTACTAAGCTATCACCAATGTTCCTCGTAATTCAATTCATGGGGTTACATAAATAAAAAGGCAACATTGTAGTTTTCGGGGCAGCTGAATCGATTCGGCCTTGGTCCAAATTGATTTTCTCTGCCGAATAGATTCGACAAAGGAGCCGAATCAATTCACCCAAAGTAGGTCTTTTTTAACCTGTCATTTTTACGATTTCTCCGCATGATAACTTTCTCATATCTTCACAAAACTTTGCCAAATTTCAAACCCACATGTCTAATCATTTAAAATTATCATCAATTCATCAAGATTTCAATTCAAGGTCAGATTATCTTTAAAAACCCCATGAAAACCCTTTATTATGTGTTTTTCAAGTTTGTTCCTCAAGAACCCATATTTAGTTAATTTTAATCACCCCAAATCCTTTGATTTCATGTCATAAACATGGAGGAATATCTCTACATGCATTCCTATCTCAATTCTTGAATTAAACCTACCCAAAACCATATTACTTCTTCAAAAAACATGAAATCAAACCCTATTCTACATGGGTATTATAACATGATTAAAATAAATTACCATTTAAATAATGTCCTCTCAATAGCATGTTTGAAATTCATTGGGATGATGGTGTGGTGTTTCTCCCCTCACTCCAATCTTGATTCTGTCGCGTTCGGGGAAAAAACGGTGTAGGAAGCTTGGTTCTCCCCTCCTCTTCCTCTCCTATGGCCTCTCTTCCTTTAGATTTGTGTTAACCCCAGTTCCCTTTCTCTAATGGAAGATATAAACTTAATATTTTTGAAGTTCTCTATACCTTAAATTTCGAATGACCGAAATACCCTTAAACGGTGTCGGGTTAGTCCAAAATCACCCCGGAACCCAAACTATACACTTTTTCGACTATTTCGACCCTTTAAAAATCATCTGTGACCTCAAAATCACCATCCGAGTCACTTCATAAAATCATCTTTTTTCCACTTCAAAATATGACACGCGTGAAATTAAACTTGAACCGAATTAATTTAAATCTAAATCATTGAATTTAATCATTTCCATATTCTCCAAAATACGGGGTGTTACAGTGTGTACTTATGTGCATAATATAAATGGAGAATGGAATCGCTCGACTCGCATCATGGATAAAGATGGAGCAATCCCTTAGGAGTGTTACCAAAATATTAATTTAAAATATAATGTAGGTGTTTGTCGATTCACAAATCGTTATAGTGGGACAACTGCATATATTGGACAAGACACAAGCAAGCAAGCATATAAAAGATATTAAGAATATATAATAAGAATAAGGTAACAAATATATATGGGGTACTCCAGTCTAGGGATTTATCCAAGATGCCTACGTAGCCCAAAGGGCATCAAAGTCCATGTAGTTCTAAGACAATACAAGGTGGGGTTTAACCCATAAATCCAATCGAAGATTTTTCTTACATGTGCATGTGTAGAAAAGGGTGTTTTGGTGTGAAAAAAGTGATGAGAATTCCTCGTTCAGAATTTACATGTAAACCATCTTTTTCTTGGTTTTTTTTTTGGAAAATAAAGTATGTGAAAATACTAATATAAAAAGTTTGAAATTATGGTATGTGATGTAATGAAACAAAGCACTAAAGTGAAAATAAAGCGATTAATTCTAAAATAAGAGAATTAAAGACAAAGGTGGAGAATTGGACCTCCTTATGAAGACTTGAAGTGGATCTTGATTGTAGATGTGCTGATCTCACGCCAAGGTGATGGTGGTATGAGGAGATGGGTGAGAATTTGCTAAAAGGAGTATGAAAAGGATGGAGGAAATGTAAGAAATAAGCTTTTTTAGAGGGGAACGACTCGAAATTCAAGAGAATGATCTTTGAATTACTAAGAGGGATGTTCGGGGGTGCCTTTCAAAGTGAGGTCAGGGCCTCTATTTCATAGGGACAAGGGGGTCCAATTGGCATGGTCCTTGAACTGCCTATCGGTATAGATACCCAAACACACTATCGATACTGAGGATCCTGGGGTGCCATTCGATAGTCTGAGACATGTCTTTTAGGAAAACGGTCATAAAATACAAACCATAAGTCAGAATCGCACACGGAGTAGACCTTAAAAAGGGTATTCATAACCCTTTAATAATCCATTGATCCAAGTTCGGGTTTGGGAGTTGACCAAGGTCAAACAGGGCCAGGAAGAGCCCGTCAGTTACTAAAAAGAAAATTCTCGGAGGAAAACGAGTTGTTCGTCCGAACTGTAAACCTATTCACATATGGGATGGACTGTTGGAAAGGGTATTCATTCCCCTATGAGATTTCATTAAGCTTCCTTTGGTTCGGAGATCTAATCTAGTTCATAAGGGGTGCGGAAGCTCCCAGTGACCCTTCAGAGTAAAATGGGTCATTCGTTTGTATTATAAGGATGATTTGCGCATGGGGTGAACTGTTGGAAAGGGTATTTATATTCATTCGAAGATTCATTTAGCTTCATTCAATATGAAGAGTTGACCGGGGTCACGGGGCCTGGGAGTGCTCGATGACCTCAGAATTAGTTTTCAGGGTAAGATGGATCGTTCATCCAAACTGTAAGGCTGATTTGCACACGGGGCAGATCGTTGAAAAGGGGATTTAAAGCCCTTCAAAGATTCATTAAGATTTTACTTGACAAGAAGTTTGTTCGGAGTCAAATCGTATCGGGACCATCCGATGGCCTTTAGATTTATTTTTGATAGTAACACACACAGTTTATTCGAACCGTAAGGTCGATTTGTGCACGGGGCAGACCATTGGAAGGGGAGTTTAGTGTAATTTCGAATATTTATTAAGCTTTAACTCAGATGATAAGGATGATCGGAGTTAGACGAGTTCGAAGAGCACTCGGTGGCATCTGGATCGTTACTTGGGGTATGACCTAGGATTTAAAAAGAACGAGTCAGTGCTAGGGACCTGAGGAAGTGATTAGGGGTCCTAAGATGGGATGTCTATAGTTGTCATGCTACAAGACATGGCCTCTAGCTAACAGATTATCTAATTCTTCTATTTTTTATCACATTTATCATTTTTTATTAAAGAATTATTTTATCGTAGACCCACAATTCCATAAAATTCTTAAAATCCCTTGTAACTGGTCTATTGAATTGCGACTGAATCTAAATCGCATACGACTAGGTCACTCAATTGAAAGACAATGATTCAACGAGAAAAAATTGGTAGGGAAATTTCCTTAAGGATTGATAAATCGCTCACGATCGGTTTGGATGCTTTTACTAACTTTCTAGTTACTGTCTATTCGGGGGAACATTCCAGATGAATTTTCATCCCAATAAGAAGAATCCTGGGAGAAAATCATGTTCATGGTGGAAAAGCTCCCTGTGAAGGACAAAAGCCACGACCTCAACCCCTGTCGGCCATAGTGCATGTGGCCCCAAAGATAAAGGTTGCACACCTTGGTTACTGCTTAATATATGCCTCTTCTTAGTTTATGATTCTTGGATCTCTCACTCTATTTAGTTCATCTCAAAATATTTTCTAAAGAACTATTTATATGGAGAGGAATAATGAAAGGCATCTCTAGATCAAATCCCCAACAAACTGAAAATATAGCCCACTTAATAAGATTCATAAACTAACTGTACGGAGGTCAGGCATCCCCTTAGGGCCAGATTAACAACCTTAGGTAGAGAACTCTGATGCTTGAGCCTGCATCCTTCATCATCATGTTAAGGTACGAAGACCCCAGGTTTAAGATGATGTCTGCGGCTCTTGAAGGGAAAGATGCGACAGTTTTAGTGAAAAAGAATAAGAAGCATGACGACTGCCTAAAAAATCCATATGGGTAACTCACCCTTCTAAATTAGAACCTAAAGTATATTTTAATCAACATCAAGATGGAAAACCTCCTCAAATGGCCAGGAAAGTTTGAAACCTATCCCACAAGCAGGATAGGAGCAGGTGGTGCAAGTTCCATAAGGATCACGGCCACACAACTGTTAAATGTGTGTGTTTGAAAAATGAAGTTCAGAGTCTTATTAGTCATATAATGTTGCAGTAGTATATACATGATGCATCCTCTAACTCAATAAATTCTGTAGGTGTAGATTTTTGGGAACTAAGAGCTCAAAAAAGACTTATTTTGTACTCTTGCAACCATTGCAAAACCAAACCGTATATCTCAATTTTGTATTCCCTATGCAGAAATATACATATATACTTATCAATGAAAAGTTTGCATTTGGGTTTAATGTCTTTACAAATTCTTGCTTAGCAGCTTCAAAGAAAAACCTAGCCTGATGTCGCATCCAAAGTGGTACAAATGCAAGCCCCGCTAACAATCATGAGGCCCTAGATGCCATGGAAGCTCAAGAATAAGGAGACCACAGCCAGGATGATGAGTCAGCGGAGGCAGAGATGACCAAAAATGATCAACTCCAATATAGCCTTAGGTGCCTCCTAATACCCTGTGACGGCCTTGAGTGGCTTATAATCAAAAAAAGCCTTGGGTTGCTTATAATACCCCAAGATAAGCCTTTAGTGGATCATAATTCTAGAAAGCCTTGGATGGCTTATAAAACCCCGAGGAAACCTTAAGTGGATTATAATTCAAGAAAGCCTTGGGTGTCTTATTATACCCCAAGACATCCTTGAGTGGCTGATAATCAAGATAGCCTTGGGTGGCTTATATTACCTCAATTTATCATTGGCTAGCTTATAGTACCCTAATATATCCTTGGGTGGATTATGATACCCTGATGTAGCTTTGAGTGCCTTATAATGCCTTGATATAGTCTTAGGTTTCTTATAATACCCAGATACTACCTTAATACCCCAATATAGCCGGGGTGGCTTCTAATATTACCCCAGAAGACTAAGATATTTAGAAAGCTAACACTATCTTGATGGATGCATCCTCGAAAAATGACCTAAAGCCTTAAGGTCATGGACTTAGAGTTTGCGGAAGCTCTAACTAAATCCTTAGACCTCTCTACAGAAATTCTACCTAAATCTGTAGCTTAAAGAAGACATAATACAGATCATGTCTGCTGTCGACATCTTAAAAGCTACTGTATCAGTACCTCCACAGGTAAAGTTAAGCAATTAAAAAGATAAAACTACAAGAAAGCCTAAGTATACAAGTTTTAAGACATGAAATAAATTACAAAAGACTGGGGAATCATGTAACATGATTATGACTGGCTATGAAAATACAATGTTCATTACTAAAGTAAATCAATTGAAAGTTAAAATTTTATAATTATATGGTTGAAATAGAAGAGTTACAAGATCTGAGCTCTGGATGTCGCATCCACTTCTGCATGGTTGTCTCAGTCTCTTTAGGTGCCTTAGCAGTAGTCGTCGTAACATCCTCCCTTTGTTTCTTAACAAGATCATCTGTAGCCTTATGTTCTTCCACAGAGAGTATGTGCTCAGTGTCTGTGAACCATTAGGCATCTACATTATCCTTGTGATCATGGTAGTTTTTGGCAACCCTGTGCCTCATGTCTTTATAACCGTGGATACATGACGTATTGTAGAGGAGAAAGAAGTCTTGGAAATTTCTAAAATGAGCCATAACATCCTCTGTAGCGCTCTTCAAGGTCGCAGCATGATCATCGACCTTCTTCTATAGAATGGCAGCATGGTCATCACCCATCTCCTTTAGTTTTGTTGTATGGGATTGGGCCATGCCTTGGTTCATTTAATCAAGTAGGGAAACTTTATCTTCACTGGCTACGGCCTGCCTTGCAACCTCTAAACATTTGGTCTTTGATGTTCTTAATGCTTTCGTGGCCTCTTTAAAATTGAGCTCAGCCTCCTGCTTCACCTTGTAGACATCCTCAACCTTATCTTGAGCATCAATGCTCTGGGCCTGAAATGCAACTGTTGTAGAATTCTTTCCAGCCTCAAAGGAGAAGGCCTTGGCACTTTTTAGCTGAGACTGGTGGGAGATTTATTCAACCTTGTAAATCTTGTAGATCCCTCATGCTTAGCCCTATGGTGCTTGGTTATATCAGTAGCCTGAAGAAAAATAAAAACATAAGTGTCAGAAAAATAAAGAAAAGATGTTTGTGGAAGTAAAAAGTACAAAGTAAAAAACTTACCCTAAGGAGGCAGTGGAGTGTGTATTCCTCTAGATCCTCTGCATCCTCATCGATAAGATGCTTGGGGTCATCAGGGTCCGCGAACTTCCTCATTAATGGCACCACAGTGGCTATAGTATCAAAGGGAGACTTGGTATCTTCCTTCCTCATACGAGGTCGCATATGAGAACCACAAGCCCTTTCTTCCCTATTTTATGGAGTGGGCACATAGGCATTAACCGTAATAGATGTCTGCGGATGGCATGTTAAGATTGAGACATCAGTGGAATTAACTGATCCATTGTCTCTTCCCCCACATGGGGAAGTTGGACCAGCCGTAGAGATATTGGCAAAACCATCATCAGATACTATAACAGTTAGAGGGTTTGCGACAACAATCTCTATCTGTGTGCCAATAATAGCAGTAGCATTTGGGGCAACACCTTTGTCACTTGCCCTATTTTTCTTTTTTCCCTTGGACTTCTGTTGAACCAGATTAAGAGCCTGAACATTGTCCTTTAGCTCATCCAGTTCTAATAGGAGAAAGTTATGGTCAATCTCCATGTTAGGATCACCCTCTATAATCATGATAGTGTAGCAAATCATGAGTTACAAAATAAAAGTCTACCGAAGGTAAAAGTTAAGTTAATCTAGTATTTGTCACAGCTTACCTCATTGTTACTGTGTGGGCTATGTAGTAACCAAGTTTGAATGAATCTCGTGGAGTCACCAACATAGGTAAGGACTTTATCTTATAAAAATTAATATTGGAGTCTCAATTCTCTTCCTTTGGCATTCAAAGGGAGTAAAACCTGCACAGACTGTAAGAAGAATATTAGAATAATTAATCTTTGGAAGACGATTCAAAACATGTAAAAATTATAGGCAGCGACCAGATATTAAAGGTTTTTACAAGAAATTTAAGGTTGCAACAATGCTAAGAGTTACTTTCACTGGGGGGATGACCCCAAGCTCGTGATAGACTGTGAGCCTGCTCCCTTTCAGACTCATCGGGGTGCACTTCCCAAGATGCCTAAAAAATATTAAAGTATTTATCCTTCTAATGTTTTGTACTAGAAGGGTGACCCCTCATTAAGTATTTATTTCCACTCCACAGACCCATGTAATAGTACCATTGATTCTCCATGAAGTTCTCTTTAGATTTTTAAAAATCAAAGGACTCCGTAAAAGTAATGTCTCTCTCAAACTTACTATGTCCACTAACCAAAGAATCTAGGGTAGCCCTCCAACCATTAGGGTTAACTTGGGTTGGGGACAAATTCATCACCTTCAAAAATTTCTAACTAGCACTAGAACTGTAAGTTTGATTTAAAGTCCTTACCCCGACAACCACTCCGATCCCTATAGGCAATCTGAAATGGACTTTTTCATATCCACATGAACCCCCTAGCCATATACCCAATATGAAAAACAGCGCCGGCGGTGACCCTTGCAAACCCTTACCCCGACAACCACTCCGATCCCTCTCTCCCGCGCTCAGTCGGCGATCCCAGCCCCTGCTCTGGCGTGACTCAACCCGTCGGCACCCCATGTCGAAACCCCAGCAGCCCTTAAACCGGCGGACCCCTCACCATTCTGACTTAGCCCCGCCATCGCCCACAACCTCCGGCGTGCCTCACCCCCACTCTCCGGCGACTTTCAGTCGCGACTGCACCTGCACCATTTCGCTCCGGCCACGTACCCACCAACTTCTTACCCTCAACCGCCAACTCTTTCCCCTTATCCAATAACCCAAACCCATTTTGTCCCATTTCCAAACCCCCACACGACATCCTCACCTGCCAATAAACCAAATTCCAAACAAAACCTAATAAAACCAAAAGACAAAACCCCCACATGCCAAATAATCCACATAAACCCCTTATACCCATTTTACCCCCAACTAACTCTTCTACCCCAACTTTCCAAAAATACCCCCAATAACTAAATCAGATTTTTTTATTCCTTCACCCCTCATTCACATGACCTCACACCATATCCACATGAACCCCCTAGCCATATACCCAATATACCCTTTTTCTCCATGTGCATACTATATAAGAAGACCATGCTCATTCAAAAGGAGGAAATTAGACTTATCGTCAAATAAAGAGAGAAAATTCTAGACAAAATTAGAGAGTTAGGTTATAATAAATTAGGTAGAAATATTTGTAAATAGTTTTATTTTCATTTTTTTTAGATATTTGTGAGTGATAAATGTGTGAAATTCAATTGAGTTGATTATTGAGTTTATTATTGTTAGATGCTCATATTGTATGGATTGTGCTTAATTTCAAAGGAACGAAAATTCAATTTCACTTCAAGAGATTGGGGTTTGATTGTTTTCTTCTCTTCTCATTTATTTTAGGCCTTTCATTATTAATTTGTTATATTTCGTATCATGTTAGGCTAAAACCCCTTTCAAGCGGTGTGGGGAAACCCTTATTTGATGTTATTTTAGTTTAATTAGTTTGATTACTTGAAAAGTCCCTTTGAATGTTAATTTTGATCCCTCACCCTTAAATCTACGCCTCGAGAGAGGGTAAATGATTTTCGAGAGAAAATCAAAATTGTAGTTATAATACCCATTTTAGATTCGAACTAGAGATAGGGGTTTCTTAAGTGGAGTATTATAACTTGAATTTCAACTCTAAATTTACTTTCTAAGATTTACATAAATTTTAATTGATCGATCCTAGCGGGTGATTAATTAAAAAGAGTGTATATATATTTTTCTAGAGTTGTGGGGTGTTAAACTTAATTTTCTAAAAGATTACTATTAAAATTACACTTGCAACGAGAGTTGATTTGTAATGTTGATATTAATTTAGGAGAATTTAATTAATTAAATTAATTAATTAGAATAACTAAAATTTGTGGTCTGATCCCATTCCTTGATTGTTCTCACAATTATTTACCTTACTTTATCTCTTATTTTAGTGTTAGACTTTGTTTTCATTTTAGTAATTTTCTAGTTAGTTGTTATCATATCACATTTAGTTTAGTTTAGTTTAAATCATCACCTCACCAAATTGTTTTAATATTTGAAAAAGCTAAAAAAAAGTAGAAAAGTAAAAAAGCGCAAAAAGAAAATAAATAGTGAATTACAATTTTGTTCCCTTTGCTTTACAACCTTGAAAGTGGATTGATACCCTTACTTACCTCTACACTTCAGATTGTTATATTTTTTAGGTAATTTAGATTTTGATTAGAAGGACTTTTTCAAGCAACGACAAAAGAAAAAGATACACGCAAAAGTCATTTCTATCAAATGGCGACGTTGCCATTCTTGGGATTGTGAAGCTCGGAGCGGATTTCATATTGTAGTTCATTTATTTTTTTATTTTTTTCACTTTATTATTTTTTGTACCATTTTTATATTTTTAGAAGGCTTGTATTAGGATTTTATCCTTGGCTGGTATTGCGGTGCTTAGAGACACCATTTATTTTCCATTTAAAATTGTAATAATTGAAGACAAGCGTGATAGGGAAACTGGACAAGGTAGAGAGAGGGCGTCCAAAGGCGAGGATTGAGATGCCGCTCTACCTTGGGTCGGTAGGACTCCCGGGGACGACTGAGATTGACGTATTCTCCTAGGGGTGGCAATTTTTGACACGATAACCCGTTTATGGTAATAACCCAAAACGACCCGAACTTGACACGATTAGGTTGTATAGATTTAAGAGTACCTAAAACTTATACTCAAATAAAAATCAATGCGACTCAAAAATGACACGACTAACCCGAATTTCCACCCCTATATTCTCCCCCCGGTCGACTCAAATTTTTCAGCACCCCACGGCGTAAAAATCGTGGGAGGTACATTTCTTACACCCTCGTGCCTCTCCTGTTAGCGACTCAATTCTTTTGGGTGCTCTTGTGTGCTCTTATTTGATTTTATTCTCGCATTTATTTTCGAATGGTTTGATGAATTAATTAATTAAGACCTACACCCGGTCACTCACGAGAAGGGATTTCATCACCCGACTCACTCGCTTACCATTGTGTGTTACCCTCGCCATCACTAAATTTAAAATCAATTAACTAGGTAGCCCACTAGGAGAAATTATTTTGCAAAGGCGATCACTAAGAACATTTCCGTGAATTTTTATCGCCCGCGGACTTAATTAAAATTTGACTACCCTCTCACTAAATCTAAAGATAAAAATTGGCTATGTGCTAGTTAGGAAATTTTCTTGACTTATGTGTGTGTCCAATTCCATTCATTTTTTGGTAGTCGATTTTAGTTAGTTCGTCAAATCAAAGAGTCCATATTTTTCCCCACCTTTTCTTCCAAAAAAATCCAAAATTATTTTCTTTCATTTTTTATAAAAAAAAAACTCAAAAAATATTTTCTTTCATTTTTATAAAAAATATCGAAAAATATTTTCTTTTTCTCATTTTTAGAAAAATCCAAAAAAAATTTCTTTCCTTTAGAAAAAATTTAAAAAACTCCAAAAAAATATTTCTCTATTCATGGCCGAAGAACGTCCTTTACGGGACTACTTTGGTCATTTTCCATTGTCACGGGACATGTGTGAGAGTGATCGTGAGCCGTCTCTTTATGATATCCTTAGTGGTTTCACCTCTCTCACGAGTACCGTTGGTACTCTTGACCCATCTATGCACGCACCACCTATTCCATCACCCTCGGTGTCAAGTGTCGATGTGTCTCCTCCTTTGTTGTGCACCCACTGTTATTATGCCGATCACATATCCCATGAGTGCCCTTACATCACATATCCATCTGAACCCACCATGGAACATGTGTATCCATATGACACTGTTCCGGAACCCACCTCGGCCAATTATCCCGATATACCTAATTTCGCGTTGTGTGAGTACCCGAGCTATTCGTGGAGGCCTGTTCACCCTTCCACGCAATACAAATCCCAACCCGATGTTGTGGATCCTCACACGTTCCAACAGTCGTCATGGCAACCTTGTGCACCCATTCACGATCAGTTCCCTCACTACGCACCCACTACATTTCGACCATTTGTCCATCAGGAAAGCGATCCTTTCGTGTATGATGTACTTAGTCCCACCCCACACACTTCATATGAGTATTCTCCAAATAGTCCTGATTATAGAGAGTTGTGTACACCTCAACCAGCACCCATCGTTCCACCATCACCTTCATCCACATCCGCTCTCGAAACCCTCTTGAAAAAGTTCATACTTGAGCAAGAGCAAGCCATTCAAACTCAAGCTCTCCAAAGTCTTGAAGAAAGGTTAAACGAATTGGAGTGTATGAGAGAGTCGGACATGCATCCACCCATCATTGCAATCGAGTGTGATGATGATGTGTCCTCTTGTGACACGAATTCTGAGTGTGACCAACCCTATCCTCTCAAGAATCTCGAAGTTGAGACTATCCCATGGTCCGGGTCCCAAGTCGACAAATGTGTTGACTTACCTTTCGATAGTGAGCTTGATCCAATCCCATCATGTCCACCTGAAACCCACCTTGAGGTTCCCACTCCCGTAATATCCAAAACAATGCCCGAGTCTACACCTATCGAACTTCACCCTTGTGTTCCCGAGGAACCACTTCATTCTAGGTTAGCTCCGGATACGAGTGCTCACCATTTTCTCGAGATAGAATCCGTGATAGTTCCTAACTATTCGGATATGGATGTTGTCCCACCATGCATGGCTCCCTTTGAGCCTCATATTTCTAGTGATTCCTCTATCTATGAGATTGGTGCCTTGTCTCACCCACCCACCACAATTACCGATGCTACTCTTATGGAGAATTTGACAACTCCATCTTTAGAAACCACACTCCCTTGTGAGTATTCCTTTACTCCTACCAAAGAGTGTGTGTCTCCCACTCTTGAGTTGGATCATCTTCCTCCACCTTTTATCCCACCCGACCCACTTATTATCCTTTCCACCCCACCACCTGGTTTGGATCTTGATTTTACACATTTCATGTTTCCTTCTACAATTTTAGATCCTCACCTGAAACCATCCTCCACCACCCACGAGAGTATTTGTGGTGATACTCTCCACTTCCGTGACACCGAGCTTGTTCCTCTATGCACGCCGCTTCCTTGTGGTATTGATTTTTCCCATCAACATCTCCCTGGCGTGTCATGGCGCGACCATTATAATCGCCCATTCATAGAACGGTCGTGTAATTTCTATGAACCTCACCCCATAACTATTTCCACATCATTTCACCTTCCTCGCCAACTAGAGCACCATGCTTATAGGGCCCTAGTTGCCCTCACCTTTCGGCTCAATAAGGCCCGTGATCAATGCTTCATCGCCCATGCCTTTCTTACCCTTTCCCTAATAACCACCCGCCCTTGGTCCACCGATGCTTTGCATCGTGTGATGCACTTTGCCATACAATTTCATTGACCCGTTTTAGCCTCTATCCAACAAGACTGGCGCTTCAGTCTTATTTGGGGGTGATTCTCATCACCCGATTTTTTTGTCGCCCGGCGCTTTCATAGATCTTAACTTTAGGGTGAGAATGGTTCGTTCTGGCTGAAGACATTAAACTTAGCACTACCGGGAGGCAGCCCGCGTTTCTTGTACTAGTCTCATCCTATTTGGGGGTGGTGTTTCACATCACCCTATGCTTTACCATGTTATAGACTTGTACACATTTTTTCTCTTATCATTTACTCAGGTTTATTCTTGGTTACATCTTTCCACTTCATGAGCGGTTGATTCTGGTAAACTCTTTCCTACCTTATGCTCTCAATTTTAAAAATCATTTTACTTAACATCGAGGACGATGTTTCTTTTTGTTTGGAGGTGGGGAATTTTATCAAAATCGTACCTCTTTTGAAAAATTTTGAGTTTTAAACCTGATTTTTTTGCAGTTCATTTCATCTCACTCGTTGATGTGAATTTTCAATCATCCATCTTCCAAAGTCTAGGAATCAAGCTAGAGAATATTTTTTCTAAATAGCTTATGTAATACATAACAAGGCATTTTGCACCATGAATTTCTAGACTCAACAAAATTTGCACACTTATCACGTCACTACGGTTTAGAGTTGAGGAGTACTACAATTCTAAAGAGAACCTTAGGATCACTAGTGGAGACTTTAGCCCGTGAGATTTGTGCCTTTCACCCTTTTAGAGTGTTTTACGCAATCTCCGAGTCAGAAGTTCATTCGACTTCATTGGGTCCGCACTTTAATTGTTGTATGATCTCATTATTCTTTATTTTTGGCTTGATCACTGAGAATGACATCTTTTTCGAGTTGTAAGAAATGCGTATCTTAAAATTTGTCCTGAATACTAGATTTTCATCCATACACCTACCACTTTTCCCCCATATCACATTCCCATTCATTTCACCCATTACTTTTCCATATTTCATATATATTCCCCTCACCATCACCTATCATCTCCGTATCATTTTTCATTTTCAAATAAAAGAGTGTGATTTCAAATGTAAATGTCTTCATTGTTGGTTTGAAAAGTGAGAGAAAAATAAAGAAAAAAAATAGAGATAATAGAAAATATAGAAAAAAGAAAAAAAAATAGCAAAAATAGCAAAAAGAAAGGAAAAATCGAAAAAAAAGAGAGAAGAAAAAAAAAGAGAAAAAGAAAAAGAAAAAGAAAGAGAGTAGTTAGTTTTGAAATAAAGACATTTGTGCCTAAAGTATATTCATTCTTCTCAATCTTATCGCATCCATCCATCATCCTTTATTATTGATATCACTATTATATCCTACATACCACATCCATACATCACACGTCCATCATACCACACCTTATACCATCCTTCCTATTTCATTTCCCCCTCACCCATAAACATCATTATTTCCCTTAGGTGTTCGGGCAAATGAAAGTCGACGTGGTGAATAACTCAACGTTCTCACTATAGTGGTTAGCATTCTTTCATGAGATCATTTTCTTTCTATATGTTCGCTCTTTCTTATGTGTGTGTGAGACGTTTGAACTTGCTTACATTTACTCACCTCCTCACACACAAGAGAGATACACTTACCCTAATCTCGAGAGTTTGTTTGAGAGAGAGATATCCAGTGAGAATTTAAAGTTGAAGCATTGATTCCGAAAAGGCAATCTAAGAATTACTCTAGTGATACTCGACCCATTTTGACTGATTCACACTACAAACATTGAGTTCTAGGAAGGATGTGCCTTGAGTATTTACTTAGCTAAACTTTTTACACATTTTAGCTTGTATTTCTGAAATCATTTATCTCATGAGATGGATTGTGAGATCATTCCACGTCAAATAAGAGATTGACTTCCTTTCAATAAATTTTTACAAATAATAATTTTGTGGGTATATTCCCTGCAAACCCTCACGAGACACAACTCGTCCTATAGGGCAACATATAGGTTTAAAGGCTTGTAGCACATGCTAAGTGCAATCGCAAGTACCCGCCAAAGTGGTACACTTTTGATTACTTATCTTTCACTTTCTCTCTATCTTATTGCTCGAGGACTAACAACGCTCTGTTTGGGAGTGGTGTGATTTATTTACTATTTTCTAGATTTTATTTTCTATTTTTCTATTTTATTTTTATTAATATAATTGTATTTTATTTTGATTTTTATTAGCTTTTAGTTTAGTCTTATTTTTAGGATTAGTTTTTAGGAATTTAGTTTTATTAGATTTTACTTTTTTTAGGACTTTAGTTTTTAAGTTTAATAGATTTACTTTTTTTATTTTTTATTTTCATTTCCTTTTAGTTTTATTTTTTATTGAGTCTTTATTTTATTTTTAGAATAGGAATTTAATTTTTAGATTTTTAGTTTTTATATATTTTTTTTAGTTAGTTTTAATTTTATTTTTAAGTTACAAACAAACACACACACTACACCTAAACCTCTCCTAACCCACTCACCCTCATCATATTCCCCTACACCTCACCTTACCTAATCACCTACCACTTCATCTTCCCCATCACACCCTCATTCTCTCTCCTCTCTACCTCCATTTACACATCCACCATACCTACCACATCTTTATACCACAAATACCCATCTCCTTACCCCCTTAACCCTACCTCCAACTCGCCGAAAAAACAGCGCCGGCGGTGACCCTTGCAAACCCTTACCCCGACAACCACTCTGATCCCTCTCTCCCGCGCCCAGCCGGCGATCCCAGCCCCTGCTCTGGCATGACTCAACCCGTCGGCACCCCATGTCGAAACCCCAGCAGCCCTTAAACCGGCGGACCCCTCACCGTTCTGCCTTAGCCCCGCCATCGCCCACAACCTCCGGCGTGCCTCACCCCCCCCCCTCTCCGGCGACTTTAAGTCGCCACTGCACCTGCACCATTCCGCTCCAGCCACGTACTCACCAACTTCTTACCCTCAACCATCAACCCTTTCCCCTTATCCAAGAACCCAAACCCATTTTATCCCATTTCCAAACCCCCACCCGACATCCTCACCTGCCAGTAAACCAAATTCCAAACAAAACCAAATAAAACCAAAAGACAAAACCCCACATGCCAAATAATCCACATAAACCCCTTATACCCATTTTATCCCCAACTAACTCTTCTACCCCAACTTTCCAAAAATACCCCCAATAACTAAGTCAGATTTTTTTTATTCCTTCACCCCTCATTCACATGACCTCACACCATATCCACATGCACCCCCTAGACATTTACCTAATATACCCCTTTGCTCCATGTCCCTACTATATAATAAGACCATGCTCATTCAAAAGGGGGAAATTAGACTTATCATCAAATAGAGAGAAAATTCTAGACAAAAGTAGAGAGTTAGGTTAGAATAAATTAGGTAGAAATATTTGTAAATAGTTTTAGTTTCATTTTTTTTAGATATTTGTGAGTGATTAATGTGTGAAATTCAATTGAGTTTATTATTGTTGGATGCTCATATTGGATGGATTGTGCTTAATTTCAAAGGAACAGAAGTTCAATTTAACTTCAAGAGATTGGGGTTTGATTGTTTCTTCTCTTCTCATTTATTTTATGCCTTTGATTATTAATTTGTTATATTTCATATCATGTTAGGCTAAAACCCCTTTCAAGGGGTGTGGGGAAACCCTTATTTGATGTTACTTTAGTTTAATTAGTTTGATTACTTGAAAAGTCCCTTTGAATGTTAATTTTGATCTCTCACCCTTAAATCTATGCCTCGAGAGAGGGTAAATGATTTTCGAGAGAAAATCGAAATTCTATTTATAATACACATCTTAGATTCGAACTAGAGATAGGGGTTTCTTAAGTGAGGTATTATAACTTGAATTTCAACTCTAAATTTACTTTCTAAGATTTACATAAATTTTAATTGATCGATCCTAGCGGGTGATTAATTAAAAAGAGTGTAGATCTATTTTTCTTGAGTTGTGGGGTGTTAAACTTAATTTTCTACAAGAATACTACTAAAATTACACTTGCAACGAGAGTTGATTTGTAATGTTGATATTAATTTGGGAGAATTCAATTAATTAAATTAATTAATTAGAATAACTAAAATTTGTGGTGTGATCCCATTCCTTGATTGTTCTCACAATTATTTACCTCACTTTATCTCTTATTTTATTGTTAGACTTTGTTTTCATTTTAGTAATTTTCTAGTTAGTTGTTATCATATCACATTTAGTTTATCTTATTTTAAATCATCGCCTCACCAAATTGTTTTAATATTTGAAAAAGCTAAAAAAAAGTAGGAAAGTAAAAAAGTACAAAAAGAAAATAAATAGTGAATTACAATTTTATTCCCATTGCTTTACAACCTTGAAAGTGGATTGATACCCTTACATACCTCTACACTTGAGATTGTTATATTTTTTAGGCAATTGAGGTTTTCATTAGAAGGACTTTTTCAAGAAAAGACAAAAGAAAAAGATACACGCGAAAGTCATTTCTATCATCAAGCAGAGACTAAAAGCATTCTGTAGAATCTAGATTAGCTTTTGAAGGGAAGGAGTGGGGTCCGAGGGTTGAAGGAATTATATTTGTGACCTATGAAGGTGCATGAGGGGTACTAGAATGGGGATACTAGAATTGGGTGTTTAAACGTATGTATTAAAATTCCAATGGTGAGTTATGAGTTAGTGTGAAAGAAGTGTGAGATGTTTTGGAATTGAGCACCCGCCGCACAAAGAGCACACGCATCAGCGCTGATTTGATGCTCCAGCATTTGACTGACACGTGGAAGTCCCAACACCAAGAATCCTTTAAATCATATAATTCTTTTAGATCATCTCAAAATTATAAGAACAAGACGAGTTGACGACAGGCCAGTTGAAAAAATTCACTCACTCTGATTTTGTAGGACATATCCATAGTAGGCATAACTCTCCAAGAGATTTTTAACACAGCCAAAGTTGTGAGGTAAGTCCTGGGGGCTATTATTGTACCCCATATATAGCGTACTTCATGGACCTGTGAGAAAATGACACCTAACATGGACATAACCCAGGACAAGTGACAACGTGACAACATATATGAGGATCTGAGGTCATAATATAAGATCGGTTCATTATTGGGTCGGCTTCGGCCTAGGGCTAATAGAAAGAATAACTACATTAGTTAACACCATCTCCGGATTCGTATACCTTATGAACGGATGATGACAACAACTGAATAGACATCTAATGGAAGAAGATTTGCAGGTATTCTCTCCCATGTACCCTAACTAACTTATTATTATACCCTCACACAGCATATAAAATGTGATCTCACCTAACCTATAAAGGTGAGACAGGTGTCCCCTCTTATATCACTTATAGTAGACTATAAATAGCAACCCATTAACCTCATGTGAGGCATGAGATACTTCATGTTATTGTGCTGTCAAATTATAAAGAGAGTGGGGGGGAGGGAGAGAGAGAGAGAGAGAGAGTTTGTAATTGAGTGAATTTCAATGGCAATTTCCCATTAAAGCAATAGAGATAATTGCACCTGTAGCTGTAGACACCAAATTGGTCCAAACCATATAAATATGGTTCTTCGTCTTTCCCTATTTCCCTATTTACTATTTATTTCATTCTTGTGTTAGTCAATCAGTATTTTATCTCTTCACTAGTTTGTCTGCTAGCTTATTAATAACATTTAGCTAAGATCTAGTCCATACTAATTTCAAGCAATAAGATTTTAGTGCCTTTTGACGGAACGACATAGCGATGTTGTTTTTCCCAAAATTTCACTCATAGGTCTCAAGGATACCCAGATTAGCCATACCACCAAATAACGGCCCATTTTGGCTGGATTACGAGGGGTTAGACTTTTTCTAAAGCAACTTTCGTTTGATTCATGGAATTTTGTTAGATTTGTATCATATCTCTATTTATCTGCTATATTTTTCTTGTTGCAAAACCCCAATTTGGAACATACTTATTGTGTTGTGGAGATGTCTAATAACCCATAGATTAGCAATGCGGCCGAGGGGGTAACTCCATCACCTCCCATCGAGATGGAAGATTTACAAGGTATCTAGTAGAGTTTGGTTAAATCCAAATGGACATAAAGGTAACCGCGAAGACTTTGACAAAGATCATTGTCACTGGATAAGCCTTGTCGATCCATCCTAATCAAGAGTTGGATATAATCACTCCATCATTTGGAGAAAATTCTATTAGGCATAAGGAGATGCCACCACATGCCCCACACGGGGACAGGAGGTACTCGTTCATGGGGTCTACCATAGAGAACCCACAACACTTAGAATTGTATTCCAAAAACATGAACATAAACCTGACCGAAAGAGTGTATTCGATCGATGAGATGAACCTTATAGGATAGGGAGAACCACCATTATTTGAACAATAGAACAAGGTAGCTACACGATTAAGCTTCCATGATTAAGTGATTTTGAGAGTTTGAGCAGAGGAAGAAATCTTGACTACCTAGGTCCTAACCCACGGGTCTCTAAGGGTCAATCGTGGAAGGGACATCGAGATGATTCATTACAGTCATTAATAAGGGACTCCTTCTCAGTTAGTTCTAGATTAATATTAAGGGTTCGACCAAAGACGATCATGAGACTAGGAAATAAGAGAGTTTATCAATAGTCAAAGATGATCCAATCAATATCTAAAGGCCGAGAAAGATCGAACATGGAAGGGTTCAATTAGTGAAGGTCGAGAAAGATCGAACGTGGAAGTGTTTCATCCATATTTTGAGGATCAATGAGGGGATCACATTAAAAACAAAAACCCTTTGTAGAGGGGTTATGTTAAAGGATTGATTTTTGTTTCCTCCATTTTAAGTTACCCTACCCGACCAAGTTTAAACCACCAATTATCCACCCAGGTATGATGGGAAGTCAAATAACAAATATTATATTAAGCAGTATCAAGTCACTTATGTTATTTATTATATTAATGATGAGATAAGATGTAGAGATTTTTCTAATACCTTGATCAAGATCAAACCATGTGTGGTATATGGGGTTCTTAGGGAGACAAATAGCCAACTTCAGGCAGCTGCCAACCAGTTCATCATTAAGTTATGCTTTGGAATAAGGCCGTGAAAAATAATGGCCTATCTCCATGGCATTAGGCAGAGGAAGGACGAGACCACCGAAGAATCCATAAACAAGTTCAATAATGAAAATCTATAGGTAGTTGATTATGATGAGATAATAGTTATTACTTCCATCATGGTTGGCTTGCATCCAAGTAAACTATATTGGGATACAGAGAAAGAGACTCCAGCTACGATGGTCGGGCTCCTAGATAAAGATAGGAAGATTATGAAAGAGTAGGAGGACATGGATGCCAAATAATATGGCCAGGGAAACGTCGAGATCGGAAGCAGTTCAGATAAGAAAGAAGCCCAAGAAGCGTTTGCAAGATAAGTACAGTAAGAAGTTTGATGGATATACCCCACTCACTATCAGATTTTACCATATCTTAGAGGATATCGGAGGTGCGAAAAAGATAAAGTGGACGGAGAAATTCAAGACCCTTACTGCAAAAAGGGACAAAAATAAATATTAGAAATTGCACAAAGATCATGGACATGCGACAGACAAGTGTATGACCTTGAAGGATGATATAAAAGCCTTGATACATAGGGGTAAACTAAATAAGTACATCGATCAGTCCAACCGAGGTGCTGAGCCTTTGGATTACCTGTGGAAAAGGCGGTGATCTAAGTCACCTACTAAGAATAAAGATAATAGAAAGTATGGGAGTGGCGATAAGGATTCAGATAAGGGAAATGCGGATGAGCTACCTAAAAAGACCAAAGAGACTAAAGAAACTGTTAGCATGATTTCCTTATAGATGAATATCATTCCTAGAGGAAAATCGGGGATAT
Organism: Sambucus nigra; assembly: GCA_949130495.1. Taxonomy (NCBI): domain Eukaryota; kingdom Viridiplantae; phylum Streptophyta; class Magnoliopsida; order Dipsacales; family Adoxaceae; genus Sambucus; species Sambucus nigra. The sequence continues at coordinate 407,539,675 of OX422218.1, read as the reverse complement.
TCCCCTTCAGAGTGAATTGCGTACTTGAATGAGGCAAAGTCTTGTGCAAGAAAGGGCCAAAACGAATTGAATTTGGCTGAAGTAGTAGATAGTTGACCTCATAAAGTGAACAATGCTCATCTAACAATAGCATTTTCAATGTTTGATCTAAGTGGCCTACTGTATCCGCGTGATGACTCATTGGTGGTTGAACTTATGATTCACGAGCATACATTTCAGAGGATCCTTATTGATAATGGATGTTCCACTAATGTATTGTTTTATAACTATTTCAAAAGGTTAAAGTTGTGGGAAAGGAAGTTGTCGGCATACCATCACCCTCTTATTGTATTTTCAGGGGAGAAGGTGTTCCCCTTGGGAACAATACAGTTGGAAGTAATGGTGGGTACGTAGATGACCTGCAACACACAGATAATGAAGTTACTTATCATGGATTAGAACATGGCATCGACCTATAACATCATCTTCGGTCATATAGGATTAAAGAAATTTGAGGTTGTCTCTTCCACTATCCATTAAGTGATGAAGTTTCTAAAAAATTTTGATATGGGACAAATCAAGGTCAACTATATAGTGGCTCAAGAATGTTAATTTACTTTAGAGGAGGGGACATAAAGGATAGCAACTACCTATTAGATAAAAATGCTAGATCCTAGAGATAAAGAGAAACTAGTTAAGGGTGAAGCAGCAAAGAGATCAAACCCATGATCTTGGATGATGACTACCAAGAGCTCATCCCTTGAACCAAAGCTTAATAATGAATCAGTTGAGTTCCTCAAGTAGTGACGTGATGCATTCGTGCGGAGCCATGAGCATATTTTAGCACTAATCCGGAGGTATTCTTCCATGATCTTAGTGTGGTGAAGGAAGCCAAGCTGATAAAATAAAATATAATGGTCTTTATTGAGGAGAGAAATGTATCCATAATGGTGGATGAAGATAAGATCTGGAAGGTGAAGTTAATTAAAGATGTTAAGGATTCGAGTTAGTTGTCAAATGTTGGCATGGTCAAATAGCATAATCGAAAGTGGTGAATGTGTGTGGACTTTATGAATCTCCGTAAGGCACGCCCTGAGGACTATTACCCCTTAACCAAAGTTAATCAGTTGGTGGATGCTACATTTGGGCATGAACTCCTTAGTTTCATGTAATCTTACTCGGATTACAACCAAAATTTGATAAAGTCAATGGATTGAGAGAAAAACTCATTTATAATAAAAAAAAAGGCACTTATTTTTACAACATTATGTCCTTCAAACTAAAAAGGACTAGAGCAACAAACCAAAGGCTGGTGAATCAGAATTTTTAAAAAGTAAATCGGTAGAAACATGGAAGTATATATTGATAACATGATGACAAAGAGGAAAAATTTGGATGGCCACATAAAGGAACTCATAAAGACCTTTTATGTGATGGAGAAGTACAAGATGAAGTTGAACCCTGCAAAGTGTGTGTTTATCCTCTAAGTTGGAAAGTTCCTAGGTTTCATCGTCAACTAGAGGAGGGCTTAGGGGAGCCCAAAAAAATTCAAGGCTTTCATCAACATAAAGTCTCCTGAAACTAAGAAAGATATCCAAAGGCTCATGAGCCAAGTTGCAGTGTTGAACAAGTTTATGTTCAGGTCCACTGATAGGTTTCCCCCATTCTTCAAGGTTCTAAGGAAAACCTTTGAGTGGAATGCGAAGTCTGAAGAAACTCTCTAAGAATTAAAGCAATATTTAGGATCTCATTCGCTATTCTCTGTATCGATCATTAGGGAGAGGATATATTTATACTTGGATGTATCATAATAGACCATTAGCTCCGCCCTGGTCATAAGTGAAGACGGGATGCAGAAGTTAATGTATACACCAACAAAGCATACAAAGGTGCGGGGATCAGTTACCCAAGTCTAATGAATCTTACCCTGGACCTTTTTGAAGCATCAAGGAGAATGAAATCATACTTCCATACTCATATAATTATGGTGTACATTGATCATCCCCTAAGACAGATAATTCACTAGTTAGATGAGTCTAACAAATTGATATAGATTACGCACTCATATTCAACTTTGAGGCTATGAATGATGAAGCCGAATATGAGTCCTTAATTACAAGATTGGGCCTAGATTTTTCCTTAGGGGCTTTGTATATGTCGGCTAATAATGACTTGTAGTTGGTTGTAAACTATGTTTTGGGCTCATATAAGGTGGAAGAAAGAAAAAGAAATGAAATATCTGGGCAAAGTGAGTAACTTATTCCCAAATTTTATCACAATAAAGATGGTTAGGATACCTCAACCAGAATTTTTCATCAGTCTATGCTCTAGCTCGTCTATAAGAAGACGTGAAGGTTATGGATATATAATTGGAACCATCCTGGATGGATCCAATAGTGTTGTATTTACAGATAGGCGAGGTCCCAACTGACCCAAAATAAGCAAAGAGGTTGTGCTACAAGGTAGGAGATATATTCTATATAAGGGTGTGATATTAAAGCGAGGATTTTTTATACCATTCCTCTGTTGTGTTCATCCTAAAGAGGTTTAGGATCTAGTGAAAAAAGTGCATGAGGTGTGGTTTGGAGCCCATGCATTGGGAATATCGTCGGTTAGAAGGGTTGCAATGTGAAGTTATTAATGGCCTACGATCAAGGGAGATTGTGTTGATTTTGCAAGGAAGTGTGACAAATGCCAAAGATATGTTGTGATTAGCCGAAGACCAACAGCGATCTTGATCCCAGTTACTTCCCCTTTTCCATTTGCGATGTGGGGAATAGATTTGGTACGACCATTGCCTAATATGGATGAAATATTATAGTAATTGGTAGTTGCAGTTGATTACTTCACCTAGTGGGGGAGGCTGAGCCAATGATCGAGATAAAATAACCAAATACATTCCAGTTCATCTAGAAAAAATATAAATTGCAAATATAATATCATGAATTCGATCGCCGTATGTCACGACATGCAGTCTGATAATGATTGGTTTGAAAAATACTACGTTAGATTTAAGATAAAACAATATGCACTCTGATCTAGGCCATCCGCAATGAAATGGACATACAGAAATCACCAATAAGAATTTCTTGGATGGAATTAAGAATCTCATGGAGGATGCGATAGCCAATTGGATCAAGGAACTTTAGATTTTCCTGTGGGCATACAAGACGATCCCTATAACCCTAATAAAAAGACTAATTTTATGTTGGAGTTTGGATCCAAGGCTATAGTACCGATGGGGATCAACCAATTGAGTCATAGAGAGATGGAATTTAAATCTTTCATAAGCAACTTCATGTGTTGGCTCAACCTAGATTTTGCAAAGGAAGTGAGAGAATAGGATGCACTCAAAGTGATATCATATCAATCGAGAATAACCCAGGATTACAACAAAAGAATTAAGCCTAATAGATTGAAATAAGAGGATTTGGTCATAAAGAAAGTAATCGAGAGTGGGAACAAATTATAAGCTAATTGGCACGATCAATACAGGGCTAACTCAATTATTTAACCTAGGACTTACTGGATGGAAAAACTATAGGGGAGACTTTTATAAAACCTTAGAATGCTGAGCATCATCGCAAATATTATCATTAGTCTAATCAAGCATAATATAAGGATAAAATGTTATAAGAATATATATTGTCATCAATGAAAAATCTTCCACTCTTCTCTATAACTATTATTGTTTAACTCTTATATTCTCTCCTATAATGTGCTAAGAATTGCATTCCCCTGAGACTGGAAGAAGTCCTTAGTTGAAGACCATTTAAGGAATCTAAGAAGAAAAATTATCAAATAACTACTTGAGGATGACATTATGCGATCGATCTAGTCCTTTGGACATGCTGGGGCATGAAATTTGTTCATCTATAAGTAAATATTGCAGTCAGTGGGTTAGATCAGCCATGAGGCGACATAAAAAATAACAAATGACTAAATCATTGGCATACCTTAAGAAGATAACATAAGAGAATTTCTTCAACCTTAGCTAAAGATGGTGCATAGACAGAATTGACGAGGAAACGATAAGTAAACTTTCTACTTAAAACAACCTCGTCAGGAAAACATTTTATAAGCGATCTAGTCCTTTGGGAGGGTCAAGGCATGAAATTGGTTCGTCCATTAATATCTAGTACAATCAATAGGTTAAGTCTTCCATTATCCGACCAAATGGCCAACATATGGATATGGCACTAGCATACCTTAAAATGAAAGCCCAAAGCATGGTAAAAAGGATCAAAAACCTATGACAAAATTATAACTTGCTCTACTAGAATGTTGACAAAACTATTAATAACGTAAAAGTTTATAATTAATTGGTGGACAAGCTTAGAAAAAGCAAAAGTAAACCATGAATTTAAAAGCATCAATAGCAAAACTTGTTGAGTAAAATACGAACTCATTCCTTCCAAAAAAAATGCATAAAAGGGCCAATTCCTTGATGAATGTGCTAAGAAATTACAAAAAATTAACAAAAAAAAGAATATTGCAAAAGGCAAATAAGTGTTAAAAGGAGTTTAAATTGTTTAAGGAGAAATAACTGAAGGATCCACAACTGGGTCACCTGTTCATTAGCCAGATGATAGGTCTCGAATACTGTATATTAGCACCTTATATTATTATACATTCTAGCATAATTATGTCTCTTAAATACTACGTTTATGAGCAATTTTTTGTTAACCTTGATTTTTTATATATATGTTATGCAAGGTTTATCTGAGCTCGTGTAAGTATTGAACACTTAACGGAGCAATTAGATGCATTTCAGGAAAATTTATCATTTGATGCAACTTCAGGAGAAATATTATCATTTCATACTTCATGTCCCAATTGGTTTATTCCCATGAAAACATAGTTTGTCAAGTTAGCTTTGTGTGGCCGCAAACGAAGCACCATTTTGAATATGAATGATGAAGTTATACGTGTTCTCACAAAGTCCCTTCATGCTTGAAATGAAGAGGAAGTGTGCCCAAAAACAAAGCATCGATCGATTAATGCTTATCGCTGATCAATTGATCTTTTATTTTTTGCCTTGAGCTAAGACTATTGAAGAATTTTCTTATTCGTTGATCAATCAATGATTTTGTCGATCGATTGATGATTTGGTCGATCGGTCGATAGATCAAATCATGTTTTGCCTTGTATTGAGATCAGTATGCAAATTTCAGGAGTGTCTATCAATCAACCTTTTGTCAATCGTTCGACTGCACCATATATTTGGCATTTTTGGCTTATTATTTTCTTTTCTCTTTTCTTTTAATCCAATTTACTAAATATATGTAAGTTGGATATTTGTTCATTATCTTCGTTTTTATTAGTTTTTAGGTTAGTTTTGGTTTGGGGAGCTCTACCTTCTCTCTTATGATTTAATCCCACCTTTGTATGTATGTATACTATTCATTATCTTCCCCATTTATATAAGTTTTATTTCTTGTTTTATTGCTTTGTTAACCTATATTATTGCTTTGTTGTTTCTTAATTTATTGCTCTTCTCTAATTCCATAATATTTTAACGTGCTTTGTAGCTAAGTTAATTAGGTTGAGATGATTGAACTCACCTTGGATTTCTTGGTTGCTTTGCTTTGGTGATGGAGTAGAGTAGTTTTAATGGGTTAGGTTGTTCCCGATTTTACATCTAGGAGATTTAATGGTGTGTAACATGTATGCTCCCTAATTATGACCTTGTGTGTGTAATCTTCGGGATATTTATTTATGCCAAAATCATGGCAGGATTTTATGAGAATTTAAGGGGTGACAACTCTAGGTTTGATTAACTGTTGAAATGAGATTTAATCTTGTAAAAAAAATTCTTCCCATGTAACCAATTATAGTAATTAACCCGGAGTGAGGGATATTATTCTCAATCTATTGTTTTTACTCCTTTTTGTTAATCATAGCTTCAATGCATGGCTATATTAATCTTTTTTTAAAACAATTATCTTTTACACTTTTATTTAGAAGTAATAAATCAATTAACGTCTAGCAACATTCATTGTGGATTCGATACCCGGGCTAGCCGATATACTCTCGTAAAGAGTGTAGTTAAAGTTTAGATTTTTGTATTGTGGTGGGAGATAAAAACAACTTAAATTAATCTATTACGCAAAAGTTTAGTAAAAAACCTTTAAACTTCAATGGTTTAATACACACACACACACACATAGAAAAATCATTTCGGGTTAGTGTGATGTCCAAAGTCTTATAAGCAAATGTTGGAAACATAAAGAGATGAGTAGAATGGGATTGAAAATAATAATTTGATAATGAGAAAGCAAGCGTACTGAAAAAACCCAAGTCTTTTAGTTCCAAGACCACACATACCACAAGTCCACTATAATAACACTTTAGGTACAAATTACAGTTTAGAAAGTGTAGATGAATCATAACTCCCAATACACTTAGTATGCCATATCAACCACTAAACAACCCCAACATTATTATATAAAACCAAATAACAAAATAGTAGACTAGTAGAATAAATACCACTTCACACTTAAATCTAGAAAATCCAGTGAAGAGGTAACACAAATTAAGTTTAAATAAGTTTGGTTTTCCAGATGGTTGGGAAATAAATTCTAAAGACAAAGACAAAAAAGTCTTTCTTTAGGATTTGATAATTCAACCTTGTGAAAATATAAAAAATAGTTTGTATATAAAAAATTTAGGTCGTAAGTTTTACAAAATCACAAAATGATCTACACAAACCAATCAGAACTAAATCTTATTTTAGAATATATATGAGTTTATAACACGAACTTAGCTTTTAATTAAGATCATATACGTGCGTGTGTGTGTGTGTGTGTGTGTGTGTGTGTGTGTGTGTGTGTGTGTGTGTATATGTGTGTGTGTGTGTGTGTGTGTGTGTTATATAACATGTTAAATAGATCAGTATGAGAAAAGATGTTTTCAAATGAGGGTTTGTAAAATATTTCAAACCCAGTGAGAAATTCAAAACCCCAAAATCACAAACAAACAAGATATAATGTTTTGCATGTGTGTCAAAGGTTTAGAAATTATACCCCAATAGATCTTAGAAGCAAAACAAGGAGCTTCAAGAAACGAACTCCAAAAGCCTCAACAAATCAAATTATAAAGACTCTCAAACTCCAAAAACAACATCTAAGAACTCATCCTCACTCAAAGTATATATTGTAAAATACAGGATGAAAAATGTGTTTAAAAAAGATGTTTAGAAAACTCTTGAAGAGATGTAAACTTTGAAAAAGTTTAGACAGTGAAACTCGAGAAAAAATTTACAGATCTTTGGCTAAGTTTGTAAAATATTTCTCGTCTCAAAATGACCACCCCAAGCACTCTATTTATAGAGTCGAAGGAATGGCTCTAGTTAAGTTATTATTCCCCAAACAATAAGGGCAATCGAGTAAACAGCCAAGGGCAACTAAAAGGATAATAGGCATAGCATAAAAGATGAGGTGGTGAGGGCACATGCATAAAAGACCATGGCACAATGAGGGGTATTAGGGTAAAACCACCATCGACAGCCTGTAGTTGAGCAGATTCAGATCCGAGCTAATGCGTGATGAAATTGCATGAGCTACACACATGGCCCTGATTGGTCAAAACCATATCACATGGATAACAAATAAAGCGGCCCTTCAAATAACAAAACGTTGTCATTTAGATTATTTGCTGAATATTATTAAGAAATAAAAATTGATTTTATTTTTGTTTCTTATACATGTTGAAACCAGCATTTAGAAATTCTAGATAGTCATATAAAATTTTTAAATTAATTTTTAGATTTTGGAAAATTATAATACCAAAAAAACTGTAATATAAAAAAATATTTTGGTATAAAATACATATAAGATGTATAAATACAAAAATATGGAGTATATTACGAAAATTAGAATTAGGGTCATATAAAACAGAAATTTTGATTTTAAAATTTCTTTAAAATATTTTTAGGATTATGTTTAGAGTGTTCAATGAAATTAGTTTATTTGGTACTATTGTTACAAAATTGAGCGAACATAAAACAGATGGATTTAGAAAAGGGTACTTTCAACAACGACATCGTAGTTAACACAAACGCCCGATTTTCCTACTCAATCAAATGGCGCCATTGTCGGGGACTGTTTTGTTTTAGAATATAATTGCTTTAGTATTTCATAATATTTTCTTTGTATTTGTATTCTTTGTTTTAATTTTTTTTGTAGGACTTCTACATTTGATCACCAAGAAACGCTTCAATCTATCGAACACACACCATTTCATAGAATTTACGATCTTGAGCTTATTTGGACAATCATGTCTTACTTTTCTATTTTCAGTAATCAAAATTATAATTCTCAAAATCCCCTAAACCGATGACTTTTTGTTAATATTTTCATAAAGAAAGTAAAAAAAATTACAAGAACACTTTGGGTGAGTATTACAAAAGTGATATTATGGATTATGGAAATTTTTAGAATAATCTTTCCGATAGAGGGTAATAAATTCATTATAATAAGAATTTTGAAACTTATTGCAATAGCTTTTAAATTCTTATGATGATGATTTTGATAGTAGTTCTGAGAATAGTCATCAACCGTTACATTTTGAATAATCCGAGCCTCCGCCTATTACTTTGCATGAGGGCATTTGCCTTCTTGAGAAAAAAAAGTGTGAAAACTATTATCGAGAAGAAAATCATTATCGGGAACAAAATTTGGATGCATTATTCGAATCCAACGACGATTTTTCTTCTGAGGCTTTAGAAGTTGAGGAATGTTTTAAACCGAATGAGGAATCGATACCTAATTTTGGAACAAACCATTCTTCTCTTGGCCCAAGGGATAATAAAGAATGAAAATGAGGAAGAAATGGATGTAGTATCCATTCGCAATGAAATGATTTCTTCTTTGGTAAACAAAGAAGAAAATTTCATTGAGAATGATCCTATCTTCATTGAAATTCGATATTTGGGCAATGATGAGTCATCCTTTGAGGTTAAATTTAATTTTTTTTCCATTTCCATTCTTCGTTATTAAACTATTACAAGTTTCCCGTGAGTCAATTCAAAACCTTACAATTGTATAACCCTTTCACCGATGAGGATTAGTTGAATGATTTTCTTTCCATGAAGGCAATCATGCCTCCATGTGCACGACCTCCCATTTCAATTGAAAAATATTTGGAAGAAAATTCAGTTTTTTTGGATCCCATGTGTGCTTGTACCCCATTATATCGAAACTCCCCATCATCTATCAAATTTTTTTAATTGGTGATGGTTCAATTTATCCACCCAAATCATGCCCTCCCTTGTTCAAATGGAAGTCCTATATTTCGGAAGGCATGAAATCTAATGAGGTTAGACCATTGATCTCTCAAAAATCAAATTGTATTTTGGGTCAAACCTCAAAATTTCAACTTTTAGTATATAATTAGTAAGAAGTTAAAATTGTAGGTTGTAACTTGTACGTTTTTTTATTTTTCTTTTTAATTATTATCAAGTGTAATTGATTAAAGTTTTTTTATTCTTTTTTCTTATGCTTGGTGATAACATAGTTTGTAGAATCTTTGGGCTTGTACTTTTTGGAGATCGCTTCATTTTGGGTAATATCGCCCTCTTCCTATCTTTAACTTGGTTCTTGATTCACATTGAGGACAATGTAAGGTTTGAGTTAAGGGGTGTGGTATATTCTTCCAATTCACTAGTAGTTTCCTTGATTTAATCATATGTTCTTTCCAGGTACACTTTTGTTGTGAAAAATTTAAATTTTTCAAAAATATTTCTTTCTTTTTTTCCCATTTGTTGGGCTTTTTAAATAACTGTCCTATCCAATAAATAATTCAATGATGCATGTTCTTGATTTTAGAAGTCATTGGACTTTTGTCCTCGAATCATTGATATTATGAAAAACTTCAAAAATTATAGTTTAAACCCATGGGCACACGTATTTTCGTGTTTAATTTATTTGGTTTAAGGCCTTTATAACTTGATAATATTTTGTTGCATTTGTATAAACTTACATAAAGTGAGCTTTGTACTTTTCTTCATCTGTGAGTGTTTATACAATACTCTTTCCTCATTTAACACATTAAACTTGTTGGTAATCTCACTATTCTTTCTTTGATTTTTCATTAATGGAGTACATTTTCAAATGTATTGCTTGACCATGATTTTCAAAGTTATTTTGACTCGAGAATTGCATAAAACTTAGGAAAGGATCATAGGCCCTCTTTATTATTCAATCCATATTGACCTAGACCTCATCATACGTATTTCCCCTAGTCAACCCCTTTGATCCAAAATATAGCCTTTCATTTCAGAATCCAAAATCTAATAACCAACTCTATATTAGAGTTTTCAAACAACATATAAACCTTATATACCTTTGTTTGGAATGATACTTAAGATTAAATGATGCTCTTGTTATGTGATTGCAATTGAGCATGTGAGAGTGAAAAGAAAAAAAAAAGGCGAAAAACAAAAGAAAAAGAAGAGAAAAAATAAGAGGAAAAAAAAGGAGAAAAGGAAAGTATTTACTTGATGTACATAGTGTTCAATAATCATTGTCACTCTCCAATGTCATACCCCTTGCTTTTTGTGAAAATTGCATTCCAATTTTGAAATTGTCCGTAATTTTCATTAACCCGAGTATTCTCCCCCGCACACTTTAAATCCGTAAATATTCCCCTCTTTTTATATACCTTAACTCAAAACCAGAATTACAACCTTTGAATTCATATGTGATCATAGGGTGAATGTGATATAAAATTCATAACAATTGCTATAATCAGTTAAAATGCATTTTGCCTCCCTAAATGAATGGTATCTTTCATTGAGATTAGAAATTTTCATTTTATATATAGTGTTCTTCATTGATGACATGTGTGCAGCCAAGTTTCCATTTACATTTACTCTTTATGCCCGCACGTTCTATGTGTGTTACCGAACGTTGGTCCACATGGTGCTAGAATGCAAAAGAATAAATGGCGCTAAAATGTATATTAGCTCCATTAATTCTTATGCATTCTATAATCCATGGTGCTAGAAATGGATCGTTCGTCCACATGGTGAGTCAAAATCATGCACGAGGAAGACCGTTGGAAAGGTTAGGAGATGTAATTCGACATTACAAAGATTTTTGCTCGGTTTAAAAAGTTGACCTTGGTCAACCGGGGCCCGAAAGCATCTGGTGAGATTTCAGAGTAAAACGGATCACTCGTTTGTACATAAGTCAAAATCGTATAAGAGGCAGGAGCTAGAAATGGTATTCAATTTTCTTCGGATATTCATTCAGTCTCATTCGAGCTGAAGAGTTGACCTTGGTCAAATGGAGCTCGAGAGAACCCGGTGACCGCCTCCGGATAAATTTTTAAGGGAAAATGGATCGTTCATCCGAACGTCTATGCTATTTTGAACACAGGGTGCACCATGTGAAAGTGGTTTCATTGACCTTTGAAGATTCAAAGAACTTTCGCTCTAACAATGAAGTTTATTGGGGTCAAATCAGGGCCTAAGAGCACCCGGTAGCCTTCGAATTGATTTTTGATATTAAAATAGTGTGTTCATCCAAACCATTATGCCTATTCATGCATTGGGAGGACCGTTAGAATGGGAATTCAGAGCCCTTCAAAGATTTAAAGAGGTTTTTATTTGACGATAGAGTTGACCGGAGTCAAATGGGGCCCAAGAGCGCCCCATAGCCTCAAGATTAGTTCTTGGAGCATGACCTAGGGTTTGTAGTGAAATGGGGAGGTGCTAGGAACCTAAGGAGAGACTTAGGGGGTCCTAGAATGTGGTGTCTACAGAGACCCTCAATGGGTGAGCTTGGAACAAGTGAAAGTCGTCGAATAGACACCACATGATGTATAGTTAAGAGGTCGATTATGCGGACCTAAGGAATGAGAATGACCAATTTAGAGGGTCGAAGTTTATTCTGAGGGCCTAAGAAAATGCTGGGGATGGCCGATTTTGAGGACCTAAAGAAGGTGACGACTGAGGTCAAAGGTAGGGAGCAACCAATTTTGCGGGTCGAGGTCAATTCGGAGGACCTAAGTTGTAGCGACCAATTCTGTGGGTCGAAGCCAATTCTACGGGCATAAGATAGAGATGACCAATTTTGTGTGTCAAAGCCTATTCTGTGGGCTTAAGTAGAGATGATCAATTCTGAGGGTCAAAGACAATTCTAATGTCTTAATTAGAGATGACCAATTCTTCGGGTCAAAGCCAATTTTGCTGGCTTAAGTAGAGATGACCAATTCTGCGGGCTTAAGTAGAGATGACCAATTCTGCGGGCTTAAGTAGAAAGGACCAATTATGTGGGTCAAAGACAATTCTGCAGTCTTAAGTTAGAGGTGACCAATTTTGCGAGTCAAAGCCAATTCTGCAGCTTAAGATATAAATGACCAATTCTATGGGTCAAAACCAATTCTACGGGCTTAAGTAAAGATGACCAATTCTGAGGGTCAAAGCCAATTCTGCGGGCTTAAGTATAGATGATCAATTCTGAGGGTTAAAGCCAATCCTGAGGGATTAAAATAGAGATGACCAATTCTGCGGGTCAAAGCCAATTGTGAGGGCTTAAGATAGAGATGACCAATTATGTGGGTCAAAGACAATTCTGTAGGGTTAAGTTTCGTTGGGAAATTTGGAGACTCCACTGGGGATATGTATCTTACGGTTTCGCTGACCATCTGATTTTAGGTTTTGCTGGGGAAGAGGAAATGATCGGAAGATTAGATGTTTCTTAGCTAGGAATTTTTTTTATTTTTGTAGTGTCTTTAGGAGACGTTGTTGGGAGCATATCTGATTGGTTTTGGGAATTCCATTAGGGATACAAGATTTCTGTTGGGGATATGAGTGTGGTAAAAATGTTTTTCTTGGTGAAAAAGGTTCTAAAATCCATTTGGTATTTTTACGATTTTTTTCGGGATTTTCTGGCATTTTTTGAGAATTTTTGTACAAAATTTCAAGGAAGTTGCTGACTGGCAAGGTTTGCAGGGTGAAAAACGGTAGTGGAACGGTCTTTTGGGGTACCTTGAATAGGTGGAGGGACAATGTCGATTGGTGGTGGTAGGGAGATGTCGATCGGCATGCCCCTTAGCCTCTTATAAAAATAGGGCGGGGGCTCTTCATTTTTCACAGTTTCCTGCCTTGCCTTGTCCTGCAATTACCTTTTGCGAGGAATTTTAGTGTTCCAATCTCAAGATATGGATGATTTCTCAAGTAGAACAACACACATGGTGTGGCTCAATGTTGATTATTGGGCCAACTTGGAATGGACGGCTAGGGAGCCCCTTGCACTGGGCAATGAGAATTCCTTCGACTCGTTCGATCCTATTAAAGATGAGCGGTCCCTCTTGCGCGAGCCATTGCATCGTCATTCTTCTAGGTTGGTGAACCATAACGGCTATATAAGAATGGATGACCTTTGGTTTTCTTTTCTTTTTTCTTGGTGATATCCCACATTTCTTGAATTTTGATAAGGGTTTTTTCTTTTTTACTTTTGGCAGTTTGATGTCTCTATGTCGACTCTGTGTGCCCGAGGGATGATGGGGCTTAGGGACGTTTGGGAGCACCTTTCGTTGGTGGTGCGTTGGTTGGTGTCATCAGCCGATTTTGGTAGACTGGCTTCTTCTCTAGACAAGCCACCTCATTATATGGTTGTTCTCTGCGCTCTGGGGGGAGGTGGTGGGACAAAACCCACACCTTTTATTTTGTATTTGGGGAAATGATGGTGACTCCAATAGATGTGCAGCATCTTCTGGGGATGCACTATGATGGGGTGAAGATTGAGGTGGATAGGACTTTGAGGGTGACGCCAGCAGTGGTCACGACGGCATTAGGTGATGTGGAAAGGGTAGTTTCTGGGGACTCTCTTCGTTTGTCTCTTCTGAGGGAGTTATTACTGAGTAGGATGATTGATGAGGAGTAAGGGATTCAGGTGCGGCAGATGGCATGTTTGTTTATTCTACTGGTGTTGGGGGGTTTCTTGGTGGCAACGAGTGGCGACGTCGTCTGCTTGTGGTTTTTGCCATTTCTAAGGGTGTTTTCAAACGTCCCTCTTTATGTCTGGGGAAGACCGACTTTGGTGACCCTTTATTCTTTTATTGATGCATTCAGTGCTTCCGATAAACTTTTACTGGATCCACTTATCTTCTTGAGGTATTCTCTCTTTTACGCATTTTCCATTATGCATTCGCATTTTTCCTTTATGTGTTTTATTCTTGCTTTCTTAGTCGCTGACCTTTTGCGCTTTGCCTACTAGTTGTACGAGTTGATTAGGTTTAACACCCAATTGATAGCTTTGAAGGATGAGTCTGTTGGGGAATTCTGTCGGACTTATCGATGGAGAAGGTCCAACCGGAAGTCGAAGAAGTCTCTCTCTTTAAAGACAGTGCGTCAGGTCTTGAAGGGACTGACGAGTGAGAGGGTAAATCCTTCTTTCTATTCTGAGATATTTTTTCCTTTTTGATCTATTCTGATATTCATCTTTATCCTTTCTTTCTGGGGAATTATCGGGTGATCTTCTATCCGTGGGGGATGGCCATTCAGTACACGGGGTTGACTGGGGAAAATGCGCTGATGTGGCATTTGCTGGCGCATGATTTCGGCTACTCTTGGTACATCGGGGAGAGAGTACTCTGATAGGTTATAGAGGATGAGGTTGTGGTGCCACTAGGGAGGCCCTCGGTATATATGAGGTGAGTGCAGGAGATGTCAGATAATGCGTGGGTAGAGAAAATGATGGACAAGCCTTACTCGTCCTATACTGACACAGTTGTGGGGTATGATTATTTGGAATTTTTGTCAAGCTGGTGGGTGCCTCCTAGAATATACGATATGATGCCTCTCCCTCATGCAGGTTCGATTCGGCCAGTAGGGCCCTCCCACAATGTAGTTGGTTCATCGGCATTGACGGTGAGGACGACCTCAGAGGTTTATTTTGTGCGACTGACCCCTCCTTCTTATAATATCCGATGGGCTGATGGAAGGTCAGTGAATTTGTTTCACGGTCCTAATGCGATGGATCTAGAAGAGCTGGGTTTGACTGAGGAGGTCCTCCATCCAGAGTTATACTTCTCATCTCTTTGTCCTTTTAATTTCCTGATTTCTTCCTTTACCTCATATTGACTGATTTTCTCTTTTCTGTTTCTTTTTGTAGCATATTTGGGTCTCCATCACCTAGCTGAAGGATGTTCAGGATTGGATATCTTTGGCGACCAC
Organism: Sambucus nigra; assembly: GCA_949130495.1. Classification (NCBI taxonomy): domain Eukaryota; kingdom Viridiplantae; phylum Streptophyta; class Magnoliopsida; order Dipsacales; family Adoxaceae; genus Sambucus; species Sambucus nigra. The sequence goes on along the minus strand of OX422218.1, from coordinate 407,524,512 downwards.
CCATATTCAGTATACGATTCCAGTTCCTTCTTATCTGGTGCCGTCTTCCTCATCTGAGGAAGGGTGTAGCTCGGGGAGTGGTGGTACGTCGTCTCATCACTAGGGGAAGAGAGAGCGCCGCAGGGAAGGAGGTTCCTAAAGAGAGAGAGAGAGAGAGAGAGAGAGAGAGAGAGAGAGAGAGAGAATGTAGGTGGGTTCCGACTGAGTCCCGTTGTTATTTTTTTCCTTTATTTCCAGCAAAATCGATGTAACACAAGAAATATTTATGCAAATTAAATGAAGTTTTTGTTAATTTTTTATTTTTAATGACTTAATGCACATGCTCTTTTTACTTTGCTGCTGAGAGTGTAAAAATGATTAAAAATGATTTAGGAGGGAATATTTTTCTTAAAAAAAATAAGATAAGTAAAAAGTATAAAGATAATAACATTCGAAATTCTTTGAGAATAGAAATTATTTTTATTGAGTTTTTTGGTTTTGACAAAAAAGGAAAAATGGAAATTTCCAAAAATAGGGGGTTGCCGATCGGCATGACCCCTGTCCTCCCTATCAACATGGCAGTCCATTCCACTCAATCCAAGGCTTTGATTTCACTTTATTAAATTGCTTAGTACTTGGTGGGGTCAGTTTTTCTCCAATTTTGGCAGGGTTCCTTGTCTTTGTTTGAGGGTTTTCAAGTATAAATAGGGGTGTGAGTGGAGCATTTTCTTCACACCTCCTCACTCCTTCTCTTTTGCATTCTTATTTTCTTACTTTGCAAAATGGCACTCCCTGGTAGTGTTGAATTTTCTAACTACCTCGAAACCTTGGAAGCAATGTGCTCATAAAATATGGACTACTATGCTTTCAACATGCATCGAGTCTCCTTATGGCATAAAAGTCCCATAAACATGTTGATGGCAGCGTTGGAGTTTTGGTACCCTGAAGACCATGTTTCTCTCTTTGGGTTGGACGAGTTATGTCCAACCTATGAAGAGTTCTCTACCATGTTGGGGATAAATCCCAGTGTTGCAGTACCTATGCCTGAGTTTTCCCGGTCCCCTCGGGAGATGTTATAAGGACTCCTACATATCTCAACTTCGGTGGCTAGGTCATTGGTTACGGGAGGAATGACCGTGCTTCCTTCTGTGCTACATTCTGTGCATTTTCAGGATGTTGGTGATGTCAGGTACGCTGGAGCCATCATCTCGGGCTTGGTTTCAAAATTGGTATTGGTGACTGGAGAATTGCTTATGGACCCACAACTTGTAGCCATTACTTCATGGATGTCTTACCGTCGTAATCCTATGGCGGTGATATTTGCCAAGACTTTGAATGGTCTGTATGTATAGCGGGAAGGTCATTCTAACTTCTTGAGGGGTAACCACGTAATTTTGTTCATATAGTGATCAGAGAGATTCCGTATGGCGTTCCTGCTTGAGTATCCTTTGTCAGTTGTGCCAAACTTCTTTTCACGCTACTTTATTAGTGTAGGCCTGGACATTGAGAGTTGGGAGAACTGGCTCATGGAGCACGGGTCTCGAGGCTTGCATTAGTCAGTTCCTTGGTGGGGGAGCTATTGCCCATTCTAGAACTGGGAAAGTACAAGCATATTCAGTTAGTTAGCCTCAGGCAGACCTCTTTCTACTTTCCATGGAGGCTTCTGTACTAATTTGGTTAGGAACAGATTATGCCACCTTGTACACTACATTTGTTTCCTGTGGAGGATTTGATAGAGCGCATGCGCATGTGGCTTGGCTCTTTGTGGGAGAATTGTCGACCATCGACCCATCCATACTAGTTTGTTGGTAAAGTCTATCATAGCTCAGGGGAGTACATGAAGTTGTTGTGGATACAAGTGGTTGCCAAGATGCTAGTTGTGGATTGTGGGCAAAGGTGGTTAGCCATATCTGACACCATGGAGGGAGGTGTTGTGGTATTCCCCAGGCCAGTCCGAGCTTATCGTTTTATGAATCCTCTACATCACTCTATTCAGGCAGGGGAAGTTTGGGGACCCCAGGATGTGGGTGATGATGGGGCTGGTTCCTCTGGCAGCTGTATATGGGATCCCTGAGGAGTTTATTTGTGATGGGTGTTTGGGAATAATTCGTGGGTTATTTTGGGTGTAGTGGGGCTTATTTTTTATTTTGGTTTTAGGAAGGTGGGAGTAGGCTGACAAGGGAAGTCGTTTGATTCCTTATGGTGGTGTAACTGTACTGGACTTTTAAAATAATGGAATAAAAAAGCTTTTGATCATCTAGTTGTGCCTCTCGATGAGTTTTTTCATTTGAATTATCTGTACGAATCGTTAAGGCATTCATAATCCTTTTGCCCATGTATATGATAAAATGAACTGTCGTTCTCGGGGATAATAAAAGAATATTATTTTGTGAAAAATAAAGGGGCCATGCTCATGTAAAGGGTATGAGTTGCCTATGTACCTTTGGGGGTTTTGAAAATTCTCTGAAATTCCTTTTTGAAAGTTAAAAGATTTTTTTAGAGGATCATTCCCCTCGTAGTTCTGAGTAGAGGGAAATGAAGACTTTTTTTAGAATAGAAAGGAGATGATAGAGTCATAGCGCGCCGAGATTTTGGACTACGGGTAGAATTTTTAAAGACGCTCCAGGTTGATTGGAGGGGCCATCTCTTCTCCATCAAGGTTGGTGACTATAGCGACACCGCTTGATAAGATCTTCTTCACAATGTATGGGTTGCTCCAATTAGGATTCAATTTCCCTTTGGGGTCTCAAATAGGATCTACTATTTCTTTAAGGTCTAAGTCCACTTCTTGGACACCGTTGTCCTTGACTTTCTTATTGAATGATCGCGCTATCCGGCGAAGGTACCCTTGTATGTGATATACAGCCTTCAGTGTTCTTTCATCCAAAAGTGACAGCTCGTCAAGACGGCTCTGATGCCAGTCTTTCTCGCTGACTTTACTTTCAAGCATAACCCACAGCGAAGGGATTTCTAGCTCTATGGGTAGGACTGTTTCCATACCGTACACTAGAGATTAAGGGTTAGCCCCAGTAGAGGTTTGAACTAAAGTACAATAGCCCCAGAGAGCGTAGGGGATCCGGTCGGCCTAATCTCGGCAATACTCAGTCATCTTGTTAATGATGGCTTTGAGGTTCTTATTATTGGATTCAACTTCACCGTTGGTTTGAGGTTGGTAGGGAGAAGATTTATGTCTCTGAATCCCATACTCATCGCCACTTCTGTGACTTCTACCTCAAAATGTAACCCATTATCTGATACCATCTCGTGCGGGACCCCATATCGACAAATGATGTTTTTCTTGACGAACTTGGCCACTTTTTTAACATTTAGAATTATGTATGACTCATCTTCGACCCATTTGGTGAAGTAATCAATGGAAACCAAGATTAATTCATGCCTGTTAGAGGCTTTTGGTGTAACCTTTCCTATGATATCAATGCTCCATGTGGAAAAAGGCCAGGGAGAAGTCATGTTATACAATTCCCGCGGAGGAAAGTGTTGTAGGTGGGATAATTTATGCCATTTGAGACATCGCCGAACATAGGCTGTGCAATCTTGGACCATGGTAGTCCAGTAGTAACCCTGTCAGATGATTTTCTTGGCGATCATATGGCCATTCATGTAGGGTCCGCGTTCCCCACTATGGATTTTCTGTATCATCTCTTCAATATCAACCCCTACGATGCAGTGAAAATGGGTTTATCAAAGTTCCTCTTAAATAGTGCTTTAACACAGATAATATACTGGGCAACCTGTCTGCGAAGGGTTGCTTGGTCTTTCTTGTCAGAACCTTGGGTATACCTACTATACCTGAGGAGATGCCAAATATCATAGTATTAGCAGTCGGCTATGTCGAGATCTTATTTTGTGATGTGTGGTAGCAGTGGGTTGTTTTATCTTGTTTTTGGACACGGAAAAGGGCCATTGTTATTCCTTAGGGCATGTCAATCATAGAGGCTAAGGTATCAAGGGCATTGGCTAGATTATTCTTTTCTCGAGGAAGGTAGTGGAAGGTGATTTATTGGAATTGGGAGGCTACCTCTTCTAGGTAAGCATGAAATGGTAAGAGTTTCTCATCCCTGACTTTCCATCTTCTGAGTACTTGACCGATGATGAGGGTTGAATCCCCATAGACATCTAGGTATCAAATTCCTTTCTTTGGGGAAACTTTGAGGCCTACCGTGCACGCATCATATTCAATCATGTTGTTTATGTAAGGAAAATCCAGTTTGATGGAAATGGGAGTGTGAGATTCATCAGGGGAAATTAGGAGAATCCCAATGCCATATTTTTTTCTTATTGGGAGTGCCATCGAAGATCTTCTTGGGAGGAGCAGAGGATATTCTCATTCACGAATTCAGAAATCCAGACATCAGTTTTTTCCACAGGGTAGTCATCAAGGTAGTCAGAGATGCATCTTCATTTATGGCTTTCTGCATGACATAGACAATATCAAATTAGACTAGAAGAATCAACCAATGGGACATTTGGCTAGATAGGGCAGGCTTCTCGAGTAGGTACTTGATCGAATCCATTTGGGATACAAGTTTGATGAGAAAGATGAGCATCCAGTGCCATAACTTTTGGGTGACCCAAATAAGAGTGACACGTGCTTTCTCTAGAGTTGTGTAGTTAACTTCGTACACAACTAACTTGCGACTGGAATATTAGATTTCCCTCTCTTTGTGGGATTCTTCAAGGTATTGGGATAGAAAAGCCCCAGCTGTAATGTCTGTTATGGTTAAGTATAGGAGTGGGGGTAGACCAGGTTGCGGTGGCATGAGTACCGGAGTTCGGGTTAGGTATTTCTTGATTAAGTCAAAGGCCTCTTGGCAGGCTTCATTCTAGACCTTAGTAGAATCCTTTTGGAGGAGTTTGAAGATCGGCTCATCGATAGAAGTCAACTGGCTAATGAATCGGCTGATATACTAAAATTTTCTAGGGAATCCCCATATTTCTTTCTCTATTTGGGTGGTGGAATCTCGAATATAACTTTCAACTTGGCAGGATCTTCTTCTATCCCTTTCTTACTGACCATGAATCCCAAGAGCTTTCCTAATACCGAAGACATATTTCTGTGGGTTAAGTCGCATCTGGTATTATCGCAGTCGCATGAAGAACTTTCAGAGAGTGGGAACATGACCTTCTCTAGTCTTAGACTTGATAATCATATCATCTACGTAGACCTCGACTTCCTTGTATATAATATCGTGCAATATGGTTGTGGCAGCCCTTTAGTAGGTAGCCCCTGCATTTTTTTAGACCAAATGGCATGACAGTGTAGCAAAAGGTTCCCCAAGGGGTGATGAATATGGTTTTCTCTTGATGATCTGGGTGCATCTTGATCTGATTATATCCATTAAACCCATCAATAAAAGACTTGAGAGCATGACTGGTCGCATTGTCCACAAACATGTTGATATTGGGTAGCGGATAATCATCCTCCAGAGAGGATTTGTCCAAGTCTCGATAGTCAATGCACATGTAAGCTTTCCCTCCTGATTTTGATACGGGTATGATATTGGATAGCCATGTGGGGTATTCAATCACATGAATGAAACCCACGTTCAAATGTTTGACCATTTCTTCCTTAACCTTGAGCGACCATTCGGTGCGAAGCTTTCGCAGTTTTTGCTTGACTGGTTTGCATTCTGGGAGAGTTAGAATCTCAGGCTGAGCTATTTCGGGATCAATATCGGGCATATCATTGTGGGACCATGCGAAGACATCCACAAATTCCTTTAGTAATTCTTCGAGTTGTGCATTCTCATGCTCGTCAAGGGTGCCCCCTATCCTAATCTCGCACAGTTGGCTACTAGAACCTAGGTTAATAACAACCTTTCATCTTTATTAACTTGAACACATTTATGTTGTCTGTTATAAACCTTATTAAGATCAGTTAATATAAGCAGGTGGAATAAATAAAGCATGCCAGTTGAGGAAAGGTGTATCATCAGCTTTGATCAGGTAGGATGGATCCGATAATGTAGCCCCCAAGTGGATCATGCAAAGTGTCAGCCCTAGTGTATGCAAGTTGAAAGGATACTCGGAGATACTTCCCTCAGAATCTCCGATATAGGCTATGGTGACTTAAATGAGTGGTTGTACATAATGTTGGTAATTCTCGATCCATGAGTAGCTATTTTGGAAAAATATCTCCATTCCTGGTTTTATCTTCTTGTCCATATGATCATACCACGGTTTAGGAAAGCCGCATAAGGGAAAATATTCACCCTCTCTAATGAATCTTCCATTCAAGGAATCTCTTCAGACAATTTTGGTTCTTTCTAGCCCTCTCTCCAGTCGAGTCTGGTGGATCATTCTTAGTTCTTTTGTTGATGGTTGATAGCCCAAATCGTAATGAGGAAAAGGTTTCTTTAACATAATGGGTTCAAGTATCCTCTGATGTCTTTGTCTCAGCCCCAGTCCGAGTATGAACTGCATGTTCTTGAACATCTAGATCACATTGACGTTACCATGAGGGTTATACACCGGGTAAACCTTATCTTTGAAATCGCTCCCTACTGGGAGTAGAAGTGGTTCAACTCGAAAGTTTAAAAAAAGCATATCATTCATCCCATGTTGTATCTCAAGTACTGGATTGCTGGTGCTTGCATTCTCAGCATTGTCTTCGTCACCCAAGATGGTGATGAGCTGCCCATTGGTGAAGAACTTCAGTTTTCGATGAACGGAGGGAGACACACACTTGATGCTATGGATCCATGGTCGTCCAAGTAATAGATTGAAATAATTTGGGATATCAATGACTTGGAATTCAACAACATGATTTATAGGGCCAGTCCCTATTGCAAGCTTTATGGATCCCAGCACTTCTCGGTGGGTATTTTTGTAAGCACGTACAGCAGCAGAGGTTGGAGCGAGGTCGCTCACTTTTAGTCCCAAATAATTGATGGTCCTCAATGGGAATACATTAAGATATGATCCATTATCAACAAGAGAAAGAGGGTCAGTCTTCCCTATGACTTCGACGGAGATATTGAGAGCACAGATGTGGTTTAGCCCAATCTTGGGAATTTCTTCTTCGAAGAAGGAGAGAATTATAGTAGAGGTCAAGGATCCGACCAGATTCACTATTTATTCTGGCGTGGTGGAAGGAAGAATTGTGGGTCCTGTGAGTATCTTGATTAAGGCATTTATGTCTAGCTGGGAAGACATAAAGAGTCCCCACAGAGTGATGTTAGCTTGGGTCTTCTTTAATTGATCGAGGATCTTGCTCTCCTCAAAGGTGCTTTCTGGCATAAGAAGATTCTCAACACCTTTTTCTTTGTCGTTTGCTGATGGTGACGGGTTTGGGACTTGGTAATGCCTCCCTGACCTAGTTATATAATTTACAAAAGAGAGGAAAAATTGAAACCTCGTCTTCTCAGCGATCTCAGGTTGTTCATCCACATTATTTATTTCTCCTAGTAGCTCTTCAAATGATATAATCCCACAGATTCTGACTATTGGGCTAGTCTTTTCTAGACTCATCAGATTCGTCCCCCATACGGTGGTAATGACATCATATTTCCATAAAAAGTTAATACATTTTATAACCTCAACGACCTCTTCATATAAGTCCTCCCATTTGATGGGGAGGTGTAGAAGTGAAGGGACTAGGCACCCTTATAGTCTCAACATCAAGTAGCTTGGATATACTACAAATTTCACCAGCCTGTCGGAATACGTCTGCTATGATCTGAACCACATCTAAGCTGACTTCATCAGTCGGTACCACCTAATTATCTAACTCTCGAGCCCATTTTAGAGTCTCTAAGAACAACACGTGAATCTCTGACAATCAATGGTCATCTTGGAGGGAAATTTCAGCCACAAATCTAGGAGTTAGTTTAACACTTCTGTCAATTCTATATCTTTACCTCCAGAACTAGTACGAACAGTGATGCATACTCTGGTAAGGAGTTATAAGGCCTGATCGGCGAAGATGGTAGGGCGTAGGAGAAAATATGGGCAAGTTTGAAGGGGTTGAGGAGAGTATATGGGTATGATAAGTGCTTTTCTTGGTATGATCTGGGTAGATGGATAAGACTCTAAGTCTTCTACTAGGAAGATGTCATTTGTATGATTCGGGAGTGGATTGTGGGTAGTGTTTGGTTTAGGATTGGATGGTGGGGAGATGACGCCCTGATCAATGTGAACTTCGATCGGGTTTCGTAGGTGGAAACATTGATTAGTGGTATGGACAATAGTTTGGTCAAAATCACAATGGGCATCTAGTTTGAAATTTTTGGGAAGTGGGTTTGGTAATGGACTCCAATGGTTTGATAAGGTTTTGTCTTAAGAGGGCCTAGTAAACTTTTGAGAGGTGAGTGTAAATCTCAGTGTATTCCTTTGATATTGGGTTAGGGCGGCTTTCTGGTGCCCATGAAGTGGCAGGCTGAGAGATGTTATTAATAATTGAAACTACGGTGCTGACAGGATTTTCAAACTTTTTGGGAGCGAACTGTCGAGATACTTTATTCGGTTCAACTTCTGTTTTGGTAAGACCTTCTTTGATCTCCACTCCCTCTTCTCGAAGGACTCATAAATGAGGGTAGTAATGTCCTCCCATCATCTCTCGAACATGGTTTAAGAAGTTTTTCTTCATGATACTAACTTCCTCCTCTTTGGAAGGTCGGTTGTTCATGGTGGTTATTTTCTCTCTCCACCTTGATATGTAGTTGCTGACTGACTCCCTAGGATTCTATTTGAGCAGCTCTAGATCACGGTGGGTAACCTATAACACTTCGTTGTACTTGTACTGTGACATGAATTCTCGAGAAACATCCTCCCAACTGTGGTTCTAGACTCTTCAAGGCATAAGAAACAGTGGAGAGCGCTATCGTTCAAATTCTGTTGGAACATTTGGGCCATTATTTCCTCAAATGCACCCAAGAGATACATGGCTCGGTGGTAACTGCAAAGATGAACAATCGGTGGTCCATTTCCCCCAAACTTCTCGATGTTGGGCATCTTGAACTTTTTTAGTAACCTGGCTTTAGGATAGGGAGACATGTGGGTGTAGTCCATGTAATTTCTAGAGATTGTGACTTGGTCGAACTTCTTGGTTAACATCTTGAGGTCCTCATTGACATTGTTCAATTCTTCCTCCTTAGGATCAATGGCCACAGGTAAGTTAGCCCCTGGCTGGGCAAGATTTCGGCATAGGGAGCTAGGCTGGTGGTGGCCCATTAACAGGAGGGGAACATGGAGCGTGTTGATATTCCTCGGGAACCCAAATAGGTTCGGGTGCGGGCGAACCCATAGCACGAGGTAAGAGGACATCATGCTCTTTGGGAACAAGGAACCAATTTAATTGCATCTCATGAACCTCGATTTAAAGGTTGTCAATCATGGCAGTGAGTTGAGCTAGAACCATCATCAAATCCGACTGCACATTCAGTGCTTGATCAGTATTCCCCATGGAAGACTGATGAATTCCGGACTCGGAGAAAGTTGCTAGGGAACTGGCGGAGCTTCAATGCGGTTTAACTGAATACCGAAGCCCATAGGGAGCCAAGCCAAAGGTAAGCAATCGACCTAAGGAAGAGAAGAAATATGAATTTATTTTTTGAAAAAGAGGAAGGCAAACTGTTATTTGTGAAAAGGAAGGAAAATGTTTTTGACAATTTTTTTTGGGAAAAGAGGGGAACAAAATGTTTTGGGGTAAAAGGGAGGAAAAATATTTTTAGTATAAGGAAGGAAAAATGCTTTTGATATTTTTAATAAAAGAAGGAAAAATGCTTTTGACATTTTTTGGAAAAGAAAGAAGAAAAAGACCAGAGACGAGTCTCAACATGATTATTATTATGTTTATTATGTTCTCACTTGTATTAGGTTTACCTAAATGCAAAAAGAAATGTCGGAGGGGACCCGAGCCTGGAAAAATTAGGTTTTGAAAAATATGTAAAAACTATGGTTGGACTTGTTACGAGGATCATGGGCAGGGTCCCGTTTTAAAAATTGCGCAAAAATTTGGGCGGCATGCCGACCAATCATTTTGACAGCATTCTGAGTAGAAATCGGCAAACTAAATATGAGTGCCCTAGGTTTGACACCTATATACGGGTATGCAGTTGTTGGATTAATTGGAAGGTGTTCCCCCCTTTGGCATGAATCCCATGATATATGTCTTGATTTTGAGGGTAATCGGTACGAGTGGACAAGCCATTTGATATACCTACGTGTACGTGAATTTCTTCACTATATACCTCGTGGCAACACTACGTGTGAGAGAGAATTCGATATACTCGACGTATGTGAACGAGTTCCCTGTGATATACCTCTCGTCATGACTTCGGTCAAGAGGTACGATGTGGGGGGAACCATTCGATATACATCGAAGGTACTTGGCCAATTGAAGGTGAGAGCGATATTGCTTAGGCTAACTATGACCTGCCAAACCAACGCCCATCACGAAGTGACCCCCCAGTTACTGGACAAAATTTTGTCAATATTAATGCTCCTTTGTGATAAAGTGTGAGAGATGCATGATCCTTGATTAGTACATTATGGAGAGAGTATCTTTATTTGGAATGATGAGCATTATACTAAGCAGGGAAAATGTACATTTATAAAAAGTAAATCTATACTAAGCATGGATATGTGAGAGTGAGTGATGTGTAGCTGTCTACAAGTGAGTGTGTGGTAGTGAACCAACTACAAGTGGTGTGTGATAAGTGTGAGTAAGAATGGATATATACAAGTGTGATAAGTGGAGGTGTGTGTTAGTGACACCTAAGCATGGATTTCTAAGTGGTGTGTGCAACATGTGGATATAAGTGATCCTAGGATCACCTGGTGTGAAGTTTACATGAAGAGTATCTATAATTGATTAGTGACAAAAGCATGGGGTATATATTTACAAAAATAATAGAGGAGAAAAAAGGGAACATACAGAAAGGTGCATACGCACACAAGCAAAACAAAATACCCATGCAAACAGAGTCTAGCCCTCTTATGAAAAGTTGTCCCCCAGCGGAGTCGCCACTATGGCCATCCCTATTAAAGATGTGCGACACTTCCTCTTCTCCCTCTTATACCTCCCGAAGGGGGAATGGGAAAGGAAGGGGGAACGAAAGGTCTCACGCCTTACTTGAGAACGCTTTGGTCATCATCGGTACGGGGTAAATATAACGAGATACAGTCGCCAGCCTATTTAGCACAAAATAGGCAAAAGAACATGTCGTTGCCTCGAGAGATCGACATGAAAGATAAACTGATGCATACGAAATGAATAGTTTGAAGGGTTCAGGGGCTAAGTTACGAAATGGAAAAGTGTTTGGTACTCATCCCGCCCTTATGGTCTCTCATAAGCTAGTGTTATTATTTTCCTTTACTTCTCTGTGAAGTGTGTGTGCGTGATTATATAATGGATATCGAAATCACCTAACTCATACCATGGAAGAGATAGAGTAAGGTCATCCATAGGAATGTTCCCAAATTAATGTATAGAAAATATGATTTATGAGTTTATCGCGATATTAATCATTATGATGGAACAATAATATGTGTCAGATGAAACGCTAACCATAATCACAAACATAATATATATAATAATACAAGAATATTAAAAAAAATTGGAGAAATTGAAAAATTAGGGAAAGTTGGGAAACGGTAAAATGGGGAATTTTGGTTAAATATAAAATTTGGAGAAATTGTAAAATTGGAAGATTGGGAAAATTGGAAAATTGAACTCGAGTCTCGGGTTTTAATCTGAAATGCCTACGTAGCCTATAAAGGCATCAAAGTCCACATAGTTCGAATGGGGCATGGGAGTGGGGTTTATCCCATAGATTCGAACGGGATTTTATTATATGTGTATGTGTAGAAAAATGTGTTTTAGTTTTGCAAAGGTGTGATGGATAATCCCGTTCGGAATTTATGGGTATAACCCTCTTTTTGTTTGTTTTGGGTTTTTGATAGAAAATAAAGTATGTGCAATATACTAATAAAAATGTAAGATATTAATGCGTATGAACTAAAGTAAGGACTAATTTATGAATCAAATGAAATTTATGCAAAACAAGAAATTAAAAAAAAAAAAGGATTTGGACCTTCTTTGAAGCTTGATCTTTGATCTTGGATGAACTACCTTGAATGTGAGATGAATTTTGGATGAGAGAGAATGTGATTTTTCCAAATTGGTTATGAAAAGGATGGGAATGCAAGCTTGAATGGAACTTCACATAGAGGAACTTTGTTAATTTCGAGACAATGTTACTGATATCACTCGTGCCGGTGGATCTCTGGTGTGCTTGGAAGTGAGGTCACGACCTCAATTTATAGGGTAGGGGGATGCCGATCGGCATGTCCCTAGTCTTTCCCATCGACAGGTGACCCTAGACACACTGCCAATAGCCACGGAACTGGATCTGCCAATTAGCAGTCTCGTAGAGATTTTTTTAGAAAAACGGTCCTAGGACGTAATTTGTTGATCCGAATCGTGCACGGGGCATACTATTAGAAAGGTAATTCTGAGACCTTCAGGAGTTTTTAGAACCACACCCGAGTCGGGAAGTTGACTTCATGTCAAATGTGGCTCGGAAGCACACATAGATCCTTTGGACGGGAGATCGATGGACGGAAATGGATCGTTTGACCACATGGTGAGTCAGAATCATGCACGGGGTGGACCATTGGAAAGGTCAAGAGATTTAATTTGACATTACAAAGAGTTTTTCTCATTTTAGAAAGTTGACCTTGGTCAACCAGGGCCCAAAAGCTTCCGATGACATTTCGGAGTACAATGATCGCTTGTCCATACTGTAAGGGGGTTTAGTTCCATTTGAATATTCAAAGAGCTTTTACTCTGAAGATGAAGTTGATTGGGGTCAAATCAGGGCCCTGGAGCGCCCAGTGGTCTCCGTATCGATTTTTGATATTAAAATTGTTCGTTTGTCTGAACTGTTATGTCGATTCGCGCATGGGGAGGACCAATGGAAAGGGTATTCAGAGACCTTAAAAGATTCAAAGAGATTTTGCTTTGATGATAGAGTTCACCGGAGTCAAACGGGTCCTGGGAGCACCCCGATGGCCTCTAAATTGGTACTCAGAGTATGACCTAGGATTTGTAGTGAAATAGGGAGGTGATAGGGACCTAAGGAGTGACTTAGGGGATCCTAGAATGTGATGTGTGTGTGTGTGTGTGTATATATATATATATATATCCGAGCTTTTGTAGGTATTGGAACGCTTAATGGAGCAATTGGATGCATTTCATGAAAGTTCATCATTTGATGGAACTTAAGGGGAAATATTGTCATTTCATATGTCATGTCCCGATTGGAGGATCCTATGAAAGCGTATTTTGTCCAGTTATCTTCGTGTGGTCGTAAACGGCACGTAGTTTTAATATGAATAATGAAATTATGTGTGTTCTCCCGTAGTCCCCTAGTGCTTTAAATGAAGAGGAAGTGTGCCCAAAAACAAAGCATTGATCGATCGACACTATACCGTTGATCAATCAATCATTTATTTTATTTTTCCTTGATCTCAGACTAGTGGTGAATTTTCCCATTCATCAATCAATCGAGGATTTGGTCGCTCGATCAATCACATCAGGTTTTGCCTTGTATCGAGATCAGTATGCAATTTTCAAAATGGTCGATCAATCGACTGCACCAGATATTTAGCATTTTTGTCTTATATTTTACTGTCTCTTTTCTTTTAATCTAATTTACTATATATATATATATATATATATATATATATATATATGTGTGTGTGTGTGTGTGTGTGTGTGTGTGTGTGTGTGTGTGTGTGTGTGTGCACGCGCATTTGTGTGTAAGTTGGATATTTGTTCATTTTCTTAGTTTTTAGTCTAGTTTTGGTTAGGGGAGATCTACCTTTTTTCTGAGTGTTTCATCCCACTTTTGTATGTAAGTGTACTATTCATCTTCTTTCCCATTTATATAAGTTGTATTTCTTACTCTATTTCTTTGTTAACCTAGATTCTTTCTTTGTTATTGTTTAATTTATTAATTTATTCAATTCCATGTATTTTAACATGCCTTCTAGCTGTTAATTAGTTTGAGATGACTGAACTAACTGTGGATTAGTTGGTTTCTTTGATTTGGTGATGGGTTAGACTAGTTTTAATGGGTTAGGTTGTTCTTGATTTTACGCTTAGGAGATTTAACGGTATATATTATGTATGCACCGAATTTACGACCTTGCATGTGTAATCTCCAAGAAATTTATTGATGCCAAAATCATAGTAGGCTTTTATTATAATTTAGGGGGTGACAACAATAGGTTTGATTAAATGTTCAAATGATAAATGTTCAAATGAGATTTAACCTCGCGAAACTATTTCTTCCTATGTAACCAATTATATTAATTAACTCGAGTTGAGGAATATTATTGTCAATCCATAGTTTTTATTGCATTTTGTTAATCGCAGTTTCAATACATGGTTAGATTAAAATTTTGTTAAAATAATTATAATTTGCACTTTATTAAGAAGTAATAAATCAATTAACGTGTAGCAACATTCCTTGTGAAATCGATATCCAGACTATTTTCTATACTCCCGTGAAGAGTGTAATTAAATTTTAGGTTTCTATATTATGGTGGGAACGAAAAACAACGATAGCATGGTCAACACAGACGCCTAGTTTTCTCAATATTGGTTGACTCAGCTTTATTGGTCACTGGGGTTAGTGGATCAATATCCATATCATTAACTTGAGCTAGGAACAGGGCCTCTTTATCATAACTCTCCCATATCCCAATGACCTCGGTAAGATTGGGTTAGCTCTTGGCCACCCTATTTTTTAGTTCGGTGGACCCATTTGCAAAGTACCCCGTCTTCTCCAAGGTGCACTCTTGGGAGGCTTTGTATTCAGCCACAATGGCTTCGCATACATGGATCATATCTCCCCTCAAGCTATCAATAATGACAACATCAGCTTGTCTTCAACTTCCTTCATCTTATCCCCCTTCTCATTCAAATCGTCCTTAGATTTTCTCTCCTTCATCTTAACAGTAGTCAATTTTTTCCCCATGTTAGCCGCCTAGTTATAGAGCTCGGTGTTCATCTTATTCTAATTCAAAGGTCTTAAGATACTCCTTTTAAGACCAGGGCCTTCTCATGGAGTATGGTTAAGGCCATAGCTTTCTGTAATAAAGATAAGTATAAGATTGTCTAACATAAAAATATACATGAAGAACGTGAGAAAAAAGGTTGGATTATTATCTTCACCACCATGTGCTGAGAATAACAACACAAAGTATTTGTGTTCAATGACCTAAGGTACCTAAATTCAAGTTCATACCCTAAATAGTTAAGGTGATCAATGTCATTAGAAAGGTGATCCCAAATTCATTTTTTATCCTTCCTCAAATTCTCATAAGAGACAGGAAGGTTGGGGTCTTTAACATTAGAAGGATCCTCGGACACCTCGATTACAGGAACCCCTGAACATCCGTCATCAGACATCATGCATGGCCACCATCAATAATGATTGGTTCTTTTCTGGTCTTATACGACTTAGGGACATTTTTCATCCTGTTAGGCTTAGGGACAGCAATAGAGGCTCTAACGGCCCTCTTCTTAACCTCAGCTTGTTTTTCAATAGGCTTCTTTTTTACCTCAACTAGTTGATTATTTTCGGCAGCGAGAGTATCTCATTCAGCAGCCTTGGGTGCCATTCCACAAGTTGATTGTGTATGAAATTGTGATGCGGATGGAGTAGAAACCGCAAAAGATAAGAATAAATGTTAGTAAAATATGAGCTGGAAAAATAAGCGAGTAAACACTTGGAAAAATTCACTTACCCTCTTCATCTACGGCTTAGGTTTGAGCTGTAATCTCAGTTAGGACATCTATTTTATTGCAACTGAACTCTATGAGCTTATCAAAAGAAAAAATATCTTCAAAGACCAAGGGAATTGATAAAAAAAATTATCCACCAGCCTTCTTTCAGCAGCAGTGAGCTTAGGGGAAGTTTTATCCATAGGCAAGCAAAACCAAGACAAGAAATAGGATACAAAAGTAAAGAAAATATAGTCTAAACAAGAAAAATACCTATGGAGTTAGGCCCACTCCAATCAAGAGGAATTTTCATAGTCTTCCCGACCTCATTCAGGCCAAACTCCATGTTATCCTTGACAAAAAAAACTTGTGTTTCCAGTATTGATTACTGGTTTGAGTGACACTAACCAGCTTCTTTTGAGGTGGGTTTTTTTTGGGGGGGAGGGATATGTAATAATAGCCTAGGGCTTTTGCATAATCCATCAAGCCATGGACGTGACTAAATACCACCTAGTTGATGTCAAAACCTCACACTTCCTTTCAATTTACTATGGACCCTAAGATGGTTCAGTAGGCATTTGGTCCAAGCTAGGTTGGGGCTACTCCATAATATTTCAGAATACCTCGAATGATGGGATGGATGGGAATATGAAGTCCCACAGTCAAGATAAATTGGGAAAGGATGTTCTTCTTAGAGTATAATTGGTTATAGGCTTTCTCATTTTTAGAGGCAACTTGCAGGTGATGCTCAGTGGAATGTTATATAAATCTACATACTCCAACAGTTTATATAAAGTGATATCACAGGCGTAATTAGGTGCATTGGTCTTTGAGGGGTCATATAAGGTGGTTGGGTCATAAAGGGGTCTCCTCATCAACATACACCACAACGGGGGAATTAGGAGAATCCGAGTAAGGATGGGAATAAATGGATTCCTTGGTCAAATCCCGGAGAGCAATGACAGACTCAGACGATAGTTTCTTTGCCTAGTTTCAACCTCCCTCATTGTTCCTACCACAATTGTCCAAGCTTTGGAAGGCCATAAATTCGAATCTGCTTTATTGCCTGGGGGATGAACCATGAGACTCAAAACGGTCAGATTCAATGACCCTAGGGTCTTCAAAAGATCTTCCCTCAATGAATGGTTTTGGAACTACCATTAGGGGCACATACCTAAGGGGTTCTTGGGAAACTTTATTCCCTTCGCATAATTGCCTCAAAATCATCTCCACCCACTCTTCAATAGTTATAAATGGCAAAAATTAAGGAAAACGGGGGAAAACTTAATAAGTTATGTTCTACAAGTGGAGAAAACAAAATAAAGTCTCAAACACTACAAATTGGGGAAATCCTAAACCAACCAACTCAATGGTTATCTATACCTCAAATACACACTTTTCCAGATTAAGAAGAACATATTCTAAGTTGAAAAACCCTTGTAGATATTTTCTCTGCTACTGAATTCTAGAGTCGAGGCTCTACTACTAAAGAAGAAAGGAATTGCAAAGGAATTAAAGATTCCCAAGGCTAATCGGTGGATACCGAGGCAAGAGCTGCTTATTGTGAAAGGTGTTGGACTGGTTGTATCTATTGAAGATTTGAAGAACTATGCGTTATACGTAGTGGAGCTCTAAGTAGTCTGTAAGTCATCTAGTATCTATCAAACCCCTTAACAGTGCTAAAATCTAGGTTTTGATCGAAAGGGATTTTTCCTTAATTTTCTTTTGTTTGGGTTAGCTGGTTTATATGATTTGGCAATATAATTTGGACTCATTTTTCCATGAACATTAAATTAAATCAAGATAAAATGTAGTAGAAAGTGAATTTATGTGTTTGGATTAAGAAACGAATATTCCATATAAAACCCTACTTTCTCACACCTTTATAGGTCAGGTGAGATCACATTTTAAGTTGTGTGAAGGAATAATAATAAATTAGTTTAGGAATATGGGGGGGGGGGTCTATCTGCATATCTTCTTATGTTGTATGTATATTTGATTGCTGATGTCATCTAATCCTAAGGTGCATGCCTCTCAAGATGATGTTAACTAATGATGTTATCACTTCCTATTAGTCCTAGGATTAAGCCGACCCAAGGATGAGCTAATATCATATTATTATGACATCGATTCCTCATATATGTTATCACATAACCTGGGATAATTCCATAGCAAGTATCTCTTTCTGGCAGGTCCATGAAGTACACTATATTTAGGGTGCAATAATAGTCCCTAAGACTTTACTCATGACTTTGGTTGTGTTGCAGATCTCTTCGAGAGTTGTGCCTTCTAAGGATATGTCTTGCAGTTGGAGTGAGTGAAGTTTTCCGACTAGCTTGTCATCGGCTCGGGTTGTTGACCTCATCATAATCCAGACTAAATTCCTTGTATCATTCCAAAAATACTTGGGGGTGGGCCTTCCATGTCACGAATCTGCTGCAACGTCAAATCAACACTCATGCATGTGCGCTTTAGGTAGCGCGTGCGTAGTTACAAATTGTTTGAGAATTTTTCAAAGCCACTTACATCACATTTTTCCCATGCAATCATTAACGTTACAAGATTATTTAAACCGCCTTCTTAAATCATTCTAGCCTTTCAACATCTAAAAATGTTTGTTTGTTTTAGAGAGAAAATCATAACTTCCCTTTCCAATCATATTCCATCGTTTATCCTTATTTCTCTATCTTCCTCTAGTTATTGTGATTTTCAATCATCGTTTTCTATTTATCCTTCTGGTTCCACGGATTTTAGGTATTTTTCATTCGTTTCCTATAATTTTCTAGCATTTTTTAGAGTTTTCTAATCTTTACTTTTGAAGACTTCTTTTTGGGACTGTGTTTTGTGTGACTAGGCTATGATTTTGCTGATTTGTTAGATCCAAGGGATTTCGATGAAAAAAGAATAGATTTTGATAACAAAAATACTCTAAAAATTCTTGGGAAAAAGACTAATTCGGCATCTTTATTTATAAGGAAAGTTGTTGCAAAGAGATAGGGATTAAAGATTTAGATGAGATATATTTAAGAAATAAAAACTCGCGCACTCTTTCGAACGACCTGGTACCTTGTTAGAACATGGTACCTCATCTCGTTCGAACGTGTTTCCAAGGATACTTAGAATGACATTCCACACTATACCCAAAAGGCGATGTTCCAGATCTCATTCAAACGTGGAAACTCATTATAATAAAATGCCTAATCTTGTTTGAACGAGTTGGCAAAAATTTTAAAATTCATTTAAAAATCATTTTAAAATATTTCGAAAACTTTTTAAAGAAAAATTTGTTTAAAATAACCCCTGTATAATTAAAGTCTTTACCAAACCACTACAGTGCTCTTCTGAATGATGTTAAGAAGAACAATCTTCAATCTTCCAAAATATCATTAACTTCTCCTCTTTGAATACATGGAAGTAGTCACGAAGCTGCAGTGGGGTGTGACGAGATAAGCCAAAATAAAAATAAATTGAGCATTTATAAAATTTTCTCTTACAAATCTACCACTTTGGCTATTCCAGTACAAAACATAAACCAAACACAAATTGACCTCTGAGACTAATACAACTAATGCCCCCCAAATCAAGAAATCAAAATGCATAAATGAATAAGTCTTTAACAGAAAAGTATTCATTTTGTGTGGTTCATGAAATCATAATCAAGGCGGAATGACCTACACACATGAGACAAAAGAAATACCATGACGCGTACGAGATTTAAAAAAAATAATCTCCCCCTCAATTTTTTCTTCCCCTTTTTGTCCGTAATAAACAAAGGGTTATAAACTAATCATTAAAGCATTAGTATCACCCGAAGAAGTAAAGATAGAATCACAAAGATAATCATTAAAGAAAATGCGATGAAATTCTAAAAGCCATACCAACTATTTTTTAAAATTTTCAGGTATAACAAGTACAAATAGGTACAAAATACATCACACCATGGAATAACACTAAAATGATCGAATCATGGAAGTGGAAGGTAATTGTGTGATCATTTTTATAGGCAAATCAACATAGGCGTTCATAACACAGATGCACGAAGTCATTAGATACTTTTAAAGAAAGAACTCAATTTCAACCTTAGGTGTAAAATGTCGAACTTAAAAGAAATTGACTCAACTTATGCAATGTCATGAATTGAAATGATTCTCAAATCAATAATGCCAAACTATTTATTGCTTTTCAAGAGAGTCCCTTATGAAAATCCATTGATCTTATACTTTATAACACCCTCAAAATATCACACATATAAGAATTCACTCTCAAATATTTCTGAAGATATCATAGTGCTCATATGTAGCGATGCATCAATGAATATAAAATAAATGGCCTTGGAACTTTTATTTTTGTGTGTGATTAATCTTTTAGATTCTTTTTTCAAATGGTGGATTTTAACTTAAAGAGAATTTTTCTCTTTCGTAGCCCATTTTCATTGCTTAACATATAACAGTTTTTCAAGAAACGACATTTGGTTTGTTATAAAGCACGACTGAGATGAAAACACTGTATTTGACATATGATAAGTAAGCACAATGTTCAAAAAGTCCATGCATGTATGCAATAAAGGTGATAAAGTGTCTGGCATAAAGAAAGTAATCAACAATGAACAACAAAATGTTATCCACACATTATTAAGCACACTAATGAAACAAACTCGTGTCTCAGAACACCATGAAAAAGTCACATGAATGGATAATATATAGGGGTGATCCAAATATCTTAAATGCACATTCATACATGATGAAAAACGTATATACAAAAATCTTTTTATCTTTTCAAAAATTTTATCAAAATAAAATCTTTTTGGAATTTTCTAAACTTTTTCTTAAAAATCAAAAATCTTTTTGAATTTTTCAATATTTTAAAAAGAAAAGGCATGTATATAAATACATAGAAATACAATCTAGCAATAGGGATAAAAGATATGAACATGATTATCACCCTATACTAGATAAAGTATCTAAGCTCAATCAATTGAGCAAATACATATAGACTTCCTAGATTCTCGAATCTAAGTGCATCTTAAGGTTTCGTGACAATATCGACTAATTGACCTTTGGGGCTCACAAGGATCAAGAACGTGACTTTTCCTCAATGAGATCACAAACAAAATGTTCACTTATTCTAATGTTCTTTGTGTAGGAATGTTGTACCGGATTACGGGATATATGAATTGAACTCGTATTATCACATGATATAGTCATTGTGCCTTGACAAATCCCATAATCTTTCAACATTTTCTTCATCCATAAGAGTTGTGTGCAACAACTCCCGACGGCTATATACTCAGCCTTCGCTGTATACAATGATATGGAGTTTTACTTCTTGCTCAACCAAGAGACAAGAGCACTCCCATAGTAAAAACACGCCCTCGAGGTGCTCCTATAACCATCAACACCCTAGGCCCAATCAGCATCCTAATAGGCAGAAAAACCGTCATTAGTATCAAAGTAATACCAAATCGTAGGAAAGAATGACACATATGTATTTGATGATACGTGTAAGTGAAAGCAAGTTAGAATCTTTCGAGAATGATTGGTATCACGCACAATCTCAAACAATAAAGGCAACGTCGATACGACTAGCGATTAAGTAGAAAAGATTACATATCATGCTCTGAAATAGGGTTTTATTTACATCTTTGCCCAAATCATTTTTGCTAAGCTTATTTGATGTACTCATAGGGGTGCGTGAGTGCTTAGTAGAGCCTAAACTAAACTTCTTCACTAGGTTCCTAGCATATTTTGATTGAGATATGAATACCCCACCCTTAAGCTGATGCACCAGGAGACATAAGAAGAATGTAAGCTCCCCAACCATGCTCATCTCAAAATTGCTCTTCATCTCCTCCATAAAAGTGTGAGCATATTGAGATCACGTGGATCCAAATACTATGTCATCCACATAGACTTGGGAAACTAATATAGCACCACTCTCTCTCCTCGCAAACAACGTCATAATTATTCCCCCTCTCTTAAAGCCGCAAGCTAAGACATAGGAAGTGAGCCTCCCATACCAAGCACGGGGTACTTTCTTCAAACCATGCATGTATTTCTTAAGATAAAAAATGTGTCCCGGGTGATTTAGGTCTTTGAACCCCTTTTCTTGTTCCACGTAAACTTCCTCCTGTAGAATGTCGTTAAGGAAAGAATTCTTAACATCCATTTGATATAACTTGAAGTTTAAATGACATGTTATGGCGAGTAGTAAGCGGACAGACTCAGGCCTAGCAACAGGAGTGAATGTTTTGTCAAAGTCTACATCCTCTATCTTTGTGTAGCCTTGAGCGGCCAATCTAGCCTTATTATGAACTAGTACCATTCTCATCCATATTATTCTTATAAATCCACGTGGTACCAATCACATTAGTCTCGCTAGGTCGGGGGACTAACTTCCAAACATCATCCTTTCAAAACTAAAGCATCTCTTATTACATAGCGGATATCCAATGCTCATCCTTGAGTTGTTCTTTCACATTCTTAGGCTCGACTAAGGAGGTGTAGCAAAAAATGCTAACCTCATTCTCAAGTTGAGTTCGAGTCTTGACACCTAGTGTGGGATCACATGTATAGTAAAAGGATAATGACTCTTTCACCCCCAAGAGGTTGGATCCTCTAAATCAATAGTGGGTTCCATCGGGGTTGTACGAGGAATGACATGATCATCACCAGTGGTTGTATTATCCTCACACTAGGGGTTAGGGTAAATGGACATTGGTGGCTCATTGTCTCTAATCGTGACATTTATTGACTCCATAACCTTAGAGCTTGCAAGTTTGAATACCTTATAAGCCCTAATCAATGATGAATAACCTAAAAATATCCCCTTATCGCTTTGGGAGTCGAATTTTCCTAAGTGCTCTTTATCTCTCAAAATGCATCAGGGATTCCCAAAGACAAAAAAATACGACAGGTTGGGTTTCTTACCTATCCACAACTCATATGGAGTGTGTAATGTGTGTGGATAAAGATATACCCTATTCACAGTATGGCATGCATTATTAAACACCTCTGCCCAAAAACATGTAGGCACGTTTCTCCCAAGAAGCATGTATCTAGCCATTTCTTCTATCGTGCAGTTCTTCCTCTCAACAATACCATTTAATTAAAGAGTACGAATGGTAAAAAAACTCGTGTTTGATGCCTTAAATCCAATGTTGTTGTCACTATGCATCAGAATAATAGTGACACCATATTGCTTTTGTAAGGCATGGTATTTGGTTATTAGGAAATCAACCACATGCTTTTCTATAAGAAACCCCATAATAGATTATCTCGAAAAGTCATCGACCATCACAAGAATATATATCTTACCAACTATGAACTCCGTACGAGTAGGACCCATGCGATCCATATGTATTAACTTCAACACCCGAGAAGTGGTAATGGTATTCAACTTCTGATGGGGACTTAAAAAAAATCCATGTTAGTAGGGACCACAAATTGAGGAGTTGGTTTGCCAGGTGATGGTAAGCCACGAACTAGGTCTATCTTTACTAATCTATCAATGTCTCTACAGTTCTGACCTAGTCGTTGATGCCAAAGTCCATAGAGGAGATCGTGGCAGTATTGCACATAAAGGAGGACTTGGGAATGATCCCATAACAATTATCCTAGGCCCTCACTCCTTGTAGTAATAGTTCACCGGATTGATCAAGTTCTCTTTAGTTGTAGTATATGTTACACTCGTACCGATCGAACTTTATTACAAAGTTTTCATCACAAAGTTGGCTTATTCTAATCAAGTTCGCTTTCAACCCTTAGAAGTACAACAAATAATTTAGTTTTGAAAATTCGGGTATCTCAACACAACCATGTCCTAAAATACTAGACCTACTCCCATATGCAAATGTGACTTTGCCTTCCTTGTGATCCACAAGGCCGGTAAAATATGGCTTATCACTGGTCATTTGCCTAAAGAACCCATTATTAAAATACCATTGGGAAGTATTTTGAATCTTGAGAGGAACGTGAACAACAAGGGCTATGTCATTAGGCACCTAAGTGAAGGTGACCTTTTATTTGCCCTTATCGTTGTTGGGTCTAGTCGTAGCATTGTAAGTGTTATCAAAAGGAATAGACATCCTTTGAAATTATTCCATTAATCTTTGATAAGTCACGACTAGGAACTTAACTTACTCTTTAATACTAGCAAAGTCGCTATAGCGGTGCACGGGAGTATGTGTACATTTAGTTCTCCCTAACTTGTAGCAAATTTCCTAAGGAGACCTCTCCTTTTGTAATAGGTGAAAATATAGACTTGTTTGTCTTTATCTTGGTTCTCTCGTTTAGGTTAAACTTTCTTTTGTGGTTTAGGTTGGGGCTCAATAGGATCTACCAAAAATTTAGGAACCCGTTCCGATGCGGCATGGGAAGTGGATGCACCATCGTAACCTATTCCTTACCTCTCCCTAAATCCTAAATCGGGATCTAGGAATATTTTTTTCAACTTTCTTCGATGTGTCCTCTATAGTGATCTTGACCTCCCGAGCACGTTTGAGATCTTTCTCGAGTTAGGATATAAGGGCCTCAAGTTTTTCATAAGTCTCCAATGAATCTTGAAGATCTCTCGTAAGACTAACCATTTTGTTGGTCAAGACACCATTTTCCATCTCCACTAAAATGACTCTCTCTCCCAAAGACAGTTTCACCGAGAACTCACTCTCTCTCGACTCCCTCAACTCCTTCTCTAAACCCAAAACCTTAAATGCCAAACTTTTATTTTTCTCTTTCATTTTAAATGACTCAGCATAAAGCTCAATGTAAGAGCATTGAAGGTCACTCTCTCCCTCACTCAAAATGTTATCTCCCTCACTCTCTCCGGAATGACTAGACACACTATCGATCTCATCATGTTTAGAAACTTCCTCATCGATGTAAGGTGTACTAGATGTACTAACATGACTATCCATGAACGCAATGTCTATGCAGTGATTCATTTCGGAATCCACTGACTCTACATTGCTATCACTAAGTCTGGCATTTAAGACAGCTTTGCCTTTTCCTTGTATCTTTAACCTCATAAAACACTCGTGAGCTTTGTGACCTTTACTCTCGCACTCATAGCATCTCCCCTCGTCTTTCTTAGGGTACTCTCCTCACATTTTTCAAAAATTTTCTTGCCTGATTTATACTTTTTATCTTTCTCAAAACTTTTGTTTTCTTTGAAAGTATTTTCTTTTCTTATCTTGAGAAATTTTTTGATTTTTTTTGCAAAAAGGGCAAGATCAAAATCGTACTCGAAGTCAAAAGAAACCACCTTTTTCCTTTTAGATTATATATTTTAAACCAATTCCCTTTTTCCTTTTGTTTAACATTTTTGGAAAACATATCAATCTCATAAGTTTGAGGGACTCCTGCGAGTTCTTCTAACCTAGGTGTGTCCAAAATTCCCAATGAATTAAGGACAGTTACCTTAGGAATAAATCAGGACGAAAAGGAACTCAAAATCTTTTTCACAATGTGTGTCTCAGGATTTTTCTCATCCAAATTAAAACTAGTATTAACGGTATCAGATAATCGTGCATAAAATTCATCAAATGACTATGACTCTAGTATAGTAATGGTCTCAAAATGTGTGGTGAGATTTTGTAGCGTAGAAGCTTTCACAGCATTGGTTCCCTCGTGAGTGAGTTGGAGGGTATCCCATGCTTCCTTAGACGTAGTGCATACCATGATGCGATGAAACTCGTCAGGGGTGATGGATCCAGAAATGGTACTTAAACCACGTGAGTTAAAATTTCTCCATTTTAGTTCATCTTCTGTTCAAGTGGTGACGGGTTTAGGACTAATGACATCCCCATTAGTCACAGTGGGTGGTGTCCACCCTCTTTCACAGATAAGCCAGACATGCTCGGCAATCGCTTTCAAAGCCAACCTTATTTGAGATTTCCACTAAGCATAATTAGACCCATAGAAAACAGGTAGTCTATTATACAAATTATCCATAAAATCCAAAATTTAAAATATCACACAAAATTTTAGTGTAAACGACTATGATACCAATTTGAGAAAGCAGGGGCTTATATGGAATATTCGTATCTTAGGTCAAACACACAAAATCACTTTTTACCAAATTTTATATTGATTTAATTTAGTTTGCATGCAAAAATGAATATAGATTAAATATACAAAACAACATAAACCAACCAACCCAAACAGAAGAAGATTAAGAAAAAAATCGCTTTCAGGCAAAACCTAGATTTCAGCACTGTTAAAGAGTTTGACAGACATTAGACGCTTTACATACTACTTAGAGCCCCACTAATATAATGCGCAGTTCTTCAAATGTTCAATGGATATGGCACAGTTAAGCACCATCCACAACAAGAAACTCTTGCATCGATATCCACCGATCAGCCTCGGGAAACTTCAATTCCTTTCTTCTTCAGCTATAGAGCCTCAACTCCACAATTCAGCAGTAGAGAAAATTTATACGAGGATTTTTTAACTTGGAATATGTTCGTCTTGATCTAAAAAAGTGATCCTTAAAGATCCAAGGGTTTTGGATGAAATTAGTTGAGTTTGATCACAAAACAACTGTAAAAAATCTTACGAAAAAGTCTAGTCTCACATCTATAAAGTTGTTTCAAAGAGATAAAGATTAAAGTTTTGGATAAGATTTGATTAAAAAATAAAAACTTGCACACTCATTCAAATGACCTGGTAACTCTAAGAAGGCTTGGGAAAGATCCTAATCCCGCATCTCTATTTGTAGGTAAAGTTGTTGTAATGAGATAAAGATAAATTTCTAGATAAGATTTGTTTAAAAACAAAAACTTAAGTACTCGTTCGAACGACCGGTACCTCATTCGAAAGTGGTACCTCATCTCGTTTGAACGTGTTTCCAACGAAACTTTGAACGAGATTTCAGAGCATACCGAAAAGGCGACGTTCCAGATCTCATTCGAACGTCGAAACTCATTCTAATGACATGCCTAATCTCGTTCGAACGACATATCCATCTCTTTCTAATGAGTTAACGAAATTTCAAAAAATCTCATAAAAATCATTTAAAAATATTTTCAAAACTTTTTAATGCAAAATCTTTTCAAAATAACCCCTGGATAATTGAAGTTTTTTCCAAACTACGTCATACTTTTATGAATGATGTTTAGACAAACGATCTTCAATCTTCCAAAATGTCATCAACTTATCCTCTTTGACTACGTGCAAGCAGTCATGAAGGTGCAGTGCGGTGTAATGGGATAAGCCAAAATAAAAATAAAATGAGCAATTATAAAACTTTCTATTACAAGGTGAGACACGTGTCCCCCTCTTCTCTCACTTATATTAGCCTATTAATATCATCCCATTAACCTCATTGAGGTATGAGATATTCAGTGTCGAACTTGAAATATTTAGGGCCTTAGACGATCAACCAACAAATAAAACTGAAAGATAATTTCTAGTTGACATATTGATATAATAAAAAAAGTAAAACATACAATTGTTTTTGTCTTTTTTTTCTTTTTTTCATGGCCTGAAGGATAATTTCTAGTGACATATTGAAAATATAATAAAAAAAGTAAAGCAACAAAACTAAGCAATTAAAAGAAAACAAATTAATCACATGGGAATATGTTCATGTGCTTAACAAGAACAATAAAAAGTTGCAACCAAGTTGAGAGCACACCAAAGTGTAAATATTCAAAATAAGTGGTAAAGTCTAAAAAAATTGGTCATAATTTTTATTATACATATTTTTTTGTACTTGAATTTTTTATAACTTTTTTTTAGTGCGGGGATTATTATGGGGCCTAGGCGACGCCCTAATTGGACTATAGGAAGGCCGGGTCCTAGAGATATTTTATATAGTAATGCCGGCAAATTATATATATAGGGAGAGAGGCAGAGAGAGCGAGAGTTCTTTTAACTAACTGCATTTTTATGGCGATTACCCATTAAAGCAATAGGGGTAATTGCACGTCTAGACGTATGAACCAAACTGTGTCGGACACCGTAAATCTGGGTCTTCCTCTTTCCATATTTACTCTCTATTTCATTCATGTGTTAGTCATTTAGTATTTTATCTCTTAACTAGTTTATCTGCAAGCATTTTAATATCATTT
The DNA here is from genome assembly GCA_949130495.1 of Sambucus nigra. NCBI lineage: Eukaryota > Viridiplantae > Streptophyta > Magnoliopsida > Dipsacales > Adoxaceae > Sambucus > Sambucus nigra. Next base: position 407,496,706 of record OX422218.1, on the reverse strand, counting down.
ATCTAAGATCTAGTCAATACCAATTTCGAGGAATAATAGCCTCCACCCTCTCTCACACACACACGAAACAACAATAAAGAAGGTTACCGACCCAATCCAGGAATGGTATTGTTTAAGTGGCCAAATCGTGTCATGTATACCAAAAACCCATTAAATTGTACAACGTGAATCTTAGTATATACAAAATGTGAAGAGCATAATAACTCATAAATGAATATATACTTAACATATAAAGATAACTAATAAAACTTATTATAATCTAAAACTAATCTTTGGGAAGCATTACATCGTCTTACAATAAGATGAGTAGCATTGTGGAAAAAAAGTTGTATTCAAATGCTAATGTAATCTCTTTAATATAAGAGTATTATGATGGAAAAATATTAATAAATTAGAATACATGAACGAAACAAATTACATTTGCATTAGATTAAAGAGTAGTTTACATTATGATGATATACTAACCGATATAAATAACAAACAATATGAACCTATACACATGCGATAAGTCTTGTGATTCAGCCCTGCGAGGTGGGTGATTCTATTATTGTATAGTACATTACTAATAACTTTGGGTATCACAACATTAGGAATCTTCAACCCCAGGCGATATCTTGGCTGGTAGAGTTGCTTGACATCTACCAAGTGGTCATCAGTTCGAGTTCTGGGCCAGCACTAAGGGGCGCAAGTGTGTGGAAAGGGGTAGGGGTGAAAACGGATATTTGAAAATCCGAATACATTTGGTATTCGTATCCGAATTTAGCGAATATTTATCCGAATAAGTATTCTAAAGAGAGAATTTGGATAGGCGTTTTAAATATTCGAAAAAATGGATATATATACGAAAAAGTTGCAACCAAGTTGAGAGTGCCCCAAGTTGAGAGCACCCCAAAGTGTAATTCGTATCCGAGACAGACTAACTATATTTATGGATATCCGTATCCATAAAATAATTATATTTATTAATTATAATAATATTTATATATTAATAATATATAAGTAAAAACCCAGACCCCACTACAAAAATAAAGGGCCCAACAATACACTTACTCTTTCCATTCTCACACGCATGCTCACAAACCCTACCCAACAACATCACTTCTCTTCTCTTCTCTTCTCTTCTACTCCCTCTCACCTTTCCTATGATGGATACACCTCCGGCATCCCATTCCACTCCTATTTTTCACATCCGACTACATCTCCGGCATTCTTTCACTAGCAATCAAAGTCGACCGGTACTACCATCTCCTTTCGATCGGTAACTTCTCTATCTCTCTCACTGACATATATATATATATATATATATATATATATATATATATGTGTGTGTGTGTGTGTGTGTGTGTGTGTGTGTGTGTGTGTGTGTGTGTGTGTATGTGTGTGCGTGTGTGTGCCGCCACGGCCCAAATTTAGGGGTTACTCGTGCTTAACCCGATCCGATACGATTGGTAGGTATGAAGTGCAATGAAACAACCTACATAATGTTGCTATTCGAGTTTTATTTAATTAATATTTCACTTGTTTAGCATGTGATTTATATTTCAAATCAAACTACATGAGAGACCTGTGGGAAGCATCCCCTGAATTTAAGAATACAGAGCTACTAACGTAAAATAAAAAGAATACTTACCCGTACAACGCTCTCAACATAAGAAATAGTACCCAAACAACCGTAACAAAGATGGGGGGATGAGCCAAATGTCCAGTGAGAAATTACAACAATTCAATATAGAATCGAATGGCAGAAAGGAGACTCTAATACGTTATATATATATATATATATATATACTTAAATGAATGAAATTGTTTTTATTCCCAAAACGTTACTTACCCCGATTAATTCACCTTAATCTTATAAAAGATATCTCTTTTACTTGACTTGACATTTATTTCTTGATTTAATACACCCAGTTAAATATCTTAAACAATACCCCTTGTTTAAGGAAAATCATTTCTTTTACCTAAATTTCCTTATTACTCATACCAAACTTATCTTATTGTTTTCATTGAAAATCACCTTTCAACACACGCAATCATCGTGTTAGAAAATACTTCTTTTTCTTTGAAAACCTTTCATAAAAGGAATCATGTACCAATTATGGGTTAAACCTCTTTAGGTTGTTTAACTACCCATTTAATACGTTCACTTTACCATTCCTTTACTTTATAGACATTAATCAATTTTCACATTATTTGTCCACTTTATCATTTACCGGAACATTCATTAATTTATTCAAGTTAGGTTGTTTTTTCACATATTCACCAAAGAACTCATTCCTTGATATGTTCCATTTTCATTATCTTTTTCTCAAAATCTTTCGATATTCGCATACTTTAACGGACTCCAAATCGCTGGTTGTGCTCCCATATGCTCTAGTCAGTGATTTTGGGTCTTTCACCCAAGGGCTCCGGGTCCTCCTTAATTTTTTCGGTGTCATCCAAGTCCATATTAATATGTTTTAATATTTTATAAATGTCCACATTGATAAGCACCCAAAACTGTACATTTTATACCCCGAATAGACATACTTTAGTTGCTAATTCTCGACAATATGGGTCTTATGTGCTTAAATGTTTATCTTGTAGGTCAAACGTCCAATTGCAGTATCAAAAGCTATATATCGAGGCAAATGTGCATTGAATGGTGCTAATTCCCTCCCCCGTATCCTAGCCTACCCTAAACCGAGCCTAAGCCAACCCCGATCCCCCGTGTGTGTCTAATTTGTCTTTTTTTTTATATATATTTTTTTATATTTTTAGTTTGAGTCATTTTAATTTTTAGAATTTATTTTTGATTTATTTAGGATTTTTAGGTTTTATTTACTATTTTTATATTTTATTAGTATATTTTTATTTCATCTTTATTTTTATTAGTTATTAGTTTTATTTTTATTAGGATTAGATTTTTTTAGGATTTCATTTATTCGTTTTGTTTGATTTTACATTTATTTAGGAATTTAGTTTTTAGTTTAATAGATTTCTATTTTTTATTTTTATTTTTTTAGTTTTATTTTTAATTTGAGTCTTTATTTTATTATTATAAGTAGGATTTTTATTTTAGATTTTTAGTTTTATTAGTTTTAGTTTTTTTTAGTGTTATTTTTATTTAGGTCCAAATTAAACACACGCACACATAAACTCACTCACACCCAACTCCCCTACACTCACATACCCCCTAAACTAATATCAAACCCTCATCCTCACACCTACTTTCCCTATACCCTCATACACTCTAACCCAACTACTATCTTCTTCAACCTCTCACCCTCTCTCTCCTCTCTCCTCTTAACAATGTAAATAGTGGAACCCTCGATTTTAAAATTTCTTTTTAAAATATTATTTCCTTTTTAAGAAACAAATGCGGAAGCGTTGTGATGGTTCAATCAACTAAAAACAAATTTTAATTTCTTTCTAAATTAAAATTAAACCCGAATGAAAATTAATTAAACACACACAAATATTAATTTCACTTAAACAAATTAATTCAAGTCCTAGAATTTTGCCTAAGTCATATGTGTCAGTATTTCCAAATTAGGCCAAACCAATTTTAACAATTAAATAAATGACTTGAATTAATTAACTAAACATTATCTAATATTTATTAAACACCAAATTAAACATGCAGTGATTAAATTAAACAAATTTTATTTTATTACTTAAGCATGCGTTCTAGGTGAGTATAGCAAGATAAAATAAACAATGAAGCCACTACGTCGCGATGTACGAGGAAAAATCCATGACGGGAAACAACCTCGGACGGCCTTAGCCTCAAATCCACTAAGTACGGAATTTACAATTACAAGACAAAAGACTTACATCACACGACTCGATCCCTCTCAAGCCTCGACGCTCCTTCTTGCAAATACCTCCACTTAGCAAATAACCCCGGAGCTCCATCGTGGTCTCGGAATCCACCGATCGGACTTTATGTGGTCACCGTCACCCGAACTATGAGCCTTTATCCAAGTGGGTAAATCACGAAAAACCTCTTCTTCTTTGTGGGATTTAGATGTAAACCCAAACACTCTCTTCAATTCGGTGTAGAGATAAGCCTGGTGCCAAACTCCAAGCAAGATGTATATATATATGAACTTGGATACATAAAACTATGGGTGAAAACTAGAGTGGTAAATGATTTTCTCTTTGAAAATTAACACTCAAAACTTGATCTTTTTCTCTTTATGATTTGGCTCTCTAAACACTCTCTAAGAGTTAGAAGGATATGAAAAAGATAGATTAACAAAATGGTTTCCCGCACATAATAAAGTCTGAGAAAAATCAGTTAAGAAACAAGTGGGGAAGTGGGAGAAAACTGCTTAAAACTGCCAAAAAACTGTACCCTCCAAATCTCGTTCGAACGACATTTCGTTCGAATGACATTCTCATTCGAACGAGTCTTCTAACGAAGTTCCAGTATGAACTCGTTAGAAGCTCGTTAGAAATCTCGTTAGAACGACAATCTCGTTCGAACGACATTTCGAACGAAGTTCCAGTATGCCATAATGGGAAGTCGTTGGCAATCTCGTTCGAATGACTTGTGGTTCGAACGATAATCTCGTTCGAACGACATTTCGAACGAACTCACAGAATGTTCAAAAATTCTTTTTAAGCCTAGAAACTTTTATATACTTTATATATAAGTTTTAATCAGAAACATTCTGAAAACAAAACACAGTTTTAAAATTTTAACACCCAATATAAACCGTTCCAAGCTCCTATATATATATGTAATGCATTCATACCTTGGGAGCATGGAACCACTATTGATGACGTAGAAACGAGGCACTTAAACTCGACATTTTTTATGAAGCTTAATACACTTGGCCGCTTGGGAGCATGGAACCACTATTGATGACGTAGAAACGAGGCACTTAAACTCGGCATTTTTTATGAAGCTTTATACACTTGGCCGCTACGTTTTCAACAAACACGTCATAGGCTTGAAAGATGATCAGTATACTCTATCCTATGACTCAAACGTTTTTGTCCGGAGTTGAGCCAAAACAACAAAGGACTCAATTGGATATTTGTGTCCTTACAAATCTCCCCCTTTGGCTATTCCGGGACAAAAACTATACAAAAATCCTAAAGGGCCGTCAAGCTCTGCTAGACTAATAAAAAGTCCCACCCAAAATAAAATTACAATGCTTGACTCAAACAACCCAAGGATCAATATCTTTGTCGATGTTGAATGTTGCCATTTTGAAGTATTCCTGCACACTTAAGCAAACTATCAAACGCATAGGGATTATCAAAATATTAAATGCAATTAAATAATTACTCCCCCTAAATTAATTCTCCCTTTTATCAAACAAATGACCTACTTAGAAAGACGTCCCCCCCTAAGATAAATCACCCCTAAACTAAGATACGATAATAATAGGATTACATAACATTTCTCCCCCTATCATTCTCCCCCTTTTTGTTCAGGAATAGACAAAGGCTAAAGAATCAAAACAGTAACTTAGCTCCTCCAAATAAAGCATATACACCCTCTAAACCAAGCAAGGGATAAAAGAATGGGATAACAAGCTAAAACATGTAGTTATGCATATAGTGATGAGGATGTTAAAGAACTTGGGCAACAAAGATTCAACTAATCCAAGAAATAACATCGGATACCAACTAGGATGCACTAAAATGATACCAATATGATATATAAATTTTAAAGCATGTGATATCAACGGAGAATGCAATAAGATGGATACCAAGTACGAATTATAGCATATATGGATTAGAAATCAAGGCAAAGACTAAACAAAAAATATCAAATATATGTATACATAATATATACCAAAGAGACGCAGGTACACATATATAGATATAAACATACAAATGACACACACAAAATATAATAGGAGTCTTTCACACTCGTATGGCAAAAATGTGTCATATGGAAACGGAAGTGTTGGGGTGTGAACTAGTAACGATTAAATTTAGACCCAATCACTTAAAATATGTTCACGGAGTTATCATTTGATTGCAAACTGCATCACATTTGAATATAACCTCATGTGACAATATAGATTGAACTCAATGAACAAACATACACAATGCATACAAGCCTAGCATATTGATGATTCTATAAACCAATAGAGTCATAACAGGAAATACGCAACTAGGATAAACGTACATTGTGCAAACCGTTGATATACCATCCAATCTCCCTCAATAAGCATATATTAATTTTGAATGAATATATCAATCAAACATAGGCCTTGGCAATTATTTTTCTCTTAATGCCATATTTTATGTTTTTAGGCCTTTGGACCACGTATTTCTTTTAGGTCCATTCAAAACGGTGGATTACAATAGCAAAAGATCACTAAGTCCTTTTGGAGCTCTTCCCCGTGCACATTTTATTTATCATGTTTTCAGTTTTCACACAAATCTCACGTGCAACGGATTTTGACATGCACTAGTCCTCCTAAGTCACAAATATGTAGATGACAAGATTGGAAAGGAAACACCTCACATATCTCAAATATACATATGAAGTTAAAATTTCAAAAGAGCTCGTGCATGTGTGAATAGAGGCATATAAAAATGGAATCCTTTTAAACAACACAAAATCCAACTACTCCAAAAAAAATATGGTAAAGAACATTTTAAGGATTGACAATCTAAACCAAAAGTTCTAGCCACATGAGAGCGTTAAAGGAGGGATTCAAACACAAGTATATGCCACTTAAAGTGTGTCAAACCAAAATACACACAAAATAAAAACATTTTGAGTTTTTGACATTTTCAACCAAAAATACAAATATTTACTCAAAAGGCAAACAAAAATCATTTGAATTTTTCATTAAGCTTAAATTCCAATAGATAAAAACCCAAATGATAAACAAAAATCATTATTCTAGCATGTGATTAAGCATGGGGCATAAACTAGAAAATGATTAAACAAGCATACATTTAGCATGTGAATATAGCATGAAGAACAAACGCTAAAGTATGCAAACACTAACACATTCATCCTTTAGATTTAGCAAGAGAGGAAGCATGTGAAAGTAAATGAGAATCAAAAACCCTATTTTGTAAGGCAACCAAGTCGAATTTCCTAACCCAAATTAATGAAGAATGACTATCTTGGGGTGTAGGAATTTTAAATACATTGGTTGCTTTACGTTGGGATTTTCTAGGAATTCGTTTAAGATCAAAACAAAATTTCCTAAGATGACCTTTTCGACCACAATGAGTACAAGTAAAAACATGTCGAAAAGATTGACCTACGGAGTGATCTCTAAAAGCTTTCCTAGTAGATTCTCCTAAAACGTTGGTTTTGGCTTTATGAGTAAATTCATTACAAGTATTGAAGCCTAAACCACAAGTGTAATTTTTAATTTGGACCGTTCCTAATATTTTATCTAATTTTTCCGAACGACACTCCAAATCAAATTTGACATTACTAGAGTCTTTTAATTTATTTTGAAATTCTAAAATGTTAGACTCTAATAAAATATTTCGCTCTTCAAAAGCAAGAGGCTCCTTTTTCAAGGATTACATTAAACCCCTAAGGCTATCTCTCTCGCCTTCTATATATTCAAGCTTCTGTATAAGAGCTTTCTCACGTGTCCTAAGGTCTTCAACCAACATACTATTATCAACGACCTTGACACGTTCTTTCAAATTAGCTTCTAACTTCAAATTAGCCCTTTTCAATTTAATAGATTCTTTATAAAGATCTTGAAAAGCATTTTGAAGTTCACTCATATTAACCTCTTCTTCATTTTCACTCTCTCTTTCTTCTCCACTCTCACTATCATCAAAAATAAGAGAATCATAAACAATGACCTTGGAAGTGTCATGTGTTAACGTTTCATCAATCGATGAGTTCTCACTATCACTCACATGACTAGCCATAAAAGCCACAAATTAGGCTTAGTGGGGGAATCAGGTCCCTCTTACTTATAACTATCACTAAGGGTTGCATTATATGAAATGGGTCGTTTACCCTCTTTCCTTAGTTTAGTGGGGCACTTAGAAGCCCTATGGCCATAACCCTCACAACCAAAACACCTATTAGACTCGCCCCTATTTAAATTTTCATTAATAGGTTTAGGGATCTTCTCGACTTTGTCATGCTTAGACGTTTCAAATTTCTTAAAATCATTTTTAAATTTATCTTTGTTAAATTTAAGAAATTTTCTAAATTTCCGAGCAAACAAGGCCATGTCTTCCGAGTCACTATCACTCTCGCTCTCTACTACATGTTTGACCTCTTTTTGGGCTTTTAAAGCAACACACTTTTCTATTTTCTTTTCAGTTTTAGAGGGAAACATGTCTAGTTCATAGGTTTGTAAATCACCTACAAGCTCTTCTAATTTCGTAGAGGCTAAAGTTGGTAAAGAATTTTAAACGGTCACTTTTGGAATAAATTTTCTTTACAACTCGGTTGTCGGGTATTTTCTCTCCCAAATTAAAAGATGAATTGACAATATCGGACAGTCTAGCATAAAATTCATCAAAAGTTTCATTATCGTTCATTTTGATAGTTTCAAATTGAGTGGTGAGGTTTTGGAGTTTCGAAGCTTTAACGACACTTGTACTTTCATGAGTGAGTTGTAAAATATCCCAAGCTTCTTTAGCGGTCTCACAAGTCATAATACGTCGAAATAGATCCGGTGTGACAGCGCTAAATAAGGCATTTAAACCTCGGGAATTAAAGTTAGAAAGTTTAAATTCACCCTCACTCCATCTATCGGCGGGTTTGGGAACACGCTCATTATCTACTAAATGAGTAGGTGGGGACCATCCGTTAACAACAGACATCCAAACTCTCTCGTCGATAGATTTTAGTGTCGATTTCATTCGCGCTTTCCAATACGCGTAGTTTGAACCATCAAAAATAGGAAATTTTGAGAATGGGGAAAATTCCATTTTAGCCAAAAATATTTAAAAGATCTTAACGAAGTAATTTATCGTTTTTGGCTCTGATACCAATTTGTAAATAGTGGAACCCTCGATTTTAAAATTTCTTTTTAAAATATTATTTCCTTTTTAAGAAACAGATGCAGAAGCGTTGTGATGGTTCAATCAACTAAAAACAAATTTTAATCTCTTTCTAAATTAAAATTAAACCCGAGTGAAAATTAATTAAACACACACAAATATTAATTTCACTTAAACAAATTAATTCAAGTCCTAGAATTTTGCCTAAGTCATATTTGTCAGTATTTCCAAATTAGGCCAAACCAATTTTAATAATTAAATAAACGACTTGAATTAATTAACTAAACATTATCCAATATTTATTAAACACCAAATTAAACATGGAGTGATTAAATTAAACAAATTTTATCTTATTATTTAACCATGCGTTCTAGGTGAGTGTAGCAAGATAAAATAAACAATGAAACCACTACGCCGCGATGTACGAGGAAAAACCCAAGACGGGAAACAACCTCGGACGGCCCTAGCCTCAAATCCACTAAGTACGGAATTTACAATTACAAGACAAAAGACTTACATCACACGACTCGATCCCTCTCAAGCCTCGACGCTCCTTCTTGCAAATACCTCCACTTAGCAAATAACCCCAGAGCTCCACCGTGGTCTCGGAATCTACCGATCGAACTTTATGTGGTCACCGTCACCCGAACTAGGAGCCTTTCTCCAAGTGGGTAAATCACGAAAAACCTCTTCTTCTTTATGGGATTTAGAAGTAAACCCAAACACTATCTAAGAGTTAGAAAGATATGAAAAAGATAGATTAGAAAAATGGTTTCCCGCACATAATAAAGTCAGAGAAAAATCAGTTAAGAAACAAGTGGGGAAGTGGGAGAAAACTGCTTAAAACTGCCAAAAAACTGTTCCCGCCAAATCTCATTCGAACGAAATTTCGTTCGAACGACATTTCGTTCGAACGAGTCTTCTAACGAAGTTCCAGTATGAACTCGTTAGAAGCTCGTTAGAACCACAATCTCGTTAGAATGACATTTCGAACGAAGTTCCAGTATGCCATAATGGGAAGTCGTTGGCAATCTCGTTCGAACGACTTGTGGTTCGAACGATAATCTCGTTCGAACGATATTTCGAACAAACTCACAGAATGTTCAAAAATTCTTTTTAAGCCCAGAAACTTTTATATACTTTATATATAAGTTTTAATCGAAAACATTCTGAAAATAAAACACAGTTTTAAAAACTTAGCACCCAATATAAACCGTTCCAAGCTCTTATATATATATCTAATGCATTCATACCTTGGGAGCATGGAACCACTATTGATGACGTAGAAACGAGGCACTTAAACTCGACATTTTTTATGAAGCTTTATACACTTGGCCGCTTGGGAGCATGGAACCACTATTGATGACGTAGAAACGAGGCACTTAAACTCGGCATTTTTTATGAAGCTTTATACACTTGGCCGCTACATTTTCAACAAACATGTCATAGGCTTGAAAGATGATCAGTATACTCTATCCTATGACTCAAACGTTTTTGTCCGGAATTGAGCCAAAACAACAAAGGACTCAATTGGAAATTTGCGTCCTTACAAACAACACAAACCTCCATTAACTACTTCACCCTTACCTCTCATTTCAACCACTACCCCCCCCCCCCGCACCTGCTCGCCAACACCGGCGGAACCCACAATCCATACCCACCGCTGCTCTGCCCCAGAACCCTCCACCTCAACCAGCCACTTGCGACCCCCTCACCCCTTCACCGGCAGCACCCACAATCCATACCTACCGCCTGAATCAAAAACCCGACACCCCTTACACCTTCCTCTCTCCCAACCGTCCCAAACCCGGAGCCCTCTGCCCTGAACCAAACCCGTCGGGCTAAAACCGATCCAACCCCATCTCGAATACTCGAAACCAAAACCCACTGCCATGGCATTCATCTAAACACATATGTCCAAAACCCATTTCTACCTCAAGCCTTGCACGATTTTCTTACCTGCCAAAAATACCAAAGCAAGCCAACAAAACCAATTAAACTCACATGTGCTTAAAACCCATTTAATTCCTTTTACCCAATTACTCCCACACTTACCAACTTAACCCAATTCCAAAATTACGCTCATTCTCCCCACTATCATGATCTCACACCCAAACCACATTCACCCTCCATTAATTCCTATATTAACCCTCACCCACACCTTATACAACCTCTTACACCTTTATCCACCCATTTTTACCCCAAGCTCCATGCATCTACTATAAAAGAAGACTCAAGACCCCATTTGAGGAGATATATCATCAAATAGAGGAGAATTAGATAGAGAAACACCATTTTTATTTTTTTAGTAGCTTAGCTTTTTTTTTTTAGATTAGAGAAAAAATTCAATAAATTAAGTGTTGTAATTAATGGAGATGAATGAAGAATTGAAGAATTAATGCAATTGAAGGCAATTTTGGTTTGATTACTCCTCTCTAATTTTTATTTTATGCTCTTACTTGATTCTAATTTTTATTGGATGATGATTATGGAGGGCTAATCATCCCATTCAAGGGATGAATTGAAACCCTCTTGAATCCAATTTTATTTAATTATCAATTATAATTTTGTTAGTTTCCTTTGATTAGTAAATTTAATTCCTAATAATTTTCACATTGAGAAATGGAAAATCATCCTTGAGAAAGGATTGAAAATTTTATTATTATTTGATCATTTGATTCAAACTAGAGATAGGCTTATCACTTGATTTAAATGTTAGTATAATTTTCATCTACTCTTGTTTTTACTTTGTCTAATTAAAATTAGTTTGGTGAATCGATCCTAGCGGGTGATTCCTTTAATTGATTTTAATTCATTTAGAGTAGTGCTTGTGGGGATTAAACTTACTTTTCTAAAAGAATATTCAATTAATTTATTAGTGTAATGAGAATTAGCTTTTGAATTAAATGAATACTTTGAAAATTGATGAAATTAAAATTGATGAAATTAAAAAAATCTAAGCTACTAAAAATTAATGAAATTAAAATTGTGAGATGGTGTTTCTCTATCTAATTCATCAATAAATTAAAAATTGATGAAATTAAAATTGATGAAATTAAAAAAAGCTAAGCTACTAAAAATTGATGAAATTAAAATTGTGAAAGGGTGGAGGACTGATCACCCTTTCACACAATATGAATCCCAACCCGATGTTGTGGATCCTCACACGTTCCAACAGTCGTCGTGGCAACCTTGTGAACCTATTCTCGATCAGTTACCTCACTCTGCACCCCATGAGTATCAACCATTTATCCATCACGAAGGCGATCCTTTCGTGTATGATGAACTTGGACCCACTACACCCACTTAATTTGAGTATTCTCCATATAGTCATGATCATAGCGAGTTGTGTCCACCTCAACCACCGCCACCACACATCACTCCACCACTGCCATCCACATCCGCTCTCGAAAGCCTCTTGCAAAAGTTCATACTCGAGCAAGAGCAAGCCACCCAAATTCAAACTCAAGCTCTCCAAAGGCTTAAACCATGGTTAAATGAATTAGAGTGTGTGAGAGAGTCAGCCATTCCCATGGATCTACCCATCGTTCCAACCGAGTGTCATGATGATGTGTCCTCTTGTGACATGGATTTTGAGTGTGACCAACCCTACCACCCCGATAATATCGAAGTTGAGACCATCCCATGGTCTGGGTCCCAAGTCGACAACTGTGTTGACTTACCTTTCGATAGTGAGCCTGATCCAATCCCACCGTGTCCATCGGAACCCACACTTGAGGTTCCCACTCCCGAGATATCCAAAAAATTTCCAGAGCTTTTACCTTATGCCCCAATTTCCTATGTCACTGACATGACCATATCTTTTAGGTTTGCTCCGGCTACGAGTGATCACCATTATACCGAGATAGTGTCAGAGATGTTTCCCACCTCTCTTGATATGGATCCTACCCCATCATATTTGGCTCCCCTTGAGCCGAATATTGATGTTGATTCATCTATCTCAGATCTTAATGCCTCATTAGACCCTTTCACCACATCGGATGGCGACATAATGGTGGATAAGTTGACCACTCACTTGTTTATCTCCACACTTCCTCCTGCGAGTTACCTTGTAGATCACTCCGCGCCTCATGAGGAGTGTGTGTCTCCCACTCTTGAGTTGGATCATCTTCCTCCACCATTTATCCCACCCAATCCACCGTTTATCCCACCCTTTACCCCACCCATTGTCATTTCCACCCCTCCCCCTGGTTTGGATCTTGATGTTACATATTTCAAGTTTCCATCTACATTTTTAGATCCTCACCTGAAACAATCCTCCACCACCCAAGAGAGTATTTGTGGTGATACTCTCCACTTCCGTGACATCGAGCTTGTTCCTCCATGCACATCACTATCTTGTGGTGTTGATTTTTCTCATTGATAGCTCCCCGGCGTGTCACGGTGTGACCATTATCATCTCTCATTCATAGAACGGTCGTGTGATTTCTTTTAGGCCCATCCCATTCCACATACCAAACCATTTTGCCTTCCTCACCAACTAGAACACCATGCTTATAGGGCCCTTGTTGCCCTCACCTTCCGGCTCAATAAGGCCCATGGCCGATACCTATTCACCCTCACCCTTACCCTAATACCCACCCACCCATGGTCCACCGATGCTTTACATCGTGTGATGCACTTTGATATACATGTGCATTGACCCATTTTAGCCTCTATCCAACAAGACTGACGCTTCACTCTTATTTGGGGGTGATTCTCATCACCCAATTTTTCTACCACCCCGCGCTTTCATAGATCTTATCTTTAGGGTGAGAATTGTTTGGTCTGGCTGAAGACATTAAACTTAGCTCTATCGGGAGGCAGATCGTGTTTCTTGTACTAGTCTCATCGTGTTTGGGGGTGGTGTTTCACATCACCCAATGTTTTATCATGCTTATAGACTTGTACACATTTTTTCTCACTTCTTATTCAGGTTTATTCTTGGCTTCATCTGTCCAGTTCATTAGTGGTTGATTCTGGTACTCTCTTTCCTACCTTATGCTCTCAATTTTAAAAATCATTATATCTAACATCAAGGACGATGTTCCTTTTTGTTTGGGGGTGGGGAATTTTATCAAAATCGTACCTCTTTTGATAAATTTTGAGTTTTAAACCTGATTTTTAAAATTTTGTGCAGTTTCTTTTATCTCACTCATTGATGTGAATTTTCAATCATCCATTTTTTAAGTCTAGGATTTAAGCTAGAGAATATTTTTTTTCTAAATAGCTTATGTAATACATAACAAGGCATGTTGCACTATGAATTCCTAGACACAACAAAATTTGCGCACTTATCACGTTAATACGATTTAGAGTTGAGGAGTACTATAATTCTAAAGAGAACCTTAAGGATCACTAGTAGAGACTTTAGCCGTGAGATTTGTGCCATTCACCCTTTCAGAGTGTTTTACACAATCTCCCAATCACAAGTTGATTCAACTTCTTTTGGGTCCGCACTTAAATCGTTGTTTGATCTCATTATTCTTCATTTTTGTCTTGATCACTGAGAATGACATATTTTTTGAGTTGTAAGAGACGCTGTCTTGAAATTTGTCCCGATCACCATTTTTTCATCCATACACTTACCATTTACCATTCACTTCGCCCATTATATTCCCATGCTCTTCCATATTCCTACATATTTCCCCACATCATACATTCCCCACTCCATCTATATATCGTCCATTATTTTGAGAAAAAGAGTGTTGATTCCAAATGTTAAATGTCTTTAGTGCTGGTTTGAAAAGTGAGAGAAAAAAAAAAGAAAAAAGAAAAAAGAAAAAAGAAAAAAGAAAAAAGAAAAAAGAAAAAAGAAAAAAGAAAAAAGAAAAAAGAAAAAAGAAAAAAGAAAAAAGAAAAAAGAGAAAAGAGAAAAGAGAAAAATAGCAAAAAAAATATAGAGAAAAAGAAAAGAAAAATCGAAAAGAGAGAAAAGAAAAGAAAGAGAGTTGTAGTTAATTAGTTTTGAAATAAAGACATTTGTTCTTCATAGTACACTCTTCTCATTCTTATCGCATATCCATCCATTTTGCATACATTTTACATCCATCATTTCACACATCCATCTTATCCTACCAAACCTTATATCCCATCCTTCTCATTTCATTTCCCCCTCACCCATTATCATCCATATTTTCCCCTAGGTGTTCGGGCAAATAAAAGTCGACGTGGTGAATAACTCGACGTTCTCACTATAGTGGTTAGCATTCTTTCATGAGATCATTTTTCTTTCTAAATGTACATTCTTTCTTATGTGTGTGTAAGACGTTTGAACTTGCTTACATTTACTCACCTCCTCACACACAAAAGCGATACACTAACCCTAATCTCAAGAGTTCGTTTGAGAGAGAGATATCCGTGAGATTTGAAGTTGAAGCTTTGATTCCGATGAGGCAATCTAGGAATTACTATTGTGATACTCGACCCGTTTTGACTGATTCACACCACACACGTTGAGTTCTAGGAAGAATGTGCCTTGAGTATTTACTTAGCTTAATCTTTTTACACATTCTATCTTGTATTTCTGAAAATATTTTTCTTGTGATGGATTGTGCGATTATTCTACGTCTAATAAGAGATTGACTGACTTTCAATAAACCGTTTGCAAATAAAAAAATTTGTGGGTATATTCCCTGCAAACGCTCACGAGACACAACGCGAAAGTGGAACACTTTTGGTTACTTATCTTTCTCTTTCTCTCTATCTTATTGCTCGAGGACTAGCAACGCTCTGTTTGGCGGTGGTGTGATAAGCACCCAAAACTGTACATTTTATAACCCGAATAGAAGTACTTTAGTTGCTAATTCTCGACAATATGGGTCTTATGTGCTTAAATGTTTATCTTGTAGGTCAAACGTCCGTTTGCGGTGTCAAAAGCTATATATCGAGGTAAATGCGCGTTGAATTGTGCTAATTCCCTCCCCCGTATCCTAGCCTACCCTAAACCGAGCCTAAGCCTACCCCGAGCCCCCGTGTGTGTCTAATTTGTCCCTTTTTTTATATATATATTTTTATATTTTTAGTTCGAGTCATTTTTATTTTTAAAATTTATTTTTGATTTATTTAGGATATTTAGGTTTTATTTACTATTTTTATATTTTATTAGTATATTTTTATTTCATCTTTATTTTTATTAGTTAATAGTTTTATTTTTATTAGGATTAGATTTTTTTAGGATTTCATTTATTAGTTTTACTTGATTTTATATTTATTTTAGGATTTTAGTTTTTAGTTTAATAGATTTCTATTTTTTATTTTTATTTTATTTATTTTTTAGTTTTATTTTTAATTAAAGTCTTTATTTTATTATTAGAAGTAGTATTTTTATTTTAGATTTTTAGTTTTATTAGTTTTAGTTTTTTTTAGTATTATTTTTATTTAGGCCCAAATTAAACACACACACACATAAACTCACTCACACCCAACTCCCCTACACTCACATACCCCCTAAACTAATATCAAACCCTCATCCTCACACCTACTTTCCTTATACCCTCATACACTCTAAACCAACTACTATGTTCTTCAACCTCTCACCCTCTCTCTCATCTCTCCTCTTACCAACACAACCTCCATTAACTACTTCACCCTTACCTCTCATCCACAACCTCTACCCCCCACCTGCTCGCCAACACCGGTGGCACCCACAACCCATACCCACCGTTGCCCTGCTCCAGAACCCTCCACCCCAACCATCCATTTGCGACCCCCTCACCCCCTCACCGGTGGCACCCATAATCCATACCCGCCGCCTGAACCAAAAACCCGACACCCATTACACCTTCCTCTCTCCCAACCGTCCCAAACCCGGAGCCCTCTGCCCTGAAATAAACCTGTCGGGCTCAAACCGATCCAACCCCATCTCGAATACTCGAAACCAAAACCCACTGCCATGGCATTCATCTAAACACATATGTCCAAAACCCATTTCTACCTAAAGCCTTGCATGATTTTCTTACCTGCCAAAAATACCAAAGCAAGCCAACAAAACCAATTAAACTCACATGTGCTTAAAACCCATTTAATTCCTTTTACCCAATTACCCCCACACTAACCAACTTAACCCAATTCCAAAATTACCCTCATTCTCCCCACTATCATGACCTCACACCCAAACCACATGCACCCTCCATTAATTCCTAATTTAACCCTCACCCACACCTTATACAACCTCTTGCACCTTTATCCACCCATTTTTACCCCTAGCTCCATGCATCTACTATAAAAGAAGACTCAAGACCTCATTTGAGGTAATATATCATCAAATAGAGAGAATTAGATAGAGAAACACCATTTTTATTTTTTTAGTAGCTTAGTTTTTTTTTAGATTAGAGAAAAAATTCAATAAATTAAGTGTTGTAATTAATGGAGATGAATGAAGAATTGAAGAATTAATGCAATTGAAGGCAATTTTAGTTTGATTACTCCCCTCTAATTTTCATTTTATGCTCTTATTTTATTCTATTTTTTATTGGATGATGATTATGGAGGGCTAATCATCCCATTCAAGGGATGAATTGAAACCCTCATGAATCCAATTTGGTTTAATTGTCAATTATAATTTTGTTAGTTTCCTTTGATTAGTAAATTTAATTCCTAATTATTTTCACATTGAGCAATGGAAAATCATCCTTGAGAAAAGGATTGTAAATTTATTATCATTTGATTCAAACTAGAGATAGGCTTATCACTTGATTTAAATGTTAGTATAAGTTTCATCTACTCTTGTTTTTACTTTGTCTAATTAAAATTAGTTTGGTGAATCGATCCTAGCGGGGGATTCATTTAATTGATTTTAATTCATTTAGAGTAGTGCTTGTGGGGATTAAACTTACTTTTCTAAAAGAATATTCAATTAATTCATTAGTGTAATGAGAATTAGCTTTTGAATTAAATGAATACTTTGGAAATTGATGAAATTAAAATTGTGTAAGTTAGATAAATTTGTGTGAATTGAGGGTGGATTTTTCGTCCCTTGAATATTTTCTGTCATTTAGTTGCACTCCACTCACTTTTATCACACACTTGTTTATATTTTTCACATTTTACTTTTAGTTTGATTACCCCCTTTTATTTAGTTTAGTTTAGTATTATTTCACCTCACCTCACCCAATTGTTTTAATATTTGAAAAAGCTAAAAAAATTAGAAAAGTGAAAAAGAACAAAAAGAAAATAAAAAGTGAATTACAATTGTGTTACCTTTGCTTTACCCACTTGGAAGTGGATTGATACCCTTACTTACCTCTACACTTGAGATTATTATCTATTTGTAGGTAATTGAGGATTTTGATTAGAAAAGCTTTTCAAGCAACGACGAAAAATATACCGAAAAGTTCTTTCTATCACACATTATTCCACTTTTCCTTTCTTTCAATCGAAGCCAAACTTGAGGTTTTGATGTGAGGGAAACCGAGTGTTCGTGTAGGGACACTGTCATTGATTTCGGCTCCCGCTCTACATGCAAAAATCTAATCTACTACTACACTTGTGAGGCAAACACAGCGGTAAGTCGGGTATCGTAAGAAATCCACAGGGAGTGATTGAATTTTATACCGGTAATTAACTTACTACTTCAGAAATAAAAGTGTAAAAGGCTATAGGGTGTTATGGTTACAAAGGAAAAGAGAGAAGTTAAGTCTAAACATAAGTAAAGGTAGGATCGGGATCGCATTCCACCACAATGGCTCAAAATGACTACTAATTAGAGTTTCGGATCGAAAGCTATATAACTGATCATTTTAATTAAGCATGAACTTCATGCAAGAAGGAATTTAACCCAAAGTTGCTTGAATAAACATTTAATCAAAAATGGTCACATGCGGATTAAATTCGGATTGTCTCTATAAACACTAAAGTTGCGTGACAAATAAAGTTAAACGCATAAAAATCCAACTTTAATACACGCAATTTCAAGTAAACGCAGTTTTACACGAAATCTAGTTTTCAGAGTTCGAGGCCCGTTAATGGCGGAACACAACCCCGAGCCTATTTATCTAAGGGCTAAGCATGAATTGAACTAAATTAAACTACATAACTAGATTAAAACAGTAAATAACTGTAATACCACGTATTTTTATGGCTTTTAAATTTGGGGATTTATTAAATTTAAATTGAGATATTAATTTAATATTAATTCGGAAATTTATTTTTATATTTACTAGCGTGATGTGAGTTAGTAATTGTAGAAAATTTGATGAATATTACTGGATGAGTAAAGTAATATATGAGATTTATTTTATTAAAATTATCACGAGTGAATAAAATGGTAGTTATGAAAATTTAAGTCAGGATGTGCATGTGTCGTGTCGGGACTAAATTAGTATTATTCAAAGTGAATAAATTATAAGTCACCCATATGGTCATTTAGAGTGCGCCAATGTGTCCGTAAGGGTCGAGATAGTCAGAAAAGTGTATCCAGGGGTTTAGTTTGGGTCTCGGGACGTTTTTAGGCCTAACCGGTAACCCGGGAGGGCATTTTGGTAATTTTTCTAGTTTTGGCCTTTAATAATGACGAAAATCATTAATATTATATCAGATGGAGTGCCAGGGAAGTTACGGTTCTTATAACCAAAAGGGATGTAGGCCATAGTAAGAAGAAGGGAAAAAGCTTTCCAAGTGTTCAAGGACAAGAACCACCAATCTTGCACCCTCACCACCACCAAAGCGTAGATCAGAAGAAGAGGATTACTGTGATACCGAGTAAACTCATCAAATCAGAACTTTAATTCTCAGGAAAGTATCTATTTTTCTTCTCTTTTAAGTTAATTGTCAGACCATGTTAGATTAGGATGATTAAACCTATATTTCATGGAAGAACTCAAGGATTTAGAGGACCTAATCACATGTTGTAGGGAAAATAAATAAACTCTAGACATCCCAATCATATGTAGAGGATTACCCGCGAAATTTGATTAATTTAGAAGTGATAAATTTGAAAAAAGACACAGAACCATGAAAGTTTAGAGGTAAGTTAGGGTTCTTGATAATTAAAATGAATTGCCATTAATTCCATTTTGTTGTTAAAATTATGCATTTTTTAGGTAGGAAATCTTGCATATATGTGTATAGAACTTGTGGTAATGTTCTTTAAGAATTTGGGAGTTGTTAATGACGTTTTTGGAGAAATTGGAAGATGAAACCCATAGGTTTTAATGGCAATTTCTGGGCAAGAACTGCTTGATCGATCGATCGATCGACCCCTCCTGGAAAACTGCATATTTCTCGTCCATTGGTTTAATCCGATTTTAATGCATAGGAACCCTTGATTGTTATTGTTGGAGTACAATGTGATATAGAGAATACCAGTAGAGTCTAGGTAGACCCCGTTGAGTGAAACTTAGTGTAAGATTAGAGTTTGGGTTAACGAGGAATTATTCATGTGTATACGAAATCATGCGAACATTTAATAAAAAGATCGAGACTCGTAAGGGAGTTAGACCAGAAGGTAAGTGAGTATGCCTACTGAAATTATACTTAGGATACTTCGAGAGAGGAGAAGTGAGTATGAAGTGAAATATAAATGAGAATAAAAATGATGAGTCCGTTATGCGTAATAATCGAGTAAAATGTGTTAATAACGAATAATTTTAGTTATGGGTCATGGGCACACCTAACTTAGAAATATATATATATATATATATATATATATGACTGTGTGATTGTGCATATATTATATATCTGTATAAAAATCATACTCGAGCTACTTGCTATCACGGGGGTTTCCACGTCGGGGCGGTCTTATCTCGATTGGGCCTTTATGGGGGATATTGACTCGTACCCTAGAACATAGTATTCCTTGGTACAGGCTATCTGATTAATAGTCAGACGGTCCTAAGAGACATGAGGGTATGTGATGACCTCTTAGTGACTTGGAACTATGCTTCGCCTCCATTTGTATGTGTTTTATGTTAATACAGTTCGAGAGTGATTCCGAACTAGTATTTCCCCTAATATGAGTGATACGGGAACTTGATAGCAGAGTATGTCAGCACCATAGATTTTATACGGGGTGTCGTTAGTATATATATTATATGAGTGATATATATATATATATATATATATATATATATATATATAGAGAGAGAGAGAGAGAGAGAGGAAGGCTCACCTACATCATGCACTATACATCACACCATACATCACACCTAATTCTTGGCCCTAGAAAACCTTTTTTTTCAAATTTTATATTTTTCCCTTGAAATTAACCTTCCAATCAACACATATGAAAAAAATTAGGTCAAAATACATTTTGTAGCTATTTTTAAAAAATCCACAAAAAACTGTTGGCGCAGACCCTTATAAATAAGGTATTTTTAGCAGTTTTTGTGGATTTTTTAAAAATAGTTACAAAATGTATTTTGACCTAATTTTTTTCACATGGGTTGATTAGAAGGTTAATTTCGAGGGAAAAATATAAAATTTGAAAAAAATAGTTTTTTAGGGCCTGTAATTAAGCGTGATGCATGGATGATGTATAGAGCATGATGTATGTGAGCCTTCTCCTATATATATATATATATATATATATATATATATATATATATATAATTATGCTCAAGTATGGGAACTTTCTACTTTGCATAAAAGTAGTTGAGTAATGAATAAATACTTCGAGTCTATTATAAGTGTTTGAGAAATTTTGTGACATCACTGGGATATTTTTTATATAAAATAAGATATGTAAGAGCAAAAATTTTAGGAATTTATTTATCTTCGCCATCGTAGTTAGCGGTATGAAACTTTATGGTAAAGCTAAGTTAAAATAAAATTTTGAGGTAAATAGTACGGTAGGCGTGCACACTAGAGGAGATGTGAGAATTGCTCAAGAGAGTCATACCTACTAACATGGTTGTTGCATTAGCCGGTAAGCAATTTATTTACTTGCTAAACTATTTTTAAATTGTTTTACACTCGGGCTCTGACCCGTTTCCTGTTATTTCTTTTCTCTTGTATATATATGTATATTATATAGGTGCCCAGCCATACGGGCGTCATGCTTAGGTTCTTTGGATCGGACGCGCTGCAGCTTATGTGGGAGTTGCAGGCCATTGCTTAGACGATCTCATTGTTGATTCTAATCCTACTTTTAGTTCGTATTAGTTAGGGTATGTGTCGCCCGTTTCTCTATTCAATTTAGATTTTTTGTCAGAGATTTACGTTCCTTTATATTTCCATTAGTTGGTACTCTTTGGGATTTAATTATTGATAGGAAGGTTTTATTTATAATTTAAACTGATTTGATTTATATGGATGAATCTAATTCTTGTGTGTTATTATCCATCTTTAGTATGTCAGAGTTCTTAAATTGTTGGTTATTTAAAAAGGTTTTCATATTTGGATTTAATAAAATGGAAATAAGGTTATAAAATTATTTTGACACTTAGTTTAATTATTTAGGGTGTTTAAATTGGAAATTTTATTGTGCGACAGTGATGCTAAGAATGAACCAACCGTTCACCTTGATTTTAATTTAATAAAGGACTGATCATCCGCTATTTAATTAGGCGAGGTGTCACAATAACTAAATTAAATTAATTATCTAGGCAAGAAAAAGGAAGAACATAACTATAAAGGAGAGGGTAATGAAAAATTCAACTTATAACACCCAAAAGGGTCACACCAAATAAGGAAGAAGAATGAGCTCTCCAAACCCTAACCCAAAATATCTATATTAACTAAGTATGTCGTTTATTACAACAAAAATCCTTTATAGAGTAAGTTGGAAAAGAAATAAAGAAGAAAGAAAAGTAAAGGAAGAAAGCTGTTAAAAATACAGGGGAACGATCGATCGATCCATCAGGTTTCAGCCAAGTTGCATTCTCCCCTCTTTTGATTTTTTTGTAATTCTCTTCCGCTCAAAGTCTCGTAACTTCTTCATTGGGGATCGGATTCGTGCACCATTCACGGGCACACAAAGCTTGCTCCGAGGGCTTCAACTTTCGTGAAGATGTTGAACCAGATGCCCAAACTTTGAAATGACTAAATTGCCCTTGCGCGTGCGAAATTGTACAAAACTTGTCCGGAATGCGTCCAAACTTCATACTAAGCATCGAAATACCTATAAAAGCTCAATTAACCCTTGAAAAACATATAACTATACAAATCCGAGGTTTTCTGGTTAACGAGCATAAATATGGGGATTAAGATACCCGAGAGGGCTAATAACGCATAGGTTAACAGGTGAAATGCGCAATATTTGTATCGTATCACACCCCCTAACTTACACATTGCTAGTCCCTAGCAATGAAATAGGAAACAACAAGAACAAAAAGTAAACCAAAGGCAAGAGATAGTACAAAATGGGATAAATAGATAAAGGCCGCTTTCGCGGGCGAACGATTACATTTAGCGTATGCAATAAGCCATTAAACCCCTAGGTTACTCTAGTGGACGAGTGTCGTCTCGTGAGGTTTTTCAGGCATGAAACCCACAAACATCGCAGTTTCCTCAAAATATGCCCAGCCTAACATGGGACAAACTCAATAACAACGAAAAAGATTTTAAACGCGTTATTAGCATATTGAATGAATCCAAGCTAAAGTCCATTATTATTAACAGGTTTAATGCACCTCATAGAATTGAAACTTTAAAAAGTGGGAGAGGGAGAGAACATGCAAAACATAATTTGTTCAAAACTTAAATAATTCGAATAAATGACATTAAAGCATGTATATATTCAATCCTCATGGGCATTACGCTCATCAAATGAATTCACTCGAAATAGGGAGGTAACACACGGAATATGCGGGCATAAAGAGTAAATATAAATGAAAACTAGGTTGCACACATGTCACAAATGAAGAACGCTATATAGGAAATGAAAAACATGTAATATCAATGAAAGATACCGCACATTAAAGGAGGCAAAATGCATTTTCACAGATTATCAAAACTGTTTAAACTTTCGAATTAAATTCACTCTAAGATCACATAGGACTTTATAGGGTTGTAATGTAGGTTTGGGGTTAAAGGTACGAAATTAAAGGACTATGTACGAATTCAAAGTGTTCAGAATGAAAACTTGGAATAGTGAAAAATTGTGGGCAATTCCAAAATTGGAAAACAAGTTCCTTAACAAGCATTAAATATGAAATTTGAAGAGTAACAAGGATTATTTAAACACTATACACAACATATACAACTTTCTCTTTTCTTTTCTTTTCTTCTTTTTCACTTTTTTTCACTACGCTTTCTTTTTCACTTTTCTCACTCTTTCCATGCTCAAATTGCAACCACAAAGTAAAAACATCATTCAATCCCAAGTATCATTCCAAACAAAGGTAAGAAAGTTAAGATTTATGGTTTTAACTCCAATTAGGAGTTGGCTATGGGATTTGGAGTAATGAAATGAAAGGCTATTATTTAGGCTCAAAGGGGTTGACTAGGGGAATAAGGTAAGGTTAAGGCTAATATGGGTGATATAACAAAGATTGCCTATGATCATTTCATAAAATTTACGCAATTCTCGATTCAAAATAATTTAGAAAATCATGCTCAAGTAACACATTTCATGAATGAGCGATCAAATGAAAGAATAGTGAGATTACCGACGAATTCAAAGTTTTCAAAGAGGAAAGAATAGTTTATATGATCACAAATGAAGGTACGTCTCTAATCTCAGTCAGTGTAAGTATATCCACTGCAACAAAAAATTACCGAGTTATAAAAATCTTAAACCAAATTAATAAAACAAGAAAGCGCATGTGCTCATGTGATAAGGTTTAATTCATGAAGTTATTCATAATATAAATGATTTGAGGACTAAAGTCTAATAACTTCTAAAATCGAGAACATGCATCATTGAGTTGTCTATTGGATCGGGCAATTATTGAAATTTAGCATCAGAAACAAGGCAAAATGCCTAACAAAGAAGAAAAAAGAAAAAAATATTTTTAAAAATTTTGTAATTTTTTAACAAAAAGGCATACTTAGTAACTACATGTGATAAAATACATGGACAAAATAAAGAAATGGATAAAATATCCTACATCACCCCTAACTTAAATGTTGCATTGTCCTCAATGCGCATTAAGAACGCAACACAAAGATAGGAAAAGAGTGATATTACCCAAAATTAGAGCGATCTTCCATAAGCACAAGTCCAGACGAATCTACAAAACAAGTTAGTACTAAGAAAAGAAAAAATATTTACCCAAATATTAAGTTAAAAGAAATCATGTCGTAAGTCAAAACAATAGAGAGAGGCTGAAGTCAAACTGTTAGACAAATTAATGGTGAACATTTGATTTTATAAAAATGGAAGGTCACACACATCAAAATCAAATAAACAACCACAACTACATTACCATTTCTAATTTCATAAGTTCAATAGTACAAGAAATAAAAGAAAAAGGAAAAAAGTACAATATAATAACCGTCCCAAAAATACAAAAATGACACCACAACAGCAGCTTAGTGGCCAAAACCACTAGGATTATAAGGACTCTGAAAATGAGGCATAATCGTCGCGTCCGGGCCATGCTGCTGTAAATATAAATCTCTCATCATGGCCTGCATCATGCGGAACCCCTATCGATGCTCCGTCCTATCCTGTCTCTGCTCGGCTCTGTCCTGCTGTTGGTTGGCCTGTTATTGGTCTAGGCGAGACTCCAAAGTAGCTTACCTAATATGTTTCTCCTCCCATCTCTGGTCTTGTAGTGCCGCATATGCCTTAAATCGGGCATCAGAATATGTGGGTGGCACCTAAGAACCCTTCCCCTGCTCCATCCCTCAGATCTCAGCCTGCTGAGAGGCCTATGTCCTCTGCCTCTTGGCACCCGGCTACCCCTAAGGGTAGCCCAACATCTTCGAGATGTTATCCTTGTTTATAAGCTTTAATGGGACACGCTTGCGATCAGAATCAATTCAGGGTATTCGTGTGATAAACATATCAGTGTGATGAGGGAGGAAATGGGAGGGAAAAAGTGTAGGCCCTCTCCTTTGCAGAGGCATACATCATGTCTAAAAAAAATTTGGGCAAACTAATTTCTTCCAAATTGTTGACGATCACGTAGAAAAAAGTAGCATTCTTATGGCACACCTATGACCGGTTTCTTGTAACCATAAAAGAGTGAACATTGAGGTAATGAAATAATCTCGGCAAATCATCCATTGCGATCGAGTGGAAATATTTTTTATTAGTCCATACCTCCCCAGGTGCAAGTACCTGGATCAATGTGGTGAGCCCGAATATTTCCCCATCCAAGAAATTAACTGACTGCTCGGGGTCTAGAACACCCATAAATCTCATTAAATCCGAGCGGCTGAGTTGAATCCGAACTCCCTAAACCATGGCCTCATAAGTAGACGGCCTTACTTTCACAACTAAAAATGTTGCATAAAATATACGAACTAACTCCTCATTAATGCGCCATTTTGTAGCAAGAAAGGGCTCCTAATTATGCCGGCGTAGGATAAAACACGCAACCTCAGGCAAATCCTCTATCTTCCAAGCATAGTGGTAGGCCAATGGCCTGTGTGGCATCTGAAAGTACGCTTGGAGCCAATCACATTCCTGTTCGTAACGAAAACCATCAAAGCCTCGGGTGGGCACGCACCTGGTAGTAGAATCATATTTCCTAATCTCAGCCATTTCAACCTACAAAGCAATAATTAGGCAAGACAAATAGAATTGTAAGCTCAATTAAAAGTTAGTTAGTGAACTAGTTGAAATGTTGTGTGAAAGTGCGTGAATCCGAGCGAAAATATTCCACATTGTGACCAAAAGTGTCGAGGCGCGACAATGAGTGAAAACCACCCAAATGTGCGCAAAAAATGGATTGAAAATTTGGTTTAGGCATTTTAACGATTACTTGGCGTGCACAGTGTGGAATAAGGGTTCGTGAGGACCATTGAACCAACAAACAACAACCATTTATGAACAAACACATTAAGCAATCAACAATAAGTGTTCATGAATGTATAAAATTCGATATTCAAGCACAAACAATTGTTGGAACAATACAATTGTAGAAAACTCAACAAAAACCCAAAATCAATCAAAACATGCTTAAATGGTGGAAACATGAAAAATAATCAACACAACATCAAAAATAGATGTTAACATGGAAGAATTTATACCTGATTTGTGGAGAAAAAGGGTTGATTTGGGTTGAGGAAGGGTAAGGGCACGAAAATAGGGGAAGGGGGAGTGTAAGGAGAAAGGAGAGAAAAGGGAAGAGAAATAAGAAAAGAAGGGGCAGCACCGGATATAACTGCTCGATCGATCGATCCACGCTAGGAGTTGATCGATCGATCCCCCTTAAAAAAATTATTCATTACTATTCACGCAAAATGGAAAAAAATGGGATTAAGGATTAAGGGGAGGGATGTATGTATATATATATATATATATATATATATATATATATATATATATATATATATGTGGGGGGGGGGGTGTATGTGTAATTAGGATATAGAAATATGTATATACATAATAAAAATAATATATAAAAAAATAATCATACATATATGTGCATACAAAATAAAAATAAACAATATATGCACTACGATAAAAATATATATGCGAAATTTACAATGAGAGACACCCACACATACACAAATAAAAATAAAATAAAACAAAATAACAAAAACTAACAAATGCAACTAAGTGAGTATGAGTGTGTGCAAAATGAAGAAAATCTTTTTGTGAGTAAACTCATTTTTCTGTTATTGTTACAACCGCATGTCCGGGATGCACAATCTCCACAAATTCAAGTTCTTTGAACCTACAAAAAATGTTAGAACCAAGCATACCGAAAAGAAATAACAAAAACTTAACTAATAACACTAGACAAAATTAAAAAGAAATAAAAACTTAAAGAAAGGAAAAAGCTAATTATGTACAGCCTACATTTTGGACTATTAAAAGTCTAAATATTTGAGGGTCCATCCAAAATACAATTTGAATTTGAAGGATCAACAATGGACCCGCCCTAACACGCATGCCTCTCGAAAAATGAGAATTCCATTTGAACAACGAAAGGCATGCGGGTGGTGGAAAAAGTGAACCATCGTCAATTTTAAATTTTGGGAGGACGATGGGTGATTTGGATAATAAGGGGGAAAGGTACACTTGGGATCCAAGGAAAATAAATTCATCTCCCCAAGAATTTTCAATTGGAATGGGAGGTGGTGCACACATGAGGGAAACATCCATCTTGGAAAACAATTTCGGCAAAGAGTCCTCATCGGCAAAAGGTGTATAAGTTTCAATAATTTCTACCGACTCATAGGAATCAACCAGTAATTCTAATGGTTCTATCACGGAAAACTAATATGGGGATGAAACAAATTCAATCTCAATCAACTCATCATCAGAAGGAGATTGAATATCGGGGGAGAAAAATGCACACTCGATGAGAAATTCTTCAAAATAATTAGGTGAAACACAAGTTTCCACCTCCTCGTGGTTTTGGGCATAAAAATTCATCTCATCACAAAGTGCTCCAAGCCTCGATCCAGCACCATTTAGGCTTTCCAAACCTTGGGAGTAGAGAAGAAAAGTTTCTTCCAAAGTAAGCTTCCTCGGCTCTAGATCCTTGGATTCCTCATTTGGTTGAAATTCTTCTTCACATTCATCGGAAAAAGAATCGTTATTGGATTCGAATAATGAATCCAACTCAAGCTCCCAATAACAATTTTCATTCTGATAATTATTTTCAAGTCTTTCAATGTCAATAAAATCTTCGAAATGGAAAACTTGAAAACTATCCCCAAAGTAAGAATCATTAGAATGATCGTAATAACTATAAAATAAAGACATGATTACCAAATTGTATGTAGATGGAGAATCCGATGAAAAGGTGCGTGATCGAGAATCAACGTTTTAAGCGGTCAAGTGCGCAAATCCTGCAAAAAACGTTAAAACAAAGAATACGAATACAAAATAAAAAATACTAAGAAATAATAAAATAATTACAATATAAAACACACTCCCGGGCAACGGTGCCATTTTGATGCGAGGAAAATTGAATGTTCATGTAGGGACACTTGTTGATTTTAGCTCCCGATATACATGAAAAAACCTAAGCTACTACTACACTTGCGAGGCAAGCACGGAGGTAAGTCGGGTATCGTAAGAAATCCACAGGGAGTGATTGAATTTTAGATCGGTAATTAATTTACTACTTCAGAAATAAAAGTGAAAAAGGTGATAGGGTGTTATGGTTACAAAGGAAAAGAGAGAAGTTAAGTCTATACAAAAGTAAAGCTAGGATCGGGATCGCATTCCACCACAATGGCTCGAAATGACTACTAATTAGAGTTCCGGCTCGAAAGCTATTTAACCGAGCATTTTAATTAAGCATAAACTTCACGCAAGAAGGAATTTAGCCTAAAGTTGCTTGAATAAACATTTAATAAAAAAATGATCACATGCGGATTAAATTCAGATTGTCGATATAAACAATAAAGTTGCATGACAAATAAAGTAAAACGCATAACAATCCAACTTTAATACACGCGGTTTCAATTAAACACAATTTTACACAAAATATAGTTTTTGGAGCTCGAGGCCGGTTAATGGCAAAACACCACCCCAGCCATATTTATCTAAGGTCTAAGCATTAATTAAACTAAATAACTAGATTAAAACAGTAAATAACTAAATTAAATTAATTATCTAGGCAAGGAAAAGGAAGAACATAACTATATTAAAGGAGCGTATAATGAAAAATTCAACCGAAAAGGGTCACACCAAATGAGGAAGAAGAATGAGCTCTCCAAACCCTAACCCAAAATATCTATAAAAACTAAGTATGTCATTTATTACAACAAAAATCCTTTATATAGTAAGGTGGAAAAGAAATAAAGAAGAAAGAAAAGAAAAGGAAGAAAGCTGTCAAAAATACAGGGGATCGATCGATCGACCCTGACAGTCGATCAATCGATGGTTCAGGAAAATGCCCATTGTCTTCGAAGTAAGGCAAAATTTGAGGAGTCGATCGATCGACCCCTTTTGTTGATCGATCAATCCACCGGGTTTCAACCAAGCTACATTCTCCCCTGTTTTGATTTCTTTGTAATTCTCTTCCGCTCAAAGTCTCGTAACTTCTTCATTAGGGATCGGATTCGTGCACCGTTCACGGCCACGTGAATCTTGCTCCGAGGGATACAACTTCCATGAATGTATTGAATTAGATCCCCAAACTTTGAAATGACTAAATTACCCTTGCGTGTGCAGAATTGTACGAAACTTGTTCGGGATGCGTCCAAACTTCATACTAAGCATTGAAATACCTACAAAAGCTCAATTAACCCCTACAAAATATATAACTATACAAATCCAAGGTTTTATGGTTAACGAGCATAAATATAGGGATTAAGATACCCGAGGGGGATAATAACGCGTAGGTTAACGGGTGAAATACGTAATATTTGCGTCGTATTAGGTTTCACCCCAACTTGTGTTACACTTTAAAATCATCATTTCTTGTCCTTTTAACTTTAGCATTATTTTATCCCAAAAATCATGTTCATTTGGACCATTTTGTGTAATTGTGACACCCCGACTAATTAAATACCGGGTAGCTACTCTTTTATTCAAATTAATACAAAATGCCAAGTTGGTTCAGTTCATAGCATCACTGTCGAAAACATTTTTTTTAAACGTTACTAGCCACCTAATATTTAAAAAGTGAGTGGTCAATTTTAATTAAATCCAATTAACAAACAATAAGTAGATTATGAAATGCTAACATAACCACCACAACATAGTCACAATAGAATAACCATGAAATAATAATGAATCTGGAGGAATACTCCTCACAACAATTTGAATACTGAAATAAACAAATACCAAGTCTGCGGCACTAAATTAATTACAACCCAAAATCTGTAATAACTGAATAGATAAAATGTCTAAAAGAAATGGGGCGACATGCCCAACAGATGGAAAAAATATGATAACATAGAGTCAAGATCGAAAGTGGAGGCGTCTACTGTCAAGTTCCTATAACTTCCACAGCAGCTACAGTATGTCACCTGAATGGAACTCCTATGCTTGGTG
Source organism: Sambucus nigra (assembly GCA_949130495.1). NCBI lineage: Eukaryota > Viridiplantae > Streptophyta > Magnoliopsida > Dipsacales > Adoxaceae > Sambucus > Sambucus nigra. The sequence continues at coordinate 407,465,742 of OX422218.1, read as the reverse complement.
TCCTTGTGACTGGGCACCTAAAAGGTTTTTACAAGAAAATATATTTGGAAGCAAACGGGTCAGAGCCCGAGTGTGAAAATAGTTTAAAATATAGTAAGTGTTTTAACGACATTAAACAATGAATGCAAAATACATGTTAGGACGTGCTCTCACATGAAATACTCACCTCTCGACTATCTGTACAATCCTAACGTATCCGTAACCAAATCTAGTTATTCTACTATCAAACTAGTCCACTTCAATATTTGGTGTTTACTAAACTAATCATGGTTTAATTCCCGAAGCCTTTATATAAACTGGGAGTTTTACTTTCATTCGATTCTCGGAATTTATCATAACAATTTCTAAGCGTTTTCCCATTTTTAATTCTACAAAGATGTAACATTAATTCACACTTGCACTTATATAAACAGTTCGCTTTAATATTTCATTTCATCAATCTTCTCATAATTATACAATACTGGAACCCCTAGACTAAGTTGCGGTGCGCACATACTCTGCTATCCAATCCCGGTACATCACGTACATAAGGATCACGTGTTCCGAATCTCTCAGGAACCGTTTTTACAAGTAATAAACACACATAGTGGAGGCGAACATAGTTCACATCACATGGGTCACGCACATACCTACGCTCCCATGATCAGCAGACCTATTAACTTCTCAATAAGTCCTTCTCTGACCTATGTCCTCGAGGTACCAATCTAAATCCCCCCCCCCCCCCCCCCCCCCCGTAGTCACACAAAGATTAGATGGCCCTGAATCGAACGCCGACCTCCCGTGATAGCAAGCATGGTAGGTATGTTACACACAGATAACCACATATACTAAGCATTCATACTTCTTAGATATTTCAGTATATTAATAGAGGTATACTTCTCGTTCTTATCCCATCATTTACTGTTATACGTTTATAAGTTCCCGTTTTAAATGCATTAGAGTTGTCAACTCTTCTCACGTCGTAATTAGGTACTCGTTTCCAAATCCATAATTGTCATCCGATTTACTATAAGGTTCTAAGTTCTACTCCTCAACGTACCCCAATTCTCACAATTATACCCACTAGTCAATAAGGGAAGGTTAATTCTTCGTTAATTAAGTCTACGGGACATATCGAACGAGGTCGTTCGAACGAGTGTCGTTCGAACGAAAGGCTTCGAATGAACTACCAACTCGTTAGAAGGGATACTGTCATCTCGTTAGAAACTCGTTCGAACGAGGTCGTTCGAACGACCTGGGCAGGTCTTCTAACGAGATGGCAGACTGCGCCCAGAAATCTCCAAATTCATTTTTTCTTCATTCTTCTCTTCTCTAAATCCATCCTATGATCATCCAAACTAAGTTTTAATGTGTTTAAACTACACTAAGTCCTCCTAGGTCACTTTTTAACATATATATGGGGACAATACCTCCTAAATCAACATGTAATCATCATAATTCCCAGATCTTGTCCCAAACCCTATAAACATGAACACAGAATTTAGTGTCTACAGCTACTTCTTATAAATCTGTTTTTAAAACCATCAACAGATATATTTTGGATATGAAATTCGTCCATAACTATTCTACATGCGATTCTCATATAAGATTACAACTTCTATCTCCAATTTCATGGGTTTTCATCAAACTTTCAATGTAAGACATATATTCAATTCTAAGCATGGAGGAAACATTCACTTGAATACATGTAATTAAACCACTTGCCTTAGATGTTCTGATTTGATGTTGAAGGATGAAGGTTGATTCTCCTCTTTCTCTCTACAGATTTCTCCCAAAGATGGTGATGGTGGCTAGGGGTTTCTTTTAGAACCTCTTAGGACTCTCCCTTTAACTCCCGTAGCCCACTACTTGATAAATGCTGATAATGGACTTAATGGGTTCATTACTATAATAAAATTAACCTCTAAAATTCATGGGTTTTAATTCCCCTATTTTGAAAATTACTAAACTACCCTTTTGGGTTGCCGGTATGGCCTAAAAATGCCCCGGGACCCAAACTAAACCCCCGACTAGTGTTTTCTGACTATTTCGACCCTTCCGGACATGTTGGCGCACTCAAAATGACCATTAGGTTGATAAAAATATAATTCATTTTTTTAATTCAAATAATTTCATTCCTGACGCGACTGACACGCGCGTCCCAACTAAATTTCTAAATTGTCATATTTATGCCTCGCGACAATTTTACCATCTTCAATACTCACGAAATTTTCAATTTTAACATCATAATCAAATACCAACTCACATCTCGCTAGTATTTATACCCGGATTAATTCCCAATTAATTCTCATTTAATTCAATTGATCCCTTAATTATGGGGTATTACATACTTCCCCCCTAATAACAGAATTTATTCCCGAAATTCGGAACTAAAGAATACCTGGTAAAAATAGTTCCGAGTAACGCTCGCGCATCTCATCCTCACGCTCCCATGTGGACTCCTCGGCATTATGATGCCGCCACTGAACACGTACTAACGGTACTATCTTCGACCTCAGTTTCTGCTCCCTTCGATCCAAAATAGCAATCGGCCCCTCCTCGTAGGAACTATCGGGCTGAAGATCATTGTCCTCCAAAGCAATGTGAGTATGGGCCAAATCATCCCTAAGATATTTCCTTAGTGAGGAAATATGGAACACATCATGGATCTTATGTAAGTGCTCCGGTAACCCAAGTCTGTATGCGACTGGCCCAATCCTCTCGATGATAGGAAATGGCCCCACGTATCTTGGTGCCAGTTTCCCCTTCTTCCAAAAATGCATGATCCCCTTCATCGGAGATACTCTGAGTAACACATGGTCCCCACCTTGAATTCTCTGAAGAACCTCTTGGCATCAGCATAGCTCTTCTGCCGGTCCTGAGCTACCCGAATACGACTCCGTATCATCTCTATCCTTGCCGAAGTATCCCGAATCACTTTTGGTCTAAGGAGTTTGTTATCCCCCACCTCTAACCAACGTGCTGGGGAATGACAAGGTCTACCATACAACGCCTCAAATGGAGCCATGCCAATGGTGAACTGGTAGGAGTTATTATAGGCAAACTCCACCAGTGGAAGGTACTGCTCCCAACCACCTCCAAAGTCTAAGATGCACATACGCAATATGTCCTCCAACATCTGATTTGTCCGCTCTATTTTCCCATCTGTCTGCGGGTGATAAGCCCTACTCAACCGCAGCTCCGTACCCATGGCCTCCTGGAAACTCTCCCAAAATCGTGAAACAAATATCTTGTCTCTGTCAGACACGATATTTAGAGGCACCCCGTGAAGTCTCACTATCTCTGCGATGAAAATCTGGGCATACTGTCCCGTAGTGTAATCTGTCCTTACGGGTAGAAAATGAGCAACTTTGGTCAACCGGTCCACAATTACCCATATGGAGTCGTGACCCCTCTGTGACGTAGGTAACCCCGTGATAAAATCCATGGATATGCTCTCCCATATCCACATCGGAACCTCTAACGGTTGTAGAAGTCATGTTGGTTTCTGATGGTCCACCTTTACTAGCTGACAAGTGGCACATTTAGAAACAAACACGGCAATATCTCTCTTTATCCCACTCCACCAGTATTGTCGTCTCATGTCTTGGTACATTTTATCCCCACCAGGGTGTATCGCGAACTGTGAGCCGTGCGGCTCTGCCATTATCTCGTGTCGTAAGTCTTCCCCTTCCGGAATGACCAGTCTCCCATTGAAGCGTAATCCCCCGTCTGAGCTAACGGTATAAGACTCGACTCCCTCTGCTAGTAATCGAACTATCTGCTCCTGACAGAACGAGTCATTTGCCTGGGCCTTTATCACTCTCGTAACAATCTGCGGTGTAACCGTCATCAGAGACATAAATGATTGGGCCACTGCATCCTGGTGTCCCAACTCCTTCCACTTAGCTTTCCACACCTCGGCCACCTCATCTACTAGCCTACGGCTCAACGCATCTGCTACCACGTTAGCCTTCCCTGGGTGATACTGGATATTGAACTGGTAATCCTTCACAAACTCAAGCCACCGACGTTGACGCATATTCAGCTCCTTCTGCGTGAAGAGGTATTGTAGAGACTTGTGGTCTGTGAACAACCGAAATTTCTCCTCCAGGAGATAGTGTCTCCAAATTCGAAGAGCGAATACGACTGTCGCTAACTCCAAGTCATGTGTGGGATAATTCCTCTCATGAGGCTTAAGCTTACGGGAAGCATAAGCTATTGCCTGACTCTCCTATTGCAGCACACCTCCAAGTCCATGTAAGGACGCATCGGTGTAGACTAAATACTCAACTCCTGGTCTGGGAAATGCTAACACGGGCGCTGAGGTCAACTTGTCCTTCAACTCATCAAATGCCAACTGACAGGCATCGCTCCAGATTAATGGCACAGCTTTGCGAGTCAGATGTGTCAAAGGACCTGCTATCTTTGAGAAACCCCAAATAAACCACATGTAGTATCCTGCTAGGCCCAAGAAACTACGGATCTCGGTCGGTGTCGTGGGCTATCCCCACTCCCTCACAGCGGATACCTTCCCCGGATCAACAGATATCCCCCGGTCTGAAATGATATGCCCCAAAAACTGAACCTCCTTCAGCCAAAACCCACACTTCTCATACTTTGCATAAAGCTCGTTCTGACACAACGTCTGCAAAACCTGTCTCAAATGCTAGGTGTGCTCCTCTTCTGTCTGGGAGTAAACCAGAATGTCATCAATAAAGACGATGACGAACTGGTCTAGGAACTCTCTGAACACCCTATTCGTCAAGTCCATAAACACGGCTGGAGCGTTGGTCAAGCTAAAAGGCATAAGCCGAAATTCATAGGAACCATATCTCATCAAGAAAGCAGTCTTCGAGACGTCCTGTTCCCTGATACGCAACTGATGGTATCCCGATCGCAAGTCAATCTTTGAGAAGAAGGAAGCTCCTCTCAGCTGGTCGAATAAGTCATCGATTCGGGGTAACGGATACTTATTTCGTATCGTGACCTTATTCAACTCCCGGTAATCTATACACAACCTCAACGATCCATCCCTCTTCTTTACGAACAATACAGGGGCACCCCACGGTGAAGTACTCCTCCGGATAAACCCCTGACCCAACAACTGCTCTATCTGATCCCTTAGCTCTCTCATCTCCGCTGGATCCATACGATACGGTGCGCGGGCAATGGGCCGAGTTCCCGACGTCAAATCAATAACAAAATCTATCTCTCTACTAGGAGGTAATCCAGGTATATCCTAGAATACATCAGCGAAATCTCTAACGACTGGAATCGAATCAAGTGGTATCACCACTTCTTTAGAGGTCTCCTCCTCTATATAGTACAAATGAGTGGACGATCCTCCCTCAGGGCGAGGCATCGCCACTAAAAACATCTCCTGCCTGGGGATGGCAAAAATGATACTCAAACTGAAATAATCAATCATGGCTCGGTACGCAACTTGCCAATCCATACCAATAATCGCATCGTACTCAGTCATCTCTAATACTAACATATCAGCAGGTAAAGTAAATATCCCGATCTCTATACCCACACCTCTACAGATAAGGGAAATCACGGAACTCCTACTCAATGGTGAATCTACACAAGTAATCATGCTCTCTGCAGTGTCTAACAACCCAATAGTGCATGCAAATCTCGTGGCAATGAAACAGTGTGTGGCCCCCGTATCAAATAAAATACGCCCCATAGCCCCCTGAATAGAGAACATACCCTCGATAGTAGGGGGATCCTGTGGGACTGCGGCATGCTGGAGATGATACACTCTCCCATACTGAAGTTGTCCATGCTGGACTGGGACCGTTGGGATGGGTGGTAATGCTGCCATCTATGGTGGTGGTGGTGCTCGGAGGGCGGGGAGAAACGTAGGCCTCTGTGGCTCGTGTCGAGCACCCTGCTGCTGCTGCTGCTGCTGTGGGGCCCTACCCCTATCAGGACAATCCTGGAGTTTGTGACCAATCTTGCCACAAACGAATCACTTCCCCGGGAAGTTTCCCCCTCGCTGTCCCTGCTGCCCACGGCCCTAATGGTCGTTACCATTCCTACATTGACCATGCTGGCCCTGCTGAAACTGTTGTTGCTGACCATTATGGCCATGCTGGCCCTGATTTTCGTTCTGACCCTGATGGCCATGTCTGAAACCTCCCTGGCCATTCCTGAAACCCCCAGATCTGAATCTCTTAGGATCCCCCTGTTGGGAGCCCTGATCACCCTGCATGTGCTGACCCTGAGATATTGTGCCCCGCTGGCACCATTTCCCCCTGTCCTGCCCTGATGGCTGGACTCTCCTGATCTCTTACTCTCAGACATGTGAAAGCGGTGATCCTGGCAGTGAAGCAGTGCTGCGTTAACCATGTTAGAGTAAGTGGCCAACGAAAGATTTCCCAACAAGTGCTGTCGGATCCTCCAAGTCAATCCGTCCATGAACTTCTGAATCTTCTTCTCCTCATTCGGAATCTCATCGGGAACAATGTTCAAGAGATTAGTGAATTCGGCCTCATACTCGACCACGGTCCTCCCCTCCTGCTTGAGGTCCATTAACTTCCTCCTCATCTCAGTGTGAACAGCTGACGGAAAATATTTACGGTCGAACCGCACCCAGAACTCCTAAATAGAAAGGGCGTCTCTCTCCTCCGCGGTGGTAATGGACTGTCACCACTGCAACGCTGATCCTACTAGCTTGAAAGTAGCCAGTATCTGCTTCTGAACATCCGTGCACTCGTACATCCTTAAGTGCCTCTGAATGTCCTTCCTCCACTGATTGGACACAACAACGTTGGAGCTACCTACACACTCCGGAGGGTGTGCTTTCTGAAAAGCATCACGAACGCGTTCCCAAGCAGACGGTATGTCTGAGACTGAATTGGTGCGACTACCGACATCTGGGGTGGTGCCTGCTGTACAACCGCTAGGACGGCATTTACCGCTTGGGCTACAATAGCTGCAACCTCTGCGGCATTCATGGTGCCCGGAACTGGTGCAGGCTGTGGCTTGGGCTGAGCATCCCTAGGAACTCGCTGTGCACATCGTGGAGGCATCTGAAATGAGAGTAAAGTCTTATAAGTTCGCAGTTATTATCTCAAAATATCTCAAGAGCGAAGCATACACAAAAGAATACAACAGTCCTAAAATATAGGGCTCTACATCAAAGAAAGCTCAGCGGAAACATAATAAGCCGTACAGATCCTAAGGACACTAGAACATGATGCTCTGATACCACATGTGACACCCCGACTAATTAAATACCGGGTAGCTACTCCTTTATTCAAATTAATACAAAATTCCAAGTTGGTTCAGTTCATAGCATCACTGTCGAAAACATTTTTTTTTAAACGTTACTAGCCACCTAATATTTAAAAAGTGAGTTGTCAATTTTAATTAAATCCGATTAACAAACAATAAGTAGATTATGAAATGCTAACATAACCACCACAACATAGTCACAATAGAATAACCATGAAATAATAATGAATCTGGAGGAATACTCCTCACAACAATTTGAATACTGAAATAAACAAATACCAAGTCTGTATCACTAAATTAATTACAACCCAAAATCTGTAATAACTGAATAGATAAAATGTCTAAAAGAAATGGGGCGACATGCCCAACAGATGGGAAAAATCTGATAACATAGAGTCAAGATCAAAAGTGGAGGCGTCTACTGTCAAGGTCCTGTAACTTCCACAGCAGCTACAGTACGTCACCTGAATGGAACTCCTATGCTTGTGTCCTTGTGGCTGGGCACCTAAAAGGTTTTTACAAGAAAATATATTTGGAAGCAAACGGGTCAGAGCCCGAGTGTGAAAATAGTTTAAAATATAGCAAGTGTTTTAACGACATTAAACAATGAATGCAAAATACATGTTAGGACGTGCTCTCACATGAAATACTCACCTCTCGACTATCTGTGCACTCCTAACGTATCCGTAAACAAATCTAGTTATTCTACTATCAAACTAGTCCACTTCAATATTTGGTGTTTACTAAACTAATCATGGTTTAATTCCCGACGCCTTTATATAAACTGGGAGTTTTACTTTCATTCGATTCTCGGAATTTATCATAACAATTTCTAAGCGTTTTCCCATTTTTAATTCTACAAAGATGTAACATTAATTCACACTTGCACTTATATAAACAGTTCGCTTCAATATTTCATTTCATCAATCTTCTCATAATTATACAATACTAGCACCCCTAGACTAAGCTGCGGTGTGCACATACTCTGTTATCCAATCCCGGTACATCACGTACATAAGGATCACGTGTTCCGATTCTCTCAGGAACCGTTTTTACAAGTAATAAACACACATAGTGGAGGCAAACATAGTTCACATCACATGGGTCACGCACATACCTACGCTCCCATGATCAGTAGACTTATTAACTTATCAATAAGTCCTTCTCTAACCTATGTCCTCGAGGTACCAATCTAAATCCCCCCCTCCCCCGTAGGCACACAAAGATTAGATGGCCCTGAATCAAACGCCGACCTCCCGTGATAGCAAGCATGGTAGGTATGTTATACACAGATAACAACATATACTAAGCATTCACACTTCTTAGATATTTCAGTATATTAATAGAGGTATACTTCTCGTTCTTATCCCATCATTTACTATTATACGTTTATAAGTTCCCGTTTTAAATGCATTAGAGTTGTCAACTCTTCTCACGTCGTAATTAGGTACTCGTTTACAAATCCATAATTGTCATCCAATTTACTATAAGGTTCTAAGTTCTACTCCTCAACGTACCCCAATTCTCATAATTATACCCACTAGTCAATAAGGGAAGGTTAATTCTTCGTTAATTAAGTCTACGGGACATATCGAACGAGGTCGTTTGAACGAGTGTCGTTCGAACGAAAGGCTTCGAATGAACTACCAACTCGTTAGAAGGGATACTGTCATCTCGTTAGAAACTCGTTCGAACGAGGTCGTTCGAACGACCTGGGCAGGTCTTCTAATGAGATGGCAGACTGCGCCCAGAAATCTCCAAATTCATTTTTTCTTCATTCTTCTCTTCTCTAAATCCATCCTATGATCATCCAAACTAAGTTTTAATGTGTTTAAACTACATTAAGTCCTCCTAGGTCACTTTTTAACATATATATGGGGACAATACCTCCTAAATCAACATGTAATCATCATAATTCCCAGATCTTGTCCCAAACCCTATAAACATGAACACAGAATTTAGTGTCTACAACTACTTCTTATAAATCCGTTTTTAAAATCATCAATAGATATATTTTGGATATGAAATTCGTCCATAACTATTCTACATGCGATTCTCATATAAGATTACAACTTCTATCTCCAATTTCATGGGTTTTCATCAAACTTTCAATGTAAGACATATATTCAATTCTAAACATGGAGGAAACATTCACTTGAATTCATGTAATTAAACCACTTGCCTTAGATGTTCTGATTTGATGTTGAAGGATGAAGGTTGATTCTCCTCTTTCTCTCTACAGATTTCTCCCAAAGATGGTGATGGTGGCTAGGGGTTACTTTTGGAACCTCTTAGGACTCTCCATTTAACTCTCGTAGCCCACTACTTGATAAATGTTGATAATGGACTTAATGGGTTCATTACTATAATAAAATTAACCTCTAAAATTCGTGGGTTTTAATTCCCCTATTTTGAAAATTACTAAACTACCCTTTTGGGTTGCCGGTATGGCCTAAAAATGCCCCGGGACCCAAACTAAACCCCCGGCTAGTGTTTTCTGGCTATTTCGACCCTTCCGGACATGTTGGCGCACTCAAAATGATCATTCGATCGATAAAAATATAATTCATTTTTTTAATTCAAATAATTTCATTCCTGACGCGACTGACACACGCGTCCCAACTAAATTTTCAAATTGTCGTATTTCTGCCTCGCGACAATTTTAGCATTTTCAATACTCATGAAATTTTCAATTTTAACATCATAATCAAATACCAACTCACATCTCTCTAGTATTTATACCCGGATTAATTCTCATTTAATTCAATTAATCCCTTAAATAAAATCAATAAAATTACGGGGTATTACAGTAATATCCTTTTTCCAAAAAAAAAAATATTTCATAAAAATATTCTACTTTACGCAAAATTACCATTTTACCCATTTGTTTCCAAACTTATCATTTCCTCCATTTTCATAACTGTTATTTCTTAAAATATTACTAAGTTACCCATACTAAATTTTTGAGTGTTTTCAACTCATTAATACCATATAGTAACATTCTTCTCAAGATGGAAATATCTTTGTTTCATTACTTTCTTTCTCTAAGAAATCATTGGACATTTAAACACTACTTTATAAGAAAAACACTATTTTCGTTATTAATACATGTACTTTTGTAACCATACATTACCTTTTTCACACACCTTGAGGGATGAAATTTATATTTCTTCATTTCATGTTTAAACCCAATAAAACCCTCAGTAAACTTATTCATATGTTCAACCTCAAAATACTACAAGTTTATATGCATGAGAAGATGGATTTTAAGTCCAAAAATCCTATCAAATGAATCTAACATGTGATTTACTCTATAAACTTCATAATGTTTGAATAAATATACTTTTCAAGGTAAAAGACATTTTTATTTCTTCAAAACTTGAATAAAATGTCCATTTATATCAAAATCTCAATTTGTCACAAGAAAACTTTGAAACATTATTTCAAAAACTACTACTAACAAAGTAGCATTCTTCCAACATTTTCTTGAAATATATCACTTTACTCAAAACCATTGAAACCCTTTGTAAACTCTTTTTTTTTACAAATCATAAGAAATATCATTCTTATATCATAAATGCATCCTGTTGTTATAGTTTTAGCTACAAGACCACTAATATGCAATATAGAGTCTTAAACAAAGAGTAGAATTGTCCACCTCAAATGGAGCTCCAAAAATGGTGGATGAAGAAGAAGATGATGGAACCCCCCCCCCCCCCCCCCCAACTCTTAAGGTGGGCTCAAGGAGGTTGCCTAGATCCACAAGTATGCTCCATGAAAGCTCCAAGAAAAAACCCCTTCAAAACTCCATAAATTTTTACTTTTCTTCTTTTCCAAAACTCCTCGCAACACCTCCATAATTTGTAGCTTTGATCAATCATGGAGGAAATGAGTGTATAAGGCTCATATATGGTGGAACACTTGTAAAATGTGGTGGCAAAAGATGGAGACATAGTGGTGTAGGGTGATTTATGGTGGTGGGAGAGGGTGGTGGAGCTCTCAAGAGCTAGAGAGAGGAGAAATCTGAAAATGGTGTGGGAAACTCACCTCCACCCTTTTCTTTTCTAACCCACAAATAACCTCAAACAAACCCTTATAAAAACAACCACAATCATATAAATCCCAATTTTGACCATCTGGGTGCACCAGTAGGCGACACGTCATTAATCTAACGGTCCAAAATGTGACATCATACAACAATAAATTGATCAAAAATTTTATGAATAGGTCGTTCGAACGAGAATGGGACCTCATTCGAACGAGATTGAGATCGAGTTCTATCTCTCATCAAATGACCTTCTAACGAGGTTGGAACCTTATGCAGATGGGGGTCTTTCAATCGTTGTTAGATGTCCGCTTCGAACGAACTGGACTTTTCGTTCGAACCACCAATAACCTCGTTCAGACAAAAATAAGAATCTCGTTCGAATGACTCTTAAGTTCGTTCAATCAACCCAGATTCCTTAAATCTTCAATTTCACCCACAAACTTCCAATAATTACCATCAAGGCCACAAGAGTAATCAAATATAGATATGAAAGCCCATATACTAATAATCCAAATCCCAAAAATTCCTCAAGATTATAAATAACACGGGTGAAGGGTAAAATACCGAGGGTGGGTATATATATATATATGTATATATATATATATAGAAAAATTCTCACCTATATCATTCTCTATACATCATCCATACATCACACCTAGTGTTAGACCCTAACAAACTTTTTTTCTAATTTTTTAATTTTTCCCTTGAAATTAACATTCCAATAATCCCATGTTCAAAAATTTAGGTCAAAATACATTTTGTAGCTATTTTTAAAAAATCCACAAAATACTGCTCAAAACACCTTATTTATAAGGGTCTGCGCCAACAATTTTTTGTTTATTTGTTTAAAATAGCTACAAAATTTATTTTGACCTAATTTTTTGAATATGGGTCGATTTAAAGGTTAATTTCGAGAGAAAAATAAAAAAAATTTAGGGCCTAGCACTAGGTGCGATGTATACATCATGATGTAGGTAAGTCTCTCTCTCTCTCTCTCTCTCTCTCTCTCTATATATATATATATATATATATATATATATATATATATATATATATATATATATATATATACTAGGGTATGCCCGTGCCTGAAGGCACGACGAAAAATTCCAAACAGTAAGTAATCGCATAATGACGAAAATTTCCAAAGTATGTAATTGCGAAACAAAAACAATTTCGTTCCACCTACAAAACAAAATGTTAAGTCATATATAATTTAAGTTATAAAGTTTTATATATAATCCATAGTGTTACATAATTGAATTTTTTTGGAGAGTTTCGTTTGTTTATAAAATTACCCACTTTATTTAAGAAAGAAAAAAATACTCCAATAATAATACTAATAATCCGTGATAAAAATTGAATAAACAAACTCAACTCAATTTGTGAAAATAACACCAATACTTAATTCAAAAATGATTTATTATATAACACAAATAATTGTAAACAATATAAAAAAATTGAACAGAGCTTCCCCTATTTATAGGCCTATCCACCCTGTTTAAGAAATAAAAAAATAACCCAACAACAATATTCAACATATGACGTTTAGCGGTTGCCATAAGGTACTCGCTGGCAAGGCAAGCATTTTTTGTTACACCAAATGGTTTGGAAGTTCTTATTGATTATGCAAACCATCAACGTTGTCTCTTATGCATACAATGTATAACAGTTATGCTTCAGGCATTTGGAAGTTCTTCTGCTTGATTATCCAAGTCATCAACTCGCTGGCAAGGCGAACATTTGCTATTACACTAATGTACTGTTATAAATACAATGTATAAAAATTATGCATACGATGTATAACAGTTATGTAGTAAAGCACTAAAAAATGTATGCATTCAATAGATGAGCATTGTTACGCATTCAATAGATAAGTACTGTTATGCATTCAATACATAATCACTAAGAACTTTTATGCATACAATAGATAAGCACTACAAAATGGTAGGCATTCAAAAAACACTACTAAAAACTCTAATGCATAGAGAATAAGAACTATGTAAAACACTAAAAACTACAGCAAGGTAACACTGTAAAACACAAAAGCAAATAGATAAGCAAGTACCTTAAATGATCTAACGTCAAAGCAAAGTCTCAAAGTTTGTATATTATCCTAAATAGTGAAGCGCCTTAAACACCTGCAAAACACCAAAATAGGGCCTAAAGAAGATACAAAATATAAGGGAAAAGACGCTATTTGTTCAGTAGTAAGATGAATGATGGGTAGGCACAATTCCGCCTATTCGAGAACCACCACTACTACGCTGCAATTCACTTTCGATACCAGCTAACAAAATAAACCTGGAGTTAAACAGCGAGTCATTCTCACCCCTCATTTACAACTCAAACATATCAACATGTTCCAGCAAGTCATTCTCATCCCCCAAGTTGTGTAACAAATAATGAGAGTACTTTTCACAAAAACAAAACCGTAACAGAATCAATAAAAAAAATAATGAATTCACACTAAAAATAAAAGACATCATCATTGTTATTTTAGGGCATTCCAAAACTGTGCAAACCGAGATTTAAAATCATACCAGAAGTTCAAATCCAAAAAACAGAATTCACACTCAAAAATATAAACCTATAGTTTCAGGAACCAAATTAAAAAGGAACACTAAAAGTCAGTGTGGGGGTGGGGGTGTAATGATCACATTACTTTTGGCATTTGGGATCGTAACTCGGTATGTTTTTTTTTAATACAGCTACAATAGTCCTCAAGCTTCTTCATTCAAGGATCTAACAAAACATAAGAAAATTTCAAATACCAAATGAGATGTGATTGGCTGTATTTGTTGAATAAGAGGCCCTCACCAATCGAACTTTAATTGGGCATTTGCTCGGATCTTCTTTGTCGTCTCTTACTTCACATTTGTTTAAGCATTCCTTCTCTTTCTAACTGGGGGAGGCGCTCACGGTAAAAACAACCTTTACTTCGGTAGTTATTATTTTTATGTTACAAAACTCGGAGTCTTTGTGGAGTCTTTTTTTATCCCACGTATGCGACTCTCTCAGAATCATATATTATCTTTCCTCAACAAAAAAATAGAACTGATGCTTGGGGTGGTGGTAATAATGAAGGCAACATTGCAATTGGAAAACCTCAATTTCCTTCGCTAAATGCTCAGCAACCAGTGTTAGTGCATGAGGATACATATAAGAGGAGGCAGTTGGATTAATTTGTTAGCATTTTTTAAATATAGAAATGGGTTTAAATGGTAAAAGTTCTTAGTTTCTTGGAAAAAAATAGCTTAAAGCATGAGAAGAGGCTATTGAAACATATGGTCCATTACCGAGAAATCGAAAAGCACCTAAGAAATTTGAATTTCAACAAATGAACTGATTGCTGCCTTATTGGCAACCTCAAATTTTGGCTGATCAATTTAAACAAATTAACATGTTCCAGCAGCCTTGTTCATTTGTATTAACATGTTCATTTGTATCTTGAACTGATCTTTTCAGTTCATTTGTATCAGCTTGTTCAGTTCCTTGTTTAGCATTTTTACCTGCTTTTAACTGAAGCTAAATCTCCTGCAAATATAATTGTACTTTTTCATTTTCTATCATGTTTGGTTCTTCCACGTCAACCTAAAAATAGAGCAAGTGCAATCCACACTACAACCTAAAAACAGAGCAAGTGAAATTCATATGTTTTTAATCACCTATATGAATTAAATGAACATGATAGCCAATTAAGGCAGCAAATAAGCATGCTTCAGATCCAAAATAAACCTCAATAAAACATATGAATTGAAGACGAAAATGTCATTAGAAATCCTCAACAGGTAAAAAGGTATAAAAAATTCAAAAGTCATTTTATAAAAACACACTTATGAGAGATAAAGGAAGGTGACTTTTAGAGCTATGCACTGATTCAATTAAACAACTATATCAACCTAATACAAAATAGAAAATACTCAAGAGACTAACCTTGGGGAAACAAACGGTACCGAAGATACCCAAAAATACACCGAAAAACAAAGTAGATTGATATTACATTTACCATACACCCAACAACATAGCAAGATGAAAAGACATATAAAAAATGTATTACTTTTACCATACCATAAAAAATGTAGTACCCAAGATTGAATTTGTTTCCAGACCTTCCCAAGCTGAACTTATTCTTCTGGCAGTCATGGAACCTGTTTTAATTGGCATATATTGATATTTATGTCTCGTAAATACTGACCAAATAGATCTTCCTGATTTGAAATTCCAAGCCATCTTTAAATTTGAAGCTTGAACCATAGAGTCCAAAGATCTTATTCTTAGCCCTCCTTTTTATTTAGAACCCTGCTGAGCAAATAAACAAATAAACAAAACGTAACGCTGAGCAAATAAACAAAAACAAACGCGGAGAACACAAAACGTAATGATTTGTACACAGAAGGTAAACTACTGAGAACTCCGTAATATGGAAGTTTTAAACAAAACAAACGCTGACATATTTGGGTTTTAAGCAAAACAATAACATAATGAACAATAAGAAATTTTAAACACTTACACAGATACTCGTTCGTTGACAGATATGTAATAAAAAAAATCAAGAAAACCCTCAAACAATCATGATTTGGGGGTTTGAAATTAGAGGTTTGAAATTAGAAAAAAAACCATGAAAACCCTCGTTAACAGATCTGTTCACTTCGATGTACGATTCTCTGGCCGCCAATCGTTACTCCGGTCAAGCTCTGAACACAAACAACGCTATTGGAGAGCAGACAATAGTTGAGAACCTTAACACGCACAAATCAACAATCTAACAAATTATTATATTGATGATGAGATCTTGAATGTGTTTTAGTAGTGAAAAAAAAGGGACACCTAAACCTCACATCCTTAAAACGCAACTCTCGCCAATGGCGTCTTCTGGATTTCGTCTCCTCTTCAGTTTTCTTGGCAGTTCTACTCTTCTTCGTCTTAGTCTTCACTCCGCTGGGCGATTCCCTGGCAGCATCTGGGCGCCAATCTTTGCTCCGGTCAAGCTCCGATCCCAAACAACGCCAGCGATTAGTTGATCTTGAGAGTGCAGCAGCAGCGGAAATATTGCGACTTCTCAAATAAAAAACCAATTTTAATTAAATTCCTTTTAACCCAAATTAACCCTAAGCATGCAACTAGGTGTGATTGAAACAATATGAAATCATGCAAGAATTATTCAACACACAAAGTTTAAGGAAAAATCCCCGAAGGGCAAAACCTTTTATTTCTAGAACTTTAAAGAATTTACAAGACCATTGACTTACATACAACCTGATAATCGCCCACAAGTGTAACGCACGGTGTCTTCGGTAAACCTTCAAAGCAACGGCTAGAAACAGTGTGACACAGAAATACCCGCAGGTGTCGGTTCCTATGTCGGCGGCTGGAATTTTCCCTTTCCAGGAGGGCAGCAATGAAGAAGAGAACGGCTTCTCCACAAGGGTTGAACAATAGCAAAGCTTGTGTTCTAGGGTTCCAAAAGATTCACAAAAGTAATTGGGAATTTTTGTGTGAATCAAAAAGAGTCTTGGGACTCAAAAAGATGAAGACTTAGAGTATTTAGGACTCTGAAAATCGTGTTAAAAAGTCTTAAAAAATAACTCCCCGAAGTTGGATTTAAATAAGAAAACCAAGGAAAGAGTTTACAAAAACTGGGACTGCTCGTAATTATCCCAGGCGGACCGGTCCGGATTGAGGCGGATCGGTCCGGTAGACCGGATCGGTTCTTTTAATTGCAATCGGATCGGTCCGGTTGACATCGGATCGGTTCGGATATTTATCTTCATCGGTTCGTTATGGATCCGGGGTCTACTGGACTTTGAGCAAGCGGATCGGTCCGGTATGGGGCCGGATCGGTCCGATTTTCCCAGAAAAATAAAATCCTTTTAAAAGCCTCATTTTGCTTAAAAAAACTTACTTCTTATTTTTATAAAAAGCATTTTATAAAAATTTCCCAATACTAAATATGAACTTTAAGGAACGTAAAAACAAAATTTTACCAAGTTCATTCTCGCAGAGGCTATGATGTTGAAGACGCTTTGATATTCGGATCCGTTGATGTAGATGCGATCTTGAGTTTCTTCAACGGTGTAACGGCGTACGACATACAAATTGATAATGGACAAAAATGTCCTTACAGATCTAGTGGAGAGCGGACAACAGTCAAGTGTGGAATAGTCAGTTGAGTAAGGAGATGCCGTGTGAGGATCCGAGGCGGAACAGTCAGTTGAGTAGGGAGATGAATTTTTATAGAGAGAGGCATGGGTAAAGATTGATCAAGCAGAGTGGAAATGGGAGAAATGGTGGTGGATCGTTGCAAAAGAGAGAGAGAGAGAGAGAGAGAGAGGGTATGACAAAGGGGGTAAAATAAGCTTTGAGAGAGAAAAAAAAAGGGGTAAATCGATCTGTCCAAATAGTAAAATACTATAGTACCCATGTTTTTGAATTTTAAAGAGGAGGAAAAATTAGAGAGAATAAAAAGAGGGGGAACCCAAATTTTTTAAGGGCAAAATAGGCATTGCAGGAAAAAATTCATTCGATGACATCATCGATCAATCTTATGACATACATAAGTTTTCTACTTTATTATATAGATATATATATAGATTTGAGGTTCATAATCTAAATTAGTAAAGCATAGCATATCCATTTTTACAATTTAATATCATGTTTCATTCATTCTCTATATCTTACTTAGATATTTATAAATTTGATTCAGTGATTAAATTAGTGTTTGATAAGCAATGTATGTCTTAATATATCTTAAATAATAAAAACGGTTAAGGATATTATCTGAATCCGGTAAATCCAAGAGGATACGAATAAGGATAGTTGTAATTACTATCCCGCCGGGGGGATACGAATAAATATACGGATAGTGAATTTTTAAAGGGATACGGATAAGGATACTATGGTATCCTCTCCGTAACCGTGCGTTTTACACCCGTATAAGGGGGGTCATCCTCAAGTGCCGAAAAAAAAACTAAGCCTTGGCATGGGATCACTACTCATCGCCCGCACCAAGTCCCTAAATACACTGGTCGGGACACTTGGGACATGTGAAAAATCTAACCTGTAGGTTGGCAACCAGGGGGGTTCACGAAGTTCCTGTTCTTGGCTAGATCCCACAATAATTAAAAAAAATAAAAAAAAATAAACCATTATGAATCTTCTGGAAAAAAAATCATAATGATTTCCCTTATTTTGGGTTATCATATAAACCTTATCTGTGTTTAGAATATTTTAATTTTGATATCACTTTTTGGGTTACCTATGTTAGTTTAAAACCATATTTCCATTCAGCAATCACAATTATCATAAACACATGAACATTAAATACATTAAGCAGGAAACAGAAACAAACTGTCATAACAAGCAACAATGAAAACTACCTTATGAAGCCATTTGTCAAAAGAAAGGATGATCTTTTGCACACCAGTCTAATGTGAAAACTGATATAGGGCAGTTCTTAATTTCACGTACTTAGAAGTGTGCAAGGAACTCCTTATTTATAGATAAGTTTTTTTAATCCTCTAACCCATAAAAGAGATTTAGTTAATTAGAATTTGAATCCCTAATATTGTGCAACGATTCCTTGATTTTCTCTAAGCTCTATCATCTTTTCTGACTTAGTCATGGTAGTTGCCTATCTTTATGCAACAGTGACTTAGTCCACTCTAACAATCTCCCACTTGGATAGTCACTTGTTGCTTCAGTAAGAAACCATGTGAATCCAGATATGATGACAAGTCTTTAGTTTTCATTTTGAGGAAGAGAAAAATCAATTGTCTTGCAAGAAAAATTATATCATTTCACAGAAACAATATGGAACAAAGAAACTAAACCACATTCAACTGAGTGCAGTAGTCTCAAGATTACTAATACCACATTAATGAAACACATGAATTTTCACAAATGTGATTTCTGAACATATATATATGCATATAAAACTGAATTTATGCAACCACATGTAAAATAGGTCCACTTTATGGTTCTGTATGCAAAGAACCTCAACACACCTTTTATAAAAGGCTAACTGTATGTATTAATCAATCCATGACTGAAAACAATTGCTTCAAAACTGAGAGCAATCAAAACAAAACAGAAACAGATAATTATCTTCAACAAGAAACAAGTTCAACAACAATTGAACTTTAAAATAAAGACTATAATGTTGTAGCAAAATGATAAAACACCATTTGCAAATTTTTATTTAAAAGAAACATGTAAGGCAATACACTGAAAACTTGATCTCAAACTGAAACTTACACGAGTAATCTAAAACATAAGAGAATATCCTACTGAATCAATATACACTCCCATTGATTTCAAGTATTTAGACTTGACAAGACCCTCATATCTTTAGCATGCTGTGTGAAGACGACAACAAGTAAGGCCTTAGTGAATGGATCTACCAACTGTGATTTTGTGTCAATCTTCAGTACTTCAAGATTATATTTCTTAACTCTGTCTCTGATGTTGTAATACTTGAGATCAATGTGCTTTGAATTTGTAGATCTCTTGTTATTCTTAGTGAAGTAAACTGCTGCAGAGTTATCACAATACAACTTTAAAGGCCTTGTAACAATTGTGTTCATTACATTAGTTTGGATTAAAAAAATTTAATCCAAAGACCTTCAAATGTTCCTTCGTAGATAGCTATAAACTCTGCTTGTATTGTAAAAGTTGCATTAAGGGATTGCTTCACACTTCTCCATGATATAGCTCCCCCAGCTAGAACAAACACATAACCAAAAGTAGACTTACTAGAATGAGGATAACTTAAAGCAAAGTCTGAATCAATGTATCCTACCACTTCTAACTCTTTCACTTTTCTATAAACCAACATGTGATGTTTGGTTCGCTGAAGATATCTTAATACTTTTTCCCCCAACCCAGTGCTCATGGCCTGGATTTGACTGAAACAGGGAAAGAATGCCTAGTTCATAGGCCAAATCAGATCTGGTGCACACTTGGGCATACATCAATCTCCCTATAAACTAAGCATATGGCTTATTCTTCATATCATTCTTCTCAAAATCATTCTTGGGACACTCATCTTTGTTTAATTTATCCCCTTTAGCATAGGCACTGAACCTTCTGAACAGTTTTGCAAGTTTCAATACCTTGTTGATATAGTTCTTCTAACACAAGCCTAAAAGTTTCTTAGATTTATCTCTCTTTATCTCAATTCCCAATAAATAAGTAGCTTATCCCAAATCCTTCATGTCAAAACTTTTAGACAGAAAATATTTAGTTCTTTTTAGCAGATTTAAATTAGTGCTAGCAAGTAAGATATTATCTACATACAAAACTAGAAAAATGAAATTCATGCCTTCTGATTTCATATAAACACATTCATCTACTTGGTTTTCAACAAAACCAAAATCAGTGACCACTGAATCAAACTTCAAGTACCAATACCTTGATGCTTGTTTTAGTCCATAGATTGACCTGTTGATGTTTCATATTAGATGGCGCTTTCCTGGTTCTATGAAGCCCTTAGGTTGCTTCATAAAAATCTCCTCCTCAAGTTCTCCATTTAGGAAAGTTGTCTTGACATCCATCTAGTGAAACTCCATATCAAAATGAGCCACCAGACCCATGATGATTCTAAAAGATTCTTTTGTAGAAAGTCTCATTAAAGTTTATCCCTCTTCTTTCTGATTGAATCCTTTGGCTACTAATCTAGCTTTGTGTCTCTCTATGCTACCATATGTTACAGTCTTGGTCTTAAAGGCCCATTTACACCCAATTGGCTTTTGTGTTTGAGAAGGCTCCGCCAATGTCCATACTTTGTTAATTATCATTGACTAGAACTCTGTAATCATAACCTTTTCCCAATGCTCACTGAACTCTCCTTCTATAGCTTGCTTAAAGGTTATAGGGACTCTGATATCTCTAATGTCAAAATCAGCTTCATGTAGGTATATGACAAAATCATCTGCCATCGTATCTAGTGGGGATCTTATAGCTCTTTGTGATCTTCTAAAAATTGGTGCAGGAGAATTCACTTGAGCTTCCACTTCTTCTGCATTATCAGGTTCAGGAGAAATATCTGCAATAACAACCTCATTTCCTACATTTTGAGGTTTATGATGATTAATGTGACCATTATTTTCAAGGACTACGACCGGATCCAATTGTGTTGGTAGTATTGGAGGAACACTGACGATGGTATTTTCAAAAGAATAAGAATTATATTCTTGCACTTATTTTAAATCTGAATCCAAATTCACAAACTCGTGAGAGTAATTAATCTCATTTAGAAAAACTTCCTTGTTGGTTTCAATGATTATAATAGAGTGGGATGGACAATAGAACTTGTAACCTCTTGAATGGTCTGGATACCCAATAAAGAAATTTCAAATAGTCCTGGACTCAAGCTTATTCTCTTTAGGATTGTAAGGCCCTGCTTCTGCCTTCCAACCCCATACATGAGCATGATTGAAGCTTGGTTTCCTATTTTTCCAAGTCTCAAAAGGAAATGTAGCTACTGCTTTGCTAGGAATCCTATTTGACAAGTAATTTGCAGTTTTTAAAGCTTCTCCCCATAAGAACAAGGGTAGGCCAGATGTGCACATCATACTTCTGACCATATTGAGCAATGTCCTATTCTTCCTCTCTGCAACACAATTTTTCTCTGGTGTCCCTGGGGTTGTGTATTGGACTTGAATACCATTTTCTTGTAGAAGCAAGGCAACAGGCCTTTTAGGTTGCCCAGACTCAGTGTACTTTCCATAATACTCTCCCCCTATCTGATCTCACTACTTTTATCTCAGTGTTTAATTCTTTTTCTACTTCTTCTTTGTAAATTTTTAACTTCTCTAAAGATTGGGATTTATCAGTCATAAGATACACATAGCAGTACCTTGAGTGATCATCTACAAAGGTAAAGAAATACCTACAGCCACATATAGTTTCTTTAAAAGGTCCACAAATATCTATGTGAATTAGGTTTAGCAGACCAGTGCTCCTAACTGTTGTTTTCTTCTTTTTGTTTCACAAATTTACCCTTAATGCACTCTATGCAATCTATGGGATCAGAGAAATGTAGTGTAGGCAAGACCTTTTATTTAACTAGTAATTGCATTCTCTCTTTGGACACATGTCCAAGTCTCCTGTACCACAAGTAGGTAGAATTCTCATCAAACTTTCTCTTGTGTCGAGTCAAACAAACTTTGGTTTCTGAATTTTCAATTAAAAGAACTTCCTTAGGGTAAGAACATACTAATAACTAATAATCATTCACAAAAGAGGCTGATCCAATATAATTGGAGCCATGAGAGATATTTATTCCTTCACAATCAATTGAAAAAACAAAATGTTTCTTAACTAAGAAAGTAACTGAAACTAAATTAGTTTTCATAGAAGAAATTTAACACACATTTTCTAAATCAAAATGAAATCCTGGTCTAAGCTCTAGCCTAACAATTCCAACTGCCTTGACAACTACTCTCATGCCATTTCCAACACTGATGTTTCCTTCATTTGTCTTTAGTTGCCTCTTGCTTATGAATCCATGCATAGAATTTGTGATATGCACAGGTGAGCTAGTGTCTAAACACCAAGTATGAGGCTTTATATCAACCAAGTTAACTTATATACAATAGACAATGTTATTACCTTTCTTAGTTAGCCAATTCTTATAGGACTCACAGTCCCTCTTCATATGTCCATCTTTTTTTACAGAAGAAGCACTTGAAATTCTTTTTCTTCTCATTCACTCCCCTTTTCTGAGATGGATGCTTATAAGTACTAGCAGCAGAGGGCTTGCCTTTTCCCTTAGTTGTCTTCCAGTGGGGTTTAGTCACTAAGTTTACACTGACATCCTTGACCTTTTTAACCCTCTCCTCTTATTGCACACAGACTATAATTAGCTCATTTAGAGTCCATTTTAGTTTTTGTGTATTATAGGTAGTGTGCAACTGATCAAACTGACTTGGTAAGGATTTATAACCATATGGACCACAATGTGATCATCCAGAGGCATGTCAAGTGCAGCCAATTGTGCAGAAACATCAATCATTTGCATTATGTATTCTCTAATGCTCATATCTGATGTGTACTTCATGCTGGTAAAGCTTGTCAAGCATCATCCTTTCTTCAGCTTTGTCACTAGTGGTGAACCTTTCTGCTACGTTCTCTAAATACTTCCTAGCTGACTCAGTTGTAGGTACGCTACCTCTCACTGTGTTTGACAAGGTCCTCATGGTGGTGAGTCTGCAGATGCGTTTGGCTCTAGCCCATTCCTTAAACTGATTCTTTTCTAAGTCAGTGCTTTCATCAGTGATGACTGGTGCATCCTCAGTCAAGCACCAATCAACATTTTGGGTGGCCAGGTACAAATCTAGTTCTGCCTTTCATTTCTTATAGTTGTTTCCATTCAGGGTGACTATGGTTCCAAGGCTAACTGTTGGGGTGCACATTACTGAAAATAAAAGAAAGACTACTAAGTTTTGTATACTACTAAGTTTTGTACATTTTGTTGAGTTTAATTCAAGGTTCACTTGAGGCATAAAACAAAACAAAACAAAACAATCACAAAGAAAGATTGAGAGAGGATATCTCAATCGCATACCATATCAATAGCAAGTCTACATGTATGGCAAAGCACATGTTATCCCTAATTTTCCGTTTCACAGAACCATTATAGCGAAAACATGTTATAACTAGATATCTCAACACATGTATGCAAGAAGAGGCTATCTAGTTATTCTTGATATGCTTTAAAACTGTAATGTAAAGTGCCACTTTAAAAATTAAACTCATAAAACTTTAAACCTCCTGTTGGAGACACCTTTTATAACTTTAAAGAAAAAAGTGCAATTTTCAAATTTTAACCTTGATAATCAGTAAAGACCTCAAAATATTTTTGTTGTATGCAACATACATTTCAAGGACTTATCTAACTTTAAAATATGAGGTTGTTAAATCTTTATATTTTTCTTAGAAAACTGCTTATTTTAAAATCTTTGACATAGAAACACACCAGTGGGAGAATTCATAATCATCTCTATTATCAAAATAATCATAAAACTTTCTAATAAATGTACTAAAAAAATGATAATTCTAAGAATTTGATAATTATGACTCGAAAACATACCTTGATGCAATCGAGTGCTTGCAGCATATTGTTACCGAAAGCAGAAAAAAAAAAAATTTGAGAGAACAGTTTTTTATAAAAGGTTCATGCTTAATAAAAAAAATATTGGTCTATGGCTTTATGATGATGGCTCTGATACTATATGTTAGTTTAAAACCATATTTCCATTCAGCATTCACTATTATCATAAACACATGAACATTAAATATATTAAGCAGGAAACATAAACAAACTATCATAACAAGCAGCGATGAAAATTACCTTGTGAAGCCATTTGTCAAAATGATCTTATGCACAGTACTCTAATGTGAAAACTGATATGGGGCAATTCTTAATTTCACGTACGTAGAAGTGTGGAGGGACCTCCTTATTAATAGATTAGTTTTTGCTAAGCCTCTAACCTAGAGATGTGTTTCCGCCGTATCGGATCGGAAATGACCCTTTCGGAAAATTTTCCCCAAAAATCGGGAAAAAAAATTAATTTTCAAAGTCAATTCCGATTTTTTTCGGAACAATGTTTTTTGCCATTTTCGGAAAATTCGGCAAAATCGGAAAAATTTGGATTTTAGAAAAAATCGGAAATGGCTGAAAAAATTATAATTTTTAAATTTTTTTTAAATTTAAATTTTACAATTTTTTAAAATTTAGAAACTATAATAACTTATATGATATATTGTGTTCAGTACACGATGTAAAACATGTGATTCAAAATATCACTCTTATGGCTAAAATTGTAAAAAGATACAAAACATAAGTTATATCTATGGACTCCAATTGTGTTTCAAATATGGAGATTTTGACTCCAATTTAAAATTTTGAAAGAGTGATAATTATAAGTTATAAGAGTTAAAGGTTAAAGGTTTTTACTCCAATTGATTCCAACTATAATAGGTAAGGCTTTGACTCCAATTTCCATATTATATTATAGCAGCTATAACAATTGTATTCCAATTTGGTGTATTATAACAGTTACAACAAAGCATCCAATTTGGTTATAACAAAGCATCCACAGTTATAATAGTTAATTCAAAATGACCATCCATGCAGAGTTCAAAATGTCTAAATGTCCAACAACATAATTCAAAATGTCCAACAACAAGCAAATATAATCCAATAACATTTTTCAAAATTTCAATTAAAATATCATCTAGGCTTCTTAACCAAGGCTTGCATATCCTCGTTCACAACTACAATAAGGATCCTATGTAAACCTATCCCAACAACCATCTTCATCCCGACCGATATAAACCTATGTAAACCGAAAACAAACAATATAAATCGAAACGTATGGATCCTATGTAAAAATCGATGTAAATAATATCTTAAACAAAATCTGAGATGAGTATATGGCTTACCTTCATTCGAATCAAGATCTGAGATGAGTATAGAGATGAGTAGAAATGGACGAGAGGAGAGAGAGAGTTAGGGTATGCGCCGTCTAGTAAGAATGGACGAGAGAAGAGAGGTGAGAGATATGTTAACTTGTTAACCTTAGCTGCTCTCTACTAACAACATATATATATGGTGGGCTAAGGTAAAAAATAAAGGAAATGTAAATAGTAAATATACACATTCTTATTAGATAAGGGAAATTTAAGGTAAAAAATATACATAAAATATTCGGAATATTAATCGGAAAAAATATTCAGAAAATTAATCGGAAATTATATCGGAAAATAGGATCGGCTAAAAAATCGGAAAGTCGGATCGGAAAAATCGAAAAATCGGAATTTAAAACATAGTTCCAATTTCCTATCCAAATTAATTCGGAAAATTCGAAAATCGGAAACCTTATATATGTTCCAAAATCGAAAACTATCGGATCGGACATCGAAAAAATCGAAATGTTCAAAAAAAAGAACACAGCTCTACTCTAACCCATAAAAGAGAGTCAATTAGAATTTGAATCCCTGATATTGTGCAACTATTCCTTGATTTTCTGTAGCCTCTATCATCTTTTCTGACTTAAGGTGGCTATGTTTATGCAACAGTGACTAACCTAACAAGGAAATTTTCACTATATAAGGGAGGTCACTGTTGCAAATTCAAATGTGGGGAGATCATTGTTACCAGCCGCAGCTGTGAAAGTAGCTTACTGTAATTCTCTAAATCACAGGGGAGGTCAGTATAATTCACCCAAAGGGAAACAGTTGAGCAAGTGTACTGAATCACCTACAATTATATAGATATGCACACAAAAATTACTATTGGTTATCTACCACTTCAATTTTCATTCAAAATTAAGTGTTGCAAGGAATGTTTACATCATAATAATTTAAACAATGATCTATTGTCAGGTACCCCCCATGCACGGGTATAGTAGTTCTTCAATTCAAACCCAATCGAGAGCATCCACGTGGGCAGAAGAAGACATTTTTCATTTTCAAAACGAATAAGAATCAATTGTCAATTGTCAATTGTCAATTGTCAATTGTCAATTGTCAATTGTCAATTGTCAATTGAAAGGGAGATTCAAGTCCAGCAAAGAGTCATGACAGTTGATGGCTATCATAAAGCAATGTTGGAGCTAGTAACGAGCGATTGAGAACATTTATACGAGAAGAAGAACTATAAAAAGAAGATGAAGCATTTAAACAAGAGGTCCTAAACTGGAAAATAAAACTATACTTAACACTTCTATTCATTTCATTTCCTTTTCCCTGTCATTTCTTTTCAACATTTATAACTTAGGAGATATAGTTCATCATATATTACAACCACTAACAGGCATGGAGCACTTTGAAAGTTAAGTTGCTTAAATCACTTTGTACTTTTACTCTATATTATCATTTAATTTGTTTCAACTACTTTATTTGTTTATTTTATATTTATGTAAGTTTAATTATGCCACTCAATTAGTTATTTCCCCTTTAAATACCCCAACTATTCAAAAGTCCTGGTGTGAAGTATTTAAGCTTAAGGACTAATTATCAACGCGGCAAGACTCTACCCTAATTGACAAACTCAAATTTACACAGTTGACTCAAAAATGGGAACCAACCCATTTACATATTATGCATCCTCAGAACTCAATCATGAGACACATCCTCGTACTGTTGTTGTTCCCATATTTATGTAAAGGAGATAAATGTTGCACCATTGCATACATATATATATATATATATATAGTCTTGCTCTTGTGCGGACTAGTCCGCATTTTAAGAGTGCGGACCGGACATGTCACCCGGCGGTGAGCCCAAAAAAGAGAGAGAGTGTCCTATAATTTAGGCGATAATTTCTAGGTGCACCGTTAGGTGACACATGTACGATCCGCACTCTTAAAATGCGGACTAGTCCGCACAAGAGCATTATTATATATATGTGCCTACAATTTAGGCAATAATTTCTAGGTGCACCGTTAAATGACACATGTCCAGTCCGCATTCTTAAAATGCAGACTAGTCGAGCAATATATATATATATATATACAAAGTGGATCAGGAGCGGACTTAAACAACGGGTCTACTAACGGACCACCCCCAAACGACGTAGTTTTGGGGGGTGAAATTACATAAAAACCCGGGTGAAGTGAGGGTTTTCTTGTAATTTCACCCCCAAAACTACGTCGTTTGGGGGTGGTCCGTTAGTAAACCCGTTCTTTGACTCCGCTCCTGAACGGCTCCGTATATATATATATATATATATATATATATTCAACTGCTGTGACGAGTCACCTTTTCATTTGGAAGTGTTGTTCCATCACTAAATATTACTTAACATTCCTTGGCCCGTGTTTTTAAAATATCTGATCCTATTCACTATAGTTTTTTTTGTAGTATATATATGGATGGCACCGATCCCATTCTGATTTGTTGTTGTCCTTGACTTAACTGTCTCACAATTCATGGGCTGTTAGTTCTGTATAGTTAATTTTTCAAGATAATTACTGTATTTTCTTCTAAATGACATTGTCTTTATCCCACCATATAGTTGATTTAGGATCAACAACAAAAATGGAAGTACCCAGGATCCGAGACTAACAAATCTCTCAATTTGAGATCAAAAAAACCTTCAAGCCCTTGTCATCATGTACAATTAGACACCATTGATTGCACTACTACGGATTAACTGATAATGTTATCAAATTTGGGAGTATCCATGACATTGGGGGAAGGGAGGCGTTCCTTAAGACCTTATTATCTTATACATTGGTCCCAGGACCCAGACTCTAATTACTTGAATGATTCTAGAAAGGACTCATGCCACAAATTAGAGCTTAGAACAGTTGAGCTGTTAATAAAGCATTGAGTTGTAAACAAAGCATTAGCTAGTGTTCTAAGTAGATCACATGTTGATCCCACACATGATTGACACCTCATATAAGTCTAAATTTCGAGGATCTCCCTATAATTACTCTTTCTTGAAGTGACTTTGTGCCATCTCCCACGTGATTCGACTCGAATATAACACGTATACAAATTAAATTGTGATTACAACTTAAACTGATATCACATTAAATTTAGAGGAATTAACCCATAATCAATTGGAAATAGGTGATCAGACACTAAAATATTTAGTATGGTGCGCAGACTTTAATTTCCATGGAGAGATTATCACAAATTTTTCATTAAACAAAAAGGACTAATAGCATACGTCAACAACATATGAATTAGCATAAGATACAGCTTTCTGATACCAATAACAATAAACTAGCATCCTTAAAGAATAGCAGTGAAAGCCACTCTTGAATTCCCCAAAATTGATACCTCTGATTCTAAAATAACAGGCAACAATTGCCATTTTAAACAAAGCAAGGATATAGTAATGAACAACAAGAGGCATAAAGGCACTCATATTACAAAATCTATATAATTGGAAAAGGAGGAATGGAAAAAAGAAAAAATAAATAAACTGAAAAATACTAAATCTACACTGACACTGATGATGACTCAAAATACGAGACTCGATGACATGACAACATTGTCTCCCTTGTATTATTTAAAACAACCACCGCAAATACTGTCATATCAGTGAGTCCCCTATATTAAGTGTCAATCAAAAGTCAGTCTAAAATTACTTAATTAAAAATTATACCATCAAACTTTGAGCTGTTCCAACCTCTTCACAGCCTCAGATTCAGTCAGTTCATTGACTTCATTCCCAATCTTACTCGCAGTTTCCTCAATTTGTGCCGGGGATTTGATCGGCAGAGTGGGTCCCGGAGTAGTTGGATGATCTTCTTCCTTTTGAATGGGTGGGGAAGAAAAAACGGGTACGGCTTGCCTAACACATACGGGCGGGGCAATGCGAACGGGTCTGGTCGGGACCACTTTCGGGGAACTGATAGAAGGCGGTGGGAGTTGAGGAGCAGAGAAAACTGGCACCGCGGTTCGTATTGTAACTGGTGGAGCAATCCCATGGTAAGGTGTCCTATACTGCCGGAAGGAGAAATATGGAGCAGCTGCTCCTGTTGGTACTTGACGCTGTGGTGGTAGTACAGGGCCATCGTTGGGAATTACCGTTGATGTTGGTCTGTTTCGAATAGCAGAGATTAGAGGGAGGATTCTGGATGTGGATACCGGTTGCGACTGGGGGCTTGATGGTCTCGGGTTCATAATCGGGAATTTCTTTTGAAATGGTATTGGGCCACCAGCAGGGTGGGCCATCCCCATCTTTTCTTTCAATCGGTAATTAATTAAGGCCCGCGCTATTCTTATCTGTTCTTGCTCGTCATTGTTCTCTGGTTCGGAGGATGAACTCGCGTCTTGCTTTGCCACTAAATGGAATGTAAAGCACATTGTTAATATTTCTACATTCAAACTGACCGAATTGTGTAAAAAAATAAAGATGGAATGGCTTAAATTGAGTCAACTAATACCACCAAACAAGAGATCATTTCCCGTTTTACCTACACACGCAACAATACAAAAATAAATAAATAAATAAAATAAAATATATATAGACCCAAGGATGGCAAGTGCCCTCGCCCAAGCTACGGTTGGTCTCGGGTTCAAGACAATGGAGCAGCCTCTCCATATATGGGTGTAAGGCCACCCGACATCCGCTCCTCCCACATCCTTGCGGGAGCCTTGTGCCCTGGGTACGACCTTTTATATATAGACCCGATCCAACAATGGCATAATTTTAGTGGTCAAATCGTGCAACGTATACCAAAAAAAACCATTGAATCGCGCAGCGTGAATCTTAGCATATACAAAATGTGAAAATCATAATAACTAATAAATGAATATATACAGAACATATAATGAGAAAACATATTATAATCTAGAACCAGTCTTAGGAAAAGATTACAGCGTCTAACAATAAGACGAGTACCACTGTGGCAAAAAAAGTGTACTCAAATGCTAATGTAATCTCTTTACTATAAGAGTACTAGAATAAAAAAAAATATTAAGAAAGTAGAATAATCTACATTTGCACTAGGTTAAAGCGTTCAGTTTACATTATGTTACTATGCGGACAGATACAAACGACAAACAATATGAGCCAGTGCACATGTGATAAAGCTTGTGATTCAGCCCTGCGATATGTATGATTTTGTTTTTGTATCGTAGAATATTCATATAACTTTGGGTATTAAAACATTAAAAATCTTCTGGAAAGAAAAGCATAGGGATAGTTACGGTGATCTCCCCTGTTTTAGGTTATCATATAAACCTCCTCTATGTTTGGAAAATATTAATTTCACATCATTTTTCATCAATTTTGACAAATCTTTTGCATGGGAATCAGTATTCACATTTAAAGCATCTTCCCTGTGCAACATAATTGAAACTTAAGTTACCTAACAAAGAAAGTTTCACAATATAAGGGAGGTCACACTTGCAAATTCAAATATGGGGAGATCATTGTTACCAACCCCAAATGTGAAAGTAGTTTACTGTAATTTCTTAAAACACATGGGAGGACAGTATACTACACCCAAAACTCTACATTCCCCGTTAAATTCAGGCATGGGTTAAAAGACGTAAAAAAGTTAAGAGACTGTACTCAAACTGAAACATGATCAACTTGTCTAAAGAAGTAAATTAGAGTGACTCACATTGTTTAAGAGATGACCAAGCTGCCATGGCTGCATTCTTCTCAGCCTGCTTTTTGTTCTTGGCAGGTTCCCCAGTGAATGTGATTGCAGCCAATTCTACTGTCCCTGTAAAGACAGGTTGGTGTCCATGGCCTGACCTGTAAGTCGTGTATTGTGGCAGTGGGGCCCCCACTCTTTGTGCAATCTCCTGTAGGAGGTTCTTGTAAACTCCTGTCTCGTCCTAATCAATAATAAATTCCAAATCAATACTAAAACACTGAATGTATATATTACACTCATTAGTGATGGAAAATATGACCCTTGAATGGTATTGGTTGGATTATTAATGACTCACTGAAAACTAAGGGACTCAGAGCTGAGTCATGAAGACTTTAACCAATGAGATTTAAGGGTAATGGTAAACCTCACCATGCCAGAAGAGGGTCAACAATTTTGGTGTGAAAATGAATGTGGATGTAAGAGTGAAAATATGCATTAAATTTTGATGGGCTAAAGAGGACTCTTTGCCGTGAAGAAGACATACATAAATCTATATATGGTTTCCGGGTATTTTCATTCTATCTTTCTATACTGCAAAATATTAGCATCATCAAGGGGTGCTGCATGTGGTGCATAAACTGTATGAAGATGAAAAGACATACCAACCTAAGAAGACAAATGGCACACTAGCACAAGGTCAAGCACAAAATAAGAACTCTCTCTCACTAAAACATGACTGTACAATGGTTGGCCTATGGCCTTATTTATATCCTAAAACAATCTTTAACAAGACTAAGTAGAGAAATTAAGGATACTCCAAAAGAATATTACTCCCTTGCCTAAAATACTAATTAAAATAAGAAAATACAATGGAAGGGCGAAAAATAAAAAGCGCACAAATTGACATATTACAATTAAGCCCAGAGCACCCCTCCATTCTCATTATTCTCCCCTTCTAAGAAAAAAGCTTGTCCTCAAAGAAAGTTGGTGATGATTAAGAAGAAAAAAAATCCGCATAATAAGCAGCCAAAGAGGAAATAAAATATCTGGGGTTCCAAAAAGTAGATATGCCAAAAACTAGGGAGGTCCCAAATTTCCTATAATTGGGCCATAATGGAATATATTTTACCCCAGATGTAGACCCAATTTTGCCGAACATTTTTTACGGGAAAAAAGCAAACTTAACCTTAAACCTCATTTTCAATTTTAGATCCGATGTTTCAAAAGTTGTAATGTGAACCCTAAATTTTCGAAATTGAATCAATTAAACCCATCGCCACATCTCCGTTAAAAATTTAACGGAAATGCTAATGTGGCGTCCTAGGTGGTATGTTTCTAGATACTACTCCTTTTAATTGACACATGGCTCCCAAAATTGAGTCTTACACAAAATTCCACCATTTACAATTAATACATTTAAAATCTGCAAAACGAAAAAAGAACAATCAACAATTTGATAATTAATCCATATTACTCAATTAACACATTCAACGCCTCCAAACACCACCACTGCCTCCCACCTCCGAACACCACCACCGTATCAATTCCATACATCCAATATCACCACCATTATCACCAGATTCACCACTCAACTGCTGATAAATATTCAAATCACCCACCACCTACGCCACCACAACTGCCACCCACCATCACACGCCAACACTAATCCACGGTCAAAACAAAATCAACTGCATGCATGAGAATATTATCAGAAATCCATATGAATCTCCCCATATATTTCCAAAACAAAATTGATTCGGTTTGCAAACTTCAGTCTAGGAAACAAAATCTCACATATCCAAAAAATAAAACAAAAGCAAAAAATGAACCAAACAGATTTTAAAACACAATCTACGAAACAATTCGTAACAGAGGAGATGGATAGTTCGTAAAAGAAGAGAGAGGAAGATTAATAGATGACGGAGCTGGCAGTGGAGGCACCAGAAGAGATCGGTGATGATGGAGGTGGCGGTGGCTGAAGAAAGCAGTGGGTTTGATTAAACTAGAATTCTATACGCTCCAAATTGGCACCACTGAAATGGAAAGGAAAGCTCGTGGAGATCATGATATTAACACTAGCAGCACTACTGTTAGAGTTAAAAGGGACTTCTCCAATTTAAGTGCCAATGTGATTTTACACACAAGAAACCTGCCATTGACTGAGTGTGTGAACACATTTTTTTCCTTTTTTTTTAAATAAGGATGTGTTTAGTTCAAAAATAAATAAATTAAGTGTGTGTTTTAATGAGCCAAGTTTCAACATACCACTTAGGATGCCACGTCAGCATTTCCATCAAGTTGTTAACGGAGATGTGACGGTGGGCTTAATTGCATCATTCAGGATTAACGTTGCAACTTTTGAAACATTGGGTCTAAAATTGAAATTGACCCCAACTTCAGGGTTAATTTTGCATTTCTCACTTTATTTATAGAAAAACTTTTAGGCTGGCCCGAAACTTCAAAAAGAAAACCATAAGCTCCCCTTACGCTATCGAAGGGAAAGCCTGGGCGGTGGCCTAAGGTCCAAATCCAAAATGGACCAGTTTATTTTTATTCTAAAGTAGAAGCGCAGTAAAATAATGAATTGCTCTTAAAGGAATGAGCCATCTTTAGATCAAAATATGGCCTTAAAGTTTCCTCGACAAATCCCAGATGTCAGATGTCAAAGGCTGCAGGCTCTTCAATTGCTCGTCGTCCGTGATAGCAGCTTCAAGGGTTTCAGCAACATTGCAGTCTTTTGAACAGATAACACTTGGCGGCCGCAACAAGTGGACCCCCCCCCCCCTTCTCGTTTCCTTCCCCAGCTTCGCCTCTCAGTCTCAGTCTTCCAAGGCAGAGAGGCGTCGTTCAAGCCTAACTTTACTTGATTTTCCCGTGCATCATTGAGGTTGTCACGGTTTGTTTTACAACTTTGGAGCGCTTACGACTGAGGTAACACGACTAAAGGCACATAAGAGCCCGCACAACTTAAGAACTTTCTCTGACTAAAATATGACGTGTCTACAATTGTTCGCCAATGGCTTTATTTATATCCGAAAGTTATAGTTAGCTTGATAACCAAAAGAGGTAAAAAGACTTGGAAATTAAGAATATTCCAAGGAATATTACCCCCTTACCTAAAATACTAATTAAAATATGGAAATATAATAGAAGTGAACAAAATAAAAAGAGTACAATTCAGCATATTAGACTTAAAGCCCAAGCACTCCTCTATTCTCATCAAATACACATGATGTGGAATTAGGTTACTTACATACAATGGGTGTCAAATGTAAAGATCAACATGCAAAACAAAGGAAATAAAGGACATAAATAAACCATACTACAATTCAAATAGGGTTTCAGGCATTTAATTTCGACATATGTGCAAGCTGCGTTCTTACCAGGGTAGAAACCGGATGTGTGTGTGCTAAATTTTGGATGGAATCCCAAGAAAATGAAAGAAGGAAGCCTTCTTCAATCAAAATAGAAGAAAACCACTATTTTCATCACCAAAATAATTACACCCTAGTAGGCGCGATACATACGATACGAATCTAAAAACGATATGCATTTGTAAACTGTCTTTTTCAAGCGGTATTTGCGATACACAATACAAAGCAGTTCATTCATAAAGAGGAAGGGAGAGGAGGGAAAACATTTGAGAGAGTTCATTGAGGTTCATTTTTTTTTATTGAAAATTTATATTCTGTATTAGTAAAATCAGTAGAGTGAAAGAAATAAAGAGAAGAGAGAAGAAGAAGAAGAAGAAGAAGAAGAAGAAGAAGAAGAAGAAGAAGATCAAGAAATACGCGAAGTTGCGAAAGTAGATAGAGATGGAGGAAATAAGACGTGGTGCCCTATGATGATGTTGATCTGGATCAGGATAAATATAAAATATGAAGATTGTGTGGATGATGAGGGAAGAAAAGAAATTCTAACATTTTGGAATTTCATGTTGAATTGATAACATTTTGATTGTTGGTGATTGGGATATCAAGAATAAATTAATATCGCATGAAATTTTTATTCGATTGCTTTTTCTTTCATTTTCACGCATAATAAAGATTTGCATACACGTATAAATATTTCTGTAATTTTATAACGAAATCTTACCGTGTATTATTATTACCAGCTAAAATTTTTTTAGAAATTGATAGTCCTGTACACATTTTGACAACCTTGAGCATGGCAACCATAATTGTAAATGAGAATTTTCTAATAAATTGATTAATTTTGGGAATCTGATTGATCATAATAGGGAGGTACATCACAATACTTTGTTGTTTAGAGGGTTACTAATTCATTATTCAAGATAAATCTGAATATGCCGAACCATACAAGATCATATTACGTAGTTTAAATCACCAAACAGGAGTATGGTGCCTATATCACATTAATGGCACCAACTAGTTCATTGCCCCAACAAGACGGTAGGCACATGCATACTGCAGCAAGACAATTCAGCATATTTAATTGAGAGAGACAAAAAACTACAACTCTAGGGTTGCACCTAATACTTTCTCCATGTGCCACATTAAAATTTGTCACCATAAAATAAATAATAATCCATTTATTAGCTATGGGCCAATGCTCTATGTTCAAATTTCGTCATACATATCCACACCACTTATATTGCATGTGTAATTAAATAAAGGGGGTTCTAGGAAAAGGTCCTTATAATGCTCAAAGTGTATAAAAATAGGCCACCCCATCTAATTTTATAAATTTAGTCCATGTACTAAAAATACCATGAAAAATGGTGCCGCTAGCACGGACCAAAAAAATAAAAGTTATTGTACCAGAGGGACTATATTTATAAATGCTATTGTACCACAGGGACTACATTTATAAACTTGAAAAACACTGTCCTAAAAATTCAAATATAGGAAGGAACATGACCTTTACCTTAATTCTCTATTAAATAAATACCAAAATCATCAATTTTAACAATTAGTCCTCATCCCATTAGTTCAATTATATATATAGTCGTATAACATAAATTATCATGGACCAATTACATAAATTGACTTGTAATTTACTATCAACCAAAACACTCACTCAAATCATAACCCATATAGCAAAAGATTTAGCACTTAGCTTTAAAATTGATTCTTTTTCTTTTTTATCCATCAAAAGAAGCGCACTCTTAACTCGAACAAAAGGATTACTTAATTGCATATAGTACTTTGCAAGTCTAGCCCACAATCCTTTATTTATTTATTTCTAAATACATATTTAAAAAAAAAATAATATGGAACGAGAGTTAGTAGGATTCTCATTTCACACCATCAAGAATGGAAGAGAAAAGAAAAGGTCCACATATTGTGAATCTACTCTAAAACCTTTAATAAAATAAAATACTCCTAGGCCACAATTTTTTATATGACTTAAACACCCCTCATTTAAGGAATTAATGACACTACAGTACAAGAAGCCTCAAAACAGCTGTTAATGGAGAGATGTAAAAACAAAGAAAAGCAGATGGGTCTTTAATTATAGCCTCCTCAGATTTCCCACATCTCAATGAACCACCACACCGCACCCAAACCAGAACAAGGGCAGTCTGGTCATTTCACCCCACCCAAAGCCAAAACTGTGACAAACCCATTTCAATTTACCCAAAATCCAGTAGAAGTACGCGCACGATAAACCCCTCACCAACACGGCGCACGATAGCACCACCACCAACCAAACCAGAAAAAGGTCATTCTGGTCATTCTAATCCGCCCAAAAGCGAAAACTGAGACAAACCCATTTCAATTTACACAAACTCCACTAGGAGTGCGCGCACGATAACCCCATCACCTACACGGCGCACGATAGCGCCACCACCACCACCGTGAAAAGCAAAAAAGAACCCAAATTTACGATGAGATAGGAAAAGGGTTGTGAAAACTTACAAGGATTCTAGCAGCCAGAGAGTGGGAGGGGCCACGGGAGGAGAGAGAATTGAGAGCCACCTCAGCTGCCGCATGCTCAGCTTGCCTGAGAGTTGAGAAATAATGAGGGCTCTCAAAAGTCTCACCATTAAAGTTAGCTATGGCTTTAAATCTTGGTGCATGGTCTGGACCTTCTCTTATGCAAGTATAAGATGGGAGATTAAAGCAGCTCCTTTGTGCCAGCTCTTGGAGCTGGTTCTTATACATTATTATTTATTTTCACTATATATGTGTGTATATAGAATCTTTTTTGCTTTTCTAGAGATAAAACTAGAGTCTTTGATGGAGAGAGGGGATATGGATTGTTATGGAGGTGAGGGGAGAGAAAAGTGGTGTTGTGTAGTGAGGAGGGAAGAGGGAGGTGTTGTTTTGGAGTTAATGGAGTGGAATTTTTATTGGGCTTTTATGGGTAAGAGTCAACTCAACGTTAGGCTGCATGGATGTCATCCCCCACACCTAGATTTTCTCAATTTTCTTAATTTTTAATTAATGTACTCATTATGTTTTCCTACTAGCCAAGTATTATTATTAACTCCTAGTGGTTGCTTTGTTGGTTTTAGACTAGCTGTTAATTCCAACATTTTCGGTTTAAAACTTTGTCGAGTGTCATATTCTAGGTTGACTCTCAATTGTCTTAAAAAAATAAAAAATAAAAAATAAATAAACTTTATAAGATATTTGGAAACAGTTCACCGATTAGAAATGGCTACTAAAACTTGACCACTTGTTACAAAATGAGCAATATTTTTTAAATGGATTTTAAATTGTGAGTCAATTTTGAAAAATATTTTAATGATTATTTTTTTTCGTAAACTTGTACTTATGCGTGAGTATAATATAATTATGCGTGAGTATAATATAATTTGGGTTTTTAGATATTTATCCCCTAAATTTTATCATTTTGTAGATTAACACCTTATTAAAAATTAATAGAGGTTCAACACCATCGTCATTGTCCTGCAATGGTAGTTTGGTCAACATTGACTATAAGGGAGTGTGTTTTAGTACAAGAGAAATTTTGTACATAATCTGAAAACAATCACTCAAAAAGGCACAAGATGAGATTTATGAGAAAAAACCTAAACATCAGTGCATCCTTGTTTCTCATTTAATTTGCAAAGAAATTTTACACAAACGTAATAAGGTACCTTCCCCTTGTTCTTCTAACAAGAAGTTACATATAGACGTTGAAACTTTCTCCCGTTTGAATGAGTGATCCAGTCAAAGATCCATCAAATGAACATTGTTGATACCAAATTTAGTCTACTGACATGGCTCAATTGAGTGAAGACACGTGGCAACCTGCGTGGCAATAACAAACACTTTCGAACAACACCTTGACCCACTCAGATACTCCGAGCAATAGATGCTCTCCGAGGAACCATACTGCAACGAGGAACTACTCTGCTTCCTCGATCAACTCAGACGCTCCGACCAACGAGAGTTCTCCGAGGAACTTTAATACACCGAGCAACTTATGAGTACCGAGCTACTTAGGCGGTCCGAGCTGCACCTCGAACAGAGCATTAATAGCAGGATAACCAACAGATTAACTGCGCATTAAATGCTTATTATTATCATACAGATGTATACGCCTAATGGACAGCTATGTATTACCCTTTCACACGTACAATCTGAGGGCTATAAATACATTGTATCATCCTCATTGTAGGGGGGCCGGGAATTTCTTGACTAAACTGGTAATCAAGAATTCTCAAACAGTCAGCAATAATAGAAACAGTGGACGTAAACCATTCTTATAAGGCTGAACCACTTTAAAATTTCTTTATCTCATTTTATTTTATCTGTGATTAAATAATTAGATATAATTTAATTTTTTACATTAACAGATTGGCGCCGTCTGTGGGAAACGACTGGTAATATCGTTTTTCATCAAAAACAATTCATTACAAATGACTGATAATCCAGAACCCAACAATCGAAACGCTGGAAGCCCTCCAAATCCATCTGCTCCGCCAAACGTTCCAGATCTGGCTGGAATAATGACAAATCTGGCCCAGGGCCAGACAGCCATGCAAGAAACTATGCGACAACTCATACAAACCCTTCATGGCGGAGTACCGACCCATTCAGGACATCGAAGTGTTCAAAGAAATACCCGTTTACTTTCTTCGTGTACTAGGCGTACCGATTCATATCGTACTGAGGAGTCTGAAGATTTTTCTTATCAACCTGGACGAACTTCGTCAGTACGAACCACAGATACTGAACAACGTATCACTCTCTCTCCAGAAAGGACTAGTGCGCTAGAAAGGTTAAGCAGGGTATCTCCTTTTGATCGATTAGGTCTTAGGAGGAACAAAAGTCCTCCTAAGGCTGCGTCGAGGAGCTTTCGACGATCATTAGACTTAAGGGAAGGATCTTCCCAGTCGCGACCAGCTGCTCGTCAAGATAAATCACAAGAAGCCACCTCAACGTGATCAGTTGCTCGAACCAATAGGCCCGAGGAAGGAAATGATGCGTGGAAAGGCTCTATTCAAAGGCTGAAAGACAGACTAGGGGAAATAGCTAAGGACAAGAACCCCCTACAATGAACTTTTGTTCAAGGGACACCCTTTGTCCAGGCCATTGTGGATTTTCCCACACCGTCAAAGTTCAAAGCACCTGTTGTGACTCCCAAATATGATGGAAAGACCGACCCTGTTCTTCATGTAGAACAATACCAAGCTGCAGCCGACATCTATGATGTTCCAGATGAGATGAGATGCAGAGCATTCTCAGGAACTCTTACCGGATCTGCTCAAATATGGTACAATAATCTTCCTCGGGGTAAGATCTCAACTTTCGTTCAACTGTCCGAGTTATTCATTGGAAATTTCTGTTTTGGGGCAAAGCCAGTTAAACGAGTAGTGCATTTGTTAAGTGTTAGACAGAAAGCTGGTGAGAGTACCAGAGATTATATAACTCGTTTTAATAACGAGAAACTCGAAGTCATTGATTATGAAGAAAAGACAGCGATTACCGCCTTGATGAGTGGGCTGCTGCCCAACAAGTTGTATTACACTTTGGCCAAAGATCCACCCAGAACCATGTCAGAACTGATGGCAAAAGCGACCAAGATCATGAATGCTGAGGAGGCTATGGCTGCAAAGACGAATATGGACGCCAAAGAAACCAAGGTGGAAGGTGATAAAGTTAAGAAGAAAGAGCATAAGAACAATGGTGGTGACAAACAATCAAAAATAAGGTCGTCATGGGAGGTATTAAAGAAATTTGATAATTACACTCCTTTGAAGATAGACATCAACCATGTTCTAGAAGAAATCAAGAACAACGAGGAATTAAACTGGCCAGAGAAAATGAAGACAGACCCTGACAGGAGGAATAAGGCAAAATATTACGATTTTCACAAAGATCATGGCCATATGACCAAAAATTGCATAGCCCTTCAGAATGAGATTGAAACACTTATTAGACGAGGAAAATTGGCTAAGTATGTTGATCGTAGAAATGAAAGAAGAAACAGCGACCGGACAAGAGAGAGGTCTAGATCTCCTCGTCGAGCAGAGGAGAACAAGAAAAGAGACCATGAAGTTGATCCAGAAGACGACCCCGATCTTCCCAAGAGACCAAGGCAGCCAGAACGTGAGGTATTTTCAATACGCTTTGGGTCATTTGATTGTAATATTATTACAGGTGGAGATGCAGGAGGAGGAGACCTTACTGCAGAGAGAAAAGCTTACCTCTGTGAGGCTCAAGCTTGCTCATACATTCAACGAATAAATCTAGCTGAGGAGGATCGCCCGAGAAAGGTAAACAAAGAGAAATTGGTCATTAGTTTCTCAAAGAACGACCTCGCAAGTGTTCTATATCCTCATGATGACCCATTGGTGATCAAAATGAGGATGAAGGAAGTAATGATTTCAAGAGTACTGGTAGACAACGGTAGCTCGGCAGACATCATGTTCTACTCGTGCTTTGACAGATTACATCTAAATCTATCTCAACTGGAGCCTTATCATAGACCCCTCCTCGATTTTACTGGCGAGAAAGTTTTTCCACTTGGGACGATCAAATTGGATATATTCATTGGTACATGGCCTGCTTGTCGAACAGAAAGAATACGCTTCTTCGTGATGGATAAA
This sequence comes from Sambucus nigra, assembly GCA_949130495.1. Taxonomy (NCBI): domain Eukaryota; kingdom Viridiplantae; phylum Streptophyta; class Magnoliopsida; order Dipsacales; family Adoxaceae; genus Sambucus; species Sambucus nigra. Next base: position 407,424,365 of record OX422218.1, on the reverse strand, counting down.
AATGTTCAATCAGCCTACAATATCATCATGGGAAGGGTAGGATTGAAGAAGTTCGAGGTAGTGCCATCTACGGTACATCAATGCCTAAAATTTTTAATAAATTTTGGAGTAGGAGTTGTGAAGGGTGATCAAAAAGTAGCTCGGGAATGTTACTATTCACCTGCCGAGCAAGAGGAACTGGAGGAATCAAGGAAATAGACTACTACCTATCAAGTGGAGGAAGGTGCAGAAATTGAAACATTGGATCCTAGAGATGAGTCCCAACTCGTGAAAGGCCAGGTGGTGGAAGTTACTGAAAACATCATTCTGGATGACGAGCACCCTGAACGAACAACTCAAATAGGTTCGTCGTTGGAGGCCTCACTAAAACAGAAATTGATAACTTTCCTAAGAAGCAGAAAGAAAACTTTTGCATGGAGTCATGAGGATATGCCCAGAATAAACCCAAATTTCTTATGTCACGAACTCAACGTGAATAAGGAGATCAAGCCAGTAAAGCAGAGAAGAAGAGTATTCAGTCCCGAGAAGAATCAAGCTATACAGGAAGAGGTCGAGAAGCTCCAGAAAGCTTGCTTTATTGAAGATGTTAAATATCCAGACTGGTTAGAAAATGTGGTGATGGTAAAGAAAAAGAACAACAAATGGAGGATGTGTGTAGATTTCACCAACCTCAACAAAGCATACCCAAAGGACCATTTTCCTTTGCCCCGAGTTGATCAATTAGTAGATGCTACCTCGGGACACGAGTTGTTGAGCTTCATGGACGCTTATTCTGGATACAACCAGATTAAGATGAAACATGAAGACAGGGAGAGTACTTCTTTCATTACCCCTAGGGGAACTTACTGTTATAATGTTATGCCTTTTGGTTTGAAAAATGCAGGTGCAACATATCAGCGGCTGATGAACAAGGTGTTTGCAGAATAAATCAGTTGCAATATGAAAGTCTATGTTGATGATATGCTGACAAAGAGCAAGAAAGTTGCTGATCATCTAGTTGACTTAGGCCAGACCTTTGATCAACTAGATACATATCAAATGAAGCTGAACCCGACGAAGTGCATATTTGGAGTACGAGAAGGCATGTTTCTCGGGTACATTGTCAATCAACGAGGCATTGAAGCAAACCCTGAAAAGATCAAAGCTCTGTTAGAGCTGCGATCTCCAACGACGAAGAAAAAAGTGCAAAGTCTTATAGGACGAGTAGCAGCATTCAACAGATTTGTATCGCGAGCAACTGATAGATGTCTCCCATTCTTCAAAACGCTCCGAAAGACTTTTGAGTGGAATGGTGAATGTGAGAAGGCTTTTCAAGACTTGAAGAAATATCTGGGAGCACCTCCACTATTGTCCAGGCCAGTGATGGGAGAAAAATTATACTTGTATCTGGCAATGTCAGAGAATGCAGTTAGCTCGGCATTAATAAGAGTGGAGAATGGAGTGCAAAAACCGATTTATTACACTAGCAAAGCCTTCCGAGGAGCAGAGATCAGATATCCAAAGTTGGAAAATTGGCACTAGCATTGATCGAGGCAAGTAGAAGAATGAAGCCATACTTTCAGGCTCATACTATAGTCGTATATACCGATATGCCAATGAGGCAAGCTCTTCATAAACCAGAAAAATCAGGAAGATTGATGTATTGGGAAATAGAGCTCGGTGAATATGACATAATTTATGAACCCAAATCATCGCTTAAAGGGCAAGCAGTAGCATATTTTACAACAGAGTTCACCTATCCTGATACCACCGAGGAGCAATAGTTACTCACCGATCAACCTGTGGATGTTACAGAATCATCAAACCCAAGCCCAGACCAACTTAGGTTGGTAAAAGGGCAAGTAGATGTTACAGAATCATCAAACTCAAGCCCAGACCAACTTAGGTTGGTAAAAGGGCAAGAAGTGATGATAGACGAACAACAAGAAATATTAGGAGAGGGTGAAAGGAAGCAACAAATTTTCCACCGAGGAACTCTGTCAGATCAGAAATTTGAAGACGAGTTACCTATATGGAGTTTATATGTGGATGGCTCATCTTGCACAACAGGCTGTGGGGCAGGGATTGTTCTTAATAGTCCAGACGAGGTCGACATGGAATATGACCTACGCTTCCAATTCAAAGCTTCGAATAATGAGGCTGAATATGAAGCCATGATTACAGGTCTTAGTTTGGCAAAAACCATGGGGCAGAGCAGGTTATTATCTTTAGTGACTCGCAATTGATCATAAATCAAATGATGGGAGTATATGCAGCCAAATGAGAATTAATGATCAGGTATCATGCAAAGGCAAGGGAATTGGTATCAGAATTTGCTGCTATTCAGCTGGTCAGAATACCAAGAACGGAGAATGCGAGGGCAGACGCCTTAGCTCGATTAGCATCAGCTACTCGTACTGAGCTACGAAGAACAATCCCAATTGAAGTTTTAGCTGGTCGGAGTATAGATGAAGATTTGACGATGAATTTTATTACCCTTAATTTAGGACCATCTTGGATGGATTCCATCAGGGCATATATTGAGGAGGGAGAATTACTAACTGACAAACTTGCAGCCAAAAAACTGAAGTTTAAAGCTGCTCGTTATGTATTGAATAATGGTATCACTACACCAAATCTGCCCATTTGTCAAGGTCAATGACCGTGACATTTCGAGGCGAGACAACTTTTTTTGTCACGGTCATTGACCTTGACACAAACTCACGTTTTGTGTCACGGTCGTGTCGCGGTCAATGACCGTGACACGTTTGTCACGGTTATAAACCGTGACAAAGCCGTGACCCTTCTTAAAAAAATTGTCACGGTCAATGACCGTGACACGTCCGTGACAACCTTTTGTCAAGGACTTGTCACGGTCAATGACCGTGACAATTCTGGGCAGAATTTAAAAAAATCTGTTGGGCAGTATGGCCACTGCCACTGCCCAGCAGTATATTTGTACCAGTTATAGCAACGTTGTACCTGTTCCAAACATCATATATCCAACACAAACTAAAGATAATGCAAATATATATTCATGACGATATAATCCAAATATTCAAAGTAAAAATAATATACATGACGATATAATCCAAATATAATTAAAATGGACAGACTTAAAAATAATGTTACTACATGTCTTGGATAAAACTGAGGAGGTGAGTAGGTCACACGACATACGAATTGACGCACCCACTAATATACGTCGTGCCGCATTGTTCGCGCAACCACAATAGGGAGTTCTCCTTCCTGGGTATGACATGCATGACGAGCACCCTGGACTCCATCTCTTGAAGCACACGTCCATGGACTATTCCACCCTCGACGATATTTGGGTCCCTCAACCCCCGCCCTATCCGCTGGCCATCAAATACGTCCAATTGAACACGCTCGGCCAACCAAGTGTCGACAATGGTCTGTTGAAGGGCGCCAAATAGGGAAGTGGATCATCGAAGTACGAACGTGTCGGTGATGAAGCAGCGAGGTCCACATCCTCGTCATCCTGCGCCTCGTCCTCCCGCACCTCCTCCTCCACCGCCTTCTCCTTCTCCTTCCCTTTCCCTTTCCCTTTACGGTCTCCACCCAACGTACGCTTCATGAATGCGTACATATCTTGGACCGTCGCCTCCAAACGGGACAGCTTCGCGTCGTGTGAATCCACCGTTCGAGCCAACCCGGTGTCGCTCGTCTCCAATTCGATGATCCTAGATTTGGCCACCCGCGAGCTCACTCCCCTTGTCCTCCCCTTGTGATCAGAGCCAAGCACTTGGCTGAGTGCGTCTGTGGACAAAGATTCCTTGTCGGCATCAGACTGCGACTCATGCACTTCCTTAAGCTTTGCCTGAAACGACAAAAAGCACATGATTAGTAAAATAAGTAAACTAAAAAATTATAACGTAATTAACAATAATTAAACTGTCGGATTACTTACAATCGTGGCCGTGACGCTCGGGGACACCTCCTTGTCCTTCCCCTTCTTCGTCCGAAGAGCCACATAAGTATCGAGCCTATGTGGCTTACCCCCTGGCCCACTCCCTACCCCCTGAAATAAAATAAAGTAAAGTAAAATTAGTATCGGCTCCGCAAAGTAAAATAATGAAGAATAATATATTTTTGTAGTTATAAATAAATTAAATCTTACCTGCATCATATGCTCCACCTCAGCGTAAGAGGTTCGGCCGGAGTAGTGCACGTCCGTCTTTTTTGCCCGATTTTCCCTCCCCGATTGGCGAGATGCCAATTGTCGATCCTCGATCTCATTGTCAATGAACTTTTGCCATTGTGCCAATGAGATCGGCTCCTTGGGCGGGACGGATCTGCGCCATTGTATAATGGACTCTCTTGTTTTCCCAAAGTACCGTGTCCGCATATTTTTCTGCCACGTCTTATGTTGCTCCCTCAACTGCTCCAAAACGGAATCGCGTAGCTTTGGATCCAAGTCGAATTGTTCTTGTCCAACAAATACAATGTTAGTTGCGAATAAATATAAATATAAATATACATATAAATATGAAATTGAAATTGAAATTGAAATTGAGATTGAAATTGAAATTGAAATATTCATATAAATATAAATATAAATATATTACCTGTAGTGCCGCCCAAACAGCTAACTTGAGCTCATATGGCACCTCCTTCCAACTCATAAACCCCGGGCCGATGACCGTCTTTAGCAGCTCGAGGGATCTCGCTAATAGCTCCGACTTGTTCTCGACGGTAATCCCAAATTTTTCATATTTGGGGAGCCTAGGGGCGGAGGAGCCCTCGTCGCCTTCGCTACCACCAAACCCAGACGACATCATCATAAACAGCATCATCATCTTCACCTTAATATCTGAAGGAGACATTTTTGCTGTAAAAAAAATGTTATTAGTACAGATAAAAAAAAAATGTTAATAGTACACATACACACACCCCTACCCCACCCGCCACGCACACACGCACACACCTACGCACACACACACACCCCACCCCCACCCCCTCCCCCCACAAATTATAACAAAATATTATCAGCTCCCCCACCACACCACACCCCCACTACCCCCCTCCCCCACCACACACCACCATACACACACATATACACATACCCCCTCCCCCCGCCACGCACACACGCACACCTACGCACCTACGCACACACACACACACACACACACACCCCACCCCCACCCCCTCCCCCTCCCCCCGCCACGACCGTGACAACTACATATATTGTTTATCAATAAAATTATGACATGAGATAATTATAATTGGAGCATAAATTTCATTATCATAAAGGGATAAATCCAACCAAGTACGGAGATTCTACAAATTAAAGTGAGAATTAAATTTAAGACTTTCTAACAACATGCATGTGTATGGATTCTAACTAATGATATTCCGAAAAATATACAATTGGTAACATTTTGTGAATTTACTAAACTTTATATAATATTATCAAATTGTGTTAAAAAATTATCTAGGGTTTTACCTAATTGAATTAATTTCATGAATAAAATTATTATCAATTTAAATGAAAATATCAATTATTATCCAATATTTTTGAATGAAATATTTATTTTGAATGAAAATATCAATTATTATCCAATTATTATCCAACTATTATCAATTATTTATTTTGAATGTAAATAATATCCAAAAATGTAAATGTAAATAATATTCAAAACCCCACCCACCCCCACCCCCACACCCTGCCCCCCTCTCGATGTTTATTATTTTCACATTGTTTTTACAATATTTGTTGATGAACTATGTGGGAGTATAACCCATATTGAATTATAAAGTAAAAATCTATAAAATTGATGTCTACTTTTAGTATTGTGTATATATGTTAGTTGATGCCATTATATTTTTTTTTAATTTCGTATCAATTTGGAGTTTTACTGTACATTTTTTTATCTTGAGATTCTATATTATAACGTATGTGTAAGTTCCATCAATACCATTTCGTTTCAATTTTGTAATATTATGTTTTTTTCAAATATTTTAAAAGTTATTAAATGGGTGCCCCACCCCCAGCCCCCCTCCCCCCGCCACACACATACGCACACACCTACACACACACCCCACCCCACCCCCTGCCCCCCTCCACCACCCCCTCCCCCACCACACACATATATACACACACATACACACACATATACACATACATACACATACATATACACACGCACACACCCCGCCCTGCCCCCACCCTGCCCCACCCCCTACCCCCACCCCCACCCCCCACACACGCACACACATACACACATATATATATACACATACACACATAAATATACACATAAATTTGTCACGGCCTTGTCACGGTCATCGACCATGACAATTAGTTGTCACGGTCGTGTCAAGATCAATAAGCGTGACATAAAACGCGTATTTTTTGTCACGGTCAATGACCTTGACAAGGCTGGCCGGCTGAAAGGTGACAATTTGCCCATTTTGGTGTAGTGTATTCTGTACAGACGAGGAATTATAGCAGGTTTGCAAAGATGTGTGCATCCCACCGAGGTGAAAGACTTGATTGAAAAGGTCCATGAAGGGTCCTGTGGAGCCCATGTAGCAGGTCGGACGCTTTTGCAAAGGGTTATGACACAAGGATACTATTGGCCAACGATGAGGGCTGATTATATAGCCTATACTAAGAAATATGACAAGTGTCAGCGCTTCTCCACTATCCGAAGAACTCCCCAAGCGTTGTTGACACCCATTACTTCCCCTTGGCCATTTGCTATGTGGGGAATTGACTTGGTCGGACCACTTCCAACGAACAGAGGAAGATTTAAATATCTCATCGTCGCAGTGGATTATTTTACTAAGTGGGTAGAAGCTGAGCCTCTTGTCGACATGACGTACGAGAAGGTGTATCAATTTATTTGGAAAAATATCATCTGTAGATATGGTCTTCCCCATGCATTCATTACCGACCATGGAATACAATTTGACAACGAGGAGTTTGCTCCCTATTGTCATCAGTCAAATATCTTGAAGATCCACTTGGCACCAGGCCATCCCCAAAGCAATGGACAAACTGAAGTAACAAACAGAACGCTACTGAATGGCTTGAAGAAAAGACTGAATGACGCGAAAGCAAATTGGATCAACGAGCTACAATGAGTACTATGGGCTTATCGAACTACTCCCCGAGCAACAACCAGGAAATCTCCATATATGCTGGCATTTGGAAGTGAAGCCGTTATACCTGCCGAGTTGGGTCTCCCGACACACAGAGTACTGAATTTCAATTCCCATGTCAGCGACTTAATGAGAAGATTGGATTTAGACATGCTCGAGGAAGTTAGAGAAGAAGCAGCCATCAGGAATGTTGCTTACCAACAATGAACAACTTTGTTCTACAACAAGAGAGTAAAGAAGTGCGACCTGAAAGAAGGAGACTATGTGCTAAAGAAAGTGATTCAAAAGCACAACAAATTGGAAGCAAACTGGCATGGACCTTACCGAGTTACAGAAGTTGTTCGACCAGGAACCTACAGAATAGCAACGTTAGAAGGGCATGAGTTTAAGAATGCATGGAATGCAGAACACTTGTGCAAGTATTATCAGTGATGTAAACTCTCATGTAATACATTTTCGTTAGTATGAATAAACTGACAATGTTTTGCCCAGTTCTCTCCTTTTGTTGGAATTTTTTTGCGAAATACTAGTGCTACACACTACTCAGCAAAACTCAGACTACTCAAAACTATTCCTAAAAATGCCAACTAAGGTTGGTGAGGAAGAAAAACTATTCCTAAAAATGCCAACTAAGATTGGTTAGGAAGTAAAACTATTCCTAAAAATACCAACTAAGGTTGGTTAGGAAGAAAAACTATTCCTAAAAATGCCAACTAAGGTTGGTTAGGAAGTAAAACTATTCCTAAAAATGCCAACTAAGGTTGGTTAGGAAGAAAAACTATTCCTAAAAATGCTAACTAATGTTGGTTAGGAAGAAAAAACTATTCCTAAAAATGCCAACTAAGGTTGGTTAGGAAGTAAAACTATTCCTAAAAATGCCAACTAAGGTTGGTTAGGAAGAAAAACTATTCCTAAAAATGCCAACTAAGGTTGGTTAGGAAGAAAAACTATTCCTAAAAATGCCAACTAAGGTTGGTTAGGAAGTAAAACTATTCCTAAAAATGCCAACTAAGGTTGGTTAGGAAGAAAAACTATTCCTAAAAATGCCAACTAATGTTGGTTAGGAAGAAAAACTATTCCTAAATATGCCAACTAAGGTTGGTTAGGAAGTAAAACTATTCCTAAAAATGTCAACTAAGGTTTGTTAGGAAGAAAAACTATTCCTAAAAATGCCAACTAAGGTTGGTTAGGAAGAAAAACTATTCCAAAAAGTGCCAAAGTTGGTCGATAAGAAAAAATCCACTAACTATGGTTGATCGGGAATAAAAACCCACTAACTGTAGTTGGTCGAGAAGGAAAATTTACCGACCTTGATTGGTCGGAAACATTTTATGAGTACGAGAAAGTGATCGAGCAAAATTTTTTATACTCGTAACTTTTTAAATTACTACCAAGTTGGTCGAAAAATAAAACATCATTAAGTTTGGTTAGTTGTCAAATGATTACCACAAATTCAAACTAGTCGACAATAAGTTTTAATCAACTCTAAGTTAAATAACACAATGTTGTTATCTTTTTAACAGATATACATATATAAAGTGTTTTACAACCACAAGGCAATGGCAATCAAGATTGCGAACAAAAATAAAAGCCTTTCATTAAATCCAAAAACAGAATACATTGAGAATGAAATACAAATTAATTATTACATCAAGATTCCTATTCTATTGGTTTCTTCTCCTCTGCTTTTGAAACAGGTTCCTCCCCAGCAGGAGGATCGTCTAAAGCATAAGGGGAGTTTATGAAATTAAGATCTTTAAGCATCCTGATGTTCATCACAGATGGTCGATCGAGTAGGTGCTCGGGGCGAGATATTTCAGCATTGGAATGGAGACTATAATCGCTAAGGTATTTAGAAATCAAACACTGAGGGATTACCCGGGCAGGGATACAGCTCATGTCGAGTTTGAAGGGTGGCACTGACAAGTCGAACAGCCCAAGATTATGATAATCCCACAAGTAGTGACCTTGTTCCAGTTGCAGTACACCCAGGGCATTCAACCACCCTTGTTTGTAACCTTCATTATTCGCATTTTGGATCCGATCATCCAAATGTTAAAGAGCCTCATTGTAGCCAGCCATCTAAAATTCTCTGGGCTGCTTGTGGAACTGATAAGTCAACCTTTCCAACTGCTCGTGAAGACTTTTTATAAAGAGTTCTTTATTCTCCAAGACAGACTTCTGTGCAGAAAGCTGCTCGTCCAGATTCCTGATCTTCTTAGACATCTCAGCCAATGCCTGGTTCTTTGCCATCAGTTGGAAGGCCTGGTTCTCCAGAGCAGATTGAGTTCTCTGTTCCTCGACAGTAATCCAAGCAGCTCTTGCTCGTCCCCGAGGAGCTCTTGCTCGTCCCCGAGTAGATATATAAGGGCCAGCTCTCTTCAAGGTTTCTAATTCATCCCTCAGGTTGGCGTTTTTAACCTCCAAGAAAGAGAATCCCTCGTCGTTCACAGGCCGGAACCAAAGCATTTGAGGTGGAAGCTGCAGACTTCAACTGAGACACCTCTCTTTGCAGGTTATTATTTTCCTGCTCTAACAACTCAGCTATCTGTCTGTGCTCTTCGACCTCAGCCTTCAAAGTTCTCTCCCTCACATCGTAAGCAGCAAACAGTTTATCGTATCCCTTATCAGCACTAAGTTGCTGATACTTCTTCTCGTATCCTTCGTGCAAAAGGGCTGTAGATTCCTTATATTGTTGTTGAAGCTCTTCAAGAGTTCCTTGGATATCTTCAATCATTTCATAATTTTCTACATTATTAGCCACTGCACGATCAAGCAGGCACTTCAAATACTGGTAGGCTAAAATTGCTTGCTCTGAAGCACCTTGACCGAGGATGTCAACGATTTGTGCTGCACTCATATCTGTATGACCAGCTTTGAAATACTCATTGCATTGCCTCAACAATTTTGTATCATGAGCAGACAATAACTCCATCCTGGCCATAAACTAGTAAAGGAAGAGAAAGTAAGAATCAATAAGAGTTCAAACAGAGCATGAAGAAGAGAAACAACAGTATGAATAAGCGAAACTTTAAATTTTATTACATCATAAAGGAGAAGTACAAAATTCAGAGTTACATTTGATAAAGAAAAATAAACAGAAAGAAAAATCCGAACAACTCTACACCTTTTTCTTGTCTCCCAAAACTTTCTCGGGAGGCTGGGACGAGGAGGTAGGTTGCTCGGATGGTACAGATGGTTGCTCGGGGAGTGCTGGAAGTTGCTCGTTTGAAGCAATGGATGGTTGAAGTTGCTCGCTGGTGGACTGGATAGCTGGGGAATGAGGAATTTGATCTCCCATCACCATGGAGGATTCCTCAGAGGCGGCTTCATCCTCTTCTTCTTCTTCTTCTTCTTCTTCTTCTTCTTCTTCTTCTTCTTCTTCTTCTTCTTCTTCTTCTTCTTCAGGAGTTGGAGGGGGGCCCGGGATGTGTCGCTGAAACATATCAGAATTTTCATCGACCTTCATCTCTTGTAGAGCAGCGGCCCAGCCACCCCTAAAGTATTTGTGGCTACCATATTCCACCTGCGACATCATGGCAACCAGACCTTTATTCCACCCCTTATCCCAGCCAGTGCTGAAAGACTTTTTTATAGCCAACTTCTTTTTCGCTTTATCCAAGGAAAACTTCTCGGAAAGAAGATCCTCGGCAGCCTTCAGCTTATTCTCTATTTCTTCCTTTTGACAACCTACTTCACGAAGTCGGCCCAACTCTTCTTCAGCATTTTTTAGCTTACTTTCAAGCTACCTAGCATTTTTTAGCTTCTCATTGAGATCTTTATTCTTATCTTCCAAGTTTTTTATTTTCTTCTCCAAACCTTTGGAGACTTCAACAACTTGGTTTCTCTCCCTCTCGGTGGAATCAAGTTTCTCCTCCCAAGCAGCCTTATCATCATCATACTTCTGACGAGAATCTTTCAAAGACTGCGTCAGCCCCACCAAAGCTTCCTCTACACCAGACGAGGAGCTTGAAGCTTTAATAGCTTCATCTTTCTTTAAAATGGTATTAAAACAGGTCACCAACTGGGAAAAGAAAATGATATCAAGTCAGTACACAAATGTAACAAGGGAAAAATGAAAGTTGAGGACAATGATACTTACAGAAGCTATATGATGAGCAGCTAATGAGGTAACCATGTCCCGAGAAAGATTTTCTTCCATACCTTGGATCTCGGGGATGATCCAAGACTTCACCGAGCTCATGGCAGAGCTCGGGGCAACAAAAGTGGGAACACCACTTCCAGTAATCGGGGGTTGAGAGATGGATTCAGTTAAATTGATCGAGGAGCTCTTCTTCAGCTTCCTCGGGGGAATAGGAATGGTCTCGACTAATGATGTAGTCTTAGTCGGAGAGATAACAATCACATCGCTTGGAACAGCGGCCTTGCTCGGAGCCACTGGGGGCTTCTCGACAACCTTCATAGTAGTAGCCGTAGGGAGTGCATCAATATTCTTTGTCCCCTCTTCTGGAACATCATGTTTACTTCTCTTTGCCTCTCCAGCAACAGAGGCAGATTTCTCGAAGATGGCAGGAGCTCTTCTTTTCTTCATTCTTTCACTCAGAGGGATATGAGACTCAGGTGAAGAACTTGCAGAAGCAGGTACTGGTTCTACCTCACTTATCATCGGACGAGCAGTAAAAGATGAGGTGTAACTCTTATACTGCAACAAATATGAAGCTGACCTGATATGCTCGTCAGCAACAGTCTAATGCAAACCCCAGATAAGTTTTAGATGTTTTAAATTAACTTCTGTCTCTTTTGGAGACCTTCTTTTGCTGTCAACTGCAAATAAATGAAAATTAAAATATCAGTGACACATTTTATCAAACACAAAGGAAGCATAATTTCAAAAATAAAATAAAATAAAAAAAACCTATCCCATTGCCATAGGGAGGACATCTAGGACCCTGGTACACATCATTTCCAGTCAGTGGAGGGTGTTGCCAATTTTTCATAACAACCCCGTGCCCGAAGTAGTCCCTATTGGCATCTGGGAGATTGACCACTAAAGCCCTATTTAAAAACCTAGTTTTTAAATAAAAAGTATTATGACCAACAACCCATCTATAACAGAACGTAATTTCTGGAATTCCTATACGAGTTCCATGAATTTGATTTAATCTATGAACTCTATTAACTATTCTCCACGTATTGGGGGCTATTCTTGCAGGAACCACGTCAAAATATTGACAGAATTCCAGACATAAAGGGTTTGGGGGAAAAGAAAAGCCCCATTCAGCGACAAAAAGACTGGGGAACCAATGTCCCTCAGTCAAACGAAAATAATCTGAAGGCTCAGAAAGTTCCTCCAAAATAACCCATGAAGGAATAGAGAAATCAGAACGAAACTTATCAAGCGACTCTACAGGGTAAACCATGATGAGTAACGGAAGTCAAAGAGAAATAAGAAGATCTTACAGGAAAAATGATGAGTCTGTTGACAACGAATGATGAAAGGGATGAACACACAGGAGAGAGAGACAATGGAAAACTCAAAGAGACAAATTTGAAAAAGTAGAAGACGAGGGGATTTTCTGCAACGCTTAAATACCCTGTCTTGGGAATGGGTAAAGATAATGATTACAAAAAGAGACGGTTACGTTACCAGCGGCTAAAAAGACAAAAAGGGTGCGGGAATCAAAGCGGTTATAAAAATTCAAAAAGTCCGATTCTACGAATTTGGAAGGAGAAATAAATACAAAAGAAAATACTCCTAAATTTCAGGATGACCATTTAAAACCGCCATATTTCTAGAAAGAATGTTCCACACTCCTCAAATTTCGAACTGTGAAACATTGGGGGCTTCTGTTGATACCAAATTTAGTCTGTTGACATGGCTCAATTGAGTGAAGACACGTGGCAATCTGCGTGGCAATAATAAACACTTCCGAACAACACCTTGACCAACTCAGATACTCCGAGCAATAGATGCTCTCCGAGGAACCATACTGCAACGAGGAACTACTCTGCTTCCCCGATCAACTCAGACGCTCCGACCAACGAGAGTTCTCCGAGGAACTTTAATACACCGAGCAACTTATGAGTACCGAGCTACTTAGGCGGTCCGAGCAGCTTAGGCGGTCCGAGCAGCTTAGGCGGTCCGAGCTGCACCTCGAACAGAGCATTAATAGCAGGATAACCAACAGATTAACTGCGCATTAAATGCTTATTATTATCATACAGATGTATACGCCTAATGGACAACTATGTATTACCCTTTCACATGTACAACCTAAGGGCTATAAATACATTGTATCATCCTCATTGTAGGGGGACCGGGAATTTCTTGACTAAACTGGTAATCAAGAATTCCCAAACAGTCAGCAATAATAGAAACAGTGGACGTAGGCCATTCTTATAAGGCTGAACCACTTTAAAATTTCTTTGTCTCATTTTATTTTATCTGTGATTAAATAATTAGATATAATCTAATTTTTTACATCAACAAACATGGAAGTCACATTCTCGATTATTAAATTGCACCAAGAATGAACTCTCCAATAGGTAATTCGTCTCCTTCTAGATCTGGAGCTTAGGTCTTTAAGTTTATATAAGAATTGATAGAATGTATCTAAGCTTAATGGTATTTCAAATCAAAACACTTTAAAATCTAGCAAACAATCAATCAAGTATGGATTCAAGGTTTTCTCCCAATCATGTGAAGATCAAGTGAAATTACAGTTTGAAAGGTATTTCTCTGATCAATTTTCTCAAAAAAAATTCCTTAAGTGTGAGAAGTACTCAAGAAAAAGATCTTTTAAAATGGGAGAGAAAAGGTCCTTTTGTAGAAAAAATTTCATATTTTACAATATCGTGCACACGGCTAAAAAGACTCCTTGTGCACACTTTTGGATAAAAGGAGAATCATGTAAAAGCGTAACATCCAAGTGTACATGATTTTTGGGTTCGTGCGTAAGGTTTCAAGCTTAAAGCATATTATGCCCAAACACGTGACATTTGTGTGCATGGGGACATTTTTTTATCCATGTGCACAGTTTCAGAGAGAAACTATATCATTCCAAAAACATGTTGTCGCGTGCACAGGTACCAAACCCATACGTGCGCACATATGTAGGTAGTATCCAAGATACATCTAAAATATGCAAAATAGGGATTTTCCATTTTTGCATTAAATATAACAAGGTTTATAAAATTGTTCCACTTAATCTAGTCACCAAAAATACTTCCAAAGTTAAATAAAACGTGTACATGTGCTTTTAAGCCTTGAGACGATTCAACCAAAAACAAATACAAAAGGATATGTATTGAATCTTCAAGTATCATGTGAAAGCTTTGAAGGGCGGGAAATCGTGAATTTTCTTCATTTTTCAATGACTAAAAATACTGATGAAAAAAAACTCTTTATTTATCGCTTATCAATGTAATAATGCTTTTTGGCTCAATTTGTACAAGACTCAATGTTTTGTCACGGGAAGTATCCAACGGAGCTATAGATCAATCTATTACAAAATATAGTACATCTTCAATCTCTACTTTTGGTTATTCCATGGATTCCTCCCCACCCCACCCCTAAAATATATATATATATATATATATATATATATATATATATATATATATATATGTGTGTGTGTGTGTGTGTGTGTGTGTGTGTGTGTGTGTGTTTGTGTGGAGAAGAACACAAGTGGATCTAAAAAGTGAACTTTTTAATAGACCTTAATAAAAAAATACCTGACAACCCATTAATTTTAATTCTTATAGTGTAATTGGTCCGCGCCAGCGGCAACGGACACGCGTATGATCGGAGACCCCCTTACCCCCTATACCACACCCTCACCCCCTACGCCCACCATGGCAGATGACTAGTTAAAAAAAATTAAGTTGCTGGAATGTTTACTCAAGGGTAAGGGCTGTCATGATGGGTGGGGGTGGGGTTTGAAAAAAAAATATTCGATCGACACACGTGTCCATTGTCGCTGACGCGGACCAATTACAATATAGAAATTAATATTAATGATTTGTTAGGTGTTTTTTGGTTAAGGTCCATTAAAAAGTCCGCTTTTTAGGTCCACTTGTGATCCTCTCCCTATATATATATATTGTTTACAACATCTAATATCATTCTCATAATATATATGAAATCCAAAAGACAACCGACAAATGATAAGTCGAGTCTAGATCAAATACTTTGATTCGCAACATCGTGACCATACCTAAAAAGGTATGAAACACAGCCAAAAGATCATCTAGATATGACATGCACAAAGAGAACTCCCCCTCCTTTGGGAATCCTCGGATTAGAAATCAATGGAAACCATGAAGATGAGAATAAATATGTAAGCATAAAATAAGATAATATCCTTTTAAATCATATCGATCTCAATAATTATTAATATTAATGAATATAAATGTTATAACCCCCCAATCAAGATTTTTCCCCTTTTATTAAAATCTACTACTCTGAACTAAAGGCAACAACATTTCACCCAACAATTCAAGAGAATAAACCCCCTTATCATAGACATTTCTCCCTCATTTTGACATGAAAAAGTTAAAGAGAAAAATGACATAGACAACGAGTTAGCATGATAGTGAAATTAAATCATCGTGATCAAAGAACTATCAATACAAATGATTCAATCATATGTTATCAAACCAAGGCTAATATAAAGGGTATAATAGAGAATATGATCATAAGATTTCTTAACAAAGGTTTGATAAATCCGTAATTTCACGTAAAGGTATCATAAGTTAAATAAGATGTAGAACAAGTGAATATCAAGAAAAACTAGTAGAAAAAGATATATCTAAGTATATTAAGCAAGATAATATCATAAAGTCTAATTAAAAGAGATCACAATGAATATACCATATATATATATATATATGTGTGTGTGTGTGTGTGTGTGTGTGTGTGTGACCAAAACCAACAAGACTATATATCCAATAATGTAACCAATATACTCCATCAAAATATAAAGCCATGTGTATTGAAAAATAAATAAAACTCCAAAATGTAATAGGAGTGATATAACTAAACCAAAGTATCTAATAAAGGTACTAAAACTGAATAATTACACTGATACATTAACAAAGTCTAAAAACTTTAGAGATAAAAATGAAATCTCTAATCGTCTGTAACACCCCGTATTTCTGAGCATTAAATAGTTAATTAATTCGGATAATTTAAATTACAAATGTGTCATAATTTAATTAAATTAGTTATTATGTGTTTATTTAAATATTAATCGGGAGAGATAATGATTATTATAAATGGAATAAATTTACTAAGTCTGTAGTAAATAATTGGTGACTATTATTATACGTCGAAGTTAGTTAAACGACGAGATTATATTGTATTTCAATCGGGAGTCGTATAAAGACTATATTGAGGTCGAGATAAGAATTTTTAGTAAAGTGACTCGGATGATGATTCTGAGTACACAATTGATTCTGAATAGGCCGAGATAGTTGGAATAGAGTACCCAGGGGTAGTAATTGGGTCTCGGGGCAATTTTAGGCATAACCAGGCGCAAACGGGGGATTTCGGGTTAATTGGGCTTGGCCCATTAGCCTAATTTCGGGATTTACAATATTAAACGTATGTTATGAAGTTAGTGGCATCCATAACTCAAATTAAAAACCCTAAATCTGGAGAGAAGAAAATAGGGAGAAAGTGAGGAGCTTTTGGGAACCAATTTGAAAAGGGATTGAGGTGCTTGTGTCAAATTCATCATCTTCATCAAAGGAATCAGACTCTATGAATCTAATCAGGCAAGTGGTTAAATTTGATTTTTATTTAAATGGCAGAATTTCATGCTCGTATTATAGTATGTGTTGACAAATCCGTTTTTGGGGAGGGTTGTCATATGAAATGGGTTTTTGATGAATTTAACACCTTATGTAGATTAAACACTAAATTGATGATGAGTTATCATGTATTGCTATTAGAATCAAACACATGTTCGAAATACAGAAGTAATCTTCGTTTAAATGATTATGGTAATCGAATTTAGGAAGAGGATTGCTTAATTGATGTTTAAACCCAATTCGTAAACTTTGGAATGATTATCGAAATCAATGATTTTGGGGTTGCTATTATGATTCGAATTGATTTTAGTTGTGTTATAAATATTGTGTACACTTTGGTTGAAGTTTGGGATAAATCCATGGAGGTTTGAGTGAACAAAAATGGAGGAAAAATGAGTTAGAGAAGAAGATGGTTTGTAGATCTGGTACGGCGAACCGATTCGGTTTTTAGGTCTTCCTGGTCGAACTGGTTCGGTTCACATACTTGTCCAAAATATGAAATTATATATCTTTTCATTACGATCTCGTGGGAACCGATCCCGTATTTTTTTTAATTAGTTATGAATTTATTACGGAAAAGGGTGTCTAAGACTGAAATCCTTAAGGAGAAATCAAATCTATATTATTTAGGGATAACCGTAGATGAGTATAGGAATCTGAAAAATATTAAGGAAAATTATTTTTTTCTTGGAATATAATGGGAATGAATTTAGGGTATGGATTTAGGAGTGTTTAGAATGAACACTACTCGAAAATATATGAACGGATTCAAATGGAAATTTCGGATGAAATTAGGATACGGGCTGGATTGAGATGTGCTTAGTATCTTTAATAAAAATATGTTGTGATATATATAAATGTAAGTTAATACTTATGAAATTAAGAGTCGAAAAATAGACTCAGGTATATTGGGCTAGTAAGGGTGTTAGGCATGGGTTAGTCAAACTTTTATTAAATATATGTATACAGTTAGTGTGATAGTATATATATATATATATATATATATATATATTTGTGTGATTTATAGATATCGGTGTGAATGATATTTATAGGAATACATACCCTCTAGTGCTATCATATAAGGTTGCGCGATGTGGATGAATCCTCTGGCTAGTGAATGTAGGGAGAGTATAGTCCCCAGGTCATACCGCCTTATGTTTTATTGTGTGATTTATTTTCCGAGGTGAGATGCTTTGGGTATGATTCGGTCTCACTTTCAGGAGGAATATGACCGCCTCCACTACGTTTGTAATATTTTTACCCAAGCTCTTGAGCGAGTCCGACTTGAGCTAACCAGGTTAGAGTGAGCATACCTGAGATACATTACACCAAAAAGGCTAAATTGTCACCTTTGAGCTGGCCAGTCTTGTCACGGCCAATGACCGTGACAAGTCCGTGACAAGTACAGTATCACGGACTTTTCATGGTTAATGACCGTGACAATTTTAAAGAGTTGTCACGGTCAAAGACCTTGACAGGTTTGTGACAAGTCTTATAATTAAAACCCTAGGCGCCTCTTTTTTTTCCACCATTTTCTCTCTCTAGCTCGAGCGGCGGTTCTCTCTCTCTATTTTCAGGTCATTTTCTCTCTCTCTCTCTCTCTCTCTCTCTCTCTCTTGTATGTATGTGAGTGTATATGTGCATATGTGTGTGGTGTGTGTGTGCAGGTGGGTTAGGTGTGTGTAGGGGTATGTGTGTGTGTGTGTGTGCGTGTGTGTGTGTGGGGGGGGGGGGGTAGGGGGCAGTGGGGGGGGGGGGGCAGAGGGGGAGTGGGCGGGGCAGGTGGGGGGAGTAATGGGTGGCAGTAGGGGGCAGTGGGGGGGCAAGGGAGGGAGTGGGGACATGGGGCAAGGGACAGGGGGTGGGGTTAGGGTGTGTTTGTGTGTATAGGTGTGAGGGTGGAGGGGGGCAGTGGTGGTGGGGTGTGTGTGTGTATATATGTTTTGTTAGAGTAAAGTCCATGTGTGTGTGTGAGTGTGTGATAGTGTGTGTGTGTGTATGTTTTTCAGTTGTATAAATCACAATTGTTTCTTGATATTGAATTGCATTAGTATTGATATTGATATTGAATTGAACTAAATTGCATTGGTATTGATATCTTTATATTGAATTGAATTGAGTTGGACAAGTTGAATTGCATTGGTATTGATATTTAAATTAAATTGTCTTAATAACTACCTTATCTAAATGAAAGGGTATCGTGCCGGGGAGGGGTCATCGTTTGGATTTCACTTTGGTTCACATCCCACGCACGAACCTAGATATGAAATGCTCCTTATGAAATGGACTAAAACATATTAAATGATCTAAATATTAATAACCTTTTTAATTTGTATACATTGTAATTCTATAGTTCTTATGCGTACTTTAAATTAAATGAAACATACTTTAAATTACATAATTAAATGAAATCTCTCGAATTGTGATAAGACATAATTAAATGAAACATACTTTAAATTACATATAGTGCGCATAGATACTAGCCTTCTAGTTTTTATGAGTACGCATTCAATAGCCCTTAGACCCGTTCGAGAGTCATTACCCCTGTAATGAGATCTCTCGAATTGTTCCGTTTGGACAGTTTGGGACTGCATTGTTTCTGTATAATAACATTCTTAGTGGCTTAAACTTGTTACTTTTGGAGGAAGTTCCGCAGTCGTATCTTAATGTTCTCTGGGTACATACTAGATAATGCGATGTTAAGTTTATTTCAATTGATAAATTGAAATAACACTCACACTTGCGAATCTATATCGTGTACGTGGAGAACTATAGGGATATGCTGCAGAATTTTTCTCAAATTGTAACAATGTGCATGAGTTGTTAAGTATATTACAAAAATATGCAGTATTGAATGGGATAAGACCACTCACCCTTTAGAGGAGATGGACGAAATAGGAATTAATATTATCAATTGAATTTTTGTTTCAATTTCAAATTAAAATTGAATTTGAATTTGAATGCACGAATAAATTTACACATAGAAACTAGCCTTCTAGTTATTATGTGTATGCATTCAATATATGATTGTTTATATTAATGAAAACTAAATATTCACACTTTTGTTTATGCTAATCCACGAATATACGCTTTTTACCCATAATAGGTGATTGTTTGTAGTAGCTACAATGGGATATCCTAAATACAAAGAGTGGATGGGTGAGGCAAATAGATTAGGGGATGTGTTTCGTAGAGGTGCTAATGAATTTGTGAAATACGCAAAGTGATGTCATAATAATAAAGAGTTTTTTTATTCGTGTGCTAGGTGTAAGAATGGTAAGGTGTTTCAGTGGAAAACAGTTGAACTATATTTATTAAGATGGGGTATGCAAGTTAGTTATCGAATTTGGATTTTTCTCAAGGAATCGAAAGTTCCTTTTGTCCCCGAGCGACCTTCACAACAACCTTCAGTAAGTAGGATAGATTTACAAGGGGAGGATGATAATATAGATCATAATATTCTAGAGGATTTAGTTGATGACGCATATGGAGTTCATAAAGTGGAAGATAATGAGGTCACTGGCGATGTACAAGGTTCAGGTGCCTCATGAAGATATCGAGATAAACATTGACGATGACTATCAAAGTTTAAAATTTAAGGTTAGCCAGCCGTTATACGCTGGTTGTGAGAAAGATCAAACAACTTTACATGCCATGGTTGGTTTGCATAATTTGAAGACCCAATATGGTTTGTCTGGCAATAGTGTGACAGGAATTTTGAATTGGGTGAAGGGCTTGCTACCCAAGCAGAATACGCTTCCAAATAGCTATCCTACTAAAACAGTTTGAAAGGTTTGGGAGTGAAGTATATATATTTTCATGCTTGTGTGTATGACTGCATACTATACCAAAAGGAGTATGAAAATATCAATCGGTGTTTGGTATGAGATGAACCTTGATATGTCCAATCTACTGGTAAGGAAGGTGCACAAGCTCAAAAGTGCCTCAAAAAAATGTTGAAATATTTTCCCGTTGGACCTAGATTAAAGCATTTTTTCATAGTACCGTGGATATCGGAGACAATGACTTGGCATGCTAGGGCAGAAGCATGGAAAAATCTCATACAACATCCTATTGATTCTACAACTTGGAAGAGGATGAGTTTTGAGTATCCCGATTTTGCTCGAGAACAGCGTAACATTCGTTTGGCAATATCAACATATAGTTTCAATCGATTTGAAAATCTAAGCGTTGATCAGAGTGTATGGCCAGTGATCCTAGCCCCACTCAACCTCCCTCCTTTACAGTGTATGAGACCTGAATTTTCAATGTTGTCTTTGTTGATACTTGGGCCAAAGGCACCAAGTGAGGACATCGATGTCTACCTGGATCCTTTGGTAGAAGAATTAAATGAGTTGTGGTAAAAGGATGTGCAAGCATTTGACTCTTTTAGAAAAGAATAGTTTATGCTGAAAGCTATGTTGATGTAGGTAATTCATGATTTTCCCTCTTATGGGACATTATTCGATTGTGTAGTACATGGTTATTTGAGGTGTCCTATTTGTGGAGAGGAGATTGAATCTCTTCGTCTCCTCGCTAGCTCAAAAATTATATACCATTTCCATAGGAGGTTTTTACCTCCCGCTCATAGTTTTAGATTTGAGAAAGGTTTTAATTTTTTACCGGGCGGGGTTGAACATAGGCTACAGTCGAGAAAACTTCTAGGCTCAGAAATTAAAAGTAAATCTTATGATTGTGGCCCTAATATGTCAGGTAAGAATCGTACATCTGAGAATGTCAAGCAAAAGCAGACCCCAACTGGGAATGAAACTGGGATAAGAAAGGCATGGTCTAGGTGGTCAATTTTATTTGACTTGCCTTATTAGAAGAATAACCCGGTGCGCCATGTATTAGATGTGATGCACACAGAGAAGAACATCGTTGAACATATTGTGGTCGCATGCCTTGGGGGGAGCCATTCTAAGGATGGAGAAAATGCACGAAGAAACCTTAAAGCGTTAAAATTTAAGCCACAACTATGGTTGAAAGAAGATAGTATGGGAAGGACGATAATTCCCCCTGGTGCGTTTACTTTGATAAGTGAGGAAAGGAAGGTGCTTTTAGACACAATATAGAATTTGAAAGTTTCATATAATTTTTCGTCCAACTTGTTAAGGATTCTGAATTATGTTACCCATGATTTACATAAGTGTAAGTCCCACGATTGGCATGTCATCATGCAATTAGTTCCTCTATTGTTTAAGCATTGTTTCTACAAGCATAAGGATTTACGGAGGGCAATTATACAAATTAGTATTGTGAATGCTGTGTCATATCGTTTTAAATAAATCCATAAATTTCTAAGTTAACCTTATTTAATCCGTGTTAATTTTTAAACCAATTTTATTCAGACCTAAAACATGCATCTACGTGTGGAAAAATCAAACCAACATAAATAATTGCTGACACACAGATTTCAGGAAAAAAAACCTTTCGGGTAAAGCCTTTTATTTCACTATAATACTTACAATGAAATCTGCAATGGATTAACCTCAGAAAACCCACATAGGTCGCAACCTAAATCAACAATAGAATTTCGCAGCAACTCCACATGATTCACAGTTCAGTCATCCCAGGAACACCCATGAGTACTCCCTATTGACTCGCAGCCAGTCATCCCAGTACCTCCTTTAAGTGGAACCTAATCAGTAGTAGAGCTCTTCTCTATAAGAGAAACTTCAACAAAGATGTGTTCTTGGGTTCTAAAACAATTCACATAAACTATTGTGATCTTGTGAATTGAAAATAAAAAGGATTAAAAACCCTAAAAGTGAGAAGACAATTATCTTCCAGAGCAGTTTTCCTATCTAATAAAAACGCAGGTCTTCTGGAAAAAAACGGATATGTTTAACACGCTATATATAAAAAATTTAAAGCAGCGCGTCGTTCGAACGAGATGTTAGTGTTGCTCGAACGATGACACGTGTCATTCAAACGACTTCGCACGACATAGCCATGTTGCTCGAACGAAGTCCCTCTATCGCTCGAACGAGATATTTAAAAAATAAATATTTTTATTTCGTCAAAAAATAGTCCGCCTCAACACTTAGAAAAAATTCTTTGATGAAAAACTCCGCTCCAGCACTTAGAAAATATTTTGTAAAAAATATCCCAACGCTTTAAGTGAACCGTTAAGGTACGTAAACACAACCTTACCAAAATTAATCTCGCGGAGGCTTGAATGTTGAAGAACTTTGATATTCGGATCCGTCTTGATGCTTGAATGATCTTGAACAATTCTTTGACGATGTAACGGTATACGACATACTTAAATGTAAGTCGGACAATAAAATAATGTCCTTACAAATCTCACCCTATGTCTATGCCGGTACAATATATAAAAACATCTGAATTATCAAATCAAAATGCCTATACAAATTTAATACCCTCCCATGAAAACTGAAAAGGTACTAAAGATGCAAGTATCAAACTTTTCTTCAAAACATCTTCAACATCAAATCTTCAAGATTTTCTCATCAGGGTGTGCGAAATAATGATCTTCAATTTTGTACCTACACACAAGAGAGACAACAAATACCTTCGTGATGCATCGAGTTTGAAATGATATAAGCGTCCGTTTGGCAATCCAATTCCAAGGCTTGGAATTGGAATTGGAAGGCCAATTGCAATTCCGTGAAATTCAAATTGGCCTTCCAATTCCAATTCCAAGCCTTGGAATTGGGTTGCCAAACGGGCCCTAAGAATAAATCGATCAATATAATCAAATCTCCCCCATAATGCAAAAACTCCCACATAATTCGTTCTCCGCCTCTTTATTTGATCGAAATAGACAAGGAAATGAATAAGCAACATAAACACGGAGTTGTCATGAAAAATATGCATAGAAAATATGGATCAAACTACGCTCATGCAAAGGAGTAACCCAAATGCTTCCATAAACTATTTTCCATTTTTCCATTTTTCATACGAAAATACAAAAATAATTTTACAAAAGTCACACACCATGAATTTATACTAAGACAACCAAATCATGGAAACATAATGAATGGGTGTGAACATATTCGATAGGAAAATCAAAGTAAGCAGGATGAATATGTGTACTCCTAATGAATGAATCTCAAAATCGTCCTTAGGTGTCGAAAGTGTTGAATTTAAATGACATCGACTTAATCCATCAACACATCAAAGTCAGTAATGATCCCCACACCAATAACGTCTAAAAGTACATAAAGCTTTTTCATGACGCTGTCAGGACGTGCAAACCTGTTTTTCATTTCTTTCCATCCAAACTCCCTCATAAATAATTATGCATTAATTTTTCTCTTGAGGTGGCTCCTTTTTAGCATATTTATCTTTTTATTGCCTTTAAATTTTTTCAGGCTCTTTTAAACGTGGGCTTTCACGACGAGTTAATTTTATACTATCACAACCCTTTTCCCGTGATTCACTCATCATTTTTTGTTGCAATTAAATCCTCACGGTAAGCGGTTCTTACATGCACTACTTCCATTGTCAAGTTTTATCGCATATGGTTTGTTTTAAAGACAAAATTGAGACGACAACACTCCGACCAATATGTGATAAAGAAGTACAATAATCAAATAAATCCGTGCAAGTGTGCATTAAAGGAACTCATGAGTCAAACATGTAGGTAGTAATAACTAATCATATCTCAATGACTCCAAATATTGTAAAGCACTAAATGAAATGATGACGGATATAAAAACTCTATCACATGTCACATGGATATGGAATGAAATTGTGACTCGGTCATCCTAAATGTCCATTCTTATATGGTGCAAAGAAAAATTACAAAACTCTTTTTGAATTTTTCTAAAAATGTTGTCAAAATAGAATCTTTTTGGCTTTTTCAATTTTTTTCTCAAAAAATAGAAAATCTTTTTGAATTTTTCCAAAAATACATCAAAAAGGAAAACACAACTACAAACATAGTACACACTAGAAATAGGCAAAAATATCATCATGCAAATCATCCTATGCTAGCAAACAAGTCTAAATCTCAATCGTTAGGTGCAGTGGAGTTTTTCAAAGGTGGTGACATCCTATGAAAAAACTCCATCAAATCATGTGAAGTCTTGACCAAAAACTTTACCTGCTCCATAATATGTGCAAACTCTCTCGTGTAATCATTCGAAGCATCAGGTGTGGATGCGTGTGTGTGAACACGTGTAGTAGCAAAATGTGACACATAACCCAACTTAAAACAAAACTCCCTAAGGTATTCTTTCTTCTTACAGTGTGTACAAACATAAACAGGCCTAGGTACACCTCTATCAAAATGTCTCCTATGCACTCTCCTCTCAAGTACGGGACGCCTAGGTGGGTTGAGTTGAGAGCAATATGAATCTATCACAAATTTAGGAACCGACTCGGGTGCAACATGTGAAGTGGACGCACCATCATGACTGTTGATACCAAAATTAATATGCCGATATAGACGAATCAGAAGAAGACACGTGTCGATCTACGTGGCACAATAGCAACGAGGAGGTTTATTTCCCCGACCAACCATACTCACTCCGAGCAGCAAGTGCACTCCGAGGAACTCCAACGCTTCGAGGAACAGACTTCTCCGAGGAACTCAGACCTCTCCGAGGAACTCCTGAATACCATGAAGCTCAGGCGGTCTGAGCAACTAAGGCGGTCCGAGCTGCATCTCGGCCATAGCATTGATTGCCAGATAATCAACAGTTCAACTATTCATTGAATGCTTATCATTGACACACACGCTTAAAGGGCATTAAATGTATCATCCTTTCATATGTAAATCATTTAATGTATCACCCTTTCACATGACAGCCTAAGGGCTATAAATACATTGTATCACCCTCATTCAAAGGGACCGGATTTTTTTGATAGAATTACCTATCAAGAACTCCAAAACACTTGGCAGTAACAGAAACAGTGGACGTAGGCGATTCTTATAAGGCTGAACCACTTTAAAATTCTTTGTCTCATTTATATTTATTTGTGATTAAATAATTAGAAGCGTGTCGATCTACGTGGCACAATAGCAACGAGGAGGTTTATTTCCCCGACCAACCATGCTCACTCCGAGCAGCAAGTGCACTCCGAGGAACTCCAACGCTCCGAGGAACAGACTTCTCCGAAGAACTCAGACCTCTCCGAGGAACTCCTGAATACCATGAAGCTCAGGCGGTCTGAGCAACTAAGGCCGTCCGAGCTGCATCTCGGCCATAGCATTGATTGCCAGATAATCAACAGTTCAACTATTCATTGAATGCTTATCATTGACACACACGCTTAAAGGGCATTAAATGTATCATCCTTTCATATGTAAATCATTTAATGTATCACCCTTTCACATGACAGCCTAAGGGCTATAAATACATTGTATCACCCTCATTCAAAGGGACCGGATTTTTTTGATAGAATTACCTATCAAGAGCTCCAAAACACTTGGCAATAACAGAAACAGTGGACGTAGGCCATTCTTATAAGGCTGAACCACTTTAAAATTCTTTGTCTCATTTATATTTATTTATGATTAAATAATTAGAAGCGTGTCGATCTACGTGGCACAATAGCAACGAGGAGGTTTATTTCCCCGACCAACCCTGCTCACTCCGAGCAGCAAGTGCACTCCGAGGAACTCCAACGCTCCGAGGAACTCAGACCTCTCCAAGGAACTCCTGAATACCACGAAGCTCAGGCGGTCCGAGCAACTAAGGCGGTCTGAGCTGTATCTCGGCCATAGCATTGATTGCCAGATAATCAACAGTTCAACTATTCATTGAATGCTTATCATTGACACACACGCTTAAAGGGCATTAAATGTATCATCCTTTCATATGTAAATCATTTAATGTATCACCCTTTCACATGACAGCCTAAGGGCTATAAATACATTGTATCACCCTCATTCAAAGGGACCGGATTTTTTTAATAGAATTACCTATCAAGAACTCCAAAACACTTGGCAATAACAGAAACAGTGGACGTAGGCCATTCTTATAAAGCTGAACCACTTTAAAATTCTTTGTCTCATTTATATTTATTTGTGATTAAATAATTAGAAGCAATCTAGTTTTTTACATCAACAGATTGGCTCCGTCTGTGGGAAATGACTATTATTATCGTTTTTCACCAAAATTCATTCATCATCAATGGCAGATAATCCAGAATCTAGCAATCGAAACGCTGGAAATGCTGGAAATCCTCCAAATCCCTCTGCACCTCCAGATCTGGCAGGAATTATGATGAATCTGGCTCAAGGACAAACCGCCATGCAAGAAACAATGCGTCAACTCATTCAAACCCTTCATGGTGGTGCATCTGCACATTCGGGACATCGAAGTGGTCAGAGGCAAACCTATTTACTTTCTTCACGATCCAGGCGAACTGAGTCATATCGTAATGAGGAATCTGATGACTCCTCTTATCAACCTGGACGAAATTCGTCAATAAGGGCTACAGATACTGATCAACGTATCACTCTTTGTCCAGAGAGACCCAGTGCCTTGGAGATATTAAGCAGGGTGTCTCCTTTCAGTCGAGTAGGCCCTAGGAGGAATAGGAGTCCACCTAAAACCATGTCGAGGAGTTTTCGACAACCATCAGATCGACGGGAAGGATCAGCACAATCACGACCTGTTGCTCGTCGAGATAGATCTCAGGAAGCCACTTCAGAACAATCAATTGCTCGAACTAATAGGCCCGAGGAAGGAAATGATGCGTGGAAAGGGTCCCTTCAGCGGTTGGAGGATAGATTGGGAGAAATGGCTAAGGCAAAGAATCCCCTACAACGAACTTTTGTTCAAGGGACACCTTTTGTCCAGGCCATTGCGAATTTTCCTACACCGTCAAAATTTAAAGCTCCTATGGTGACCCCCAAATACGATGGAAAGACAGATCCTGTTCTTCACATAGAGCAATATCAAGCTGCTACCGACATCTATGCTGTCCCCGACGAGATGAGATGCAGAGCATTCTCAGGAACTCTTACTGGGTCTGCCCAGATATGGTACAACAATCTTCCTCGGGGTAAGATTTCAACTTTCTTTCGATTAGCCGAGTTGTTCATTGGCAATTTCTGTTTTGGAACAAAACCAGTAAAACGAGTAGCACACTTGTTAAGTGTTAGACAAAAGTCTAGTGAGAGTACTAGAGATTACATAACTCGTTTCAATAATGAAAAGCTGGAAGTCATAGATTATGAAGAAAAGACAGCAATCACCGCCTTGATGAGTGGGTTGTTGCCTAACAAGTTGTATTACACTTTGGCCAAAGATCCACCTACAACTATGTCAGAGTTGATGGCAATAGCGGCCAAAATCATGAATGCCGAGGAGGCTATGGCTGCGAAGAAGAATATGGATAAAGAGACCAAGGTGGAAGTCGACAAATCTAAGAAGAAAGAGCATAAGGGCAATGGTGGTGACAAGCATTCCAAGAATAGTAGGTCGTCATGGGAAGTCCTGAAAAAATTCGATAATTATACTCCTTTGAAAATGGGTATTAATCATGTCTTGGAAGAAATCAAGAATAGCGAGGAGGTAAAGTGGCCGAAGAAACTGAAGTCGGACCCCGATACGAGGAATAGAGAAAAGTATTGCGAGTTCCATAAGGATCATGGCCATATGACAAAAAATTGCATAGCTCTTCAGAACGAGATTGAAACACTCATTCGACGAGGAAAGCTAGCGAAGTATGTTGATCGGGGAGGGGAAAGAAGAAACAATGACCGAACTAGAGAGAGGTCTAGATCTCCTCACCGAGCAGAGGAGAACTCATGAAGATGATACAGAGGATGACCCCAACCTTCCCAAGAAACCAAGGCAGCCAGAACGAGAGGTATTTTCAATACGTTTTGGAACATTTGATTGTAATGTTATTACAGGCGGAGATGCAGGAGGAGGAGATCTTACTGCAGAAAGAAAAGCTTACCTCGGTGAGGCTCAGGCTTGCTCATACATTCAACGGATAAATTTGTCTGAGGAAGATCGCCCGAGAAAGGTGAACAAGGAGAAGTTGGTCATTGGGTTCTCAAAGAACGACCTTACAGGTGTTCTATATCCTCATGATGACCCGCTGGTGATCAAAATGAGGATGAAGGAGGTAATGATTTCAAGAGTGCTGGTCGATAACGGTAGCTCGACAAATATCATGTACTATTCGTGCTTTGATAGTTTGAATTTAAAGATATCTCAATTGGAGCCTTATCACAAACCTCTCCTGGGTTTTGCTGGCGAGAAAGTTTTCCACTTGGGACGATCAAGTTAGATATACTCATTGGAACTTGGCCTGCTTGTCGAACAGAAAAAATATGCTTCTTTGTGATGGATAAGAACGTGCAATCAGCTTACAACATCATCATGGGAAGAGTTGGTTTGAAGAAGTTCTAAGCAGTTCCATCTACAGTACATCAGTGCTTAAAATTCCCAACAAATTTTGGAGTAGGAGTTGTGAAAGGTGATCAAAAAGTAGCTCGGGAATGCTATTATTCATCTGCCGAGCAAGAGGAGCTCGAAGAGTCAAGGAAAAAGACTACTACCTACCAGGTGGAGGAAGGTACAGAAATTGAAACACTTGATCCCAGAGATGAATCCCAACTTGTAAAAGGACAGGTGGTGGAATCTACAGAAAATGTGATTCTGGACGACGAGCACCCTGAACGAGTAACCCAGATAGGTTCGTCGTTGGATGTTTCAATAAAACAGGAACTGATAACTTTCTTGAGAAACAGAAAGAAAACTTTTGCATGGAGACATGAAGACATGCCTGGAATAGACCCAAACTTCTTATGTCACGAGCTCAATGTGAATAAGGAGATCAAGCCTGTAAAGCAGAGAAGAAGAGTATTTAGTCCTGAGAAGAATCAAGCTATACAAGAGGAGGTCGAGAAGCTCCAAAAAGCTCAATTCATTGAAGATGTGAAATATCCAGACTGGTTAGCAAATGTGGTGATGGTAAAGAAGAAAAACAATAAATGGAGAATGTGTGTTGATTTCACCGATCTCAACAAGGCATGCCCAAAGGATCACTTTCCATTACCTAGAATTGATCAACTAGTGGATGCTACCTCGGGACACGAGCTGCTCAGCTTCATGGATGCTTACTCTGGCTACAATCAGATCAAAATGAAACCTGAAGACAGGGAACGTACTTCTTTTATTACCCCTAGGGGAACTTATTGTTATAATGTAATGCCTTTTGGTTTGAAAAATGCAGGAGCGACATACCAGCGGCTGATGAACAAGGTTTTTTCCGAACAAATCAGTTGCAATATGGAAGTCTATGTCGACGATATGCTGACAAAGAGCAAGGAAGCTGCTGATCATCTAGTTGACTTAGCTCAGACCTTTGATCAACTGGATAAATACCAAATGAAGCTCAACCCGACAAAGTGCACATTTGGAGTACGAGAAGGAATGTTCCTCGGGTACATCGTCAACCAGCGAGGCATTGAGGCGAATCCAGAAAAGATCAAAGCTCTTTTAGGGTTGCGATCTCCAACGACGAGGAAAGAGGTGCAGAGTCTTACAGGACGAGTTGCAGCGCTCAACAGATTTGTATCTCGAGCAACTGATAGATGCCTTCCATTCTTCAAAACACTTCGGAAAACTTTCGAGTGGAACGATGAATGTGAAAAAGCCTTTCAAGAATTGAAGAAATATTTGGGAGCACCTCCACTGTTGTCCAGGCCAGTAATGGGAGAAAAGTTGTACTTATACCTGGCAGTATCAGATAATGCAGTCAGCTCGGCATTGATCAGAATGGAGAATGGAGTTCAGAAGCCAATTTATTGCACAAGTAAGGCTTTCCGAGGTGCAGTGATCAGGTACCCAAAGCTGGAAAAATTAGCATTGGCATTAATTGAAGCAAGTAGAAGAATGAGGCCATATTTCCAGGCCCATACCATCGTCGTGTATACCGACATGCCATTGAGACAAGTCCTTCATAAGCCAGAAAAATCAGGGAGACTGATGTACTGGGCAATAGAGCTCGGTGAATATGATATTGTGTATGAACCCAAATCATCATTAAAAGGGCAAGCTGTAGCAGATTTTATAGCAGAGTTTACTTATCCTGATACCCCCGAGGAGAAAAAGTTGCTCGCTGACCAACCTGTGGATGTTACAGGATCAACAGACATAAGTCCAGACCAACTCCGGTTGGTAAAAGGGCTTGTGGATGTAGAAAGATCATCAAATTCGACCTCAGACCAACTCCGGTTGGTAAAAGAGCGAGAAGAGATTATCGACGAGGAGCGAAAAATGTCAGGGGAGGATGAAAGAAAATAACAAATATTTCACCGAGGAACTTTGTTAGATAAGAAATTTGAAGACGAGTTACCTACATGGAGATTATATGTAGATGGGTCATCTTGCACAGCAGGTTGTGGGGCAAGGATTATCCTGAACACCCCAGATGAGATTGACATGGAATACGCCCTGCGATTCCAATTCAAAGCTTCCAATAATGAGGCGGAGTATGAGGCCATGATAGCAGGTCTTAATTTAGCAAAAATTATGGAAGCACAACAAGTGATGGTATTCAGTGATTCTCAATTAATTGTGAATCAAGTAATGGGAACATATGCAGTTAAAGGAGAATTAATGGTCAAATATCATGCAAAGGTGATGAAGTTGTTAGCAGAATTCGATGCCATTCAATTGATCCGAATACCAAGATTGGAGAATGCACGAGCAGACGCACTGGCCCGACTAGCATCAGCTACTTGTACCGAGCTGCGAAGAACGATACCAATTGAAGTATTAGAAAGTCGGAGCATAGATGAAGACCTGACGATGAATATTATTACCCTTGATTTAGGTCCATCTTGGATGGATCCCATCAGGGCATATATTGAGGAAGGAGAATTACCGGAGGATAAGCTCGCTGCCAAGAAATTGAAGTATAAAGCTGCTCGGTATGTACTAACTAATGGTGTTTTGTATAGACGAGGAATTATGGCAGGTTTGCAGAGATGTGTACATCCTTCCGAGGTGAAAGAATTGATTGAAGAGATCCATGAAGGGTCCTGTAGAGGACATGTAGCAGGTCGGACACTTTTGCAAAGAGTGATGACGCAGGGATACTACTGGCCAATGATGAGGGCTGATTGTATAGCCTATGCTAAGAGATGTGATAAATGCCAACGTTTTTCCTCCATCCGACGAACTCCACAAGCATTGTTGATACCCATAACTTCCCCTTTGCCATTTGCCATGTGGGGAATTGATTTGGCTGGACCACTGCCAACGACCCGAGGAAGATTCAAGTACCTCGTCGTCGCAGTGGATTATTTTACTAAGTGGGTAGAAGCTGAGCCACTTATTGATATGACATACGAGAAAGTATACCAGTTTGTTTGGAAGAACATCATCTGCCGATATGGTCTCCCTCATGCCTTCATCACAGACCATGGAACATAATTTGATAACGAGGAGTTTGCCGCCTATTGTCATCAGTCAAACATTTTGAAGATTCATTCAGCACCAGGCCACCCTCAAAGCAATGGACAGACTGAAATGACGAATAGAACATTACTAAATGGTTTGAAGAAGAGGATAAATGCGGCTAAAGCTAATTGGATTAATGAGCTACAGTCAGTATTGTGGGCTTACCGAACAACTCCCCGAACAGCAACTGGAGAATCACCATATATGCTAGCGTTTGGAAGTGAGGCCGTGATACCTGCCGAGTTGGATCTTCCAACACACAGAGTGCTGAATTTCAATTCCCCAGTTAGCGATTTGATGAGGAGGTTAGATTTGGACATGCTCGAGGAGGTTAGAGAAGAGGCAGCCATTAGGAATGCTGCTTATCAACAACGAACAGCTCTGTTCTACAACAAAAGGGTGAAAAAATGCGATTTACAAGAAGGAGATTACGTGCTAAAGAAGGTCATTCAGAAGCACAATAAGTTGGAAGCAAACTGGCATGGACCTTACCGAGTTACAGAAGTTGTTCGACCAGGAACTTACCGAATAGCAACTCTAGAAGGAGAGGAATTTAAGAATGCATGGAATGCTGAACACCTACGCAAGTATTATCAGTGATGTAAAATGTAAAGCAGTTCCATCAATATGAATAAAACGATGATATTTCACAATCTTCTCTCCTTTTATTGAAAGTTTTTCGGGGAATACTAGTGTTTAACACTACGCTGCTCGGTACACAACGCTGCTCGGCAGAAAAAAGAAGACGATAATTCGAACCCAGACCAACTCCGGTTGGTAAAAGGGCGAGAACACCCCATACTCCTTTGGTTATGAGGCGTACATTAGCTCAAACCAACTCCGGTTGGTAAAAGAGTTAGTGGACATGATAGTTCGAACCCAGACCAACTCCGGTTGGTAAAAGGGCGAGAACACCCCATACTCCTTTGGCTAGGAGGTGTATATTAGCTCAGACCAACTCCGGTTGGTAAAAGAGTTAGTGGACATGATAGTTCGAACTCAGACCAACTCCGGTTGGTAAAAGAGCGAGAACACGATAGTTCGAACCCAGATCAACTCCAGTTGGTAAAAGGGCGAGAACAAACCTTACTCCTTTGGTTAGGAGGCTGACACTGGCTCGGACCAATTTTGGTAAAAGGGCAAGTGGACAAGATAGTTCGAACTCAAACCAACTCCGGTTGGCAAAAGAGCGAGAACACGAGACTCCTAAAAATGCCAATCTCAGATTGGTTGGGAAACAAGATATGCCCTCAAATACCAACTTATGTTGGTCGGAAGGTAAGATTATTACAAAAGTTCCTCGAAGAACAAAATATTCCAAACTGAACCAAGTATGGTTGGTCGGGGATCAAAATCCACTAACTGTGGTTGGTCGACGAAGAGAATTTATCGACCTTGGTTTGTCAGACACATTTTATGAAAAAGGCAAAAATTTACCAAGTATGATTAGTCGGGGATAAAAACTCTCATTAACTATAGTTGGTCGACAAGCACAATTTAACAACCTTGATTGGTTGGAAAAATTTTAAACATTTTTATACTCATTACTTTATTATTAAGTGATCGAGCAACATTACTGATACTTGTAAACTTATTTATTACCAGGTTGGTCGATGAACCACACAATATTGTTATGCAAGCACAAATATAAAGTGTTTGACAAATACAAGAGAATAGCAATACAGATTTGCAAACAAAAATGAAAGTCTTTCATTGAATTCAAAATAAATTACACAAGTTTATTACATTGATATTAAATTGTATACTAACTATTACATTAGAATCTCCTATTCTACTGGTCTTTTCCCTGCTGCTTTTGAAACAGGCTCCTCGCCAGCAGGAGGATCTTCCAGGCAAAGAGGAGAATTAATGAAGTTAAGATCTCGCAGCATTCTGACGTTCATTATTGAAGGTGTATCCAGTAAATGCTATGGACGAGATAATTCAACCTGCGAATGAAGGGCATAGTCACCAAGATACTGGGAGATCAAACAACGAGGGATGGCCCGAGCAGGGATCCAACTCATATCAAGCTTGAATGGTGGATTTGGTAGATCGAGCAGCCCAGGAGCATGATAATCCCATAAATAATGGCCCTGCTCTAGTTTTAATACACCCAGGGCGTTCAACCATCCCTGTTTATAACCTTCATTATTGGCATTTTCAATGCGAGCATCCAAGTGACAAAGGGCCTCATTGTAGCCTGCCATCCAGAACTCATGAGGTTGTTTGTGGAATTGGAAAGTTATTCTTTCTAAATGCTCGTGAAGGTTTCTGGCAAAAACATCCTTATGATCCAGAGCAGACTTTGTCGAAGCAAGTTGATCCTCCAGAGTTTGGATTTTCTTGGACATTTCAGACAAAGCCCGATCTTTTGCATTCAATTGGAACGCTTGTGTTTCCAATGTTGATTGAGTACGAGCTTTTTCAACAGAACGACGAAGACCTCTTGATCGTCCCCGAGCAGGTTGAGTACTTTGTTCCTCGTCAACATTCT
This sequence comes from Sambucus nigra, assembly GCA_949130495.1. Taxonomy (NCBI): domain Eukaryota; kingdom Viridiplantae; phylum Streptophyta; class Magnoliopsida; order Dipsacales; family Adoxaceae; genus Sambucus; species Sambucus nigra. Next base: position 407,389,580 of record OX422218.1, on the reverse strand, counting down.
GAGAAACTCTTCCTCGTCCACGAGAACCTCTTCCTCGTCCCCGAATAGCAGTAGAGGTACCCGACCTTCTCAAGGTGTCCAATTCTTGCCTTAATTTGGCATTCTCAACCTCTAGAAATAAAAATTCCTCGTCAGTCACTGGGATTACAGCTGTTGAAGAAGAGGCTGCAGATTTATACTGTGTTATCTCTTTCTGCAAATTTTTATTCTCTTGCTCCAGCGGCTCAGCAATCTGTCTACATGCTTCAACTTCACCCTTTAAGGTTCTTTCCCTGACATCGTAACCACTAAGAAGCTTTTTGTGGCCTTCCTCGGTAGAAAGTTGCTGATACTTCTTCTCATACCCTTCATGCAACAGAGTAGTTGATTCTTTATATTGCTGCTGAAGTTCATCGAGAGTACATTGCAGATCTTCAATCATTTCGTAATATGCCACATTGTTGGCCACAGCTCGGTCAAGTAAGTCTTTCAGGTACTGATAAGCTTCAACTGCCTGCTCTGAAGCACCATGACCAAGGATGTCGATAACTTCTGATGCACTTAATTCAGTATGACCGGCCTTATAATATTCATGGCATTGCTGCATCATCTTAGTATCATTAACAGATATCATATTCATCCTAGCCAGAAACTAGCAGAGAAAGAAAAATTAATCATAAAAAAGAAGATCAAGACAGAGTACAGAAGAGAAAAGAGACAATCATATGGAAGAAAAGAGCTTAAATTTTATTAGATCATGGTGCAAAGTTACAAAGATATTAGTTACACTTGAAAAAGAAGAAAAATAGACAGAGAATACCGAACAACGTCACACCTTTTCCTTGTCTCCTAAGACTTTCTCGGGAGGCTGGGATGAGGAGCTCGGTTGCTCGGTGGGAACAACGAGTTGGTCGGATGGAGTTGGAACTTGTTCTGGAGGAGCAGGAAAAGACGAAATCTCCTCAGTAGCTGTCTGATTGGATTGTGAAGCAAGGACTTGATCACCCACTGTCATTGAAGACTCCTCGGATGCAGCTTCGTCTTCTTCCTCATCTTCAATTCTAGGAGGATGACCGGGAAGATGTTGTTGAAATAGCTCAGAGTCCTCGCTCACCTTCAATTCTTGCAGGGCAGCAACCCAACCATCTCGGAAGTATTTCAAACTCCCATACTTGACCTGGGTCATCATGACTGCTACCCCCCTGTCCCATCCTTTATCCCAACCGGTGCGGAAAGATTTTTTCACAGCCACTTTTCTTTTCATTTTCTCCGAGGAGAGCTTCTCGGATAGAAGATCCTCGGAGGCTTTCAACTTGGCCTCCACCTCCTCCTTCTGGTGATTTACTTCTCACAGAAGGGTTAGCTCTTCCTCAGCCTATTTCAACTTATTTTCAAGCTCACCAAAGCTTGTGAGCTTCTCGGCATATTTTTTATTCTCTCTCTCCAAGTCTTTTACTTTGTTTCCCAACTGCACCTTCTCTGCCTCAGATGCAACCAACTTCTTCTCCCATTCACCCTTATCCTCGTCATATTTTTGACGGGAATCCTTCAAAGACTGGAAAAACCCAGAAAAGCATCCTCCACTCCAGACGAGGAGCTAGACGCCTTGAGTGCTTCATCTTTCTTCACTATGGTGTTAAAGCAACTCACCAGCTGGAAAAAGAAGAAGATAATGATAAATCAGCATAGAGACATATGTATTGATGGAAGGAAAGATAAATTCAGGATAAGAGAAACTTACTGAAGCAATGTGACGAGTAGCTAGGGATGTCAGCATATCCCTAGACATGTTCTCCTCAATTCCTTGGACTTCAGGAATAGTCCAAGTCTTTACCGAGCTCATTGCAGAACTCGGGGGAATAATGGTTGCAACACCAGCTCCACTAGCTTGGAGCTGGGGAATGGTTTCAGAAAAACTGACCGAGGAGGATTTCTTCAATCTCCTCAGTGGCAGTTCAACAGTCTCAACCAAAGAAGAGCTTTTGGTTGGGACCACTTCCACAGGTACATTTTTCTTGCTCGGAGCCACTGGGGGCTTCTCGGCAGCCTTCTGAGGAGAAACAGAAGGGGCAACATCTACTCTCTTTGTCCCCTTTGGGACGTCATTCTTGTTTCTTTTTCCATCTCCAGCAGAGGAAGTCTCTTCGAAGATAGCAGGAACTCTTCTTTTGCCCATCTTTTGACTTAGAGGAATGTGAGATTCTGGAGAAAAGTCCTCAAGAATTGATGCTGGTTCACTGGTACTGACCACAGGACGAGCAGTAAAGGATGTAGTATAACTCCTATACTGCAACAAATATGAAGCAGACCTGATGAGCTCGTCTGCAACTCTTCGATGCAAATTCCAGATATGTTTCAAATGTTTAATATTTACTTCTGATTCTTTTGGAGTTATTCTCTTACTGTCAACTGCAAACAAATACATAGTAAAATATCAGTCATACATTTTGTCAAACACAATGAAATCGTAATTTCAAAAATAAAATAAGATGAAAATAACCTATCCCATTGCCATATGGGGGGCATCTGGGACCTTGATATACTTCATCTCTAACCAAAGGGGTATGTTACCAATTTTTGATAACTACCCCGTGTTCAAAATAATCCCTATTTGCATCAGGGAGGTTGACTACTAAGGCCCTATTCAAAAATCTAGTTTTTAAATAAAAAACATTGTCGAAAACAGCCCATCTATAACAGTACATAATCTCAGGAATTCCTATACGAGTTCCATGAGTTTGATTTAACCTATACACCCCATTAACTATTCTCCATGTGTTGGGGGCTATTTTTGCAGGGACAACATCGAAATACTAACAGAACTCTAAACACAAAGGGTTTGGTGGAAAAGAAGATCCACATTCAGCAATAAAGAGGCTAGGGAACCAATGTCCCTCAGCCAAATTAAAATAATTTGAAGGCTCAGAAAGATTCTCCAAAGTTACCCAAGAAGGAATAGAAAAGTCAGAATAGAATTTCTCAAGAGATTCGATAATATAAACCATGGTGAATAAAAAGAAATGAAGAAGAAGGAAGAAAATCTTACAAGAAAAAGGAGATCTGTTGACAAACAAACGAAGAAAGGGATGAATGCACAAGAGAGAGAAAGGCTATAGAAAACTCGAAAGCAGAAATTGGAAAAGGTAGAAGATGATGGGATTGCCAATGAAGCTTAAATACTTTGCCTTGGGAAACGGCGAAAGAAATGATTACAAAAAGAAACTATTACACTACCGGCGGCTAAAAGGACAAAAAGTGCACGAAGATCGAAGCGCTTATAAAAATACAAAAAAGGCGGACTCTGCGAATTTGGAAGGAAATTCAAATGCGGAGAAATGTTCCTAAAAACCAGGAAGATCATTTAATATCTCCATATACCGAGAAAGAATGTTCCATACTCCTCAAAGTTCAAAATATGAAACATTGGGGGCTTCTGTTGATACCAAAATTAATATGACGATATAGACGAATCAGAAGAAGACACGTGTCGATCTACGTGGCACAATAGCAACGAGGAGGTTTATTTCCCCGACCATCCATACTCACTCCGAGCAGCAAGTGCACTCCGAGGAACTCCAACGCTCCGAGGAACTCAGACCTCTCCGAGGAACTCCTGAATACCATGAAGCTCAGGCGGTCCGAGCAACTAAGGCGGTCCGAGCTGCATCTCGGCCATAGCATTGATTGCCAGATAATCAACAGTTCAATTATTCATTGAATGCTTATCATTGACACACACGCTTAAAGGGCATTAAATGTATCATCCTTTCATATGTAAATCATTTAATGTATCACCCTTTCACATGACAGCCTAAGGGCTATAAATACATTGTATCACCCTCATTCAAAGGGACCGGATTTTTTTGATAGAATTACCTATCAAGAACTCCAAAACACTTGGCAATAACAGAAACAGTGGACGTAGGCCATTCTTATAAAGCTGAACCACTTTAAAATTCTTTGTCTCATTTATATTTATTTGTGATTAAATAATTAGAAGCAATCTAGTTTTTTACATCAACAATGACCTATTCCTCGTCTCTCAACATTACCCAAAACGTGATTAAGAATCATCTTTACAACCTTCTTAGATGCATTCTCTAAAGGGAATTTGACCACCCGGGCACTTAAGAGATCACTCTTGAGTTGGGATACACGTGTCGTCTGACTAGACTTCAGGTTGGTCAAATCACTCCTTTCTCGACTCAAAGCAATCAACTGTTCACTCAAAGAAACCTTCACCTTCTAGAGTTAATTTGACTTCACCTTAAATACCCTCAAACTCTTTAACTCTCTTTCCAAATCTCTAACCCTAAGACCTAACTCCTTATTCAATTTATTAGTCTTTAAGGTCTCGGCGTACAAATATCTAAACGCAATTTGGAGCTCACTTTCACACTAACTATCACCCTGACTTAAAATAGTCAAACTATCCTCCTCCTCAGGTGTCTCACATGCACAAATAGCCTCATCGTCGTGGGACAAACTAGGTTTGCTCACGTGACTAGCTAAAAAGGCAACAAACTTCCCATGTGAAGACTTATTCCCGAAATCATTCACCTCGTCCTCACTATCGCTAAGAGTGGATAGCAAGGCAATTTTCTTTCTCTTTATCCTTAGCCTAGTGGGACACTCAAACGCTCTATGCCCCCTACCCTCACACTCAAAACACTTCTCTTCTTCATCTTTCTCACTTTCTTTCTCACTGCTCTCTTTGGCCTCATTTTTATTCTTCTCAAAAAATCTTTTATCGAAAGAATTTTGTTTTGAAAACTTGAGAAACTTTTTAAAAAAATTCGCAAGCATGGCCATATCAAAATCAACCTCACCCTCAGATTCGGACTCACAAACTTTCACTTTCATTTTCTTCTCTCTCGTGGACACTTCCTCTCCCTTCCTATACTGGGATCTAAGCGTTATCCCTCTATCCTCAAGCTTAACAGTGTTAGGAAACATGTCAATTTCATATGTCTGGAGGTCTCCTACCAGCTCTTCTAATTTTAAATTGCCCAAATTACCTAAGGTATTCAAAACAGTCACTTTGGGGGATAAAACGTTTAGGCAACGATCTTAAAATCTTTTTAACCACTCGTGCATCAAGTATGGGTTCACCAAGATTGAAATTAGTGTTGATAATGTCAGATAAACGTGCGTAAAAATCATCAAAACACTCAGATTCAAGGTAATCGTCTCAAATTGAGAAGTTAAATTTTGAATTTTAGACTCTTTGGCCGCATTTGTGCCTTCGTGGGTAAGTTGTAAAATTTATCGTGCTTATTTTGACGTGATGCATGTCATAGTACATCAAAACTCCTCAGGAGTGACGGCACCAGAAATTGCACTCAGCCCACGTGAATTATAAGTGCTCCATTTAAATTCGTCATCAGTCTACGTAGTCACAGGTTTTAAAGATGTTACGTTATCTAGAGTGACAGTGGGAGGCATCCACCCTCTTTCACAAACTACCCAAACACGCTCATCAATGGCCTTTAACTGTGATTTCATACGTATTTTCCAGTAGGCATAATTAGATCCGTGGAAAAGAGGCATCCGATTATATAAGTGTTCCACTAGGAAAAATGCGATTTTTCACAAAATAGACTTTTAAAAAAATCAATATCACACAATTTTTTCGGAAATAGGAATACACAATAAATTAGTGTAACCTGCTCTGATACCAATTTGTAAATGTCGTGTGATATTATTTTAAATAAATTCGTAAATTTCCAAGTTAACCTTATTTAATCGATGTCAATTTTTGAACCAATTTTATTCATCCCTAAAATATGCAATTACGTGTGAAAAAATCAAACCAACATAAAAAACACACACAGATTTTAGGAACCCTTTCAGGTAAAACCTTTATTTCACTGTAATACTTATAATGAAATCTGCAATGGATTAACCTCAGAAAACCCACATAGGTGGAAACCTAAATCAATAATGGAATTCCGCAGCAACTCCACAGGAACCACAGTTCAGTCAGCCCAGGAACACCCATGAGTACTCCCTATTGACGCACAGTCAGTCGCCCAATACCTCCCTCAAGTGCCACCTAATCAGCAATAGAGATCTTCTCTACAAGAGAAACTTTAAAAAAGATGTGTTCTTGGGTTCCAAAACAATTCACATAAACTATTGGGATCCTGTGAATTGAAAACAAAAAGGATTAAAAACCCTAAAAGTGAGAAGACAATGCTTCTGCAAAGCAGTTTCCGTATCTGATAAAAATGTAGGTCTTCTTGAAAAAAACGGAATTTTTTAACACGCTATATATAAAAAATTTATGGCGGCGCGTTGCTCAAACGATATGTCAGTGTCGCTCGAATGATGACACATGTCAATCAAATGACTTCGCACGACATAGCCATGTCGCTCGAATGAAGTTCGTCTGTCGCTCGAACGAGATATTTAAAGAATAAATATTTTTATTTCGTCAGTAAATAGTCTGCCTCAACACTTAGAAACAAATCTTTGTCATAAAACTCCGCTCCAACATTTATAAAATATTTTGTAAAAAAATATCCCAACACTCTATGTGAACCGTTAAGGTACTTAAACACAACATTACAAATTAATCTTGCGAAGGCTTGAATGTTGAAGAACTTTGATATTCGGATCCGTTTTGACACATAAATGATCTTGAACAATTCTTCACAAGTGTAACGGTATACGATATACTCAAATGTAAGTTGGACAATAAAATAATGTCCTTACAAGTATCTGATTCTCACTTTTATGTGAGAAGGTAGTCAATTGAGATCACATAATGGTCGCAAAATTGGCGATGAACGTTGCGATTTGTGTCTTGGAGAAGTACTTTCCCCATCTTTCTTTGACACAAGTGTTCATTTGTTGGTATACCTATGTGACGAGGAACTTGTTTGCGGCCCAGGGTGGATGTATCCGTTTAAAAGATTGATGAAAGTTTTCAAAGATTACGTCAAGAATACACAATACATTGAAGAATAAACTGCAGAGGAATACATCACCATGGAGTCATCAATCTACACTCGGGTATATATGCTCGACTCGACCAGCGTGGATGAAAATGATGAGTTCATCGATGAGGGTGGTCATGTGATGGGCAAACGAGTGAAATTAACAAGTTTGCAACATGAACAAGTAGCTCTTTATCTATTTGAAACACATGAAGATGTGGAAGAATGGAAAAAGTAAGTTTAAATTATTTTAACTTTTACATAATTTTAATTTTACATGATTTTGTAATATGTTCGTCACGATCTATGCAGAAAATATAAAACTTGTGAGAACAGTAAAAGAGGAGAAATAATGGCACAATCAAATAGGGAATTTAGGCTATGGTTATCACACGAGGTAATTATAATGAAAATGGTTGTTATTAAATGTCACATTACAAGAAATATTTACAACTAACCTAATTAATTTATCTATAATCTCAACTTTTAAAGACGGCTGATGCGACATTAAGGCTTCCTTGTCTAGCCACTGGACCCTTGTCCATGGCACAAGAATCAAAAGTATCAATTGAATAGTTACATATTCGGTGCAAGGGTGAACGAGGAAAATACAAATGTACAGAACTCGGGAATTTCATACAAGGATCTTACTTTCTTTCAAGCGAGCGCGAAAGATAAAAACCTCGTTGAAGCAGAAAGGACTTACTATGGGGAATTTCTAAATATATTTGAATTGGACTATGTAAACTTCAAAGAGGTTTTATTTTACTGTGATTGGGTAAGAGTTGAGGATAAAAATACTTGTAAAGTTTATCCTGGCACCAATTTGATCATGTTTGACATGTACAAGTTGAAGAGCAGCGAACATGTGAGCGATGAGCCGTTTGTTTATACTTTTCAAAAGTTCAAGCAAGTGTTTTACTCTGAGTATATCAACAATGAGCCGTGGCCAATTTTCACAGAACTCGGGCATTTCATACAAGTAGTGTGGATGACTTAGCTGCACCTACCGAATATCAATCTATTTTTTATGACGACTCGAATTTGAAACAATACTTAGATTTGTAATAATTATTAAAATTATTTGTAATGACCAATGGCTGTATTATTCTAGGGTTTTATTATTATCAGACGACAATTTAATACTTTTTATTCATTTGTACTTGATCATTTTAATGCTTGTAATAACCAAGAGAATATGTTAATTAAAATTTTAATCAATTTAAGCATTAATTCAAAGTCCATAACCTGGGAGTGTGTGTGCGTTGAGGGGGGGGGGGGGGGGCAGTGTGCGTGTGTGTAAATTGAATTTTTTATTGGTATTGATATAAATTGAAATTGGTATTGGTATTGGTATTAATATAATTGGTATAAATTGGTATTGGTATTGGTTTGTATATATATTGTTATTAGTCGAGCGTGTTTCTACTCTACATATATTATGGGGATCCGATAGGGAGGGGGTAAGGGATCCGAGACTCCTCCCGAGTATGTTGGTTCATGGACGTTCCCTCCAAGACATTGAGGCAAGAGTGCGCATCACGCATGTGGTGGAGGTAAAGGAGAACTCACTTTTGTGGTTGCGCGAACGATGCGGCGTTAAGCATATTTAGGGGTGTCTCAATTCATATGTCGTGTGGACTTCCTTCCTCCCCCGACCAGCTCCTTATTCATGACATTATTTCTATCTTTTTATTTGGATATTTGGATATTGGATTGTATTTGTATTTTGTTTTATTTTGGTACATGTCGGTTTGGATATGGATATTTGCATTTCTATTTTATTTGGATATGGATTATATATGCCATGATTTGGCATATTATTTCTATTTTATTTGGATATATGCTGTTTGGACAGGTACAATTTTGCTATAACAGGTACAAATATACTGCTGGGCAGTGGTAGTGGCCATACTGCCCAACAGTTTTTTTAAGTCGGCCCAGAATTGTCACGGTCAAAAACCATGACAAAGAAACTTGTCACGGTCTTTGACCATGATAAGTTTTTTTATTTTGTCATGGGCTAGTCATGGTTTTTGATTGTGACAAAACGTTTCAAGTTCAAAGATAGTGACAGGATCGTGACAAGTCTAATGAACTTGTCACGGTCTTTGACCGTGACAAGTGCGTGACAAAGAAAGTTGTCACCCCCAGCATTGTCACAGTCAAAGGTCGTGATAAGTCAACTATTTTGGTGTGGTGATATGATAGCATTTTAGAGAAGGCATCCGGTGAGTTATTACTCAGGAATGGATGGTTATTATACGCGATATGTGTGTGAATGTTGTAGTGTAGTAGTACGTATATAATATGAGTAGATAATTATATACCGGATTAATACATAAGTTCGAATGCATTTCTTATATAACTAGTGTGAAAGTTTGACGATTAAAAATAGGTTTCCTATATAACTAGTGTGAACGTTATAGGACTTAATATAGTTGAACTCATTAATAAGTTAATGAGAAAATAACTTAATAATCAAACTAAGAATACTCGGGTTAGAGTAGTGCGATAAAAAGAGGTGTAATAAGGCTAGTTAGGTGGGGTAGCATAACTAGTGAGGTTGGAAGGCAAGCGTTAGGTGTGCACATTAGATGAGGGGTGAGAGTTATATGCACATTAGATGAGTGTGCATGCATATTTAAATAATTGAAATTTAACTGCTTGCTAAATATTTTCAAAATGTTTTACTTGGGCTTTGACCCATGTCAAAATATTTTCCAAAATAATTTAGGTGTCTAGCCACAGGGACACCCAGTTTGAGGATTCTATCCAATGATGCGTAGTTGCAGCTCATGTGGAAGTTGCAGGAGTTTGCTATAGACGCTTCATTCATTTATTCATAGTGTAGGAACTTTATTCAGTTTTCATTTAGGCATGTCGCCCTCAGAGTTAGTATTTCAGTTTATTCATTAAACCTTATGTATCCAGTTTATTATTTCGGTTTTATTATTGAATTCTATTATTGAGACCCGATGGTTTATTCGGTCTTATATATATATCGTGTGTTGATTTTAGATTTTATTCATGTGGATGGTTTGATTAGTATTTTATTTCTGCATATTGTTAATTAATGAAAGATAAAATTTGGCACTGGTCTATTTAATTACTAGCTGGTTAGGAACTTTAAAAATATTTTCGACAGTGATGCCAAGAATGAGCCATATGAGACCAACATTTTATTTTGATAAAAGGGATAGCCACTCGATACTTTAATAGACAGGGTGTTACAGATGGTATCGGAGCATCAGGTTCTAGTGTCTATAGGATCTGTACAGCTTACTACGATTTCAGCGTAGCATTTCCTTGAGATAGAGCCCTATTATAGGATTGTTGTATTCCTCTACGTATATGACTTACATTCTCCTGCTAATGAGTATAGGATGACCAGCGAGGGCCGTTAGAAGGACTGCAGGGGGAGAGGCTCAGCAGAAGACATGGAATATTCTGGAAATTGTGATCGTGATAGAAGTCACCATGGCTATTGTTCAGGCATATGGCGTTGGGATAATAGCTAGGATGCAGTAGTTTCCCTAAGCACCGTCGTTGAAAGCAGTGGTGTAAATTCAAACTCCCCCAGAGTAGTCGGTAAAGAGGGGGAGTCAGAGGAACTCTTCCTAAGAGCCATCCATAAGGATTCAGGGAAGAGAGGGAGTTTGATGGGTCAATGAAAGGAGTTCATCCAAAGGTAAATGTGTAGGGTAAAGTGCAGTGGTACCCAGGATTAAATTTTAATTGAAATTTTGGCTCATAGGAGCGACATTGTAGTGATAGAAGTCAGTCACCACAACCATGGAAAGATGTTGTGAATAAAGACGAGTTTGGGGTGCAGTTTGACCACAAATTGCCTCATCAATTGTTTAAACAGAGAGGCAAATGAGATTTTAAAACTTATTTTAGAAGGTCCATATGGTGGTCGGTCTTAAGGGAAAGTTTACGTGTTTAGCGAACTTCGTACCCGACGAGGTGGATGTGGAGAATTAAAAAAGTCTTTAAGTTAATAATGGACTCATGGGTAGCATATACAAGCATGGATTGGTAAATATATATAGAACGACTGATACCATTGCCGTCAATGTCGTATGTTTACAATTTGATATCAACGCTTATGTGGGAAGGGAGCCATGAGAGTTGGAGAACCTAACCGAAGGGCAAAACTGAATGTAACGGTGATAATGGGGCACCACAGGAGGGGATACTCAGTAAAGGATCCATTGTAATAATTGAGATCAATAGAAATCCTACCAGGTGATGGTGGATTCAGTCAGGGTCGTTAAGGCCATCAACGAGTCCCATAGGGTCAGCGGAGCCAAAGGGACAACGGGGGTAGCAATCAGGGTCAAGACTACCAGGTCCGTGAAAAGGACAATCCCGGCATAGCCAGTGGGGCCAGAAAAGGGGAATAACACATAGAGGTGTCTTATGTATATAGAGTAGTAACACATGTATGGATCTTGTCCACAATAAGTTAGGGGACATGAGGGGGATGCCCAACAGGGGCGACAGTTATAAGAAGTTTTTTTTAGTTCGGTTGGGATGAGAGTGTTATGTCCAGAAACCATTTAAATCGCCAAGGTATGAGTTTTATCCCAAGGTGAATGCGGTCTATTTTGTGTGACACAAATGAGTCATAGTAGTTCGTTAGCACTAGATTCTGTCGTGAAACATGTCTAGTAGAACTATCGTTGATAGTAGTATAATTGTATATATTTACCGTTGAGTACCGGGGCTCTCTTTAGTTCCATCTGCAGGGGAGTGGGTGTGGACACGAAGAGGATACATTTTATGAGGTTAGCTCATTTTGAGAGGTGATATGTGATGTATGATTTTATCCTAAGTATAAACTGGTAATCGATGGTTGACGGTTACAACAATACTATCGTGTTCGCTATTATCACTTCTTAGATAGGAAGTCAGATAAGAAGATGTTGTTGGTTACCCAGACCTCAAATCACAACTGGAAACCTCGGTATTTCTTTACATCCGGGGCATGGGAGTTTGTCCCCCATGAGGCTTCTGGAACGTCGGTTCCAAGGACCCCTCTGAGATGGGGGAAGGTCTCACTCACTGCTAAATCCGACCCTAGACTTAGCTAGGAGAATATTGAAAAGGTTAAGGACCTTCAAGATCGGGGGAGCAGGGTCGTCTAGTAAAATACAAACATTTGATGACCCCCTACTACCTCTCTCAGACAGGGCTAGGGGGTGGTTCTTTGACCGATCTTTTTAAGTATCATTTTCACAAGTTGTAGCTCTTACTTTTCATGCCTCTGATTTACTAACTCAGATACTTCTTTTTGCAGAGCATTCTGAAGGTATTTCTGACGACCTTTGGGAAATGTCTGCCCCAAATCTCATGAAGTTGATGAAGAAGGCTGGCCAGAATGTACCACCTCCCACCACCCATAAGAACGTCAGCACCTCTAAGGACGATGCCACAAAGAAAAGGAAGACTACAACTGATGCAGAGCCTCATAGGCAGAGCAAGAATCAGATAGTGGATCATGCTATCCCAATCACTGCTGACGATGCCCTGGTTGCTCATCTGGCTCAGCTGAAGATTTGCGATAGTCTGATAGGACATGGTCTGAATTCTATTAATTCCATCGGCTCAGTGATGACCGAAGAGGATAAGCATTTCCTACGCTCTTTAGACATCCCGTTGTTGGTCGAGTTTACCCTCTATAGATCGATTCAGGTACTAGTTTCTGTTTATTTTCTCTCCTGAAGTGTAACCTCGACCATATTATATTAATGTGCTTATACATCCGACCTTCAACTGTAGGGTATATTATCCATGCATCATTTTGTGGACTGGACTCTGAAGAAAATGCCCCTGATCGAGAAGGGTTAAGAAGCTCTGAATGTCTAAGCCTCTTTGAATACAGAGGTTGATCGTCTAAAGGAGGAGCTGAAGGAGGTTAATAAGCTGAAAAAAGTTGTTCAGCAGAGAGATAGGAATATGGTCAAGCTCAATAAAGACCATGAGTTAGCTCTGAAGGCTAAAGACGATGCTCTGCAGGCTAAGGTGGCTGCTGCGGTTAAGGCCTCTTTAGAGGACGCTTCAGAGAAGATTATTGCGGATTATAAGGTCTCTGATGAGTTCATCGGTTTTGGCTTTGAATACCTTGAAAGAGGTATCAAAGCAACTGGAAAATGAGCAGCCTCCAAGGAAAAAGAGTTAGGGAGCCTGACTACCTCGGACTTTGAGGATCTGGGCTTTGCTGACCCCCGATTTGCTCAGACCTTAAAAGAGGTTAAGGAGGCGATGCTGCTCCTGGTGAGACTGATCCTTTGGATATCACTGAAACTGAAGAGGCTAATAATCCTCAGGATGATACGACAGAGGTGACTAACACTGGCCAAGAAGTCACGATTAATCCTCAGGCTCAGGAGGATACGACCGCAGATATAGAAATCTTGTGAAGCTTTTGTAATTTTTGTTTCTTTTCATTTGTAATTTTTGTGAACTCTGGTAGCATATTTTGGTATATTTAATTTGTAACTCTGACTGTTCAGTGGTAAATATTAATACCATCTTCCTCAGACTATATTGCTTCTTTGTGTTCTCTTGTATGTTGTTTTAAAGTCTGAGGATACCATATAATGATGTTTACCTTAAGGTCTGAAGTCACCATATAATGATGTTTACCTTGAGGTCTGAGGTCACCATATAATGATGTTTCTCATAATTTCACCAAACTAATGATATTTAAGGCCTGAGGCCATCAAATTATGATGTTTACCCTCATAAATTGCCACTAAATTGAGTTCACCATATAATGATGTTTACCCTCATAATTTACCACCAAACTAATGATGTTTAAGGTCCGAGGTCATCAAATTGTGATGTTTACCCTCATACTTTCACCAAAGTAATGATGTTTAAGGTCTGAGGTCACCATATAATGATGTTTCACCTCATAATTTGCCACCAAATTAATGATGTTTAAGGTTTGAGGTCACCATATAATGATGTTTCACCTCATAATTTCACCAAACGAATGATGTTTAAGGTCTGAGGGCATCAAATTATGATGTTTACCCTCATAACTTCACCAAACTAATGATGGTTAAGGTTTGAGACCATCATAATATGATGTTTATCCTCATAAATTTCCACCAAATTAATGATGTTTAAGGTCCGAGGTCACCATATAATGGTGTTTCACCTCATAATTTACCACCAAACTAATGAAGTTTAAGGTCCGAGGTCATCAAATTATGATATTTACCCTCATAATTTCACCAAACTAATGATGTTTAAGGTCCGAGGCCATTATAATATGATGTTTACCATCATAAATTGCCACCAAATTAATGATGTTTAAGGTCTGAGGTCACCATATAATGACATTTCACCTCGTAAATTGCCACCAAATTAATGATGTTTAAGGTCTGAGGTCACCATATAATGATGTTTTACCTCATAATTTACCACCAAACTAATGATGTTTAAGGTTTGAGGTCATCAAATTTTGATGTTTACCCTTATAATTTCACCAAACTAATATTGTTTAAGGTTTGAGGCCATCATAATATAATGTCTACCCTCATAAATTGCCACCAAATTAATGATGTTTAAGGTCTGAGGTCACCATATAATGATGTTTCACCTCGTAATTTCACCAAACTAATGATGTTTAAGGTCTGAGGTCACCATATAATGATGTTTCACCTCATAATTTCATAAAATTAATGATGTTTAAGGTTTGAGGTCATCAAATTATGACGTTTACCCTTATAATTTCACCAAACTAATGATGTTTAAGGTCTGTGTCCATCATAATATGATGTTTCACCTCGTAATTTTCCACCAAATTAATGAAATTTAAGGTATGAGGTCACCATATAATGATGTTTCACCTCATAATTTACCACCAAACTAATGATGTATAAGCATAATGAAATAAAGTATTGACACAGGAATCGCTCTTTTCATTAATATCCTCTTCAAAAAATGATATATGTATCACAAAGAAACAATTTCAACATCATATGTAATATTTCTTCAAGTGGTCAGCGTTCCAAGGATTAAAGAAAGGTTCCCCTTCGAGATTTTCTAGCCGGTAGGTACCGGGCACAATCTCATCAACTACTTTGTAAGGACTATGCCAGTTTGGATGGAGCTTATTTACCTTTTACAATGTCTTCTTAGAACTAGGTTTCCCACAGCTATAGGTCTTGTTTTCACCCTTTGATTGTAGAATTTTGTAGTTCTCCGTTGGTAGGCTGCCTGTCTACTCTACGCATCTTTTCTTCTTTCCTCGATCAGATCCAGATTAAGTCTTCTCTCTTCTATATTCCTCTCAGGGTCATAGGTCTGTACTATATGAGTGGGAAGTCCTACTTCTGTAGGGATAACAACTTCTAAGCCATGGGCCAACATGAATGGGGTCTCTCCCGTTGGCGTCCTCACTGTTGTCCTGTACGCCCATGACACTGCGTATACCTCTTCTATCCATATCCATTTGGATTATTTCAACCTCTTCTTAATTCCATCAAGGATCGTTCAGTTCATGACTTCAGTCTGCCCATTTTCCTTAGGTCGGACCAGAGAAGAGAAGAACTGCTTGATCCCGACTCTTTTGTAATATTTCTCCAGGGAAGCATTCTTGAATTACGTTCCATTATCTGAGATGAGTGTGTTTGGAAAACCGTACCTATATATGATGTTCTTCTAGATGAACTGAAAGGTATTCTGCTCATTGATGGTGATCATTGGCTCAGCCTCTACCCATTTGGAGAAGTAATTAATTGCTACTGTAAAAAATCGATATTTATTTGCAGCTCTTGGCAATGATCCTACTAAATCAATCCCCCATATTGAAAACGGACAAGGAGAACTAATTGACATCATAGGTGAGGTTCATGAGGGATAGTGGAAAATCTATGGCACTTATCGCATTTCTTCACGTAAGTAGAAGCATCTTTGGCCAAGGTCGACCACCAATATCCTTGAGTAATTATCCTCTTAGCTAAGGGTCTTCCTCCTATATGACTCGAGCAAGAGACCTCATGTACATCTTACAGGATGTATGGAACCTCTGAGGGATGGACTCATCTGAGAAGAGGGAGTAGGAAACCTTTTTTATACAGAATGTCTCCTATAATTGAGAACTTGGCAGCCCTGAACCTCAACTTTCTTCTCTCCAATTTTGATTCTGGCAGCTCTCCCTGCCTGATATATCTGATAAGAGGGTCCATCCATGAGGCTCCTAGATTCAAATTGAGGCAAGGTCTGGTAACCTTTTCTTCTTCAATGGTCGGTTTGAGCATGATTTCAACTGGTACTTTCTTTTGATGCCTCTCATGTTACTGAAGCCAACCATGCTAGATCATCTGCCCGACTGTTATCTAGCTGGGGTATCCTCTTCATCTTCACTTCTCTAAAGATTTCCAATATCATTCTCACTCTATTTAAGTATCTGACCATTGTTTCATCATTGGACTCGTATACTCCCAAGATTTGGTTGTCGACCAGCCTTGAGTCACTGTGGACCAGGAGTTGACCGACACTAAGATCTTTTGCCAATGAGAGACCTACTATCAATGCCTCATATTCTGACTCATTGTTTGAAGCCTTAATCTCGCGCCCCGACTTAATTAACTTAAAATCAACCTTTTATTTAGAGATAAATCCCCATTAGACAATATGGTACTTGAAATCTTTTGAAAAATAGCACAAGATTTTTTTTTTCAAAGGCATGTTTGGATGAAAACATATCTAACTTTATGCATGACTTAAAAGTATGAAACGAATTTACTTACATAAGTTCATTTATTAAACATTTACCCAGAAAGCTTTTTGATATTCAACCCACGTTATTTATCCTCCACTCTCCCATTTAACGTTCTAACTTGGTTGTGAACTCCAAACGATAGGCTTACCTGAAACATAACATTATAGGAGTGTAAGAAACACAAGCTTAGTGAATGACCATATTCCACACATACATCACATATATATAACCAATTTTAATAACAATTTTTATTTTCTAATGTCATAACCAGACAAGAATTGTGTAACTCTCGCAAGCCTGGACCAGCCAGTCCAATTAACTCCCAGTTAATGGGGATACCACATCCCATAATTAGGTCCGAGTACAAAAAACCTTTAAGTTGGATTAACGGGACCGCCACATCTCATAGGACCCACCATAGTCCTTAACATTAGATAAGGCACCCTCCACAGTCCATAACATTATATAACATCACATAACATTCTTAATCATATGCATATGTTTCATAAATACAACATCAGTCCCATAAACATCTTAACACATGAGTTTAACTATACATTTCCATATGAACATATAAGCATATATATTTCATAGGATAGGTATAACTCATCCATGTGACCAACTTTAATAAAGAGATAATTACCTTACGAGAATTCCTCGATTTATGGTAATTTTCCGAAGGATTTCTTCCTTAACTTCCTCATTTTCTCTCTCCTTAGGCAAAATATTATTCATGGCTGAATTGGATGAATAAGGGGGTCATTTTAAGGGGTTTAAGTCGGCCTAACAAGCCTACCATTCCAACCAATCACGATATAACACGTGGCACCATATGAGGCAAAATATCATTTAAAGCTAAATGACCACTTTACCCTAGGTTCGTAAAAAGACAATATCTTCTCACTCGAATGTCCGTTTTATGCACCATTTGTTATGTTATAAACTTAACTCATATATCTACAACTTTGATATTTTGTGTTTTCCCCAAATCTACGCCTAATTTGGGGCCGAACAGAAGAGTAGCAATTTACCAAAAATCTCAAAACTTTCACATTTGGCGACCTAACATCGCCAATTTCGGGCCAACACCTTGATTTAATGTTATAATCATAATGATGTATGAAAAACATATTTTCATGATGTATTTAATCACATAACTAATTATATGATCTAAATAAGTTATTCCCGATCAGAAGCTCGATTAACATCTAATGCAACCAACACATATATCACATGAGTATGCATCCCCCAAATATAATAATTAACATGTTTTACACCTTTCACCAACTTATAACTTATAACTTATACTTAATCGTATAATTAACATTCATAATCACGTTTTAAGGCCTTACAATTCTACCCATGTTATAAAAATTTCGTCCTCGAAATTTAACGCATAAGAACTTACGAAGCAGATGAGGATATTACACCTTCATGCTATTCTCTCTTTCCCAGGTGGCATACTCCACATTTTGACTTTTCCACATTACATTAACTAATGGAATAGTTTTTATTACATAACACCTACTTTTTTAATTTAAATTTAGCGATTGGTTCCTCCACATAGGCCAAGTCATCTTTAAGCTCTATCGATTGTGAAATAAACACAGGTGAAGGATCGGGCACATACTTACGTAACATTGATACATGAAAAACATCGTGTATCCTAAACAATTCTGGTAGGAAAGCCAATTTATTAGCTACGATTCCAACTCGTTTCACTATTTCATAAGGGCCAACGTACCTAGGACTTAATTTTCCCTTGTTCTTAATCTCATAACCATTCTCCAAGGATAAACACGTTGGAATACTTGATCACCTTCCTCAAATTTCAATCCCTTTCTTTTGTTGTCTGCATAACCTTTTTGTCTACTTTGCACCGCCTTCAAGTGATTTTGAATAAGATTTATCTTCTCAGTAGTGAGTTGCACAATTTCTAGCCCAAGTAGTTTTCCATTCTCCTACTTTGGTCCAATACACTGGGGTCCTGCACTTCCTCCCATACAAGGCTTCATGAGGAGCCATTTCAATACTCAACTGATAACTATTATTATAAGCAACTCTATTAGTGACAAGTGTTCATCCCAACTTCCCTTAAACTCTAATACATAAATTTTTAAGATGTCTTCGAGTGTTTGGATCATTCTCTCTGACTCCCCATCAGTTCGAGGATGAAAAGTTGTACTAAATTTCAATTTAGTCCTCAAAACTTGTTGTAAACTAGGCTAAAAGTGTGAAGTAAATTTAGGATTTCAGTAAGAGATAATAGGAACTGGTGTACCGTGTAATCTAATTATCTCATCCACATATATTTTGGCATATCTATCCATGGAATAAATAGCTTTAACAGGAAGAAAACATGCAGACTTAGTTAAACTAGCAACGATAATCCAATTAGAATCAAACCCTCAAGATGATTTAGGTAAATCTATAACAAAATCGATAGTAACATGCTCCTATTTCAACTCAGTAATAGGTAAGGATTGTAGTGAACCAATAGTCTTCTGATGCTCCACCTTCACTTGTTGGAAAACTAGACATCTAGCAACAAAATCTACAATGCCGTGTTTCATTCCCGGCCTCCAATAACATTGTTTCAAATTTCTATAAATTTATGTGTTTCTTGGATGCATAGCATATAAAGAACAATGGGCCTCCTTTAAAATAGTTATCCTTAAATTAGGCACATTAGGTACCCACAACGGTTATCGTACATAACAATGTCATCATTACGAATAGAAAATTCATTTTCTTTACCCCTTTTTCATATTGTCTTTAATTTTCTCCCATTTCTATATGTTCTGCTTGTGAGGGTCATATCCAGTCTATTAGCATAGGTCTAACATTTAAATGCACTAGTATTCCAAAATACTCATTTAACGTTAACTTCTTCCTCATTAAAGTTAACTCTCTCAACAAGCTAACCTGAGCATAGTAAATATAAAATACTCTACCTAGAGATTTTCTACTCAGAGCATCATCAACAACATTAGCCTTACCCGAATGGTGATGTATTGTGTAGTCATAATCCTTTATAAATTCCATCCATCTTCTTTTCAAGCAATATAATTACCATCAACATAAATAACATCCCCCAAAATTCTACTTTGGTCTAGCCAAAATTCACATTTAGAAAATTTAGCATATAACTGCTTCTCTCGCAAGGTTTGTAAAATAATACGCAGTTGATATTCTGTTCCCCAATAAATTTAATTCCAGGTTCACCCGGTAATCAAAACACTACCTTCCTTCTAAATCAATCTAAACATACATGATACGAGTACAACCAATCCATACCCAATATCACATCAAAGTCATGTATACTAAAAGGTAGTAAGTCAACCAACAACTCCTTTTCACTTATTTTCCACCATACACTCCCTATGCACCCTGTCAATAAAAAACAATCCTCCCCACTGGAGTAATAATAGGTAAACCAGAATCTAATGATGATTGTGGTTTATTAAGATGCAATAGATAAAGCAAGACACAGAGAATGTGTAGAACCAGGATCTATCAACACATACGCATCTTTCTCATTCATATGTAAGGATAATCGTCTAGTGATTTCTTACCAATGAAAGTCAATTCCCAACTCATATATTATATCATACCTTTATATACGTATGTTAAAAATTCACATATAATAGATTATAGGTTGTATCCTCTTATATTAACAATGAGTGAACATTCTTAATAAATCAAACATCATTCTTTACGTTTCTCACTTCATTCCCATAGTCCATTCGTATCATCATTTAACATTTCAAATAATAAATATTCTAATACAAGACTAACTTCTTTTAGTTCATCCCTCCAACTTCCATTCAATACTTCAATTGATAAACATCATATTACAATACTAACTTATTATATGAGATCTTCTCATCTTCCACTCAATACCAAATTCATGTGTTCGACTTGGACTACTATCCGTATCATCTCTAAAGTTTTAGAGTATGCTAAATAACATTCTTATGCTCCTTAATCTAAACATAGCTAAACTACTTTCCATATATCGGTAATGAACAATCATTCACCAAATGTTTACTTTTAACCAGTATTCCATATTCACGTTCATGTATATTGTGCAGTCATGCACTATGAAGCGAATATAACTTCTCACTACATTCTTTTTTTTCCAGTATTGTTTGATTGTTCTTTAACTAAACATACAATAAACTTAACAAGTCATTTATCCAACACAACAACTTGACAATCATAATCTTACCCCAATCCTTATTAATATGATAGTCTTACACAACATCATTAACACACTCATTTTACCCGTCTGATAATATGGATGTTAGACATAACATCACCACTTGAAACTTTAACCATACTTACCAACCCCATAATACTTATCTAACTATTATATGTTGTATCTCTTTCAAATAACCGACACAAATACCTTAATGTACTACATTATGGTATCTCACATTGATGACTCCGTGTAATGTTAATCATATTAATTATATAACTTACTCTTAGTGGTAACACATACGCACAATGACAAATACAACTCAATATTCATCCAACCCAATTGTAACTATTTAAACCTGACTAACATCTTCCACATACTCATCCATAACACATATTCTTAAAAGGACTCCTCAATATTTTTAAACTTCAAACTCTTTAACAACTTATCTCAAATTTACTATTCATATAATATTTTCAAAAGATCACAAGAGTAATATCCACTACATGTACTCATACTATTAAAGACGCACATCTCAACTCTCGTTACTCTTTTATTCTACTTATCATAATTCACTATGAACCCATATTCTGATCATTGGTGATATATTGACTAGTTATTGAATTTCATACCTTTTCTCATGTTAAATATAAACATACTACCACTAACTTTCTCATTTAACCTTTACTATGTGAATCTTCATTTTTTTTCACACTCAAACAATTTAAGTCTCATCATAATCATGTAACCACAATTCTTTTCACTTACCATCCTTTAATGGAGTATGTCTTCTCGTACATCACTCTCCTATACAGATGAGGAGCGCACACATTCATAATGATATGCATAACACGACTTAAATCCACATATACCAACATAGGAAGAGATCACCTCCAATACTTCATATTTTTGTATACCAAATTGTGTCTTTAATATTTTTTCCTTTAATGACACATTTATTCATACAACATATAAAACAATATAATGCTTCATATTAAAATACCTATATTCGCTGTCATCCTCGAATAAACCTTAACATCTTATTTCCTTTCCTGCAAGACCCTTGCATTTCATATCAACAATATATGTGTATAACTCACAGATGTTAGTCAAAAAATTCAATTTAAAACTTAATAACAAACCCTTCGTGTCCACGCCTTAGGAATCCAACATATTTAAATGTATCCCTTGAAACTGAATACTTATGACTCAAAATAGTTTCTACGTCCACAGCCAATCTAGACCCCCACACCCCGTCCAGAACCTAATAACCATGCTCTGATACCAAGTTCTCGCGCCCCGACTTAATTAACTTAAAATCAACCTTTTATTTAGAGATAAATCCCCATTAGACAATATGGTACTTGAAATCTTTTGAAAAATAACACAAGATTTTTTTTTCAAAGGCATGTTTGGATGAAAACATATCTACCATGCACGACTTAAAAGTACGAAACAAATTTTCTTTCATAAGTTCCTTTATTTAACATTTACCCCAAAAGATTTTTGATATTCAACCCACGTTATTTGTCCTCCACTCTCCCATTTAACGTCCTAACTTGGCTTTGAACTCCAAACGATAGGCACACCTGAAACATAACATTATAGGAGTGTAAGAAACACAATCTTAGTGAATGCCCATATTCCACACATACATCACATATATATAACCAATTTGAATAATAATTTTTATTTTCTAATGTCATAACTAGATAGGAATTGTGTAACTCTCGCAAGCCTGGACCCGCCAGTCCAATTAGCTCCCAGTTAATGGGGATACCACATCCCATAATTAGGTCCGAGTACAACAAACCTTTAAGTTGGAGTAACGGGACCGCCACATCTCGTAGGACCCACCACAGTCCTTAACATTAGATAAGGGAGCCTCCATAGTCCATAACATTATATAACATCACGTAACATTCTTAATCATATGCATATGTTTCATAAATACAAAATCAGTCCCATAAACATCTTAACACATGAGTTTAACTACACATTTCCATATGAACATATAAGCATATATATTTCATAGGATAGGTCACTCACCTTAAATTTGGTACTAAGATTAATACCAAAACTATTTCCTTGGTATGGTAGTGTTAGACGCTTCCACACCTAGCAATTCAACATCATTAGTATTTGAATACACCAAATCACATTAAACTTAGTAACACATCACATCAAATGGTCAATCTAACATAACTAAAAATTAATTGAATATGATACTTCACATTTCTATAGCACCTTATTCATTAGGGTTATAACACAATTTACAGAATTAAATTACGAATTCTCTAGACAAAGTTATGCCTGTTTTATTACAACCTTTTCCAAATCATTTCTGGAGAAAAACAACAACAAAACTTCAACTTAAACACAACCCCCAAGACAAACCAGAAGTTATTTTATTCTCCCCATCAAGTATATCATACTCATATATTTTCTGTAATATTTCCAATTGGAATTTCTTGATTTCAACAAGTATTCAATGATTTATGCCACTTTTAACACATCTAGGTCTGAGTAGACCATCAAAGCATAACATAACATTTTTCAAGCATATATAACGTCCTACTCGATTATAAATCAGGGAAACATATATTAAATATATTGAATAATATAAAATTTATGTTGCATAATTTTTAGATTTCATTTACTAAGTCAAGCAAAAAATCGAACACCTGGTGTGCGCACTTACACTTTTGGGGCAGATTTTATACCTGAACTTCAAACTATCACCCAAGATTCATTTGTTGGTATTTTTACATCATTTTTGGATATATTATACACATATGAGTCTATTGTACTCTACAGTTGGAATCATTTAATTTCAATAAGTATTCCATGATTTATGAAACTTTTAACACAACTAGGTCGGAAGAGAACATTAAAGCATAACTTAACCTTTTTAAGCATATATCACTTGTACCTAGGGTATCAATCATGGAAACATATACTAAACATATTTTAGTATATAGAAACATCATATATATGAATTTACTACATCAAAAATCTTCACGAGAAGGAAAGTCAAAAAATGGGACTTTAAAGTTAGCATTTACGATCCTAGCACAAGTCCTCACGTATGATCTTAAGTCATCCTAAGTTTAACTCAATTTGGCAAAATGGCTATCATTTGAATATTAATCCAAATCATAAACAAAAATATATCAATGGTATAACTCATCCATGTGACCAACTTTAATAAAGAGATAATTACCTTACGAGAATTCCTCGATTTATGGTAATTTTCCGAAGGATTTCTTCCTTAACTTCCTCATTTTCTCTCTCCTTAGGCAAAATATTATTCATGGATAAATTGGATGAATAAGGGGGTCATTTTAAGGGGTTTAAGTCGTCCTAACAATCCTACCATTCCAACCAATCACAATATAACACGTGGCACCATATGAGGCAAAATATCATTTAAAGCTAAATGACCACTTTACCCTAGGTTCGTAAAAAGACAATATCTTCTCACTCGAATGTCCATTTTATGCACCATTTGTTATGTTATAAACTTAACTCATATATCTACAACTTTGATATTTTGTGTTTTCCCCATTTCTACGCCTAATTTGGGGCCGAACAGAAGAGTAGCAATTTACTAAAAATCTTAAAACTTTCACATTTGGCGACCTAACATCGCCAATTTCGGGCCAACACCTTGATTTAATGTTATAATCATAATGATGTATGAAAAACATATTTTTATGATGTATTTAATCACGTAACTAATTATATGATCTAAACAAGTTATCCCCGATCAGAAGCTCGATTAACATCTAATGCAACCAACACATATATCACATGAGTATGCATCCCCCAAATATGATAATTAACATGTTTAACACCCCTCACCAACTTATAACTTATACTTAATCATATAATTAACATTCATAATCACGTTTTAGGGCCTTACACTTAAAGTTAAACCTCAGCGCATATTCGATGTCTGTACCATCTGGTGCTGACACTATCAGCCCTGCTCCGATTCCGCTTTCATAAGAAGTCCCATCAACGAAGAGGTTCCAGATATATTTATTTGAAGAGAAGTTCCCCTTTGACAGGATCCCTTGCTTGAAGAGGTACCTGTCTTCCTTATTCTTAGCTACGCTTTTTTCGGACTTGCTTGACCCAACCTCGTCCGGACCACGGAAGACGTTACTATCTGGTTCATCTGCAATATCTTGACTATTCTTAATCTCAGCCTCTTCTCAGGTGAACTATGCTATAAAGTCTGCAAGAGCCTGCCCTTTGATGGCAACCCTGGGTTGATAAACAATGTCATACTTCCCCAACTCGATGGCCTAGGTCATCAACTTGCCCGACTTCTCGGGCTTGTGGAGGACCTGTCTTAGTGGGGAATCAGTGAGGATAACCATAGAGTGGGCTTGGAAGTATGGCTTTATCTTCCTAGAAGCGTGTATCAGGGCATAGGCTAACTTTTCCATTCGAGGGTAATTCTATTCAGACCCTTGAAGGGCCTTACTATTGAACTATACCGGCCTCTGAACTTCATCGTCTTCTCTTACTATGGCCGCACTAATGGCTGATTTTGAGACAGCTAGATAAATATATAACTTCTCCCCCAAAATGGGCCGAGATAGGAGTAGAGGGGATCCGAGGTAGGACTTGAGCTATTTGAAAGCTTTATCGCATTCCTCGTCCCATTTGAAGGCCTTTATAAGCACCTTGAAAAAGGGAAGATACTTGTCTGTAGCTCCTGAGACAAACCTGTTAAGTCCAGTAACTCTTCTGGTTAGCCTCTGAACCTCTTTGATAGTTCTAGGTTTCTTCATTTCAAGCAGAGATTTTATCTTCTTGAGGTTGGAATCTATTCCCCTTTGATTGACGATGAACCCAAGTAACTTTCCTGCTCCTACTCCGAAGACGCACTTAGAAGGGTTGAGCTTTATCCTGTATAAATCCGTGGTGTTAAAGGTCCTTTTCAGGTCGGCCGCGTGAGTGTCGGCCTTCAAGCTTTTCATCAATATATAATCCACATATACCTCCATGGTCTTGACAATATTATTCTCGAACATTTTATTTATAATACGTTGTAAAGTGTCCCCTGCATTCTTCAAGCCGAAGGGCATGGCATTATAGCAATAGGTTCCCTTGTCGATTATGAACGCTGTTTTCTCTGAGTCTTTCGGGTCCATAAAAATTTGGTTATACCCAGAATAGGCATCCATGAAACTCATGAGCTCATGTCCTGCTGTGGCATCAACCATCTGATCAATTCGTGGCAGGGGGAAGCTGTCTTTTGGACAAGACTTGTTCAAATCAATGAAATCTATGCACATCCTCCATTTCCCGTTAGCTTTCAGCATGATGACGGCGTTAGATAACTACTCAGGGTATATGACTTCTCTGATGAACTTGGCCTCTTCAAGCTTTCTGACCTCTTCCCTGATGATATCATACTCTTCCCTTGAGTAAACCCTTCTTTTTTATATGATGGGCTTAGAGTCTTCTAAAACATTGAGTTTGTAGCACATAACTTCAGGGTCAATACCCGACATTTCCGCGTGGCTCCAGGAAAAGACACTCTACCTCTTCCTTAGTAGCTTCACCAGCTCTTCCTTGATCTCAGGTCTTAGGGCTTTACCGATTTAGATGGTTTTTTTCGGCTCGTCCTCATTGAGGACGATGGATTCTACTTCTTTTACGACTTCTCCCTTCTTGAGCTTTATCTCATCCCTAGGATCAAGTGTGTCGATGTTGTACATGGTTGTTGCCCTCTTATGAGCCTCTCTCTCTTCCTCAGAGTTGAAGTAGCATTTATATGTCGATGTTTGGTCACCCTGCACTTCCCCTACCCCATAGAGGGTTAGGAATTTTAGCATTTGGTGGACCGTTGAAGGCAGGGACTTAAATTCCTTGAGGGCTACTCGTCTTATGATGAGGTTATAGGCCGAGAAGACGTTTTCATCCATTACAAAAAAATTGATCTTCCAGGTCAACCTCTTAGGCCACTCGTCTCCCATTCGTACATCTATCTCATACATGCCCAATGGATGAACCTTTTCACCGCTGAAGCCAATCAAAGAATGATGATAGGGTACAAGCCTAGCTCTACTGAGGCCTATGCTCTTAAAATAAGGCCAGAACATTACATCTGTTGAACTTCCTCCATCCACGAGGATTCTCTGCACCTCACATCCATACACTCTTGTCGTAATTACCAGAGGATCATCATGCGGAGCTAAGATACCTTTGAAATCGAGTCTTCAGAAGCAAACTATGAGGGTATCAATATCTACCTTCTTCCTCTTCTTGTGCTTTACCTCTGTAGATGCCAAGTCCATAACCTTAGTTTTTATCACTGACTTGGCCTTTGTTACGTGAGCTTTACGATCAACGACCTCTGAACCTCCTCCTACTAAACCACCACATATGGTATTTAGTCCAAAAGAGATCATACCAACTCTCTTCAGCAGGACATTGTTATCTTTTGGTGAGAGGTCAGGGTCATCGTCATCATCATCTGAGTCCTCCGCTTTTCTGGTAGGTTCATCTTCCCGACATCTATCATTTCGCTTCTTCTTAGGGTCATCTCTTCCCCCCTTAGAAGCTCTACCATCAGCATACCTTTTGCGCTTCCCAGACTTCAACATCTTCTCAATTTCATCCTTCAAGGCAAAACACTTGTCTGTCACATGGTCGTGATCTTGGTGGAACTCGCACCATAGGTTCTTGTTTCTCTTATGCAGAGGAGCCTTCAGCTCCTCCGGACATCTCAGGGACCGATCATTTTTTATTTCATTGAGGATGTGTTCACAGCTCATAGTTAGAGGAGTGTAGTGTGCAAACTTGTCGTCTGCAGACCTCGTTTTTCTGTCTTTCTTCCTTTGGAATTTTCCACTGCTACTTCCGTTCTCATCCTCATATTTTGTGGCCATTGCCTCTTCAGCATTCATAACCCTACCAGCTGTTGCTAACAGCTCGGCCTTGGATTTTGAAGGGTCTTCCGTAAGTTTCTACAGTAACTTCCCTTTCTTCAATCCTCCTATAAGAGTTGTCATAGCTATATTCTCTTCGTAATCTTCCACTTCTAATTTCTCCTTGTTAAATCTTGCAATGTAGTCTCTTTGGCTCTCATTCTTTCCCTGCTTGACGTACAGTAGATGAGTGGTCTTTTTTTAAGGTCTTACCCCAAAACAAAAGCTATGAATAAATCGTTCAGCCAAGCCTTTAAAGTTCTTAACATAGTTTTTAAAAAGAGAAGTAAACCAAATATGCGAAGCTCCCGTCAAAGTGCTTGAAAAAGCTCAACACTTCATCTTATCAGGAATTGAATAGATGTTCACCGCAGACTGGTACATCTCAATGTGATATATATGGTTGGTACTTCCATCATACTTGGGAGACACCATTGGTGGTTTGAATTTGGCAGGGGTTGGGAAGTTCACAATTTTTGCCACAAATGGGGAGCCCTCGGAGAACCCTCTTTGTAGTGGGTCTCGAATTTTGATGAGGTTCCCTATCTTATCTTCAAGATGTTGAATGGAGTCATTCCATGGCTTTGCAACGTTGACCTAGCCGAGGTTATCCCCATCCATCTCCAGGGGGTGAACTGAGGGTTCCCCACCCGCTGCACAATGTCGATTATTTACCTCCTCTTGATCCCTGTCTCAGCCATGTTGGGGTCGGCCATGATGGGGCCGATGTTCACCATCTTCCCTTTATGAGCCAGCTGCCTTTCTTGACCTAGATAACCTCTGCCTTAGGTCATTAATTGGTCTGAGCCTTTCAAAGGCCGACCCTCTACTCAAATGATCAAAATCTGATCCTCTTTTTTTAGCACCCCCATATCTTCTGCCCCCACAACCTCTACTCTGTTGGATAGGACATATAGTGTTGTTCGAAACCTCATACAGCTCTCAGCAATCTTTTGGAGCATCTTCTACCTCCATATCATCATACCTATCCTCAGGGCAAGGGTTTGCTTGCCTCCCTAGACATAAACGCATAGGGTCAGCAACGTCCCTCCTCCGTTGAGAAGTAGGTTGGTCTTTTCGCAGTGACTGGGGTGGTCCTTTGGCTTCAAGATGGGGTTGAGCAGCCGCCGGAGTAATCATTTACGATGAGACCCCAGGTGGTCTTATAATATTCTGGCTGACCTGATCAAATTTCTCCTTCATCGCTTGTTATGTTGTAGCCAAAGACCTCAAGGCTGCTGCCACCTCAGCCATTTCGGACTGGGGTGGTGCCTGGCTAGAACTAGGTCCTCCAGCGCCAGATGGTGGAGGAGGGGGTGGTAACTCCGGTGCCATATGTTGAAACTAAAGAGCTTGTGAAGAAGATGAGCTTAATATCTTAAAGGACCTCTTTCAATGGTGAAACTGCTACACGTAAGGGGTGGGGTCTAGTTCACCACCAGAGTCTCTGGTGAGTTTAAGAAGCAAAAATGGAAGAGATATCTTCTCGTTCCCACATACGGTGCCAAAATGATGATACTGGAAATAGCACCACCAGATAAGGTGTTAATAAGCTCAAGCAAGTGATAACATTAGCATCACAAGAGAATATGTGAATATATATATGTAGAAGGAGGTGAAGAGAAGAGGATAAACACTTGAATGTAAGTGGTTAAGCCAATCTAGCCTACGTCCACTATGAGTGTGTGAGTAATATCACTAAATGAAGGCACTAATGTCCATGGATACAATCTCTCAAGCTTTCTCACTTCTACTGTGTAAAGTGACAGAGTTTCAGCTAGGGTTGCAATTATGGATCCTTTTATAAGGTAGATGATGACCTCCTATATATAGTACTTAGGGGGTGTAATGTACCCCCCAAGCATACAATGAGCACGTGCATGAAGATCCAACCAGTGTTAGGATGACACCTGGCTAATCTTAACTAAACAATGATGACCTCAATATTCCCTCATGTGGTGGGAATGATTCAGTTATAACAGATTTATCTACATGTTCTAAGCCATACATATGTATGTAAATGCTCGGCTGTCTTCGATTAGTGCCAACCTCAGCCTAGACGTGTAAGAGGTTGGTGAGTCCGACCCTTGCCTTGTCCGAGATCAACATCCGTAAAGACCTTGGCTAGGATGGTTGAACGAGGTTAGATATGAGGTGTAACATCGACCTGGGTCGATGATGACATACTTCTTGATGATTGATCTCCTGAGGCTTTGCTGACTTCGGGTGATAAAATGTAACGTCGGCTGTGGATGATGTTGATGTTGATGGATGGTTGAATCCATGTCTTTGCTGACCTCGGCTGACGCCCAGCTGAGGTTGATGTATTGGGATTATGCTACATCTACCGGGGCCGTCCTTATGAGAGACTATTACTTATAGTTATCCTGAGCTTCTGCCACCTCAGCTATAAGACATGCCAAGGTTAGTGTCTCTGAGTAGGAAGGTGCACTTTGGGCATATCACCATTAGCCTAATTTCGGGATTTACAATATTAAATGTTGGTTATGAAGTTCGTGGTAGCCATAACTCAATTTGAAAACCCTAAATCTGGAGAAAAGAAAAGAGGGAGAAAGTGAGGAGCTTTTAGGAGACAATTTGAAGAGGGATTAAGGTTCTTGTGTAAAATTCATCATCTTCATCAAAGGAATCAAACTCTACAAATCTAATCAGGATAGTGATTAAAATTTCTTTTGATTTAAATGGCAGAATTTCATGCTCATATTATTCTATGTGTTGACGAATCCGCTTTTGGGGAGGATTGTCATATGAAGTGGGTTTTTGATGAATTTAAGTCATTGTGTAGATTAAACACTAAATTGATGATGAGTTATCATGTATTGATATTAGACTCAAACTCATGTTCGAAATCCATAAGTAATCTTCATTTAAATGATGATGGGGAAATTGAATTTAGGAAGTGGATTGCTTAATTGCTTTTAAAACCCAATACGTAAACTTTGGAATGATTATCAAAATCAATAATGTTTGGGGTTATTGAGATTCGTGGTAGGTGATGAAATATATAGGAATTTCTTAGTGACACAAGCATTTCACCATATTAACTAGAAACACTTCTTAACATTGATCTTTACTAGTGGTTATGCCTCAACCCACTTAGTAAAATAATCCACCGCTACAAGGATGAATTTATATTACCCTAGAACCATGGGCAGTTGACCTACTACGTCAATTGCATGTGGGAGAATTTCTATGGGTATGTAATTGGTGTAAAATTATTGTGAGGTTTCAATGCCTCACACATGAATCACATTTCTCTGCGTATGAATGAACATCTTTGGCCAAACATCGCTAATAGTAATCATGCATAATTATTCTTTTCAAGTCATCTCCTTATGACGTGGCTTCCATATGAGATTTGTGTACTTTTTTAATACATATTGAGCTTTATTTAGGTGAATAAATCTCAGATGATGTAGACAAAATCATCTTTTGTACAACACTTCACCCAAAATAAAAACTTTTAGTCTCTCAATTTGACCTTAGTCACTTTTCTCTTGGATTTGGATGAACTTCCAACATGTAAGTAGTAAATTATAGTATCCATCCATGAGGGGTTAGTGTTGAATATATCAATAACTATATCTTTAAAAATGATGATAAATAAAATAAAATTTTTATGTTCAAGAGGTTTATATCTTAATATTATGATTTTGTGGGCTTCAAAACATGGTTGCATCTTCTTAGTTCGATCTATAAGTGTGAAGGATAACTTATCTCTCTTGAGATATCTCTATCCCCCCCTAAAAATATTTACTTTTATAACAATTAGGCTTTTGTCGTCCCATATTACCTATGTGTCTACAACTATGACTAAGAAAATAACTAAATCCGAGACGAATCTATTTAGGTTAATTGCACATCTAGTTAGACTTTGAACCTTTTTCTTATTTATCAACTCCTTCATCTCTACCAGAGATTTAATGTTGGTTTGGTTGTCTTCAACTACTCTTTGGCTCATAATAAAACCATAGAATTTGCCTAAGTTAACCCCAAAAATACATTTGTTTGAGTTAAGCTTCATCTTATTCTTGCCCATAGTATCATACATCTTATCTAAGTTTTTGATATAATCTTAATATTTAAGTATCTTTGTCAGCATATATTCAATATAAATCACCATATTTTGTCCACCCGCTCTATTAATCTATGAACCTATTGATCTTGTTACTTTCTATGGCATCTACCATTTGGTTAATTATTGGTAGTGGGTAGTAATATTTCGGACATAATTTGTTCAGATCTATGAACTCCACATATGTTTTCCATTTATTGTTTCAGTTCAACATCACCACGAAATTTAATATCAAAGATGGGTACGCACTTCCTGAATGAATTTGGATTATAAAACTTATTTATTTCTCTTGAATAGTTAAGTAATAATCTCGATCTAATTGCATTTTCTTCAATTTCACCATTTTAGTAATATGTTCCATATTTAAATAATGTTAGATAGTTCTGAGGTCTATCACTGACATATTTTTAGATGACCTTGCAAAGATGTTTGTACACACCCTATTCTAGCACCCTTACACTTTTCCATAGGGTCCAATCAATGTACCTTCAACCTTAAACCCTCGATCCTTTTTCAAACCATAATTGGAGAATAATTGCACTCCCTAGTACCAATTTGTCATTGGTCAACTCTCGAACCAGGGAGCCTCTGAACCCCAAATCATAGATCTATTAATCCTCTTTCCAAAGGAACCTTACGTGTCCAGAATGGACTTATAGTTCACATTTTATGGCCAAAAACCATTTATCACTGCCTATATGTAAAACAACTCACTTGCCTACTGCCGGGTAGAGGCTTCCTTGGCCAGCAAGTCTGGTCACCCTACTGATAGAAAAGGCTGGGACTATGTTAATAGAATCTATATCTTTTTATCCTTTAAGGGCTTCCTTATATAAGAAAACCCTTACCTCATTTGGAAGAAACCTCAACCTATATTTCAATGTAGTAACCCTTTTCAAATATAAAACATATCACTCTCACCATTATCTCCACATTCCCTTACATAACCATTTCCTCACCTATAGCCCTAGTCTTATACTTGATAATCATATCATCCACATATACCTCAACTTCTTTGTGTATTAAATCATACAAGATGGTTATGGCAGCCCTTTGGTAGATATCCCCTGTATTTTTTAGACTTAATGGCATAACGATGTAATAAAATATTCCCCAAAGGGTGATGAATGCGGTTTTCTCTTAATGATACGGGTGCATCTTGATCTGATTATATCCGGAAAATCCATCAACGAATGACTTAAGAGCGTGACTGGTCATGTTATCCATAATCATGTCAATATTAGGTAGCGGGTAATCATCCTTCAGAAAGGCCTTGTTCAAATCTCGATAGTCAACGCATATGCAAACCTTTCCTCTGAATTTTTGTACTGGTATGATGTTTCCTAGCCATGTGGGATATTCGAGCAAACGAATGAAGCCCATGTTCAACTATTAGACCACTTCTTCCTTAACCTTGAGCGACCATTCGGTGAGGAGCATTTACAGTTTCCGTTTGATCGATTTTCATTCTGGGAGCGTTGGAATCTCGTGCTAAGCGATCTCCGGATCAATGTTGAGCATGTCGTCGTAGTACCATGCAAAGATATCCATAAATTCCTTCAGTAGTTCTTCAAGTGCATGCTCATGCTCATCAAGGGTGGCCTTTATCCTAATCTCGCACAGTTGGCTACTAGAACCGAGATTAATAAGAACAGTTTCATCTTAAATGCGGTTATATTATTTTTTCTATTAACCTTATTAAGATCAATTAAGAACTGTTCATTTGCAAAATCATCATCATCAAGAGTTTGATTAAAATCAAGACAATTAATGTAAGGCACAACAAGATACTCAAAATCTTGGTTTATTTCATTATTGGGAAAAACAACGTTGAGAACCTCATCAAAGGAGGTCTCAATTACACTAGAATAGGGAGGAATAACAAAAAAAGAGGAAATGTAATAAACATCAGAGTTGGGTTGTTTTCAGTAGGTGGAATCAGCACATCATTCTAATTGAGGAGAGGTGCATCAGCAGCTTTGATGAGAGGGATGGATGTGATGATGTAGCTCTTAAGTGTATCATGCAGAGTGTCAGCCCTAGTGTCTACAAGTTGAATGAATCCTCGGAGTCACCTCCCTCGGGATCTCTAGTAGCAGCCTTAGTCTTCTCAATGAGTGGTTGCGCATGATGCTAGGAACTTTCGGCCGATGAGTAGATGTCTTAGAAAAAGATATCCATTCTTGGTTTCATCTTCTTGTCCACATGATCATACCGTGATTTGGGAAAGCCGCAAAAGGGGAAATCTTCACCCTCTCTGATGAATTTCCCATTCAAGGAATCTCTTGAGACAGTATTGGAACTTTCTAGACTTATCTCCAATCGAGGTTGGCGGAGCATTCTGAGTTCTTCTATTGATGGTTGATAACCTGGTCCATAAGGAGGAAAGGCCTTCTTTAATACTATGGGTTATAGTTTTCCCTATTGTTGTCGTCCCAGCCTCGGTCTAGGCATGATGTGCATTTTCTTAAACATCTGTATCACATTGGCATTGCCATGAGTGTTGTGTTTTGGACAAACCCTATCCTTAAAATCGTCCCCTGCTGGGCGTGGAAGTGGTTCGACTCAAAAACCTGATAGAAGCATATGATTTTCCCCATGCTATATCTATAATACCGAATTACTAGTGCTTTCATTCTCAGTATTATCACCATCATCCTAGATGGTGATGACCTGCCCATTGACGAAGAACTTTAGCTTCTAACGTAGGGAAGAAGGCACACCCTTGATACTATAGATCCATGGTCATCTAAGAAATAATACGGGATGTCAAGGACTTGGAATTCAACAATGGGATTTATAGGGCCAGCCCATACTATAAGCTTTATGGATCCCATCACTTCTTAATGAGTATTATCATAAGCGCACACCATGACAGAGGTTGGAGAAATGTTGCTCACTTTCAGTCCCAAATAATTGAGGGTTCTCAATGGGAAAAAATTAAGAGCTGATCTATTATCGATAAGAGAAAGTGGGATAGTCTTTCCCATGACATCGACTGAGATATTGAGAGCATAGTTGTGATTTCACCCAATCTTAAGGATTTTTCCTTCAAAAAAAGAGAGCATTCTAGTAGAGGTTAGAGATTCGACCAGATTCACTGCTTCTTCTGGCGTGGTGGAAGGTTGGACTGTGGTCCTAGTGAGTAGTTTGATTAAGGCATTTCGGCGCAGCTGGGAAGACATAAAGAGTCTCCTCAGAGTGATGTTATCTTGGGTTTTCTTTAACTGATCAAGGATATTCCTTTCCTCGAGGGTCATTTCCAGCATAGAAAGTTTCTCAACACATTTTCCCTTATCAATTGCAGATGATTACGTATTAGGAACTTGGTAATGCATCACTGATCTAGTCATATGATTCACAGAAGAGGGGAAAAATAGAACCCCATTTCTTCATCTATCTCGAGCTATTCAGCCACCTTGTTGATTTCTCCTAGCAGCTCCTGAGATGACATCATTCCATATATGCTGACCATTGGGCTAGTTTTTGGGGGGTTTCTCTTTATTTGAACAATCAAATTCGTCCCCCCATTCGGTGGCAACAACATCATCTTTCCATAAGAAGTTAATACACTCCACAACCATAATGGCCTCTTCATATAGATCCTCCCACTCAGCGGGGATATGTAGAAGTGAAGGGACCAAGCACCCTTATAGTTTTAAAATGTCAAGTAACTCGAACACGCTGCAAATTTTGTCGGTCTGTTGCACTAAGTCGGTCATGATTTGGACAACATCATCTAAAATGACTTCATCGATAGGTACCACCAAATTATTTGACTCTCGAGCCCATTTTTGAGAATCCAAAAATAGTGTACTGAATCTCTGGAAGTCAATGGTCACCTTGGAGGGCAATTTCAGCTCGAACTCTAGAAGCTGGTTCAATACTACTGACAATTCCATATATTTACATCCATAGTGGGTATGAACATAAATGCATGCTCTAATAAGAAGTGACAGAGCCTGATCGGAGAAACATGTAGGGTTTAGGAGAAAATATGGGCAAACTTAGAGGGGTTTAGTGGAATATATGGGCATTATAGGTGATTTACTAGGTACAATTTGGGTAGAAGGATTAAATTATGGGTCTTCTTTTAGGAATATGGCATTTGCATGATTTGGGAGTGGATTGTGGGTAGTTTTTGGTTTAGGATTGGCTAGTGGGGTGATGATACCCCGGTCGATCAGACCTTGGATTACATTTTGGAGGTGGAAACACTAATCAGTGCTATGGCTGACATTTTGGTGAAAATCACAATGGGTATCAGGTTTGAAATTTTTGGGAAGTGGGTTTGGCAATGGATGAGGTTCCAATGGCTTGATAAGATTTTGTCTTAAAATGGCTTGATAAACTTTGGAGAGGGGTGCATGAAGCTTGCTATATTACTTTTTGATTGGGTTAAGGCGGCTTTCTAGTGCCCATGAAGTGGCAGGTTGAGAGATGTTGTTGATGGTTGAAACTGTGGTATTGGCAGGCTTGTCATACATTCTGGAAGTGAATTGTCCGGATACTTTCTTCAGTTCAACTTCTGTTTTCCTTTATTTCTCCGTGAAGTGTGTGAGGATGTATATATAAATGGATACTGGAATAGCCCAACTCATACCATCTAAAAGATAGAGTGAGGTCATGTATAGGAATGTTCCCAAAATAATATTTAGAAAATACGATGTATGCGTTTACCAAGATATTAATCGTTATGGTGAAACGATAATATATGCTTTAGAGAAAACACAAATAAGGATCAGAAGTATAATATATATTAAAATAATGTATAGATGAAAAGGAGACAAGTGCGAGAATGAGAAAATTGAAAAAATTGGAAAATTGGACTCGAATCTCGGACTTTAATCCGAAACGCCTATGTCCCCTATATAGGCATCAAAGTCCATGTAGTTCTTATATGACATAAGTGTGGGGTTTATCCCATATATTCGAACAGGAATTTATTATATACGTGTGTGTAGAAAATATATTTTAGTTTTGAGAAATTGTAATGGATAATCCCGTTGGAATTTATAGGTACAACCCTTTTTTTTTATAGAAAATAAAGTATGTGCAATATAACTAATAAAAAGGCGGATATTAATGTGTATGAACTAAAGAAAAAATTAGATTAAGAATTTATGTAACTAATGAAAAATAAAGAAATTAAAGAGAGAGAGAAGGATTTAGACCTTCTTTGGAGAATTGAAGGTTGATCTTGATCCTTGATGAATTAGAGAGAATGAGATTTTTCTAAATTGGCTATGAAAAAGATGGTAATGAAAAATGGAAAGGAATTTCACACAAGGAAGCTTCGATAATTGCAATAGAATGTTGCTGAGATCACTGATATTGATGGATCTGAGGTGTGTCTGGGAGTGAGGTCATGCCCTCTATTTATTAGGTAAGGGGGTGCCGATCAGCATAGTCCTAGCCCTGCCAATCGATAGTAACCCTAGGCACACTTCCGATAGGCACGAAAATGGACTTGCAAATCGGTAGTCTCATGCAAAATATTCCCAAAAATGGTCTTAGAACGCAGTCCATTGATCCAAATAGTGCACGAGGCATACCATTAAAAAGGTAATTCAGAGAACTTCAAGATACCTTTGGGATGCTCCCAGGTCTGGGAGTTGACTTTGGGTCAAACGTGGCTCAGAAATGCCCGTCGATTCATTGGACGGGAGATCGTCGGACGAAAATAAATCGTTCATATGATCAGTAAGTCAGAATTGCACACGGGGTGGACCGTTGGAAAGATTATGTGAGGACTTCGACATTTCGAAGAGCTTCGATCAGTTCAGAAAGTTAACTTTGGTCAACTAGGGCTCGAAAGTGACCGGTGACCTTTCGGAGTAAAATGGGTTGTTTGTCCTTACCGTAAGGCTGATTCACTCATGGGGCCAACTGTTGGAAAGGTTATTCAGTGCCCTTAGAATATTCATTTAGTCTTGTTCGAGATGAGGAGTTAACCTTGCTCAAACATAGCCCGGGAGCACCTGGTGGCCTCTAAATCAATTTTCAAGGGAAAATAGATCGTTCGTCTGAACGGTTATGCCATTTCATGCATGTGGTGGACCATTGGAAAGGGGATTTAGTACCCTTCAAATATTCAGAAATCTTTCGCCTTGACGATGAAGTTGACTGGGGTCAAATTGGGGTCCGGGAGCACCCCGTGGCTTCTAGATCAATTGTCAAAGGTAAAATGGTCCGTTCTTCCGAACCATTATGTCTATTCATGCATGGGCTGGACCATTAATTAGGGAATTCAGATCCCTTTGAAGATTTATTGAGCTTTCGCTATGACAATAAAGTTAATCAGAGTGAGATGGGGCCTGGGAGCGCCTAATGGCCTCTAGATCAGTACTCAGAGTATAAACTAGGGTTTGTAGTGAAAATGGGAGGTGTTATGGACCTAAGGAGAGACTTAGGGGGTCCTAGAATGTGGTGTCTACACCTGTAAATCTTTCTGAGAGTGAGTATTTCCAATATTTTTTCTTTTCTGCGACTATTTTTGTTCATAGGTTCTAATTGTTCTTTTTTTTAGGATGTGAAGTATTCTATGGCCCAAAGTGTCAAATATCTGAGGCTATTTTCACATCATAAGGTCGAGGAGTCTAGTTATCAGGCCCAACTAGAAAGTGATAGGATTTCCTCTTTTAAGGCTGGTAAAAAGTCTTCTGTCACAGTACTTGAAGTGTACAAGATGGAGGCAGACTCCAAGGTTGATGAGGCAATAAAGTCCAAAGATGAGGCTAAGGTGATTTTTAGGCAGGCTTCAGAGGCCATAAATATTGCTGAGGTCAAGGCTGTAGAGGTTGTGAGGCAAGCCATGGACATGCAGTTTAAATTAACTATTGCGGAGAGAAGCAACCAATATCTTATGTAAAGCCATGCCAAGCAATGAGGAATAGAAATGATGACCATTTAGTAGTTTTACAAAAGGCTTCTGATGAATTCGTAGCTCGTTTAAGACCTCCGAGGACTTTTATATGATCAACAATAAGGCTTATCTCCGTGTCTTCTAGGAGTTAAGGCACTGGGTCCTGAAGAACTTCCCAGTTCCAAAGAGAAAATATTTTCTTGGAAACTTAGTGACCCTAAGCATATGGAATGCGTGGCTGGGCTGAAGGCTATAGAGGAGCAGGCTAAAAAGTAGCGTGAAGAGGTTTCTAAGAAGGTTGCAACTAAAGAGGAGGAAAATAAAACTTGAATGAAGATGAGGACGTGGCCTCTTAGTTGCACCTCCAAATCTTTTCATTTTCCTTGTAATTTTTTTTTGCCCTCTATGACTTTCAACATCTAAAACACCATTCTCATCTCCTTTGTATTTTTTTAATCTTCATCGGTCCTTTGAGGCTTCAAACATTGAATCTCTTTTTGCACGTAATTATACATGTCTACGACCACATTTCTAATGTTGAATGCCATGCTTTTTCTTTTTCCATAGTTTTATTAATTTAAATCTGAATGCTAGTAGCTTTATCTTTCGTAGTATTGTATAGGCTGTGGCCTTTTGTTATTTGACTTGGGTGTATGAGCACAATATCTTTAGGTACATTATTTCTCATAGTAATTCGTAGCCTCTTAAGATAGGATGGAATAATGTAAACTTAGGAGGCAGATTGGTTGTGACCCCAGAGGACGAGACCATGCACTTCAGATATTTTATTCTTTTATTTTCATTCTTTAGATGAATGTCGCGGTCATTGCCACGATAGTTGGTTGTAAACTTATCCTTTCGCAGTCTTTAGAACTTTGTAGGCCTTTGCATAATTGTTGCTACAATGATGCCATATTGTTGTGGCTTATTGGGAATAATTTCCCTCGTTGAGGACATTGACGTCCTTCGCCCACCCTCGTGGTTTGACTGGTGCTTCTTTCATAGAGTTGGACCTTTTCTTTCTTGGGGCATTTTTAAGCCTCCCGAAGTTGGGTTGTCATTAAGCCACCCATGGCTTATAGGTATTATTGTGTTTTCAAGCCTCCAACCACGACTAATAATGAGTATTATGTGCCCTCAAGGCTAATAATGAGTATTATGATCCCTCAAGGCTAAATGTAAATATCCTCTATCTTCGAATGCCGAGAATGGGTATTATGATCTCCCAAGGCTAATATAAGAATTCCATATCTTTGAATGTTGAGAATGAGTATTATGAGCCCCCAAGGATAATATAAGCATCCTGTTTTTCGAATTCTGAGAATGGGTATTATGAGCCCCCAAGTTTAATATAAGCATCCCGTATCTTTGAATTCTTTTGCGATGCGAGGGGTATTAAATGATAACTATGGTCTTCACCCCTTTTCCTCTATAGACTCCTTCACTCGTATTCTTTAACCTCCAAGATAATTGGTCATTAAGGTTTCTGCGAAGTCTGTTATGATGAAGAGCTTTTGAAATATTTTAAATGAGGAGAACAAGATTAATACGATGAACTTTTAAAAGATTTTACATGAGGAGGACAACAATTCAGATATGATAAACAATCATTCTCATATTAATATTCATATGATTTGTTAGTGAAATACAAAGAATATATGTAAAAACCACACTTAGAGTATAAGAAAAATAGAAATATAAACATTTGAAGGCAAAAGGTAGGCACACGTCCTTTTAGTTGAGGGCTTTAGCCCTTAGGAACCGTTGGAGCATTCTCTGCCTAAAGAGCCTCTCAATCTCATAATTGAAGGCAAATAATTTATTGGTGGTGTGGCCATCATGTCGATGAAATTCACATTGTTTTCCCCAGTTTCTCTTGTGTGGTGGGGATTTGAGTTTCTTCGACCACCTAAGAAGTTTTTTCTCCTTGATGTCCTCAAGACCGGAGATCATAGAATTATAGTCTTTGTAAGATCTTTTTGTCTTCGGTTCCTCCATGTTTCCTCTTCTTCAAAGGCATGGGTGCGACCTTGTCTTCTATGACCATAGCCTTTTGCTGAGAGGTAAAGGCTTTGGACTCTTGCATTATGAACCTTTTTGCCAGGAGGTTGATCTGGCCTTGGAGTGAGGCCAGACTATCGTACAAATGGTTGATGTAGTTCAATAATTTGCCAATATCTCCATTTTGGTGAGAACATGACCAAGAGCTTCCATCCATGACTTCTATTATGTCAATTTTTAGAAATATACTATAAGATGAACTAAATAGTGGTGAGAAAACCAAGGAATGTAGAGACAAAACCATTATATAGTCACTGGGATGTAGTGTTTTTGTAATTGGTTGCGGCCCTTTCCTGTGCAAGTGGGCAACTGTAACCTTGGAAGACAGACAAGGGTGAGGCCAAGACCTATGATGCACATGAGGCTGATGTCGCTGCCTCCCCAAGGAATCATTGACCAGAGTTTATTTTTTAGCACAACTTATATGCAGACTCCTTTCTCCAGGTGGTGAACTAGAAAGTTAGTGAAAATATGAAAACTGTAGTATTAGGTGTGTGACCTATGGGCAATCATCCCGCCTGGCTGCATCTAGAAAAGAGGCAGTGGAGGTGTTATCTAAAAAATGGTCCCAAAAATTGGGTTTCACCTATGAAACATGACCAAAAAGTCTTACTAGGAGTCTACCAAAGACATAAACAGTCCTCAAATGCAAAATAGTACAAATTTGGTAGTAAAACCCCAGAATATGTGGTGAAAATGGAAATAAATGAATAAGAGTGCATCCCTAGTTACCGATCTTTATGAGGCCATGGACTTTTGTTTTTTCCAACACTAACTAGGCGGGACAACATCGTCGGGGTAAAAAATAGATCTAAGGCCATGTGAGACCTACAAATCAGATCTAAGAATAAAAAATTCCCCTAAGGGATTTACAATTAAAATACGAGCTTAACAACCAAAATTTCACCCATGGTATGATGATCCGGGGGTCCCCGTGAATGAAATAAGGTGTTAGGAACCCTATTTGAAAGGAAACTAGATTAACTACCTCATTTCCCACAGATGGCATTAAAATGATGATGCGAGAAATCATACATATTTCATTCCCAACCATCAAAGCAAGTATAAATATATAAATAAAGCATATAAGAGGAGAAATACATAAGATATAGAGTGGTTTGGCTATAAAAACAAGCCTACATCCACTTTGTTTCCTTACTCTCATTATAAATGTTCAATAATACAATATTGTGGTACCATTATATGTGTACAAGAGAGAAATATAGGAGAATACATGAACGTACTGGAGCTGTGCAACGCAAGATGCGACCTGTAGTTCAACTTCGTAAAGGTCTGCGGCCAGGAGGCTCTTTATTAGTCTGGTAGCTTGTAGAGAGAGATAAGAATAGAGATTTAGGCAGAGCATCGCTGCCAATTTTGTTTATTCCCCCCACCCAAACAATGGAGTGATTATAGAGGTCAAAAAGTGATGTCACGTGCATGGAGCACGTGACAAATGGATAAGTTGTAGGAGTGTTGAATCCTTTTAGAAGTAGGATAGTGGGCAAGTAATTGATGACGGGTCAATGTCCACGTAATATTGTGCGGGGCTTAGTGGTCGTGGCCTGTTTATATCCGATCAACATCTATTCAATTAGTTGCCACGACCTGTCTGTGCACCAGGAAGCGGCTGAGAGTTGACCGTAGCCTGTCTGTTGTAGGCAGTGGTCTTGTATAAGATCCAATTAGAGGGGCCGCGACATATTTGTTCCCAGGGAACGACCTTACTCTTAGTCTCTCTATATCTCAGGTATCCGTATTGGTCATATCAATCATCAATCATTCTCAATTAAAATCAGAGGTTCAAAAAAATTTAGATCTTTTTAATTGATCCTCAAAATTTACATCTTTTAATCTCAGATTTCTTCCTAATTAATTATGCATGTAATTAACTACAAAATTTGCAATCTTAACAAGTAAATACTTTCCTTTTGGATACGAATTTGATGTCTTTTCTCCTGTCTTCTCTAAGTTCTCTTCTCCCTTTCTTCCTTTTTCTATTGTCTCAAGCTCTCCATTAATATCAATTGCACAGAGGCCAAAAGTAAGGCCCTCCTCCACCTCTATAAACCTTATAAACTTCTTAATTACACCGTAATCCCGTTTTTAGATTGAACCGTGGGTGTGACCACTATACCCCTATATGAGCCTTACTATGTCTAAAAAGCCTCTCAAACACAACTATAACACCTATGTACCTATTATGGACTATTTTGACCCATTTTGGATAACTAGTGCACTCAAAAAGGTCATACGAATCACATAACTAAAAATATGCCAATATCTCATTAACTAACCTCGATATGTACGTACAGTACGCCTCACCCACAAACTTCAAAAATCGATCGATATAATTCTCTATCGACATAACATAATAAACCTTCGCTTTTCACTCATAAACGACATATACTAAATCACATCTCTATTTACTTATCATATATACTGCACGCATATATGGGGTCGATTAATGAGATGTTGTCATATTTTCGATTTGGTTACCTAGATTACCTTTTTGAG
This sequence comes from Sambucus nigra, assembly GCA_949130495.1. NCBI lineage: Eukaryota > Viridiplantae > Streptophyta > Magnoliopsida > Dipsacales > Adoxaceae > Sambucus > Sambucus nigra. The sequence goes on along the minus strand of OX422218.1, from coordinate 407,346,225 downwards.
TGCACCGGTGGTCTAGAATGGGTTAAAATAATCCATAATAGGTACTCGGGTGTTATAGTTGGGTTTCGGGGGCGTTTTAAACATAGTAAGGCTTGTATGGGGGCATAGTCATCTTTGTAAACTTAGGGTTTAATCTAAAAAAGGGATTAGGGTGTAAATAAAAAATATATACTTTTTAAAGAGATGGATGGCATCCTCACTTTTGGCTTCTCAATAATTGATATTAAGGGAGAGCTTGGGAGAAGAGAAAAATGAAGAAAGGGATAAGAGAACTTGAAGAAGAAAGGAGAAGAGAAAAATCTCATGATTGAAATCATCCGTACACAACTGTACTTCTGATTCATATCTAAAAGGCAAGTATTTACTTGCTTTCAATTAAAAATTCTATAATTAATTACATTCATAATTAATTATAAACAAATATGAGATTAAAAGACTTAAACTTTGATGATCAATTGAAGAGATCTTAATTTTGTTAAAGCTCTAATTTTAATTGAGAATAATTAATGATGAATGGATTGGAAACTTTTAATATGATTATGGGTTTGTAAGGATGAACATGAGATTTTTGATAGGGTGATAGAAATCAATAACTATCAAGTTTTGATTATTTACAAGTTTCTTGAATTAACGAACGATGAGGAATCCTTAAGTTTAATTAATGGATCCGGGTTTAATTTGATGTTAGACTACTTATGGGTTGATAATATATTGATATGGGTCATTAATTTAAGTTTTTAAGAGGCTTCGATCTCCATTAGAGGGTTTAAGAGGTGAAAACCGAGGAAGAAGACAATTGGTAGCCCAACAAACCGCATTGGTTCACTAAGGGAGCGAATCTGTTTGGTTCATTGAACCAGTTCGGTCTGCAAAGATAATCGGTTTGGTTTGAAGGCCTACCAATTTTTTTTAATGCGTTGTTTTGACTCGTTAGAGCTAGGGATTGTATGTAAGGGATTTCGGGGGTAGAGTGGGACTACTTGGGAATATTTCTAGGGTTTGGTACATGTGTTACGCCAATGGTTTGATGGGTTCGGATAAGGCTAATTAGGAATTCAAGAGAGTGAAAATTTATATTATATAATGGAGAAGTCGGCTCAGACTTCAGGATTTGTTTGACTAGTACGTTGTGGAATTTTCGTATATAGTCAGTACTTTATATATATGTGTGTGTGTGTGTGTGTATGTGTGTGTGTGTATGTGCGTGAATGATGTATAATTGTTTGAACATACCTACTTGGTAGTTCTATTGTTAGGAGGTTACACATAGTAGGCAGTCCAACCTGGCGTGGACTAGTAGGTGTCGGATTGATTACCGAAGTCATAGTACTATTGCACGGTGACAATACTTGTGTGAGGATAGATGTTGGTTTGACTCCTTTGAACTTGACTAATATTCTGAGATCATCACATTACCCTCACTACAACCATCATTAGAAAACTTGCAGTCCATAATATCGAACTTAACTGGTTCCATAAGGACACTAAGCGTACACCATTGTCATTGTCATCGAAGACCTAAATAGATTTCATCACCTATGATCCTCTCATAGTAGGTACCCTCAAATGATTTTCCCAATATTAATTCCACGACTATTAGATACACATAAGGATAGTAGCCTACAATTCTCCTCACATGGTGAACTATAATCACTGAACACCATAAGGCATCACAGCAAATTGACTTATATTCCCAAGGAGGGCATGTGAAATCAATCCCAAGGATACTCCAATTACTTCCTTTCAAACAACCTATGCTATATACTATGTATTAAAACACAACCTGTCACGTAACACCTCGTATTTTTATAATTTGGAATTTAATTATTTTTGGTTTTTTTTAATTACACGCGTCCAGTAACTTAATTAAAATGGAATATTGCATATTTACTAAATATTAACTGGGAGAGATTAAGATTAATATTTATGTGTTAAATTTACTAAGTACGTATAGTAATTTAAATATGGTGAATTGTTAGTATGTTGTGGTGAGTGAGAATGACAGGATTTTTGACGGTATCTCAACCAGGGCTTATGAGTAGATTATTTTAAGGTTGAGAAAGAAATTAATGTATAGTGACACGGATAGAAACTTCGAGGGCACAGTTGATCCGAAATGGGTCGAAATAGTCAAACTTAAGTACCCTGGGGTAGTAATTGTGTTTTGGGAGATTTTTAGACTAGTTGGGACCCATTTTTGGGGCATATAGGTCATTTTACATGAGGAGGTTAAACTAAATACCAGATTAAGGGGTTAAAAAAGGAGATTAGGGTTAGGAGTCAGCTATTAATGATAATAGGTATGTTGTGTATATGTCGCTGTAGAATAAAAGAATGTTAATAAAAAATCCCATTTGTACCTACAAACACACTAAAACATGTAGAATGGAAACTAAGGGGTCAATCCATGCTCCTTAATGTGGACAAGAGCAAAGTGAAGACTAAGTATGATTTTTAAAACAACTGTGAAGAGATATGTATTTAACTAATAATGTGCGAATATTAAAATAAACTAATAAATAAATAAATAAAATGATAACGCGACTAAATATGAGGAGTGGAAAACTATGAGATAATTCCAGGGATCAAAATTTACCACTTAACCTAGTTATCTTCATTAATCAGGTTGTCTATTTGGAGTACCCCAAGATATATATAAATTCACAAATCAACTCTCGTTGCAAATGCGAAGTTATATATTGGTTTTTTAGAAGGTTAATATTTAAATTTCACAAACTCTATAAAAATTAGATTTAAACATTTTCTAACAAATCACCCGCTAGGGAAAAATTATTAAAAATCTTTTAAATCATAAACAAAATAAGTTTTAGAGTTGAGAAATTCAAACTACAATATTATTGAAAAATTGCCTATCTCTAGTTTAATTAATGAATAAATATCATAATATGAATTTACGATTTTCTATCGAACATAATTCTCTCTCTCTCGAGGCATAAATATCAATTGTAAGAATTAAAAATTAATATTCAAAGGGGCATAATAAATACACAAACTAAAACTAAAAATAATTAAGTGAAGGGTTTCATCTCACCCCTTTAATGGTGTATGGCCTCTCATTTTGGTATTATTACATATTAAATGTAATAATGACACAATAAGAGGCATAATAAATAAAATAGAATGAGAATAAATAAATAAACCAAGTCTCCTTGAGTCTAATATTAACTTCCCAAACTTGAACAATAATTGAATCCACAAATCTGAATTTTACAACACTCAAATATGTCACTCAACTCAAAATTTGTATCTCAAAATAGTCTCCTTCACACTCAAGTCACCAAAAAATAGATAAAAAAAGAACAAAAAATAGAAAAGGAACCAAAAAGGAACTCCAAATGGAGCATCTAAACTAAAACTATCCTACTCCAAATTCTTTCCCTCCACTCTCTTGTCGTGTTTTAGGGTCCAAGGTTCCTTTTCAAATGAGCACGAGTCTTCTTAAATGAGAGGCATGGAGAAAGGGGTAAAAATGGAAAGTATAATGGCTGAGGGTAGTTTAAGACAAAATGGGTAAAAAGAATTCAGAACATGTGACGTTTATTTTGGGAAAATGGCAGATGCTCGAGTGTTGTAGGTAATGGCTTTTGCATGAAGTTATAAAGGATTTGGCAGGGGTTTGAAGAAGGTATGGGTTGCTTAGGTTGACATGCATAGATGTGAAGTCGAGGGTTGCCGGCAGTAGATCGGAGGGAGGGGGGTATGTGAGTATAGGTCGATCTTGGTTTGGGTCGCTCGATATGGTATCCGGGTTAGAGCACTAGGTCGGGTCTTGGATAGGCTGCCATGGTGGTGGCTCCGGGTATAGGCACGAGTTATGGGTTGAGCACTGGTGAAAATCATTTTTGGCAGGTGTAGATTTAGACATGGTCGATTTTGGAGTGATAAAGGATGTGTGTCAATTTTTTTGGAGGTTTATTGGAGGAGAATGATACTTGTTTGGGTGTTTGAATTATGGGGTTGATTGAGTGTGTGTGAGTATAGGGCACTAGGGTGTGAGTGAGTGTGTGTGTGTTTAATTTTTACAATAAAAATTAAAATTAGTTAAATATTTACAACTCAAAATATAAAATCAATAAAAAAATAAAATAAAAACTATTAAAAGCATAACAACAGGCAAGTGGTGCACGTGAAGGAACATGCTCGGTGTCATGTAAGTCGAGAGTAGCACACAAATGCTCTCATGGATAATGGGGTGGATGAAGAACTCACGAGATGGATCGTGGAGTTCAAATATGGAAGGTGGGTGAAAATAAGGACCTAAAGAGATATTTGGCAATGGGAGAGGTATTGTGATTAGGTTCAAACATGGAAGAGGGTTGGGTGGGTCGGGGAGGATAATGGGTGGAGGAAGATGATCTAACTCGAGAGTAGGGGATACACACTCATCCTAAAGGTCGGAATAGTCCTGAACGTCCTCCTGAAAAGGGAGTGTCAAGTGATGGCGAGATCAACTTATCCACCAATATGTCACTATCCTTAATGTTGAAAGGGTCTACCGAGGCATTAAGATTCGAGATATATGAATTAACATCAATATCAGACTCAAAGTGAGTCTAAGATCTCTGGAAAGGATCCATATCAAGGGAGGTGGGAACCATCTCCGATTCAATCTCAGTGAATTGGGGAGCACTCGTAAGCCGAGCTAACCTACAAGGAATGGGAGTCTTGAGGACACACTCAATGGGTGCAATAGGTGTAAACTCGGGCCTATTTTTGGATATATCGAGTGGGGGAACCTCAAATGTGGGTTATTTTGGATATGGAAGGGGCTGAAGAACCTTTGCGTTAGGTTCTTTTCGATTTTCAGGGCATGGATCATTCCCACATTATATGTATACGTCAACACAATTGTTGACTTGGGTCTCAGACCACGAGGTGGTCACAACTTTGGGAGGTGATAGGGTAGGTCATACTCAAAATCAGTGTCACAAAGATGACTCATCATCGTTCCACGTGGGTGGAACAATGGGTTGACTTGGGAGGTAATCCGACTTGACTGCACACCCAAATTCATTAAAGCCTTGCCCACGCTGTTGGAGAGCTTGATTTTGATATTTTGTGGCTTACTCTTGCTCAAGGATGGACTTTTGTATGAGGCTTTCAATTGCGGATGTGGATGGTGATGGTGAAATAATGGGTGGTGATGCAACAGTGTATGGTTGAGGTGGACACAACTCACTATTATTATGATTATATGGAGAATACTCGTGTGAAGTGCATGGAGCGGGATCAAGTTCATCATACATGAAAGGATGGCCTTCGTGAGAGATAAAAGGTTGATAATCATGGGTAGTGTAGTGAGGGGACTGATCGAGATGGAGTGCACGAGGTTACCATCACAACTGTTAAAATGTGTGAGAATCCACCACATGGGGTTGAGATTCGTATTGCATGGGAGGGTGATCAATCCACAACGAATAATTTGGTTGCTTACACCACTCGGCATTAGATGAGTCATGATAATGAGCCGAAGTGGGTTCCAAAACAGTGTCATATGGATACACATGTTCCATAGTGGGTTCATATGGGTAACGAAGGTACGGGAACTTATGGGACATGTGATTGGTGTGGGAACAATAGGTGAACCGTGAATACGAAAAATGGCTAAAGTCGTCTCATAAAGGATTTTGTTCGACCATGATGGGATGGATAGTGGAAAAAATGTTTCTCCAAAAATATTTTCGATTTTTTTTTGAAAAATAAATAAAATCTTTTTGGGTCTTTGAATTTTTTGAAAAGAAAGGAAAATATATATATTTTTATTATAAGAAAAAGAATGAAAAATGTTTTTGGATTTTTTTTAAAAATGAAAAAGGATGAAAAATATTTTTGAATTTTTGAAAAGGGATAAAAGTGGACTCAGTATGAAACACATAAGGACAGAGCACACAAAACTGACTACTAAAGGATTTGAATTAGACAAGTACAAGAAAAGGAAAATCTTAACTAACACATAACTAATTTTTATCTTCAATTATATAATTGGGCAGTCAAATTATTAATTAATCCACGAGCGATAAAATTTCGGAATCGTATATGTCGCCTTTGGAAAATGAGCTCCTACTTGGTTTGCTAGTTGGTTAATTTTAATTATATGATGGCACGGGTTAACAAGAAGTGGAATTAAGTGATTGAGTCAGGTGATAAAATCCCTTCTCGTTTTAAGGACCGGGCTTAGGTCTTAAGTCCAATTAATTCATCAAACCATTCAAAGTAAGACTATGCATAAATAAAATCACGTAGGAGCAAATATTCAAACAATAAATGGACTCTCTGCAAGAGATGCGCAAGTGATAAATAGATGTACCTCCTGTGGCTTTTACACACGCAGGGTGAAGACCAAGTTGAGTCGATCGGGGGGAAGTTCACACAACTACAGTCGTCTCCGGGAGTCCCACGGACCCAAAGTAGAGAGGCTTTAAAATTCCACTCCCATAACGCTCTCTACCTTGTCCCGTTTCCCTTTTTGATTTTTTTGGTGACTAATTATTATAAGTAATTGGTGTCCAAAGCACCACTAATAAATGTACAAAGCCTTAATATCCTAATACAAACAATCTATGAAAAGTAATAAACAAATATATACAAATGAACAAATGTACAAGTCTTTAAAACGCTCCACAACTTGAAAAGTTGGCAATGGCACTTTGTGAAAAGTCAATTGCCAAAATTAGAGCAAAATCCAACGCTTAAAAAGCCAAGAATGGTGCCATTTCAAAACTTGTCTTTTCGGTATATGTCGTTGTAGAATAAAAAGATTGTTAATCAAAAATCCCTTTTGTACCTACAAATAAACTAAAACATGTATAATGGCAAGTAAGGGGTCAATTCGTGCTTTTTAATGTGAACAAGCGGAAAGTGAAGACTAAGTATCATTTTTAAAACAATTGTGAAGGGTTATGTATTTAACTAATAATGTGTGAATATTAAACTACACTAATAAATAAATAAATAAAATGATAACGTGACTAAATATGAGAAGTAGAAAATTATGAGATAATTCTAGGGATTCTTTCGAAGTTTCACAAGTTATGATACGATTATACTCTTTAGGTGTGACATGTGAGGACATAATGTGCATATCTTTAGAGTTATACAGTACAAGCCTATGCTCAGTCTCAGTCCATAACTCAACGGGTGTCAAACTAGTGACCTCACCCTATCGTGTGACAAGTGGTGTCCAACCTTTTTCAACAGTTAACCAGACACGCTCATCACTAGATTTTAAAGCACTTCTCATACGCATTTTTCAGTAAGCATAATTAGTTCCATAAAAAATAGGAGTGCAAAAACTATCGTAACCTCCAAAATTCATCCTTATAAGCTAAAATGGATCAAACACAACAAAAATGTAATTCTAGCTCTGATACCAATTTGTAGGTCCCCAAAATATAACTTTCAACAAAAACTTTTGCTTGAGCAGAATTAAGTTAAGGATGAATACTAACTAATTTGCTCTTTTGAAAAACTCTTTTCAATTATATCAAACCACACCAAATTGTGATATAAGTTAACTTAACCAGATTTTATCTTGTTTAACCCTAAGCATGCAACTAGTGATTAAAGCAAGTAAAATAAAGTAAAGCAATACTCACAACGTCGATGTATGAGAAAAAACCCAATCGGGAAAAAACCTCTGACGACCTAGGCCAGACAATCACTATGACAATGGTTTTACAAAGTCAGACGATAGTCTTATACAACGACTCGATCCACTGACGAGACTTGACGCTCCTCTGATCTTCTACCAATCTTCACAGTGCCTACGTATAAAGTAACCTTCTTCCATGATGCTCGTCCATAACAGTCGCCTCCACGAATGCCTCGGTATCCACCGATACGGCCTTGTGTTGTCTACGATGTTGAACACAAAATTAACATTCTTCTCTTCTCCACCGCAAAACTAACAATGTTCAAGTGTTGAACAAACCCAACTTGGTGCAACAAAGATCACATAACATATGGTAATGATAACTCAGATCTTTGTAAACTCTAAGGATGTTTTATAGTGAAAACACTTAGACAAATTTGTGTAGAAAACTCTTTGTATTATAAAATATTTTTCGTACTGTACACACATCGAGAAACCTGGAACACACCTCTACTTATAACAATTTTGAGGCGGTGGCAGATCTCGTTTGAGCGAGACATTGTGTCGTTGAAACCACATCAGGTCTCGTTCGAACGACATCATATGTCGTTTGAACGCCGCCGCCCAGATTACAGTTTTAATGAATCCAACTTTGAAAACAGAGTTTTACTTAAAACTAACTCTTATCCAACTCTAATCCTTCCATATTTGATAAAAACGAAGTGTAAACAAATAAAATATTTTAAAAACATTTTCTTAAAAATAACATCCATATTTTTATAAAATAAAATTTCAAGTTTCATTAACATTATGCATTCATACCTGAGTGATCTAGAAATGCAATTAAACCTTGAAGATGAGAAATTGCACCAATTAAACTTCGGAATGGTTAATTCCTTGAAGCTTTGCTTCAGCGTCTGCAATTAATCATCGATAAGTCATAGTCTCGTAGTGATCGGACAATAAAAATCTATCCATGATTCAAACGTATTTTGTTCCGAGAATAAGTCAAAACTACATTAAGAGTCAATTGGAAATTTGGTCCTTACATTTATATTTAAGAATTTACATTTCAAAATGATTTAAAATATTTTTTAAAGATATTTTGAAAATCTTTTGCATTTCAAAATGATTTAAGCTATATTTAAAAAAAAAATTGAAAAACTCATTGGGTCATTTGAATGATCTTTTATTATCGTTCTATTGAGTTACACAAAGTCGTTAGAATGAGGTTCCCATGATTGATCGAATTGATTTTTCGTTATTCTTTGGAATGTCGTTTGATAGGTCGTTGGAAGATAGTTCGAACAAAAATGGGTGCGTCATTCCAACGAGCGTATGAAAATTTATTTTTAATTAAATATGATCAAAATCTCTTATTCTTATACTTTTATAAAAAAAACTTTCTTATAAAAAAGATGCAGGGGTTAGAGTTTTGAAGGGCTCTTCTTCAATCTTTTCCACGCTCTTTTAGAGTTTCACTTGTGGAAAATCTTCCAATTTTCATCTAAACCCCTTGAAAATTTTGAGATCCCTTTATCGAATAAAGAAGAAAACTTTCATATTCAAAAACCCTTGTAGATTTCATCTCTACTTCTGATTTGTGGAGACTAGGCTCTATAGCTAAAGAAAAACGTTGATCGGTGAATAAAGAGGGAAGACTGCTTCTTGTGGGTGGCACTGGACTATGTCGTTGCTGTAGAAGAATCGAAGAACTGCGCATCATACATAGTGAGCAATGTAGTTTATAAGTCGTATCGTGTTTGTCGAATCTTGTATAGTGCTGAATTAAAGGTTCCCTGAAAATGATTTTTTCCTGCTTCTACGCGTATTTGCCTGGTTAGTTTGCTATATTGAATTTAGACCACATGTTTTCATGAACACTAAATTAATTGAAAGATAAAATTTGGTAAAATTAATTTTTTTTATGGTTAGCCTAATGCACGAATCATTCCATAGAATCCCTGCTTTTTCGTGATAGTCGTAAAAATAATTCTTAGATTTTTTAAAATAAATATTTATTAGATTTTTTAAAATGACATCCAATTCTAAACGTGCCTGAACTAAATAAATTACATGTAAACCAATTGATATTTTTCTACTTTTTGAAAACTAAAAAATATAAATACTTCCAAAATATTGTGAATTATAATTTCCTTTTTCTTTTAAGTATATTAGACTCATGCAGTGACACGAAGAAATAAAATATGCAAGTAAAAATATATCTATTAACCTTAATTTGTTTGTTAACCTGAATATAGTTCTAAAGCAATCCAATTGCTAAATTTAATATACTACATTGTACTACTTTATTTATAATAATATATTTCAACACTATTTTCAAAGAAAAATTTTCAACAATTATATCCTTATAGTAATTTGAAGAGGTCGGTTAAGAAAAATCGCAAATATAACAAACTATTAGAAAGATTCTAAAATCTAAAAGAGGGATCAAATACACGACCTTCATTTAGGAAATTTAGTTTACAAAAATAACGATTAAAACTGAGATGGACTAAGTAGATGTCCTATAGTCTTGAAAAATAATTTATATGTGATAAATGTGGATTATATATGTATTAATTATTTTTTTTAAAAAGAACCGAATTGAAAATATTATTTTTAAATAGTAAAATAAGGTTGGTTCTAACCCGACCTATTATCTCACTATGATTTAAAAACATATAAATAAACCTAAAATTGCAAGAAATAATTGTTACTCGATATTTATCATTAATTTTACAAATTGGAAAGCCTAACAACTACTTCCAATTATATATTTGTAAAAAATTATTTGTGGTTATGTATTTTATCATTGATTTAAAATGATGTATATATACTGACCTAACAATGCAAAAGCATGATTTTTTTATTGTGTATACATTATTAATTTCATAAATCCATATACCTAACAACTACTTCAAAAAATAAATTTGTTATTTTTTACAAATTTGTACATGTAAATATGTAGAAATTATATTTAAAAATTAGCTTTATTAACTTCTTGCATTTGAATGTAATTGGTTACGAAGAAAAAGAAACAAGTGATAATTTTCTAATACGTGTTACTATGAACGTATAATAGATTCATTACCGTCTAGAACTGAATGCAATAACCTTAATTAATAAAAAGGTTAGTTTAGTAGAATAATAAAACAATTTAATTATAGAATAAAATAGCCTCATAAAATAGGGAAGAATTTATTAAACCTCCTAAAATTACATAATCTATAAAAGTTATTGTAACAACGTTTGAAATAGGATGGGCCGAATAATCGATAACTAAACTTTCATAGTAGGTTTGATTATATTTGAATCAAGAACATTTCACATACCTGAAGATTCCCCTGAACACATGGGATAAATTTGACTGTCTTTACATTAACCACTTTACTAGACAATGATAAGCTTGGTAGGCATCAAATCCATGTGTCTACCACTATATATTCAATGTATTCATCTTCATCACTTTTTTATAACCATTGGCAACAACGTTATTAAAGGTCAAAACTCCGAGTTCCAATTGGGTTGTAAGCTATGTGAAGAAAAAATGATTTTTAATATCATAAATGTTATATTTTCTTGTACATCTAGGGATCGGTTGGTTCACCCTACGGTAAACTCCATTTTTCCATTTAAATTTTCTTATATTCTAAAAGAGTACTTTGTTCATTTTTTTTGAAGTGGATAGAAAAATGAAGAACACTACTTAATTTGAGACAAACTCCATAATTATGAACAACAACAATGGCACATCAATGACCATCGATGAATTAGTGGACTATGAGATCAGATTTGGTCAAACGCTAGACCCTAAATAATGTTAAGGTCTAGTGTTTGACCAAATTTGATCTCATATTCTACTATTTCATGGAACGCCAAGGATGTCCCACTTTTCTTGTTAATCATGATGGAGGGTGCCTCAAATGAAGTAGTATTCTCTAAATTCAATTTTCGCTTATATATTTTAGAGCCCAGTCAAAATTCAGACTTCTTACCTATAATAACATTGTTGTCAAACGATATAAAAGGAAATATGAATATGAATATATTGAATATATAGTTGTATAAATATGGATTTGATCTCTTCCAAGGTTATCTTTAGTGAGTAAAGAGGTTGATGTAAAAATAACCAAATTTCTCTCATGTGGTCAAGGGAATTTGCATGCAAAAGAAATGTTCCTGACTCGGACATAATGCAAACTATTATGGAAGGCTATCATTGATTATTCCTCCCATCCTATTTCAAATGTTCAATTGTTATGATAACTTTTATTGATTGTGTAAGTTTATGAAATGTAATAATCTTGTCCCAATTTTTGTTAGTGATTGTTATTATTTTACTGAACTACCGTTTTATTAAATAAACTTATTTCTATTATGTTATAGAAGATAATGACTCTAATACAGGTTCATAGTTAAGCAAATTAGTAAATTATCTAGTGTAGTTTTTTCTTCTTAACCGTGTACATTCAAAAGCATGAATAAGTTTAGCGACGATAATTTTCTTGCATGCAATTTTCGCATATTTACATATATGCAATTGAAAAAATAAATTTTTTTATATTTTCAAGTAGTTGGTAGGTATTTAAATATATGAAATTAATATTAAATAAACAACAACAAACTATTTTTGGCATTGCTAGACTTTGTATATGAATCATTTGAAACCAATTTAGAAATCTATAACCATAAATAATTTTGTTCACATATATAATTGGAAGTAGTTGTTAGGTTTTTCAATTTAGTAAATAAATAATTAAACATGGTTTGGCATTTTTTGGCAATTTTAGGTCTATGTATATGTATCATTCAAAATCAATAGTTATAGATTAACTCGATTTTACATAAACATGTTTTTACTTTTTGAAAATAATATTTTCTATCTGGTTCAGTTTTTTAATTTAATTCATAAATAATCCAACTTTAACTCTTATTTTTTTTTCTTCATATTATAGGACATCTACTTGGTCAATTTAAATTATATAGAAAATCTAAAGTTAGTCTATCTTCACTCATTTTATATGCCCATTAGGCACCTCCTTTTTTCTCCCTCTCTAAATAACACATGTTCCTTAACCCACTTATATGTATCTTCCCATCCATACCTCCTATAATATTTGTGTTTATTTTCATTTAATTATTGTATTTCCTTCCCCTCATTCATTCTAATTAATTTATCATTTTCGTTTCTTTAACTAGCTCTCTAATCAATGTTGTATATTTTTATATATCACATATTTCACCTCATCCCTTTCTTGTTCTATTTTTCAATTTTTATTTTCTGGTAAAAGGCTTTCTCATTTAAAATAATGCCTTTTTCTACTATTTGTATGTAAAACTGTCACTCCTTGCTCACATCTGTCTTAATCTCTTCCCATATAGTGACATACGCAAACAGGTGCCTGTGTTTATCTTTAAAGGGGAAAAGATACTATCCTCTTTCTCTAGGTCCATCTGGAGGACAAATAAATTAGCACAAATATACTAAGCAAGTTTTACCAATTTTATAACAAATATCTGTATAGATGAGAGGTGGAGTGGATATAGAATTATGTGTTTGTCAAGCTAAATGTTACACATAATAATAATAAATCAAGGATTTTAAACTGATATCCAGTTTATTATAAATAAAGTCAAGTATTTTTTAACATATAATCCCATACTTACCAGCCTTACTAAGAAATATAGAATTAAATAAGCCATCAATAAAACCAAATAATAAATAATTCAAAACCTTTGGATAATAACTGGCTATGCACACAATTAAAGTGGCACTCATATGTATGTTGCAATGAATTTGGCTCTCAACATTTGAGACCATATGCTAAGTAGAAAAATTATGTAGAATAACACAACAGTCTACTCCCTAGTTATTATTGATGCTTTTAAAATAAATAATATTACTCAAAAGAGAATGGTGAACTGAATCGTTACTATAATTTATTCTCATATCAGTTATTAGACCAGAAGGGCTCAAATTCATCCCATGATCATAATTAAAACAATCAATGAAATAGTAACATATGAATACAGTAAATTCTACACATACTTGGAATCAAATTTGGCTATCATTAAATGATATCAATGACAGTTAAACAAGTATGCAAAATATGATATTAAAGAGGTAAAAGAACCTACTTGCTTGGTGTTTTGAACTGATTTTGGATCAAAAAAGGATATCGGGAGGAATTGGTACTTGATTCTTGTTATACAATGTTTGGGTGAATAATTATTTGTTGGAATTGGGTTTGGTTTTGGTCAGTTTATACAAAAAACTATATGTTTTAAAGTTTTAGGGTTTTAATTGTAAATAACTTGGGACTTTGAAATCTTGGACTTAAAATCAAATTTGAACTTTGGTGTAGAAGACTTCTTTACTTAAAATATTTTAAAGTACTTATAGACAAAGTTTAAGGTTCAAATTCATAAGTTGAAAAAGTCGAGAGGTGTCAAATTGTAATTTACGAAAGATATTTCAAACCTAAAATGCCTTTTTTTTAATAAATTTGGCTAGGCTTAACCAAACAGATCCTTACCTTATACCATATTTACTTGAAAAAAAAATATTTGTAGAAAATTCGAAATTTTTTTATTGGCCAGGCGCCCTCACGCGTGTGGTCAGGATTCCTGGTCAAATAGTTCATCTTCAACCTCTAGATTTTTGACTTTAGGATTTTATATTTTTTACTGAAGATATCTCCTTCATTTTTAAGCCATTTTTGCTGGTTAATAAACACACCCAACCTAAAATTTCATAAGGAATCCAAATATATAGTGTCACACCCTGAGCCTAAATCCATTCTAATCATTTATTTTTCATAACAATTAAATCATGATCTTCAGTCCATTTGAAATATAGTCCACTTATCAATATTTATATGCGTAATGAATATAATACTGTTCTTGTACCATCACTTAATCAACATCAGAGTCATAATTAGCGATTATAAAATACTATGATTAACTATGATTAACTATTACAAACATAAAATCAACCCATTCTAACGTCATATATACAATGTGTGAGTCTATCAAAATCTTTAGTGTGACAATGACAAAATCCCCTATGTAAACCCCAACTCTCTCTACCGGTGAAATTCTCAAAATCTCCCATTATATGGTATCCTAACTGGCAGTGTACAAACCTGCAAATGTTAAAATATAAACCATAAACATTAAGCTTAGTGAGGTAATCCTTCCCTACAATGAATTAACAGTTCTATATCAAATTTGTGGATATAAAATCCAAACAATCCTGCCCACTGGCAATAACAAATCCTGGAACATAAGTTCCAACAAGTCATTGGATCTTTGCCCAATTCCAATCCTGGATCATAAGACCCAAACAAATCCTGGATATTTGAATATCCAAACAAATCCTGAATACCAAAGTATTCAAATCAATCCTGGATAATTTAATATCCAAGAAAATCCTTCTCTTAGAGCTATTTTCATAACCATCATATCATTTTCATATCTATATGTGAAATAATCAGAAGTACACTCACCTTGGAAATTTAACAAGCTTTCCCTTTTCCTTTATCTGGCTCTTGTGCATTCTATTCTTCTCCTCTTCCTATAATTCTTACAATATTATTATCATCATAAGAATATTAAAAATTCAAAGAATAACTTGAACATAACTCAATTCATAAGCATCATATGATTCTATTCAAATCATTTATCATAAATGAAGTCCCATCTAGATTCAGGTTATGATATCTAACATATTCAAATTATATCCCTAACCTACTTTAATTATTCTTTGTAATCCAATCCTTATCATATTAGGTTCCCAAAACAAAAGATGACACATTATTCCAAGTTTCCTAAAGCAAGATACACCCATTTCTTTACTACATAGTAAATCTGCCCTATAGGCTCCTCTATCGTTCAGTCATCTTCCAAGAATTTTCATAATTTTTATACGTAATAAACTTCTATGATATTTCACCAAATTTCAGAAACCATATTGAATAATACAATATTAAAATTTCATAATTTTCAGAGTTCATTTGCTATGTCAAGAAAAACATCAAACATATGGTATGAATATTTACTCTTTTGGGGTAGATTTCATACCCAAACTTCAAACCATCACCCAAGATTAATTTATTGATATTGTTACTTGAATTTCGGATTGATATACACATATGAGTCTATTTTAATCTCCAATTGGAATCAATCAATTCGAATAAGTATAGAAAAATATATGGAAGTTTGAATACACAAGGATTCTAAATGAAGAAATTTCAAGGGTTTACACATTCAAGTTTGTTTAAACTTGCATCTATCCATAAGTAAACATACAGACATGGAATGTAAGTAAAAAAATGATGATTTATATAATTTAAATAAGTAATAAAAAAAATAAACAAGATTTATGGATGGAATGACCTTAGGGGTTTTTACGTAATTTTCTATGAATTTTGTTTCAATTTCTCCTCACACCTTCTTCCTAAACTTCAAAATTCTCTTTCCTTAGGTTAAAACTCTTCCGTGGATGAAATATGATGAAATAAGATCTTAATTCAAGGGTTATAAGTTGGCATAAGGGCACCCCCTTTGGTCCAATAAAAATATAACATGCGTCTATAAGACAAAATATCATTTAAGGCTAATGACTACTTTATCACCTGTTCGTAAAAAGATGATATCTTCTCACTCGGTTGTCCGTTTGATGCACCGTTTATTGTGTTACAAACCTAACTCATATATATACAACTATATAGCTTATACCTCAAGTCAATTATTATATTATAATGGTCAAAACTAGCCTCTAGCATGAACATTCTTACCGAAAACTTCAAAATTTGGTATTTGTAACTAATTCAATATTTCATGCTTTATGAAGATAGGATTAGACTAAATATAATGACTTAACATTATATATACTAATAAAATATTATCCATATCACATAAACTAATCATGATTTAAACATAATTTATCATAATTATATTCAGGTTGTCACATATAGATTTTATGGATTGGGATGCAATATATAGTGAGTTCTATAACTGTGTGTTTTTCTGATTTTTGGACTTAACATTCGGAGATTTAAGAATATGAAAGGGATTCTTATGAACATAGTTTGGTTTTGATTTCAAAAGTTGAGGTGAAATATACAAGCAAAATTTGAAATTTTGAGTTTTCTGGTTCAGAAAATACTTTCAATCGATTGGAGCTTGTTGTGAAAATTCATGGGTTTTGATCATTGCACTAGAGTTCTTAAGGTTCTAATGAATGTATTCATAACTTAAAAACTGAGTTCTAATCATTCTATCAAAGATCACCATTAAGGCTCAAGCTTTAATGGTGAAATTTTCATATTTTTCACATGGGCGCTGTTTTACATGAAAAGTTTCTACACTTGAGATGTATTTAGGTTACCGATTTTGAAGGAAAATTTGAATTTTTTAATCTACTGATGGGGTGAGTTTTAATAGCTGAGTTCGTGGGGTATTTATATTATTGGAGCAGGAATGTTGATTGGTTTGAATGGGAGGTGGATTTGAACTGTTTTTAGAGAGTTAAATTTCTTGGTAAGTGAACCTCACATGTTTGAATGGTTTAAATGTGTGCTATTTGGCATTTAGTGCTTATGTGATGACTTGGGTGGATATGGGGCTTTTTGTAAATAAAAAACATTTGGTTTTCAATCCTTGGTTGATAAGGTTTATGCTTATATAACCTTAAAAGTATGATTTTAGTAAAGTTTAAAGGTATTTTTGTAATTTTAAAAGTTATATGGGCTGATAATTTAATTTATTATAAATTGAAGTCTAGTGGGTCAATTCGATATAAAGTTTGGCTCTAGGGGTTAGGTATAGGTTATGTTATGATAGATTGAAGTTTTCAAGGTCTAATTTGAAATTATTAAAACTTCAATGATCCTTGGTTAATTTGGAAATTTTGTAGGTTTTAGAGAATACTTTAATCCTTCTTTTGATCATGTTTGAATTTATATATTTTAGGAAGGAATAAATTGAGAGTCAAGGTTTCATAATTTGAGTACCAATATTACAGTCTACCCACCTAATTTTTTTTTTGTCTCGGATTTACCTTGAAAAAGATTAGGATATTGGTCTTTCCTAGTCTTCTATGGTTCCCATGTGGCTTCTTATTGATTATTATTCTCCTAAAGTACTTTGACTGAGGGGATTTCCTTATTTCTGTGTCGTTTCACTTGGCGATTCAGAATTTGAATGGGACGTACTTCAAATTCATGGTTTGGTTCGATAGAGATTTCTTTCCATGCGATGGTATGAGAGGGATAAAAAACATACTAGCATAATTAGGACACATGAAATACATTATGAATATTGGATAATTATACAGGCAATTCTAATTGATAGGCTATAGGGACAATACGATTAGAAATAGTGAAAGGTCCAATATATTTGGGAGCTAATTTTCCTTTCCTTCTAAAGCGTAAAATTCCTTTCTGAGGGGAAAATTTTCAAAGCACTTAGTCATTGACGTGAAATTCTAAGGGTTTCTGGTGCTGATCTGTATAACTTTTCTTACATTCTTGGTCTATCTTCAATGTTTCTCGAATCTATTGTATTCTCTTGGTGGTTTCTTGGATTATCTTGGGATCAAATTATTTGCTATTTCCAGATTATATCCAACATACAAGGTCTTCCATATAAATTTTCAAACGGGTTATCTTTAATACTTGACTAATATCTATTGTTATAAGAAAACTCAACAAGGGGTAAATGTGCATTCTAACTATTGGGCATATCTAACGCACAAGCTCGTAGCATATCTTCTAAGATTTAAACTTTACTTTTCAATTGTCCATCTGTTTTGGGGTGGAATGCATTACTTAAATGAAGTTTGGTTCCCATTGCAGTTTGAAGAGCTTGTCAAAACTTTCCTATAAAACGGGAATATTTGTCTCACACGATGGATAAATGAATCCCATGTAATCGGAAAAATTCCCTAATGTAGAGCTTAATGATCTTGTGAAATGAATTGGTGGTTTTCATTTGTAGAAAATGAGCAAATTTGGTAATTTAGTCTACTATTACCTAAATGGAATTATATCCTTGGGATGTACGAGGTAGTCCACTAACAAAATCCATGGTAATATGATCCCTCTTCCACTCAAGAATTAGTAGGGGTTAAAGGAGTCCACCGGGGTGTTGGTGTTCTATCTTTACTTGTTAACGAGTAAGACATTTCCTTACAAAATTATCGATATCACTTCTCATATTTGGCCCCCAATATTGTTTCTTTAGGGCATGGTACATTTTGGAGCTTTCGAGATGAATCATAATTTTAGAACGATGGGCTTCTTGTACTACTTCTTCTCAGAGAGATAAATTATTATGTCAATACAATCTATTTCTAAATTTAAACCTATTTCTTCATCATGGGAGAAGTTGTGATTTTTATCCTGAAGGGATTTCGCAAAAGGATCTTGGGATTGTTGAACTAAGATTTTTCATCTCAATTCGGGATAAGCAATGATGTTGGAAAATTTTGAGAAATGTGGCATTAATTGAATATCATATTGCTCTATGGTAGCAACAATATCGTAAGAAATCAATGTGTGGATTCTTCCTACTAGATTACGACTTAAAGCGTCATCTACTGCATTCCTTTTCCTGGATGGTTTCTTAATTTAAATCGGTAATCTTCAAAAATTCTATCTAGTGTCATTATCTCAAATTTAAGTCCTTTTGAGTGAAAATGAATTTCAAACTCTTGTGATCAGAAAAGACTTGAAAATTTTCACCATAAAGGTAACAATGCCAAATTTTCGAAGAAAAAACTACAGTTGCTAACTCAAGATCATGGACACGGTAATTACATTCATGAGTTTTGAGTTGTCATAGCCCATAGTCTACATGTTTCTCATTTTGTATTAAAACGCATCCTAATCCCTGCAATGAGGTGTTAGTATATACATCGTAGATTACATTACTAGAAGTAATAGTGAGGACAAGAGCAGTAGTTAATTTGTCCTTTAAAATTCGGAATGCTTGATTACATTCATTAGACCATACGAATTGCATTTCTTTCATAGTTAGCTTTAAGAGGGGAAGCGCGATACGATAAAATCCTTCCACAAAACAACGTTAATAACCATCTAATCCAAGAAAACTTTTTATTTCTGTAATATTGGTAGGATTTTCCCATTCCAAAATGGATGAAATGTTTGCAGGATCGACTTGAATTCCATTTTCAGAAATCACATGTCTAAAAATTTTAGTTCTTTATTGAAAAATCATATTTTCTTTTCTTAGCACAAAACTGATGGTTTGTTATAGTGCCTAATACTATTTTTAAATGTGGTGCATGTTTTGTTGGATTTTAGGAATAAACAAGGATATCGCCCATGAAAATGATAATAAATTGGTTTAGAAAAGGTCTAAAGATTCTATGTATAAGATCCATAAAAGCTGCGGGTGCATTGGTTAATCCAAAAGACATGATGATAAATTCAAAATGTCCATAACGAGTTCGAATAGAAGTTTTTGGAATATCTTGTTCTCTGACTCGCAATTGAAGGTAACCATATCATAAGTCTATTTTGGAAAAGACCTTTGCTCCATGAAGTTGACCAAATGGATCTCCAATTCAGGCTAAAGGATACTTATTCTTAACAATTACTTCAGTTTATGATAATCTATGCATAATATAAATCTTTGATCATGTTTCTTGACAAATAATACAAGATCTCCCTAAGTAGATGAGCTAAGGAGAATAAAACCATTTTTAAGAAGATCATCTAATTAGGAACAGAGTTCTCAAAGTTCAAAAGGAGTCATTCGATATAGAGGTATCAAAATAGGAAGAGTATTCGGATAAATATTTATACTAAATTCAATATCTTCGGAAGCGGATCCTATTAACTCTTTGGGGAAAATATTTTCTAATTGTTCCAAAATTCTACGAATTGACAAAGAATTGTGAATTTGGAAACTTGATGCTTTAGATGGACCCGATCCTTGAAATATAAAGGAACAATTATCTTCTTTTCAAAAATAAATTTTCTTGGCCTGACAATCGATATAAGCATGATGTCTCGACAGTACATGCATTACGATAATAATATCGAAACCACAAATATATAAAATTACCAAGTTAAAAAGGAGGATGCCTAAACCAAGAATTTTTTTACAATTGTTATAACCTTGTGTAGGTGTATTGATTTCACCCATAGGTAATTAAATAACTAATGGAACAGTTAAAGATGTAGGTAGTGATCATAACAATTTAGCCTGTCTAATACTAAGAAAGGAATGTGTTGAACCGAAATCAAATAAAATATGTGCAGGAAAATGATGAAAAAGTTTCGTACCTTCTATAACGTCATGGGAGTTTTCTGTTGGCAATATTGCACAATTATTTCCATGGATCAGGATTAGCACAATTTTCGTAGCCGAATTTGGCTTAGGTTGATTTTGGATAAGACGGGAATTTGGATTTCACCAGGGATTATCTAGCGGACGATGTACTGGAAGAGATCTTAATTTAGGACACTGTGGTCGAATATTCCCCAATTCTTTACATTCTTGACATCGAATCACTGGCTAGGTTGTGTTATTGAGAATTCAGGAATAAGCTTGTCCACTTAGATTTGGATAGGGTTAAGGTCGAGATTGAGGTGAAGTCCTAATCACATGATTATTCCTAGTAACGGACGAAGAAGATTGTACTACATCAGAAGAATTTTGTTCCACAATTTTCACAACATCAATAAGTTGAGAATACTCACGGATTTCTAAAGGAGAGATCAAATTCTTGATCCTTAAATGTAGTCCTCTTTCAAATTGCCTGCATTCCTTATCCTAGTATTTACGTATTCAATAGTGTAACGATATAGCTCGGTAAATTTGTCTTAATACTCGGATGTAGACAAGTTTTCTCACTGTAATTTTAAGAAATGTACGGTTCATTGATCTCATTCTGCTTAAAAAAATACTTTTTGAAGAATATTTCTTCGAATTTCTCCTATGTAAAATTAACAACGTTCAAATTACGTGACATTACTTTCCACCAAAAGTCAGCTTCCCCTTCGAACATATAAGCTTCTAGAGTTATTCGAAGATTGGCTGCTATACCTATTCCATTCAGAATTTTCACAATCTAACACATCCATTTATCAACTTCACTGGCACTTGGATTTCTAAGAAAGGACGAAGGTCGTTGTCTAAAAAATTCCTTGAGAGCGTTCATCCTAAAAATTTCTTCTGATATTTCCCCTGGATCAGAGCGAGGAATTTGTTATTATCGGACTAAAGATGTTGATTTCGAAAGACATCACATGATTTCTTCAGTGTGCATCTGTTCAGTTTGAGTTCTAGTAGAGGGAATTTAAGTACTAAACATCCTAAAATACAATAGAACAGTTGTAATAATAAATAAGAACATAAAATAGGAATATGTCACAACCCACTATATTATACAAGATAGAATTTTATGATACATTAATACTTATGCTAGAACAATTGAAGTTAATCAACCTCCTAAAGATTAGTATGTCACACCATATATGATATGTTATTTTTCCATATCACATTAGGACAGATGATTTTCTTTTATTAAAATTGGATTTTCTTGAGGCGGGAACAATAGAATCATTTTTTAAAGATTCGAAATTAGGAATATCAAGATAATCATCGGGTTCTGGGAGATCATCATCTGTCAAATCACTGGTGTCAGAAGATAAACCACCATTAAGTTCACTATTATAAGTAGCGTCTGGGTACGTCGGTGGAGTCGATGGTACATCTGCGAAAGCAAGATTTATAGCTTCCTGAATTATTACTGGATCCTTAACATAATCGTCTAATTTCTTCATCACTTTCATTTCACCGAGCACTCGATTTTTCAATACTAGTCTCTTTATATCACTAATGGAGCCTACCAATCTTCATCTACCTCGCGAATTATTTCTCTAAGCCTCAGATTGTATTCTCCTAACGATTTGTTGGTTCAATGCCCACATATCCATGCTGCAAGGCGGAATTACCATATAATAATAATAATAATAATAATAATAATAATAATAATAAAAATAAAAATAAAAATAAAAATAAAAATAATAGTAAAAATAATAATAATAATAAGAAGAAGAAGTTACGAAAAGATAAGATAACTAATAACTTATAACTTTTCCCGTATAGAATAATAACCTGATGATATGCAAAATTTAAAACATGCTCTGATACCAGGCTGTCACACCCTACTTTTTGGTATAAATGCAAAAGAGAGTATATATAAAGCAATGAATTAAAGCTAAGGCAAAAAATAGAACTTTATTCATTATAAAATAGTACATAGTGTATTACCACCAAAGGGGTGAATTATATTTTTATTTGTCAATTGAACTATAATATAGAAAATAAAAAAGTTCCACTCTTTGGTCCCATCTGTCCTAGTCTCCGCCCATACAGTCACATACGCAAAAAGGTAACTAATGTTTGTCTCTAAAGGGGAAGAGATACTATCCTCTTTCTCCTAGGCCATCTGGAGGAAAACAAAATTAACACAAATATGCTAACAAAGTTTACAAGTTTTGTAACAAATATTTATATAGATTAGAGGTGAAGTGTATATAGAACTTAGTGTTTGTCAAGGTAAGTGTTCCTCATAATAATATTAAATCAAAGAGTTTGAACTGATAATCTAATTTATTATAAAGTAAGTAAGCATTTTTGAACTGATAATCCCATACTTACCAGTTCGTCAAGGGGTATAAAATTAAATAAGCCATCAATAAAACCAAATAATAAATAATCCAAAATCTTTGGATAATAACTGGTTAGGCACATAATTAAAGTGTCACTCATACGTATATAGCAATAAGTTTGGCTCTCAACATCCGAGACCCTAGGCCAAGTAGAGAAATTTTGTGGCATAACATAGCAGTCTACTCTCGAGTTATTGCTGATGCTTTTGAGATGATTAATATTACACGAAAGTACAGGGTGAACTGAATCGTTACAATAATTTGTTCCCATATCAGTCATTATATGATAAGGGATAAATTTGATACAATGATCATAAAAAAAACAATAAATAAAATAGTAACATATGAGTATGGTAATTTCTACACATACATGGAATCAAATTTGGCTATCATTAAATGATATCAATAGAAATTAAAGAAGTACGCAAAATTTACTATTAAAGAGCTAAGAGAACATACTTGGCCGGTGTTTTGAACTGCTTATGGGTCAAAAGAGGATATTGGGAGGATCGGGTACTTGATTCTCTGTATATACAATGTTTGGGTGATAGGTATTTGTTGAGATTGGTTTTGGTTTTGGTCAGTTTATACAAAACAAATTGCATCTTTTAAAGTTTCAATGTTTGAATTGTAAATAACATAGGACTTTAAAATCTTGGACTTAAGATCAAATATGAACTTTCGCGTAGAAGAATTTTTGGCTTAAAATATTTTAAAGTACATATAGACAAAGTTTGAGGTTCAAATTCATAAGTTAAAAAAGTTAGGAGGGCTCAAATTATAATTTAGGGAAAGCATTTAAAACATAAAATCTCATTTTTTTCGTAATTCTAGTTAGGCTTGACCAAAATAGCTTTACCTTATACCCTTTTGACCAAAACAATAAAATAAAAATATTGGAAAATATGTAACACCCAGTATTTCTGAGCATTAAATTTATAATTAATTTGGCTAAATTTAAATTACAAGTGTGTCGTAATTTAATTGAATTAATTTTTATGTGTTTATTTAAATATTAATCGTGAGAGATAATGATTAATATAAATTAAATGAAATTTACTAAGAGTGTAGTAAATAATATGTGACTATTATTATACGTTATAGCGAGTTAAACGACGAGATTTCATTATGTCTTTACCGGGAGTCGCGTATATACTATATGGAGGTCGAGATGGGAAAATATAGTAAAGTGGCTCAAATGATGATTTCGAGTGCATGGTTTATTCTAGATAGGTCGAGATAGTCAGAATAGAGTACCCAGGGGTAGTAATTGGGTCTCGGAACATTTTTGGGCATAACCAGGCCCCCACGCGGGGGTATTCGGGTCATTTGGGCTTGGCCCATAAGGGTAATTTAGGGATTAACAATATTAAACCTAAATTATGGAGTTAGTGGCATCCATAATTAAAATAAAAAATCCTAGATCTGTTAAGAATAAAGGAGGAAGGAAGTGGGGAGCTTTTGGAAGCCAATTTGAAGAGGGATTGAGGTTCTTGTGTCAAATTCATTCTCTTTATCAAAGGAATCAGACTCTACGAATCCAAATAGGAAAGTTTTTAACTTTCTTTCAATCTAAATTATAGTATTTCGATTCATATCATCGAGGGTGTGATTAAAAATTTCATTTTGGGTGGGTTTTCGTATAAAAATGGGTTTTCATTAAATTGGACATATTGTAATGAATTAAAGTGAGAATTATGATGCTAGACGATTCTAGGCGTCTGGAATCTGAATTTTATGAGAAACCCAATAGACGATGATGTTTAATTTCGGATTATAAAATCTAAGTTGTGACCGATTGAATTGAAACCTAGATAAAAACCCGAATTGGGAAATATTGGATGATGAGTTAATTCGATGATGATTAAAGGTTTTTAGGATTATTAGGACCCGTTGTTACACAAATTAAATATTGATTTTGATTGGGTGAAGTGTGGAGAACAAACCAAAAATCTTCAAGGGTTAGCAATGGTGAAATTCATAACAGAGCATGCGAAGAAGGAGACCTGTTCGCAGCTAATCGATTCGGTTCCTAAGCCTAGTTGATTCGGCAAGGCGAATCGATTTGGAATAAGGCTAAATCAATTCGGCTGCCCAGAAAAGGGAGAATTTTTGTTTTTGTTCCCTAAAGTCATAATTAATTATCGAGGGACTTTTGTGTTATTTTTAAAATATAGGGAGCGACCTATTGAATTCCAGTAGGCTATAGTAAGGAAGTGGTTCGCCAATTTGGGAGAATTCTAATGCTAAGACCTTTATGGACATATTATGAAATGGCGATAATTTTGGATATCGGGATGGGATTTTGGGTAGAGTGAGTAAACCCAACATGTGAACCAGTGTGATAATGAGAAATTAGAGTCAGGTAGATAGACTCAGTTATTGTAGGCTAGTTCCAGGGGAGTTAGGCATGGGTTAGCCAAAATTAATTAACTTTATATATATATATATATATATATATATATATATATATATATATATATATATATATATATATATATATATATATATATATATATATACTATAGAATACTCGTGCGTGAAGGCACGACGAAAATTTTCTAAGCACGTAATCGTGAAACAATAAAAATTTCGAAAGTACGTAATTACAAAATGACAAAATTATCGTTCCCTAACAAAACATCTATATATCGTTCCCCAATATACATAAGTGCGGCTCCATTTATTGCTCCATATTTAACTTCCACCACTAATTACAACATTTCTCACATTTAACTATGGAGTTGCACATCTAACTAAGAACATAACAGTGTACATCTTTAACAAATGAAACTCCACTTGTCCGGGTAGTGACAAAAAGTTAAATAGTAAATTATAAAATGATAATTAGTTTTCCAAATAATAAAGTAATTATTAATAATTTTAGTGATTGAATATTTTAGACACGACACAATAACATAAAACGATACAAAATTTTGTTTGTATTTAACTTTTGTGACGTGAATACGTGTTGGGTTCTTATCATTTGGTACCGTTTTATAGCAAAATTTCGATTCAATCAATATTTTATTATATAGTGCTTTATGTATATGATATTTTGAATGGACAAATATCATTAGAAAAATAAAAAATAGAGATATATTAATTTCTTTGACTGATGTTATTTATCCAATGATATACTGAAATTATATAAACATGTGATATAAATCCATACACACCTTAAGCAAACTTTAAAAAAAAATATCAATCACGAAATAAAAAGAACAAAAATGGAGCTAAAAATATGATACTGAAGTGGAGATAAACTCCATGATAAAACACATAAAACACTGATAAATAAATACCTATATACACAATGCAAACTTGGTGGCCTAATCCTAAAGAGGTGTGTTTGGAGGGAGATAAAATATAAGGTGAAATACAATCGAAATGAGTAAAATAGGTTAAACAACTAAAAGAGGAGAAATCAAGAGGTGTGTAGACCATTATATAAATGGACCTGCTTGAATATATCTTAAAATCCAAACACCATTAGCAA
This sequence comes from Sambucus nigra, assembly GCA_949130495.1. NCBI lineage: Eukaryota > Viridiplantae > Streptophyta > Magnoliopsida > Dipsacales > Adoxaceae > Sambucus > Sambucus nigra. The sequence goes on along the minus strand of OX422218.1, from coordinate 407,319,401 downwards.
ATATCTATCAATAATTTTTAAGCCAAGACGAAGAATCCAAGGAGGAAACAATCAGTACATGTTTACATAGAAACAACAATTATTATTATACAATCTTGCACTAAATGTGTTTTTTTAAACTAAAATAGAATAAAATGAATGCAACTTTAAAAAATTACGAGTAATACTTTTACTGGCTGAAATGACAATAATACCATTTGAAGCCACTTTGTACGTCTATAACAGCTACTTTGACATTCCACCTAACAATAAAGCACATGACAAATCCATAACTTGCATAATATAGCTACTACACTGTGTTTGTGATTTTTTCCGATGCCACAGATAGGTCCATGCCCCGACCCGAACCTGCATTTCCAGTGTAGCATATATGTAACGTATCACCTCTTTCCATGACTTTAAGCATGGAAAAAATCTCCAATCTCTCTCTATATACAATTTTCATAACCAAGAAAATAGCCCGCATGTCGACAGGAGGCAAGGCCTCGAGAAAGCAGCTGGCTACCAAGGATGCCAGGAAGTCAGCTTCGACCACTGGAGGATTGAATGGACTATATGTTGAAACAAATCAAACATAATTCTTTACTACTTTAAGAGACCTTATTTTCAATTAATTGAAAGAAAATACGATATGCATAATCAAACGTATAGATACTCATTACACAAAGAATGATCCCCTGTATCTAATCACATTATAAACCAAAAGAGTATCTCCAGTACATGATCATTAGTAGTGAATATAACAATAGAGAGTCAACTGTTAAATTAAGTGCTACAATGGAGGGGCTATTAGAGCAAAATAAAATAGTGATTCTCTTTTGCTATGCGTTTAGTTTATTTAACTAAAATATCTCTGTTTTAATACCATTACCTATAAACAATACAACAGTTTATATAAACTACTGTGTTCTGACTCCACTAAGAAGGGCAATGGTGATAGGTGAGAATGTCTGATCTTGCATCAAGGATATAAGAGGGCTTATGACAATAGATCATAAAATGCACTTTACATGTTTGTTTTCACTGGAAAAAAAATTAAAAGTTAAACTTGGTCATTTCAAAACATTTTTTCAACATCACAAACACTGATCGAATGATAGAATGCGAAGCTATAATGATGTTAACTGAACTTCTGGAATAACCGCATCATTGAATTGCACTTACCAATTAGCGTACAAGATCATACCTAACAGGGCAAATAGGTACTACTATTAGACATAGTGTTAGCTTGAATGGCATCTAGAAGACTGAACCAGTTGCACTAATTCAAGAAATTTAAAGGAATATGATGGAATTGTCTTCATAACTTTAAAGAAAATGTTTAGGTATGAATACTATGAAATGCCATTCAAGAAATTTAAAAGAATGGAAATGTATTAATTCTACCAGTTGGAGTGATCACCTCTTGCAGAAATAGACATCAGTGTAAAATGAACTAGTTGGAGTGATAACCTATTTTTCATCTTCACCTAATCAAAGCCAAAAGGTCACCCAAAAAAGTATTAGTTATGATAATGTATCTGATTCTATATCCAAGACAACATGTAGAAACAATAGACATGTTTTAGTAAAATAAATTAGCACCAGATAACCCATAAATGGAAGAAATGAACTAAATGTTTGGGACAAAACCATCTAGAACTACAACTCTAATAATTTCAGATGAAAACACTGTTCTCTCTTTAGAAAAAGTAATTAGATGAAATCCTGAATTTGTACAACTCAGACAATTTGTCCAATGTCTAGGAATATTTTATTAGAATGAACAAATCAACTAAAACAAACTCAAGTAATAATTATTTGGGATGAATTATAATTTAAAATAGATCATGTATATTCCATTTTAACACTCAAAATACTCAGTTTAGAAAGCCATAACAACACTTATGAAGTCACATAATAAGAACAACACGACTTAAGCATTGCTAACATAGTAGTCAAGCAACCGTTTAGAATTAACCATCATAAAAAAAATCATTTTTAAGGTTATACTATATGTAACACGCGAAAAGTTGGCATTAGAACCTAGGCATATGTCAGTTCCAACACTTGATAAGTATCTAATGTTGAAATATTTTTAAAGTGAGATAATGAACAAAGGCATAATTAAAATAACAATAGTAAAACAATTTAAGCATTGTTGTATCATATAATCCAAAAAATTCAAACCACAGGTGAAAGAGTTTCACACTGCAGACCTTCAAAAAAGAAAGAGAAATGAAAAAAATTAAAATTGTTTAGACAAAATGGCATTTCATCAAACCCATAGTATTCATAGTATGTCATTTCTAAATTAATAACATCATACTATATCTAAATTAATACAAATCTAAACCATTAATCCATATATAAAACATCTAAGAAAAATAAACCATTCTTTGAAAGAACAACAAAAATAAACAATCTAAGAAAATAACAAAATTGATAATCAAACCCAAATAAGATTCAAGATCCAACCCTAATTTAAATTTTACAAATTTAAATCCTCAAAACCATGGATTGAACCTCAAAAACATGATTTAAACCGTAAAAAAAACTTAAATTTTATGAGAAAAACAAAAAATGAAACCCCTAAATCCATATACCTATTGGAAGAAGCTAAGAGAACTAAAACCCGTATGAAAAATCACAAAAATATAGACTCAAACCCTTATAGTTTTGAAGTGAAAAAGGTGTAAAAAACAATACCCAAACCAAAACCTACCAAATCCATGGCAAAACAAATAAAAACACCACCCAAAAACTTATGAGAAAAATCTTATGAAACCCCTAAAATCCATATACCAAAAAACCTAAAACCTAAAATCTTACGAGGAAAAAAAATAAAACCCCTAAAATCTTATGAGAAAAATCTTATGAAACCCCTAAAATCCATATACCAAAAAACCTAAAACCTAAAATCTTGTGAGAAAAAAAAAATAAAACCCTTTAATCAAGAAGAAATCCCTTTAAATTCGTGTGATTCATAGTGACAGGTTTTCCTGAAAGAAGATAAGAGAGAGATAAGTGAGATGCCGTAGGAGAGAAAGAAAGAGAAATGAGAAAAGTGGAGTGTTGCGTGAGAGTATGTGAGGAGATAGAGGCATAATGGGTTAGCGAGTTTATCGAGACATGTTTGGGCCGAATATTGAAAGTGCAAGAGCTAATCAGGGCCCTTCATTTTCTCTAAAAAAAATCTCAACCCTTATTGTGCTTTTACATTTTTTCCAATTCAAAAACCATTCCATCTTATTTTGTATATTTATATATATATATAAAGAGATAGATAGATAGATAGATAGAGAGAGAGAGAGAGATAGAGAGAGAGAGAGAGAGAGAGAGAGAGGATCACAAGTGGACCAAAAGAATGGACCTTTTAATGGACTTAATAAAAAACACTAATAACCCATTAATTTTAATTCCTATAGTTTAATTGGTCCGTGCCAGTGGCACCTGAGACCCAACCTTCACCCCCTACCCCGTACCCTCTACCCACCACACCCCTACCCCCTTTCTCTCTCCTCTAACCAAAAACCCATCTACCTGCCTACACCCACCTGCTTCACCATTATACCACATGCTTCACCAATAATTAACCATTAACCCCTTATCTCCACCTCAACCACTGTCGTCACCCCCACCAGACCTCCGACCCCGACGACCCACTTATCCATCCATCTCAACTCCATTAACATCCCTTTAACCAATAACCACATGCCATACCTTATACCCCCATGGCCACTGCCACTGTTCCAGACCCAAAACAACATACCCCAACCACCTGCTTCTAGCTCAAGTGACCACCATCTTCAGTAATCCTTGTCGGTGCACTACAAGGCCAATTCCTACCATTCCCCAATCGAGCATAGATTTCATATTTGGGGTTCAGTGAAGGCAGGGGTTGGCTTTGGGTATAATCGGGTTTGGTCAGAAATGGTGTTTATGGCCAGATAAGAGGGGGGCCAAGGTGGTAGGTGGTCTGCCCGGAGAGGTTGTCTCGTCGGAGAGGGGGTAAAGTTGCTGCTGTCGGAGAGGAGTGTTCTTGGGTGGTCAGATTTTATGGAGGACTATAAATGTTGTGGGTTTGATGAAGGGGGTATGGTGATGGGGGTGTGGCATGGGGTAGGGGGTAGGGGTGAAGGTGGGGTATCTGGTGCCGCTGGCGCGGACCAATTAAATTATAGGAATTAAAAATAATTGGTTATTAGTGTTTTTTGTTAAGTCCATTAAAAAGTCCATTCTTTTGGTCCACTTGTGATCCCCCCCCTTTATCTCTCTCTCTCTCTCTCGCTATATATATATATATATATGTGTGTGTGTGTGTGTGTGTGTGTGTGTGTGTGTGTGCTTATTATAGATATCAATGTGAATGATATTTATAGGAATACATACCCCTCTAGTGCTATCACAAGAGGTTGTGCGATGTGGGTGAATCCCTTGGATTGGGGAAATTATAATCCCCAGGTTATAGCGTCCATTATTTTATGTTGTGTTTCTTTTCAAGGTGAGACGTGTTGGATATGATTCGGTATCACACTCAAGGAACTATAACTTCCTCCACTACACTTATATTTTTACCTGATTTGGTGTGAGCTAACTGTCTTGTGGTATCCAGGTTGGATTGAGTATACCTGTGGTGATAGCATTTCAGAGAAAGTATCCGGTGAGTTATTACTCGCGAGGATGGAAACTTTATATGATATGTGTGTGAATGTGGTAGTATAATTATGCGTATATAATAGTGTAAATGTTTATATACGGGTAAAATACATGAAGTGAAATTGTATTATTTATATAACTATTGATAATGTTATATGATTTGTTAGACTTGATTAAAAGAGTTACTGGGTAAAATAACTTAATGGTCAATAATAATATTACTCAGGCTAGAGTAGTGGATGAGGAAGAGTTCATAGCAAGGCTAATTAGATGGGGTAGTATAACTAGGTGGGTTATGAAGAAATCGGTAGGTGTGCACAATAGTTGAGGGGTGCGTAATATTTCAAGGGAGTGCGACACTAGCTTAAATATAAAAAGTATTCATGCATTTTAATTACTGAAAACTTTATCACTTGCAACTGTTTTTCAAATATTTTGGGTTTTAACCCTTGTCAAAAATATTTTCTAAACCCTTTAGGTGTCCAGCCACAGGGATGCTAGACTTGATTATATATTCCAGGGATGCGTAGCTGCAACATATGTAGATGCATGCAAGATTTGAACTAGACGCCTTTGTTGTTCATTTCTAGATTAGGATTTCCTTATCTCGGTATTTCATTTTTTGGCGTATTGCCCCTTCAGTAGTATATTCAGTTTATTCAGATCAAACTTGTGTTGGGATTTATTTATTATCTGGTGGAGTAATTATTTGGATTTGGGATTTGTAGTCAATGGCTTATTCGGTAAAACATTTATTTATTTTTATCTTGTGATGGTTTAGACTCTATTATTATGTGAATTTTTTAATCTAGTTTTTCGCAATCTGTTATCTGTTAAATGAAAAGATAAAAAATTGACACCGGCTTAATTAACTAATAGGTGATTAGTAATTAATAGCTTTCGATGGTGATGCTAATAATGAACCAAATGAGAATCCTATTTTAATTTAATAAATGACTGATCACCCAGTATTTAGTTAGGCTGGATGTCACAAAATATTTTAAAAAATGATTGTCCACGCACCCTCACGCTCGCGGTCAAGGTTCCTGGTCAAGTAGTTCATCTTAAACCTCTCGATTTTTTACTTTAGGGTTTCAAATTTTTTACCGAAGATATCTGCTAAATTCTAAGCCATTTTTGATAATTTCGTAACAAAATCAACCTAAAATTTCATAACGGATCCAAATTTATAGGTTTTATGGATTGAGAGGCAGTATATAGTGAGTTCCACAAATGTGTATTTTTATGAAATTTTCACTTAACATTCATAAATAATTTGGTTTTTGTTATGCTAAAGAATAATTTCGATTTGATTTCAAGGATTGAGGTGAATTATACATGAAGAATTTAAAATTTTGAGTTTTCTGGTTCATAAAACACTGTCAATCGGTTGGAGCTTGTTGGGCAAATTCATGGGTTTTGATCATTGCAATAAAGTTCCTAAGTTTCTAATGAATGTATTCATAGCTTTAAAACTGAGTTCTAATCATTATATCAAAATTCACCATTAAAGCTTAAGCTTTAAAGGTGGAATTTTCATATTTTTCACCCAACGGCTGTTTTTTTACATGTAAACTTTCTACTTTTAAGATGAATTTAATCATTATAAAAACACATAAATCATTTGGAATTGAAAGAAGTGAATGAAATGCATAAAATGACAGGTTACCCATTTTGGGAAAATTGGAGTTTTTGAATGTACTGATGAGGTGAGTTTTAATGGTTGAGTTCGTGGGGTATTTATAGTCTTGGTGCAATAGAGTTGATTGGTTCGAATGGGAGGTGGATTTAAACTATTTTTAGAGAGTTAAATTTCTTGGTAAGTGAACCTCACGTGTTTGCATGGTTCAAACATGTGTTATTTGCCATTTACTGATTACATGGAGGCTTGAGTGGACAGGGTTGTGTGTAAATAACAAATATTTTGTTTTCAGTCCTTGGTTGATAAGGTTTATGCTTATATCACCTTAAAAGTATGATTTAGTAAAGTTTAAGGGTATTTTGTAATTTTAGAAAGTTATATGGGCTAATATTATAATTTCTAATTAATTGAAGTCTAGAGGGCCAATTTAATATAAAATTTGGGTCTAGGGGTTAAGTATAGGTTAATTTATAATAGTTTAAAGTTTTCAAGATGTAATTTGAAATTATTATAACTTTAGGGATCCTTGGTTAATTTGGAAATTTTCTATGCTTTATAGAATGATTTAATACTTCTTTTGAACATGTTTGAATTTAGATGTTATGAGAGGGATTAAATTGAGAGTTAAGGTTTCATAATTCGAGTATGGATATTACACAACATAAATCCTCTTTAATAACCATAGGGTGGTTTCTCAACCATTTGGGTTTCTCCCACTCTGGTGCAGTAACGCTCTAATTTGGATTGTAGTTTGTTTCAATTTTAAATAACGCATCCCAACTTGTTATAAATGTCACGCACACATGTTGCCTGCTCTATTATATTTTATATGATAATTCGACTATTATTTTGTTTAAATATTATGTGGCTACACCACATTGGTTTTTCTTAACATGGCGTAACCCTACTCCTCACACTAATTGATTTTTGGACAAGATTAATTTGTAGATTGTTGAGTTTCTCAAATCCATATACCCACGTCGGTCGTTATTATGCTCTGCATAAATGCACGTCTTGTGGTTGAGAGATTGACATTGTTCTAATCAATTGACATTTTGACCATTAGCTCCGAGCTCCTTGCTTTTATGTTTTCTTTATTTCTTCATAAAAATCGATCCTCAAAGTTGTAATGGTGTTGGCTCGAAACGTCCTTTTGAATCTTTTTCTAGACCCCCTAGTAGTGTCGCACATGCCATTAGTCTCTATGATGATGATGGTATTGTTATTACTTATAGGGGTGAGCCAAGATGGGATTATTTTAGTAATTTCCCCCTCCGCTTTTGATGGGTTCTATTATTGCATCATTCAACATGGTGCTGAGGAATTTTTTCTTGAAAAAGAGGAAGAACTGCCTGAAGACATAATGAACCTTGGCTCGGTGCCCCCATTCAGTGGTTGAATATGATCCCAAATATATTTTCCTCAATTTATCTAATTCATGTGGTTGTCTTCCAACCACCTTTGTGGTAGCACTAATCCCTGACCACTTTTAGTTTTTTTTTGGAAAGCCTATTATCAATAAAAAATATTATATGATAGGCTTCGTTTGTCATCCCCATCTTCCACTTGATCGTTGTGCTAAAGTGGTTTCCCCCACTATTTCAACTCATCCTCGTAGTGCTTATGCCTCGTCATGACCTTCCTAGCCTTATAATTTTTTTTAATAAGGAAAAGAGTGTATATATATATATATACACATTTTGGCTACTTGGGGTTATTCTCCCCCATCAAAGAAATCTCATTTCCCTATCATTACATTTTGCATGGAACTCATCACCAATTATGTAATGCGATAAACTCTTCTTCTGTTTTTGTTGGTGACCATTTTGATACTCTGGAGTTTGAAAGGAACCTTGCGGAGACTTGATTCTCCAATATTGTCCTTTCATAAATGGTGATCCTCCCTTTTATCGTGTCAGTGTATCGTTTCATAGATTTGTAGATCCTTCTATAAGATGGTATGGATATTGGATATAACTCCATTTCTCAAATTTCTCCAATCTTTTTCTCACCCTTCTACTTGAATTTTGTTAAGAGGCAATGCCTTGGATAATTTTATTTTAGAAATCATGATCATCCATCACTTTGAATATGTTCTCCCCATTCCCCGAGCACAAATTTACTTAAATATATCCCTCTTTTGTGACAAGGTTGAGATTTATGAGTCTAATTTCAAAGACCATGATCATAGGATGGACATACAAGTAGACATTTTTGTAAAGGCTAACTACTCTATAGAGGATTGGATGGAGTTTCCTCAATTTACGTTATTTAAGAAAGTACCCCTAAGGAAAATAGCATTGACGATATCTCTTATGGGGTAATAGTCCTTCATTCTGAGGTGTAGTACAACTATGCATAAAGCCTTCTTCAAAGGTTGAGGGGGTTCCATTACTTCTTTCTAAAGGTGGATATAGAGCTTTCATTCTTGGATGCATAACAAGAAGAAATTATTTGCCTATGGAATACCTTACATAAGCATGTCACATATGCATTTCCTTACTATTGTATAGTTCGAAGGGGATGATACTACGTCATTATCATTCCATATTTTATGTACTTCCTTTTTTGAATAATTAATGGAATAAATCATTTAATAAATGTTTGTGTACGTTGATTAAACCAATTGAATTATTTAATTCTAATTTTGACTGGTATAAGTGCGGGATTTAACAAATTTTAATGTAGTTATGGCATAATAAGAATTTCAGCCAATTCATCCATAGAATCACATATTGTACATTAATTTAAGACTTTCAAAACCCATAAACTTGTAAAATTTAATGTTTGTTTCATGCATGTCTTCTTATTGTCAGTGGGTCCACCAAATATCGTAACACGTGTAAAAGCATCCAAATGACGACTTTTAGTTACCAAATGGTATAATCAATCTAAATCTTGAAAACTTTTGTCATTTTGTTTTTGCCAACATATTTGGTTTGTCTTGGGACTGTCACCATCTAATACCGAGCTTTTTTTTCATTAATTTACTAAAAACCAACCATGGAAAGATTTTTGGATTACAAAGAAACTAAAAGTGCGCATATCTTTCCACTTCCCCATAACTCTACATTTTTAGTAAAAAAATTTGTGAATCCATGTGTTAAGAACTACTTGGTTCACTTTTGCATTTCAAATGATGTTAATAAGATATTTATTCTTAATTATGTTCACATTATCTTTTTACAGTTTGTTTTTCCTCCAGCAAACCCTTAACCGTCAAACACAATCTCTATTTTCTTCAAAACCCTTAACTAATATTGGCATCTAGTTCATCGAAAGTTAATGAATTTCTTGAATTTTGAGAATTTCAATAGGATTTTAGCACATGTTAAGGTTGTTGTTTGGGATATAGTTTTCCCCATCAAATCTTTTATTGTGATTGAATTAACCACTGTCAGCCCTTACTTTCAAAAAGAACATCGATAACCAGTGAATCGTTACTATCCAAGGTTCGAAAAATAAAATATTCTAGTTCAAGAGTTGGATAGTTTACAACTACTTTCCTCGTTCAAATTTTGTTTTTATCCTAGAAAGTTGGATAAAAAAGATTGGACCAAATAAGTGGCAAGGATGGTGTCTCACAGATCCAATGATTTGGTAAAATTAGCCATTTTTTATGTTGTCAAACTCCGTCAGGAAAGCATACACTTTTATCAATATGCCATATCTTATGCCATTTTCTTTTGGAACTCAACTTTTAATTTCTTTGAGTTTGACTTTGGTATTGCGGAATCCACTCTCTTGGATATTTTCTAATTGACTTGATTTAAGTTTTGGGGGATGAAATTCACCTATTTTTGCCAAAAATTAATCTTCTATGTTCACTACCAAACTCTAATCCAAAGATTTCCTACTCCACATTTGTGAACACTCATATGAATAGTTGTCCCTAAGTCAGCCAAAAAGAGTATTTTTGTTTCATCTTATTTTGGTTGTCAAAGGATGTATATTATGTTAAATCGCAGATAGTTATTCTTGAGTAGTTTTTCTAAACAGTCCAACTTATGGTGGGTAAAGAGATTTCACTAGCCCTTTATGTTTTGGGAACTGCCTAAAAGACTTATTTTGAATTTGTTGAGGATCCATTCAATGTCAAACAAAATGGACCAATGAGGGTCCTATAAATATGTCTGCACGCCTATTTTCTACAAATTCACCATATTCTAAATGAGTCAAATATAGTCATTGCCTCACATATTATCGCTCCACGTCATCTCACAAGATCTTGTTATTATGTTTAGGAGTGTGCCAACTAATAGGACTAATGATTTTTTTTACAACCACTATTGATACCCCGTTGTTCACCTCTTTGGTCTATTTCCATTTTGCATACTAGGGGATATTTCTAATCCCAAGAGATTTATACTATGGAAACTCACCCTCACTATAATATGCCTCTAAATCTTATTAGGAGATATATGTACCTGTCTAATTTGTAGGCAACTTGAGTTTCCCTACTCCAATCTTGTCCTACCCTGGTGGCAAACCATTTATAATGTGTTTTCTAGGACACCACAAGTTTTGAAAGAAACTATCTTATTTGGGATACCTAAGCACCATATGATTCGAAACACTTTTTACATGGTTGGGACAATTTTTCATGTAGTTTTGACTTCAGTTTTGGAAGATTTGTGAGTTGAGTACATCAAGGTATATTTAAATCCCTTTCCACCAAATAATCACTCTTCAAGTAAAACTTTGATTGTTTTTTTAAGTGTTTTTCATTGATTGAGTTTGCTTAGTTCAACCTTTTAAATCTTGGAGGGGATCCTTTTACTAAGGATTATCAATCTTCTAAGAAGATAAGATTCAATCTTGAAGTAATGGAAGATTTAGAAGAGGAAATGTTTACGGAAGCTAAAGAGGAGGAGGCAGAAGAGCGTGTTCCTCACGTGAGATCTAATCAATCAAAATCCTCTTCTGATAATCTAACAAGTAACTCTTCAAGTATGTATGATCCTCCTTATAGGCGTCTAAAATTTGTATATATATCATAATTATTCTTAGCTCGATTATACCAATTATTATGTTCTACAGATAAAATACAAGACGATGTAAATTATATATAGATGAGAGAAAAGGAGAGAGAGAGGCGAGCTTTTTTTTATGATTTAACCCAATATGGTGCCTACATCTATGGATGTAATGCCACTAAGTATTAAGATTTGAGTACAAGCTCTCAGGAACTCTCTAGGGTTGGGTGTAAATTGCTTGTCAGCTGTCCCCCAACTGAGGCTGTAGTGAGTAACTTATCGTAGTGGGAAGGAGAAGATGTGAAATACCTTTATACATTAGGTATTTACACCCTCACAATATGGATAATATTTATGTATTTCTTTACGTATGCATGCATGGGTGGGTATAGGAATTCCCACATCTGTCTGTTCACTTTACCTTCAAAAGATAAAGTGGCAGGTACATTTAATCATTTCACTTCGTGTAACCCAGGAGACGTCACTAAGTTGTATAAAACATCAGTTCCCTCCTTTTTTCATTTCATCCTGAATTTTAAAAACTTTTCTTCCCTTTTAAGTTTTTCTTCTCCATTCATGTGCGTTGTTCATCCTTGTCATTTTGTTCTCACCGTAATAATCCCTCTCTTCTTATATTTATTTTATTTGTTGCGAAAAATTGTGTATAATTTTGACGAGAGTTCCTTCGAGGTTTTTCAGACTATCCACATAATCCCTGATTTGGAAAAAATAGAGTTACTAATAGGTTCGAGTGACCTCGTTGCGTTGGAATAGGTTTATTAGATCCCGACCATTTTTATTATTGAGTGTGGGGTGACATTTCCTCCAAAATGCTTATTTTTATAGTTTTATCGGTATTTGGATGCGGTCCCAACCCAAGTGGACCAAAACACTTAGAGATTTGTTAATGGAGTAAAGCGCATTAATGAGTAGTAAGGGATCAACGTAAAAATAAATGAGTTAATGTACTACTATAGTTGTGAAGCCACTAATGAGAATATTTATCAACTACAGACAAGATTCCCCACCAGGTCCTTCTAGTACATTTTCCTTATTCAAATAAGGATTATTATGATCATAGTTTGATATTAAAAGATTGGAAATTTTCCCCTCTTCCTAAGGGTGAGGAATACATTGGGCCTGATTGCCCTTAAGGACACTAGGTCATAAGTCAGTATTCACTCATATTTTTATAATTTTCATATTTATCTTCATTTTAATTTTGTTAATAATTGCATGTTTTTTCTTTCTGTTTTGTAGAGAAGAATAAAAAATACATCCCTCATGGCTCAGAGATTAATTTTGTTGATCTGAAAATCATTTGGTCCATCCAAAAAATTATTGATAAGCCAATCCTTGCTCTGGTTCCATTTTTCTCGGCTATCAATACTTCATTACATCATTGATCGCCCAATAGAGGATATTCTAGTATCTCCCATCAGTCTAGAATGCCTATCTTCTTCATCCTTTGCGGCTGAATTCGAATCCCATCACAACTAGAAGGGAATTTCTTTTCATGGTCAACCTCATCATCATTTGAATCTATCATATCTTGATATCCGAGTGTGATATTTATCTTAATAAATACTAAAACATAATGAAAACCATCTATTGATGCAAAAAACTGGACTAGGCTAATTAATTGATCGCAGATAAATATAAGTAAAAGAGACAAAAGGTTTTTAAAGTTGTTCGGCTTAAAGGAAGAGCCTACGTCCACTGTTGTGTATTACTTTTGGGTTTGTTTAATTACCTATTTTTTCGTCCCCCTTGGATGTAGGGTTTATAATGTATTTATAGCCCACAGGGGGTGTATAAATGTTGGAATATCAAAGGATGGAATGTCGTTATATCGTAGAGATTTATATATGTACAATCATTTATGTATACATCTGTTGGCATTTTACTGTCATTATTAGTAGGCCTTCCTGGTGTTGGTCGGGCTTCAATGAAAGGTTGGTCGACATCCCTCAGTAGGTCGACATTTCATCCTTGCTGACTAAGATTAACCTTCTACTATATTGCATGTGTCAGTATCCGATTGGTCCATGCTGCAGGATAATTTTTTGTATCAACAGAACCCCCTAATGTTTCATGCTTGAAGGTTTTACAAGAGTATGGAACATTTATCTCTAAAAAGTTGCTCGGGCAACAATTTTAGGCTTGGTCGGTTGCCGACTTCCTATACTTGTAAAAAATATGACTTATCTATGGACATATAATGCGCATGGCATTTTTGTAATTATCCATCACTTTAATGAATCATTTTTGGGAAAATTCATCTTTTATGCCTTTAACCGTCGCCGGTTCAATCGATGCTGCCTTTTAATCATTATTTTTCCAGTTTTCGAGGCAACCTATAAGAGTGGGAAAAGTTTTTTGAGTGTTTTTGGCTGTTGCGTCTTCAAGCTTTCTTTTTCCCTCTTGTGCGATCGTTTTCTGTCCTTCAGTTGTTGGTGAATCCTTAATTTCTATAAGAACTCTTTCTCTTTTTTTCTATTCTTCATCATGGTTTACTCTATTTATTCTCTTGACGAATTCAGAAATGAATTTAAGATTCCCTATTGGGTTGATCTGGAACACGCTACTTTGCCTGCTGATTTTTTCTCACTTGATGAGGGTCACTGGTTTCCCTCTATCGTTATAGCTGAGTGTGGGTTTAGCTTTCCTCCAAACCCATTTTGCCTTGAGTTTTGTCAATATATACGTTGTCCAAGCTAGGGTAGCCCCCAACACTTGGAGGGTTGTAAATAGAGTATATAGGTTGAATCAAATTCGTGGAACCCATATAGGGATTCCAGAAATAATATTGTGTTATAAGTGGGTGACTAGTGACACCACTTTTTATTTAAAGACTAGGGCTACAAAGAAAGCGTTGGTAGTTAATCTTCCAGACTCCAATAGGGATTATTTTGAGCATGGAGTTGTTGTAAAAAATTGGCAATACTCCACTTTGACTGGGAATGCTGAGTACCAGGGGCCTAGATGCCCTCCTTTTGGCAATGGGATATGTTATTCCTTATTTAACTATTTTTCCCTATAAATACTTGTTTAAATGTAATACTAATCGTGGATCTGTAAATTTTAATCGCAGTTGATCAGAAGAGAAGGTGCCCAAAGGATAGTGAAGTAAACCTCAAGGTGTTGAAATTCATTTGGGGACTTCATCAGAGGATTGGCGAGGAGAACATTAGGTATGCATCCTATTTGCTGTAGTAAAAAAATACAGTTTCCTCCCTTATTTATTATCCCACAATGGACACTCCTTCCCCTGTAATTGACCTTAACCAGGAACCTTTCTCTACCTCCTCAGTTGCTGTATCTAGCAGTGGTGATCTTACTTCCCACTCCCCTTCTTCCTTGGATTCAAACCTACCTCTTGCCTCTGCTATGGGAAAAAGAAAATTTACTAATATTTTGGGAGACATGGATGCCAATGCCCCTTCCATGTAAGCTGATGAGCAATTGAAAAATAAAGATGAAACTGGGAAGAAACCCCCAGCCAAGAAAACTGAAGAAAGACCCTTAAAAAGAATAAGGAAAGGGCTTCCTTCTAAGTTAACAAAAAGTTCTTCTGCCTTTCTTGACCAGCGAGAGTTGGTCGATATATCTTCTTCTGCCTCTCCAGTGGTCCTTAGACCTAGATTGGCAAGACAACTAATAACTCTGGGACTTTACTATACCAACAGGGGTGCTGCAGCTGCACTGCCTCGTTCCAAAAGTTCTGACAAGGTTGCTCAAAGCCTTGCTCTGGTATATTCTTTTACCTTATTTATTTTTTTGTCTCTTTGTTTGTTCTTTATAATACTGACTTTCCTTGTTGTCTTTGTGAAGTTCCTCATTGACTTCAATAATATGTTGGAGAAAGATAAGGCTTTGAGAGATTCTTTTGGGGAAGTTGAAGAGGTTTTTAATGAGCTGAAAAAGTTGGTGCTTGATTCCCAATAAGCACTGGCTAATGGACAAAATAAATGGGAGGAGAAGGTGGAAACTACTGAAGGAGCTGCTAAAACTGCTTGGGGTCTAGATAATAATTTGCAGAAAGACATAGATGATGAGAAATTCATGACTGCCCAGCTACAGAAAGATTTGGATGTTGAGAAGGCAAAAAGGAATAAGGCCATAGAGGCTGGCTTCAATAGAGGCTAGGATAAGGCCATTGGATCATATTCTTCACAAATTGAGTTTGTGAAGAAAAAATGCTTTAAGGATGGCTAGTCAGCTTCCCTGGTGGAGGTCGGTACTCCAAAAGACTCCGATCTGTTCTTACGACATGATCCTGGGGCCCCTCCAAACATGGATGAGGAAGTTTATGATGATGGGGGTTCCAGTAAATCCCTTATGGTGATAGAGTCTGCTGATCAACACCAGGATCTTGATTCCTCTGCCCCCTCCATTGTTAATCCTCCTCCTCATTCTGCCCCTACTTCTACTTCCGCTTATCTTTAGTCGGATAAGAAGAAAGTGTAGATCCGACAAGCTTTTTATTTCCTTTTTTTAATAGTTGTAATTTTTCTTCCTGAAGATGTACCTGTACTTTCCCTTGTTATTAATAAAAAGAGAAATATTTTTGTTCCTCTACATGTATTTTTCCATGCTCTGCACCTTATTGATTGATGGTTTTCTTCTTATTAATAGTTTATGGATAAATTGGAGTACTTCTCATCTATAGACTCTGAGCTACTCTAGAGGTGTAATGAGCTATTTAAAGCTGGTCACTTATCTCTAACTAAGGTCGACCTACTGAAGTTCCTTGGGGAAGGGGTATCCGTGTAAGCCCAAGAGGCCTATGTTCATCTGAAGTGTCTTTTTGATCGGGCAGTGCCCAACAACGTTGCCTACTACAAAATGATTAAAAAGCTATAAGAGGACCAAAAGGAAGCTAAGGCATGTTTTCATGAGGATTATGAGAAGAAGTTCCAGGCCGTGAGTGAAGGATGGAGCTTTGAGAAAAAGTTGGATAAATTTGCCTCCCATCTTCAGAGACAAGAATTCCTGCTTAATCGTGAAGTGGAGGAAGCAAGGGCCATTGCCAAGCTTTTAGAGGAAGAGAACAAAAATTTGAGAGATGAACTTGCTACCTTGAAGTCATCCACTACTGTTGTTGCTACAACGGATGAGGATCATTCATTCTTGGAGGTTGAGAATATAAGGTTGAGTGAGGAGTTGGAGGCCCTGAAAAAAATCAAAACCTGCTTCTTCATCTTCCCGAGCTAAAGTCAAACCTGGATGGGATACTACATAAGAAATCAGGACCCAACAAACCCTTAGAAATCAAGCTTTACAATTAAAATCCAAAAATCAAGCCATTACTGAGATGTTCCAGAAGCTACAAGCCTTGTTCGAGCAACTATCCACTCAATCTTCTCAGTTACAAACTAAGGATGGAGTGTTGAAGAAACTGCATCACTAATTTGACAGATTGACCTTCCAATTCTACAAACAACTAAGGAAAATCTGGATCGATGAGAGCTATAAATGGGGTTGGTTGAATTCTTTGACAGTGATGAAGGTGGACCAAAATAACCAAATGTGGGATTGGTATCATCCAGGATTTCATGACCACGGCGATCCCCCTTTTAAATTAAATGTCATTTGGATTCCTATCCAAAGTATTCCTCAATGCTTGATTTCAAAGTACTTGAGAGATTATGAGCTTCATGATGAATTAGAGATCGTCCGACCTCCTCACCTGCTTGATCATCCCAGTAGCAACAATGCCAGAATGCTTCAGGATTTTAACTTCATTAATTCTCCTTAAACTTTAGATGATCCTTCTGTTGGAATGGATCCTGTTTCCAAGGATGAAGGGAAATGTCCTGCAAAATGAAGCGTCGTAATTTGTTTTGTTCACACATTTATGATTTTAATTTGATTTAATGAAATGGAAATTTGATCAATTTATCTTGTGTTGAATGTGTAAGATTAATCCTTTCTTTATCATAAGTTTTATCGATACACATAGATTAAAATCTAAATTGATTGTCAATTACCAATGAATGTAGATATTCTACTAGCCTACTTAGATTAAAATCTAAATTTAAATCTAGTTAGATGAATACATAGGTTCTACTAGCATACTTAACTTAAAATCAAAATTTGGAGCTAATTACCCATGTGTCTCCAAAATTTTTACTAATGCACCCAAGTGTTAGGTTTTTGCATCAGATACCAGTGGTGTGGCCAGACATATCTGGAATATGTCCTTACATTCCTCTTGAGGAATCTTTGCAACGTTCTTCCTACACTTTGCCCAGTAGGATCAAGATCTTGTTTTATCCTTATGTTTTTGGACCAAGTTTCTTGAGGACTTAGTGTCCTACTGACTTGGACTTTGCATATCAGCGATCAAGTTTGTGGCCTTTTCAAGTATCTTACTACTTGTTTCGAGCACCTCTCTTATATTCTTGTGTTCTATCGAGCATCTTTCAGGGAAAGATTTTGTGTTCTACCGAGCGTCTTTCAGGGAAAAATTTGCTTAACCGAGCAATAATTTGAAGTTTTTATGGCAATAACTTCTAACTTTCGCCAATTTAATTATTATAGTAGTGCATAGCACTAGTACTTCTAAAAAATTTCAACAAAAAAAATTAAAAGAACTGATTATTTTATTGATACTAAAATTTTATTTCAAACCGATTACAAGTGATAACATCATTGGCAATATTTTTGGAGATGCTCGGCATGCCATGGGTTTTTAAATTCTTCGCCTTCCAACATTTCAATTCGATAAGTTCCAGGTCGGATGACTCCTGAAATACGATATGGCCCACACCAATTAGCCTCAAGCTGGTCATTTTTCTGCACCACTTTCTTCAGCACATAATCTCCTTCCTTCAAGTTGGTCGGTTTCATCCTTTTATTGTAAAAATGGGCTGTTCTCTATTCATAAGCTGCATTTCTTAGGGCAACATCTTCTCTTACTTCTTACAGCATATCTAGATCTAACCTTATCATTAGGTCACTTACAGGAGAGTTAAAATTTAAAACTCCATGGGATGGTAAACCCAGCTCAACAGGTATGATAACTTCAGTCCCAAATGCTAACATATATGGAGATTCGCCAGTTGCTGTTCTCAGGGTTATTTGGTATGCCTATAAGACAGAATGTAGCTCGCTTATCCCATTTCCCATCGCATCATCAAGCCTTTTCTTTAACCCGTTAAGAAACGTTCGGTTCATAACTTCAGTCTGGCCATTATTCTGAGGATGTCCTGGAGCCAAATTTAATTTTTGAATATTGGACTGAGGATAGTAATTTGTGAATTCATTATTGTCAAATTGTGTTCCATGGTCGGTAATGAAAGCATAGGGCAATCCATACCTACATATGATGCTTTTCCATATGAAGTGATACACCTTTTCATAAGGCATGTCTGTCAAGGGCTCTGCCTCAACCCATTTTGTAAATTAATCCACCGTGATGACCAAGTACTTGAATCTTCCTCGGGTGGTCGACAGTGGTCCAACCAATTTTATGCCCCACATGGCAAATGGCCATGGTGTATTGATGGAAGTGAGAGTAGCCTATGGAGTTTTTCTTATGTTGGAGAATCTTTGGCATTTATCACACTTTTTGGCAAAAGTTGTACAATCTGCTCGCATTGTTGGCTAGTAATATCCTTGCTCACTTATTCTCTGCAAAAGTGTTCTCCCTACTATATGAGCTCCACATGACCCTCCATACACCTCCTGAATTAGGTTTTGGACTTTTGATTGATGCACACAGCATTGTAAATTGTGTGTTAATCCTCTCCTATACAAAATATCTTTGTCTAATACATACCGAGTTACTTTATACTTCATCATCTTGGCTTCTACCATATCTGCTAGTAGAGTCCCCTCTCCAATGTATACTCTGATAGGGTCCATTCGTTATGGCCCTATATCTATGGCAATAAAATTGATCATTAGATCTTCATCGGTGATCCTATTGGCCAAAACCTCAATAGGTATAGTTCATCGAAGTTTAATCCTAATAGCTGAGGCTAGCCGAGCAAGAGCATCTGCTCGGGCATTCTCCAACCTTGAGATTTTATTCATTCAAACAGCTTGTAATTTTACAATTACTTCCATCTCCTTGGATAGATACCTAGATGTTAATTCTACTTTAGTTCCATATAGATCCATTACTTGGTTCACCACCAACTGAGAATCACTGTGTGCTACAACTTGATTAACATTCAATGAATGGGATAAACTTAAGCCCACAATAAAGTCTTCATACTCTACTTCATTGTTTAAAGCTTGGAATTTAAAATGAAGGGCATACTCAATATCAATACCATAAAGAGTGTTAAGTATTATACATGATCCACTGCCGGTTGCACAAGATAACCCATCAACATATAAATTCCATATTGGGGCGTTGTTATCAAACGCTTGGTCTGTTAAACTCCCATAGTGGAATTTTTTCCTCTTGCTTCTTCATACTTCCTGATCATCTCTTGTATTTCGATAGAGGAATCTAATCAGTCGCCAATTGCTTCTTTCGATAAAGGTTCCTCAGGAGATTTCTTGTTAACGTCACTTCCTCCTTATTCTTGTTCGGCCCGTTCACTTTGTTGCTCAGGGAACTTAGAGTAAGTGAACTTAGCTATGAAATCTGCCACTGCTTGGCTTTCAAAGAAGACCTTGGTTCATATATGATATCATACTCACCCAATTCAACAACCCAGTACATTAATCTACCAGATTTCTCAGGTTTATACAAAGCCTACCTTAGAGGCATATCAGTGTAAACTACGATTGTATGGGCTTGGAAATATGGTCTGGATGCTTCAATAAGTGCTAACGCCAATTTCTCCAAACAAGGGTACCTAATTTTTTCTCCTCGAAAATCCTTACTGGTATAGTAGACGGGTTTTTAACTCTATTCTCTTCTTGGATCATTGCAGAACTCACAGCTGATTCAGAAACAGCTAAGTACAGGTACAATTTCTCACCTGTGATTGGTAGGAAGAGCAATGGAGGTGACCCCAAATAATTTTTCAACTCCATAAAATCTTTTTCACATTCTTCATTCCATTCAAAACTCTTTCTGAGTACCTTAAAGAATGACATGCACCTATCTGTAGCTCGGGACACGAATCTATTCAGTGTTGTTACTCGTCCAGTCTCCCATTGGACATCCTTCTTGTAGGTTGGGGATTGAATTTTAATTAATGACTTGATCTTATCTGGATTTGCTTAAATTCCCCTTTAATTTACTATGTACCCGAGGAACATTCCTTCTTGCACTCCAAAAATGCACTTGGTCAAATTCAGCCTCAGCCGGTGCTTCTCAAGTTGATCAAAAGTATGGTTGAGGTCAGTAATGTGATCAGACACCTTTTTTCTCTTTATAAGAATATCATCCACATAAACTTCCATATTCTTGCCTATATTCTCTTCGAAAACCTTATTGACCAGCCTTTGATATATAGCAGCTACATTTTTCAAACCAATAGGCATAACATTATAACAGTATGTTCCTCAGGGAGTGATGAAATAAGTTCTTTCCCTGTCTTCAAGCTTCATTTTTATTTGGTTATAACTAGAATAAGCATTCATAAAACTAAGTAGCTCATGTCCCGATGTAGCATCCATGAGCTGATCTATTCGTGGCAAAGGAAAGTGATCCTTTGGGCATGCTTTATTTAGATATCTAAAATCTACACACATTCTCCACTTGTTGTTCTTATTTTTTTTCATAACTATATCGGCTAACCAATATGGATATTTAAGTTCATTAATAAAAGCTACCTTCTGAAGCTTTTCAACTTCTTCCTGTATGAATTGGTTCTTCTCGGGGCTGAACACTCTTCATCTTTACTTTACTGGTTTAACTTCTTTGTTTAAGTTAAGTTCATGGAAAAGGACATTGGGATATATCCCAGGCATATCTTCATGACTACAACCAAACACATGCTTTCTCTATTTAAGGAAACTTACTAGTTCCTTTTTAAAAATAGGATCTAACGTTGTCCCTATCTGAGTGGTGCACTCTGGTTTGTCGTCGTCTAACACAATTCTTTCAGTTGCTTCCATAATTTGTCTATTTACCAACTTTATTTCCTCCCTTGGGTCTATGGTTTCAACCTCAGATTATTTGTTCGGTTCAGAGGTATCCACAGTGTTTTTTTATTTATTTCTTCCAAGTCTTCTTGCTTGGCATAAGAGTAGTAACACTCCCGAGCTACTTTCTGATCACCTTTCACAATTCCCACACCAAAGTTAGTAAGGAATTTTAAACACTGATGGACAGTGAAAGGTACTTCCTCAAACTTCTTTAGCCCTACTCTTCCCATGATTATATTGTAAGTTGAATGGACATTTCTATCCATTACAAAGAAACAGATCTTCTATGTTTGGCTCGCTGGCCATGCGATGATCATCACCTCCATCTTAAGGGTTCCAAAATGGAAGACTTTCTCGCCTACAAAGTCTATTAGTGGTCGATAATAAGGCTCTAATTGGCTGAATTTAAAATCCAAGTTGTTAAAACAAGGATAAAACTTTATATCCGCCGAGCTTCCATTATCTATTAGTACTCTAGAGACAATGATTTCTTCCTTTCTGACTTTGATTACTAGTGGGTCATCGTGAGGGCACAGTACCCCTGAGAGATCATTTTTAGAGAATTCAATTACCAGTTTGTCTTTATTAACTTTCCTTGGTCGATCTTCCTCCGCAAATTTAATCCTCTCTATATATGAGCAAGATTGTACCTCATTGAGGTAAGATTTTTATTTTGCTGTATGATCTCCTCTTCCCGCATCTCCACCTGTAATCATTTGGTAATCAAAAGAACCAAAACTGATACAGAATACCTCACGTTTCGATTGTTGGGGCTTTTTGGGGAGATCGGGATCATCATCATGGTCATCTTCATTAGTTATTTTCGTCTCCTCTCTAGGCTTACAAGGAGATTGTGATATATGCCGAGCTCTTTCGTTGTTCTGCCGATTAATATACTGATTCATCTTTCCTCGTCGAATGAGAGTTTCAATCTCATTTTAAATAGCTATGCAACGCTCCATCACGTGACCATGATGGCTGTGGAATTCACAGTACTTCCTCTTATCCCTTTTGGGCGGGGAACTTCTCAACTTATCAGGTCAATGCACATCTTTATTATGCTTGATTTTTTCCAAAACATGGTTAATGGAGTATAACTGTTTTACTTCTTGAGTCACTCCAAAACACCTTTTTGTTTTGATTTCTTGTGTTCTTTGGGGTCTTTATGATCTCTCTTATCATTTTTGCCATCAACTTTTGTGCTCGGGCTGTGCTTGTCTGCCATTGCTTCCTCGGTATTTATGATCTTTGCTGCTTTAGCCATCAATTATGCCATTGTCTTCGTATGGTCTTTGGCATGAGTGTAATAGAGTTTCTTAAGGAGAAATCCACTCATAAGGGTCGTTATTGCAGTCTTTTCTTCATAATCCACAACTTCTAGTTTCTCATTATTAAAATGAGTGATGCAATCTCTGGTGCTCTCCTTATTTCTAACTCACACTAAGCAAGTGTGCCACCCTTTTCACAGGTTTTGCTCAAAATAAAAAGTTAGCTCGACCAGTTGGTTAAAGCTAGAAATTTATCCACGAGGAAGACTATTATACCAGATTTGGGCAGATCCAATAAGGATTATAGTAAATTCTCTACACTTCATTTCATCAAGGACAGCATAAATGTCAGCATCTGCTTGATATTGTTCCATGTGGAGAATTGGGTCAGTTTTTCCATCATATTTGGGTGTTACTATTGGAGCCTTAAAATTTGCTGGAGTAGGTAAATCCATAATGTCCTGCACAGATGAAGACCCTTTTACAAAACTTCTTTGCAGTGGGTTTTTGGCCTTGGCCATTTCTCCTATTATGTCTTCTAGTCTTTGTATGGAGCCTTTTCATGCATTATTAGAAGCACCAGATCTATGCGTTACAACTCTGTTATTTTTTTTAGATTTCTTCTTAAAGTTGTTGATCAGTCCGAGCAGCAGTTCGTCAGGCATTTGATCTAGACAGGGCTGTGCCTTCCCTTTGATTAGATGGTCATCGGGTGTTACTTGACATTTCCCTAAGAAGATTTCTGTTCCCCATGGGTCCCAAAAGATCGAATGGAGAATCATGACTTAATCTCTCTAAGTCACTTGGCCTCTGTGGAGAATAAGATTGCGTGTGTAAAGATTCTGATGTCCTGAGCAATGAATTTGACCTTGAATGATAGGAGACATGCCTTGTCGTCATTGATTGGCTGTGCCAACCACCTCTTAGTGGGGGTGGTGGAATATTTTCTTGAGCAGATAGATAGAGAAGGTGCCCCGGCTTGAAGAGTTTGTGCAAGTTATCTGATAGTATCTCGTATAACCTCTTGGCCTCTTGCAAAACTATCCAGAATTCCAGTTAAATCATTTACAGATGGATGAGTGGACGGGATAGGAAGAATGCCCTCGTTCCTGAAACTTGATTCAGGAATATTAGCCATTTAGATGTTTGAAGAGTGAGATTGAGTAGAAATATCATTCCCACAGACGACGCCAATCTATTGATGCAAAAAACTAGACTATGCTAATTAATTGGTCAGAGATAAATGTAAGAAAAAAAGACAAAAGATTTTTAAAGTGGTTCGGCTTAAAGGAAGAGCCTACATCCACTGTTGTGTATTGCTTTTGGGTTTATTCAATTTACTATAGTTTTATCCCCCTTGGATGTAGGGTTTATAATGTATTTATAGCCCACAGGGGGTGTACAAATGTTGGAATATCAAAGGATTGAATGTCTTTATATCGTAGAAATTTACATTTGTACAATCATTTATGTATAAAACTATTGGCATTTTACTGTCATTGTTGGTCGGCCTTCTTGGTGTTGGTCGGGCTTCAATAACAGATTGGTCGGCATCCCTCAGTAGGTCGGCATTTCATCCTTGCTGACTAAGATTAACCTTCTACTATATTTCACGTGTCAGTATCCGATTGGTCCATGCAGCAGGATAATTTTTGGTATCAACACCATCTTTCTTCCAAAAGAGGAAACTTTATTAATACTCCACAGTGTAACAATCCATAGTTTTAATGGTACAATGATGTATACATATCTCATTATCTAACTAACAAGTGTTTTCATATGACTATTATCTAAAAAACTATTCTTGATCTTTATATAATATAGCTTAAACTGCTTATCATCTTTTATAGCTACCTGTTTAATATAACTAGAAGGAAAAGAATAAGAATTTTTTTTACAAGTGGATAATTGTTGTTCTATAACAATGTATATATAGGAATTTGTTTGATAGCATAACTCAGAAAAATCTAGTAATATAACACAATTTATAGTAATCTGAAGCAAAAGGGAATATCAATCGTACTGAATAGGGATATACTGAAGTTTGTGATATATAAAAGGGTAGTATGGTTATTATAACTAGATATGTTGTTTATCGGGTTATAAATGTAAGGGTTCAGACTATAACCTAATAACCCATAAATATTGGTTATAGGGGCTTCAAATGCGTAGACATGCCGTTACAATATCGTCCAAATCCATTGGATAGGAAATCCCAACAATTGGGGAATTATAAAATGGCTTGACACACTTAGCTATAAGTGACACTCATACATATGTAGTAAATAAAAACTAGGCACTCAACATCGGAATCCTACAGGCCAATTAGGACAACCATCGTATACAAAGGTCTAATCCCTGAATCGTAAGTTATGCAACTAGGGGTTTCACTGATAATGGTTATAAATTGAAGTGTTATTTTGCAGTCACGATAAAAATAACTGAAATCGGGGTTGAATAAGATGCAGGGGGTATACTGCAATCAGTGTAAAATAACTAATACCAAAGTTTTAATAGGATGCAAGGGTGTACTACAATACAAATGCTTTGCTGAAATCAGTGGGTTTGCTGAAATCGTCGGCTATCTGGGTTGGGCTAGCTTGAGTTCAATCAGATAAAAGATTGAATCAATATTCATAGTAAAGTTGAACAACACAAAAGAGTTCATAAATGAGAACATGAGTTCAGGGGATATCACGTAGTGATATAAAAAATGCTGTAATATCAAAGGTATAAGCTCAAATTTAATAGTGAAATAGAATCCCCTACAAATATTTTCATGGGGTTGTTGACTGACTTCGTACAAGTTAATTATGATGTCTCTCGCTATGATTTTTACTGCAAGGTTACTACGGATAATTAGAACATGCATTTTTCTAATTTATTTGTATTTCTAACATCTGTTGTTTCTGTACGGTGGTAAAAACTTTACACTATATATAGCTCAGTTCGTAACCGAATTAAATTGGAGTGGACATTTAGGTAGCGGATTAATATTTATACACAATTTTCATGAAGGAACTGAGTCCAATGATATAATTTGTCAAAATAACTTTTGGCGAAAAAGTTGTAATATAAGGTTTTTGAAGTGGTAAATGGGTAATTTGGTTAGTAGTAAAACATGTTACATAATGGGGTAAATTTTCTAGTACAAGATTTATAGGATAAAAATGAGATTTTTGTAACTAGTAATTTAGGACCTTTAATTGACACAATGGCCTAAATTTGGCTCTATTGAAAATTGTGTTAATTATAAGATGTTTATATAAAACATGTTCTAATTGACACTGCAAACACAACGATACGTTCCACGTATTTTTCTGAAAAACGGTTTGAAAATATGAATTTTTAAAGATTAAAACGGTGGCATTCTTAATATGTACTTTATAACTATTTAGTTTTTTTAAAATAAACGTTTATGGGGAGCTTTACTTTGGCCTTTTTTCCATCGTAACACACATTAGTATGTGAACACATATAAACACCCCCACCCCTGCACACACACATACAAGCACACATCCTTGAACACACACATACACAACCACATGTGTATATATATATTGCTACGTACGGCTCCCAATAAACTTGTGAAATAAAATTAAAAAACGTATTCGAGAAAGAGTCGTCTTCTGCTTTCATCTTACTGCCCCCCCCCCCCCCCCCCCCCATATATATATAATTTACAAATATCCAACCAAACCGACACTACCCAATATTCCATATATTATAGAAAATAATACCGGCTATTTAGTTGGCATACCTCTGTAGGTACACGGTTAGAACACACGGGTCGTTAGGGAGAGGAAGGTGTGAGAAAAATGATTAGGTTAGGTACTTATTTATAACTTTTAAAATGAAAATATCGTTGATTGAAGTAATTATATATAAATATCTTAGATATTTTGATTAAAATATTATTATATCTAAATAAATATCTAGATATTTATTTAACTCCTATTATTCCTAGTTTAGACCTTTTAAGTTTCAAATCAATTTATACTTTCCACCATATAATTCTTTGGATTGCCACTAATTTCATATTTTTGTTAATATTCACTTAGTAAAAGGAGTGTTTTACTACTAATAAGCATATAATGCAAATTAAAATGTGTCGTAAAATAGCCCGTTGGTCAGTTAATAGGAAGTTCTTTGAGGAAACCGGATTGTTCATTCGAACCGTAAGTCCGATTCACACACGGGACAGATCGTTGAAGTGAGTATTCAATGCCCTTCGAGATTTCATTCAACTTCATTTGGTTCGAAGAGTTGACAAAGGTAAAATAGTGCTCGAAAGAGCCTGGTGTCATTCGTCCATACCGTAAGACTAATTTGCGCATGGGGCGTACCATTGAAAGGGGATTCAATTCTCTTCGAGATTTCATTCAGGTTCACTTAGGCTGACGATATTTAAATTACGTATTGTTACATTCTACCCACATTAAAATAATTTCATCCGCATAATTTGTTGTATTCTCGAAGTTTTTGATTCTCATATAGCTATTATTTTCTAAAGTATATTGTATATTTAAAATGAATCATATAACTTAATAGTTTCAAGGTTTTGTAGGTCACGTAAACTTTACAGAAGTTATTCATTTTGTTACTAGCTATAAAACAAAATCGTATAGAGGATAAGGATATAATGAGGATTGAAAATAAATTTTGTTTCAGATGATCCATCGGTATTTTTGCAAGCTTTGCAAGTATTATGTATTATAACAGAGGTTTTAGTAACGGGGTCTATGTAATAGTTTTTTTCTAAATCTCTTTGTATAGCCAAAGATGTAAAGGAATAAAGTCAGTGTTTATAAGAAGCTTGATATGGTCTGGTTGTCTGAAGTTCATTTTATACATCATTACATCATGCTGAACAAAGGGGTATTGGTAAGAGGATATCAACGATTTTGTAATAACAAAAATTTACCTATGTTTTCACAATAGGTATTTAGAGGTATATTTTGGGGTTTTCACAGTTACTTGAATTGTTAAAGGGTGGCGTTCCCAATTTGACTAACATGAAGTTAATGGTAATAGAACCATAAATCATGGTTTTTGAAAGGACTTCGGATTCTCATCATATGATTAAAAGATATCTCACATTATAGGCTAAGAATATATACACTTAATAGTCACTTGACTTAGATTTTTGACATATAAATAAAATGTTCCATCCTTTATTTTTGCAATCAGACCTAGTAATCCCTAATGTTGAATAAAGGTTTTCTATAATAATTCGTCAAGTTTGGTTTGAAGTTTTTCCAATTCTAGGTGTGCTATACAGTAAAACTAACAATTGAGAAGGGCAATTGTTTGGGAAATATCCATTTGGAACTATTTTTAAAGTGGCTAAAATTTCAAAGGATTTTCAGACCTTATAAATGATAGTAAATGTGAGGAAATTTTGATAATAAAATGTTTTTTTCAATAACGAAGTCGAATCTCTTTTTTTCCATCTACCTATCAAGGTTACTATAAGAATTTCAATCCATATTATGGCGAAATTCTCCTTTATGTTTGTTTCTTCTATTGGCATATCTATTGATATAGAACAATTTAAGGAAGTAGTAGATTTATTCACTATGTTTGGAAAATCACTTGCCAATACATTGAAAAAATACATCGTTTATTTATTGGGCTTCATAACTCTGAGAGCGATTTATTTATAAATTTCACATATACTGAGGGAAAACATATCTAAAATCTTAATGTAATATATACGTAGCTTCCTGAACGTTAGACGAACGTATTTATAGAATTTTATTTCTAGAAGTCAATAATTTGGGATATAAGGCAACATGTGATAAGGGCTGGATATTTTAAGTAGGTCTTATTTATTTAACTTGTTCTCGTGTTTATAAGAATTTACGAAAGGTCACTACAATATGATATTAGTGTAAAACTACTTTTTGGAGATCTACCATAGTCATGCAAGGAAAAATGGTTCTTTTAATACACATCGTGGTTATTCTAGATATATCTTATAATTTTTAGCATGGCTTCAAAATCATTATGAATTTTAGGACCTAATACTTTTTGATATATTTCATTGGCTTTTCCACTTAAAATTAGGGAATATAATTTAATATGACTTCGCTAAATTTGGGTAGAAAATTTAATGACACTTAGTTATACAATCTTAAGCACTCTTGGACACATTTGTATTCACCAGTTAATTGTCATATTAGCAGTTGGGAATAACGAAAGACTTCTATTACAAGGCATTACATTTTTAAAGGATTTCCAGCCCCATTTTTATAGCCCCATATTCTACTTTGTTGTTAAAACATGTGTTTTCTTCTAACTTGTAATAATGTCTTGTTTTCATGTCTTCAGGGGATTCTATATATACCCTGACATAATTTCAGTCTTTCAACTATCAAACCATAGTTTTCAAGGACTTACAGACACATATTACATCTCACATTAGCAATTTGGTTCATCCTCACATTGATGATCTACTAAAAATTCAGCTAAAGCCTGACCTTTTACTTCCTTTTGAGGCACACAATGCAAGCAAAATTCAGATAAATCTCGTACCATATGATTTTTAAATATGGGGATAATTAAATTAAAAATGGGAAAATTATTGGAAATTAATCCGTATTAAAATAAATATTAACAAGCGAGACAAGGTCTAGTATTTATTGACGTGAATTATATTGAATATTACTAAGTGAAAAATGTAACATACGATTATGAATATATTAAAGTTGTCGCAAGTGAAAAATACGAAGTGTTACAATAATTTAGTCGGGAGGCATGTGAGTTGTGTCGGGACTCAATTTAATGAAATAAAAAGTGATTTATTTTTAAGTCATTCATATGGTCATTTCGACTGATCCATTGAGTCCAGAAGGTTCGATATAGTCAGAAAAGTCTACTCGGAAGTTTAGTTTGGGTCCCGGGGCACTTTTAGGCCAAACTGGTATCCTGAAGGGGTATTTTAGTCATTTGTATTTTGGGAGGAAATAATCCTACGAATTCAAGATGTTATTATCATCTGAGAAGAGAATTCTTCTAGGGTTAGAGGTTATAGAATTCCAGAGAGGTCATAGGAGGAAGAAGAGAGGAGGTTCCAAAGGTTAGAACCACCATAGTTCCACCCTTTGCACCACAATCACCATAGCTGCGTAGATCAGAGGAAGAGGAACGCACCCATACCATTATTGTACAAAGTATCAGACCTTTATATTCAGGAAAGTGCTTAATCTTGCTAAATTTTGATCATATACGATATCCATGTTAGTATAAGATGATCAAACCCATGAATATGTAGAGTTTTGATAAATTGTTGGGAATGAAATTGAGGTTCTTAATTCAAAATCAAGTTAGGTTTAATTCCTTGATGTAGGTAAAATGATATTAATGAATTATAACTATTAATGTGTGAAGAAATCTGGGTTAAGTCAAGTTCTTGAAGAAAAATTGAAGAACTATGGTTCTTTAAAAATCATTTTGATTTATGATGGTTCTTAAACATTAGAAATCACTCATGCATGTTGGTATAATGTTTAGAATAATTGGTTGGGAATTTGGGAATGATTAATGGAGGTTTTGATGTTTAAAATAGTGAAACCCATAGGTGTTTAACTAATCAAACAAGACATGTAGGGGCAAATCGATTCGGCTCCTTGGCTGAATCGAGTTAGCAAGGCGAATCGATTCGGACCAAGGCCGAATCGATTCGGGTGCCCAAAATTTTTGGCCACTTTTCTCTTTTAATTAGAATCATTGGGAAACGTTAGGGATTCATTTTCTAAATTAATTTTTAAATATAATGAGGATTATATTGAAGTACTAGTAGGCTAAGGATGGGTGAAGGCTTGGTCCTATAAGAGAGATTTAAGGGTTAAGTTTAATTAGGCTTAATTGAGAGAAAAATCTAATTTGAAGAATAATTTGAGTCATGGGAATTCAAGGAAAAATGATGACTTAGACCATTAGGATACGAGTGAGTTACCTACTGATATTATGTTATAGAATGATGGACACTTGGTAACCTTTCGAGTAGTGGGAAACACTTGGGATGATACAATGAGAAGTATATTGTTAAATAATTGATACATAGGATATTCGAGAGCTATAAAGACTACGCATAGATATATTATAGGTTGTGTGTACCCCTATACTAATGATATATATATATATAAATATATAAGTGGTGTGAATACCTATTGTATAATTTCTTACGTGTATGACATACCTACGTTGCTTGTTATTATGGGGGGTTTTGAAAAGGGAAGAGTCTTATCCTGATGATCCCACTTGGGGGATTTTAGATTGGTACCTCAGAACATAAAACTTTGGTTTGATCACTATTTGTGTGAATAATGCTGTGCACGATCATTTGGGTGCGTAGACCAAAGGCCTAGGACTATGTTCGCCTCCAATATGTGTGATTTGTATTTATGGTTCGAGAGAGATACTGAATCGATTGTCCTTATTTAGTACGAGATGTACCGGAACTTGATAGTGGAGTATGCCTTCACCGCAGTTGAGCCTAGGGGTTCCGTATTTTTTTTTGTGTGTGTGTGTGTGTGTACATATATATATATATATATATATATATATATATATATATATATATATATATACACACACATTTGTGATTTATTCTACTGTGTATGCTTAGTAGATAAGAAAGATACTGCAATAAAAAATAACCTAAGTGAATGGAAACTTAACATCTATTTGGGAAATTCTCAATTGATTTGAAAAATGATGGGATAAAATATTATATAGACAATGCGGGTAGCATCATATGTTAGAATGCGTAGTAATATAAATAATTAGACTAGTTAGGTGGGGTAGCATAACTAGGATGGGTTAACAATATACGTTAGATGTGCACACTAGTTGAGAGGTGAGACTTCTCAAGTGATAGCCGTGAACTAACATGTATATAATATCTGCTTTTAAGCATTTTATATACCGGCTAAAATGTTTTAAACTATTTTATACTCGGAATCTGACCCGTTTCTTCCAAATCTATTTTTCTTTGTACAAAACCATTTTAGGTGCCCATCCATAGGGAGGCCCAGCATAGGAGTTCATTTCTATTTGTCGTTTCTGCAGTTGCTGTGGACTATTGCAAGTCCTAGTTAGATAGACGCCCCTATTTGCTTGCAGATCTGATGCACTCATTACTTTATCTCAGTCGGGCATGTTGCCCATTTTCCATTCGCAGTTGTTCCGGGAACATTGTACTTCTTTTATTATTCAGTTGTGGATTTAATTTTTATGGATTATTATATTAGAGTTTTAGACTGGGGTGTTTACTCCCGTCATATTTTATTTGATTCAGTATTTCATTATTTGTAGTGCTGATTTATTTAGTATAGTGAATCTGATATTTAATTCTTTATTTGTTTTAAGTCATTGCATGTTAATAATAAAGATAAAATTTGACACATGCTTTTCAAATACTAGGTGGTTAGTACATATTAAAAGGTTTTTCTATAGTCATGCTAAGAATTAACCAATCTGGATATTCTATTTTTTTATTTAATAAATGCCTGATCGCCCGGTATTTAATTTAGTGGGGTGTCACAGATGGTATCAGAGCATCAATTTCTAGAGTCCTTAGGATCTGTGCAGCTTATTACGTTTTAGCTTCGCGTTCTTTGATATAGGGTCTTATTATAGGGTTATTGTATTCTTCTACGTATGTGACTTACGTTCTTCTTCTATTAAGAATAGTGATATGATTCATAATTCAAGTTCGGTTGGACTTCGTACACCGAACAATATAAGATGACCAACGAAGGCCGTTAGAAGGACTACATGAGGAAAGGCACGTAAAAAGCCATGGAATATTATGGGAACGATGATCGCGATGTAAGTTACCATAATTATTGTTCCGGCAGATGATAATATGATAATCATTCGAGGGCAGTAGCTTTCCCAAACATTTTTATACATAACGGTGGTATAAACTCAGACTCACCTAGCGCAGTAGGTAGGGGGAGAGGAGGAGGGACTCTTTCGAAGAGTCATCTGAAAGAATTTTGGGAAAAGAGTAAGTGTGATGGGCCAATGGAAGGAGACAATCCAAAGGCTACTATGTAGGGTGGAGAACAGCGACACCCATGATTAAATTTGTGTGCCAAATGTTTAGCTCATTGGAGTAGCATAGAGTGGTGAGAGTCACTAACCACATATGAAGGAGCATATATTGAATTTAATGAGGAATTTGGGTACGGTTTAACCATAAGTTCTTCCATCTGCTATTCAGACAGAAATGCGAATGGACTTTCGTTGTGAGTATAATACACAAATGTGGATGGGAAATCAGGCTAGGGCGACTAGTGCTGATGTCGTCAAGGCCAAAAGTTTACAAATTACATTAACACTACCATGAGGAGGGAGCCAAGAAGGTTGGATAATATAGTCAAAGATCAAGAATACATTAAACGATGCTAGTTAAACACCTCATGAGAGTATACCCAGTAGGGGACCCATTTAAATGATATAGATCGATGAAATTCCTACCCACTGAGGGTGGATTCAATCAGGTCCGCCAAGGCCACTAACAAGATTTAGAGGGAAAGTGGAACCAAAGGAACAAAGGGGGTAGAAATCCAGGCCAAGATAACTCGGTCCGAGGGAACGATACCCCAACATTACAAATAGGGCGAGAGACAAGGGGATGATCCAGAAAGGTGTCCTATGGGTGGAGAGTAGAACCACCTGTATTAAACTTATCCACAACATAAAAGTGAGTTCAGTTGGACTGGGAAGGTATATGGGAATGCTTCCAGTGGGGCACAATAGCAGCAGGAGTGAGAGTTCCAGCGGGAGAATCGGGCTAAGTGATTTAGGCCCAGAGGTTACCAACTCGAGGTATGGAGGTTTCAGGCAGGACTAGCGGAGTCCTTAGCAGTAGTAGCATACCATTCTGCAGATTCAGTAGGACCAAGGGAATAATAGAAAAGGCCAACCGGACCATGATTAGAGGTAGAGAGATTTTGGGCCGATGTCTCACTAGCGAGTGTATAGGCCATAAAAGAAAGGAGTGCCCAAAGCAAGGTAGCGGGAAAATAAATGATGAGATCCTGGATGTACAACCATTGCAATAGATTATGGGTCAGTTTCGGCATGAGAGTTACGTTCAGGGACCTGACGATCAGGCATGGCTGATGGCAAAAGGAGTTAATATTTTTTTATTTCATCCTTGAGAGTACGGGATTTTTTAGGTGACATGAGTGTGTCACAACATATGATTGTTAACACTATAATTAGAGTAAGAATCGAGCTTAGTGGGTGCATTGGCAGTATCAACCTTATGATGAATATATTTACCGTTAGGTAGAGGGACTTTTCGGTGTCGCCTGCAGGGGGAGCGGGTGTGTACATTAGGAGGACATTTATATTGTGTGGTTAGTTTTACTACTTTTGAGATATATAAAAGTAAAATTTATTCTGATCATCTGTAGTTGGTGGATGGTGATGGTTTAAGCGGTAGTAGGGCTTATGATAAGGCTATCGTGTTTATTATTCCAGGGTGAAAAATATGAAAGTGAGTGTGCGATACCGATTAAACCGAATTAGCAAATTTCCAAGTTAACCTTATTGAATCGGTGTCAATTTTTAAACTAATTTAATTCAGCCCCAAAACATGAAACTACGTGTATCTGTGTCAAACCATCACAAATAAAATTGCTAACTTGCAGATTTCAAGAAAAATCCCTTTCGGGCAAAACCTTTATTTTACTATAAAATAGTAAATCGCAACTTACAAAGATTAAAATGAAATCTGCAACGATCACTCCTCGGAACAATCACATAGGCACGCAACCTAGAGAACAACTGCAACAGTCCATATAAACACGCAGTCCAAATAAGCCAGGAACACCCTCGAGCACGCCTAATCGACACATAATCGTCAGTCGTAGATTTACCCTCTCTATAAGAGAAATAAATTCACTAAAGTTGTATCTTGGGTTACAAAACAATTCACATAAAGATTAGGACATTTTGTGAATTGAAAACAAAACTAAAACTCTCAAAAGTGAAAAGACAAACGTTTCTGCCAAAGCAGTATTCGTAGAAAAAAATTCTTTGGTCTTCTGAAAAAAACGAAGCTGTTTAACACACTATTTATAAACATGTTAAGGCCGCGCATCGCTTAAACAAAAACTCCATGTCTCTCGAACGGTGCCACATGTCTTTCGAACGATATTTGTACGACATCATCCTGTCTCTCGAACGAGCTTCCTCTATCGCTCGAATGAGATAGAAAAAAAAATTATTTCGCCAAAAATACTCCACCTCAACACTTAGAAAAAAATTCTTTGACGAAAAACTCCGCTCTAACGCTTAGAAAATATTTTAGAAAAATTATCCCAACAATCGAAGTGAACCATTAAGGTAATTAAACACAACGTTACCAAAATTAATCTCTTGGAGGATTGAATGTTGAAGAACTTTGATATTTGGATCCGTCTTGATGCATGATTGATCTTTAATAATTCTTCGACAGTTCTAGCGCTATACGCCATACTCAAATGTAAACAAAACTTATAAAATAATGTCCTTACAAATCTCCCCTACGTCTACACAGGTACAAAATAAAAATATCTGAATTATCAAATCATAAGTCTATACAAATGTAATACCCTCCCATGAACCCAAAATTGTAAAAGGTACGAAAAATGTAAGTCTCAAAGCATTTCTTCAAAATCTTCAACTTTAAAATTCTTCAAACCTTTAAGCTTTTCTCATCAGGGTGTGCAACATAATGATCTTCAATCTTTCTATCTACACACATGGGACAAAGAAAATACCTTCATGACGTATTGTGTTTGATATGACATAAACATAAATCTAAACAAATATCAAATCTCAAATCTCCCCCATAATGCAAAACTCCCCCATAATGCGTTCTCTCCCTTTTTATTTGTCCGAAATAGACAAGAAAATGAATAAACAAAAGAAACATGGCGTGTCATGACAAATATGCATAGCAAACATGGATCAAACTACGCTCATGCAAAGGAATCCTCAAAGGCATCCACAAACTATTTTTGATTTTCCAATTTTTTATACAAAAATGCAAAAATAATTTTACAAAAAAACACACACCGTGAATTTACACTAAGACAACCAATTCATGGAAACATAATGAATGGGTGTGAACAATTCGATAGGCAAATCAATGCAAAAAAACATAACATATGTGCATAACGAATATGTGTACTTCTAACGAATGAATCTCAAAATCGTCCTTAGGTGTCGAAAAAATGTGAATTTAGATGACATCGTATCAATCTAATTGACAAATCAAAGTCAAACATGATTTTCATACCAATAACATCTAAAACTATGTAATGCTTTTCATGGCTTTGTTAGGACGTGCAAACCCGTTTTATATTCCATCCAAACTCCCTCATAAATAATAATGCTTTTTATTATTAATTTTTTTTGAAGTGATGAAACTAAATCTTATTGGCCCATTTTATGGCATATTTTTTCTTTTTATTTCCTCAAAAACAATTTGGTCTCTTTTCAACCTCTTTGGACCTTGGCTTCTGTTTTTGCCAATTTTTTTTTCTAGGTCCGATTTGAATGGTGGCTTAATCACAAAGGATAAATGAGTACCTTTCGTAACCTTTACCCGTTTTTCAAATAAATCACACAAACTCACACTGCGGTTATTACATTCACTACTTTCATTGTCAAGTTTTATCTCATTTGGTTCATTATAAAGACATAATTGAGATGAAAATATATCGATCAACATGTGATAGACAAGAACAATAGTCAAGCAAATCCATGCAAGTGTGTATTAAAGGAACTCATGAGTCAAGTATGTAGGTAGTGACAACTAATCACATCTCAATGACTCCAAATATTGTAAATCACAAAAATAAAATGATGACGCACATCAAAACACTATCAAACCGTCACATGGATATGAAATTATGACTCGGTCATCCTAAATGTCCATTTATATACGGTGCAAAACAAACTACACAAATCTTTTTATCGTTTTCCAAATATTTTATCAAAATAAAATCTTTTTGGCTTTTTGAATTTTCCTTAAAAAAATGAAAATCTTTTTGTATTTTTCCAAAAATTTTCAAAAACAAAAAACTAATACAAAAAGTACACATGTAATCACACTAGCAAACATATATCATGAACCAAAACTAGTGTATGAGAATCAAATCATGCAACCAACTACCCATAAGAAATAGAAAGTGATGCATCATGTGCAAACATGTGAGAATCAACTAGTTTACCCTGTAGCTCCTCTAAAAATAATTTCCTAACCCAAATAGGTGTGCAACAATGCATAGGGTTTTGGAAACCATGGTAATTCTAGACTACAACTTCCTAGGACTTCTTCCAAGATCAAAACAAAAACTCCTACGGTGACTTTTGTTACCAAAATATGAGCATGTGTAAACGGGTGGAATGCACCTATGGGTTGACCTTTTCTAATGTCCTTGGAATTTATTAACCCTCTAAAATAAATAATGGTTTTGGTTTTAACAATCGAAACATTACGAGCCACTACCATTGCTACCAACACTACTCGGTCAAATCATTTTTCATCTACAAATTTTTTTACTCAAACAAATAATTAGACTCTTCCAATTTTATGGACTCCTTCTCTAAATTTTCAATTATTCCTAGAAGGTTATCACGTTCGCCTTTAAAATACGCACACTTATACCTAAGAGTCTCTTCACGTGCCACAAACTCATCGATTAAAATATTTTTACCCTCTTTGGTACAAACACAAACACTAGAATTTTTAAAGTATTCTAGTCATGGTCCAAAGAAATAAATTTCTCATGATAAAAATCTTTTTGATTTTGAACCGTTTGCAAAAGATCCATAGCGTATTTAAAACGATAATTTTCTTTTTTCCAAAAAATCAATTCTTTTCGCAAATGTCAAATTCAAACTATTTAAATCATTAAAACTCTGACTCGTGCCATCAAGGGGAGGCATCCGATTACATAAGTGCACTATCAGAAAAATTGCAATTTTTCAAATAACAGATTTTTCAAAAAAAATCAATATCACACAATTTTTGCGGAAATAGGAATACACAATAAATTAGTGTAACCTGCTCTGA
Organism: Sambucus nigra; assembly: GCA_949130495.1. Taxonomy (NCBI): domain Eukaryota; kingdom Viridiplantae; phylum Streptophyta; class Magnoliopsida; order Dipsacales; family Adoxaceae; genus Sambucus; species Sambucus nigra. The sequence continues at coordinate 407,281,730 of OX422218.1, read as the reverse complement.
TACCAATTTGTGAAAGTGAGTGTGAGATACTGATTAACTCGAATTCACAAATTTCCAAGTTAACCTTATTTAATCGGTGTCAATTTTTAAACCAATTTAATTCAGCCCTGAAACATGCAACTACGTGTGTCTATGTCAAACCATCACAAATAAAATTGCTAACTCACAGATTTCAGGAAAAATCCTTTTTGGGCAAAACCTTTATTTCACTATAAAATAGTAAATCGAAACTTACAAAGATTACAATGAAATCTGCAATGACAACTCCTCGGAACAATCACATAGGCACGCAACCTAGCGTCAATAATGGAATAACTGCAACAGTCCATATGAACACGCAGTCCAAATAAGCCAGGAACACCCTCGAGCACTCCTAATTGACACGCAATCGTCAGTCGTAGATTTACCCTCTCTACAAGAGAAATAACTTCACTAAAGTTGTATCTTGGGTTCCAAAACAATTCACATAAAGATTGAGACATTTTGTGAATTGAAAACAAAATTAAAACTCTCAAAAGTGAGAAGACAAACGTTTATGCTAAAGCAGTCATCCTAGAATAATATTTGTAGGTCTTCTGAAAAAACGAAGTTGTTTAACACGCTATTTATAAAAACGTTAAGGCGGAGCGTCTCTCAAACAAAACCTCCCTATCGCTGGAACGATGCCACGTGTCTTTCGAACGAGCTTCGCACGACATCATCCTATGGCTCGAACGAGCTGCCTCTATCCCTCGAACGAGACAGAAAAAAAAAATCACCAAAAATACTCCGCCTCAACACTTAGAAAAAAATTCTTTGACGAAAAGCTTCGCTCCAACACTTAGAAAATATTTTAGAATTTTTTTTCTAAGACTTTAAGTGAGCCGTTAAGGTACTTAAACACAACCTTATAAAAATTTATCTCACGGAGGCTTGAATATTGAAGAGGTTTGATATTCAGATCCGTCTTGACGCATGACTGATCTTGAATAAGTTTTCGACGGTTGTAGCGGTATATGACATACTAAAAAATAAATAGGACTTATAGAATAATGTCCTTACAAAAAAATATTATTTTGCGAGGCATCACTTGAAAGAGGGTTTGGATTACCTATATATATATATATATATATATATATATATATATATATATATATATATATATCATATTGTATATTGGACTTCGGTGAGTATGTTGTCTTGTTATATTTAATCCCGGTGTGTAGGGACTTCCTACTAATAAGATTAAGGGTGCCTTGTGTCCCTTGTTGAGCGGGTAAATATAGCTCGTTATTTATATAGTGTTGAGAATTTGTAATAGTAAGAACGATATGTTGTATGTCGTATTTAGTGGAATGAGAGTGGACGAGTAAACTTTTTATGTCAGCAGACGGGACTTTGGGGGTACATGTTATGGACTGAGGACCTAATGGATCTCAGCAACCGACAATGTTAGGAGGTAGTATATTGGGGGGTTCGTTGTTTGGATTTTGTATTGCGAGACATCCCACGCATAAAACTTAGTGAACGTTGGAGGTTGAGAGAAGTTTGATCCTTAGGACTCAGATTTAGTACCCTAGTTATTATACGTATATTTGATTATAACTGAGAGTTGATTGTTATATTACCATTTAAGGTGGGTGGAATCGAATAATGTTAGTGTGAAAACCATAGTAGAATGTTTATACCATGAGTATATTGGTGGGATAACCTAGATAATAATTAAGTTGTGATTAGTAGGTTGGTTGAGTATAACCTTACTTTATAGTCATGCCAAGTACACGAAAATTAATTTAACACAAGTCGATTATGTTTAATGGAATTATGCAGAAATGTGTGGGACATAGGGTGTATGGGCGCCCTAGTTAGTTAAGATTTTCAATATCATTTACGATGAATAGACACGGAAATTTATCAAATAATCGTAGACTCGTGAGAAAATTAGAGATTGAAGAAAATGGGATAAAGAGAATCTAGTGACATTGAGAGTGAGACGAGTCGCCAGGAACCGAAGAGTGGACGAAAAGGAGTGATTATAGTGTTGAAAAGTACATGTAATGTATATTTTAGATTTTTAGGGATAATCAAGAGTTACACTGTATAGAAGAGTAATATGACGAGAGTTACGTCAGAACCAACTGAAGACATAAAAGTCTGACGGGAATAGTCTGGTATGATTGCGGAGATCTTCCATGAATGGATTGATCACTAGTTCAAAGGGTAAAGTATAGACCGTCAAACTAAAGAGTGCCATAGTGAAGGGGGACTGAGAACAACGTAATGTTCTGAACCTTAGAAAGATGTGGAGCTATATGTGTAATGAGTAAATGAATAAGGGATTTGACACATAGGGATGTTGGAGTTTTCTCCAGTAGGGGAAATACTTTAGCCGTGAGTAGAGAGGCTCATAATAGTGACAAAATGGAATGAAATTGAAGAGTATTGTGTAGGCACCAGGGTAAATTGGTAGAGTAATGATGAAATATTTAGATATGTCACGACTAAAGAAAATTAATCACGAGATGGAATGGTAGGGGAAGACCGTGGACTAAAGGACAACGTTAGTAGGCATATAGCGGGAAGAGCAAAATGATATAACTAGGATAATAAGATTACACGGGGTTCCACTTGAGGTCGTGTCTGACAGGGATAAAATTTTGTGTCTCTATTTTGGGAGAGTGTCCAGGAGGCCATGGGTACGGGGTTGCGATTGAGTACGACCTATCTCCCACAGATGAACGAGAAAACTGAGCGAATGAATGAGATATGAGGGGATATGTTATAAATGTGTATCCTTGAGTTTAGAGAAAGTTGGGAGCATTATCTCCCACTGGTGGAGTTTGCATACAATGACTCCTATCAGTTTACGATTGACATATTTCCATTCGAGGCGTTATATAATAGACCTTGGCGCTCGTCTGCTTGATGGTTAGGGGTGGGGGGACAACAAGCCTCTCAGGCCAGTGGTGATTCAGGATACCTCCACCAGGATCAATATGATTCGGATTCGAATATAGGTAACAGGACAGACGAAAGAGCTACACTGATGCCAATCGATCCTTTTTGGAGTTTAATATGGGGGATCAGGTGTTGCTACCTGTATTTACTATGAAGGGGATATTAAGATGTGGGAAAAAAGGGAGATTAGCGTCAAGGTATGTAGGGCCATTTCATATTATCGAGCGGATTGGGCCAGTAGTGTACAAACTCGGGTTGCCGAAGCACTTGTATTGTATCCATGATGTGATCCATATTTCTGCGTTGAAACGATATCTCAGGGATGAGTTGGATTACACTGAAATTGTGTTGGAGGAGATTAATTTACATCCCGATAGTTCATATGAGAAGACAGTGGTGGCTATCTTAGGCCATATCGAGAGAAAATTGAGGTCGAAGGTAATTCCACTTGTGCGTGCCCAGTGGGAGCATAATAATGTGCGTGCCCAGTGGGAGCATCATAATGTCGAGGAGTCTAACTGAGAGAGGGAGGATGAGATGCGCAAAAAATATCCAAAGTTATTCATACCAGGTATTCCTTTTTTTGAATTTCAGGAAAAAATTCCGTTATTAGGGGGGAAGTATGTAACACCCCGTATTTTTATGATTTTTAAATGCGGGGTTAATTAAATTAAATACGGGAAATTTATTAAAAATTATCTTTATTAAAATAAATATTAACTAGAGAGATAAGGGTTAGTATTTATTGATGTGAATTATATTGAATATTACTTAGTGAATAAAGTAATATATGATTATGAATATATTAAAGTTGTTGCGAGTGAAAAATACGACAAGTTACAATAATTTAGTCGGGATGCGCGTGTCAGTCGTGTCGGAACTAAATTTAATGAAATAAAAAGTGATTTATTTTTAAGTCATCCATATGGTCATTTCGAGTGTTCCATTGAGTCCGGAAGGTTCGAGATAGTCGAAAAAGTCTACCTAGGAGTTTAGTTTGGGTCCTGGAGCACTTTTAGGCCAAATCGGTATCCCAGAGGGGTATTTTAGTCATTTGTATTTTTAGAGGAAATAAACCCTCGAATTTAAGAGGTTATTATCATCTGAAAACATAATTCTTCTAGGGTTAGAGGTTATATAATTGCAGAAATTCCATAGGAGGAAGAAGAGGGGAGGTTCCAAAGACTAGAACCACCATTGTTGCACCCTTTGCACCACAAACACCACAGTTGCGTAGATCAAAGGAAGAGGAACGCATCCCTACCATTCTTCTATGAAGGATCATACCTTCATATTAAGGAAAGTGTTTAATCTTGATAAATCTTGAGCATATATGATATCCATGTTAGTATAGGGTGATCAAACTCATGAATATGTAGAGTTTTCATTAATTTTTTAGAATGAAATTAAAGTTCTTGATTCAGAATCATGTTAGGTTTAATTCCTTTGATGTATTAGAACTATTAATTCGTGAAGCAATATGGGTTAGTTCAAGTTCTTGAAGAAAAAATAAAGAACTAGGGTTCTTTCGAAATCATTTTGATTTAATCCAATTTATTGATGTTCTTTATTCTTATGATGATTCTTGAACGTTAGAAATCACTCATGCATGTGGGTATAATGTTTAGAATAATTTTTTGGGCATTTGGGAATTATTAATGGAGGTTTTGATTATTAAAAATAGTGAAACCTGTACGTGTTGAACAAAAAAGACAAGGCCTGTAGGCTCAAATCGATTCAGCTGCCTAGAATTTTGGCCCCTTTTCTCTTTTAACTAGAATCCTTTGGAAACGTTCGGGATTCATTTGCTAAATTAATTTCTAAATATAATGGGGATTATATTGAAGTACCAAGGGTTAAGTTTGGGTGTAGGCTTGGTCCTATGAGGGGGATTTAAGGGCTAAGTTTATTTAGGCTTCATTGAGAGAAAAATCTAATTTGAAGAAAAATTCGAGTCACAGGAATTCGAGGAAAAACGATGACTTAGACCAGTAGGATATGAGTGAGTTACCTACTGATATTATGTTGTAGAATGATGGACACTTGGTAGCCTTTCGAGTAGTGGGAAACACTTGGGATGATACGATGAGAAGTATATTGTTAAATAATTGATACATAGGATATTTTAGAGATATAAAGACTACGCATAGATATATTATAGGTTGCGTGTACACATATACTGATGATATATATAAAAATATATAGGTGGTGTGAATACCTATTGTATAATTTCTTATGTGTTTGACATACCTACACTGTTTGCTATCGTGGGAGGTTTTGAAATGGGGACAATTATATCCTGATGAGACCACTGGGGGGATTTTAGATTGGTACCTCAAAACATAGAACTTTGGTTTGATCACTATTTGTGTGAACAATGGTGTGTACGGTCATTTGGGTGCGTAGGTATGTGCATAAATCGAAGGCTTAGGACAATGTTCACCTCCAATATGTGTGATTTATATTTATGGTTCGAGAGAGATACTGAAATGATTGTCCTTATTTAGTACGAGATGTACCGGGACTTGATAACAGAGTATGCATGCACGACAGCTGGGCCTAGGGGTGCCATATTAGTGTGTGTGTGTGTGTGTGGATATATATATATATATATAGATACACACACTTGTGATTTATTTTACGTTGTGGGATTAATAGATAAGAAAGATAGTGAAATAAAAAAATAACCTAAGTGAATGGAAACTTAACATCTATTTGGGAAATTCTCAATTGATTTGAAAGATAATGGAAAAGTGTGATGAAATATTGTATGGACAATATGGGTGAGCATCTTATGCTATAATGCGTAGAAATTTAAATGATTAGACTAGTAAGGATAGGTAGCATAACTAGGACGGGTTAATAGTATACGTTAGGCGTGCACACTAGTTGATAGGTGAGACTTCTCAAGTTAGAGTCGTGAACTAACATGTATATAATATCTTCTTTTAAGAATTTTAAATACTGGCTAAATTGTTCTAACCTGTTTTGTACTCAGGCGCCGACCCCTTTCTTCCAAATCAATTTTTCTTTGTGCAAAACCATTTTAGGTGCCCAACCACATGGAGGCCTAGCATAGGAGTTCATTTCTATTTGTCGTTGCTGTAGTTGTTGTGGACGATTGCAGTCCTAGTTTGATAGACACCTCCATTTTCTTGCAGATTTGATGCACTCATGAATTTATCCCAGTCGGGCATGTTGCCCATTTTCCATTCGTAGTTGTTCCGGGAACATTGTACTTCTTTTATTTTTCAGTTGTGGATTTAGTTTTTATGGATTATTGTATTAGAGTTTCAGACTGGGGTGTTTACTCCCTTCATATTTTATTTGATTCAGTATTTCAGTATTTATAGTGGTGATTTATTTAGTATGGTGAATGTGATATTTAATTGTTTAATTTTTTTAAGTCATTGCATGTTAATAATAAAGATAAAATTTGACACTAGATTTTCAAATACTAGGTGGTTAGTACATATTAAAAAGTTTTTCGATAGTGATGCTAAGAATGAACCGATCTGGATATTCTATTTTCAATTTAATAAAGGCCTGATCACCCAGTATTCAATTAAGCGGGGTTTCACATACCCATCTGTCAATCTTATTTCATAGAATCAGACTTGTTAGCATGTATTTAATCAAATCAAATTTTGAGATTACTAAAACTTTTCTAAGCAGGAAATATCACCTTTATTTAAAAGAAGAAAAGTACAATGTTAGTCATAGTTTTTCCATTACAGAATACCTACATTCACAGTCATTTACAAACCTACTAAGGTAGTCAACTACTTATTCCTTATGATCTTTACAATATTAAGCCAATAACACGCCAATAGATGCATTAGAGGTTGAAATGTATAATTTTAATAGCGTATCTTCTCTTAGTTGTTCCAAAATAGGTGCTTAACCAAGTATTTCTTGAGTGTTTATAAATCTTGATCAATTTCCCCCTTCTAGTTAAACTCTTCTTGTATTTTAGCCTCAAGAAAAGGATAAAATACTTTATCCTTTACCGAAGCATTACCAATAAATATTTTAAGAAAATTAACTTGTCCCCAAAACCATTCTACTTATTTTTTATTTATGGGGGATTTTCTTTCAATGGTAACTTTAACCTTATTCTAGTCAACATGTGTTGATACCAAAATTAGTCTGATGACATGGCTCAATTGGGTGAAGACACGTGGCAATCTACATGGCAACAACAAACACTTCCGAGGAACTCAGACGCTCCGAGGAACCATACTGCAATGAGGAAAACTGTTTCCCCGAGGAACTCATATGCTCCGACCTACAAGAACTCTCCGAGGAACTTTTGAGTACCGAGGAACTTTTGAGCACCAAGGAACTTAGGCGGTCCGAGCATCTTAGGCGGCCCAAGATGCACCTCGAACAAAGCATTAATAGCAGGATAACTAACAGTTTGACTGTTCATTAAATGCTTATTATCATACAAACGTATACGCTTAAGGGGCATTTAATATACTACCCTTTCACATGTACAGCATTGAATGTATTACCCATTCACATTACAGCCTTAGGGCTATAAATACATTGTATAATCCTCATTGTAAGGGGACCGAATTTTTTTGAGAAAACTTGTAATCGAGAATTCCCAAACAGTCAGCAATAACAGAAACAGTGGACGTAGGTCATTCTTATAAGGCTGAACCACTTTAAAAATTATTTGTCTCATTTTATTGATCTATGATTAAATAATTAGATATCATCTAATTTTTTACATCAACAGATTGGCGTCGTTTGTGGGAAACGAATGGTAATATCATTTTTCATCGAAAACAATTCATCACAAATGGATGATATTCCAGAATCCAGCAATCGAAATGCTGGGATCCCTCCAAATCCATCTGCTCTGCCACATATTCCAGATCTGGCTGGAATAATGACAAATCTGGCTCAGGTCCAGACCGTCATGCAAGAAACTATGCAACAACTCATATAAACCCTCCATGGCGGTGCACCAACCCATTCGGGATTGCGAAGTATTCAAAGAAATACCCATGCGCCTTCTTCGCGTACTAGGCGCACCGGTTCATATCGTGATGAAGAATCTGAAGATTTTTCTTATCAACCTGGATGAACTTCGTCAGTGCGAGCCACAGATACTGAACAACGTATCACTCTCTCTCCAGAAAGGACCAGTGCACTAGAGAGGTTAAGTAGGGTATCACCTTTTGATCGATTAGGACCTAGAAGGAGTAGAAGTCCTCCTAAATTCCCATCGAGGAGTTTTCGACGACCATCAGATTTAAGGGAAGGATCTGCCCAGTCGCGACCAGCTGACCCTCCACCTACTCGAGGTACCCCAAAAGACTGTGCCACTACCGTTTGTCACCCCTCCATCTATACGGTTGGCATCCCCTTTAAAGTTTCGTACAAAAAGTCCAAAAAAATACCAGAAAATCTCGAAAAATCTCCACAAATTCCTTAAATTACCAAATTAATTTTTGGACCTTTTTCACTAAGAAAAATGTTTTTTTACATCCCAGGGGAATTCCAGAAAATAATTCTCCCCAGGAACGTCTCCAGAGGGCACTCCAAAATTCCAAAAATTCCCCAGCTAAAAAAAATCCTCGGATCATTCCCTCTTCCCCAACTGAACTTAAAATCAAATGATTCCACAAATCCCCTCAGAAAGATTACACATCCCCAGTGGAGTCCCCAAACTTCCCAAAGGAAATATAAGCCCGCAGAATTATCTTCGACCCTTAGAATTGCTCACCCCTATCTTACGCCCTCAGAATTGGCTTTGACCCGTAGAATTGGTCACTCCTGTCTTAAGCCCTCAGAATTGTCTTCGACTCTCAGAATTGGTCGTTTCTATCTTAAGCCCTCAGAATTGGCTTTGACCCTCAGAGTTGGTCACCCCTATCTTAAGCCCTCAAAATTGGCTTTGACACTAAGAATTGGTCACCTCTATCTTAAGCCCTCTGAATTGGTCACCCCTATCTTAAGCCCTCAGAATTGGCTTCAACCCTCGGAATTGGTCGCTTCTATCGTAAGCCCTCAGAATTGTCTTTGACCTTCAGAATTGGTCACCCCTATCTTAAGACCTCATAATTGGCTTTGACCCGTAGAATTGATCATATCTACCTTAAGCGCGTAGAATTGGCTTCGACCCTCAGAATCGATGGCTTCTACTTAAGCCCTCAAAATTGGCTTTGACCCTCAGAATTGGTCACCCCTATCTCAAGCCCTACGAATTGGATTTGACCCTCAGAATTGGTCACCTCTAACTTAAGCCCATAGAATTGTCTTTGACCCATAGAATTGGTCGCTCCTACTTAAGCCCACAGAATTGGTCACTTCTACATAAGCCGATAGAATTGGCCTTGACCCTAAGAATTGGTCGCTTCTACTTAAGCCCGAAAAATTGGCTTTCACCCTCAGAATTGGTCACCCCTAACTTAATCCCTCAGAATTGTCTTCGACCTTCAGAATTGGTTACCTCTAACTTAAGCCCACAGAATTGTCTTTGACCCGTAGAATTGGTCACCCCTAACTTAATCCCGTAGAATTTCCTTTTACCCACAGAATTGGTCATCTCTACTTAAGCCCGTAGAATTTATCACCCCTATATTAATCCCTAAGAATTGTATTTGACCTGTAGAATCGATCTCTTCTACTTAAGCCTGCAGAATTGATTATCTCTATTTTTAGCCCGCATAATTGGTCGCTATAATTTAGATCCTCAAAACTAACCCCGACCCATAGAATTGGTCACCTCCCTACTCATCACCTCCTTTAAGTCCTCAGAATTGGCTGCCCCAACATCACCTTAGGTCCTCACCATCGACCTCAACCCTTTGAATTGGTCATCCTCATCCCTTAGGCCCACAGAACCGACCTCTATCACGTGGTGTCTATTCGATGGCTATCACTTGTTCCAAGCTCACCCATCGAGGGGCTCTGTAGACACCACATTATATGACTCCCTAAGTCTCCCCTTAGGTCTCTATCACCTACCCATTTAATTATAAACCCTAGGCCAGACTCCGAGTACCGATCTAGAGGCCATTGGGCGCCCTTGGGCCCCGATTGACTCTTGTTAACTCTATCGTCAAAGCAAAAGCTCTTTGAATATTTGAAGGGTTCTAAATCCCTTTTTCAATGGTCCACCATGTGCATGAATCGGCATAACAGTTCAAATGAATGGACCATTTTACTATCGAAAATCGATTCGAAGGACATCAGGGACTCTCAGGCCCCGATTTGACCCCAATCAACTTCATCGTCAAAGAAAAAGATCTTTGATTCTTTGAAGGGCATTGAAAACCCTTTCCAATAGTCTATCCCGTGTGTGAAACAACATAACCATTCAGATGAACGATTAGTTTTCCCCTAAAAATTGATTCGGAGGCTACCGGGCACTCTCGGGCTCCGTTTGACCAAAGTCAACTCTTCAGCTCGAACGAGACTGAATGAATTTCCTAAGGGAATTGAATGCCCATTCCAATAGTCCAACCCATCTATGATTGTGACCTACATTACAGACGAACAACCTGCTTTACTCCGAGAGGTCCTCGGGCGCTTCCGAGCCCCGATTAACCAAGTCAACCTTCTGAATCGAGCAAAACTCTTTGGAATGTCAAAGAATATCTCCTAATATTTCCAATGATATGCCCTGTGTGCCACTCTAACTTACCATACGAATGAACGATCCATTTCTATCTGATGATCTCCCATCCAAAAGATCGGCGTGCGCTTTCGAGCCGCATTTAACCCAAATTTAACTCCCGAACTTGGGATAAGTCCAAAGGACTTTTGAAGGTCTCGAAAGTACCTTTAAAACAGTATGCCCCGCGCGTGATTTGGATCAATGGTTTGCGTTCTATAACCATTTTTCCAAAAAAATATGCACGAGACTGCTAATTGGTAGGTCCAGATCCCTACCTATCGGCACAGTGTCAAAGATCACCTATCGATAGGCACTCCCTAGGGTAGGCCGATCGGAACCTCACTTGGACCTATAAATATAGGCCATGATCTCACTCCCATAGGCAAGAAAAAGATCTATCAGCATCAGTCATCTCAGCAACATTCCCTCGAAAATCGCGAAGTTCCTTAGGTGAAGTTCCATTCAAGCTTACATTCCCATCCTTTTCATACCCAATTTGGAAAAATATCCTTCTCTCTCATCAACATTCATCAACACTCAAGGGAGTTCATCCAAGATCTAAGATCAAGTTTTAAAGAAGGTCTAATTCCTTCCCTCTCTCTTTAAATTCCTTATTTTTGCATAATATACATTAGATTCATAATCTAGTTCTTACTATAGTTCATATACATTAATATTTACACTTTTATAAGTATATTGGACATACTTTATTTTCTACAAAAATCCCAAAAACAAATAAAAGAGGGTTATACCCGTAAATTCCGAACGGAATTATCCATCACACTTTTTCCAAAATTAAAAAACAAATTTTCTACACGTACACATATAATAAAATTCCATTCGAATCTATGGGATAAACCCCACCTCTATGCTACATTCAAACTATGTGGACCTTGATGCCTTTATGGGCTACGTAGGTGTCTCAGATTAAAATTCGAGACTCGAGTCCAACTTTCCAATTTTCCAATTTTCTCAATTTCCCAAATTCCTTAATTTTCTACAAACTCCCATTTTAATATTTGTATATATATCATGCTTGTTTGCGTTTGTCCAACACATATTGGCATTTCCTAATAAATATCAATATCGTGATAAACGCACAAATCATATTTTCTAAATCTGTCATTTTGGGAACATTCCTACGGATGACCTCACTCTACCTTGTCCATGGTATGAGTTGAATGATTTCGATCTCCATTATATAAACACGCACACACACTTCACGGGGATATAAAGGAAAGTAATAGCAATATCCCATGAGATACCTTAAGGGCGGGATGGGTGCCTAACACCTTCTCATTTCGTAAATTAACCCCCGAACCTTCAAACTATTAGTTTCGTATGCATCAGTTTGTCCTTGATGCCGCTCTCTCAAAGTGGCAACATGTTCTTTTGCCTGTTTTGTGCAAAATAGGTTGGCGAATCCATCTCTTCACATTTACCCCCACACTAACGACAAACGAAGAACCTTTCAAAGAGGCTTGCATGACCGCGGTTCAGTCTTTTTGAGGGATCCTCCCCCTGACGCCGCCCGGGATGGTCACGATAATATAATTTTTCATTGGATTCTAAATGTATATATAGAAATACTTGATTTATATAATTAAAAGACTACTTTGGATTTAATTTTAGTGGTAAAATTTGTTTTATATTCATAAATTTAATTTGGTACAATTTATCATCAATTTTAGTTATATTGAAAAAATTGATGTTAAATTATTTTCATATTTAATGAATTGAGAATAAAGGCCCTTGGTTATTTCGTAGAAGATTGGAAATTTATGATTTAGGGCAGAAATTTATATCTAGGGTCCTAATTCTTAAATTATGAAAAATACCTCTAAATTAATATATAAATCTACTAAACTTGTAAGGATAGCATATAATTTGGTTTTCTAATGTTTTATGGCAATCTATGGTGTATGGGATGTGATAAAACCTTAAGGCATGTCAGTATTGGTAGTTTTGGGCACTAGTGTCATAACATGGGTTATTTTAACCACTTGAACAGTCATATTTATGGCCTGTGTGCATGGACCATGCGAACAGATATGTTTTAGTATCGTGCGCATGATAGGGATAGAATTTTGGATTTTTTTTAATTGGTGAAATTGGAATGTTTGATGGGAATAGGGGAATTGGACATCTTAAGCTAGTGATATAAGACTTTCAATTTTATACACGAAATTTCTTAGACTTATGATAAGTAAGTCACTATGCGGATGTAAGACTTACACCCTTTCTGAATTGTGGATGATTTGTCTTGTATGTTATGTTCAGTATACCGAGAGTGAGTAATTATGGGGGACGTACTAGAGCGGATATCCTTATGGGTCATTAGCGATGATGACTACATGGTTACCGTGATGCGAAATATGGGTTTTACCTTAGTCATTTTACCTCGGACACTGCGTGCTAACCATATCCATTGTATCTTGTGGAGATGTATATGGGGGGCCCTTTCATACAACTTTTGGGCATGGGGTTATATGATTGGTGTGAAGGATTAGTGATTATCCCTAGAAAATGACTTGGAAATTATAGGCCTGGGATTGCTTAAAATTATACCTAGTACGCACAAGAGATCCCTAAGGGAAATAGGAGTAGTCTTTCGTTATGTGGTGGCTAGCGAGTAGACCATTTATGATGTACATGTTATGGACCGTACTTTTGTGGATGTAGACTTAGATACTATCTTCATTCCTTGATACATTCATATAATAGAGATGTATAGAATATTTAATAATGAAAACTTTACCTGAATAGTACTTACATCATGGGAATGTTAGAGACTATAGTTCCCAGATATATAGTAGATATTCGATATATATAACATGGTTAAAAATGAAATTGATATTTGTACTCAATTAAGATGAATAAAATGTTACGCCATCTTTGACCTCCCTTTTCATAGACCTCAAGACCGCCAGTTTTTTTTTGGTACCATCCGCCAACTAGGAACGAGTAAATCAAACTCTCTTACAGATTCTGAAGATCGCCAAGGTTCTTTTGACACCTTTATGCTTCAGATTCTGAAGCTCATTTGGTGAGGGAGATTAATGATGATTGGGACACCTAATCTATGGGTTTATCTGAAAATTTTCCAAGACTTGGCAGGAGAAATTATTTTGCGGATCCAAAAGTGAGGGAGGAAGAATTTTCTACAATCAAGAAGACAAGACCTAGAAAGAATTATTCGTCCATCAAACCATCTTTATCAAAGACCCGTTCATGAGGTAAGGTGACTAAAATATTAAAACTCAACTCTTGCAAATGATACATTTCCTTTTCGTAATATTTGGGGGGTGGGGAATGGATCCTTGTTTCATAGACTTAAACGGTTAATCCGTATTCATTCAATTTTTATTGTGGCGTTGTTAGAGATAAAGATCAATGAAACTAATATATGAGAAGTGTGTAGGAGATTGAATTTTTTAAGATAGTTCGAATAAGATTTGGATCCTTTGGAAGAATAATTGGGAGGTTTCTGTGGAAAAAAATTGGAGATCAATCATTATCTCTTTGGAGATCAATCATTTTTATTTAGCGGCTTCTTTTACTACTGTCAATGCAGTCTCAAACTGCATGCCTAATACTGTCAATGAAGTCTCAGACTGCATAGAAGTCAGGTCTGCAACTAGGTAGACTCCGGTTCAACATGCTAATTTGGATTCCCTTTGGAACTATATTCCTAATCCTGTTTAATTGGTTGATAACTCGATGTTAAGTGAAGTTCAGACATTGGAAGAAATTCGGGTTGTGATTTTCGAAATGAATGGTGAAGTGGCAGCAGGTCCAGATGGTTTTAATAGTATTTTCCTTAAAATTTCTTAGCAGATTATTAAAGAAGACCTCTTCAAAGTGATATCCTCCTTCTTCCTGGGTGATGTATTAGCGGTTAGTTGGACCTCCACCAATATTATCCTAATACCTAAAATTACTAGACCAAAAATTTGTGGATATTTACGTCCTATAAGTCTTTGCAATTTTTCATCTAAAATTATCTCCAAGATTGTGGCTAAGAGATTGAACAAGATTTTACCAAAAATTATCTCACCTTCCTAATCCGATTTCATTAAATGGAGGTCCATTCTGGAAAATGTTCTATTGGCCTAAGAACTAATGCCAACTTTTAAAAAGAAAGTGAGAGGCTCTAATCTTATTCTTAATCTTGACATGTCGAATGGCTATGGCAGAATGTCGTGGTTATTTACCTTAAAAACGTTTAGAAGTTTTGGGTTCTTGGAAACGGCGATTGACTTAATTTGGAGGATCATTTCCAATTGTTTGGTACTCGATTGGGGTCAATGGGAAGAGTTGTGTTTTTTTCAAATCTACTAGAGGTATGAGACAAGGGGATCCCTTATCTCCGACCTTTTTGTAATTGCAGAGGAAGTTCTCAATTGGGGGGGGGGGGGTAAAAAAATGATGGAGGAAGGAAAGATGACTCATTTCATTCTAACAAGGGGTCACCATATTATTTCTTGTCTCTCTTTTTTAGATGACACACTTATTTTGCAAATGGCGATCAGAGATCTCTTAAAAGATTTATGGAATTCTTGAAGGAATATGAAGAGGTCTCAAGTCAAGTGGTTAATTGCAATAAAAGCTTCTTTTACCTTTTGAGAAATGAGTCTATTGGTATGAGAAGTATTATTGAATCTACTATAGGTTTCAAGCCCAAAAATCTCTCGATCATTTGCTTGGGAATTCTTTTGTTTGTGGGTAGAAGAAAGAAGTCCTACTTTGCTCCCTACATATATAAGCTGGTTGATAAACTGAATTTCAAGAATCATCAAAACCTTTCACAAGCAGGTGATTTAACTCTCATCAAATCAGTGGCAGAATCCATGGACCTTCACCTTTTAGCAACGATTAATCCTCCGAGTATGGTTCTCAATCACATAAACAAACTCCTTGTCAGGTTTTTATGGGGTAAAAAAGAAGATAAATATAAATTTCAATGGGTGGAATGGTCCAACATTTGCAAAACAAAAGAAGATGGTTTCCTAAACTTAAGATGAATGTTTGATTTATCTATGGATTATACTCATATCCTATATGGAAATATTTTAATGCTAATTCCTTGTGGTCATGGTTCATGCATAGTAAATACAAAAAATTAAAGATTCACAATTTTAAAGGAGCAACCTCAGTTTCTTCTCAATTATGGAAAAGAATGAAAAATATGTGGGAGGACTTTACAAATAATATGGAATTTGATACGAAAAAGTGGATTATGACAAAAAATGGTGACTTTTCTTTCAAATCCGTTTGGCATTTAGTGAGGGAGAAATGACGTGTACAACGTTCTTTCTCTCTTATGTTGGATAAGAGGATTGTTCCTAAAATTTCCATCTTTATGTGGTGGCTACTCTATAAAGGGATTCCTATAGACGAATACATCAAAGGCCTTCTAATCCCTTAAGCCTCAAAATTTAAATGTTGTGCAGCTCCTGGAGTAGAGGACAAAGAACATCTTTTTTGGAGTAGTACTATTGCTCAATCTATTTAGAAAAGATTCTTGAATATTCTTGGCTTACGGACTACATCTTCCAATTTTAGTGGAAATTTGATGAAGTGGTGGATTAATTCGAAGGGTGAAATAATTAGAAGTATTCTATGCCGTATCATTCCAACTTTCATTTTTTGGCCTTTGTGGTGTGCTAGGAACAAATCCAATTTCAAAGATACCCCGATGCTGGAATCTTCTATTATTAACTTCATTTGCGAAGAGGTTAAGATGGCATTTTGTATATGTAGACACCCCATTCTAGCACCCCCTAAATCTCTCCTTAAGTCCCTAGCACCACCCTTCATCACTACAATCCTAAGTCATACCCCAGGTACCGACCTAGAGGCCATCTAAAACTCCTAGGCTCCATTTGACCAAAAGTCAAACTCTTCAGCTCGGCCAAGACTGAATGAATATTCAAAGGGCACTTAAACCCCTTTCCAACAGTCTACCCCGTGCGCGATTCTGACTTTTGGTATGGACGAACGATCTATTTTCCCCCGAAACTTGATTATAAGGTCACCGGATGCTCCCAGGCTCCATTTGACCAAAGTCAACTCTTCAGCTCAATCGAGATTGAATGAATCTTCTAAGAACACTAAAAACCATTTCCAACGGTCCACCCCGTGTGCAATTCTAACTTACGATACGAATGAACGATTCGTTTTACCCCGAAAGGTCAGCAAACGCTTCCAGGCCCCGATTGACCAAAGTTAACTCCCTAAACTGAGTAAAACTCTTTGGAATGTCGAAGTACATCTCTTAAACTTTCCAACGGTTCATCCCATGCGCAATTCTGACTTACCATATGGACGAACGATCCGTTTGCGTCCAACGGATTCCCCATCCAAAGGACCGACGAGCGCTTCCGAGCCACATTTGACCTAAAGTAATCTCCCAGACTCGGGAGCAGTCTAAAGGACTTTCGAAGGTATCTGAAATAAATTTCCAATGGTTTTACCCGTTCGTGATTCGGAACAACGTCTTGCATTCTACGATCGATGTTCCAAAGGAACCTGAAACAGACTGCTAAACGACAGGTCCCAAACCCTGCCTATCGGCAGTGTGCCCAAACACACCTGCCGATTGGTAGTACTAGGGCTATGCCGATCGTAAATGCCCTGGGCCTATAAAAAGGAGGGCCTAACCTCATTTCAAAGGGGACCCAAGATCGGAAATCCATCACTCTCAGCTTGTTCACAAAACATCTCTCGAAGTCAACGTGATTTCCACATCCAAATCCCTTTCCAACCTTCAACTTTCATCATCTTTTTCATCCAACTTATTAAATTAAGTACCCTCCATCATCACCCAAGTGCAAGGACTACTCTCCAACATTCAAGATCAAGTTCAAGATCTTTAAGAAAGTCCAACTTTCTCAACTCTCTCTTTAAATTCTCTTAAATTCGCATTAATTTGTTTTATTAGTTAGCACTTTTATTCTCTCATCTCACACATCCTAATAAACTTTTTATCTAGTATTATTGCACATCTCTTATTTTCATATAAATAAAACCCAAAAGAAACAAGAAAAAGAGGGTTTGCTTATAAATTCCAGACGAGAATTCTCACACTTTTCTCACAACTAAAACACCTTTTTACACACACACATATAAGACAATCCCCTGACTGGATTTATGGGATAAATCCCACCCTCATTTTTCATACGAACTACGTGGACTTTGATGCCTCTATAGGCTACGTAGACATCTCGGGGTAAAACCCGAGACTCGAGTTCTTTTCCTACTTTTTTTTTCTATTTTTTTCCTAAAACTCTCTTAGATTCTCTATATACACATATTTGTTCTTAGTGGCGTATTATCCCGCATGCGTTATCATTCCCTTATAATGATCGACGCTAGGATAATCGCGTAAATCCTATTTTCTAATATTACTATAGGAATATTCCTACGGATGACTCGCTTTATTTCTTCCATGATACAAGTTGATGATTCCTATCTCCACTACATGTACACATGCACACATATCACGGGGAAATAAAGGAAAATATCAACAACCCATGAGAGACTGTAAGGGCGGAATGGGTGCCTAACACCTTCCCATTTCGTAACTTAGCCGCTAGACCCTTTTCAAATCATTTTTAGTTTTGTATGTATCAGTGTGTCTTTGGATGCTGTCCTTCGGGATGGCTCCCTTTTTTTTGTCTATTTTGAGTAAAATAGACTGGTGACCCCATCTCTCTATATTTTTCACCTCATCACCAACGCCGACCGAAGCGCTCCCGAGAGGAATGCGTGGAACCAAGATCCTCCCGAGAAGAATAAGACCCCACTCTTCTTTCATATCTCTCCCGCCACGAGGATCGAAGGGGATGGCCACAGTGGCGACTTCGCTGGGGACTTATTTTGAGGGCTAAACTCTATTTACATGGGTGTTTTATTTTCTTATATAATCCCCTATGTTGCGTGTTCCCCTTTTACTATTCATGTATACCTAATGCTTATGATTCTATTCACACACTTGTAGAAGATTCACCATGTACACTTCACACCACGTGCACCTAGGATCACATATATCCCCATGTTGCACACATCACCCATGCATACTTGGTATACCATTTGTACTTGTACTTTGATCCCCGTTTGGCACAATAAAAAAAGATACTCTCATCATAAGATACTAATAAGATAATCATGAATGATTCACACAATATCACCAAAGAGCATTGTGATTGACCAAATTTTATCCCATAACTGGAGGGTCACTTCGTAATGGGCACTGGTCCGGCAGGGTGCAGTTAGCCTAAGCGATATAACTCTCACCTTCCATTGGCCAAGTACCTTAGACGTATATCAAAAGGTTACCCCGCATCGTACTTCTTGATCGAAGTTATGACAGGAGGTATATCGCAGGGAACCCGTTCACGTATGCCGAGTATATCGAATTCTCTCTCACACGTACCGTCCCCACGAGGTATATAGTGAGTCAATTCATGTACACTCAGGTATATAAAATAGCTTGTCCACACGTACCAATTTCCCTCAAAAGCAAGACGTATATCGTGGAAGCCACGCCAAAGAGGGGAACCCTTTTCGATTCACCCAACCAACTACATACCTGCATATAGGTGTCAAGCCTAGGACACACATGTTAGATTACCGATTTTGACCCGAAACTCTATCGAAATTATGGGTCGGCTTGCCACCCAAAATTTTGCTCATTTTTAAAACGGGACCCTGCCCGTGAGCCTGGTCAAAAGTCCAGCCATAGCTTTGCATATATTACAAACCTAACTTTTTCAGGCTCGGGTCTCATCTGGCATTTCATTTTGCATTTAGGAGAATTTAATACAAGTGACAACAACATAATAATAATCATACTGAGACGCGTCTCCCGAAAACATTTATCCTTTCTTTATTAAAAATCCAAAAACATTTCTCCTTTCTTTATCAAAAATCCAAAAACATTTATCCCTTCTTTATCAAAAAGACAAAACCATTTTTTCCTTCGATCTCAAAAGAAAAAAAAATGTCAAAAATATTTTCCTTCTTTTTCTCCAAATAAATCCCATTTTGCGCCTTCTCAGGTCGATCGCACGCCCTTGGCCTGGCTCCTTTTTGGCTTCGGTCTTCAGTCAAATCACCCCGGGTCTTCGTTCGTTCCCCTGCTACTTCTTTTGAGTCTGGTATCCATCCATTTTCTATGGAGAACACAGATCAAGTACAAGTTGTGCAGCCAGATCTGACGGCAATCTTAGCTCAGCTCGTGTCCAAGATTGACAACCTTCAGACTCTGGTTCGAGAGATGTAATGAAACCAGGTTCCTGTTCCTCAAAAGCCCGAGGCCCTATTTACTTATGCTATGGGTCCACCCGAACCTATTTTGGTTCCCAAAGAGTATCAGCACGCTCCAGGTGCCCCTCCTGTTAATGGGCTGCCACCTGCCCAACTTCCTATGCCAACCCTTGCCCAACGTGGGGCTAACTTGCCTATAATCGTTGATCCAAAATAGGTAGAGATGAACAAGGTCAAAAAAGATCTCAAGATGCTAACTAAGAAGTTTGACCAAGTCAGAATCTCCAGAAATTAGATGGACTACACCCACATGTCTCCTTATCCAAAGGCGAGGTTACCCGAGAAGTTCAAGATGCCAAATATCGAGAAATTTGGAGGAAGTGGACCCCCGATTGTTCATCTTCGCAGTTATCACTATTCCATGACTCTCCTAGGGGCTTCTAAAGAGGTGATGGCCCAATTATTTCAGCAAACGTTGAAGGATAGCACCCTCCGATGGTTTTTTTCTCTCAAAGAGTCCCGAATCCGTAGTTGGGAGGATGTAGCCCGTGAATTCATGTCGCAATACAAATATAATGAAGAGCTTGAGGTCGCCCACCGTGATT
This sequence comes from Sambucus nigra, assembly GCA_949130495.1. Taxonomy (NCBI): domain Eukaryota; kingdom Viridiplantae; phylum Streptophyta; class Magnoliopsida; order Dipsacales; family Adoxaceae; genus Sambucus; species Sambucus nigra. The sequence goes on along the minus strand of OX422218.1, from coordinate 407,261,282 downwards.
TAGAGCTGCTCAAATAGAGCTTTGGGGAATCAGTCAGTAACTTCATAGCCCGATGGAGGGAAAAGGCAGCCACTCTGACCAATCGTCCATCCGAGGAAGAACAAGTCAACATAGTGAAGAATAACTTCTTACCCCATCCCCACTTCCGAGCTCTCAGAGAAGTAGCAGTAGAAATCGAGGAAGGTCTTACTAAAAGCGAGGTTGAACCAAAGAAAGTGTTCGGACAGTTCACCCCCAGAAAATATGATAAACCTTTCAGTGCTGCAGTCTGAACCATCAACATCTCTCAACCAACCACATCATGGGCACCAGAAAGCCGCCCTATCCCAGTCCGAAAGGAATACACCGAGCTCCACGCTCCCCTCCCCAAAGTTTATCAAGCCCTATTAAGCCAAAACCTTATCAAACCCTTGGACCCTCGCTCATTGCCAAACCCACTTCCAAGAAACTTCAAGGATGATGCCTATTGTGCCTTTCACCAAACTGGTGGCCATACTACCGACCAATGCTTTCACCTTCGAAACATAATCCAAGGTCTAATTGATCGGGGTACTATTGCCCCACCAGCCAATCCTAAGCCAAATACTACTCACAACCCAGTCCCATATCATACGAATGCTATCTTCCTAGAAATGAACCCATAATTTGATCCCTCAACTCAAATCACACCCATACTCTCTCCAAAACCTCTCCAAACTTTCCCATATTTCCTCCTACACCCTATTAGCCTTGTTGATCAGGCAGTGTCACTCCATACCAGAGCATGCATCGTTATCCGTGCCCGTTCCGAAAATGGAAGTATGGAATTATAAGAAGTGTTAAACTAACTCCTAGAGTTCGGGCTGAAATTGCCCTCACGGATGATCATTGATTGCCAGAGGTTCAGTAAGCTATTCTTAGAAGCATGGAAATATGCTCGAGAGTCAGATAGTTGGGTGGTATCAACCGATGAAGTCATCAAAGATGATGTTGTCCAGATCATGACAAGGTTATTCAGGTAAAATAACAATATATGCGATATGATCGAGTTACTTGATACTCTAAAGTTATAAGGACGCCTGGTACCTTCACCCTTACATATCCCCACAGAATGGGAAAACTTGTATGAGGAAGCCATTGAAGTTATGGAATGCATTGACTTTTCATGGAAAGACGGAATTGGTTCCACCGGATGGGGGGAAGAATTTGAAAATTCAAGTGAAGATCAAGCTTTAGAGAAAACTGGCCCGGTAGCCGACATATGTGGGATGGTTTCATTTAAAGAACTCATCGGAGAAATAAACAAGATGGAAGAACAACCCGAAATTGATGAGGAGATGGGGTTCATGTTCTTCCATTCTTCAGTAAATCATATGACAAGATCAGGAAGGCACTACCATATCCCAAGCTCCCTACCCGCAAATGAAAAGGGGAAGGGCGTTAAAAATATTCCTATGCCAGAGATGACCCTCAAAGAGAGCAAGATCCTCAATCAACTGAAGAAAACTCAAGCTAACATCACTCTATGGGGGATTTTCATGTCTTCTCAGCTACATAGAAATGCTTTGATCAAGTTGCTAACTGGATCCACAGTTCCTCTTTCTACTACACCAGAAGAAGCGGTAAATCTAGTCAGATCCCTGACCTCAACCCGAATGCTATCCTTTTTCGAAGAAGAAATCCCTGAAATTGGGCCAAACCACAATCATGCACTCAACATCTCCGTCAAAGTTATGGGGAAGATCGTACCACTCTCTCTTGTCGATAATGGATCCGACTTGAATGTCTGCCCATTAAGAACCTTCAAATGCTTAGGACTGAAGGAAAGTGACCTCACTCCAACCTACGCTTTTGTATGTGCCTACGATAATACTCGTTGAGAAGTGATGGGATCCATAAAACTTATAATAGGGGCTGGCCCGATGAACCCTGTCGTTGAATTCCAAGTTATCGACATCCCATCTTGTTTCAACATGTTACCCGAACGACCTTGGCTCCACAGTATCAAGGGTGTGTATACCTCACTCCATCAAAAATTGAAGTTCTTTATCAACAAACGAGTCATCACCATTTTAGGCGATGACGATAATACCGAAGGTGTAAGTACCACCAATCCAGTCCTTGAGATACATCACGTGTTAAATGATATGCTCCTATCAGGATTCTGAGTTGAGCCACTTCTACACCCGATGGGGGATGATTTCAAAGAAAGTGTTTATCTAGAATATGAACCTCATGGCAACATTAATGTGATTCATATATTCAAAAACATGCACTTCATGCCCGGACTGGTGTTAGGACAAAGACAGCAAGGGATAATTGAGCCCATTGAGCTGAAGAAAACTTTCCCTCCTTGTGGTTTGGGGTATCAACCATCGTAATAAGAGCTCAGAATGATCCGCCAGTCTCAATCAAAGAGAAGATTAGACTGCATCCAGATTATCCCAGGTGACTCCTTGAATGGACGATTCATTAAAGAGGGTGAAGACTTCCCCTTTTGCGGCTTTCCGAAACCATGGTATGACCATATAGACAAGAAGATGATGTTTGTAATGGAGATATTTTTCCAAGATAGCTACTTATGGGCCGAAAGTTCCCAACACCATGTACAACCACTCATCGGAGATACTGAAGATTCTGAGGAAAGTGACTCTGAGGACTCGTTCAACTTACAAACACTGGGGCTAACACTCTGCATGGTTCATTCAGGCACTACACCACTGGATCCATCCCACCTAATTAATGCTGCTGATACACCTCTCCTCAACTGGCATGCTGCGCCCGTTCTACCTGTTGAAATCCCACCTAAACCCAATGTTTACCCCATCTCTTCTTCTGTTGTCTATCCTTGCTCAAATGTAATCGATACCTCCTTTGATTAGGTTCTCAATGATGTTTTTCCTATCAATGAAATAAATGAAGATTTTGAGTATCTTGCCATGCCTTACATTAATTGTTCAGATTCTAATCAAACTTTTAATGATGATGATTTTGCAAATGAACAATTCTTAACTAATCTAAATAAGGTTAATAACAAATAACATAACCGCGTTCAAGTTAATGAAGAAAATACTGTTATTGTTAACCTTGGTTCTGGTAGCCAACTACGCGAGATTAGGATAGGGGCTACCCTTGACGAGCATGAGCGCGCACAACTCGAAGAATTACTGAAGGAATTCGTGGATGTCTTCGCATGGTCCTACGATGATATGCTCGACATTGATCCCGAAATAGCTCAACATGAGATCCCAACTCTTCCAGATTACAAGTCTATTAAACAAAAGTTGAGAAAGTTTTGCACCGAATGGTAGCTCAAGGTCAAAGAAGAAGTGGTTAAACAAAGTATCTCCAAAGGACGATTATCCATTACCCAATATCGACATGATTGTGGACAACACAACTAGTCATGCCCTCAAGTCATTGGTCGATGTGTTTACAACCAAATTAAAATGCACCCAGATCATCAAGAAAAGGCCATGTTCATCACCCTATGGGGAACCTTTTTCTACACTGTTAAGCCATTTGGTCTCAAGAATGTCGGGGCTACCTACCAGAGGGCTGCCATAACCATACTACACGATCTGATTCACAAAGAAGTCGATGTCTATGTGGATGATATGATTATCAAATCCAAAACTAGAGAAGGTCATGTTCCCACTATCCGAAAGTTCTTCAAACAACTGCGACAATATCAGATGAGCCTCAATCCAAAGAAATGTGTCTTCGACATTACAAAGGGGAAACTCTTGGGATTGATGGTCAGTGAGAAGGGGATAGAAGCAAATCCTGCCAAGATGAAAGCCATACTTGAGATGCCACCTCCCCGAATAGAGAAAGAAGTCCGAGGTTTCCTTGGAAAATTGTAATACATCAGCCAGCTACCCTCCATCTGCGAACCTATTTTCAAACTCCTTCGAAAAGATTCAACCAAGGTTTGGAACGAGGCCTGCCAAGAATATTTTGACCGAATTAAACAATACCTGACTCAACCTCTGGTACTCATACCACCACAGCCTGGTCTCCCTTTGCTCCTATACCTAACCATAACCGACACTATAGTTGGGGCATTGCTAGACCAATAACTTAAAAATTGCCACAAAGAAAGAGCCATCTATTATGCCAGTCGCAAATTAGTCGGGTACGAAGTCAACTACACTGCTTTGGAAAAAGCATGTGTCGCGCTTGCTTGGGTCACCTAAAAGTTACGACACTACATGCTTGCCTTCCCCATCAAACTTGTATCCCGAATGGATCCCATCAAGTACTTGCTTGAGAAACCTGTCGTATCCAGTCGAATGGCTCGATGGTTGATACTCCTAGCCGAGTTTGATATTGTTTACATCACACAAAAGGTCGTGAAAGGAAGAGCCATCTCTGACTACCTCGCTGACTACCCTATGGAAGAAGCTGATGTTCGGGTCTCGAAATTCCCAGATGAAAATATCCTCTATTGCGCTCAAGATGACCTTCGATGGCATATGTTCTTTGACGGAGCTACTAATAAAAAGGGATATGACATTGGGATAATTCTGATCGCCCCAGATGACTCCCACACTCCCATCGCCATCAAATTGGATTTCCCCTACACCAACAACATGACTAAATACGAGGCGTGCACGGTAGGCCTCAAGGTCACTCTCAAGAAAGTAATTCAATGCCTAGATATCTATGGGGATTCTTCCCTCATCATTGGTCAAGTTCTCAGAAAATGGAAAGTCAATGACGAGAAGCTTTAACCCTTCCATACCCACTTAGAAGAACAAGCCTCCTAATTCTGAGATATCACCTTCCACTACCTACCTCGAGCAAAGAATAACCTAGACAATCCCCTTACTACCTTGGCCTCCATGGTCGACATATGCCTGAAGGAATAATAATGGGCCCCTTCATAGTGCAAAAGCAAGACAAACCAACACACTGCTACGACATGGAGCTCATCACCACAGAAGATCCCGAGCTAGCCAATTATTGGTACTATGATATCTGGCACGTACTCAAGCATGGTAGGTATCCCGAGGGTTCTAACAAGAAACACCGAGCAACCCTTCAAAGACTGAACGCCCAGTACATCATCTGTCACAAAGCACTGTTCAAGAGAAACTTTGATGGAACCCATTTACACTGCATCACATGGGCTGGCATTAAAGAGGTAATGCAGAGAATCCACAGTTGGGAATGCGGCCCCCACATGAACAGTCACATGCTTGCCAAGAAGATCATCCGACAAGGCTACTACTGGACCGCCATAATCCAGGATTGCACCGCCTATGTCCATAGATGCCGCAAATGCCAACAGTTCTCCAACCTCCAACACCTGCCTCCGTATAAATTATACAACATGACTTAAACTGGCCATTCTTCACCTAAGGCATTGATATTATAGGGAAGGTTACACCCAAGGCCTCCAATGGGCATGAGTTCATCCTGGTTCCCATTGATTACTTCACAAAATGGGTCAAAGTTGAGTCATACGTATTTTTGAATGCCAAGAAAGTGGCCCAATTCATCAAGAAAAACATCATATGCCGATATGGGGTCCCGCATGAGATGGTGTCAGATAATGGGTTGCGTTTTGAGGCAGAAGTCACAGAAGTGGTCGACGAGTATGGGATTTAAAAAACAAATCTTCTCCCTACTAACCTTAGTCCAACGGTGCAGTCGAAGCAGCCAATAAAAATCTCAAAGCCATCATCAGTAAGATAACCGAAAGCTATCGAGATTGGGCCGACTGAATCCCTTACACCCTTTGGGGCTACCGAACCTCAATCCGAACCTCTACTGGGGCTACCCCTTACTCTTTAGTATACGGCATGGAAGTAGTCCTTCTCGTAGAGCTGGAAATCCATTCCCTTCATATCATGCTCGAAAGCCAAGTCAGTGAGGAGGACTGGCATCAAAGCTGCCTCAACGAGTTGTCACTCTTGGATGAAAGGATACTGAAGGCATTGTATCATATACAAGGGTACCATCATCGTATATCACGATTATTCAATAAGAGAGTCAAGGACTGCGGTGTCTGAGAATGGCTTGGATTCTTGGAATGAGGGTCATTTAAACTTTCTGAGGGGGATCCCCATAATGTTTTTCGTGTTGCTTACGAAGAGGTTTCGTCTATGGAGGATTCTTGAGTTACCTTTTACGGTTGTGCCTAATTTATATGTCTGGCCTTTCTTTAGCTTTGGCCCATCCGTAGCGAGTTGGGTAAACTGTCTTGTAGAGCATGGAGTCGGTGCCTTTTCTAGTCAGTGCCATGGTGTGGGGACTTAATCCCAGTCGAGCATCTTGGAGATTACTAGTATGTACGACTACTGGGCCTTCGGCAGACTTCCTTCTATTTCTCCTGGTGACTCATGTGCCAAGTCGGGTGGGAAAATATCATGCCTCCTCGTATAATAATTTTCTTCCCGATGGAGGATTTGACTGAATAGATGAAGATGATGCTGGGCTCCTTATGGAAGTTCCATCATCCATCTATCCATCCATCACAGTTTATGGGAGGGGCATGACATATATCTGTGGACTACTTGAAATGACTATGGAAGTGGGTAGTAGTGAAGGCCCTGGTGGAACAGACCAGTCATTGGTGGTTCGTGGCTTTTTACACCATAGAAGATGGTGTTATGGTTCTCTCTAGGTTTATCAGGGCGTATCGCTCCATGGAGCATGTACAGAATACCAATCAAGATTGGGACACTTGGGGATGTCTAGGGGCCAGTAATGATGATGAATCAGGGCTATCCATCAGTTGAAAGCAGTGAATCTTATGAAGCTTTTGGTTATTTTGTGAGGCTATGGTGATTCGAGGTGTTTGTGTATTTAGGGTTTGGGGAAATTTTTGTGTAGTTTGGTTAGGTTTAGGTTTGTTTAGGAACAATTTGGTCAATGGATATGGGTGGTTGGTTTGACTCCCCCCGTTTATACTTCATGTAACAGTGCCATTATCCATAATCAGAAATAAAGGTTGATTTTGAACATATTTTGTTATGCCTCTTGATGAGTTTTGCATTTGAATTATCTCTGCTAATCGCTAAGGCGTAGATAATCCTTTTGTTAATGTAAATAATAAAATGAAGTGATTTTCCGAGAGGTTATAAAAGAATAGCATTTGTGAAAAGAAGGGGATCGAACCCATTTATGGTGCATTGGATGCCTACATATCTCTGGGGGTTTTGAAATTTTTCATGAGTTTCATTTTGAAAAGAATTTTTTTAGAGGATCAGGTCCCACGTAGTTTTAGGTAGGGAAAATAAAGAATTTGTTTAGAATATAAGGGGTGAGAAGAGTCGTAGTGCGCCGAGATTTCTGACTAAGGGTAAAATTTCTTGAGACGGTCCAAGCTAACTGGAAGATCCATCTATTATCCATCGAGGTCTATGAGCATAGCGGTGCCTCCAAAGAGAATCTTCTTCATGATGTAGGGACTGCTCTAATTCGGTTTGAATTTCTCTCCGGTGTCCCAGGCGGATTCTATGATTTCCTCGAGGGAAAGGTCTTATTCATGGACCCCATAGTCCTTGACTTTCTCGTTGAATGATTGCGCTATCAGGCGATGGTATACCTATATATGGTACAGAGCCTTTAGTCTCTTTTAATCCAAGAGTGATAATTCGTCCAAGTGGCTCTAGTGACATTCTTCTTCATCAACTTTTTTTTCGAGCAAGACATGGAGGTAAGGTATTTCTCGCTCAAAGGGTAGGACTGTTTCAATGTCGTATACTAAAGAATAAGGGGTAACCCTAGTAGGTGAATGAAGTGGGGTAGTCTTAGAAGGCGTAAGGGATTCGTTCAGTCCAATCTTTACAATTCCTAGTCATCTTGTTGATTATGGTCTTGAGGCTTTTATTGAAGGCTTCTACGGATCCATTGGTTTGGGGTCGGTATGGATAAGATTTGTGTCTCTGAATCCCCTACCCATCGACTAGTTATGTAACCTCGATTTTGAAGTGGAACCCATTATCTGACACTAACTCATGGTAAACTCCATATCGACTGATGATGTTTTTCGATAAACTTGGCCATTTTCTTAGATTTTAGCACCGCATATGAGTCAGCTTCAACCCATTTAGTGAATTAATCAATGGCGACCAGGATGAATTCATGACCGTTTGAAGCTTTGGGCATAACTTTCAATATGATGTCAATGCCTCAGGTCAATAAGGTCCAAGGAGATGTCATGTTGTATAGATCATGGGGAGGTAAGTGTCGGATATTAGCGAACTATTGGAATTTGAGGCATCTTTAGATATAGGCAGTGTAATCTTGAACCATAGTAGTCCAATAGTACCCTTGACGATTGTTCTTTATGGCAAGCATGCGACCGTTAATGTGGGACCCTCATTCCCCACCATAGATATTCTACATCATTTCTTCAGCATTAACCCCATCAATGCAGTGCAAGTGGATTCCATCGAAGTTTCTCTTGAACAACGCTTTGTCAGAGATTATACAATGGGCTGCCAGTTTGCACAGGGTCGCACGGTCTTTTTTATCGACGTCTTGGGGATATCTACCATGCTTGAGGAGGATCCAAATGTCATAGTACATAACCCATCCATATTAGAATCCTCCTCAGTAATGAGTTCAATATGGTAGCAGTGAATAGGTTTATCTTATTTTTGAACCAGGCACTACACCATATTAAGCGAATGGTCGTGGAAAAAGACCCTCACTAGGACGGTGGGTCGCGGCCAAGGGTCGTGACCATTTCAGGCGTGACCATTTTCATGGGTCACGGACCAAATACCTGACCAAATGACGGGTCACAGATCTTGGGGGTCACGACAGATGGTCACGGACTAGGTTTGTGACCCATACATACATATGGTCACGTCCATTGGCCGTGACCCATTAGCTTATATATGAGAATGGTCATGGATTTGGTCATGGCTAATGTTCATGACCCATCCTTAATTATATTAAAATGGTCACGACAATCTTCACGGCTCAAGGTTGTGACCCATGCTTTGTCCTTAACAAGTTAGTCACGACCTAAAGCCGTGACCATATTTTATGTGTGATAACAAATAGATATAGTCGCGGCTCAAATCCATGACCAATTTTAACTATATTAAAAAATATTGGTAGAATTTCCTCTGTCTTCTGGACATTCTAAAACCTGCATAATGTAAATCCCGCACGACCATAATGTTAAACAATAAATTATAAAAGCCCGCATGGTCGCGAGACCCCCCATTTGAGAGAACGATGGATTTCTCAAATTATCGTCGTGCTCTCGAACCGGGGGTCCCGTGACCACGCGGTCGGTTTCTACGAGTTACATTATTCCCGTGAGAGGTGTTGGTGCCGCTCATGGGGGTGTTTTGGGATTTCTCCATCTAACGACATATTTTCAAGCCAAAGTGTATATATTCTAAAAATTGGTACGTGCTCCTGTACTGAGGGTCCCATAACCACGTGATTGGGTCTTACAAATTACATTGGTCACATGCGAGGTGTTGGTGCCGCTCAAGCCTAAGCATGGACATTCTGGAAATTGGTATGTGCTCCCAGGTCGTGGGTCCCGCGACCAAACGGTTAGTTCCTTCAAGTTACATTGGTCCCGTGTGAGGTGTTGGTGCCGCTCACGGGGTCATTTGGGGGGTGTTTTGGGGTTTCACCCTCTAGAGGCATGTTTTCAAGACTTAGTGTGGATACTCTGAAAATTGGGTCGTGCTCTCGGATGGGGGGTGCCGTGGCCACGTGGTCAGTTCATATGAGTTACGTTGGTCATGTGTGAGGTGTTGGTGCTGCTCACATTGGCATTAGGGAGTGTTTTGGGGTTTCTCCGTCTAATGGCATGTTTTCAAGCCTAAGTGTGGATACTCTGAAAGTTGGTCCATACTCCTAGACAGGGGGTTCTGTGACCACGCGGTCGGTTCCTACGAGTTATATTAGTCCCGTGCGAGGAGTCGGTACCGTTCACGGGGCCGTTAGGCAGCTATTTCTGGGTTTCGCCCTCTAACGGCATGTTTACAAGACTAAGTGTGGATATTCTAAAAATTGGTCTATGCTCTCAGACCGGGGGTCCCATAACCACGATGTTAGTTCCTACGAGTTACATTGGTCTCGTGTGAGGTGTTAGCACCGTTCACATGGCCGTTAGGGGGGTGTTTTAGGGTTTCACCCTATAACGGCATGTTTTCAAGCCTAAGTGTAGATATTCTAAAAATTGGTCCATGCTACCGGATCGGGGGTCCTGAGATCATGCGGTCTATTCCTATGAGTTACATTGGTCCCGTGCGAGGTGTTGGCGCCGCTCATGGGGCCGTTTGGGGGTGATTCGGGATTTCACCCTTGAACGACATGTTTTCAAGCCTAAGTGTATATTCTGAAAATTAGTCCGTCCTCCCGGAACAGGGGTTCCGTGACCATGCAGTCAGTTCCTACGCCTTACACTGGTCTCGTACGAGGTGTTGGCGCCGCTCACAGGGCGGTTTGTGGGTGTTTCAGGGTTTTGCTCTCTAATGGCATATTTTTATGCCTAACTGTGGATATTTTGAAAATTGGGCCATGCTCTTAGACCGGGGGTCCCATGACCACGGGATCAGTTCCTACGAGGTTACATTGGTCCCGTGCGAGGTGTTGGCTTCGCTCACGAGGCCGTTTGGCTGTGTTTTAGGGTTTCTCCCTCTAACGGCATGTTTTCAAGCCTAAGTGTATATATTCATAAAATTGGTTCGTGCTCCCAGATCGAGGGTCCTGTGACCATGCGGACGATTTCTAAGAGTTACATTGGTCCTATGCGAGGTGTTGGTGCCACTTATGGGGCCCGTTTGGGGGGTGTTTCGAGATTTCGCCCTCTAACGGCATGTTTTCAAGCCTAAGTGTATATATTCTGAAAATTGGTCCATGCTCCCGGACCTGGGATCCCATGACCATGTTGTCGGTTCCTACGAGTTACATTGGTCCCACGCAAGGTGATGGCGCTGCTCATGGGGCCGTTAGGTGGGAGTTTTGGGGTTTCACCCTCTAACATCATGTTTTCAAGCCTAAGTGTGGATATTCTGAAAATTGGTACGTGCTCCCGGATCGGGTGTCCCGTGACCACGCGGTCTATTCCTACATGTTACATTAGTCCCGTGCGAGGTGTTAGTGCCGCTCACAGAGCCATTTGGAGTGTGTTTCGAGGTTTCACCTTCTAATGGTATGTTTTCAAGCCTAAGTGTGAATATTGTGAAAATTGGGTCGTACTCCTCGACCGGGGGTACCTTGACCACGCGATCGGTTCTAATGAGTTGAAAACACTTAATGGTACACTAACGCGTATAAGGTTATAAAAACTCTTTTAACTCTTTGATATAAAATCTATTAAGGTTTATAAATTAAAATACACTCACGCGCACTAGTAAGAAAAGGTGGTGTTGCTAGCAATAAAAAATACCCTTTAAGAATGAGGTGAGGAAAAGTAGAAAGTGACACAATATTTGTTCTCGAGGAAACAATCTCAATGGAAAACCCCGTGTCCTTTAGTTTCATGACAACTCACACACCCAAGTCCACTATTACCAATTATTAATTACAGATTACAGTCCCACAAGTGTACAATGATTTAAACTAAGCACATACAAACCCATACACCCAGCCTAGTCTAAATACAACCCCACTAACTAAAAATCAGTAATCCAATAACACCCAGGTAGTCACATAACTACACATCCAATACCTAAAAACCAATGAAGTTGTGCAACACACAAAATTAATAATAAGACTTGTTTTTAATCAAAACAAAAATATTATTTTGTTTATAAAAGAAGATTAAACACACACAAGGTTTTTCCTTTTAGTAAAAATAATAAACAGTGATGATTAATAATTAAAAGAAAATATTTATGTAAAGGTACACACACTAGCCTCAAAGAGTGTACACACCTGAACACAAACATACTCAATACTGATTTAAAAGGTTTAGAATATAAAACTTTACAAATTTGATTAAGAACAAATAGGACCCAACAAACGTATTTAGTATTAAGGTCACCAAAACACACAACTTATTTAGGTCAGATTATACACCATAAACAGAAGTTGTTTTATATCTAACAACATATCAGGATCAAACAAAAGTAAATAGATAAATAAAAATAATTTATTATATTAGGTTACAAAGCCTGACAGAAACAAATAAAAGGGATTTAAACGAATGTTCTAACAAAAAAAAAGAGATTTGATTTTATAAAACACACAACTCGTTTTCAAAGAAATAAATATTTTTTTCTTGGTTAACACAAATCAAACTTAGCTAACACTACCAAAATAGCGTTAAGCTGTATAACAAAATCAAACCTCTCAAAACTAGATCTGAACAACACTTCAAGAACCAACAACCGATTGTAAAGCTTTAAAAACACAGGATATAGGCAGTACCAATAAACTCAAAAATGTTCGTTTTAGAACTAAATGAGGTCACACGAGCTAGATCCGTAACATGAAAAATTGAATCTTAACAACAAAAAATTTTGACAGATTTAAGTAACGCAGATATGATATATATATATATATATATATATTAAAGGAGCAATAAGAGAAATCTTACAAATGAGCGCCAAAGGATTTTGAACCAAAAAAATATATGAAGCTCCAAACACCAAATCAGCCTACAAAACCCACAACAAGATACAACAACTCCAAAAATAGATTCAAAACTGATCTCCAACAAAAATCCCAAATCCAAAAACTACTTCCTTTTAGAACACGAAAAAACACGCAAGATTTGTATGAGGGTAAAGCGTTTTAGAATTTTATAGTGTTAAACTCTCACATAAAATGGGTTGAACGCAAGGAAATGAGAGAGAGAGAGAGAGAGAGAGAGAGAGAGAGAGAGAGAGAGAGAGAGAGAGAGAGAAAGAGCGTACAAATGTTATAAAAGAAATGTTTGATAGCTCTTGATTTAGAGAGAGAAGGAGATAAACAAAAACAAACCCTAATCTTCAAATACCTAAACCGTCGAATATAAAGCCTCAAACAGAATGGCATAGGTCCCTAATTAAAAACCAATAACCAAGAGGGTAAACATGTAAAGGCTAAAAATGAGGGGCACAAGCATAAATAACCACTGCTACAGTGAGGCTATTAGCGTCAAACTAGCGGGAACACAAGTCCTCTCCGCAGTCCCAAGGCACACGTTATTAGATAAACATTGATGACAAAGCCAGATGGAAAATGCAAAACCCCACACAAACTCAACACCCCAAAGACCACCAACGGAGCAAAAAATAAACGAGTGCTGCCATTTTAATGTTATGTTAATCAGTATTTATTTAAACAACCAACATATTTAATTATGAGAAATTGGTTTTAACACAAATTTTTTTTAACACCTATAAAAATTACTTATACACAATAAGATAAAACTTATTAAAGTAATAAAACTAATTAAAATATTCTGTAAGTATTTATTTTATTTTATTTTATACATTAAGTCAAATAAGATATATACAACTTAGGGCATAAAATAAAATAAAATATAAAGTTCAAAAACTATTTAAACTCAAAACTCAGAATTTGAATACTTAAATTAAAAATACACACTAGAAATATTTTATAAAAAATAGTTTATATATTAAATCAATATAAGAAAAAAATGATATAAGGTATAAAAATATATTTTAATAAGCAAATAATGCAGGAGCATATAAAAAATATTTGTCTCAAAATTGAGCCAAGATAGGAGAATGAGATTTTCAATCTCCCCCTTTGGCCAATTTTGAGACAAACTAAACCGAGACTCAAAGACAAGAAACAACACAACTTACATAACTCATCTGAATACATGAGTCCTAAAAATAAAAGATTACATTACTCAACTAACAACAAGAGTCCGAAAGAGTACATAACTCAACTAAACACAAGGATTCCGAAGACTCAACAAAAATTGTGAATACAATACAATAAAAAGAGTCTCAAATTCTCCCACTATTTGTCTCAAATGGACAAAGGGTAGGGAAGAATCATACTAAATAAAATTAGTACAACATAATATGCAAAAAGAAAGTACTAAGAAATAAAAATAAAAACTGAAACAAATTAGTTTGGAAAATTGAAACTTCTCATTTGATAACCTAAGTCATCTTTTCTTAATCCATTTAGTCTTAATATTAGAAAAGGCAGTCACAAAAGGGGCATGACGAGATATAAGTTAGGGACGATTCGCGACAAAAAATCAGATTTTAAAGGGAACGTGGGCATTTTATTACAACACTTTGTTGTCTACTTAAACGCTTCTAACAGAATTGTCCCAAATGACCATTTTAAGACAAAAATTTCACTTAAACACATGCCTATCGTTGGATTTAGCATTAGCAGGAAAGTTCACATGTTTAAAATTTTCATTTTCGGATTTTCTAGTTAAATTCGACTTCTTAAAACAAAATTGTTCTAAATGTCTAGATTTTAAACAAAACATACAATGAAATATCTTTGTTTCAGCACATATGCCATTATCACACTTAGTGGGAAGTTTTTCGTAATCAAATTTTTTGTTTGAATTTAACCTTTTATGATAAAACTGCTATAAATGTCCATTTTTAGAACAAAAACTACACTGAAAAACAGGTTTAATAGCATGTTTATTTCTAACATTTTTAGTTTTCCTAAATTCGCCTAAATTTGCTTTATTCTGTCCTAATCTTTTAAAGCATTATTTTCCTAAATGTCTAGTTTTAGAACAAAATTCACATTTAAAAACAGGCTTGGTAGTTTTAAAATTTCCAACATTTTGAATTTCCCTAAATCAGATTTATTTTGTCCAGTTTTCCTAAAATAGATTTTTTCGGCATGACCTTTCATAGAAAAAAGTACACTGAAAAGCATGTTTAACATATTGAACATTCCTAACATTTTGAGTTTGCCTAAATTTGCCTAAATCAGATTTATTTTGTCCTAATTTCTTAAAATAAAATTTTTCTTAATGTCCAAATTTATGACAAAAACTACATGAAAATACCAGCTTAACAAATGCGGTATCACAATCCAAAATTTCAGCAAGTTTATAACTCATTTTAATTTCAGTTGAATCAGGAATTTGTTGACTACAACTAACGAAATTAGTTTCATCAAATGTTTCTCCATTAAAACCAATAAAACTAGAATTTGAAAAACCATCTACATTTTTCAAAGCGACCTTAAGATAGTTTTGACATTCATCATATTTATTCAAAACAGCCTTAAGTTCACATTGCGATTCATCAAATTTATTTAAGGAATCCTTACATTGACATTCAAGTAAGTCATTAGTTTCTATCAACATAAAAATCTTTTTCTCAAGTAAAGGAATGTCAGATTCAAAATCATCAATATGCATGGCAGATTCTTCACTAATTGATTTGATTTGATTATTTAAAGAATCAATTTTAGAGAATAACCTAGAATTTACTTCGTCCAATGTGCTATCATCAAGTGTACAATTATCAACATAATTATAACAAACACACCCTTTTAAAACGGTAGCATCGTCTACATCCTCACATTCATCAACATCATAAAAAAATACTCCTAATATCAAATAAAGAATCTATGAAAGTAGGGTGATTTTGGGCAGAAAATATAGGAGACAAAAGTGAAGAAGATTTTGAAATGTTCCAGGCTTCTATAGATGTGGTGCAAGATGAAAATTCTTTAAATTCGGTTGCACCCATCGCTTGGCCAATGGCATTTATGCTTTTAATGTTGTTATATTATGAATAAAGCTTTGCCTCTTTAGAAGATTCATAAAGGGGTTTTCTAGAAGAAAAATCAGCATCACCATTTTGAATTTCCATACATAAAACAAGATTTTTAAAATATAAAAAGTAGATTTTAAAAAGAGTTTAGGATCTTTGCGGAATAAAAACTTTTATAAAGTGAATCATGAAGCTCTGATATCACTTGAAAACACGTAATGGTACACTAACATGTATTAGGTTATAAAAACACTTTTAGCTATTTGATATAAAATCTATTAAGGTTTATAAATTAAAATACACTCACACACACTAGTAAGAAAAGGTGATGATGCTAACAATAAAAAATACCCTTTAATAATGAAGTGAGGGTAAGAAGAACGTGACACAATATTTGTTCTAAAAAACCACCACAATGGAAAACCCTGTGTCCTTTAGTCTCAGGACAACTCACACACCCAAGTCCATTATAACCAATTATTAATTACAGATTATAGTCCTACAAGTGTGCAATAAATTAAACTAAGCACCTACAAACCCGTACACCCAGCCTAGTCTAAATACAACCCCACTAACTGAAAATCAGCTATCCAATAATACCCAGGTAGTGACAACTTGAACTCATACACAACTTCACATTGAATACCCGAAAATCAATGAAGTTGTGCAACACACAAAATAAATAATAAGATTTGATTTTAATCAAAACATAAACATTATTTTGTTTATAAAAGAAGATTAAACACACACAAGGTTTTTCCTTTTAGTAAAAATAATAAACAGTGATGATTAATAATTAAAGGCAAATAGTTATGTAAAGGTATGCACACTAGCCTCAAAGAGTGTACACAGATGAACACAAATATACTCAACACTCATTTAGAAGGTTTAAAATATATAACTTAACAAATTTGATTAACAATAAAACAAGTCCCAACAAACGTGTTTAGTTTTAAGGTCACCAAAACATACAACTTATTTAAGTAAGATTATACACCATAAACAAGAGTTGTTTTTGATTTAACAACAGATCATGATCAAACATAAGTTAAAAGGTAAAAAAAATTAATTTATTATATTAGGTTACAAAGCCTGATGGAAACAGATAAAAGGGATTTAAACAGATGTTCTAACAAAAAAAAACAGATCTGATTTTATAAAACACACAACTTGTTTTTAAAGAAATAAATATTGTTTTCTTGGTTAACACAAAACAAACTCAGTTAACACTACCAAAACAACATTAAGTTGTATAACAAAATCAGACCACTCAAAACTAGATCTGAACAACATCTCAACAACCAACACCCGACACAAATAGGATATAGGCAGTACCAATAAACTCAAAAATGTTAGTTTTAGAACTAAATGAGGTCACACGAGCTAGATCCGTAACATGCAAAATTGAATCTTAACAATATTTTTTTTACAGATCTTAACAATATATATATATATATATATATGGAGGAGTAAAAGAAATATTACAAATGAGCCAAACGATTTTGAACGAAAAAAAAATATCTGAAGCTCCAAACACCAAATCAGCCTCCAAAACCCACAATGGCATATAACAACTCCAAAAATAGATTCAAAACTGATCTCCAACAAAAATCCCAAATCCAAAAACTACATCATTTTAGAACGCGAACAAACACTCAAGATATGTATGAGGGTAAAGCGTTTGGAAATTTTGCAGTGTTAAACTCTCACATAAAATGGGTTTACACAAGGAAATGAGAGGGAGAGAGGGAGAGAGAGAGGGAGAGAGAGAGAGAGAGAGAGAGAGAGAGAGAGAGAGAGAGAGAGAAATGTGGTAAAAAATGTTTGGCAGCTCTTGATTTAGAGAGAGAATGAGATTAAAAAAAAAAACCTAATCTTCAAATACTTAAATCGTCGAATATAAAGCCTCAAATAGAATGGCATAGGTCCATAATTAAATATCAAGAACCAAGATGGTAAACACGTAAAGTCTAAAAATTAGGGGCACAAGCATAAATAACCACTGCTACAGTGAGGCTATTAGCGTCAAACCAGCGGGGACACAAGTCCTCTCAGCAGTCCCAAGGCACACCATATCCGGTAAACATTGATTGAAAAGCCAGCTGGAAAACTCAAAACCCCACACAAACTCAACACCCCAAAGACCACCAACGCAACGAAAAATAAACGAGTGCTTCCATTTAATGTTGTGTTATCCAGTATTTATTTAAACAACCAAAATGTTTAATTATGAGAAATTGGTTTTAACACTGAATTTTTTTTTAACACCTATAAAAATTATTTATACACAATAAGATAAAACTTATTAGAGTAATAAAACTAATTAAAATATTCTGGAAGTATTTATTTTATTTATTTTTATACATTAAGACAAATAAGATACATACAACTTAGGGCATAAAATAAAATATAAAGTTCAAAGATATTTTAAACTCAAAACTCAGAATTTAAATATTTAAATTAAAAATACACACTAAAAATATTTTATCAAAAATATTTTATACATTAATCAATATAGGAAAAAAAATGACATAAGGTATATAAAAATAGGTTTTAATAAACAAATAATGTAGGAGCATATAAAAATATTTGTCTCAAAACTGAGTCAAGATAGAAGAATGATATTTTCATAAGTTACATTGGTCTCGTGCGAGGTGTTGGCACTGCTCACGGGACCGTTTGGGGGGTGTTTCGGGGGTTCTCCCTCTAACGGCATGTTTTCAAGACTAAGTGTGGATATTCTAAAAAAGTGTTTGTGCTCCCAGACCGAGGGTCCTGTGACCATGCGGTCGGTTACTACAAGTTACATTGGTCCCGTGCGAGGTGTTGGCACTGCTTACGGGGACGTTTGGGGGGGGGGGGGGGGGTTGTTTTAGGGTTTTACCCTCTAACGTTATTTTTTCAAGCTTAAGTGTAGATATTCTAAAAATTTGGTCATGCTCCCAGACCAGAGGTCCCATGATGACGCGATCGGTTTCTACAAGTTACATTGGTCCCGTACGAGGTGTTGGCATTGCTCGCTAGGTTATTTGCTGGATATTTAGGGGTTTCGCCCTCTAACAACATATTTTCAAGCCTAAGTGTATATATTCTGAAAATTGGTTGGAACCGCTCAAGCCTAAATCGAGAGGTTTACCAAGCATCGTTAGCAGTGGATTCATACTCTACCGCATATTCGGGACCATCATAGGTATGGCTTTGGAAACTTGGGAAAGTGTCAAAGGTACTATAACGTTTGTCTAGAGTAGCATGGTAACTGTGTGAAATACAACAAAATTAAAAAATAGACACACTTATGTTGGAAACGTACCGCGTGGGTGTCGGCACCCCCAGCATCACTCAAACGGCACCGCGAGTGGCATGAACACCCCGTACGCAACTATTTTGAGCTCAAGAGTTTTGCAATTTTCAGAGCTCGAGAGTTTTCCAAAAAAGACATTAATTTTAGAGAGATGGTTAGACACCTTGGGAATCCCACGTGCTACGACAACTAATAAATATCCAACATATTATCCAACGATAGGATATTGGTCCCGTGTGAGGTGTTAGAGCCTCTCATGGGGCCATTTGGGTAGTGTTTTGATTTTTCGCCCTCTAAGGGCATGTTTTTAAGCACAAGTCTTGATATTTTCAAATCATTATCATATTCTCAAACTCTGGGTCCCGTGACCACGCGATCAGTTCATGTGAATTACATTGGTCCCATACAAGGTGTTGGCACCTCTCACGAGGCCATTTGGGGGGTGTTTTAGTTTTTCTCCCTCTAACGACATGTTTTTAATCTTAATTCTAGGTATTTTCAAATTATCATCATATTCTTAAATCTGGGGTCCCGTGACCACGCAATCAGTTTTGGTCCCATGCGAGGTATTCGTACCTCTCAAGGGGCTGTTTTGGGTTTTCACCCTCTAAAGGCGGGTTTGAGAAGAAAATCTGTCTTTTCTGGCCTTACCAAATGCAACGTATTGTAGAGATCATTTAAATTGTTATGGAAAGGAGTCCCGGATAATATGATGTCTTTTTTCATTTGTATTTTGATAGAGTATTCCAAATATGACTCCTATCATTACGGGGAATATGGCCTTTATCAATATCCACCAATCCAAGACACTCCCATAGTATTTTCCCCCATTCTTAATGTTTCTCATTTACAACACTCCTTTTCCCTTTCTTTGTCTGTTCCTTCATCGTGATTTTCTCACCGGCAAGCTTCTCATACAAATTATAGCTTAGTCCCAGTATGCTTTGGCCTTTCTTCCATGAATACAGCTTCGTCACGCGTACAACTTATTTACTCGCACACCTTTTCTCTTGGAGAAGCTTAAGATCTATATTTTCATTTCCAGATTTCTCAAGATTGTTGAGGTTATGAATTCGGTATTTCCATTTTTTGATAAATAATGAAAAGTTAAATTCCCATTTCATAACCTCAACAATCCTAACAAATCTAGAAATGAAGATATAGGATCAATTTGGCCTTATCACACATTTTGGATCCCCTAGCGTATTATTTTACACGTACATTTATGATTAGTTTCTTTAATACAGTCTTCAGAAAATCAAGCTAATTTAACTTTATTTTATGAACACTGCATCAATGAAAGTAATCACCAAATGTATATATACACGAACACGTGGAAATTGAGCTAGGTCAATTAGATCCCATCACAAACTCAAATGACTCTATTATCAAACCGAGTTTCTTGTGAAAGTAACTAAACATTCGATTACTTTACCTTAGAAGCTGCATTTATTAATAAATTTGTATTAGGGCATGTTTTTATCACACACGAATAAATAACCACACACATAAGATGTGAAATTAAATCTTTTGATACCCATGACCTAAAATCAATTATCGTGGTGGGTGATTTGGTTCGCTAGGTGTACTCGCTCATATCTATACTTATGTCTGTGATCCCATTTCTTTAAATTTATTTTTTCTTAACCTATCGTGTCAATTATTAGCAATCTAGAATTCCCCTTTATAATACTATCCTGTCATATACTAATAAATTTATTTATTAATTTTGCTTGTCCTAAGGATGATCTTGCTCACTTAGCTTCATTTAGGATCCGATACTATACTGAGTGAGATGCTTTTGAAAATGAATCTAGCAGTGGGGGTAAGGCCACAACATAGAGGAATGGAGCTGCGCAATAAAGCGCAATAAAACATTCATCTCTATTAACAATAGAGACGAATGTTCTATTGCGCTCTATTGTGCATCTTCATTGCGCTCTATATTTTGACCCTACCCCCAATACTAGATTCATTTTCCGAAGCATCTCACTCAAAATAGTATTGGGCTTGAAATGCAGCTACGTGAGCAAGGTCATCCAGAGGATAAGAAAAATTAATAAATAGATTTATTAATATTTGAGAGATTAGTATTATGAAGGAAATTTTAGATAACTATTAATTGGCATGCTAGTATAAAAAAAGTAAATTTAAACAAATGGTATTACATATGAACGTTTAGATATTGAGAGAGTATACCTAGAAAACCACGTTACCTATCGCCGATATAGTCATAGATGCAGTCACATATGATCTACCAGCTCTCCCCACTTAATAGATCTGTAATAAAATATGGGAATAAGAATTTAAAATGAGAATAATTGTCTAAACTTAACAAATTAAACTAGGAAGGAAAACACAACCACCCCAACCCGTGAGTTGTTGCAATCAACGACCTAGTTAGGCCGTGAGTTATTGAAATTTACGGCCAATCCAAATTGTGACTTGTTGAATAATCACGGATAACTTAGGCCATTGATATGAAAATTTTGTTGGTCTATTACAACCGACAATATGAGTGCCACGGCTGAACTTGGCCATGGAAACCCATCAGCTACGGTTGTGGGAGATCGTGAGGAATCCAGTTTCAACAGACATGTATATAATGATTAAGGTATAAGGGCATATTAGGGTATACTAGTTTATATAATGGAGTTTGAAATTGTTATCCTGAGATAAATATATGAGGGCGTGAATATGAGTCTTGTAGTTAAGGTATAAGGGTATATTAGTTTGTTTAAGGATTTGAGAATGGAAAGGATTTTGAGTCAATGGGTGCGGAACCTAAAATACTCAATTAATTTTAAACTCTAAATAAATACCAAACCTTAAATGACAATACCCTTAAATAATGAAATTTATTTTAATCCCTAAGTAACCACATTTAGTCAATACTTATAATACTCAATTAATTTCAAACTCTAAATAAATATCAAGCCCTAAATGACAATACCCTTAAATAATGAAATTTATTTTAATCCCTAAGTAACCACATTTAGTTAATACTTATAATACTCAATTAATTTCAAACTCTAAATAAATATCAAGCCTTAACTGACAATACCCTTAAATAATGCAATTTATTATAATCCCTAAGTAACCACATTCAGTCAATACTAATAATACTCAATTAATTTCAAACTCTAAATAAATTTCAAGTCGTAAATGATAATTCCATTAAATAATGCAATTTCATTTAATTCCTAATTAACCACATTCAGTTAATACTAATAATGAAAATATCCTTAAATAATGCAATTAATTTCAAACTCTAAATAACAATTTTCAATCAATGTTAACAATACCCAATAAATTTCAATCCCTAAATATAACATAAACATCCCCTTTTCTTAAAAAAAAGTGTACACACATACACACACAGCACACACATATACACACACATCCACACACATATACACATGAACACACACATACATTAGGGTTTAAATAAAAAATATAAAAAATAGGGTTTAACTTTAATATTAAGAGAGAAATTAGGGATTGAGAGAGAGAGAGAGAGAATCTAAATCGTCGGTAGTGCACAGAGAAAGGGGGAGAGAGATTGACGCAGGAATAAATGAAATGGAGGTAGATAGTATTTAGTATAAGGACACTGGTCATGTTTTAGATCCGTGTTCCACTACTATGACCTTTAATTGTTTCCACATCAGCGTATAGGCAACCATGTGGCCATGGCCCTAAGCCATGACCCACGCGCGTGAACAAATTGAGATGGTCACGGACCAAAGTCATGACCTAGTAGGTGTGCATTGTGGCCTTGGTAATGACCCTTTTCCGTGAACCTGACGTGACATAACTTGGAGGGAAATTTGTTGCGAATTTGGCACCATGATGGTCATGGCCTCAGTCCATGACCCATACTAGTTAGGAATTTAGTCTGTGACCACTTCCAATAGCATCCATGACCACAATGGGTCATGGATATAGTCACACAAAATTTGATGTGGTCATGGCTTTGGGCAATGACTAGCTGGAGAGGTCTTTGGGTCGTGACCCTTTTGGGGTGACCATTCGCAGGATTTAATGTAGTGAGAAAATGGGACATTATAACTCCCTCGAGCATGTTAACCATGAAGGCTAGGGTGGAAAGGTTATCATCCAGGTTGTTCTTTGATCCGGTCAAGTAGTGTAAAGTGACATTATTAAAGTGTGAGGTCAGTTTTTCTAGGTGGGTATAGAAGGGTAAGATCTTTTCATCTTTGACTTTTCATTTTTTAAGGATTTGGTCGATAATAAGTGGAGAGTCTCCATAGATGTCTAGGTGTCAAATTTTTTTTGGAGGGAAATTTTGATGCCTACAGTGCATGCCTCCTTCTTGGTCATGTTTTTTGTTCAGGGTAAGTCTAGCTTGATGGTAATTGGGGTGTGAGGGTCATTAGGGGTGATTAGGAGTATCCCAATGCGGAATCCTTTCTTATTGGAAGCTCCATCAAAGAAAATTTTCCATTTGAGGTCCTCCTGAGAGGTACACAAAATATCTTCATCTTGGAATTCAGAGACCTAAACATCGACTTCTTCCATAGGTTAATCAAAGATGGTTGTCCCTTTCATATCTTTTTACGTAATGTATGCAATATCGAACTCGACTAGTAACATAAACCATCGGGCCATTCATATGGATAGATCAGGATTTTATAGTAAGTACTTGATGGGATCCATACGGGGCACAAGTCTGATGGGCAAATCAAGCATATAATGTTGTAACTTCTTCATGACCCAGGATAGGGAAACACATGGTTTCTCCAAAGTAGTGTAGTTTACTTTGTACCCAGCTAATTTCGTATTGTAATAGTAAGTGGCTCTTTCCTTATGGGATTATTTAATGTATTAGGCCAGTAAAGAAATAATATAGTATTTGCCACGGTCAAGTACAGGAGGAGAGGGAGACCTGACACCAGAGGCATAAGCATCAGAGGTCAGGTAAGGTAACGCTCTATTTGGTCAAAGGATTCTTGGATAGCCTCATTCCATACGTTGGTAGAATCATTCCAGAGAAGCTTAAAAATGGGTTTGCAAATAGAAGTCAGTTGGCTGATGAACCGACTAATGTACTATAATTTTGTTAAGAATCCTCGGACTTCCTTCTCTATCGTTACGGTGGCATTTTAAGTATGGCTTTCAGTTTGGTAGGGTCTGCTTCGATTCCCACTGACCATGAATCCCAGAGAGTTTTCCTTTTGTGGAGTTGAAAATGCATTTCTGCGGGTTCAATTGCATCTTGTACTGCCGTAGTCGTTCGAAATTTTTTTAAAAGGTGAGAATATGACATTTTTTAGTCTAAAATTTGATGATCATATCGTCTACATAAACCTCGACCTCTTTATGAATAAGGTCATGAAGGATGGTGGTGGCAGTCCTTTGGTAGGTAGCCCCGATGTTCTTGAGTCGAAATGGCATGACAGTGCAGCAGAAGGTTCCCCATAGGGTAGTGATTGCAGTTTTCTCCTGATGGTTAGAGTGCATCTTGATCTAGTTGTATTAAAAAAATCCATCGATAAATGACTTGAGAGTGTGCCTATCCGTGTTATCCATGATCATGTTGATGTTGGGTAATGGATAATTATCCTTTGGGGATGCTTTATTCAAATCCTTGTAGTCGACGCACACGCGGACTTTCTTTCCTGATTTTGGCATAAGGACGATGTTAGAGAGACATGTAGGATATTTGACTATGCGAATGAAACCTACATTAAGTTTCTTGACCAATTCTTTTTTGACTTTGAGCGACCATTCGGTGCAGAGCTTTCGTAGATTCAATTTGACCGACTTGCATTCTAAGAATGTTGGGATATCGTGTTGGGCTATTTTTGGGTCAATACCAGGCATGTCATCATAGGACCATGCACAGACGTCCATGAATTCTTCAATAAGTCTTCGAATTGCACATGCTCAAGCTCATTAAGGGATACTCAAAATCTTTGTTTATTTCATTCTCAGGAAAAATAGTATTAAGAACCTCATTAAAAGAGGTCTTAGTTACATTGATATCAGAAAAGGGAATAATAATATCGGATGAAGATATTTGGATAGGGTAGACAATAGTGTTGATTTGAATTCGGGAATATTGGACAAGCATGGAATTCTAGTTGACGAGAGCCATGTCAGAAGTTCTGATCAGAATAAATGGGTCCGATGGCGCATCATCTGAACGGATCATATAGAGACTCGGCCGCAATGTCTGTAGTTTGAATGAGTCCTCAAAATAACTTTCCTCAGAATTCCTAGTAACTATCATGGATTTCTCAGTTATAGGTTGAACTTCATGCTGGAAATCTGTGGCCCAAGGGTTACTATCATAAAAGAAGATTTTTGGCCCCGGTTTCATCTTCTTATCAACATGATCATACCACGATTTAGGGAAGCTGCAAAAAGGGAAATCTTTGCTTTCTTTGATAAAATTTCCATTCAAAGCATCTTTCAAAATAGTCTTTTCTTCTTCTAAGCTTCTTTTCGATCGTGTCCATCGGAGGGCCTTGAGTTCTTCAAATGAGGGTTGGTAGCCCAGTCCACATGGGGGAAAGGCCTCCTTTGGGACTATAAACTCAAGGATCCTTTTGCTTGCACCATCCTAGCCCCATTTCAGGCATGAAGTACATGTTCTTGAACATCTGAATCATGTTAACATTGCCGTGAGTGTTATATTCTGGACAAACCCCATCTTTGAAACTATCTCCTATTGGAAGGGGAAATGGGTCGACTCTGAAGCTAGAGAGAAGCATTCCATTCATCCACTGTTGGTTCTCCAATATTGAATTACTAGTACTTACAATTTTTGAACTATCACCATCCCCTAAGATGGTGATAACCTGGCTATTGACAAAGAATTTTAGTTTCTGATGCTGAGAAGATGATATCCTTTGGATACTATAGAGTTATGGATGACTAAGAAGAAGGTTAAAACACGCAGGTATGTCAATAACCTGGAACTTAGTGATGGGAGTAATAGGTCCAGCCCATATTGTGAGTTTATGGCCCCATTAACTTTGTGTTGGTATCATCATAAGCACGCACATCGGAGGAAGTGGGAGTGAGATCACCAACCTTAAAACCCAAGCAATTGAAGGTTTTTAGAGGGAAAATGTTGAGGGAAAATCCCTCATCAATAAGTGAGAGTGGTACTATCTTTCCCAACACTTCAACGGGATATTGAGGACATAATTGTGGTCAGGGATGATCTTTGGTATCGTTGCTTTGAAAAAGAAGAGGAGTCTAGAAAAAGTCAAGGACCCAGCCATGTTCATGACTTCTTCAGGAGTAGTGAAATGGGAGACTGTAGGCCAGGTGAGGAATCTTATCATGGCATTCTGGTGCAGCTAGGAGGACATGAAAATCTCCCATAAGGTGATGTTGGCTTGGGTTTTCTTGAGCTGGTCAATCGATTTACTTTATTCGATGGTTATCTCCAATATGGGAAGTTCGTCAGCAACTCCCTTTCCCTAATCTGTCTCGGTCACAAGAGGAGTTAGATCTTTGTAGTGTCTCCCTAATCTGGTTATGTGATTTACTGAGGTGGTAAAGAATAGGAACCAAGTGTCTTCATCTATTTTTGGCTGAATGGATACCTTGTTTATTTACCCTAAAATATATTCAAAGGATACCATTCCACACAAACTAGCTACTAGATTGGTGTTTTTCTAACTGGACTCGTCATTTGAGCTGTCAAAGTCGTCCCACCATTCGGTGGAGACTATGTCCTCTTACTAAGTGAAATCAATGCATTCAACAACCTCGACGACTTCATCATACAAATCTCCCCACTCAATGTGAAGATGAAGGAATAAAGGGACCAACCATACCTGAAGGTTCAAAGGGATCAGTGGCTCATAAAAACTATAAATTTCACATGTTTGTTGAAACACATCGGCCATAATTTGCACTACGTCATCTAGATTGAATTCATCAATGGGTACCGCCTAATCATTTGACTCCCTAGCCCATTTCCTAGCTTTCATGATAAAGACACTAAATTTTCAATAATCGACGGTCATCTCTGTGGGAAATTTCAATACAAACTCCAAGAGGTGGTTCAATATATCAGGTAAATCCATATCTTTCCCTTCAAATCGGGTACAGATGGAAATACAAGCCTTGTGAGGAGTGATAGAGCTTGTTCAGTGAAGTAGGTAGGTTGTAGAAGAAAATATGGGCAAATTATGAGTGGGTTAGGTGAGATTATGGGTATGATGGGTGCTTTACTGGGATCAATTTATGAAGATTGATCAAATTCGAGGTCACATTCTAGAAAGATGGCATTTGTATGGGATGGAGGTGGGTTATGAGTTGTGTTAGGTTTATGATTAGTTAGTGGGGCGATGATAACTCGATCAATTAAACCTTGGATTGCATTCTAAATATGGAAGCATTGGTCGATAATATGCCCGACAGTCTGGTGGATAACATAACGGACATCAACTTAAATGTTTTTAAGGAGTGGTTTTAGTATTGGATGATGGTCCAAGGGTTTAATAAGGTTTTGGCTTTAATGAGGTTTCGGTGCCTAAGAGGTAGTAGGTTGGGAGATGTTATTGATGGTTGAGACTAAGAACTGACAGGCTTCTAATATTTTTGGGGAGTGAACTGTTCGGTTACTTTATTCGGTTGAGATTCGATTTTGGCAATGCCTTCTTTAATTTCTACACCACTATTTTTGAGGGCTCGGAAGTGTGGGTAATACTATCCTCCCAGGGATGCTCGGATATGCAAAAATAAGTTCTTCTTCATGATACTAACTTGTTCCTCCTTGGAGGGTCTGTTGGTCATTGTAGTAGCCTTCTCTCTCCACCTTCCTATGAAGCTACTAGCTATTTCCCCAAGATTATGCTTAAGAAGCTCTAAATCTCGACATGTATCCTCTAGCTCCTTATTAAACTTGTATTGAGTCATCAATTCTCGAGTGACATCCTCCCAACTACGGATTCTAGATTCTTTGAGGGAAATAAGTCAGCGAAGGGTGCTTTCTTTCAAGGTCTGCTAGATCATTTGGGCCATTATCTATTAAGAGGCACCAAGGAGGGTCATTTCTCGGTGATAGCTTCGAAGGTTAATAATTGGGGGTCTGCTTCCCCCAAACTTCTTGATATCAAGCATCTTAAACTTCTCTAGCAGTCTACCTTTTGGATAAGGAGACATCTGGGTGCAGTTCATATAGTTCTCGAATATCTTAACTTGGTCAAACTTCTTCGACAACAGCTTGAGGTGTTCCTTGACCTTTTTCAGTTTCTCTTCCTCAGGATCAGTGGGTACGAGAAGGTTAGCCCATGGTTGGGAAAGGTTCGGGATAGGGATCCGAGCTAGAGGAAGGCCATTGGCAAGTAAGGTGCTTGGAGTATGATGATACTCTTCTAGGACCTTAAGAGGATCCGGAACGGGTTGTAACACCCCGTATTTTTTATGATTTAAATAATTATGTGATTATTTATTATTATGGGAATAAATATGCGATTAATTATTGTTGTTGGATTAATTAAATTAAAATGTGAGAGATTAATTTATTATTAATCCGGATTAAAATAATTATTAACTAGCGTGCCAAGGGTTAATACTTATTGTTGAGAATTATTGAATATTACTGTGTGATATGTAATATGAAATTATAACATTTGATAAATTATCGAAAGTGAGAGATACGGCAGTTTGGTAATTTAAGTCTGACGCGCGTGTGAGGCGTGTCGAGACTAATTGATTGAGATAAAAAGAGAATTTATTTTTATTAACTCGTATAATCATTTCAAGTGCGACGTTGAGTCTGGGAGGGTCGAGATAGTCAAAATAGTATACCCGGGTGTTTAGTTCGGGTCCCGAGGGGATTTTAGGCCTAACCGGCACCCCGAGAGGGCATTTTGGTAAATTGTATTTTTGGGCTAAATTAATGCACGAAAATTAAGAGTAATTATATCAGCCAAAGAAAGTCCATTAGGGTGAACAAGTTACAGGAAGTTAAGAACGACTATAGGAGGTGTGAGGGAAAACTAATTCCAAGAAAAAAGGGTCAAATCATCCTCACCTTGCACAACCGTGACCACCAACGCGTAGATGGAGAAGAGAGGGACGCGTATGTACCAACATCACCAACGGATCAGACCGTCATATTCGAGGCAAGTGTTTATTACTTGCTTTATTTTAGCAATAATCATGCTCATGTTAGTATAGGTGGATTTAATTGTGATTTATATGTTAATTGGGTGAAAATTGGAGATTTAAATTATGATTAAGGATTGGTTTAATTAGTGGTTGGAATTCCTTCATGTATGTAGAGGCTTAATCACGAAATTTGATTATATATTGATGAACGAATCTGGGTTGATTAGGTTCTTGAATTGGAATTTTGGAAACTAGGGCTCATGTGAATTAATTTGGGGGTTTTATATAATTATGGTGATTTATGACGAATTAATGATCCTATGAGGTTAGGAATGACTTATAACCTGTTAGGTGTTGATGGGTATTGATGATGAGTTGTTGGGAATTGAATCTTAGAGGTTTTTAGGTTCAAAAATGGTGAAAAATACTGAAGTTTGGTGAAGAAGACGAACAGTGAAATCTCGCGCGATCTCGCACGAAGTGGTTCAAACGAGATGGAGATCTCGCGTGAAGTCGTTCGAGCGAGATGACATATCACGTGAATTTTCTTGAACGACACGTGGAAGTCGTTCAAATGACAACCCTTCTGGTTCGAGCGATAGAGGGAATTTTTGGGGAGTTTTCTCAAAGTCTAGTTTTGAGTTTGCCGGTTTATTGGAGTGAGAGAAACTGCCAGATAGTAAATTTAAATAAGATGGAATTTTGGGAAAAGTATGTGGGAATTAATAATTTAATTATTTCGGTATAGAGAGAATATACCTTGGAGGTTACGAGAGAGATATTAATCTAATTATTTATAATATACGTAATAATGAGGTTAGAATGCGTATGGGGAGTATATATGTAGGTTGGAGAAAATACCTATAAATTATAATAGGATGTGTGTATGCTTATTATGTGATATATTTATTAAGAGCACTAATGGGTGATAACCCGGGGGTGCAATAACCTTATAGTTAAGAGCACTAATGACTGATAACTCGGGGGTGCAGAAACTTTATTATTAAGTGTACTAATGGGTGAAAACTCGGGGGTACAAAGATGATTATTGTTTGGCGCACTAATGGGTGATGACCCGGGGGTGCTGGATTAATATTGATAGGTGCATTAATGGGTGCTAACCCGGGGATGCAATATTCTATTGTTACGCGCACTAATGGGTGATAACCCGGGGGTGCTGAATTATTATTGATAGGTGCATTAATAGGTGCTAACCCGGGGATGCATGATTTTCTGAAGATTTGCACTAATGGGGCTTAGCCGGGGTGCAGGATTAGTATATATATATATATATATATATATATATATATATATATATATATATATATATATATATATATATATATATATATATATATATATATATATATATATGGACTTGTGAATATTGCTACTGTGTCAAATTAGTAGACTTATTAATAATAATAATCATTACATTGCACAAAGCGGCCTTAACCTAAGGGTGCAGGGTTAGTGTATATATATAGGGATGATGAGACTATATATATGTATGAGTGTACTTGGGTAACTTTCTACTTTGTGAGACTAGTAGATAAAAATGAAAATGAGAAGTAAAATAATCTTAGTGAATAAAAGATTTAACCATTGAAACGGTGAATAATGTAATTCAGTATGTGAGATAAACTATCTGAATAGCGTATTGTATGGGCGATAGGGGAATACTACTAGTGAACATAGTTAATATTAGTATGGTTTCTGACTAGTTAGACTGGGATATATAACTAGGGGGAGATTAGATGTACGTTAGGCGTGCACAATAGACGAGAGGTGAGAAACACATGTGAGAGTTCGATAATTAAAATGCGTATAAGACTTGTTTAAAGAATCAGTTTAAATACTTGTTAAATCATTTTTACTCATCGGGCTCTGACCCGTTTCTTCTATCTCTTCTCTCTTTTGCTATATATATGTATTATATCAGGTGCTCAGCCACAAGAGTATCAGATTTAGAGATTTGGATTGCTTGACGTGCTGCAGCTATTGTGGAAGTTGTAGGTGCTTGCAGTAGACGCATCTATCCTTTCCATTCAGTTTCATCTAGACTTCTTGTTTAGGGCATATGTCTCCCACTTCTAGTTCTTCCATCAGAGATATTGTATTCAGTTTATTATATGGTTTGGAGTTTTGAACTGGGAAGTTTTAATCCAGTCTTATTTATTTCAGTACTTGATTCATGTTCAGTATTTATTTACATTCCTATGTGTGGTGAATGGTTTATGTTATAAGATGGAAAGAAACGGATTTACTTGGTTTTATTAAATTGGAAATTTTTTGACACCTAGCTTAATTTTATAATAGGTGATTAATATGTTAAAAAGGTTTTTCGACAGTGATGCTGAGAATGAACCAACTGAATATCTTGTTTTAAATTGGTTGAGGACTGATCACCCTATATTTAATTGGGCGGGGTGTGACAGGTGGTTTCAGAGCATCAGGTTCTAGTGTCCTTAGGATCTGTTCGGCTTATTACGTTTCAGCGTATCGTTCTTTGATGTAGAGCCTTATGATAGGATTGTTGTGTTCCCTTACGTATGTGACTTACGTTCTCCTGCTACGAATTATAATGGATGTGACTCATTATATGAAATTCAGTGTGATTCGAACACTGAATATTTTAGCACAATCAGTGAGGGCCGTAAGAAGAGCTGCGGGAGGAGAAGCTCAACAGAAGACATAGAGCAATCGGGTAAGAGTGATTGGGACAAAAATCACCACGAGAATTACTTAAGTAAGAGATAGTAAAATCGTCACTCGGGAACTGTGGGTTCCCAATACACAGTCATTGATAACGGTGGGGTGATTTCAGGACCACCTAACATAGTCGATAAAGGGGAAATCAGAGGGAATCCTTTGAAAACCCATCGATGAAGATGCGGAAAAAAATATGAGAAAGTGTAATAGACCAGCGGACGTAGAAAATTCAAAGGCAATTGTGTAGAACGGAGCGTGACGGCACTCATAATTAAATTTGGAGTTAAAAGCTATAGTTCTTAGGAGCATCGTATAATGATTAGAGGCAATCACCATATATGAAGAAGTGTGTTTGAAATTTAGAGAGAAATTAGAGTATAATTTGACCGTGAGGTCTTCCATTTGATGTGGTAACAAAAAGTGAGTGAAATTTTGATGTTTAAAAACGATGGGTAAGATAGAAACCGATCATGAGAGAGAGGTTGAATTGGATAATGAACTTCGTACCTGGCAGAGGAGTATAAATTATCCAAAGGGTTTTTAGTTGATAAAGGACCCGTGAGTAGAATACAAGTATGAATGAGAAATTCAGCAAGGATGACTAATTTTGACGTCGTCAAAGTTATACGGTTGTTAGTTATTACAGTCTTACCTGAAGAAGTGAGCAAAGGGGGTTAGAGAATCTGTCTGAAGAGCGGAAACTGAATTTAACGGTGTTAGTGAAACCCCACGTGAGAGTATACCCACTAGGGAACTCAGTTAGATGATGTTAAGTGATTAACTTCAAGAGGACGATGAAGTCAATCAGGCTGTAGAGGCCAACCATAGTTCCGGATAGCTAGCGTAGCTAAAGGGACAGTGGAAGAATAATTGTGAGTTGAGACTGTCGGTCCAAGAGAAGGACATTCCCAAAATGGTCAGTGGGACTAGTGACCAGAAATAGTTCGTGAAGTTTTTCTTATGTAAAGGAAACAGAACTACAAGTGTTGAATGTGTCCCCAATTGAGAAGTGAGACCGAAGAGTTTAGAAATGGTAAATCGTGCCAGTTAGGCATAACGACTGGAAGAGCGAGACTTCCAGTGAAAGAATTTAGGGTCAAGAGAATTAGGCCCAAGAAATTTATAACCCAAAAATGATGGGTTCAGTCTGGACCAGTAGAGTCCTCGTTAATAGTAGCATACAGTATGTTAGGGTCTACGGGGCCCGGGATGTAAATGGGAGTTCAATAAAGTTTTAATTGAGTCCTGGAGAGTTTAGGCCAACGTTTTAATAATGGGCGCGAAATCCATATGATGGAATAAATTGTCCGTGATGAGAGAGGATAACTATAGGATGAAATCCTAGGATGTATGAAGACTTCATATGTTCATGGGTCGTGACGACAGCCACGTGCTGAGACCCTGTGATTTGGCTAGACTGGTGAGGTTTTACTTCTTCCTTGTGAGTAAAGGATAGATTCTAGTGACATGGGTGTGCCATAACTTTTATGTTAATTAGAAACCCTAAACTTCGAGTGCGGTTCGAGTTTAGTTGGAAAGTTAGTTTTAACAGTCTTGCTACAAACGTATTTCTCGTTATTAGAAGGGCATTTTGATGATTTCCGGTGAGTGAACCGGCTGGGCCCTAAGAATGTGTTTTGTTGTTATAATTTACTACTGCATTGAGTCAGCTTTAGTAGAGTTTATTATGGTAATGTGTAGTGATTAATTATGGTATGGTTAAACGATAGTAAATATGTAGTGTTATGACTGTCGTGCTGGATACTCCGGGAGGAGTGATCTTAGTTTTGTGCGGCGCCACCTGAAATAGGGTTGGGCCCAGATATGGGTATTTATAAAACTTTCATGGTTTTATAGACCTCAGCGAGTATAGTGTCTAATTATATGAGATTCCTGAGCAAAGGAATTTATTCGTCTGTTAAGACTGAGAATACATTGTGTTCTTATCGAGTGGCGAAAAATAGGTTGTTATATATTTATAGCGCCAAGTACTTGGGATAGTGAGGGCGCCATGCTTCATGTAACATTTTTAGAGACATGAGAGTGGACGAGTAAACTTTTATGTCACAATAGTAGATTGTGGGAAAGTACATAGTAGGTACTGAAGGCCTTATGGACCTCAACAACCGACTAGGTTAGATAGTAGTGTATCGGGGGGGTTCCTTGTTTGGATTTCGCTTTGCGAGACATCCCACACATGAAACTAGCGAACGTCGGGAGTTGGAGCGAAGTTTGGTCGATAGTACATAAGTTTTGTATGTTGGTTAGTGTACCTATAAAGGAATATAATTGAGAGTTAATAATTCTTTTATAATTTAAGGTCAATAGGGTAGCCTGGACTTAGTATTTTTCGAAATAGATGAATGATGCCATTGAAGGATTGATTAAGTTTTGACTAGTTGGGTGGTTGAGTGTACCCCTACCACATCAGCATACCGAGTGTGCAAGAATTGAGGTAAGAAAATTTTAATGTCTTTGTATAATGATGAGCGAGGCATAGGGTGCATGGGCGCCCTGGGTGATTAAATCAGGTTGTGGATTATGATTAGCATGTGAATTCGATAACATGTAGTCGGGTAAGCCGAAGCTTATTCACGAAGTTTTGTCAGAGACTTACGTTTCAAGATAAATTGAAATTTATTCAAGAAAGGCAAGATGTGTCAGAATACAAACAACACTGGTGATGGGTCTAATGTAGAGTAACCTTCAAAGTTAGTCTGCAGTGGGTCAGCTAACTGTTAGAAAAAGGGTGGACAATTCGAAACCGGCAGGGGCTTCTTCCACTAGATAATGGAAGAGTATCCCCAAGGATCTTCTCATGTAGCTGAGGTGGTGATAGTATAGGTACTAAGATGCGATTGAATACGACCTAATACCCACAGAGAGATGGGAAGGATAAGCGGTCTAATCAGATGAGGGAGAGAAAATTTTATGTGGACCCTGAGATCTTAGAGGAGGACGGGAGTGATACCTTACACTAGTGGAGTTTATGTCCAAATAATTCCTATAAGTTCACGTCCGGGCAGAGTGCCAGAGGAAGTATGGCATGATAAACTTTGTTGTTGTCCTACTTGATAATTAAAGGTGGGAGACCAGTTATGATCACAAATGTCGGAGAAGAATTGATATTATCGTATATATTGTGTGTGAAATATATATTGCACGACCAATTTACTTGTATGAACGACACGAGACGAAGTCGTATGTATATAAAAAGAGGATAGATCTACTAAGGTGCAAATAGTAGAAGGCTAGATAGTGAATATCAAAAATAATGTTAAAGTAGTGAAACTTAAGCAGAAAGGCTTGGGCAGGAGCCTATATGACAGGGTAACCTGGAGTTTAAAGCAAACACATGTGAAGTGTTCATTATTAAGGGTATTCGATAGCGTACTATATGGGTGGTACGGAGTAGCTTACTTGTGAGCGTCGGGATGCGATGCTCAATATTTTTACAGCATTGTTTGTACCTGGTATACTTTTTCCGAATTTGGAGATGATATTCCATTGTAAGGGGGGAAGTATGAAACACCCCGTATTTTTGACGATTTAAATAATTATGTGATTATTTATTATTATGGGAATAAATATGCGATTAATTATTGTTGTTGGATTAATTAAATTAAAATGCGAAAAATTAATTTATTATTAATCCGGATTAAAATAATTATTAACTAGCGTGTCAAGGGTTAATACTTATTATTGAGAATTATTGAATATTACTGTGTGATATGTAATATGGAATTATAACATTTGATAAATGTCGAAAGTGAGAGATACGGCAGTTTGGTAATTTAAGTCTGACGCGCGTGTGAGTCGTGTTGGGACTAATTGATTGAGATAAAAAGAGAATTTATTTTTATTAACTCGTATGGTAATTTCGAGTGCGCCGTTGAGTCCGGGAGGGTCGAGATAGTCAAAATAGTATACGCGGGTCTTTAGTTTGGGTCCCGGGGCAATTTTAGGCCTAACCGACATCCCGAGAGGGTTTTTTGGTAAATTATATTTTTGGGCTAAATTAATGGACGGAAATTAAGAGTATTTATATCAGCCAAGGAAAGTCCATTAGGGTGAACAAGTTACATGAAGTTAAGAACGGCTATAGGAGGTGTGAAGGAAAACTAATTCCAAGAGAAAAGGGTAAAAGCATCCTCACCTTGCACAACCGTGATCACCAACGCGTAGATCGAGAAGAGAGGAACGCGTATGTACCAACATCACCAACGGATCAGATCGTCATATTCGAGGCAAGTGTTTATTACTTTCTTTCTTTTAGCAATAACCATGCTCATGTTAGTATAGGTGGATTTAATTGTGATTTATATGTGAATTGGGTGAAAATTGGAAATTTAAATTATGATTAAGGATTGGTTTAATTAGCGGTTGAAATTCCTTCATGTATGTAGAGGATTAATCATAGAATTTGATTATATATTGATGAACGAATCTGGGTTGATTAGGTTCTTGAATTGGAATTTTGGAAACTAGGGTTCATGTGAATTAATTTGGGGGTTTTATATAAATATGGTGATTTATGACGAATTAATGATCCTAGGAGGTTTAGGAATGACTTTTAATCTGTTAGGTGTTGATGGGTATTGATGATGAGTTGTTGGGAATTGAATCTTAGAGGTTTTTAGGTTAAAAAATGGTGAAAAACGCTGAAGTTTGGTGAAGAAGACGAACAGTGAAATCTCGCGCGAAGTGGTTCAAACGAGATGGAGAGCTCGCGCGAAGTCATTTAAGCGAGATGTCATATCGCGTGAAGTCGCTCGAACGACATATGGAAGTCGTTCAAATGACAACCCTTCTGGTTCGAGCGATAGAGGGAATTTTTGGGGAGTTTTCTCAAAGTCTAGTTTTGAGTTTGCCAGTTTATTGGAGTGAGAGAAACTGCCAGATAGTAAATTTAAATAAGATGGAATTTTGGAAAAAGTATGTGGGAATTAATAATTTAAATATTTCGGTATAGAGAGACTGTACCTTGGAGATTACGAGAGAGATAGTAATCTAATTATTTATACTATACGTAATAATGAGGTTAAAATACGTATGGGGAGTATATATGTAGGTTGGAGCAAATACCTATAAATTATAATAGGATGTGTGTATGCCTATTATGTGATATATTTGTTAAGAGCATTAATGGGTGACAACCCGGGGGTGCAAGAACGTTATAGTTAAGAGCACTAATGAGTGATAACTCGGGGGTGCAGAAACTTTATTATTAAGTGTACTAATGGGTGATAACCCGGGGGTACAAAGATGATTATTATTTGGCGCACTAGTGGGTGATGACCCGGGGGTGCTAGATTAATATTGATTGATGACCCGGGGGTGCTAGATTAATATTGATTGGTGCATTAATGGGTGCTAACCCGGGGATGAAATATTCTATTGTTAGGCGCACTAATGGGTAATAACCCAGGGGTGTTGAATTATTATTGATAGGTGCATTAATGGGTGCTAACCCGGGGATGCATGATTTTCTGGAGATATGTACTAATGGGGCTTAGCCGGGGGTGCAGGATTAGTATATGTATATGTATAGGGATGATGGTACTATCTATATATATATATATATATATATATATATAGATAGATAGATAGATAGATAGATAGATAGACTTTTGAATATTTCTACAGTGTGAAATTAGTAGACTTGGTAATAATAATAATCATTACATTGCACCAAACGGTCTTAACCTAAGGGTGAAGGGTTAGTGTATATATATAGGGATGATGAGACTATATATATGTATGAGTGTACTTGGGTAACTTTCTACTTTGTGAGACTAGTTGATAAAAATGAAAATGAGAAGTAAAATAATCTTAGTGAATAAAAGATTTAACCATTCAAACGGTGAATAATGTAATTCAATATGTGAGATAAACTATCTGAATAGCGTATTGTATGGGCAAAACGGGAATACTACTAGTGAACAAAGTTCATATTAGTATGGTTTCTGACTAGTTAGAGTGTGAGGTATAACTAGGGGGAGATTAGATGTACGTTAGGCGTGCACAATAGACGAGAGGTGAGAAACTCATGTGAGAGTTCGATAACTAACATGCGTATAAGACTTGTTTAAAGAACCAGTTTTAAATACTTGCTAAATCATTTTTACATATCGGGCTCTGACCCATTTCTTCTATCTCTTCTCTCTTTTGCTATATATATGTATTATATCAGGTGCTCAGCCACAAGAGTATCAGATTTAGAGATTTGGATTGCTTGACGTGCTGCTGCTGTTGTGGAAGCTCTAGGTCCTTGCAGCAGACGCATCTATCCTTTCCATTCAGTCTCATCTAGACTTCTTGTTTAGGGCATATGTTGCCCACTTCTTGTTCTTCCATCAGTGATATTGTATTCAGTTTATTGTATGGTTTAGAGTTTTGAACTGGGAAGTTTTATTCCAGTCTTATTTATTTCAGTACTTGATTCATGTTCAGTATTTATTTACATTCCTATGTGCGGTGAATGGTTTATGTTTTAAGATGGAAAGAAACAGATTTACTTGGTTTTATTAAATTGGAAATGTTTTGACACCTATCTTAATGTTGTAACAGGTAATTAATATGTTAAAAAGGTTTTTCGACACTGATGCTGAGAATGAACCAACTGAATATCCTGTTTTAAATTGGTAGAGGACTGATCACCCTATATTTAATTGGGCGGGGTGTGACAGGTGGTATCAGAGCATCAGGTTCTAGTGTCCTTAGGATCTGTGCGGCTTATTATTTTTCAGCGTATCTTTCTTTGATGTAGAGCCTTATGATAGGATTGTTGTGTTCCCTTACGTATGTGACTTACGTTCTCCTTCTACGAATTATAATGGATGTAACTCATTATACAAAATTCAGTGTGATTCGAACACTGAATATTTTAGCACGACC
This sequence comes from Sambucus nigra, assembly GCA_949130495.1. Classification (NCBI taxonomy): domain Eukaryota; kingdom Viridiplantae; phylum Streptophyta; class Magnoliopsida; order Dipsacales; family Adoxaceae; genus Sambucus; species Sambucus nigra. Next base: position 407,222,636 of record OX422218.1, on the reverse strand, counting down.
AGCGAGGGCCGTAAGAAGAGCTGCGGGAGGAGCAGCTCAACAAAAGACATAGAGCAATCGGGTAAGAGTGATCGGGACAAAAATCACCACGAGAATTACTTAAGTAAGAGATAGTAAAATCGTCACTCGGGAATTGTGGGTTCCCAGGACACAGTCGTAGATAATTGTGGGGTGATTTCAGGACCACCTAACATAGTCGATAAAGAGGAAATCAAAGGGAATCCTTTGAAAACCCATCGGTGAAGATGCGAAAAAGAAAATGAGAAAGTGTAATAGACCAACGGAGGTTGAAAATTCAAAGGCAATTGTGTAGAGTGGAGTGTGACGGCACTCATATTTAAATTTGGAGTTAAAAGTTATAGCTCTTAGGAGCATCGTATAGTGATTAGAGGAAATCACCATATATAAAGAACTGTGCTTGAAATTTAGAGAGAAATTTGAGTACAATTTGACCGTGAGGTCTTCCATTCGATGTGGTAACAAAATGTGAGTGAAATTTTGATGTTTAAAAACGATGGGTAAGATAGAAACCGATCATGAGAGAGAGGTTGAATTGCATAATGAACTTCGTACCTGGCAGAGGGGTAAAAATTATCCAAAGGGTTTATAGTTGATAAAGGAGCCGTGAGTAGAATACAAGTATGGATGAGAAATCTAGCAGGGATGACTAATGTTGATCTCATCAAAGTTATATGGTTGTTAGTGATTACAGTCTTACCTGAAGAAGTGAGCAAAGGGGGTTAGAGAATCTGTCTGAAGAGCAGAAACTGAATTTAACGGTGTTAGTGAAACCCCACGTGAGAGTATACCCAATAGGGAACTCAGTTAGATGATGTTAAGTGATTAACTTCAAGAGGATGATGAAGTCAATCAGGCTGTAGAGGCCAACGATAGTTCCGGATAGCTAGCGTAGGCAAAGGGACACTGGAAGAATAATTGTGAGTGGAGACTATCGGTCCAAGAGAAGGACAATCCTAAAATGGTTAGTGGGACCAGTGACGGGAAATAGTTCGTGAAGTTTTCCTTATGTAAAGGAAACAGAACTATAAGTGTTGAATGTGTCCCCAATTACGAAGTGAGACCGAAGAGATTAGAAATGGTAAACCATACTAGTTAGGCATAACGATTGGAGGAACGAGACTTCCAGCGAAAGAATTTGGGGTCAAGAGAATTAGGCCCAAGAAATTTATAACCCGAGAATGATGGGTTCAGTCTGGACCAGTAGAGTCCTTGTTAATAGTAGCATACAGTAAGTCGGGGTCAATGGGGCTCGGGATGTAAATGGGAGTTCAATAAAGCTATAATTGAGGCCTGGAGAGTTTGGGCCAACGTTTTAATAATGGGCAAAAAATCCACATGATGGAATAAATTGTCCGTGATGAGAGAGGAAAACTATAGGATGAAATCCTAGGATGTATGACGACTGCAGATGTTCATGGGTTGTGACGACAGCCACGTGCTGAGACCCTGTGATTTGGCGAGACTGGTGAGGTTTTGCTTCTTCCTTGTGAGTAAAGGATAGATTCTAGTGACATGGGTGTGCCACTACTTTTAAGTAAATTGGAAACCCTAAACTTCGCGTGCGGTTCGAGTTTAGTGGGAAAGTTAGTTTTAACAGTCTTGTTACAAACGTATTTCTCGTTGTTAGCAGGGCATTTTGATGATTTTCCATGAGTGAACCGGGTGGGCCCTAACAATGTGTTTTGTTGTTATAATTTACTACTGCATTGAGTCAGCCTTAGTAGAGTTTATTATGGTAATGTGTAGTGATTAATTACTAAGATGAAGTTTGGTGAAGAATGGTGAAAAAGTTGAAGTTTGATGAAAAAGACGAATAGTTAAATCTCGCGCGAAGTCGTTTGAGCGAGATGGCATATCGCGTGAAGTCGCTCGAACGACACGTGGAATTCGTTCAAATGACAACCCTTCTGGTTCGAGCGACAGAGGGAATTTTTGGGGAGTTTTCTCAAAGTTTAGTTTTGAGTTTGCCGATTTATTGGAGTGAGAGAAACTGCCAGATAATAAAATGAAATAAGATGGAATTTTGGGAAAAGTATGTGGGAATTAATAATTTAATTATTTCGGTATAGAGAGAATTTACCTTGGAGAATATGAGAGAGATTGTAATCTAATTATTTATACTATACGTAATAATGAGGTTAAAATACGTATGGGGAGTATATATGTAGGTTGGAGAAAATACCTATAAATTATAATAGGATGTGTGTATGCCTATTATGTGATATATTTGTTAAGAGCACTAATGGGTGATAACCGGGGGTGCAAGAACCTTATAGTTAAGAGCACTAATGAGTGAAAAATCGGGGGTGCAGAAACTTTATTATTAAGTGTACTAATGGGTGATAACCCGGGGGTACAAAGATGATTATTATTTGGTGCACTAATGGGTGATGACCCGGGGGTGCTGGATTAATGTTGATAGACGCATTAATGGGTGCTAACCTGGGGATGCAATATTCTATTGTTAGGCGCACTAATGGGTGATAACCCGGGGGTGCTGAATTATTATTGATAGGTGCATTAATGGGTGCAAACCCATGGATGCATAATTTTCTGGAGATATGCACTAATGGGACTTAGCCGGGGGTGCAGATTTAGTATGTATATATATATATATGTATAGGGATGATGGTACTATATATATATGGATTTGTGAATATTGCTACTTTGTGAAATTAGTAGACTTGGTAATAAAAATAATCATTACATTGCACTAAGCGATCTTAACCTAAGGGTGCCGGGTTAGTGTATATATATAGGGATGATGAGACTATATATATGTATGAGTGTACTTGGGTAACTTTCTACTTTGTGAGACTAGTAGATAAAAATGAAAATGAGAAGTAAAATAATCTTAGTGAATAAAATATTTAACCATTCAAACGGTGAATAATGTAATTCAGTATGTGAGATAAACTATCTGAATAATGTATTGTATAGGCGATACGGGAATACTACTAGTGAGCATAGTTAGTATTAGTATGGTTTCTGACTAGTTAGACTGGGAGGTATAACTAGGGGGAGATTAGATGTACGTTAGGCGTGCACAATAGACGAGAGGTGAGAAACTCATGTGAGAGTTCGATAACTAACATGCGTATAAGACTTGTTTAAAGAACCAGTTTTAAATACATGCTAAATCATTTTTACACATCGGGCTCTGACCCGTTTCTTCTATCTCTTCTCTCTTTTGCTATATATATGTATTATATCAGGTGCTCAGCCACAGGAGTATCAGATTTAGAGATTTGGATTGCTTGACGTGCTGCAGTTGTTGTGGAAGCTGTAGTTCCTTGCAGTAAACACATATATCCTTTCCATTCTGTCTCATCTAGACTTCTTGTTTAGGGCATATGTCGCCCACTTCTAGTTCTTCCATCAGAGATATGGTATTCAGTTTATTGTATGGTTTGGAGTTTTGGACTAGGAAGTTTTAATCCAGTCTTATTTATTTCAGTACTTGATTCATGTTCAGTATTTATTTAAATTCCTATATGCGGTGAATGGTTTATGTTTTAAGATGGAAAGAAACGGATTTACTTAGTTTTATTAAATTGGAAATGTTTTGACACCTAGCTTAATGTTGTAATAGATGATTAATATGTTAAAAAGATTTTTCAACACTGATGCTGGGAATGAACCAATTGAATATCCTGTTTTAAATTGGTAGAGGACTGATCACCCTATATTTAATTGGGAGGGGTGTGACAGGTGGTATCAGAGCATCAGGTTCTAGTGTCCTTAGGATCTGTGCGGCTTATTATTTTTCAGCGTATCTTTCTTTGATGTAGAGCCTTATGATAGGATTGTTGTGTTCCCTTACGTATGTGACTTACGTTCTCCTTCTACGAATTATAATGGATGTAACTCATTATACAAAATTCAGTGTGATTCGAACACTGAATATTTTAGCACGACCAGCGAGGGCCGTAAGAAGAGCTGCGGGAGGAGCAGCTCAACAAAAGACATAGAGCAATCGGGTAAGAGTGATCGGGACAAAAATCACCACGAGAATTACTTAAGTAAGAGATAGTAAAATCGTCACTCGGGAATTGTGGCTTCCCAGGACACAGTCGTAGATAATTGTGGGGTGATTTCAGGACCACCTAACATAGTCGATAAAGAGGAAATCAAAGGGAATCCTTTGAAAACCCATCGGTGAAGATGCGAAAAAGAAAATGAGAAAGTGTAATAGACCAACGGAGGTTGAAAATTCAAAGGCAATTGTGTAGAGTGGAGTGTGACGGCACTCATATTTAAATTTGGAGTTAAAAGTTATAGCTCTTAGGAGCATCGTATAGTGATTAGAGGAAATCACCATATATAAAGAAGTGTGCTTGAAATTTAGAGAGAAACTTGAGTACAATTTGACCGTGAGGTCTTCCATTCGATGTGGTAACAAAATGTGAGTGAAATTTTGATGTTTAAAAACGATGGGTAAGATAGAAACCGATCATGAGAGAGAGGTTGAATTGCATAATGAACTTCGTACCTGGCAGAGGGGTATAAATTATCCAAAGGTTTTATAGTTGATAAAGGACCCGTGAGTATAATACAAGTACGGATGAGAAAACCAGCAAGGATGACTAATGTTGATGTCATCAAAGTTATACGGTTGTTAGTGATTACAGTCTTACCTGAAGAAGTGAGCAAAGGGGGTTAGAGAATCTGTCTGAAGCGCGAAAATTGAATTTAACGGTGTTAGTGAAATAGTTCGTGAAGTTTTCCTTATGTAAAGGAAACAGAACTACAAGTGTTGAATGTGTCCACGATTGATAAGTGAGACGGAAGAGATTAGAAATGGTAAACCGTGCCAATTAGGCATAACGACTGGAGGAGCGAGACTTCCAGCGAAAGAATTTGGGGTCAAGAGAATTAGGCCCAAGAAATTTATAACCCGAGAATGATGGGTTCAGTCTAGACCAGTAGAGTCCCCGTTAATAATAGCATACAGTATGTCAGGGTCTACGGGACTCGGGATGTAAATGGGAGTTTAATAAAGCTATAATTGAGGCCTGGAGAGTTTGGGCCAACGTTTTAATAATGGGCGCAAAATCCACATGATGGAATAAATTGTCCGTGATGAGAGAGGAAAACTATAGGATGAAATCCTTGGATGTATGACGACTGCAGATGTTCATGGATCGTGACGACAGCCACATGCTGAGACCCTGTGATTTGGCGAGACTGGTGAGGTTTTGCTTCTTCCTTGTGAGTAAAGGATAGATTCTAGTGACAACCCTTCTGGTTCGAGCGACATAGGGAATTTTTGGGGAGTTTTCTCAAAGTCTAGTTTTGAGTTTGCCGATTTATTAGAGTGAGAGAAACTGCCAGATAGGAAATTTAAATAAGATGGAATTTTGGGAAAAGTATGTGGGAATTAATAATTTAATTATTTCGGTATAGAGAGAATGTACCTTCGAGATTATGAGAGAGATAATAATCTAATTATTTATACTATTCGGAATAATGAGGTGAAAATACGTATGGGGAGTATATATGTCAGTTGGAGAAAATACCTATAAATTATAATAGGATGTGTGTATGCCTATTATGTGTTATATTTGTTAAGAGCACTAATGGATGATAACCCAGGGGGGGGGGGGGGGGGAAGAACCTTATAGTTAAGAGCACTAATGAGTGATAACTCGGGGGGTGCAGAAACTTTATTATTAAGTGTACTAATGGGTGATAACCCGGGGGTACAAAGATGATTATTCTTTGGCGCACTAATAGGTGATGACCCAGGGGTGCTGGATTAATATTGATAGGTGCATTAATGGGTGCTAACCCGGGGATACAATATTCTATTGTTAGGTGCACTAATGGGTGATAACCCGGGGGTGCTGAATTATTATTGATAGGTGCATTAATGGGTGCTAACCCGGGGATTCATGATTTTCTGGAGATATGCACTAATGGGGCTTAGCCGGAGGTGCAGGATTAGTATATATATATATATATATATATATATATATATATATATATATATATATATATGGACTTGTGAATATTGCTACTGTGTGAAATTTGTAGACTTGTTAATAATAATAATCATTACATTGTACCAAGCGGTATTAACCTAAGGGTGCAGGGTTAGTGTATGTATATAGGGATGATGAGACTATATATATGTATGAGTGTACTTGGGTAACTTTCTACTTTGTGAGACTAGTAGATAAAAATGAAAATGAGAAGTAAAATAATCTTAGTGAATAAAAGATTTAACCATTGAAACGGTAAATAATGTAATTCAGTATGTGAGATAAACTATCTTAATAGCGTATTGTATGGGCGATACGGTCATACTATTAGTGAGCATAGTTAATATTAGTATGGTTTCTGACTAGTTAGACTGTGAGGTATAACTAGGGAGAGATTAGATGTACGTTAGGCGTGCACAATAGACGAGAGGTGAGAAACTCATGTGAGAGTTCGATAACTAACATGCGTATAAGACTTGTTTAAAGAAGCAGTTTTAAATACTTGCTAAATCATTTTCACACATCGGGCTCTGACCCGTTTCTTCTATCTCTTCTCTCTTTTGGTATATATAATTATTATATCAGGTGCTCAGCCATAGGAGTATCAGATTTAAAGATTTAGATTGCTTGACGTGCTGCAGCTGTTGTGGAAGCTGTAGGTCCTTGCGGTAGATGCATCTATCCTTTCCATTCAGTCTCATATAGACTTCTTGTTTAGGGCATATGTCGCCCACTTCTAGTTCTTCCATCAGAGATATTGTATTCAGTTTATTATATGGTTTGGAGTTTTGAACTTGGAAGTTTTAATCCAGTCTTATTTATTTCAGTACTTGATTCATGTTCAGTAATTATTTACATTCCTATGTGTGGTGAATGGTTTATGTTTTAAGATGGAAAGAAACGGATTTACTTAGTTTTATTAAATTGGAAATGTTTTGACTCCTAGCTTAATTTTATAATAGGTGATTAATATGTTAAAAAGGGTTTTCGACAGTGATGCTGAGAATGAACCAACTGAATATCCTATTTTAAATTGGTAGAGGACCGATCACCCTTTATTTAATTGGGCGGGGTGTCACACGGGTGAACCCATAGCATGAGGAAAGAGAAGCTCGAGTTCTTTAAGAATCTGGGCCTGGTGTTGTTGTATCTCATTGACCTTGGTTTGAAGGTTATCAATCTTGGCACTGCGTTGGGCTAAGACGGTCATCAGATAGGGCTTCACATTCGGTGCTTGGTCGATATTCTCTATAAGATCCCATGAAGGTAAATCCCAAATTTGAATGAGGTATCAGAAGAATCGATGGAGCTTCGGGGAGGATTGATAGAAGATCGAAGCCAATAGGGAGCAGGCCAAAATCAGATATACGATCGACCTAAGAGGCAAAATGGTTCGAATTTATTTTTTACAGAGGGAGGGAATATATTTTGGGTATTTCTGAAGGAGGAGAAAAAATATTTTTGGTATTCTTGGAAAATAGGGGAAAAGGGAGAGGAATCTCAACATGATTATTATTAATGTTATTATTAGCTTCTCACTTCTATTAGGTTTGCCTAAATGAAGAAAAAATGTCGAACAGGACCCCAGATTGGGAAAATGTGGCTTAAAAATATGTATAACACAATTGGACTTGTTTCCAGGCTCACGGATGGGGTCTTATTTTGAAAAAAGGCAAAATCGCACAAAAATTCGGGTGCTTTGCTAACCCGAAATTTCGTCAGAATTTCGCATGGTAATCGAAAAACAAAATATGAGTGTCCTAGGTTTGACATCTATATGAGGTTTATATAATTGTTGGGTTAGCACAATGGCTCCCCCTTTGGCATGACTTCAACGATATACCTCTTGCTTATAAGGGAAGTCATTCATCAACATGTGTGGAAAAGGCATTTGATATACTTGAGTGTACATAAATTGCCTCACTATATACCTCATGAGGACGATACACATGAGAGATAATTCGATATACTCGATGTATATGAAAAAGTTTCCTGCTATATACCTCTCATCGTGATTTCGATCAAGTGGTACGATTCGAGGGGAACCATTCGATATATGTCAAAGGTACGATGCCAATGGAAGGTGATAGTCATCGCTTAGCCTAACTACGACCCGCAGGTCCCGCGCCCATCACAAATTGACCCCCCAGTACGGGATAAAATTTTAGTCTACAGCCATGCTCTTGCTGATGTAGTGTGCAAAAATGCATGAGTCTTAATTAACATATTATGAAGAGAGAGGATTTTTTATCATTTTGTATTTGCATGATGAGTAAAGGGAAATAATATACTAATGGGGAGCATATAGAAGTATATCTAGCATGAAAACTACACTACGCATGGATACATATGTGAGTGATTATGTGCCATGGGAATATTTACAGGTGAGTGTGTGCGATAGTGAACCTATACATGGATCAACTGCAAGTGTAGGAAGTTTGGTTGTGTGCTAGTAAATCTTAAGCATGAATATTCTAAGTGGTGCGTGAAGCATGTGAGTGTAAAGTGAAGCTAAGTTTAAGTGTGTGAAGTGTGCATGAGTATATACAAATATGTAAAGTGTATAAGTGAGTGGAAATTGATACGTACATGAGAGAGAGAGGTATATATAAAAAGGTAAAGAAAGGAGAGAAGGGAACATACAGGTAGGTGCATACCACACATGAGGAAAAGAAATGTATATATTATGAATATATAAAATGTATATATGATGAGAATAAATAACAAATATATGTGGGAGGACTCGAGTCGAGGGATTCACCCAAGATACCTACGTATCCTGAAGGGCATCAAAGTCCACATACTTTGAAGACAATATGAGGTGAGATTTAACCCATAAATCAAATCGGGGACTTTATTAGATGTGTGTGTCTAGAAAAAAGTTATTTTACTTAGAGAAAGTTTGATGAGAAATTCCCTTTTAGAATTTACAAGTGAACCTTCTTTTTCTTATTTTTGGGTTCTTCTATGAAAATAAAGTATGTGCGAATACTAATAATAAAAATCTAGAACTAACATGTGTGATGTAATGAAGTAAGATACTAAAGAGAAAATGAAGCAACTAATCCAAAGTTATGAGAATTTTAAGACAAAGAGGAAGAAATATACCTCAATGTGATTACTTGAAGTAAATCTTTCTTGTAGATGCGCTGATCTCAAAATGAAGTGATGGTAGTTAGAGGAGGTGGGTAGTAATTTACTCGAAAGAGTATGAAAATTATGGAAGGAATGTGGGAAATGGGCTTTTAAGGAATGAACATCTCTGAAATCGAGAGAATTTTCTCTAAATTGATGGGAGGGATGTTCAGGGGTGCTTTTCAAAGAGGTCATGGCCTCTATTTATAGGGATAAGGGGGTGCCAATCGGCATAGTCCTAGACTTTCCTATAAGCATAGAACCCTGGACATACTGCTGATAGGCAGGATCTTGGGGTTGTCATTCGGTAGTCTGAGACAGGTTTTTTGAAAAAAAAGATCGTAAAATGCAAACCGTAAGTCAGAATCGTGCATAGGGTGAACTATTGGAAAGGGTATTCAGAGACATTAAATAATCCATTAAGCCATTCTCAGGTTTGTAAGTTGACCGAGGTCAAACGGGGCCCAAAAGCTCCCGTTGGTTTCTAGATAGGAAATTTCTAAAGAAAAATGGATCGTTCTTTCGGACCGTAAGGCCGGTTCACACACGAAATGGACTGTTGGAAAGTTTATTCAGAGAACTTCGAAGATTTATTCAGTCTCGTTTAGTTCGGTGAGTTGACCTTGGTCAAATGAGGCCCCGAAGCGCCTAGTGACCCTTTAGAGTAAAATGGATCGTTCGTCCATACTATAGGGTTGATTCGCGCACGGGGCAGACCTTTGGAAAAGGTGTCAAGAGCCCTTCATAGATTCATTCATTCTTGTTTAAGGTAAAGAGTTGACATGAGTCAAATGGAGATCGGGAGTTCCCAATGGCCTCCGGGTCACTCTTTAGGGTAAAATGGATCCTTTGTCCGAATTGTAAATCCGACTCGCACACAGGGTGGACCTTTGGAAAGGGGATTCAGAGCCCTTTGAATATCCATTCATCTTTTTCTCAATCGATAAAGTTTATTGTGGTCAAAATAGGGCCGAGAGCATCTGGTGGTATTTATATCAGTTTTTTTATAGTAAAACAGATCGTTCGTCTGAACCGTAAGGCCAATTCACACATGGGGCAGATCGTTAGAAAGTTAATTCAGAGCCCTTCAAAGATACATTGAGCTCTCTCTTTGACGAGAAATTCAACCAGAGTTGAACGGGGCTCGGGAGCGCCCGGTGGCCACTAAATCGGTACTCGGGGTATGACCTAGGGTTTGTGATGAATGAGTTAGTGATACGGACCTAAGGACGTTCTTGGGGGGTCCTAGGGTGGGATGTCTACAGTGATGCTTTACTTTCATGATTATGTTTACTCCTTTGTCTATTTCATATAAAAAGAGGGAGAAACAAATTACGTCCGAGATTTTGATAATGAGTTTGATTTATGGGGGAGTTAGCTTTATTGTTTCATTTGTTTTATTTCAAACTCGATGCATCACGGGTATTTTCTTTGCTTCATGTCTGTTGGTACTTTTGGAAGATCATATTACACCAAATGAAGACAAAGTGTCAAAGAGAAGAACACGTGGAGATTGAAGACTGAGCTTTTGTTTCAATACCATCCCATTTCTAGGGTTTAGGAAAGGTGTTAAAAATTTTATCTTAACGGTTTTTTTTTCTAATTTGGGTTTCGATTCATTTTCATACCGGAATAGACAAAGGAGGAGATTTGTAAGTGCAAATATTTTAGCTTATGCTTTTTATTTATGTTATTTGCAGTTTTGCATATTTGGCGTATCTCGTTACAAATCGACTCGCGCTGACTCGTTAAACCGAGCACCAACATCTCAAAATTCAAGACTCCACTAAATCCCATAAAGGTATAAAGCTTTTTAGGATTTCAATTTATTCATTAGATTTATTTTGGGGTGTTTGATTTTTATTTAAAGTGAAACAGGGTTTTAAATTGACAAATAAAGGCATATTTTTTTATTTAAAAAAATTGAAAGTTCGCTCACCTCGTTCGAACAAGTTGAGGTTCTCGTTCGAATGAGATCACATTTTCATTTGAAGGCTCGTTTGAAATTTACATCAAATGTGTATCGAACGAAGGCGTACTGTTTTAGGCTGTTTGAAAGCCGTTTGAACTTTATTCAAATGAGATGGGACATTCGTTCGAACAGGATCCTATTTTGTTCAGATGAACTGCTATTCTCGTTCGAATGAGCTTCCAATTCGTTAGAACGAGTAGCCACCTCAAAATTTGTGAACACCCTATAAATACTTATTACGCGTTCAGATTTTTTAAGACTTTTGGGGGGACAAGTTCGGCATATCTTTTACAAAAGTTTTTAACCTTTTGAGTTTAGAAAACTCATTTGATTCACAAAACACATCCCCAGAATATATTTATGTAAATCAATTTAAACCCTTGATCGTTTTGTGTCGTTACATACACCTTGTAAAGAGGTACTCGATGGCTAACTTGTGAATCCAGAGGGATCACGGCTGAAGAAGAAGGCCGAGGCTGATTGGTGGATACCGAGAGCGAATTTGTCGCTTGTGGACTGCTAGGAAACAAATAGTATTCTTCAGATATTTACGAAGATTATGGCGTTATACTTGTGGCGGTAATCAATTAGTATTGTAAGTCGATTGTCTAGTAATATTTCTGAGGTGCTGAAAAAAGGTTTTGCTCATAAGGGATTTTTCCTAAATTGTTGTGTTATTGAATATGTAGCATATTCATATTGTTTAAAAAACATATTTGCCTTCATAACTAATTTAATTAAAGATTAAAATTTGTTAAAAATACTTTTTTTATGCTTGCACTTTTAAATTTTTAAAAACAAAAAGATAGAATTTTTGTTTGTGACCATCATTACCGAGCGCATTTATTTACGCACTCTCATATTGTATTAGAGCCAAGGGAGGATCCACATAAGACCCAACTGGGGCGGCCGCCCCAGTTGAGATTTGATTTTTTTTTTTATATATCTGGTCGGGTCACGTCATCTTTATTTCCAAAACCCTAAACCGATACACACAGCAACCAAAACAATTCAAGGTAGGTGATTTCATCATTTTTTTTATTTTTCTTGGACTTTAATATTTAATTCTGTTTAGGGTTTCTATATTTGTCTTTGTTCTTGGTTATTCGTCTCTGTGGTTTTGTGAAAGGTTGTGTAATATGGGATATTTGATGTTGACTGGTTTGAAATGGCTGATGGTTTGGTAGTGGCAGACATGTTGGTTTGGTAGTGGGTGATGGTTTTCTGTTCCATCGGGTGAGTTAACTCATTTTTGTACTTCATATTAAGCAAAATTCAATTGTTATCACTACTAAAATTTGGGTATTGTGAATATTTATTAAGCGTTGTTTATTTTTTGAAATTAATTACGTAGTGTTAATAATAATTGAGAGTAGTTGTTTGGGTATTATAAAGCTATAATTTGTATAAAACTCGAAATAACCCCAAAAAAATCGCCTCCCCGAACCCCCGGTACCACTCCACATTTTCGCCCCACTTGACAACAAATCCTGGATCCGCCGCTGATTAGAGCATTTAGCATTCTAATCTTACAAAGCATTTTCTCAATTTTTTTCTACTTGGAAGTACGACTCATCATATATATTTCTAAGGATATCTAGTGAGTTTTCATTTAAAAATTATTCATTGAGTTTATTTTTACAATGTAATTATTATTTCCCCCTCAAATTTTGCATCTACATCCACCCCAGATATGGAAACAACTTTACACAAATAAAACTTTAATAAAAAATAAATTACTCAACTAAGAGATATCTCTATATACTATAAAATGCAAAACAAGACATTTATGAGCATTTAAGACTCCTCCTCATTGAGAGTGTCCACGTGGCACTCTATATTTTATATTTCTATAAAATACTATACAAGCAATTTAATAGATGCATTGAACTATTGAGTTTTCTCTCTCTTTCCTTCAATTTAATCCAACTACGAAACTAAGTCAAAAGCAATTAAAAAACAGTTTATATAATAACGTTGAAAAATAATGTTTTTTTAACGTTTTTAACATTTTATATGAAAACTGTTCATATAAAAAGTTGTTTTTAATAGTTGATAAAAACTTTTTTTTTAACATTTTTGATGTCTTTTTATAAAAAAAAATTGATTTTATAAAAAACAGTTAAAAAGAGTTTATTAGAAAACCTTTTGATGTTTATAACTGTTTAAAAAAAAGGGTTTTTGTATAAGCAATTTTTTAACGTATATAAAAAACAGTAAAAAAAAAAGTGTTTTTTTAACCTTTTTAAAAAACAGTGTTTTTAACAAAAAGTGTTTTTATATAAACTATAAGAGTTTTTCTCTCTCTTATTCTAACTTTCTCTCTTTTTTGGATTATTTTTTTAACACTTTTTTTAAACGTTAAAAAAAAATGTTTTTTATAAACATCAAAAAACAATTTATATAAAATCAATGTTTTTTAAAAAAAATCAGTTTATAATCTTTAAACGGTTTTTTTATAAACAATTTTTTCTACTTTTTTTATAAAATTATTTTTTTACGTAAAACATTCAAAAACAGTTGATATAAAAATGTTAAAAATACTATTTTTTATAAATGTTAAAAAACTGTTTATATATTAAGGAAAAAACACTGTTTTTAACAAACATTACAAAATACTGAATTTTTAACTGTTTTTTATAAACATTCAAAAACAGTTTTATAATTCTCTTTAAAAAAATGTTATTTTTATATAAACCATTTTTTAATATTTTTTTAAAAGAGTTCTTTTTTTTTTAAGAACAATGTTTTTACATAATTTTTTTTAACGTTTATACAAAAAACTGTTAAAAAAACAGTGTTTTTAATGTTTTTATATTAAGTGTTTTTTACGTTTTTAATTTATTCATATAAAGAAGTGGTTTTATGAAAAAAGTTGAAAACAATTTACAAAAAAACTTTTGACATTCATAAACTGTTTTTTATAAGATTGTTTTTATATAAAGTTTTTTCAACGTTTATAAAAACAGCTAAAAACAATATTTTTTAATGTTTGTAAAAAAAAGTGCTAAAAAAAGTTTATAAAAAAACTTTTGATTTTGTAAAACTTTTTGATTTAAAAAAAAAATACATAATAAAAAAAGTGTATAAAACTTTTTCATTTTATAAAACTTTCTCATTTTATAAAAAAGTGTTAGTAAAAAAAGTTTTACTATTTAAAACAATAAGATATAATGTAAAATTTGTTTTAATACACTAATAAATACTTATACTAATGGGTAAAATAGTCTTTTTGATTGGAAAATGAGTCAACTGACTATCAAACTAGCTAACTAACGTTTTTTGTCGATTTTGAATTCCAAACGAGTAGAATGTAAACAAATGGAATAAAACTCTAAATAACTATTGGACCCCAAATAGTAAAAAATCCTTACAAAATTGACAAGGAGCCATAGAATAAACTGTGATTTTGTTTAAGTAGAATGTGTTATGTGAAGATTGAAATAGTGTTTTTCTTAAGATAATTTCGATTGAATCTTTATATAGAAATGTGAGTTTAATTAGTTAGAAGCATATGATGTGAATTTAGTTAGTTAGAAGCATATGGTGTATGTTGCTCTATTTTAAAGGAAGTGAGGTATACTTCCATGTTTAATAACATTGTTTTTTAAATAAAATATATAATATTCCTTTTGGATTTTTCTCTTTTTATATTGTGATTGCACAATTATTTTTGTGCTTTGTTATAAGGTTTGATATTTTTATTTTGACTCATTTTCAGATTTTTTTATACAAATTATACCCTTTATGCTTTATTTTCTTAAAACACAAGTTCTAATTGTTTGTCATTTCTGTCTATCATATCCATGATACTATTCATTATATTTTTTAAAAATTAGGGGTTAAAGTATAATTTATGTAAAGTTGATTAAGTGCCTAAGTAAAATATTTTGAAATATATATATATATATATATATATATATGATAGTAATTATCGTGATTATATATGAGTGTCCATTTTCTCTCCATCTATTATTAATTAATACTTATATAATGTGTCAAATAGACATAAAAATATAATTATGTCTTAAATAAAAAAAGTATCTCGGTGTTTAGTGTATACTAATCATAGAACTACCATCTGTACTAAAAAATATAAATATATAGTTAATTTGCAATTTTAAAATAAAGGCATGTTCATATGTCCCAAATTTTTTATTCATTTTTTCATCTCATATTAACATTAGTTTAAATGTAATCATAATATTATTTATGTGGCATATATTTTACGAATAAAATTATACTACGCTCGCGCATCGCGCGGGGTTTAAAACTAGTTATGTTATAAAATTGAATTTCAACAGCTAATTGTATAAGCCTAGTGGAAAATACTACATGTAAAACTAACAGCAGGAAGAATTCATCTTGGGATATGAGTTCTTCGTGGGGTGCAAATTTATTGGATTAATCTTTTTAGTATTCCCAATATTGTTACTGAGGACATAGACAAAATCCTTGGAATGATTATTTGAAAAAGGGGTGTTACGAAAAAAATATGGAGTTGAAGTTTAATGGGAAACTATTTGTTATCCTAAAGATGAAGGAGCGCTGGGAATTAAAAATTTGGTTGGCTGGAATAGAGTTTGCATGCTCAAGCACATTTGGGATCTTTTTGAAACAAGATTCGCTTTGGTCAAATGGATTCATACCCATTTAATTAAGACATGCAATTTATTGAATCTTAAAGTCAAAATGGTAATTTTTGGACTTGCAGGAAGTTGTGTAAACTTCCTGCAATAAGAATAAATATAGGTCTATAAAGTTGTGTCTATAAAGTTTCATGTGGGAAACGGCCATAACAATTTCTTTTTGTTGGACAATTGACATAACATAGGTCACTTATTAATAAATATTCTCACGCAGGAAGCAATATGACTGTTAAGGCTAAGATGTACATTACTAATGGGAGTTGGAGCCTACCTGACTTGATATCTACTGTTCTTATAGAAGTTATTGCTAATATAATACAACCTGAAGGGAATACGTAGCAGTGGCAAAATTGGGTGGTTAAATATGGGTTGAGTCAATCTATTGTTTTTCTACAAAAATAAGTATTATAATTGGAGGTATATATAAAAAAACTCATATTTTACTCATAACTTTTAAAAATGAGTTTTATATTTTATTCATAACTTTTAAAATTGCACTTCATATTTGATTTATAACTTTCAAATATGGGTTTCATAGCGTTTAAATATGAGTCTCATATTAAGATGACTGGGTTAATATGGATTGTTTTATTACTTGGGCAATATTTTGTCACTACTAGGAATACGGATGATTGGGTAACTTGGGTGTGTTATATGAATGGGGTTTATAATTGCAGACATTTAGAACCATATTAGAAGTCACAAACCTAAATTTGAATGGTTTCGAGATATTCATTCATTATGCGGCTTGTCTGCCTGAGTAAAATATTGATTAGGAAGAAGCTTTATAGTTGGGGGAAATAGATAGTGAGATGTGTGTTGTGCGACTAAGAAACTGAAGATACAGAGCATCTATTTTTTAAGTGCCATTTCTCTAAAGCGGTTTGGAAAAAAGCTTTAAGTCTTAATGAGGTACATAGAGAAGTGAAATCTTTAAGAGGTGGATTTTAGAAATTTTAAACCAACGCGATAATTTTAAAAGAAGAATCTAAAGTCATGATTTAGATTGTACCATATACTATATTTGGAAATAAAGAAACGATTATGATTCTAGTCATAAAAGTAGCACATTTTACAATGTTAGCATGAAGATTGAAAAAGGCATGCATCACAGAACATACAGGTGGAGGAATAAGCGCAGAAATCAACAAAACTTGGAAATATGCAAAAACTGGGGGAATTCAGAACTTATTTTGGGGGTTTAGCTTGTATGTATTTTATGCAGCCAGACATGCACACAGTGGCGGAGCCAGAAATTTTAGGTGGCCTGGGCACCAGAGGAAATTTTCGGGGGTTCGGGGGCGGGAGCCCCCGAAATTTTTTTTGAGGAGTAAATTAAAATTAACATTAATTTCAACAACTTCATGCCCAAAAAATAAAGGGTCAATTATTGAATAGTCCCTACTATAAATATATATTTTTTAAAAAGGACACATATTTTTAGTTTAACTCATTTAGTCCCTCAAGCACTCAATATTCTCTTATTTTTAGAGGTCCGCGCCAGCGGCACTTTTTCTCCAAAATATGTGGCAAATGACTTTTTAAAGCAAAATAAAAAAATTTGGACTAAATGGGTATTAAAAAATGTTCGAGAGACTATTTGGTATATGTCCCAAAAATAAATACTACAAACTAATAACAACAACATTTATACTAATATTAAAAGAGGTAAAACAACACTCTGATATTGAAAGGGGTAAAACAACTGTGATATTTATACTAATAATTACTACAAACCAATAAACACATTTATACTAATATTAAAAGGGGTAAAACAACACTGATATTTTCAGAATTTCATAATCTTAGCGATATTTTTAGAATCTCAGTAATCTCAAAATCTCAGCAATGTGTACATATTTAAAAAAAAAAAAAAGGATCTACCTGGGCTGGCCTGGGCCTGTGCCCAGGTCATGTACAAAGTGGCTCCGCCACTGCATGCACATATATCTTATTTTCATGGGAAGAGGGGAATCAATTACACATGGCATGGGAGGGGAATCTTACATTGCAGATCTTTTAGAAAGGAGGAAAAGGGAAAAAAATTAATGAAGGGGAGAGGGGTTATTATTACAGACTATGTTCATAATCATTTTCTGGGCCAAATAAATCATATGATTACAATAAATTGAAAATAAGTTACAGTTGGGTTACAGTGCTTATTTTGACCCTATATGCTCCTTTAAGTATGTCTCCTTCCTGATTTACATAGATAGGCATTGGGTGAATTAGATCGTTATGTCAGCAGCTGGGTTTCAAAGAATATTTGTTTATTAAAGAATAGTTAAGACTTATATGTTTAGTAATGGTGCTATAAGGTTTTGAAGTTATTCCATTTGAAGCTTCTGATGCTTTTCTCTTGGTGTTTGATAGAGTTATGTCCTGATTTAGATCTATTGGAGTTTAGAGCTTGATGGGGTTCGATTTTCTGGCTTTTAGGGGTTCTTTACCCTTGGTTGTTTGATCTCTTGACGAATGGCTATGGATGATGGTCGGGATGTGGATAGGTTTGCTTAAAAATGGATTTGGTGTTTGGTGGATGGTTGAGGTTTTCATACATGTATGGTTTTACTGTTTGAGGATTGAAGGCGTGACAGGGGTTATATGTAATTATTTGTATCTTAGGTTACACACAAAAAGATCCAATTTTTTTAACCAAATTTTGTCTTGATTATAATTGGTTGTGCATGCAAGATATAGTCCAAATTCAATAAACTATGCCACATAATCAAATCAGCCAAAAAGAAGAAATTTTGAGAAAAATTTCCTTTCGGGCAAAACCTAGTATTCAACACTGTAAAAGAGTTTGACATACTCGGTGACTTACAGACTACATAGAGCTCTATTAATTATAATGCATGTGGTTTTTAAATCTTTGACAAAAAGTGATGCAGTTCAACCCCACCCATAAGAACCAACTCTTCCCTCGATATCCACCGATCAGCCTCAGGATTATGGAATCCTTTCTTCATCAGTAGTTTAGTCGCAATTCCAGAATTAGCCATAGAGAAACGTCTACAAGGGTTTGATGTCGTATCTGAAAATTGAATTTAAAAAAACTCAACAAATTATATAAAGGGATTTATGATTCTGA
The DNA here is from genome assembly GCA_949130495.1 of Sambucus nigra. Lineage (NCBI taxonomy): Eukaryota > Viridiplantae > Streptophyta > Magnoliopsida > Dipsacales > Adoxaceae > Sambucus > Sambucus nigra. The sequence goes on along the minus strand of OX422218.1, from coordinate 407,203,781 downwards.
AAACAAACTTGTATCTACAAAACAGAAATTAGAAAACTTTTGGTGGAGTTATAGTTGAATTTTGCCAAAAGAATTTAGTAAAATAGTCCAAAAGAATCCTTTTTATACAAAAACACATTTTCAAGGAGGCTAACTCGTTCGAACAAAAATAGTACTTCGTTCGAATAAGGTCCAATCTCATTCGAACGGAAGTTTATTTCGTTCGAATGAACTTCCAACGAGTTTGGTTGTATGAAACAAAGACTATGTCAATAGATGTTTGATAGAAGTTCATTCTAACAAATTAATCATATCATTCTAACTACATTTACACTTCGTTTGAATTAAAACATGGTCTTGTTGTAATGAGATTGAAATCTCATTCTAACGAACGAAAGGCAAAAAAAAATATTTTTGAAAATTATTGCTGTAAAAATATCTCGAGTAAAAAAATCATCCCAGAATATAATTGACTGAGAAAAATCAAACCACAAAATCAATATGTAAGAGGGGAGTCCTCTTAGGGCTGGGGCATTACAATACAATCATAGAAGTAACCTTTATAGATATGGTGATGAACTACTAACCCAAATATCCTTCACAATATCACAGATGAACACATAATATTGTATATAACAAATACTCAGATTGAACTCACAAATCACTCGTGTATAACCCAAACAATAAAAAAAATCAGAAACAACTCAGTTAAAGAGAGAGAGAGAGAGAGAGAGAGAGAGAGAGAAGTAAGCACCCTAGATAGACCTTGGCAGTGAGTCAACACACCAACAACTATTAATGTCTCTGGTTAGGTAATAAAAGCTTCGTAATAAATATCAATGGTGGGTGAGTAAGCTATGGTTTTCAATAACTCTTTTGTTCTCAAGAAGGGTATTTTTTATCTCTCTTTCTCTCTAGGAAGAACTCCCTCGTCTTAAAAGTGGTTGGGGTTGATAAATACCCCCACTCTTCTCTCGAGATGTCTGAGCCCTCATAAATGTGAAAGACATTCCCCTCATGCTTTAAGTCACAAATATTAAATTCCTGACTCTTGTCCTATGTCATAAACATGAAATGCTAGTATATACCTTTTGTCTACCGATTGTGCGTCATAGGACTATCACGACAGTGGTAATACATCAAATCGCTTGACAACCCAAATATGACAGCGGTTTACTTAAGTTTGGATTGGACAGCGGAACGGGTAGGTGGCTCGTAACATCACTCAAAGTAGATGTGACTTTCAACAGAGGGTTGTTTAGTTCAAGGCTCGATGTTAGATGGAATTCAAGGTCACTTTGCATAAGCTTTCCACGGTATATGGTCTCTCGGTCTTTTACTAGTTGTATCTAAAATGGTTAATACAAGCCTTAATGTTGTCTTACTTCTTCGTTCTCCAAACCAGGTCCTTATGAAGTTTTCACAGTGAGGTCATTTGGTAAAGCGTGTAAGCTCTCCCAAGCCCTGCCAGGCTTGGTCTCTCACGAAGACCATTTGACCTCACACTAAAAGTTACAATCGTTACATCTTATAATCAATACAATTTGACTATGTAATCAAAACGGAAATAAAGATGAGCTTTCTCGTCAAACTTCCTTGCAGGTAGCTTTAAGCTTCTTCACTAAGCTCCCCCATTGTGCTCCCTCATTGAGATTATTTGCTATTTTCTTGCTTATTCCTTCAATCCTTCTTCTGAGCTTCTTCTGTTAAGAGGGGAAGTTATTTATAATCACAAGATTACTTTTAAGCCCCCCTAAATATGCCCTTTCGTGTGGATATTTGTTGCGAGCGTAAAAAATGTCACGAAACTTTTCAATCTGATGAACCACCTGTTATCCCATGAAAAATTCTTCTATATGCGTTTTAATTACAGTTATTGTCATTATGACTGTTCAAAAAGGAAAATTCTCCCCGATGTACCTGAGCCCAAGCTCTTCAACGTCTAGGCTTATGGTGAGGGGACATCATGAAATTTTGGAACTGCGGGTGGAAGCCTGGTGCCCATTCTTTATGAGTAGCCTCCGTCCGATAGAACTTGTGATCTGTAATGATAATTCTCCCCAATGCATCTCTGAGTCTAAGTCTTTATCATTATGACTATATTTAAAAAGGAAAATTCTCCTCGAAGTACCCGAGTCAAAGTTAGTAGCGTTTGGGCTAATGGCGAGGGGACTTCGTAACCTTTTTGAACTGAGAGAGAAAGATGGAGACCATTTTCTACGAGTGACCTTCGTTGCATAAACCTTCATAATTTTGCTAAAAATTCTCCCCGGTGTATCTCAACCTGTTCTACCATTATCTAAGCTTGTATCAAGGGGACAACCTTCACTTTAGCCTTTGAACTTCTATCAAATTTCAAAATTGGTGCCAAATTATTAATTTTACTAGGATCAATAATCTCTCTCTTATATGCGTGACCTCATTAATGACGCGAAGCTATCTCTTCAACTTTCAAACCAATTCCCAAAGTTCCATGTGTCCTTCAAACTGATTATTGACAGTTGATCACGTGATAGCATGGGAAACTCAAACGTTCTTTTGAATACTTTCAGACAGATAATATCTTCCACACTCAGCATTTTTCCTTCCCTTACCATTCATTTGCCTTCATCCTTATCAGACATTTTAGAGAGAGAAAAAAAACCTTTGCCATTATTGAACTTTCTTTGAAGTTCTAACCTCTGAAAAACTCTCTCTTTCCTCCATTACCACCGTCTTCAGCCTTCTCTTTCCTCCTTTTCTTAAAGCACGACCCTTTTTATGCTTTAAGTTTCTTTCATGGCATGTTCACGTATCCCCACTATTCCAGCCACCACTATCTCCGCTGCTGCTCCCCCAAATGTTGCCGCCGAGATGGTGGCACGCCAGGAACAATTACGCTTCTATCATTGATCACCCATCTTTGGTGAGGGCGATGGACTTTTTGGTGAGTGTAGAACCTTATCTTCCAATGCTCAGTGTGAATCCTTGATTTTTCATGATGAAGAGACCGATCATGCAACTTGGTTCTTCTTTCCACCAGAGGGAACTCTTAGATTCCATTTGGATCGTGGGGACTTTGTAACACCCCGCCCACCCGGGGAGATCAAACGGAGCGCTAATGCGATAAAATAAATCCAAATCCAAAAATAACAAGGTATAGAGCATCTAAATAAACCCACAATAATATAAATCCACTAATCTCAATTCTTCAAATACAACAAGTCTCTCGAATTAAAATTACAACTATCTAACTCGAAAATAAAATACAAATCTCCAAAGCTTTATACATCAAAATAATACAAATCTTTCCCAAACAATCCTCTCTAAAATCAATCTCCATAGCGCCCCAAAATCCGCGCTAACCTGCCACTAAAAGAAAATATGGGAAAATACACAATATGACAAGAAAGATGCTCAACAAATATATGTTAGCGATGAATATTTGAGAAGCCACGGATAGTAACTCAACTTTCTCTATAAGACTAGAAAAGTCACTATAGTGTTCTGCGGGAGTATATGTGCATTGAGTTCTTCCTAACTTGTAGCAAAATTCCCTAAGGTGACCTCTTCGTTTTCAATAGGTGCAAACATAGACATGTTTGAGTCTACCTTGGTTAGATTATTTAGGTTGAACTCTCATTGGTGGGTTAGATAGAGTTCCATATGGAACCACCCCAAACATAGGAAATCATTCCATTGTAGCATGAAAAGTGGATGCACCATCATAACCAATTCTTTGCCTCTTCTTAAAACCTAAGGTGGGACTAAGGAACATTTTACTTACCTTCTTCGATGTATTCTCTATAGTAACCGTGACCACCTGGGCACTCTCGAGATCTTTCTCGAGTTGGGATATAAGGGCCTCAACCTTCTAACAAGTCTCCAATAAAGCTTGAAGATATCTCGTAATGCTAGACATATTGTTTGTCAAGCCACCATTTTTCCTCTCCATTATAATGCCTATATTTTCCAAAGAAAATCTCAAGGAAGACTCACTCTCTCTCGACTCTCTCAAATCCTTCTCTAAATCTAACACCCAAAGCGCCAAATTTTTCTTTTTCTTTTTCGTTTTAAATGGATCGATGTAAATCTCGGCGTAAGCACATTGTAGGCCACTTTAATCCTCACTCAAAACTTCATCTCCCCCACTATCTCTGGAATCATAAGACTCAATACTAAGGTCATCATGTTTGGAAACATCCTCATAGGCATAAGACATACTCGAAGTACTAACGTGACTAGACATGAATGTGATGAAGTTGCGTCCACGTGGTGATTCATCCCCGAAATCCATCGACTCGATATTGCTATCACTAAGAGTGGCATTGAAGGTAGCTTTGACCTTGCATCGTCTCTTTCACCATGTATCACACTCGTGAGATTTTTAATCCTTACCCTCTCACTCATAGAATCTCTCCTCATTTTTCTTAGGGTATTCTCCTTTCACTTTTTTCAATTTCTTGCCCGAATAGAAGTTTTTATTTTTCTCAAAACTTTGGCTTATAAGTATTTTGTTTTCTTAGCTTGAGAAAGTTTTTGAAATTTTTAGCAAAAAGGCAAGATCAACTAGATCAAAATCATAATCGGATTCAGAATAAACATCCTCTTTCGTTTTAGATTGAACTTTCAAAGCAATCCGTTTGTCCTTAGATTTAATAGTTTTGGGAAATATATTAATTTCATAAGTTTGAAGGTCTTATAGGATTTCTTCTAACTTAACAAATTAAGGACAATGATCTTAGTAATAAAGAGGAACAGAAAGGGATCTCAAAAAATAATTCACAACGCACGTCTTATGAATTCTATCATCCAAACTAAAATTAGAAACGTCTTATATTCTATCATGATTGTCTCACATTGCGTGGTGTGATTTTGTAGCTTAGAAGCTTTCACAACATTTGGTACCTTCGCGAGTGAGCTAAAGATTATCGCACGCTTTCTTAGACTTGGTTCATATCATGATGTGGTGGAACTTGTCAGGGGTGACGGCTCCATAAATTACACTTAAGTCGCAGGAGTTAAAATTTCTCCATTTAAATTCACCCTCTATCCAAGCATTGATATGTTTAAGACTTTCGACATTATTGTTAGTCAGAGTATGTAGTGTCCAAACTCTTTCACACACAAGACAAACCCTCTCATCAATAAATTTAAAAGAAGAGGTTATTCTTGAATTCTCATATGCATTATTTAACCCATAAAAAAATAGTTAGCCTTTTATACAAATTATCCATATAACTCCAAAATTAAAGATCACGGAATAAATTAGTGCAACAGTTGTGATACCAATTTGAAAATGTAGTAGGGTCTATATGTAATCATTTTTATATGAGTTTACACGCACAAAGATCCAATTTTTTTAACCAAATTCTATATTGATTGTAATTAGGTGTGAATGCAAGATGAAGAATTCAATAAACCAAGCCACACAATCAAACTAACTCAAAAGAAGAAGTTATCAAGAAAAATACCTTTAGGGAAAAACCTAGATTTCAGCTCTGTAAAAGAGTTTGGTAGACTCGATGACTTATAGATTACTTAGAGATCCACTAAGTATAATACACACGGTCTTCAATTTTTTTTTATAGAAAGTGATGCAGTCCAATGCCACTTATAGAAAGTAGATCTTCCCTCGGTATTTATCGATCAGCCTCAGGATTACGAAATCCTTACTTCTTCAGTGGTAGAGTTGCAACTCCATAATTAGTCGTAGAGAAATTTCTATAAGGGGTTGATGTCATGTATGGAAATTAGGGTTGACAAAACTCAACAAGTCATATTAAAAGATGTATGACTCGAAAAACAAACATTTTTCTATGAAAAAAAAACTAAAAAAATTTGGTGCAGGTATTGCAATTGATTTTCGCCAAAAGAATTGAGTAAAATAGTCCAAAACACATTTTCTGATGCGATGAAATCGTTCGAATGAAAACCTATGTTTCGTTCTAATGAATTTCGAACTTGTTCGAACAAAAATAGGACTTCATTCGAATGAAAACCTATGTTTCATTCTAATGAAGTCCAATATTGTTCGAGCGAAAGGCATATTTCATTCGAACGACCTGCCAAAGAACTTCCAACGAGTTTGGTTCTATTAAACACAAAACATTTCATTACATGCCCATCAGAAGTTCACTCTAACAAATTCATCATATCATTCTAACGACATTGAGACTTCGTTCGAACGAGAATAAGGTCTCGTTTAAACGATATAGCAATCTCGTTCAAACGAACCAAAAATAAAAATATATATTTTTGAAAAAGTCCTCGAGTAAAAAAAATCATCCCTAAATATAATTGATTGAGAAAAATCAAAACTATAAAATACATGTACCTCCATAATATGTTCGTGACGATTCCAACAACTTGAAATTCGAAAACAATGCCTGGTCACTAAAATATCTTCAAACGATTGTGGATGCAAATGCTGATGTAGTGTTCGATTTGTAACTCCAGTTTGTAACGGGATACGCCAAAATATATATGTTATGAGCAATTATAGAATCTTGCTCTTATAAGGATAGATTTGCATGTATGGGTTCTTGTTCTTCATTGTTAAGGGCTTGGCCTTATGATGATATAGGTATAGAAAGGGAGGTAGTGAATTTTGGAGCTTCGTTTTCTTGGCAATTGTTAGAATGAGAAAGGGGTTTAGCTGATTTTGTTTTTTGGCTAATGTGTTGTGTGAGTTGAGACACTAATGGATTGTATGTTGATTTTTCTATACTGATAGTGTAAATGGTTTTGATAGTCTGGTTTTAAGTAGTGGTCGAAAGGGTTTCATAGAACTGAATCTTATATGATAGGCTTATAGCGTGTCAGCTAGGCTCTGCACATGTGTTCGTTGTATGGTTTACATCTGGCTCCACTCCTACCTGAGATGGATTTGGGTTGAGTTTTTCTAGCTAGGCTTTGTTTTTTGTTTGGTTTGTATTTGTTGGGTTTAGTTTGGTTAAGCTCTTTTTTTGTTGTTAAGGTTAGTGTTATTTTGGTTTAGTTTGGTTAGGCTCTAATTCATGTTTTGTTGGGCATGTGTTTATTGTTTTGTTGAGCATGTGTTTATTGTTTTGTTTGGTATTTGGGTTGGGTTGTAATCCATATACCGTCCTCTTGTATTTCTTCCTAATTAATCCACTTACATTTCACCCAAAAAAATAGAATCTCAACTAATAGAATCCAAACACATCCTACGTAATATAATCTCAAACCATTGTTGGAAGTGGCACCCAAAATAACCGAGTTCGTTTTCCCCCATTCTCTATCTATCGGATGTACCTTAGATCATTGAAATTGATAAGGATATTCAATTTTTATTCATCCTCAGAATCATTACTCTTTAATATATTTTGTAATGATAATTTTTTTCAACATAATGGTTATATTTTATTCTTGAAATTAACATCCACTTTGATCCCATTTGGTAGACATTGATCAAATCATTCTGAAAACACAAATTTTAATATAAATGAATGTGTGTATTAAGAGATATTGCTCTCCAGAAAATAATATTTTCATTACCCAATTTCACAATGAAATTTTTTACAGAAACATTCGTATGCTTCTCTCAAGATTTTTATTCAACTCAAATTCATTTGGATATGACTAGATCTTTTTAAAACTATAAACTTCATCAAAAATGAATGCGACCAATAAATGATATTGTGCTCTCGGATGCACTTCTTTTATTGCAAAACTTCGTAAGCAAGCTCACTAAAGAAAAAAGAAAAGCAAAAAAAAAAAAGAAGGTATGCATCTATTATGTATCGTGAATTTGAATTTAGACCTTATTTGAAACTAAACTTGCATTCATTTTCTATTCCGCCTTCTTGTGAAGTTTGTTGATGAGTCATGTGCAATAGTAAAACTGTTTTGTGCGATTGTACTCTTTTGACTAACATGGAATCTTCAACTTCGAGGACCTCATGCGGAACTTCCTAGTATTGGCGGGGCATAATGGTCAATGCCCATGATATGAAATCACAAAATATCACTTGTGCTAGACAAAGTTAATGGGGAACAGCCTTTTGCTTCTTTGACATCCCGAATTGATGAAGTTTGACTATTTGGAATCTCAAAAGTACCCATAAAAAGATTGTTGTAGTAATTGAATTTTGACAAAATGGAATTGCCATTATGATCCAACCTTTTAATGGGATTGTTTCATATATGTGCAAAAATATGCTATTATGTGACTTTCATTGGGCATACAAGTTGATTGAAATTCGATTCAATATTAAATATTTTAAGCCATATTTGGTACCATGACTTGATTGGCACTTCAACATGTAGTTACATCATGTCAATTATTTTGCAAAAACTTCATTACCATTTTTGGCTTTATTGATTGTGAATATTAAAAATACAATATAAGTATCTTTTAATTATAAAATTTTTTGGAACTCTTTTGCCTGTCCAATAACAAAAACAAATTATTAACAATATGGATTTTTTGTTTGTGTATCCCTCGTTCATAATGCATATGCTCTTACTGTTACTGACACTTAGTATTGAACTTGTAGCAACACGTCTAGACAAAAATATTAGAAAAAATTAAATGGTTGTTCTCACAAAAAAGAATCTAGTGAATAAATTAAAAAAAATGTAAATTATTCGTTGTACTTTTAGGTCAATACATTTTTTTTAATAATTATTCAACCCCTTATACGTTACTTTCACCATACATTAAAACCCCTTTTACGTGATAAAATTTTATGTCTCGCATACACACTACCTCATCATTACCACTTCCATAGCACCTTGGTTGCCTTTATCAAATTAAGAGCTCGCCATTCTAAAAATATGGTACAAGAAAATAGGTATTTACATCATGTATGTAACAAAAATAACAACATATTGAGGGGAGGGGGACCGAGAAAAACAATAGGTAGAAAACTTGGTCTGTCCCATGCGATTTTAGAAAGAGAACACCTTTTCGTTTCAGATTACTTCTATTCACCAACAACCCCCGTTGTATTTGAGTTATTAATATTATACCCACAACGTATGTAAAGTTGTCAAGATTATAGCACACACTATTTTTCATCTTAAATTTAGGAGAAATTGAAGGGGAGAAAGCTTGAATACTATACTAGTTTTTGAATTTGGTTGAAGATTTGCATGAAATATTTAAGAAATGATGGGTTATGGGTATAATATTCACAACATAAGGATATTATTATTGATTTGGAAATTTCTTAACGAATAAAACTATATTGTTTTGAGCCATAAAAAGTCCCACATAAAAAATGTTTATCCATCACACTATTTTGGCTCGCACTAAAACTCTTTAAACACAACAATGACCAATATCTTAGAGTGGCTAACTTATAAAATTGCCATTATATCAAGCGTTATGATAACTTACAAAATTAATAAACTCTTACCAACATATGTACATGGATCTTCATTCTTCTAGCAATACGTGTTCATCCCATTAATAAGTGGGAGGCCCCAAAAGAAATAGTTTTGGTTGCCCAATTGAAATTAAAGTGGAAAATGAAAAGGCCCAAAGTAAGTTTTGAGACGATTTTTTTCACCATCTAGAAAGAAGTATTGCGATTTTTTTCCTGAAAAAAAAATCACCGCCCCAAATGCTTTGCCTAAGGCTTCTTCGTGCGTTTATCATGAAGGAGTAACGGATGAATGGGGGGAGGATTTTTCATTGGTTCCCCTTGATAACTCTGAGTTTGCATTGGTTCTCCTTCATAACTCTATGGCGGGCGGGGAGGACTTAGAGGCGAGTCATTCTTTTAAAGTGGTAGAGTTTAGTGGGGTGGGTGGGAAGGAGCAATTTACGCCTTCTAATATATGAGAATCGGTGGTTAGATATGGATAGGGGAGGTATATGGGCTAGGGGTGATGATCATTATAGCTATGTGCACTAATTGTTAGAGGGCGTCGTTAATTATGAAAAAGGCATTTTTGGAAGGGTGATATTAAGACAATTTTTTGTTCGTACCTTGAGATCAGAGTGAAGTTTTTAGTCGAGGGATGATATCCCATCTAGACTCGTCAAGAGGAGTCTTAAACCCATATGTGTTAGAGGGGGATTTGGGGACATTGGGTGATGGGGCGAAACATTGGGTTGGAAAGTTAATAGGTGGGATCGAAAAAAAAATTAGGTGTGTCATATGAAGGAAATGAGAAGAAATCATGGAAGTTGTATATAAAGATAGAGAGGATGTGGAGATGGGGGAAGAGAAGGGAGGGGGGAGTGAAGTCCATTTGGGTGGAGGAAATCGGGGAGATAGATAGATAGATAGATAGATAGATAGATAGAGAGAGAGAGAGAGATAGAGAGAGAGAGAGAGAGAGAGAGAGAGAGAACTTAGAAGATTTTAATGATCTATTATTTATGAAGGGTGGATGGGAGTAAGGGAAGAGAGGAGGAATATGATGGCAATGAAGATGCGTATTATTTCATGGAATGTCAGTGGTTAAATGACCTTGACAAGTGAAATATTGTTAAGCGGGTGATTTTTTTATGGCGACGGGATGTCTTATGTCTGCAGAAGGCTGTGGACACTCCAATTTGAAATCGAGGGTGAATCATGTTATCCAACTCATTAAAAACTCACTCAAATGGTCAACCGTGATATAAGTCTAGATTTCTCGCCAACATATACACACATTAATCTCTCTCCATTAATCAAAATACAAAGTCATACATAATCACTCTTGCATACCCATACCGGTTTAGGTGCCATTCTTACACCTCTCACTGAGACCATTTCATACATAAACACCCATATATGTTTTAAGGGATTATCAAACTAATGTAGCTAAACATGTTCTAAAATAAAATAAAAAGTAATCAAATAATGTTGAGAGTGATAATAAGCATATAATTAAGGAAGCATAAATAACAAGTGAGGTGCCTAAAAACTTCCCCACTCGTAACTCGGTTCTTGAACCCACACAACAAGAATCTCTAGATCAAACCTAGACTTAAACCTGCTAACAATTAGCCCGAAAGGTCTAACACAAACCTTTTATTTATTTTTAAATAAGATAAATTGGTGACTTTGGACAATCGACTAACCATCCTACAAAAATACTCTTAGGCTCAAGCCTAAACCAAGGGCGTGCACCCAAACCTGGATATGGTATCAAAAAAATTCTAAGGGAAAATCATCAAACCATGTCAAATTGATAACCTAACCTCGGAGGGAGCGAAGGATTGTGAGACAAGCACTCACACATCAAAATAACAAGTTCCCTATAGAAGCATCATTGCTCAGGATCCGCAATACCACAGTGGCAACTCTGTTAGGGACAAATTAAGAGAACCACACTATCATTATTCTTCCTTTCTAATATGATTAATATCGTGACCCTTAAGGGCAATTTTACATATATTTTAGAACTGTTTACTGGCCTTAGTTTTAGGGTCCCTCAAAACGTAGATCTGGGTTTCGATCGCTATGTACATTTTCTCAAACATATGGGTACACGCAAAGGACCTGACGACAAAATAAGCTTTAAAGTATGTAAAAATAATGATTACATGTTTGCATCACGAACTTTATAGTCTTGATTTTCATATTACTTAAAACCAATACCCTTAAGGGCAAAAGCAGTTAGCCGAAAGATCAGTCACCAATGAATATTCTCACTCTTTCCGTTCACCCATCTGGTATATAGGAAGACTTTTCTATTAATACCAAAGTCTCGATGACATGGGACATTTGAAGTTTGTTCAGTATTGGTATATATCGAATAAGCTTTCATGGCTATTCGGTACTAGAGTAATGTGGTTTCATGCATACCTTAAAAGTTACTCAGTCCAAGTAACCTTGTATATCGTGATCATGGCAATGAAAAACAATCCACCAATCACCGAGTCTCATTTCCTTTTGCATAGAGAAAAAGATCTTGGAACATGCCCTTTGATGCAAAAAGAAGAGATACTTATTTGTCATTCGCTTTGATAAAAACTTTTAAAAAATTATCAGATGGTCGGAGGCTGGTTCAAACCCCCTCAGATTCGAAGATGAATGTCTTCTCATTTTTACATGGAAGATAAACAATATGAATCCATAATCTATAACAAAACTCCTTTGTGTTGGATTCCCCTAACCACATTTTATTTTGAGAAAATAATAACACATGGATTGTTACTTTCTCTCTCCTCGTATGAAAAATGAGAACTCATTCGTTGTTACTAAAATCCAATGGGACTCTGTTAAGTTCTTCCCTTTTAAAGATACGACCAAATAAAAAATATATAAAAGACAACATACCATCCACATATGGTTAAAGAATATAAAATAATTGCATAAAAAAAATCATACATATGTGAGTCTTCTCCGCCTATGTTTTGTCCTTCTGTCAGTCCTTTTGTCTATAAAAATCCGAATGAAAATATCCTGACTTTTTACGTAGTTATTAGTATTAGTATAGAGATCACATAATGTTCTTACCTGAGAAACTCAAGTTCACGCTCCATGTGGACTCTAGTTTTCATCAGTGAGATCCCTACCCATGACTACCAAGTCTGCTCCGTAGTACTCCCTATATCTATCGAAGAACACCGGGCTTCATTCACGATGGATCAGATCTTGAGACACTTTGAAAATATCCACTTCGTAGAATACCATTCGATCCGATATCAGGGCATTGGGATGAGCATAAGTCCACCTACAAGAGGCCATTACTACGATCAAAATAGGCGATAACATACTTCATTCTCCTATCCCCATCTCTAAGACACTACCTACGATGATTATCGAAGCAGTACCAACTAATCCATAGGATTGTCTCCACTACCCCACCACTCGATCCCCTGCTAATATCAAAACTCGTCACTTCTAAATACCATTTTTCCTTTATGGTAACTTCGAACCTTACCATCAGTGCCCCAAGTACCCAAACACAGCCTTCCAAGGCCCCACGTAAGCTGAATATATAGCTACTCGATCTGTCGATGAGGTCATTCTTCCACCATCGAACCATAAGGTAACATAGCGTCTCCTCCAAGAAGCCATTAGCAATTTCCAAACTATGGATGAACTTATGAACATCGAGAATATGTCTCTTTATCCATAAGACTGATTTTTAAACAAATTCTAGATGCCAGTCTTTAAAACCTATAAATGATTAGGCTCCCCATCTGCCCATTTATCCAAAAACCACCTAGAACAGGTTTTAGATGTAGCCAAGGAGTTCTAGAGGGAATGTTATCCTCTACACTATCCGGAGGAGTACTTACCTAGTATATAGGTTTAAAATATAAGGGGATCACCAAAAGATAGAACGATGTAAGTTATGATTTCATAAAATAGTACGAATACAATGAACAACTTGACGTCACATGCAAAGATCTAGAAATGTTGAAATAAGAAGAAGGTCAAGGATTATTCACTTTTGTCACTCGCTTGAGAGATAAATCCAATCAGATGGTCAATCTCCCCTTTGGAACTTCAGATAGATATCATGATCAGGAATCTCTTGAGGGAAGTACATAATGAATTTTGGCTCGCCTAGATCCCTAATTCCAAATTCCTCCACCGTATAGGATGTAAGATCGAGAAAAGTTTAGCTGTCAAGCTTCCAAATCAACTTAGAAACCACGTCGAGCTGCAAATTAATTCTTCGCCCATAAGAAATCACCTGGATCTTTCTCATACGACCACTCTCGTGTTTAGTCCACAATTGGAAACACGCTTGATTACCAACATGTCCCAAGTTATGGTAGCCACCACTATTCCCTTCCAACCGGGACACCCTTTAAAAAATAATCAAGTTATGCCTTCTCCTATAAGAGTTTCATGCTCGGTCGAGACACTTTATAAATCTTCAAGCCCCCATAATTATGTTCTTTGTCTCTTTGGAGTTGTATTGTCACCTAAACCCTCTCAACACCACCTCCTCTATTACATATAAGAACTGGCAAGTCAACTCATATTGTGAGTCCTGTAAGGGGAACGATCACATTACAGATAATTGCTGGGCCTTGAGATATGAGCCTTATCCTACCAAAGCCCAATGTCTTTAACAAACCCCTACATATCATCCCAGTCCAATTACTAATGTCTTATCAGACACCCCCAACCCAAACACTAACATTCCAAATCAAGAATGAGGACACACTCATATTTCCCAATAGCCAACTCTATGGGATCTCTATCACCCGTCTTAAAAATATCACCGATGTAAAGACCATCGTGGACCAAATTCTTTATTTTTTCCATACACATCCTGGAAAAAGAGCCAGGACTTCTTTCTCCCTCCTTAGAAAAAATAAATGTCCCAATCGAATGGGACAATATTTAAGATGAATCTTTGTAAGCTGCAAAGAATATCTCCTTCGCCATATGGGGAGGATACTTCCATAAGGAAAATTTATTCACCCTCATGGATTTAGGAAGCTAACCACTCACTCACTACATCAAACACTCTTTTGATTAACTCTATAAGAAACAATAGGGGAGTCACTTCTACCAGTCACCAGAAAGGGGAACTAATATTTCATGTGACATGATATTCTAGACCTCCGATATAAATGAGCGAGATATACAGAAAACTGTGGGAAGATGATCACATCACATGAAAATTCTGAAACCAACACCAATTATTGTATGAAGAGCAAGAAATAGTCATGTACCACATTGCCTAAAGGGACGTCGCCATGAAAGCTGAATTCAGGGAAATCATTAGCCCAATAGTGTACATCCAACACACGAACCTTCCAAGAGAGAGATGAAATATCCTTTGTGAACACCGTCGAGTCATATTCATGGAAATACTATTCAATACTCGATATGATAGACAATGAGGAATGACCACCTAGGCCAACCCTTTGGGAAAAGAATTTCAAGTTCTCCCTCATGTTACCATCCACATGACATAAATTAATTCCATGTCCAGTATCAATCCTTCCCGATTGATAGGTCTGAATCCTAGGCTAAACCCCATCAGAAGAAACAATGCCTTTGGAAAAATGGAGCCCATTCCAAAACCATTGGCTATCAAGTTCGAACAGGTCTATTGCACTTGATTATTGTAGGACGACATTACCAATTACCTTGACTATATCTTGATCACAAAGGGGAAAACATAACCAATGCTTGGAGACGAATTTGTCCTCAACCCCAAAATCTAAGAATTGATGACAAAATGGGACAAATCCCCTATGAACTCAGACTTCGCGAGCAAGCATCAGCATCCTTCGAGGCCCCTTGCATCCGAGATTATAATTTTAGGATAGGATACTAAAAAAATTAGGTGAAAAATGATTAAGAAAGTTAACTAACTATGTTTTTATAAATCATAAGTTAATTAAAGAAACTTTATTCATGAAAAAGGATTTAAAGATAACACAAGTTGTGTATCCTAATGTCTTGCATATTTTATTTAAAAAATCTTTATTCAAGTTTTATTGAAAACATTTAAACACAACTAGAAAGAGTAAGAACTATGACAAGTAAAATAATAAGCATCTACGACACAAGATATATAGTGTTAAAACATCCCTGAAGGAAACATCCACAAGGGCCTCTACGGCATAAAACAAAAATAATTTTACTAAATCAGGAAATGTGAAAATGTTACCTCACTGATAATCCCATCTCAAACGCAAGTAAAAGACTCCAAATGTTGATGGAAACAGCTCCAATTAAATGGAAACACCAAGCCTCCAAATATAAACATAAATATTGGAATTTTGTTTAGTGTAGTGTTCATTTTCTACATTCAAGTATGAAACTCACACACATTTAACATGTACAAATTAGATCTAACTAAATTACAAGTTTTCTTTACATGCTATGAAATTTACGGTGGCTTATATAAGATCTAAGGATTTATTAAAAAATATTTCAGATTTGTCAAAGAATCATAGTTTCAAAATCCTTTGAAAAATAAATTTTTTCCCCAAATAAAAGAATATTTCGAACGAAGATCACAAATCTCAAATATCAGAGAAAAAAATAAAAGTTTCAATGGATTTGTAAAACATTTTCAAGAAATTTAACTAAAAGGTTTTTTATTTTAAAATAGATTAAACTCTAGGAGATTATAATAAATAAAGCCTCTAAATATGTGTAAACGTGAACTTTGATCTTCACTTAAAACTCAAGTTCCTTAAGATTGAACCGAGTTTAAACAAACCAAAATGTTTCTCTCTTGCTCTCTCTTTTTCTCTCTCTTTACTCTTCTCTCTAAAAAAAGAAACCCTAATGATCGAAAGGCTCTGAATCTATCGAGACGAGGGTTTAAATACTTGCGTAGAGAATGAGGTTACCACCGATTGAATAAATGACTGTGATGGATTTCTCATAGACGAGTTCCAATCCAAGGGTAAAAAAATAAAACGTATAAGGAAAGCTAAACAAGCTAAAAAGGTAAGATGTTGAAATGCAAGTTTATGATCCAAATGAAAACCTTAAAACCAAATATAAGCCACTAATAAAAATGATCCCATAGTTGTTACACGCGTTAAACAAAGAAGATACACAGCAAACACACCTTAACAATTTAAAGTGTATTTTCTAAATTATTTTTAAATCATAAAAATGTTTATCAATCCAATTAAAAATGCCAAAAAATTATTTTTAATTCAGAGAAAATCATGAAAATTATTTTTAGAAATTATTATACCAAATATCATTTTTTCATATTTTTGGCATTATTAACCCTAGGATTAATGTATCTAATTAATTCCTAAAATAAATACAATTTAAATCAATTAATGCCTAAATATTATTAAATATTTTTGTAAAAAAATATGTGAATGCATGTGTATGAAGAGTGAGTGATGTATCATGTGTTACACTGTATTCATGTTGTGTCTTCATCATACCGACCAGAATCTTGTTGGATAGGTTTCCCTAGAGTCTTCAATCTTGAATGAATTTTGAGAAGGTATCTCTTCTAAAATATTTTTCACCAACTATCAAAACTAGATGAACATCTTGATAGTTTGACCCAAGAAAACCTAGGAGATTCTCTATCAAAGGGTGCTTCAGATACATAGCTACTTCCATAGAGCTTAATCCACCTGAACAACATGGACATTGTACCTACTTTATAAAAAAGTGGGACTACACTATAGGAAGTTTACAATTTAATCTCTCGTATGAAGGGTCGTCCCTTCAGTTCTTCAATGACAATTGAGAACCCAATCACCATAACGTAAACGTATATAAAAGTATCCGGTCCACCAGATGCCATAATTTACTAATTAAAATACTAAATACCGTATATAATACTATAAAGGTCAAACCTAATGCTCCTGAAGTAAGTCAGCCCAGAGAAGACTCAGTTGATCCTTACAATAAGCTCGACCTGGTCATTCTATAGCTAGCATTCGACCTCTTTGTACTCGAGATATCGCCATGGACCCACCACTACACTGATGTAGGATGCAATAACGGGAATCCTTACTTGGATGCATCCCACATAGTTATCATAATTGGACTTCAATATGAGAGGAACCATTGAGTTTATCCCCCACCAGACATCCCCCTAGAGGTATTCATATGCTGTCAAAATGAAACTATTCAATTCTTTTGTCCATGACCAAGCACGTGGAATGTTTGACAACCTGTAGTATGTATTGTCAGCACTAACCTATGCTAAAATTTTCAACAAATCTCACCCTGGGGAATGAAAATTGTGAACACCAATGAGGACAAATTTTGAGAGGCAAC
Source organism: Sambucus nigra (assembly GCA_949130495.1). NCBI lineage: Eukaryota > Viridiplantae > Streptophyta > Magnoliopsida > Dipsacales > Adoxaceae > Sambucus > Sambucus nigra. The sequence goes on along the minus strand of OX422218.1, from coordinate 407,186,169 downwards.
CATTATTTTTAGAAAAATGAACCCAATAGATCCTGAAGCCTCTTTCGATAACGAAGAGCACCAGGAAAAACCTCCGATAACGACATATGGTTAGGATCATCCATGTCCATAGAATCGTCACATGATACACCTAACCAGAAAAATGAATAAGTCGTGGACACAGTGGCATAAATCCCTACCCCCAATAGGAACTCTGACATAGCCATATAGTGGATATAAGACTACAGGCCCTGAACCCAAGATAAAGCTCTCAAGAGCCCAAAACTATCTCCTACTCTTGATTGGACAAAATTGATGGCCTCAAATACAACACTGCCTCCTTCTGAACCACCTAGATAAAAAAAATTCATCTAGATAAAGATGAACAACAATCCCAGGCAGATCACGTAATCTCTTCAGGCAAAGAGGTCGACTTCCTAACTAGGCCATGTTGACACTCCAATCCTTCTAGCCAAGTTAGTAATGAAAAAATGTAACTAATACACCCTTTCCTAGTGAGAATAATAAAATCAAAGAGAGACTTCATCGGACATTAGCTAACATCTTTATTTGGTAGTTACTAGCTATATCCCGAGAGCATCAAGCTTCCCTCGTTCATTTGTTGTCTCAAGATTTTGTGCTTATGGACCTGATTTGGACTAAGATATCAACTGCCATTAGGTCCACCAATATAAAATATTAAAGTAGTTTCTCTTATGAAGACCTTCCCATGGAAGACGTAAATCATTGATTCTCTTTACACATCACCACTGAGGCCTGTGAACAGATGTGCTCTGGTACTGATAGAGAACGGGTTCACCATCAATGTGTGCCCCCTTTGCATTACCACTAGTTTAGGATACACCATCTCAGAGTTTACACCATCTACTGTGGTAATCAGGTCCTATTATAATACTCACCAAGAGGTCCTCGGAGCTATCATCCTCACTCTCATAGTGGGACCATCAAATTTGATGTATAGTATTGAGTATTAGACATTCCAGCCAACTTCAACCTCATTCTTAATAGGGCTTAGATACACCGTATGCGGACATTAGTCTCATCACTTTACATCAAAGTCAGGTTCCCATTTGACTTGGAGGTCATCATAATCCACAGGGATGATGGATGGTCCATGATTCTTAACACTATTATCATTTTCATATTTCATTTTATTTTTTATTTTTTATTTTTTCTTTCTTTTTTCCCTTTTTTTCTTCTTTTCCTTTCAATCGTTATTTTTGCAAACCTTATTTATTTTGGCCTTATTCCTACCGTGATTTTACCTTAGTATTTTCAAAAAATGGGTATGGATTTTTTTCTTTGGCTTAAAACTCCCAGTTGAAGTTAGGTAGGATGATGGGCTTTAATATAAGGCTTAATTTTCTTTTTGCCACAGATGGTCTTGTAATAGAATAATGTAAAAAGTTCGATTTGGGTTTGAATTCAGGCTTTTAAAATGATGGCCTAATCTCATTTCTTTGTTTCATTAAGTTAATTTATGTCTCAATTCGACTTATTAACACTTCTAGTGCTTAAGATTCACATTTTGATTTTTTAGTAATCGAACAAAATAAATAATTTAAGATCGTTGAAAAATGAGGAGGACGACGAATGGCCTAGGATAATGAGGTAGAGGAAGTCAAATCGTGTCTTACAGAATCTATCGGCTTTCAAGGACATGAGAGTTATACTGAATGCCCTAATGAGTAAACACATTAGCTTTTATTTTTATGATTTTTGGATTTTCTTTATGATTCTTATTTACTTTTTAATTGTATGTTGACAACTGAATTGATTTGGACAGGTGACATTATACTCTTGAAGTCAATCATCGAAAGATATGGGTATTTCCAACTTTTATGATTATATATATCGATTTTTATTACAAGAGTCATAGTACAAATGGTATCTAGGGGAGTGTGTGGCACAACAGGTTATCTAGGGTAAGGCATTGGTTCCTCCGGTGAACCCACATTTCTTTATGTAAGACTTGGAGAGAATGATGAAGCGGGAGTGGAGATGATGTGGGAGCAGTACTTCACCCATATATATATAGAGGTTATGGATGATTACCTAGATTTTGTTACTAGTTGGTTGATTTTGGCATTTATCAATGCGGTGGTGTAAGTTACGCCTTCATCGGGGAGGACGGGGGCATCGGTGTGCTAGGGTAATTGACTCAGGCCTCAGAGAGAAATACAGGGAAAATAGAGGCTCCTCCACTTCATAAGTATGACCTACCTTCATATTATTTGTGATTGGATCATGGAGATGTATTAAATATTCCTCATCAACCCCATGCAATTCTTGAGGGTCGTCATCTCATGCCCATGGATGGCTTCCAGTTAGGGGTAAGTGTTCTTAACTTCTTTGTTGATTTCTGCATTTTAATTTTTGCACTTTTTTTTATTACAAACTTTTATATTCTCATTTTCTTCTTTTATTTACGAATTATATCTGTATAAATGCCATGTTTGTGAGATGTTCAAGACTAAATGACTTCTGCAACTAAGCAGATTTGGGAGGATGGATTGCTCATGCACTACTCCTTTAGCGAGGGATGATTACATCCCATCCTTGAGTTTTGGGAGTGGGGACTCTACCTCCCGTCATTAGGGGAATCATTCACGTCATGGTCATTGATGTTGCAAGTGGTGTAGGTTTTGGAGAGAAAGTCTCAGTTGTACCCCGATAATTTTTTTTATTTCTTTTTATTCCCTTTTGTTATCATCCGATATGTTTGTATCTGATAAACATTGAAAAGGATTATAAGTCTAAAGGTTGTTGTTACATAAAAAACTTGATTATAGTATTTATTTCATTTAGTACTCCTAGTTAGGTTATGTTACACTATTTAGGAAATGTATCTAGTATTCTTGTAGTGGGCCATGCCCTATTGCATTGACCAACCTCTCGACATAAGTTCAAGTCTTAGGAGAAAATTAATTTTTGAAGAACCTAGTAATTCTTTAGATATTTGATTTTATTTTCTAGGGTAGTTTCATTTCCATTATAGGCTATGTTGGACATCTATTGGAATTCAGAGTCTCTTGTGACTCCACCTTTTATATTTGGGTATTTTTGTATTAAGAATGTTATAGGATGATGAAGATATTTGAGGGGGTTGTATTAAGATATTATTATAATTTTATTTATTATTTTCTCTTGTATCTTATGTTAAGCGAAAAATGTTTTAAATTGTCTCATACTTTTGTCACATGATAAGAATGATATTTTTAAATTATATCACATTTGCACTTTTTAGTATTCAGAATTGAATAACATTAATAGTAAAAGTGTGGGGTGTTACAGATACTCCCTCTCACAACACTATAATGATAAACAAGAAGAGACAAGAAAAGGAGCCCCAATATTCTCATTTACTCAATCAGTTTCAATAATTTTTTGGACCCACACACAACTAAAAAAATGGTTATGAGATTAAACGTGTCACCAAACGAAGAGTAACAAAGGAAAGTGGTAGAAAGATCACCAACATTTCAAGTGTCCAAATTTTATCTAGGAAATGAAAGGAGAACAATTTGAAGCTAATTATAATTTTCTTAGGATTAGGTCTTATGACATGGTCCTAGTATTTAATGGTTGGAATGCTTAGTGGATGTGTTGTTCAACTTTGAATGGAATGAGTCTCACTTTTGAAAAAGTGGGAAAACATGTAAACCTAGTATTTTATGTATTTGATGGAAAACATATAAGGAAGTAATGTTATCTAAACCTTATTTGTGGGAAGTTTATTGAAAGTCTATATAGGGTATGACGTTTTAGAATCATTCATCAACTATTCTCCTATGTGTCGAATCGATTTGGGGGTGGGTCGAATTGATTCAGGCCTAGAAAAATGATTGGGAGAATTGTTTTCTTTTGGGGTTTCTTCAGGAATTTCATTTTTTTTACCTTTTAGAAACTCCGAGGGATTGCTCTGTGATTAGAAAAGGGGTGTATTTTGGATTTTTGTTATTTTTGTTGGGTTGTTTTGTTTTTGAGTTTAAGGCTAGTTTGTTGCAGCCTTAAGATTTATTATACTTGTAGGATGGAGATGATTTCTAATGACTTGAGATGTTTTCCATGGTGTTTGGGTTACATTTTATATTTGTGAATTTGTTTGGCGTAAAGGGGTTAATTTTATTTTAGGGAATTAGCTTGCAAAGTCGTGAGATGGTCTGTCCATTTGGGATTTTATAAGTTTAATGGATTAGGATTATTGACCGGTATTACTAGAGTCTTGGTGATGGTCTAATGGGGGATTTACCCTTTTAGAGGAGAATTGAAATTAGTGAAAACCCTAGAGTAAGGGGTAATTAGTATGTTCGATGGTTTTATACCTAGATGTGTAAGGGGTAATTAGTATATTTGGGTTAGAATTATATGAGATTGAATATAATTATTATGAGTATTTTTAGCACAAGTTGGGTCTGAAACTATAAGTAGAATCTAGAAGGCCTTGGGATGTAGGGTAAATATTACATAAATTCAGATAGGCGTAATGATTTTATTACATTTTCATCAGTTTGAATTATTATGGATGATTCGATAGTGATGGGTCTAAATATATGTTTAAGTTTATTTAACCTGTTATTAAGGGTTGTAAATGAGACTCGGTAATGTCGAGTCGATATGTATATATGTTTATTTGATTCAACCCATTAGTGATGCTGATATTATATAGATGCCTTTGATGCAATGCATACCATGTGTGAGTGCTCGTGGAAAATGTATTAGGAGGGATTACATTATGGGGTGCGTTCGACATCGACCGTGATGTTGTCTTGGTGACTAGACAAAAAATCCATGGTCATTTTACCCTAGGGTCCTATGTATAGGTATTTTTATTGCAAGAGGGATTCACGGAGAGAGTTCATCGTATAGTCTTGGGTATTATAGATTATATGTATGATGTGTATACATATATATTTATCCCTTGACTGTGATGAGATCATAGAATTGGGGTGGCCAAAGACTATACCTAGTATGCAGAAGTAATCCCCAAAGGTGATAAGGATAGGCTATCATTATATGGCAGTGTGCGAGGTGCCCATTTATTTTTACTTATTGAGGACTGTATCTATGTATGGATATTATACATAGATATTGTCTTTATCCTACCATATGCAATTATGTCGTAGTACTATAGATAGTTGTACATGTTTATGTGAAATACTAGATATGTATATGACTTATAGTAAAGATACTTGCCTACATTCTTATGCCTCAAATTTATGTATTACTTATACTAGAGATATGTATATTACATTATTAGCATGAGATGTCCTAGTACAGATAAACTTGAGATAGAAGCCAGTTATTCTACTCAGACAAAGCTTAGGTTTGAGACCGTAGTATATCACGTGATTATTGATGAAATAGACTAATGTAATGTTGTAATGGTAAAGATTAAATAATGATGAGGTAAGAACATTAATCGTATGGCCTACATATGGTTTCAGAATTTAGAAAAACATCTTATTTGAGGTTGTTAGGTTAACTAACTAATAAGTTAAAAACCACTAAAAGACGATAGGAATATGCATAGTTATAATGTGTCTTACATTCAATTATAATCTTATTCTACATAGCCTTGCTATTTACATTATTTTTTTATCTATTTTCATATGTCTTAAGTTGCAGTGGTTTTTATAGACCGAGTTAACGACGTTTCATTTATTTACTCCTAGGTTATAGGAGTCGAGCAAGTGAAGATCACCCTCTTCTTGTACCCTTTTATTTTCAGTCAACTTGTATATATGTTACTTACATTCAGATTTGGGCAATTGTATGAGATACATTTTATATTCTAATGTTGGTTTATTAGTATTGGCAATGATTGATATCAGAGTTAGTTTTGTGTTATCCATTTTTTACTATCTTATTTATTACTTGTACGGTTTTAGTTATTTTATTATACTAAATATGCTACCAAATATTTTTTATTCTGGAGATTTGTATATTAGACCTAATCAATTTATTTATGATTTTTTTGGGGTTTCGTAATTGGTTTAAAAGCATTGCAGGTCCTAGTGTCCTAAGGATCTTGAGTGCATCTATCACTTTTTCGCATTGCATTATCTAACTAATTTAGAGACTTACCATTTAAGGTTTTTATCCTCTATAACGAAAACCGCTTAGGGGGTTTTGCACCATTATTTTTGTATAAAGGAGTATAATAGACCAAATATATCGGGATGGTTCCATCCTTGGATTTCTCTTACAAGACGTCCCACACAAGAGGTCGAATTATGTCGGGAGTTAAATGATGATACTGTAAACATCACCACCAGATAAGGCGTTGATGAGCTCACGCTAGTAATAACAATGGCAGCACAAGAGTATATATATCTAGTAGAATGAGGTGAGGAGAAGAGGTTAAACACGGGTATGTAAGTGGTTCATCTAATCTGGCCTACATCCACTGTGAGTGTGTGAGTACAAGTCACAAAAATGGGGTCTCTAATGGCCTGTGATACAATCTCTCACTTTCTGTCTCTCTACTGTGTATACAAACAGAGTTTCTGTTAGGGTTTTAATTTTGAATCATTTATAATGTAGAATAAGACAAGTATGTAGTGCTTGGGGGTGTAGTGTACTGCCCAAGCATGCAACGAGCATGTATGTGAGAATCGAACCAGTGTCCCATTGACACCTGACTGATCTCATGTAGATAATAATGACTAAATATTCCCTCATGTGAGGGGAATGATTTAGTTATAACTGCCTAGCCCACGTGTTCCAAGTCTTTCATGTGTTTGCGTATGTCGAACCTGTGACATTACCTGTTGTTCCCTCAGCCTGGACGAGTACGAGGTTAGGGAATTCCAATAGTGTTGCTTTGTCCTATCAGTAATTAACATGAACTAGGCCTAGGAGACTGGCCGAGGTTAGGTAGAGGGATGAATGCAGTGTCGACTAAAGTAGAGGACGAGATTAGCAGTAGTTCTAGAACACGAGATATTGCTGACCTCGACTGCTGACCAGTCGAGGTTGATCAATGAGGAGCCGACATTGTAGAGGACCACCTTTCTAATGGCTATTGTAAGCTTCCTGTCAACTCGGCTGTGAGACAATCCAAGGTTAGTGACTCTGAGTACGAGGGTACACTTTGGGCATATCATTAAGGGCTTTGGGCGTAATACCTTCAACAAGTACTTGGGGAATGGTTTGTGGGAAATGTTTTCACTCGCCATCCATAACAACATTAGATGTAAGTTTTTACAGACTATGTATGTGAAACCATGTGGTTGATAGTATGAGGGGGATTTCTACTATCTTTTTCTTTCTACATATGGAGAGATGGATGTGAAGGTGAAAAAGGATATTCTTTTTATCAGTTACAGTGCGAGAAGGACTTTTTGGCATTGGCAGAAACCTTGTGTGAAAGGTTCGATACATGTTAGTAGGTTACCCGTTCCTTATCGCTTGCGCTCAGGTGGTTGAATTTATTCTCCTACATCAGTAGGGTCATTATAACTTTTATAGGGATAGTTCCCCTAATATTAGGAAGATCGAGGCCAAAGTAGTCCCAATGAATGGAGATAGTGTAATATGGACCCGAGAGGTTTCCAGGACTAGACAATATGATATATTTTGGTCAGTAGGGCTAGGGGAGTTATGTCCAGTAGAGCTGTGAACTATAATAGAAATATAAATGATGCACATTGTAGTAGAAATGACCAAGGATGTAAGGCCTAAAGGGCCGCCAATGGGGATGTCATTTCAATAGTTCCTTTTATGGAAAGTGTTATACTTGTGGTGAGTGAGGCCATCTAGTTATTAGATGCCTTTTTAGAAACTAACATTTTAGGGTGCCTCTGGGGGATGGTTGTGGTTATGTTTAGGGCTCACACACATGAGTCTAGATTAGAAATTATGGATTTGTAATTATTTATTAGGTAATGTGGGTGTATCAAGATTACGAGGCATATAGATTTCTTCACTTAGTGTATCTGTAGTTTCCCCTAGTGGGTAGGGGATTCCTTATGTCGTGATTATAGGGACATGGAAGTTTGTAGGTTGGATGGGTTTTCGGACACTTTCTTGAATTTAGATAAGAGATCATTATGCTATTACTGAACCTGTGTGCATAGTTATGTTATATTTATATCGACTACCGATGGTAGGATTTTATATGGCGTTTTGGGTCAGGTATTGCTTTGGGTAGTCGCGCTTAAGCCTAGGAGACGTTTTAGCTATGTATCGATATGAGTATATTATAGAGGATTATGATTGCGTAGATGTGTCATCGATAGTTTTAAGTTTTTCTAGTCTTTAGTTGTTTGGGTTGCTGATTTATCACCTATATAAGGTTTCAATTTTTCCTTGGAGTTGGCACTACCATTGGATCCTCCACGAGGGAATTTTATGGGACTAACTTTGCTATGGATTATAAAGGAGTAGTGGGAGAAGACACCACATTTTTTTAGCCAACTGGGTATTCGATAATGACATCACCATGTAAGAGCTCCTAAAAGATGGATGGTTCAATATGTGGATTTGTGGACCACCAGGAGGAGGCTAAGGTTGAGATACGAGACAAGTGTTTGTTGTTATGCATCAACAAATTGTTAAAATAGTAAAGGAGAATATTTACTCCAAGTAAGTGAAATATGAGAAAGTTATCATCAATTGTACAATCAAGAGGAGAATATCCCTAAGGAATCCTTCTAGAAAAATATCGAGTGCGTGCGTTATTTGTGTTTTTTGATCGCGCAAAGAGGTAGTTCAGTATGATTTGTGACGACATCTTATTGAAGAGGGATTTGGGTAGTTGTAGTGTCTTCTACACCTAAATTCGTGATATAGAGTGGTTTATACCCCCAAAGTTGAAGTTTATCGAATTTGGTATGAAAATAGTTTGGGGAATAGTCCCTTTCTCCCTTTGATGATAAGAAAAGGTTACTTTTTTCAGAGAATTTTTTTACCAGAGGGTCCAAATCTATGAGAAGTAATTTTGAGTGAGGCACGTGCTTTGATATTTACTATACATTTCCTTGTGAGTGGGTGCTCAGTAATATGAGGAGTTCGTATTGTAGTTACGATGATTTGATTTTCGGTGTGGTTTATGTTAAGAGAGTGTTTCTGCTTGTCGAGATGGTAGAACACTAGAGACATTTGAAGAGTTATAGTATTTTAAATCCCAACATAAAAGTGGGAGAGTAAACTAACTAATTTTTAGAGGGCATGAGACGATTTGGGTCATTTGAATTAGTTTGTCCCAACATATTATAAATACGAGTAGCAAACTTTTTGTGCTAGGCCATGTCATGAAAACCTTGAGGATACGGTATTCATAGTAGAGTGTGAACTTTATCGGAGTTGGATAAGAAATTTGAGAATGAGTAGAATCATCGTTTGTATCTTTGATTGAAATATCAGACATTGTTAATGATCCCTATAGTATGGTAATTGTGGAGTTCAGGTTCTAATGAGTAATAGGCAACCCGATGAAAAGTTACTCTTAGAAGGTACATAAGGAGAGGATGGTGTCATTTGCATCACTTTATCATTGTTAGTGTGCACGATTTTTTCCATGGGTAGATGATGAATGACCAGTTGGTGTTTTAATGATTAGACTAGTTTGGTTTAGTGTTTGGCAGAACAAGATTTACAATATGAGAGGCCATAGGATAAGCTAGGTCATAGACTAAGTGGATTTGTTTATGGCAGTGTGAGGACGTTACGAATAAGACATTCATAGACTTTTGACTAAGAGTATAACGAATTCGAATTTTTAGGATGAAATTACTTGTTGGGGGGGGGGGGGGGGGGATGTAATACTTTGTATTTCCTGGGAATTATTAAATTGAAGATAATTAATTATGTGTGCTTACTTGTGACGTGAGATGTATTTTTTGTGTTATTTAATTCAAATTTGAAATCGGATTTAAGGCACGGTAATTCATTGATTAAATTAATTAATATGTGGACTTGTATTGCTTAATTACTACGTAACCGAATTGTTAGTAGTAATACCGTGTATTTTCTGAGAATTATTAAATTAAAGATAATTAATTATGTGTGCTTACTTGTATCGTGAGATGTATTTTTTTTCTTATTTAATTCAAATTTGAAATTGGATTTAAGGCACAGTAATTTATTAATTAAATTAATTAGTATGTGGACTTGTATTGATTAATTTACACATAACTGAATTGTTAGTTATTGGATTTTTGTATATTTGGAATTTAGATTTTGGGATGCATAGAAGGTTTGTTTTGAGTTTAAAATGGTGGATTATAGGCCTATTCAGTTAGTATATGAACTAGGTGGGTTTTTTGGCGATTTAGAGAATATTTTGAACAATTTAGTTAGGGGCCCATTTTGGGATAAATCCCAATTTCAGAAACTAAAGGGCTTAGTGAAACCTTAGGAGCCTCATTATTCGCAAAATATAATTTGCCAATTCTCCTTGAGAAAGAGAAAGAAGGAACTTGAAGAGAAGAGAAGGAATTTGGGGATTTTGACATGGTTCTCTCCACCAAATCAAATGAGACAAGTTTACATAGAATTTGATTATGATTGCATGCATATTAAGATTATATCTATCATTTAAATCTACATCTAATCATGTTTTAAATCTGATTTGTAGGATTAAAATGATTAATATACTATTTAAACTAATGAAATTAATAATTAGGTTATATTCTATATTAATTTGATTGATTCCCTAATAATTTGGAACTGAAATTGTTAGAAAATAAGTAAATAATGTTTTCTATTCTAAATTAATGAAGATCCCTATTGATTATATGTAGTACTTCTTTGAAATAAAAAGTTAATTGAAAAAATTAGCAAAATAAGGGTTCTTGAGTGAAAAGTTGAAATTAAACCCTTAAACCTTATTAGTTTGGATTAAAATGTTTAGATTTGGTGTTGTGATAATGTTATACCAAATATATATGAAGGATGATGGTAATTATACACTATAGATTCTTATAGGAAGAATTTGGGTTTAGTGTTTTCGCCATTTTTGAATTTGGGGAAGCTTTAGAAGTCCCAAGTGCCGAATTGATTTGAAGGTCAGGTTGAATTGATTCGGGCCTAGAAGAATGATTGGGATAGTTGTTTTCTTTTTTATTTTCTTTAGGTATTTCATTTTTTTACCTCGTAGGAACTCTTACGGATTGCTTGGTGATTATGAAGGGGTTGTACTTGGGGTTTTTGTTGTTTTGTTTGGCTTGTTTGGTTTGGGATTTAAGGATAGCTTGTCATGGCCTTTAGCTTTCTTATATTTGTAGGATGTAGATTAATTCAAAAGAATTGAGATGTTTGTTATGGGTGTTTAGTTTTTTTTTTTTATTTGTGAATTGGGTTAGGTTAAAGTGGTTAGTTTGAGTTTAGGGCATTAGTTTGCAAACCTAGGAGTAGGATGGGTAGTTTATTTGAGATTTTGGAAGTTTAATGGATTGATAGTGTTAATCGGGAATAATAGAGTTTTAGTGATTGTTTAATAGGGCATTTACCCTTTGTGGGGAAAATTAAAATTAGTCAAAACCCTAGAGTAAGGGGCAATTAGTATATTCAATGGTTTTATATAAATTAGGTGTAAATTCACTACACCAAATCTGCACTATTGTCAAGGTCATTGACCCTGACAAATCCAACTTGTCAAGGTCAATAACCGTGACATTTCGAGGTGAGACAACTTTTTTTTGTCACGGTCGTGTCACGGTCATTGACCTTGACACAAAACTCGCGTTTTGTGTCACGGTCGTGTCGCGGTCAATGACCGTGACACGTTTGTCACGGTTTATAACCGTGACAAAGACGTGACCCTTTTTAAAAAAATTATCACGCTCAATATCCGTGACACGTCCGTGATAACTTTTTATCACAGACTTGTCACGGTCAATGACCATGACAATTCTGGACAGAATTTAAAAAAAATCTGCTGGGCAGTATGGCCACTGCCACTGCCCAACAGTATATTTGTACCTGTTATAGCAACGTTGTACCTGTTCCAAACATCATATATCCAAACAAACTAAAGATAATGCAAATATATATTCAAATAGAGACAATATGCATCACGATATAATTCAAATGTAACAACTTAAAACAATTCATATAACAATTCAATTCAAACTTAAAACAATGTCACTACATGTCTGGTGTATTGTTAAAACTGAGGAGGTGAGTAGGCCACACGACATACGAATTGACGCACCCACTAATATACGTCGTGCCGCATTGTTCGCGCAACCACAATAGGGAGTTATCCTTCCCGGGTATGACATGCGTGACGAGCACCCTGGACTCCATCTCTTGAAGCGCACGTCCATGAACTATTCCACCCTGGATGATATTCGGGTCCCTCAACCCCCGCCCTATCTGCTGGCCATCAAATACGTCAAATATGAACACGCTCGACCAACCAAGTGTCGACATTGGTCTGTTGAAGGGCGCCAAATAGGGAAGTGGATCATCGAAGTACGAACGTGTCGGTGATGAAGCAGCGAGGTCCACATCCTCGTCATCCTGCGCCTCGTCCTCCCGCACCTCCTCCTCCACCGCCTTCTCCTTCCCTTTCCCTTTCCCTTTCCCTTTACGGTCTCCGCCCAACGTACGCTTCATGAATGCGTACATATTTTGGACCGTCACCTCCAAACGGGACAGCTTCGCGTTGTGTGAATCCACCGTTCGAGCCAACCCGGTGTCGCTCGTCTCCAATCCGATGATCCTAGATTTGGCCACCCGTGAGCTCACCCCCTTGTCCTCCCCTTGCGATCAGAGCCAAGCACTTGGCTGAGTGCATATGTGGACAAAGATTCCTTGTCGGCATCAGACTGCGACTCATGCACTTCCTTAAGCTTTGCCTGAAACGACAAAAAGCACATGATTAGTAAAATAAGTAAACTAAAAAATTATAACATAATTAACAAAAATTAAACTATCGGATTACTTACAATCATGGCCGCGACGCTCGGGGACACCTCCTTGTCCTTCCCCTTCTTCGTCCGAAGAGCCACATAAGTATCGAGCCTATGTGGCTTACCCCTGGCCCACTCCCTACCCCCTGAAATAAAATAAATTAAAGTAAAATTAGTATCGGCCCCGCAAAGTAAAATAATGAAGAATAATATATTTCTGTAGTTATAGAAAAATTAAATCTTACCTGCATCCTATGCTCCACCTCGGCATAAGAGGTCCGGCCGGAGTAGTGCACGTCCGTCTTTTTTGCCCGATTTTCCCTCCCCGATTGGCGAGATGCCAATTGTCGATCCTCGATCTCATTGTCAATGAACTTTTGCCATTGTGCCAATGAGATCGGGTCCTTGGGGGGGACGGATTCACGCCATTGGATAATCGACTCTCGTGTTTTCGCAAAGTACCGTGCCCGCATATTTTTTTTCCACGACTTGAGTTGCTCCCTAATCTGCTCCAACACGGGATCGCGTAGCTTTGGATCCAAGTTGAATTTTTCATGTCCAACAAATACAATGTTAGTTGCGAATAAATATAAATATAAATATAAATATAAATATAAATATAAATATAAATATGAAATTGAAATTGAAATTGAAATTGAAATTGAAATTGAAATTGAAATTGAAATATTCATATAAATATAAATATAAATATATTACCTTTAGTGCTGCCCAAACAGCTAACTTGAGCTCATATGGCACCTCCTTCCAACTCATAAACCCCGTGCCGATGACCGTCTTTAGCAGAACAAGGGATCTCGCTAATATCTCCGATTTGTTCTCGACGGTAATCCCATATTTCCCATATTTGGGGAGCATAGGGGAGGAAGAGCCCTCGTCGCCTCCACTACCACCGACCCCAGACGACATCATCATAGACAGCATCATCATCTTCGCCTTAATATTTGAAGGAGACATTTGCTGTAAAAAAATGTTATTAGTACAGATATAATATTATCACAATATGCATATCTTATAAGAGAGTCGGGTTTGGCATTAATAAAGTGAGAATTACACACACACACATAAAAATCTTTAATAAAATTCTCATATCTTCTTTCAATTTAAACACACACACAGTAGTGACTGTCTATTTAAAATAATCTCAATGTTAATTTCAGGTATTGAATTTCTACTATTGTTTTATGCTTTTTATAAATCATACCCCACCCCCACCCACCCCCACCCCCACCCCCACCCCAACATGTTTACGGGCTTTCATCACCCATCATAAATTTTTCGGTCCGTGACTTACTGGCCAATTGTCTTGGGTCTTTTAGTCCCTTAACATTACTTTAAGAATTTTACCCAATCTAAATACCACATTTTCTTTCTTGTTATACACTTGAACACGTTTTGTTATTTAGTCCTTATTAATTTATCTTTGATGTATTACCAGCATCTTTACTTTTATAAACTTTATTTAATTTTCAATTTTAAGGACTATTTTCATCACTTAGTGTTCATATAAGTTCTAGTATAACAAGTTCCCATAAAAATCTTTAATAAAATTCTCATATCTTCTTTCAATTTAAACACACACACAGTAGTGACTGTCTATTTAAAATAATCTCAATGTTAATTTCAGGTATTGAATTTCTACTATTGTTTTGTGCTTTTTATAAATCATACCCCACCCCCACCCCAACATGTTTACGGGCTTTCATCACCCGTTATAAATTTTTCGGTCCGTGACTTACTGGCCAGTTGTCTTGGGTCTTTTAGTCCCTTAACATTACTTTTAGAATTTTACCCAATCTAAATACCACATTCTCTTTCTTGTTATACACTTGAACACGTTTTGTTATTTAGTCCTTATTAATTTATCTTTGATGTATTACCAGCATCTTTACTTTTATAAACTTTATTTAATTTTCAATTTTAAGGACTATTTTCATCACTTAGTGTTCATCTAAGTTCTAGTATAACAAGTTCCCATAAAAATCTTTAATAAAGTATTATCACAAATATAAACTAAGAGTGATAAAATAACTTTGGGGCATATAAATTAATTGTGACAAAGTAAGATTATGGAAACCCCACTTTTCTTTCTATAACTCCTATTTTATTAAACTTTAAATATAATTAGGGGTGTATAGAAAGAAAAGTTAAATAGGAATAAAAATAACATTTTTAAAATATGAAGGGCTCACCAATTTGATCAAATTTTTCAACAACATAGACTAATTGATCTTTATTATAAGACAATTACTACAAATTTATGCGCATCGCCAGAATTCAAAAAGTAATTTAATGACTAAAGTAATACTTTTTTTAACTTTAGTTATTCACCACAAATCTTAAAAAATATTTTATTTTTCATGCTTTTAGCAACTTCGGATGCCATTTTAACCCTTATTGTAGTTTTTTAGTTTTCATGGTTTTATTTGATGGATATAAAGTCATGTGATTATTTTACCATATAAAGTCAACAAAAAATGCCATATATGGTTTTTTTCTCCATTAGTATAAATATATAGCGATTATTTCACACTTAAATCACATATTAAGTCGGCCTTCATTTTTTTATGAAATTTGTAGAAAATTACTTATTTATTTTGAATGAAAATAAATTGTTATCCAATATTTTTGGATATTATTTACATTTACATTTTTGGATATTATTTTTGGAAATTTATAGAAAATTACTTATTTATTTATATTTTTAACCCCCTACCCCCCACCCTGCCCCCACCCTACCCCCACCCTGCCCTACCCCTACCCCTACCCCTACCCCCACCCTACCCCACCCCCCACACACGCATACACACACGCACATATATACACACATACACACATATATATACACACAAACATATATATAAATGGAAGAGAGAGAGAGAGAGAGAGAGAGGGAGGGAACGACGGGAGGGAAAAAAGAAGGGAGAAAGGGTTTTTGCTGGAAATATTGTCACGGTCGTGTCAAGGTCATTGACCGTGATAATTATTTAAAGAATTGTTACGGTCAATAACCGTGACAAGTCCGGGATAAGTAAATTTGTCACGGTCTTGTCACGGTCGTGTCAAGGTCAATGACCGTGACATAAAACGCGTGTTTTTTGTCACGATCAATGACCTTGACAAGGGTGGCCGGCTGAAAGGTGATATTTTGGCCATTTTGGTGTAGTGATTGATAACCAGATGTGTAGCCTTGAGAAATTTGTATTAGAATTATATGGTATCGAATCTAGTTATTGTGTGTATTTTTAGTATAAGTTGGGTGTGAAACTATAACTAGAATTTGGAAGGACTTAGGAAGCAGGGTTAGTAAATGATAAATTTGAAAAGGGGTAATGAGTGTATTACCTTTAATTAGTTCGGATTATTATGTATGATCCAATAGTAATGGGTCTATATTTATGTTCATATTGATTTAACCCATTAGTAAGGGTTGTAAATGAGACCTGGTAACATTATGTCGGTATGTATATATGTTTATTTGATTCAACCCATTAGCTAAGCTTATATTTGATTGGATGTTTTTATGCGATGCATACTATGTGTGAGGGGTCGTGGAGAACATACTAAGAAGGATTTTATTTTTGGGGCATGCAACGTTATCACGATGGTGCCTCGATTAGTAAATGAGAAATCCATGGTCATTTACCCCAAGGTCCTACGTGTAGGTATCTGTATATCGCGAGGGTTTCACGAAGAGAGTTCATCATATAACCCTGGGTATACTAAGGTATATGTATGACATGAAGGTGCATCGATTTATCCCTTGATTATGATGAGGTCTTAGATTTAGGTAATCCTAAGACTATAACTAGTATGCACTAGTGATCCCCAAAGGTGATACGTATCTTACTTCATTATGTGTGGGAACGAGGAGTCTATTTATTTATATATGTTGGAGGTAGCCTCTATATATGGATATTAGACGCGTAGATTGTCTTTATCCTACCTTATGCAATTATGTGGTGGTATTAGAGATTGTCATACTAGTTTATGTGATATACTAGATATGTATATGACTTATAACAGGGATGTCAACCTACATATTTACGACTTGGATTTATGTATTACTTATACTAGACATGTGTATATTTCATTATTGGCGGGAGACGGCCTAGTAAGGATAAACTTGACATAATAGCCTGTTATTTTACTGATACGTACCTTAGGTTGAGACCTTAGTACATCACGTGATTTTTAATGAAAGAGACTAATATAATATTGTAATGTTAAAGATTAAAAATAATAAGTTAAGAGCTTTAATCACATAGGTTAGATATATGTTCAAAATTTAAAAATTGCATTTTTTTAGGTTGTTCGGTTGGATAACTAATAACTTGAAATCCATTAAAAGACGAGATTAAGATGTGTAGTTATAATATGGCCCAGATTCGGTTATAGTCTTATTCTTCATAGGCTTGATGTTTACGTTGTTATCTTATCTATTTGCACATGTCTTAGGTTTTAGTGGTTCATATATACCTGGTTCGTTGGAGGAGCATCTCTAATGACGTTTCATTTATTTACTCCTATGTTGTATGAGTCGAGAAAATGCAACTTACCCTCTTCTTTTACCCTTTTATTTTTAGTCAACTTCTATATGTTGAACTTACATTCAGAGTTGTACATTTGTATGAGATACATTTTATATTTGATTGTTGGTTTATTTGTATTGGCGGTAATTGGTATCAGAGTCAGTTTTGTGTTATCCAATTTTTATTATCTTGATTATTACTTGTTCGGTTTTAGTTATTTCATTGTGATGAAGATATGACCAAATGTTTTTTATTCTCGTGATTTTTTTTAGACCTAATCATTTTTATTATTATGGAATTTGTGGGGGTGTCACATTCATAATACATTATTTAATCCATATTCAAGGGGGATTCGCATGAATTGCCTAATAACTAAATATATATGAAGAGACACTTAACATATCTTAATACTAATTGCAATTCAGTAATATACGGAAAGGGTTCACCTTTCTAAATATAATTCTCCATTTTGGATCCAACATACCTATTCATCTACTAAGAGTTATTTCATTATTTGATTGATAATAGGGTAAAATTCTTATAATACAATTTTCATATGATGACTATTTTAATTTAGTCAATGATTCCCAACATAAGTATCAAATTATAAATTGCGTAATCAACAAAAGGATTATTTTAATTTATTTTTTGCATTAGATCCGAGTCAAGAATATCCATTAAACTCTAACTTTATCATCATTATTACAATTCCCAATACCAATTTACAAGTCTCGATATTTTAAATTTTATTAATTGGTATGAACTTGAGTAATCATTTTAAATTCATAAATTGACATTTAAAATTTCATCCGATCATATGAATACTTGCACTTAATTAATTCTTCCTTTGATTAGGTACTTAATCTATTTTAATCCCAATTCATGTAAATTTAGACAATATTTAATGCATGTAATTGTTAAGGAAAAAAGTGGAGGTATACTTTACTCATAGACACCCAATTCCTAAATCTTAAAAATTATGAAATTAAATTTCTCCGTATCCAAAATTAGACTCCATAAATGAAATCTGCACGAAAATCGAGTCAGTTCCATGTTTGGTATTTTTCCAAAATTCCAAGGGTGGGTACTCAAAAATCAAATTGAAAAATGGAAGTTTTGTGAATCAAAATACCATTTAAAACACCCCTTTAACCCTCATTGGCACCCCACCAGCAACTATGACGGCCTAGGGAACTTCTATATTGTCCCATGGATGGTTATGGAGGCCCCCAACTCCCTTTTTCTTTGTCTTTTGTTTTTGATTCATTTCCTTTCATTTTCTCTCTTTTTTTTCTTTCTTTTGTCCCTTTTTTCTCTTCATTTATTCTTCGCCTTATTAACCCTTCACTTTGACCTAACTTAGAGCCCAAGATATGTCTAATTATCCTTTTACCCCTAAATTAAAAATAAATTAAACAAATTCCTCGTTTGCCATTTTAATTATTATAAAATAACTGAAAATTATATAAATTCATTTTAACTCATTTCATTGCATTATTAATAAAATAAAATAATTCGTAACCTAGTTTAAATATCATTTAAACTATAATATGTCTCGTAATTACTTTTTTCTGCGTTAAAAAATTTTCAAAAATACTTTTTAGTTCACATAAAATTTCAAAAATTCGTGAATTTCACAATTGCATTATTTGTTTTAATATTTTGATATAATAATTCATTACTAATGATTTTCTCATTTGTTTTTTTCTTATTATATTTAAAGTATTTAATTCTCTATTTGTTTAAAATTATGCGGTATTATAATCTCCCCATAACAAAAATAATTTTGTCTTCAAAATTCATAAGTTACCACTTATATGCTTGAATAAAAATTTATATCACTTCATATAAAGGAGTTAAAACATTATACCTAGTGTATACAAAGTGAGAGTTCTATATCCTCATGTAAAATAATTTAAACTATCTCGTTATATAAAATGTTTCAAAACTATCTCCTTATATAGCATGATTCAAAATCATCTTATCGTATAAGAAAGAGTTAAAAGCATCTACTCGCATGTGAATGAGTCAAAATTATCTTCTCATATAAGAATGAGTCAAAATCATTTCCTCATATAAGAATGAGTCAAAATTATCTCCTCAGATAAAAATGAGTAAAAGTCATCTCCTCATATGCGAATGAGTCAAAATCATCTCCTTATATATAGTAAAAATCATCACCTCATATAAGAATGAGTAAAAATCACACCCCAACATAAGAATGAGTCAAAACCATCCCCACATATACGAATGAGTCAAAATAATAATATGTCCATTTCATTAATATAAAATATAGTTTTAGGTTCATGTGAGCTAAACATGATATACATTACTTAGGTTAAGTCCAACCCATACATATACAGAGACTTTACTATATCCGACCTGGTTCATTTAATCAATAATATATTTTATATCACAATTACTTGCTAATAATCTGTCATACTCATTCATTTAGTCGAACCTCTTGTAGGTTTCATAATCATTACTATTTTGAGTGTACTGTCATGTTTTATGACAGCTGATGTAACTACACTCTTTATACTATTAATTCCAGCCTATTATAAATATCTTAAAACCAAACTATTCAAAGATTTATAATCTTTTTGTTTATTAATTACTAGTTCTATCATACATTAGCTACACATATCCCACCTTCATGATTATATTTCGAACTCATAATGAATTAACCAAAAATTCCACATTTTTAAAGATCTCCCTATAACTTCATCATTACGTGCATCATATTCTTTCATTTAAAAAGTTCACAAATAATCTCATGTTAACCTTGATGGTATTGAACTTTTAAAATTGTTTGCTAAGGATCTTGATAAATCTTATGCATAGAAAAATATATACATGAAAAATACTGTTTGCAATGCCCGTGCATTTGTGGATCTTGTTATCGATCCATGAAGTCGAGCTGATATGATGTAGAATTTGATTTGGAACAACCCTTTTTGTTACAATGTATTATCCCTTGGATGAGCGATAAGGGTGGTATTGTCCCTTGAAAACAAGCCTTGAAGTTTTTTGAGAGAAAATTTTCTCTCTCTCTTCATGGCTCTCTATAGAATGAATCTAATTGTGTTCCACTTAGCCCCACCTTATTATCTAAATCCGAATTATCCTCCTAAATCCAAAAATGTGGTGGGAAGAGTTAAACCAACTATGGACTCCTCCAAAAGCTCCTAAAAATGTCTATAGTTAATTAAGGAGTATAAGTGACCAAACACAATTCTAGACTCGAATGAATTAAGGATTACATTGGGGACCGAAGTCTAATAATTAAAATTGGATTCCAAATAAAAAGATAAAATTCCAAATTACTCTTCCATAATTTAATTATTTTTCCATTTAATCATAATTAATTTCACTAAATAATTACGACCGCACTCCAATTCAAATTTCCTGAAATAAATCAATAATAAAATCCTAATTTATTCTTCGAAATAAAATACCCGATCTCACTATATTAATTTTAAAATCTCGTGATACCATGCTAAATTCCCTCCCTTGGCAGGAAAGCTTATTCTAACACGAGGAATAAATCACCCCACTATTGAAAATAAATCGGAGATCATTCTCATTATTTAAAAAACCCCATGATACTATCATAAGATCCCTCCGCTGTGGATGAAAGCCAAAGCTAACACAAGGAGAAATCACTTCACTATTTAAAATAAAATACGATAACAAGATTAGTTCCATGATAAATTAATTCCATGATTTAATTCAATTTGAAAAGAACAAATATTTTTTATTTTTCGTAAAAACACTAGGCTAGGTCACACAATTAATTGTCATGTTGTCCATAACTAATGTGGGATCCTAATTAATGAGATTAGTCACGACATGCAATTTACTAACATAATTAATTATATGGTATAATTATAAAGCAATAAAGACATGCAATATAAAACAAGAAGGAAACAAATTACCTCTCCATCATAGTCTAAACACAAAGAAGCAAGAATCTCAATGGGACACCTCTACCCATCTTTATCTGGTCACAATATGCCTGTCATGTGACTCTCGAATCTTGAAATTTTATAACATCACCCGAAAAGATTCCTTCGCGTATCCAGATAAAAATTGTTAGGAGCATTCGAACGACAAGAAACAAGATCATGCGATCGCCCTGGGGTGTAAACGGCAGAAACAAACCGTTTGATTGGTTGACGGCCTCAAGAAAAACCTTTCTGAACTTTGACATTAAGGACATGGATCATCTTAATCTTTCTATGGTTGATGATAATCGATCAAATACAATGAAAATCAACTAAAAATAGCATATCACACCTTCCTAATCGCCTTCATATATATTCATAAATGTAAATAATAGAAAATCCAAAATACAACCCAATTGAATCTATATAGCAATTAACTATGATCAATCATAGGATCCACGCATCATAAAACAAAACTATATGACCATGATAAAGAGTAATATTTTACAAGATCCCAACAAAACAAAGTGAGTACAAAATCCACATAAACATGTTATTTCATACAAATTAGGTTTTTTATTCTTATGAAGAAACTCAATCCGATTCTAGCAAGTTTTATCCATAAACATTGTGCTCTGATACCAAATGATGGGATTGACCTTTTAAAAATGTTTTCCAAGGATCTTGATCGATCTTTAATGAAAAAGAACATCAAGAATGCATAAAAATATACAGATAAAAACTAGGGTTTGTAAAGTCCATGCCTTTGCGGATCTTGTTATTGATCCATAAAGCGAAGCCGAGTTGATGTAAAAAATGATTTGAAATAGCCTTTTCCCTTCCAATGTATGATCTCTTGGATGAGTGACAAGGGTGGTCTTCTCCCTTAAAGGCAAGCCTTAAAGATTTTCCTAGAGAAATTTTTTTCTCTCTCTTCTTTGCTATCTCTGAAATGAATCAAATTGTGTTTCACTTACCCCCACCTCATTGGTTGACTCCTACTTATCCTCATCAGCCAAAAAATGTGGTGGAAAGAGTTGGAACAAGTATGTACTCCTCCAAAATCTCCTAAAAAGGTGTATTTAGTTAATTAAGGGGCATAATTTAACAAACACAATTGTGGGCTCAAAAGAATTAGGTACTACATTGGGGACTTAAGGCTAATAACTATAATTGGCTTCCAAATATAATAATAAAATTCCAAATTACTCTATCATAATTTATTTCTTTTTATTTTTAATCATAATTAATTCAACTAAATAATTACAACTGTACCCCAATTATAATTACTCAAAATTACCACAACAGAGAGGCCTACTGTTTGCACAGTTGGATGGAAAATAATATTGTTCCCCGCATAAAGCCTACAATACCTTCTTAGTGAAACAAAATTTATCTTAATTGATATTCACCAACAATTTGTAAACATTCCTTGAACTTAAACTTAAATAATTTAATACTTCTACCAGATTATAAAGTTCACCATCCGATTTTACAAGTAGAGTCAAAACTTATAATTTTATCAAGGAGGTATCACATTACAGAATACTTTCTAGATGCATATTTATCCGTAACATGAACTCAAATATACTAAGATGATCATTGCATAACTTATAAAGTTTATTGGCCTGGTATAAAATTAAATGGCACCCATTAGCAAACCAAAACAATGATAATGTGAATACTCCAATCCTCATATCCCTCAGGATTAAGAAATTTATTTACCAGATGAAAGCCATGGGATTATTCAAGTCTTATAAAGTTAGCATTAAGACTACAATCTCATCCTTGGTCCAATTTAATACTTTCCTAAAGTATCGGTACAAACTACCTGGAACTATTAAAGAAGTTCCTGAAACATCATACATGTTCCCATAGTCAAGATAAACTACTAAGATTGTACTCGTAGCCTTATTGATAGGATGTCAACCCTCTGATCTAGTTTATGAACTATTCACTCATGCTAGAACCAAAATGATGATCTCCTGTGCCCATAACAGAATTCTTACTGAACATAATTTACTGGCATTACGATATATATTCAAACAAATATAAAGGAATTCTACAATCATGATTTTCTATTTCAAATTGGTTATGACGAACCTTTATAACTAAGGAGTACATAAACATGGTTTTAAGTAAAAAACACATGGTTCATTTTATCAATATTGTATTTTACATTACAATTACTTACTAAAAATTACCCATACTCGTTCTTGTAGTTGAATGTCTCATATGTTTCATAATCATAACTATTTTTAGTGTACTGTCATGTTTTATGGTAGCTGATAACTACTCTCTTTATACTATTAATACCACCGCGGTATAAATATCACGAAACCATTTATATAAAAGGTTTGTAATTACTAAAAAAACTGCTTCTTGAGACGGTGCTCTAGCTGTCTTAAAAGGTGCACTAT
The DNA here is from genome assembly GCA_949130495.1 of Sambucus nigra. Lineage (NCBI taxonomy): Eukaryota > Viridiplantae > Streptophyta > Magnoliopsida > Dipsacales > Adoxaceae > Sambucus > Sambucus nigra. The sequence goes on along the minus strand of OX422218.1, from coordinate 407,162,389 downwards.
CCATCCCATATACTTTTTGGGATTGTATTTGGAACAACTCAAAGGGGTCTTATTAGACCCTTATTTTAAATACTTTTTGAGATGACAACAATAATCCCAAAAGGGTTTTTTGATATGGGAATTAAGACGTTTAAAAAGGTCATCGTTTATGGGATCATTTTGAGACGATAAGGAAACCATCTTTAATAACTTTTTTGAGCCGGCAACAACAGTACAAAAGTGTTTTTGAAATTGAAACTAAACCGTCTCAAAAGCTCATCATTTATGAGATATGTCTATGTAAAAAACTAGACTTGCTCTAATTTTATAATCATAGATAAAATATGTAATTGCAATGGTAAATAAAGAGAGAGAGAGAGGGAGAGTTTTTCAAGTGGTTCAGCTATGTCAGAAAGCCTACGTCCACTATTATTTTATTGATTTAAGAGGTTATAGGAATATAAGTACTATTGTCAGTAAGAATAGCCTAACATCCATTCTACCTTGCCCTTGATGAAAGGGATACAACGTGTTTATAACGATCCAGAAGTCAAGGGGCGAAATGTCAAGGAATGGAATGCCTTTATACATTTAAGCATTTATATTCTTACATAATGAATATGACGATTTGTTATAAAAACCACGTGTAGTATAACCCTTCGTATGATGACTCTTCATGGTCTTATTGGTCAGCCTTCCTTGTGTTAGTCGGCCAAATTACTATCTACTGACTAGGATTTTGGCTATGTAGGAGGACACGTGTTCACTTCTAATTGGTCCACGTAGGTGGATAAGTTTTGGCATCAACAGACGCCCCTAATGTTCTATCCTTAATGCTTGTGTGAAAGTATGGAGCATTTGATTTTGGAAGTAGCTCAGAGTATTTTCATAATGCTTGGTCGACAACTAACCTCCCACATTTGTAAAATTTACTGACACTATTTGAAAATGCCATTTTTTCAAATAATTTGAATTTTAGTGAACGCCAAAGGGTAAATGGGTATTTTTCACCTTCTACATTGCGAATTCGTCAGAATGTCAATCGTTGGTAAATTATATCATTACGTTCGCTATTTTTGAGACAAACTATAGAAAGGCGAGACGCTTTTCCAGACTTTGTTTTACCCTAAATCTTTGAACTATAGCAGCTATTTTTTAGCTTTTTACGCGGTCATTTGCCATCACGAACTGTGATTTATAACTATTAAGGCTTCAAATTCTGCCTCATTATTTGATGCTTTGAGCTGAAACTTGAGAGCATACTCAATATCAATATCATCAGGAGTATTAAATATTATACCTGCTCCACTGCTAGTAGTACATGAAGATCCATCCACGTACAAATACCATAACAAAACATCGTTGTTGAAACTTTTTGCTATTATCCTCTGCATATTTTTGGGCCATTTCCCGAATTTTGATGACTCGGGTTGATCGATAGCCATATCATCTTGCTTTTGAGTTGAGCTCTCTTCTTTCGAAGTCTGCTCGGTAGGCAAGTTTTATTGGTCGGGAACCTCCAGAGAAGTAAATTCAGTAATAAAGTTTGCCAAAACTTGGACTTTTAGTAAAGATCTTGGTTCATATACAATGTCATACGCTCTCAATTATACTGCTCAGTACATCAATCTTCCTAACTTCTTCGGCTTGTGGAGTGCTTGCCGAAGAGGCATATCAATATTCACAACTATAGTGTGCAATTAGAAATAGGGTTTCATACATTTAGAAGCCTCAATAAGTTCTAGGGATAATTTTTCCAAATGTGGGTACCTGATTTCAGCTCCTCTGAATACTTTGCTAGTATAGCAGATTGGTTTTTTGGATTTCATTATCTTGTCTGACCAAGGACGAGCTGACTGCTGACTCATAAATAACCAAGTATAATTAGAATTTCTTTTCCAAAACTGGTTAGGAGAGCAATGGTGGTTATCCTAGGTACTTCTTTAACTCTTAGGATGATTCTTCACATTCTGCATTCCACTCAAAAGTCTTTCTCAACACTTTAAAAAATGGTAATAACCTGTCCGTTGCTCGAGAATAAATCTATTTAAAACTTCCACTCTTCCAGTGAGTCTTTATACATCTTTCTTGCATATCGAGGACTGCATTTCAATCAAAGCTTTTATTTTTTCCAGATTAACCTCAACTCCCCTTTGATTAACTATGAAGCCGAGGAACATCCCTTCTTGTACTCCAAACTCACACTTGGTTGAATTCATCTTCATCTGTTGATATAAAAAGTCTGACTGAGGTCAATAATATGATCTAAAGATTTTTTACTCTTCGTCAACATATCATCCACATAAACCTCCATGTTTTTGCCTATCTTCTTTCAAAGACTTTATTTACCAACCTTTGATACGTTGCTCCTGCATTGTTTAGCCCAAAGGGCATCACTTTGTAGCTTCCTCGATTGGTGACGAAGGTTGTACTTTCCCTATCTTCAGGTTTCATCTTTATTTAATTATAACCTAAATAGGCATCCATGAAGCTTAAAAGTTCATGCCCCGACGTAGCATCCACCAACTGATTAATTCTAGGCAAGGGAAAATGGTCTTTTGAGAAAGCTTTATTTAAATCAATGAAATCTACACACATCCTCATGGCTATGAAATTTCTCGACCTCTTCTTGGATAGCTTGATTCTTATTAGGACTGAAAACCCTTTATTTTTGCTTGATCGACTTGGCATCCTTATTGATATTGAGCTCGTGGCAGAGGAAATTGGGATCTATCCCATGCATATCCTCATGGCTCTAAGAAAATACATTTTTCTATTACCGTAGGAACATAATCAATTCTCATTTAAGGACGTGATCTAGCGTTGAGCCTATATGCGTAGTTCTTTTCGGCTTGTCTTCATCCAGGATAATGCTTTTAGTTGTTTCCACAATCTGTCACTTGACTAATTTTGTTTCATTTCATGGATCTAAGGTTTCAACTTTAGATTTACAATTAGGCTCATTAGTATCCACCTGGTAAGTTGTAGTCTTCTTCTTCTTCTTCTTCTTCTTCTTCTTCTTCTTCTTCTTCTTCTTCTTCTCCTTCTTCTTCTTCTTCTTCTTCTTCTTCTTCTTCTTCTCCTTCTTCTTCTTCTTCTTCTTCTTCTTCTTCTTCTTCTTCTTCAATTCAATCAGGTCCTCTTTTCGAGTTGAGGAGTAATAACATTTTATGGCCACCTTTTGGTCGCCTTTCAAAACACCTACTCCAAAGTAAGTTGAAAACTTCAAGCATTGATGGATTGTTGATGGTACTGCTTCAAACTTCTTCAACCCTACCCTATCAAGGAACATGTTACATGAAGATTGAACGTTTTCATCCATCACGAAGAAGCATATTTTCTCTGTAGGACTTACTAGCCAAGTGTCAAACAACACTTCTATCTTGATCATCCCCAAAGGGTAAACTTTTTCACCAGAAAAAAATATTAATGGTCTATGATAGAGCTCTAATTGGTTGAGCTTTAAGTCCAAACTCTGAAAGCAAGGATAAAAAATAATATCGGCTGAAGTTCCATTTTCAATCAAAACTCTGGTGATAACAATATCCTGGATTCTGAATTGGACAACCAACGGATCATCATGTGGATAAAGTACCCTAAAGAGATCATTTTTAGAGAAGTCGATCACCAGTTTATCTTTGTTGACCTTCCTCGGCCGATTATCTTCATTCAGATTAATTTTTTTGGATAAAAGAGCAAGCATAAGCTTCATTTAAATAAGCTTTCCTTTCGACAATGTGATCGCCTCCTCCTGCATCACCACCTGTAATGGCATGACGATTAAATGAACCAAAACTGATCATAGCTACCTCACATTCTGGTTGCTTGGGCTTCTTCGACAGGTCTGGATCATCTTCATGATTTCTCTTCCCATTATCTCTAGACTTGCATGGAGAATTTGACCTTCTTCTCGGTTCTCTGTTATCACACCAATCAATAAATATATTGAGTTTTCCTCAATGGATGAGATATTCTATCTCGTTTTGCAAAGATACACAGCTATCCGATTTATGACCATGATCCTTATGAATTTCATAATATTTAGATCTATCCCTCTTGTTTGGGGGTGCCATCAACTTTTCAGGCCATCGCAAATCCTTATTGTGCTTGATTTCCTATAAGATATGGTGAATGTTAACACTCAATGGAGTATATGTTCCATATTTTTTGAACTTGTCCTCTTTCTTTGGCTTCAACTCCTTCTGTTCTTTTTTCTCCTTCTTCTCAGGTTTTGTATCAGGCTTCGTGGTTGGACTCTGTTTTGCGGACATCGCTTCTTCGGCGTTTATTATTTTTCTTGCTTTCATCATGAGTTCAACCATAGTTTTAGGAGGATCTTTTTCTAGAGTATAATATAGTTTCTAGGGAAGCAAGCCACTCATAAGAGCAGTGACGGTTGTTTTGTCCTCATAATCAATCACCTCTAATTTCTCATTATTAAAAAGTGTAATGTATTCTCTAGTACTTTCCCCCATTTTCTTCCTTACACTCAAAAGATGAGATACTCTTTTCATTGGCTTAGCTACGAAACATAAGTTATTAATGAATAGCTCGACAAGCTAATTGAAGTTGGCAATTTGTCCTCGGGGGAGGTTATTATACCATATTTGGGTTGAACCCGTAATTGTACTCGAAAATGCCCAGCACTTTATTTCATCAGGAACTAAATAAATATCAGTTGCAGCTTGATATTGCTCAATGTGGAGAACTGGGTTAGTTTTACCATCATATTTGGGGGTGACCATAGGTGATTTGAACTTAGATGGAGTAGAAAAATCCATAATTGCCTGAATAAAAGGAGATCCTCTAACGAAACTTCGTTGTAAGGGATTCTTTGCTTTTGCCATTTCACCTAACTGATATTCCAACCTCTGGATTAATCCTTTCCATGAAGGATTACCTGTATTAGATCTATGCGGAGATGCTCGGCTGCTCTGACCATGTGTCTATGATGAACTCTCTTCCTGAGAAGTCTACTCGATGCGTACAGATCATCGGACTCTTGATCTTGACCTGACTAAGGCTTCACGCTTGTCAGCTCGATGTTGAGTGTTCCTAGATAATGCCCTACGAGGGTTTTTATTTGCTCGGGGTCCCAGACGGTCAAAGGGCGAAGTTCGGATTAGCCTTTCCAAGACACTTGGTCTTTTAGGAGAAAAATAATGGATATCATAGGGTTTTTTGGATGTGAGTGATATCTCATGAAGATCCGGAATAACTTTGTATGATGGATCTTTGAGGTGGAGGCGACATTTCTATTCTGGACTAGGGAGCCATTTGTAGTGACTGATCTAATTACCTCACCATTTCTTACATGGATTCTTTTTCTCTAGCAATACTATCCAGGATTCCAGTTAGGTTTATTTCCATAGGCCGAGCAGATGGAACGGGTGGATTGCCTTCATTTCTGAGACTGGACACATGTTCGGTCATCTTGCTCTGAACAAGTATATTAGAGTGAGAACGAAAATTAGAAACACGTTTCCACAGACGGCGCCAATCTATTGATGTAAAAATCTAGACTTGATCTAATTTTATAATCACAGATAAAAATTTAATTATAATGGTAAATAAAGAGAGAGAGAGTTTGGAAAGTTGTTCAGTTATGTCAAAAAGCCTACGTCTATTATTATTTTATTAATTTCAGAGGTTACAAAAAGCTAAGTACTTTTGTCAATAAGAATAGCCTAGAATCCGTTCCACCTTACCCATAATGAAAGGGATGCAACGTATATATAATGATCCGAAAGTCAAGGGGCGGAATTTCAAAGGATGGAATGTATTTATACATTTAGGAATTTATATCCTTACATAATGAATATGATGATTGGTTGTATAAACCACGTGTAGTATGACCCTTGGTATGATGACTCTTCATTTGCCTTATTGGTTGGCATTCCTTGTGTTGGTCAGCTGAATTACTATCTGCTGACTAGGATTTTGGCAATCTAGGAGGACACATGTTCACTTCTAATTGGTTAACATAGGTGGATAATTTTTGGAATCAACAAGATCATTTGAGATGGCAATGAAGCCGTCTTTAATAATTTTGGCACCAAAATTAGAATTGCATCCATTTCAGAATGTATTTTCTATTATCATAAACAAAAACTCTTAAAAATAATATAAAACATCGATGGCGCTCATTTCAACATATATAAAATACAATTTCTCATTCAACCATAACTAGAGTTCATACAAGTAAAATATTTACATAATCAATGATTCCAGCATCGTGTCCACCAACCTAAATCAAAATTGCTTCAATCAAAACATTAATGATAACAACAAGTTTTTCAAATGTTTTACTCATCTCATTAGAAAAAATACATAAAAACCCATATACTCCTAACATAAAATGACATTAGCAAAGTAAACTCGTGATCTTAAAGCATACGACCTCCGATAAAATGACTTTAATGACTTTTTTTGTCCAGAAAAGGTTTCCACCTGCAATAAGATTTATTTAGTGTCAATTACCTTAAACAAAGAAGAATTTTTTAATAGTTCTTATAGATAACAATATTTAAAAATATTAACAAATATGTATATCTTTATATTAGTTACCGTTATAAACACTTAATATTTTTAAACAAATTAACCAGTGTCTCCTTTATTTATTCATGAAAACCAAACTGTTTAAACTTAAAAATTAACTAAAAAATAACTACAACAATAGCCACAACACTTTAAACAAGTAACTAGAAACAGGAGAATTTGTAAGAATATTTATTATTTTTAAGACAAAGTAACATTTAAATAACTTTAACAAAATGGTGGCTTCCATTAGTATATATGCATACTGCTCTATCTAATGATCCATCTTCAAAATTGAAAGGTTTATTATTCAAAGCCTAAGTGGCTTGCCACATGCGGGTATCATCAATAGGCTCTACTTCTTCAACCCTCTAACACAAAAAAATCTATATATTAATGTATGTACATATAACATATATAATAAAGTGAATTACACAATAATAAAATTGAGGACGGAGTAATAAAGTTAATTGTATATGAAACAAACATGATTTTGTAATTGAGGAGACAAATATATACTTGGAATTGGGCAGACCAATATTATAATGGAGTCGGACTATCTGTTTTTGTTTGAACATAGTAGGAATACTAAACCATTTATTTTTTTGCATATGTTCGTAATGTTGTTTTTTCCTTCCTTTTCACGGTGACCCAAAAACTAGATGGAACCAAATGTGAGGTTTTTTAATTCTTAATTTAGAGTAATAAATATAATTACAACCATTATTCATTTGGAGATGTATATGTGAACCAAATTGAATATTCTAGGAAAAGAAGGCAAGCCAGGATACCTAGTATGTGAATGACAACTAAAAAGTCATTGATAGACTTAAGTTGATACACAATGAGAGAGAAATATCCAAATGTGATTAAAAGAAGATAAGGATTGATTAATAATGCCAAATTCAACATTTTCAGACAAAAACATCGGTGCAACAACTGCAGCAGGAGGAATTTGAATTAGGTAGCGATAACTGTTGGTGAAAGAACTTCAGATTTCTAGAAGATATTAATAATTTCTTGTGAAATCAAAGATGGAAGTGAGATAATATATACCAATAAGATAAATGTGAAATTAGAACAATCAAGTATGACATTCAACCAATAAGAATTGTCAGTATCACAGCCTTGTGCATAATGGACATACATATTCCATCAATAATAAGATTTTGATGGACACCCGTGTATATCGTATGGTTTATACTAGAACCAAGGGAAATAGAGGTGAACCCAACTCCAAATATTTTATGTACAGTGGGTCATTTCTTGTCCATAATCTGGAATAAATCACACCGCAAAACTTGTGGTAATTGGTCATATGCTCTGATATGTGTGTGCTTGGTACCACACCACCTCTTTGTATCACTTAGATAACTCTAGATATCAATATGTGAAGTTATAATAAAATCGTGATTGTGCCATTAGTTTTTTTAAGAGCCATTGATGACGTAGTTTTTGCGCTAAAACAGTCCTATGTTAAGCATCCAAGACCATAAAACTCACTTCGGAATTTTACCAAACACTTGGTGTGCGAAAAACACCCAAGACCTTATTCCTAATGAAAACTAAGTGTGCAAACTCAAAACGAATCCAATCAACAATCAACAAGTAGGATAACAAGAACACACAAGCAATCAAAGCAAAGAAACAACAACAATATAACATGGTTCACCCAAACAAGGGTTACATCCACAATGGTAGGATTTCTTCTTTCTTTGATAAATGGAGGAACCACAAGGTTACACACTCATACTCTTTATCTCTAAAAAAAAGTCACTCACAAACCAAGTACAAGAACTAATCTTTAAACAAGAAGCTCTCACACACTTTTCTCTTTGGAAAAACTCACAAAATGTTCACTCTTGCTGGAAAAAACAGTACTACACAAAAATAGAAAATAAGCTTCTATTTATAGATTTTCCTCAAAGTGGCAATTTTGTAAATATCAAGAAAAATATGTTTTTCTCCCAAAACAGCCGTGAACCAACGGGAAGACACCGGAGAGCCAAAATACACCACAAACTCCACCTTGGCGATCCGAATGATCCAACCAAAAAATTCGGAATGAAAACCATTGAACCCACTTGAAGATCACCCCGAAATCTACCAAGCTCAATGCGGCTCCACCTAACCGAGGAGCCTCTCCTTGAATTTCAACAAGAAGTGAGATTTAGAAGCTTTATGCAATGCCTAAACTTCTCCGTAGTCACAGGTTTGGTGAGGAAATCTGCTGTATTCTCATCCGTGTGCACCTTCTCAATCAAAACCTTGCCGGAATTAACCCAATCCCGAACTCTATGATACCGCACATCAATATGCTTTGTGAGGGCATGATACACTTGATTCTTAGCCAAATGCATAGCACTTTGACTATTGCAATGAAGACGAACACTCTCTTGCTTCATCCCCAATTCACTCACCAAACTCTTTAACCAAACCGCCTCTTTTGATGCTTTCGTAAGTGCCATATACTCTGCGTCCGTGGTAGACAAAACACTTGACGCTTGTAACATGGATCTCCAAGATACCGGCCTGCTAGCAATAGTGAATACATACCCCGATGTAGATCTCCGCTTATCAAGATCCGCCGCATAATCTGAATCCACATACCCCGCAACAAACTCAGCCCCTTTCTTCCGTTCAAATACAATGCCCATAGACTTGGTTCCCTTTAGATACCGAAGAATCCATTTCACCGCTTTCCAATGCTCTTTTCTCGGATTCGACATGTACTTACTAACCACACCCACGGCTTGGGCGATATCCGACCTCGTGCAAACCATAGCATACATAAGGCACCCCACGGCACAAGCATACGACGTTGAAGCCATCTCCTCTAACTCATCATCCGTAGAGGGACATTGCTTTGCACAAAAAGCGAAATGTGAAGCTAACGGGGTAAAAGTGGCCTTGGCATCCAACATGCCAAATTTCCCGATGACATGCGAAATATAATTTTTTTGAGATAAACACAACTTGCCAACTTTTCTATCTTGTCTAATATCCATACCAAGAATCTTTTGCGTTGCACCAAGATCCTTCATGTCAAACGTCCGGCTCAATTCCACCTTGAGCTCCGTTATCCGTGACATGTCCCGACACGCAATGAGCATCTCATCCACATAGAGAATTAACAAAACAAACGAACCATCATCAAGAACTCGAAAATATGCACAATGGTCATGATCACATCTCGTGTAACCAACCCGCAACATAAAGGTATCGAACCGTAGGTACCATTGTCGTGGCGACTGTTTAAGCCCATACAATGACTTCTTAAGCCGGCACACATGATCTTCCTTTCCCACTTCCTTGAACCCCTCCGGTTGCACCATGTAAATAACCTCCTTCAAATCACCGTGAAGAAAAGACGTTTTCACATCCATTTGCTCCAATTCCATATCGAATTGAGCAACCATTTCCAACAACACCTGTATCGAAGTATGCCTCACCACCGGGGAGAAGATCTAATCATAGTCAATCCCCTCCTTTTGTGAAAACCCCTTCGCTACTAGTCTTGCCTTGTACTTCGGTTCTTCTATTTTGTTAATTGCCTCTTTCTTCCTATACACCCACTTAGAGCCAACAATGTGTCGCCCCTTGGGTTTAGGAACCAATTCCCACACAGAGTTCTTTCGTAGAGATTCCATCTCTTTCGACATAGCACCCATCCAACTCGCCTTGACATCACAATTAATGGCATCTTTGTATGTCATTGGATCACCCTCACTGGAAATGAGAGCGTAATTGACCTCTTCCCAACCAAGCCTAGATGGTGGCTTGATCTCCTTACGCTCTCTGTCACGTGCTATGGATGGTACTTGCTCCACCTGTTGAGTGTCCTCCACCTCAACCGACTCCTCTCCCAAATCATCCTTATTTGGCTCCACCTCAACCGTGTCATCACCCGATTAAGAATCACTTGAACCACTAGTAGATGCACTATCACTATCAGTGGTTGATGATCTCGGAAATACCAAAGGAATCTCGACGGTTCTAACACCACCGTCATCAGCAACTTCCAGGAACTCCTTGGCCTTCAACATGGACGTCTCGTCAAACCTCACATCCCGGCTAACAACTATCTTTCTCGTAGATGGATCCCAAAGCTTGAACCCCTTTACCCCTTTTCCATAGCCTAGGAAAATACACCGGCAAGTTCTCGGGTCATTTTTAGTCCTCTTGTCACTAGGAATGTGAGTGTACCCTGGACATCCGAACACCCTCAAAGTAGAGTAGTCGACCTCGTGCCCCGACCATACTTCCTCCGGACACTTCAAACCAAGAGTCGAATTTGGTGACCGATTCACGAAATACACGGCGTGATTAAGAGCCGCTGCCCAAAATGATTTCAATAACCCGGCATGAAACCTCATGCACCTTGCCTTTTCCATAATGGTGCGGTTCATCCTCTCCGCCACCCCATTTTGTTGTGGAGTCTTCTTAACGGTAAAGTGCCTTGTGATGCCCACATCTTTACAATAGTTGAGAAACCCACCATCTCTATACTCACCCCCGTTGTCGCTCCTCAAATACTTGATCTTCTTCCCGTTTCATTCTCCACCATGGCTTTCCACTCCTTGAACTTCTCAAAAACCTCTGATTTTTCCTTCAAGTAGTATACCCACACTTTTCGTGAATAATCATCTATGAAAGTCACAAAGTATCTAAAGTTGCCTATGGAAACAAGATCCAAAGGCCCACACATGTCGGAATGAATATAGTCAAGAGTCCCTTTACTCTTGTTCGTAGATATAGTGAATTGCACTCAAGTTTGCTTCCCCATCACACAATACTTGCAAAAATCGAGCTTGCATCCGTGCACCCCTTTCAACAACTTTTACAGATGAAGTTCTTCCATGCCCCGTTGGCTCATGTGACCAAGTCTCATGTGCCACAATTGTAGCTCATCGATTTCAGGCTCGTTGGACACTGCCGCTCCACCCACTACCGTATTTCCCTTCAATATATAAAGATTTTTCGATAACTTTGTGCCGCGCAAAATCACCATCGATCCCCTTTTCACCTTCAAAGCCCCACCCTCGGCTTGAATCACACACCCCTTTGAATCGAGTGCGCCTAAGGAAATCAAGTTCTTTTTAAGTTCCAAAACGTGCCTCACTTCACTTAAGGTTCGGACAATCCCATCCTGCATCTTTATGTGCACCGACCCGATCCCCACTACTTTGCACGTATCATTATTTTCCATGAGAATATCACCACCGATATTGGACTTGTAATCCTCAAACCATTCCCCGTTCGGACACATGCGGTATGAACATCCGGAATCTAGAATCCAACCATCAACGTGATCGGCAGAAAAATAAGTAAGAACCTCTTCTCCTTCCTCTAAAGTAGCAACACCGGCCACATCCTTAGTAGCGTCTCCTTTTTTACCATCTTTCTTCCACTCCGGACAATTCCGTTTAAAGTGGCCCTTTTTATGGCACTTGAAACACTCAACCGTGCTAATGTCTCGAGATTGAGACCTTTAGAAACCCCGATTATTTGCACCCCTAGACTTCGACCTTCCTCTTCGTCCACCACCACCAACCTTGGCTACCAAGCCTTCACCTTGAGAAGATGAACTACCTCCACCGCTACCATTTTTCTTCTTTATGGCCACGTGAGAAATGATGTCCTGCATTACATCATTGAACTTGAGAATAGTCTTCCCAAACATAAGTGTGGTGACAAAGTGCTCATATGAATCGGGCAACGAAGCAAGCAACAACAACGCTCGATCCTCCTCGCTAAATTGAACATCAATCCGGTTCAAATCATTGATCAAAGCATTGAAGACATTTATATGCTTCATCATATCACCTCCCTCTTTCATTTCTAACTTGAAGAGCATCTTCTTTAGAAACAATTTATTTGACAAAGACTTGCCCAAATAAATCTCCTCCAATTGATCCCACATGCCCTTGGCCGTAGTTTCCGATATCACGTGATTGAGCACATCATCCGTGATATACATTTCAATTAAAGAAATCGCCCTTTGATCAATATCGCTCCATTCGGCTTCGGTCATATCCACCGGACGCTTCTCTATACCCAACAATGCTATAACCAACCGTTGTTGAACAAGAACACCCCGCATCCTTCTTTGCCACAAGCCAAAATTAATTTTCTCAGCAAAAGGTTTTATCTCAAACTTCATTGAGCCTCCGGATCCATAACTAGGATCCCACCTCTTAGAGCCTCTGCTTGTAGATGTTGATTCGAGAGTACGCACCACCTCTTCCGCCATTTGGAACAAATTCTAGAACTTATGTCAATATCACTCAAATTGATTCAAGCCGAAACAAAATACCGAGCAAACCAAGCACCTAAAGCTCTGATACCACTTGTTGCGCTAAAACAGTCATATGTTAAGCAACCAAGACCATAAAACTCGCTTCGGAATTTTAATAAACACTTGGTATGCGAAAAACACCTAAGACCTTGTTCCTAATGAAAACTAAGTGTGCAAACTCAAAACGAATCTAATCAACAATCAACAAGTAGGATAACAAGAACATACAAGCAATCAAAGCAAAGAAACGACAACAATATAACGTGGTTCACCCAAACAAGGGTTACATCCACAATGGTAGGATTTCTTCTTTCTTTGATAAATGGAGGAACCACAAGGTTACACACTCACACTCTTTATCTCTCCAAGAAAGTCACTCACAAACCAAGCACAAGAACTAATCTTTAAACAAGAAGCTCTCACTCACTTTTCTCTTTGAAAAACTCACAAAATGTTCACTCTTGCTGGAAAAAACAGCACTACACAAAAACAGAAAATAAGCTTCTAATTATAGATTTTCCTTAAAGTGACAATTTTATAAATATCAAGAAAAATATGTTTTTCTCCCAAAAAAGCCGTGAACCAACGGAAAGCCACCGGAGAGCCAAAATACACCACAGTAGTCTACAACACCTCTTTGAACAATAATCCAAAATTACCTTGACATGACAGGTAATCTTTCCTAATATTTCAAAACTCTTGAAAATCATTTATCTTAAAAACATGTGTTATGTAGCCGGACACGCACATAGAATAACTCGAGTAACGCAAGGAAGTAGTATTCCAAAACATATAAATGGGATTTCACCTCTCTTAAAATCATATTGAAATTTATTAAAAATGAAAGACATGATATTTCTTAACCGAAGTTAACAATTACCATACAAGCTGATGACAAGGCATTTATAACCACACATAATCGAATATGTACAAGTCTACAGAAGTAATTCCAAGATCAAGCGCGTATTTTAGTACATAACTTGTCTATTAATAGCTTGAATTATGGTACGTGTCTATTATTTATAAAGCTAAAATATCTATATGCCCTTTTAGTGAAATATTCAAGAAGTCAAAATTTTGCAAATACCAACCACCCTGAAGTGAAATCACGGCATATGCCACACATGATCTATATCTACTCTATTGTCATTATTATTGTACCTCCACTTGAAATTATCATTAGATACCTTCAAATAACTAAAGGAGAACAAGAAAATACCCCTATCATGAGTGCAATGATGTGGGGTCATGACCACGCCAAAAAGAGTCTCTCATTTTCATTCCTTCTACAACTGCACCTTTTCTCATTAGAGTTGGCAATTCGTGTGCGTCGTGTCGTATTCGGATTGTGTCATGTCGGGTTCATGTTAAATATTAGTCAATCTTAACCCGACCCTTTTAACTAATTGTGTCAGATGAGCAAACACTAACCCCACCTATTTATTATCGTGTCGTGTTCGGGTTGACCCGCATAACCCATTAAGTAAAATATAAAATAATTTTTTTCTTTTCTCTTAACCAATCATACCACTCATAGGCCTACAATAACTTAAATTAAATTAATTTTAACTTCTTACAACACATAAATAATTTATCATCCAATTCTTCATGAATTTTATGGAATGTCTATCAAGATATATAAATTATCTAATATAATCTCCATAAAATACGAGTTAAACGGGTCTATTCGTGTCATTTTCGAGTTATACGTATTTGACACTAACCCAACCCGTTTATTATTCGTGTTGGCGGGTCGTGTCATATTCGGGTTCGTGTCAAGAAATCATCACCCCTAACCCGCTAACTTCGTGTCGAGTTCGTGCCGAGTTATCGTGTCGTGTCAAAAATTGCCACCCCTATTTCTCATATCTTACACCTAGAAAAAATGTCAAAAGTTATTTATTAATAGAAATGATGAAAAGAAAATGCCAAAAACTATAGGAATGTTTACTTTAGCAACTCAGATGCATGAAGTTATACCTTTAATAATGAATATGATTGAACCAACAAGCCCTAAAGCTGCATACTAAATATTTTGAAGGGGGTGAAGAAAAAATTAACATAAATCCATAAGATTCGATTAAATTTAAATAATTTACAACTATATTTCAAAAATGATAGAAATGAAAATTATCAAAAAAATAGTATGTCGATTACAACTAAAGACCATAACTTCTGAACCCCATGAATAGTCACAACACCAATACTAATACATAAAATACCGATAGTATATTATAAAAGACAAATTGAATCTTTCCTTGGAATAAAAATAACTGTGGATAAAAGGAAAATGGGCTGAACATGAAAATAGAAAGGTACACATATGCATCTCTATATATGTGCTTGTGAATCCCAATCCACCTATATTTATTATATTCACAATATGAAACAAACTTTTTAATTGCTCTAGTAGTATTCCATTGGTTTTGGAAATGGAAAAAAAACAACCAAAACTTGGAGAAAACTTCCCATCATACCCTTAAACTCAAAACTCCCAAATCAAACATTTGGCATGGACTTATTCAAGAGTTTAATGATTTAAAAGGAAACTGACCATTGTACTGTTGATATCGGAAGGGGTACCTCTGATTAACCCGCAATGACTTTAGCTCTTTTATAGTGAAATCACCTATCTGCTCAAAATAATGCAAACCAAGCTTATCAGACCATTACTAAGAACTTGAATTAACTAATAGGTATAGAGTAGTGAAAATTGGTCATTTTCATTTCGCTTCAAAATAATGAATATGCATGATTATATACCAAGAGTAAGGATGATGAGTGTACAAAGTGTAAGATGAATTTTCCTGGCCTAAATCCATTTAATTTTCTTTCCTCTGGTGTTCAGATATGTCACCATGCAGTACCTCAGAAGTAATGCTACTTGCCAATGCCATTGAGACTTTATCCACGTCTCATTTTGTCGGTGTGAAAACAATAGTCTTCCTACCCTTTGCATAGACTTGAAAATCGATTAAAAAAACCCTTTTTTTTTAATATTTACTCGTTTTTTTCCCTTGCAACTTCCCCACAAAGCGTGCGACAATCCTTGTCATTTGCATTCACGAAAATGGCTTTCAAGTACAGCATGACAACATCATAGTACTTTTGGAAATGCTCCTGTACGTCATAACCCATATTATATTCGAAACATTTATGAATAATAATATTGGATAGAAATTGCGAATATTAATTTCTCTAGCACGTGTGATGGATCAGTAACTAATGCCAAAGCTATCAAAGCCACATCATGTGATGAATCAAACCAGTGAAAAATGTTTTTATACAACTGTTGGAGAAGGATATAAGTCGTGGGGATTCAGTTGAACAGTGTTCCAGATGAGGTGCAAGAAATTTTATGGGATATTACGATTGTGTTTATAACGCACATGGGCAACCTCTAGCCCGAGATTTTGATCACGATCCCTTGAAAGAAAGAAATTATAGCTTGAAATATTTGACCATGCCGATAACCTTATTTCCAAAAGAATGAATTTTAACGCCAAGTAGCAGTGATGCTCGAGGAGGCATTATTAGACCTAAAAATAGTTCATTCTCATTTCTAGTATTACAAATGAATGAATCGAATAAAGGCATTTGGGTTGTTCTATCTCATAATAAGAGGCCCATAGAATACATGAGTAAAGCACTTGGATGCAAAAGAAATTCTAGGAATTTTGGAAGCAGTACGTGAGTGGCACCCCTATTTATCGAGATAAAAGTTTTAATTTCAAACCGACCAACAAAGTCTCAAGTACTTGTTGGATTAGTAACTTACCATGCCGAAGAAACTAAAATGGGTCGCAAAACTTCTCGAATTTGAGTACAAAATCACTTGTAAATTCCGAGCACAAAATTCATAGTTTTCTGCTCTAAAATGGACAAGAGTTCTAAAATTAAAACGTATGGTTGTACTCTTAGCAAATCTATAATAAGTTCACTAAAACTCGTAACCAAAGAAAAAAAAGGAAATATTGAATGTTTCACATTGCCCTGATAATGTTTTGAAACACACATAGAAAACACATTTAATAGAGAATATAACATAACTAATTTGAAAGATGATTGACTAAATAT
The DNA here is from genome assembly GCA_949130495.1 of Sambucus nigra. Classification (NCBI taxonomy): domain Eukaryota; kingdom Viridiplantae; phylum Streptophyta; class Magnoliopsida; order Dipsacales; family Adoxaceae; genus Sambucus; species Sambucus nigra. Next base: position 407,145,498 of record OX422218.1, on the reverse strand, counting down.
AAATGGAAATGGACCAAATGAATTTGAGGTTGAGTTACATAATACTTCATAGCGTAAAAATAATAGGATAGGGGGACTTCTCAATTAGCTTTTTCGTCATCTAGACCCTAACAAAATAAAAAATCTGAGCTTCTAGAAGATACATGGTCAATAATGCATGGATATACACATGAGAATTAACGTAGGTTAAAGTGAAATAGAACTCATATACAGCTCCTCATATTATTGATTCAAACTCTCATCTTGCACTTACATTCAACAAGTCCGCATATGATAAATAAAAATAACAACTAGCCTCCATGCCAACCATTTGAAGAAGACATACAAAGGCCAGTGAATAAGATAACTAAAATAACTAAATATGCTCACTTTGGAACTTTTTCAAGTAGGCTAGTATGCCGCAAATAAAATAACATTTTAGCTTAAGGTGAGTAAGTAATTTTCCAATGAATGGCTATATTCAATCACCAATTGCTCGGACAAGTGGAAAGGGACAGTATATGTGTATTTGTAATTGTGGCCCATCTCATGCTTCCTCTCAATGAGTTGAAAACATATCTCCCATCGATGGACATCGACTTGGACTTTATAGTCCGCATAGGTTCTTTATAGATGGAGGAACACATCCTCGCGACTGAAAACAATACAAATGATGAAGTCAAAAGTCACTGGACTCCCATCAATAATAGGGGCAGCTGAACCAAGTCAATTGGTGGAGTGGGGGAAATACTCTTGCATCGGTTAATGTAATTGTTAGATGTGAACTTATATTGAGTAATAATAGAATCCCATTATCGATGCCAATCATAGACCAAACAATTGAGTAAATTCTAACTCTGTTGTTAATTAGCTATGTTTTTCCATTTATCAGGGGGTGGAAGACCATTAAAAGCTAAAGTTTGCATTCGAGGATCCACCACATATACACCAAAAGTGGTCGGTGAACCGAACATCCCTATCTAGGGAAATATTCCTAGGAACACCATGAGGACTCAATTTTGTATAGTCAACTCAGTTTTTCGAGGTTAAAATTTAGTATGCTCAGTTTTGTATACTCAACTCAGTTGTGATTCAGAATATCATCTTTTTTTTATAAATAAATGATTGTATTAAAAATCACGCGCTAAGGGAGCGCACCCGTATACAGGGTATATACAAAGCAAAAACAATACAAGAATAGCTAGAAAAAAAACATACACCTGCCACTTAGACTACCGAATTACAACACGAAGCGGATCTCCTCTATAAACTCAACAAAATCCTAAGTCATGATAGATATCTTCCCCTTAGACCAGCTGAGAAGGGTGCTTAAAAATAGATAACGAAGTCTGGAGGGCACCATCTCTATACCTTCAAAACAACGAGTATTCCTCTCCTTCTATATCGTCCAGAAAATGCAGTGAGGAACCATGCGCCAAACTCGTTTGTCCCCAACCCACCCCCAAGGGGGTTTCTACGACTCTAAAAGAGCCCTCACTGAGTCAGGCATGACCCATACGGTTTTAGATATGGACAGAAAAATGTCCCACAGTCCTTTCGTCACCCTGCAGTGCAGAAGAAGATGGTTTGTCTTCTCCCCTTCCTCCTTGCATAACCAACACCGGCTAGCCAGATGGTATCTTCTCTTCTACAGCCCTTCCATCGTCAAGATGGCTTGTTTAGCCACCGTCCAAATGAAGAAACGAACCTTAGGAGGCGCATAATATCATCTTAATATGCTCAATACTATAAATTTAGTTCTTAGCAGGAAAAAGGCTATATATATGATAAAAATATACTAAATATTCCTATTTCTTTGACGAGTCTTGTTTTCCCCACCTTGTTTACCCAATAATTTATGATTTGAAACATAAATAAATATAATTCAAATAAATAAGTACAATGAGTAAAATCAAGGACAATTCACAAGAAGGGGTATGAAACAAACATTGATGATGGAAATGAAGAAAACATTGCTCAGAAAGCTCGAGAAAATGTATCTTTTTAGTTAATGTTTTTCTCAGATAAATGATCGTTGTTTGTCTTTTGAGGTTTTGTTCTTGTTGTGTTATTGAATTTTGTGAATTTGTTTTGATGTTTCGGGTGATAAAAGTAGTTCAGTAAGTGCAATAGCAAACGATTTTGGTCACGGGTTTGGAAACATATATTCTGATCTTTTAAAAAGTAATTTATTAATATTTTCTCCTTGAGATTGTTATCTCCCGCTTAGGTATTCAAGATTGCGTAGTAATACGTGCCCTTTAAGATCATTATATGAAATCTCCCTTCCCTCGCCTATTATTCCATTTTGTGACTCCTGTTAAGTTGATTTTTTTTCTTGGATGTGAAGGCCACGTTTTTGTTTGGACCCAGCCTCAAGTCACATGTTTGTCTTTCATAAAGAAAAAAGAAATCAAACCTAAGGGGTATTAAGTATCCAACCCTTAAATGTTTAAATATTTTAATATACTCCCCCTACTCTCTTTAAGTATTTTGAATTATCGAGTTGGTTGTTAATTGACTATTTTAATGGTGATGCATGTGGGTATTAATTTGTTCCATCACATATACCACAAAATAAAATTACAATCGAATAGTAAATAAAATTAATGGTATAACCTTCTTCCAAAGAACATAAATTAGATGATAAACTATAGATAAACATATCAACAATTCTAACTAAAATTGATAGAAACTATAAAAATATTCTCGTAGATTATTCTAAAAGCTAGACTACAACAACCGATTGGCAATCAGAGTTTTCAATTGTCTAACCCTCAACCACCTATTTACACTACAAATCTTGCATATAAAAACTAATAAAATATGTAACATCATTAAATGGTAAGATTTATGAAAATACTGCATACATACCACAATCAATAGTACACTCATAACTGGTGGCACTAGCTTTATTAGCATTGCATTCTATACCAAATTAAATCAAAACACACTAATTCCCCTAAACTAAAGCACACAATCAAATTAACAGATAATAATAATTATAAATACTTATAGATCCATAATATGATTATTGCAAATAGCATAGTTGTCCATAATGATATCTAATTTGGATAATCAAAGTTTAACAACATAATTAACTACAAACATATTGTCAAAGTATTTTTTGTAAATTGAAGTTAAGATTAGGGATTATAACAGACCATAAGCCCAAAGAGCAACATCATTCCACTTCATAATTTTGAATCACTTTGATTTCTTGGAAGAAGGCCAGCACAACTCAATCCTTCGACAATGTTGTATTAGTATTTATAACATCAAATTCATTTGTGTCTAACTTGGATGTAATTAAATGCGTAATTTCAAATTATCCATAAAATCATAATAAAGAGAAAAAATTAGAAAATATAAATGATTGTCCATTCATCTCGGACATATCCACCACTAATCGGCTTATTACAATCTACAACCTTGATGAAATTATCCCCAATACTACATCCAATTTTTTCGGATGTTCCTTAAAAAATTTAACCGTCACAGCTGCAATAATATACAAATAGTTCGTCATTGTGTGGGGTAAATAAAATTCTAAAACCCTAAAGCGTAGGTACTATTATGGTGGCAATATTATTAATATCAGTAATACACCAAAAGAAAGACCCACTGAGCCACCGCCAATCTTGGCCGACTACCGTTGAGTGAGGAAGAAGAAGGAATTAGAGGGAGGCATGGGGTTTGGGGTTTCTATAGTCATATTTGAATTCTTGAAGCATGACTTTTTGTCTTTACCTTTTTTTTCTCTTTACAATGCCTAAAGGAAAGTTAAAGAAGTGGGAGATAAAAACCATAAGGTTGAAAGTAATCTATTACACAAAAGTATTAAAATTAAAAATTCTTTTTTAACTCTTTGGTAAAAAACTTTTAAACTTCAATGGTTGAATACACACAGAAAAATTAGTTTTGGTTGGTGCGATATTCAAAGTCTAATGAATACGAGTTAAAACAAAGCGAGATGAGGAGAAGGGTTATGGAACACAATAATTTTGTTAACGAGGAAACCAACGTAATGAAAAACCCCGAGCCTTTTAGTTCTAAGAGCACACATACCAAACGTCCACTATAACAACAGTTTAGGTACAAAATGCAGTTTAGAATGTGTAAATGAATTAGTATAACATATACATCTAGTATACCAAGGCTAATATTAAATAACAACACAAGTACTGAAATATACGAAACACAAAATAGTAGACTTAGCAATACACACACAACTTCACACTCAAGATAAGAGTATCCAGTGAAGATGTAATACAAAAAAATCAAGTTTTAGTAATTTTTTATTTTCATAGATGGTTGGAAGATCAAATCTAAAATTAAAGATAAAAAAGAGTCTTTACTTTAGGATTTGTTGTTTCAACTGTGTGAAACCAGAAAGTCAATTTGTGTATAAAAAATTTTAGATAGTGACTTTTGCAAACCACAATTGGATCTACACAAATTTGAAACAGAATCAAATCTTTTTTCAAAGTATGTAGATGTTTCAAAGATAGATTTAGTTCACAAATGGATCTACATAAATCAGACACAAATGTTTCGAAGTGTATATATATATATATATATATATATATATATCAGTATGAGAAAATAAGTTTTCAAAAGTATGGTTTGTTTAAAACATATCAAAACAGTTTAATACATATAAAAGGAACTCAAAGTCACATACAAGTAAGATATATATATTTGCATGTATATAAAAGAGTATACACAACATATTTTATAAGAAAAGCCAAAGTTTTAAGTCAGTGAACTCCAATAGTCTCAAGTGATCCAACCCAGAATGCCCCAAAAATCTTTTATATGATCAAATCCAGAAAACTCTCAAACTTCCATACCCAAAATCTAAGCCCTCATCTTCACACAAAATATGTATCGGAAGACTTGTACAATTAAATGTGTTCAGAAGAGGTTTATAAAATATCTCAAAATGAAGTAAAAGTTTGAACAAGTTTAAAGAGAAAAAGGGCTTAGAAAACTTTGGTAGCGTTTAGATCGGTTTCAGAAATTTTCTCGGCCTTAAAAAAATGAACCCCAATCCCTCTATTTATAGAGGCGAAGGAATGGTTCAAGTAAAAGAGTAACTCCCTAATAATTAAGGGAAAATAGGTAAATAACTAAGGACATCCAAGGAAGAATAAGCATCGCATTAAATAGGGATTGGTGAGGGTACATGTGTAAAAGACCATGGCATTGTGGAGGGCAATATGGTAAACCAGCCCTATATAGCCCATCAGTAAAGTAATCAAACCCCAAGGCTCACGCATGATGAAATCACATGGGGCGACACACCAGCCTATGATTGGTCCAAAACTAATCATGCGGATCAAATCAAAACGATCCTTCACATGTTAAAATGCTGTCATTTGTATTTGTGCTTAAATTAATTAAGAATTTGTTTTTTATTTATTTTTTTGCTCTTAAAATGCTTAAATCAACATTAAAAAATGCCATAAAAGCATATAAATTGTGAAAATTATTTTTTAAAATCAGAAGAATTATAAAACTACTAAATCTATAATATAAAAATATTTGAGTGTAAAATACATATTGGATATATAAATACAAAAACAAATATTACAAAAAATAGAATTAGGGTTTTATAAATAGAAAAAATAATATTAAAAATCTTTTTAGCATTATGTTTAGTGTTTGCATTGGCTCGAGTGTATTTAGGATTGTTGTTACGAAATTGAGCCAATTCAAAACTCCATCGGATTAAAAAAGGATACTTTAAATTTCTCCCTTTGGTCAATTTTGGGACAAACCAAATTGAGACTAAAAAAATAAGTCTCACAAACACAAATTCATAACTCAACTATAAACAAGATTCCTAAAAAGAAGAGTACATTATTCAACTAACACATATGTCCTAAAAGGAAGTGTGCACAACCGAACTAATAATATGTGTCCTAAGAGACTCAATAAATACATTAGAAAACTAGGATTCTCATAAATTCTCCCAAAGTAAAACAAATAGTCTCACATTATCTAAAAATAAAACATAAGAGAGTCTTACATCCCCCCTATTTGTCATAAAGGGACAAAGGGTAGGGAAGAACCTACAAAAGTGTTAGTACCAAAAGATATTATGATAAAAGAGGTACCAACATATAATCCTAACACATTAAATAGGGAAGGCGCAAACACCAATAGACATAATAAGAGTATCAAAATTGTTAATTGTCCAAAGGTTTTGTGAAAAAAATCCGCTAATTGATCTTTAGCATTAAGATAATCGACATTAATTTCCTTTTTCTCAATGAATTCTCGAATAAAGTATTCTTTCATTTTAATATGTTTTGTTCTAGAATTGCAAACAAGATTCTTTGAGATACTAATAGTACGTTTATTGTCACATATGATTAAGACAAATATTTCATTTAAGCCATATTCACTTAACATTTATTTCATCCATAGAAGCTAAGCACAACAAGTGTCAGTAATAATGTATTTGGCTTTTGCTAATGAAAGCGAGATGCATTTTTCCTTTTTGGATAACTAGGAGTCTAGGTTGAGTCCTAAGTAAAAATAACCACTGGAACCAACCCAGTCAGCGTCTGGATGCCCAATAATTTTAGAATTAGTGTCAAAGGTGTACATTATACAATAGTTTATTATTCCACTTATGTTTTTAATAATGTGTTTTATGGCATGTAAGTAGGATTCTCTAGGTTTACATTGATATCTAGCATACACACACTATGCATTATATCAAGTCTACTGTGAGAAGTAAAGTAAGTTACCTATCATGCTATGATATAAAGTGACATTAATATTTTTGTCAGATGACTCTTTAGAAAGTTTGATAGAAGAACTCATAGGTATTCTAACTGCCTTATCAGTAGTTAAAACAAAGAGTTTGATCAAATGAGTAGCGTATTCATATTAAAAAATAAAGATATGATAATGTTTTTGAGCTACTTGAAATCCTAAGAAAATTTGGATTTCTCCCATCATAAACATTTGAAATTTTGATTTAATTATGTTAGCAAAATTTTTATCTTCCAGGGGAGAAGTGGACCCAAAAGTAATGTCATAAATGTAAACTTGAGAAATTAACAAACAGTTTTTGTTATGTTTAATGAACATTATAATGTCTACCCCCCGGTTGAAACTATTTTCTATTAGAAAATTTGCTAATTTGTCATACCAGACATGATGGACTATTTGAAACCATAAAGAGCTATCTTTAGTCTAAACACGTGACTTAGAAAGAAAGGATTAAGATAACCTTTAGGTTGTTTAATGTAAAATTCTTCATTTAAAATTCCATTTAGGAACACGAATTTTACATCCATATTATAAAGTTCGAATTTTAAATGGCATGACAATAAGTAAAAGACAGACATATTATAGTCTAGCTAAAGGAGTAAAGGTTTCTTTTGCATCTATGCGATCAATATAAGAATAACCTGGTGCTACTAGCCTAACCTTATTTCTTAAGATATTTTTCGACTCGTCAAACTTATTCTTAAATATCCATTTTGTTCTAATTATGTTAGTATGAGTAGGACGTCGAATTAAATACCAAACATCATGTAGTCTAAACTATAATAATTCTTCTTGCATTGTTAACAACCAAGATTCATTTATTAGTGATTATTTTACATGTTTTTATTTAATTAAAGACACATAAGAAGGTAGGCATTCCCATGATATGTGTGTGAGGATGGATTATAGAGAGATAAAGAGTGTAGCCTCTTTTTACACCTTTTCTCCTTTTGTCATGAATTCGTTTATGCTATTGTTACAGCGTGGGATAATCTTTTTTAATTACCTAATCAAAATCAACCAATTCAACCTTCCACCACTGAAAAACATTGATCAATTGAAGGAATAAGAGACTAATGTTCTGAATTCCAAGAAAGTGGATGATTTTGATAAGTCTTATGATAACTGATAAAGAAAATAAACCTAATCTACCCTCGAATAATGTTAAATCCTATGCTGAAATGGATAGCTCTTCATCTAATATTTGTCTCAAACCTCCAAAATATATGTTGAGAAATCATATGTTCAGATTAATGAGAATTTATATCAACAATAATTACAAGATTATAAGAAAATTTGGATTAGGAAATTGACTTTGGGGAAGCATTCAACCTTTCTATCTCTTCAAGTGCTCAAGACTAATCTTCATAAGATTTGGAAACATAATCTTAATTAGAGGTTGTTACCCCTTAGAAAAGGATATTTAGGGGGTGGAGATTTTCTTTGCCCTATGGTACAATGAGACTTACGCAATGGATTCCTAACTTAAAACTAGATTTGGTCTCTCCTTATTATTATGCTCAGATCTAAATTAGACTCTATTGTCTTCGACAGGGACTTTGGCACCCACAAAACCTTATGGAAATTTCTAGGGGCATGTGGATACCTATGTGATTAGACAAGGTTATAAGAAATAAAGAATTTGTTTTATACCCTAGAATTCTTGTTGAAGTTGGTTTCAAATCAGTTTTACCCAAGTTTTTGGTGGTTGATAATCATGGCACTGAAGTCATGGTGAAATATGAAGACATACCACCTTTATTCTCTAAATGTAAAGGAATTCGCCATCAGACTAATGATTCTAGATTTGATGAAACCCTAAAACATAAAGAAACATCACATTTCATTTTTTGTAAAGTTGTTAGAAAATCCTATAAACAGAACCCTGTGCCCAATAATGTGGAACCAAGTAATAATGAAAAAAAGGATGAGTTGTCCCAAATTCAATAAATTATTCATAAATAAAATCCTATGCGAATCAATGGGGAGTCAATAAAAAATAATAAAGATGCTAGGTTGCCTAAAATTCAATGAACAATGATTCTAGATCAGGATACAATCAAGATCCTATTCACCTTATGAGCAACTTTAACCCTCTTTTGGACCAGGTTAAAGACTTGATTTGTACCAAAAGCAGTGCTCATGAGGACAATATTCTAGAAATAGAAATCTTAACCCCCAAATCTTGGAAGGAAGTTTTTAATCAGGAGTCTATAGCTAATGAAATTATTGAACCAATCCAACATGACATTAATATCATCAACTGAGTCAGAAAGTATAACAATAAAATGGAATTTACAAAATCTTTGTCTACGTCTACTAAAGAATAATAAAAAAGGCCAAAAATAAAACTCAAAAGAGAGAGCCCCACCCCACCCGTAGTAGTGGGATTGTCAACCCTTCATGAAGATTTTGTTCTGGAATCTCAGTGGTTTAGGGAACTCCAACACTAAAGATGAGTTTTCTAACCTCTACAAGGTTCACAATCGATGTTTGATTAGGATTGTTGAACCTACTATTGACTTTGATTGTATTTTTGCTTCTTATTGGTCTTCTCTTAACTTGAATATGGTTGCTACTAATACTGTAGAGAATTTGCTTCCTAATACTGGGATATTAGGTGCTACTAATATTGCTCATGACACTATTATTTCTAGGTCAGATCAGAATATCACTTTTTTTGGTTTATTTGATAGGATTATTCACATTATATATTTGTCTACGCCAAAACAACCATTGCTGAAACAAGACCTTTGTGGTGCAATAAAGCCAAAGAAATTACTTATTTTATTGGACCTACTATGATTGTTGGATATTTCAATTGCATTCTTGGAGATCATGAGAAGATAGGTGGGAATTTTCCATCTAAAATGTCTTATGCTGAGTTTCAGGCCTTCATTAACTCTTGTCATCTTATACATCCTAATATATAGGAAACCTTGTGTACCTAGTGTATAGGGAATTATCTTATAATCATGTTAAGGAAAGATTAAATAGAGTTTTTTGTTCTTAAAATTGGTTTGACAACTAGTTGAATTATTGTGTTAAGGTCTTCCTATATCTATATCTGATCATTCAACACTTATCTTCACATGCCTGAAAGCTTCTTTAAGTCCGCCCCCTTTTAGATTCAAAGTCATGTGGATCTTTCATCCTAACTTCATGAATGTGGCATCCAATGCCTAGAACTATGTTCAGATGATGGGATACCTTACGCTAAAGCTTTTTAAAAAGCTCAAAGCTGTCAAACGAGATCTCAAGTTAAGGAATAGAAAAAAAATTAGTTGTGTTCAATCTAATATTGATGTGGCTAGAAATAAGCTTAAGGAGATCTAGGATCAAATTAGATAGGATGGATTGGATGATCACAAATTCAAACTTAAAGTCAATGCCAAGAAATACCTGAAATATATTATCCATGTATGTTATTCTTTTTGTAGAGAAAAATCCAATGTGAAATGGCTAACTCATGGAGACAAATTTACGGCTCTCTTCCATAACTATGCCAAAGTTAAGAGAGCCAAGTCTTCCATACATCATATTATGGATGGAGATTATAAGATTACTAACCCTACTCAACTATCCAATTATATCCTTAATTCTTACTCTGAGTTATATCATAAGAACTCTTATGATAGAGAAGAGGCCATTGCCATTATTTGTTGAAACATTCCTCATCCAGTTACTGATTCAGAAAATGATATGCTGACTAGTATACCTACTGACACATAAATTCATGATGTTGTGTTTTATATGGATGGTAAAAGTTCCCCATGTCCTGATGGTTTTTCTTATATTTTATATCATCAGTGCTGGAATATTATTAAAAAAGATATTGTTGATGTTGTTTAACATTTTTTTTGTCAAGGGATGGATCTTGCCTATGTAATACCCCGTGATTTTAATGACTTTTAAAATGGGTTATATTTTAAATTAATGGATTAATTGGATTTTTATATTAATTAATTCATTTGGGTTTTATCCGAATTGTGGATATTAAAATGGATGATTCTGAATATTACTTAAAGATATTTAGGTAATACATGAATGTGATGATTATTGATATTGTTGTGAGATATTAACTCAGTAATTTGGATTTTTAGTCGGACGCGGTATGGGACGTGTCGGGACTAACTTGTTTAAACTAAAAAGAAAATTTATTTTCTATCAACCTTATAGTCATATTGATTGCGTCGTTGCATCCGGATGGTTTGAAATAGTCAGAAAAGTCTATTTGGATGTTGAATTTGGGTCTCGGGTCATTTGGAAATGAATAGACAACCCAAAAGGGCATTTTAGTCATTTTTACAAGGGAGATGGATAGTGATTTCGGATTTTGCCTTATTATAAGTATTTGGATATTAGTTGAATGTGGGTTCATTCATCTCTTCTACAAAAAATTGAAAGGTCAACTTCTTAGAGAGAGTGAAAGGTTGCTTGGGAAGAAGAAAGCTTACTTGGGAAGGAGAAGAACAAAGACCAAAGGTCACCACCATCGAAAGTTGGCCAGAGAATGGAGAACCACCTGTGATATACTACACCAATCGATCAGACCTTTATTAGAGGCATGTATTTGATATTTGCAATCTAAGTTTGTATATTGTCCATGTTAGATTAGTTATAAAAACTGAGATTTTACATGTTTGGAAGATGAAAGGATAGAGTTATTAATGGATTTCTGGAAACTGAAAATAAATGGGAATCAAACTCATGTTGTAGGTAGATAGTAATCCACGAAATAATCACTAAGTTGTTGAAGAAATTATGAAAACCATTGATGTATTCTTGAAGATATTATGTTGATAATGTTTCTGGAAAAAGAGGATATAAACATGCTTTTAATTCAATCTCTTGATGATTATAGGATGTTTAGAGCATTAGAAATTATTTATATATGTTGATATATCATGTAGTAAGGTTTATAAGTCATTTGGGTTGTTAATATGAAGGTTTGAATGATAAAAAATGGTTAAACCCGTAGTTGAAGAAATGCAGAAAAACTGGGATGTTACCTGGGCGATCGATCTATCGACCCCCTGCCTTCGATTGATCGATCTCCCAGAATTCCTAAAGTTGTTTCTTTTTAATGTTGGTTCTTATCCCAAACCTTTTATAGATCTTTGGAGATTATTAATTTGACATTATGGGACTTAGAGAAGATCAGTAAGCCCTAGATAAGGTTTGAATTAATTTGATTGGGATTTAATTTATTAGAATAATAATAATCAAATTGAAAGAAATTTCGGTTGCTAGATTTATGGTATTCATGAGGATTGAGGATAGGTCCAGTAGGGGAGATTTAATAACACCTGGGTAGCCTTAGGGTTACAATATGAACATCAAGGACAGAGTTTAATCTCATTATTGATTGCGCAAGGACTGAGTGTAGTACAAGCGCTTAGTGGTATGGCTCCTGGATAGAGATGGGAGTTTAGACCACATTTGGTTGAGAGAGGGGATGTGGTTATCCCGGTTGCATATTTGAAGTTGACGGGCCTCCACGACCGACAAAGTTAAGTAGTAGTGTAATTGGAGGGGTTCCTTGTTTGGATTTCGCTTTGCGAGACGCTCCGTGCATGAACCTTAACGACGTCGGGAGTGAAGAGATGTTATAGGATGCGAGGATGTTGATTTTGTTGATAAGTCATATAGTGTGAATGAAAAACTATAGACTATGAGCCATGTGATGATGGTGATATACCCGCATATACCCTCGGCCAGGCCGAGGGCGTACTCCACCTGGTTCAGGCCCAGACGACCCTCCAGCAGGCCCCCAAACGACCCTTCAGGGGGCCGACCTCCAAGGGGCCGACCCCTCATCAGGCTCAAACGACCCTCCAAGGGGCCGACCCTCCATCAGGCTCAGACGACCCTCCAAGGGGCCGACCCTCCAGCAGTCCCCCAAACGACCCTTCAGGGGCCGACCCTTCATCAGGCCCCGGACGACCCTCCAAGGGGCCGACCCCTCATCAAGCTCCGACGACCCTCCGAGGGTACGATAGTACGAGGCCTAAATTAGGCCAGGCACTGCAGGAGGGAACTTTGCCCTTGGACTCGTATCGTAGACCGAGGGTGACATCATGATAGCGCGTGGTTTGGGAGACGTGTGGAACAGTGCGCGTGAGGCTCACATGGCACGTGGGAGACCGTTATAATAATATCACCCCCTCACGTGAGGGAATATTATGTCATCATTTGGCATCTACAGGTGTCGACAGGAGATTGGCTAGATTATCATTCGCATGCACTATGCATACTTGGGGGGTATAGTATACCTCCCAAGGCCTATATATACTTGTCACCTACAACCCTACAACGGATCGATAATCATAACCCTAGCAAAAACTCTGCTTATACACACAGTAGAGAGAGAAAGTGAGCTTATGTGCATTGTATCCAAGGCCATTAGTGCCCATACTTAGTGGATCACACACTCACAGTGGATGTAGGCCTAATTGGCTGAACCACTATACATCATTATCTTATTCCTCTTATACTCATCTCCTTCTACACACTTACACACTTATACACTTACATCTCAATGGTTGCCATGGTTACTACCGTTTGAGCTCATCATCACTTACCTGGTCGTGCTAGAATCTCAGCATCATCAGTTTGGCGCCGAGATGGGAGATGTGGCGGCAGCCTTGAAGTCTCTAACAGCGAGCCAGCGGATCATGCACGAGCAGTTCACAGCTCTGAGCCAGAACATACTAAGACCACCAGGGGTCTCACTTGAGATGAGTACTCCGGTAGCAGCTCCAGGACATCATGAGGCCAGGGGACCATCCCAGGCACCACGTAAAGACCTGCCACCCCCCTCAGCGGCGTAGGGATGTTGCTGACCCCAGGCGTCTACGGCTGGGGAGGCAAGGAAACCCTTGCCCTGAAGACATGTATGATGATCTGAAGGGGGAGGAGGCCCCCTTAGAATGCTGGGAGCCGTATGAGGTCTCCAACAATACTGTAGGGCCCCTCCAGGAGAGCAGAGGGAAGTGTGGGATACCAAATCCTGATGATCGCCCAAGAGGCTCCGCTTTTGATCGCTTGAGCAGGGGGTCAGCCTTTGAGAGGTTGGGCCCAGTAAATGACCTGCGAGAAAAATTGTCCAGATCAAGGAGCGCCGCGAGGTCTAGAAGGGAGGCAGCCGATGACCGACCCCGCGGGGGCCGGCCCCTGGGACGGGACGACGGCCAAGGGGAAGTAAACAGCCGACACAGGCCAGCCGCGGCAGGACCCTCCGTCCATCTCGAGGAGGCGGCAGGGGATAACATCGGCCAAGCGGACCCTACGAGGCCCTGGAATGACTCGATCTAGCGATTGGAGGATAAGATTGGCGATATACTAAAAATCCAAGACCCTCTTCAGGGGGGATAAATCATAGGCTCACCCTTTGTGGCGAAGATAGTCAACTTCCCTACGCCATCAAAGTTCAAGCCACCAGTGGTCACCCCAAGATATGACGGGAGCACCAACCCTATCCACCATGTTGAGATGTACCAGTCAGCAGTAGACATATACTCTATCTCAGATGAGATGAGGTGTCGTACCTTCTCTGGTACCCTCACCGGGGCTGCACATGTCTGGTACATGTCTCTCCCAAAAAACTCCATTGAAAACTTTAAGCAGTTGGCAGACCGATTCATCCACAATTTTTGCTTCGAGATGAGGCCATAGAAGAAGACCACCCACCTGCTCTATGTTAAGAACGGGAAGAATCAGAGTCTAAGAGACTACATAGCCAGGTTCAACAAAGAGAAGCTGGAGGTGGAAGACTATGAGGAGAGCATAGCTATGACAGCCCTGATTGGAGGACTCCAAAAGGGGAAGCTGCTATGGATGCTTGCTGAAGACTCTCTGAGGAAGATTGCTGAACTGCTCTCAACAACGGGAAAGGTGATGAACGCCGAAGAGGCGATGACCGCAAAATACAAAGACGAAAAAGGAGGCGCTAGTTGGGGTAAATACCCTAAGAAGAACAAAGAGGGGAAGAAGAGGTCTACGGACGACAAGTTCGCTGATTACACCCCTCTAACGGTCAGTTGTGAACATATTCTCAATGAGATAAAGAATGACCGGTCTCTGAAGTGGCCTGAGAGGTTGAGGGCAGCCCCCAGCAAGAGGAATAAAAACCTATGGTGCGAATTTCACCTAGACCATGGCCACATAACTGACGAATGTTTCGCTCTGAAAGATGAGATTGAGAAGATGCTGAAAGAAGGGAAGATCAGAAAGTACGTCGACAGAGGTGCCTTCAAGAGGGTCCGAGGGGACGACCCCAGGAAGAAGCAAGGTGATGCATGTAAAGAAGGTCCTTAAAAAAGAGGGGACGACCCTTCTAATGATGAGGATGACCCTGACCTCCCGCCGAGAGACGACGAAGGGCCCTGTCAAGAGGCTCAATATAATCTCGCTTGGAGTGGGAATGATCTCAGGGGGTCTAGCAGGAGGAGGGTCTGAGGTCGCTGACAGGAAGGCCCATGTGGCTGAGGCCAAGGCAGTCATGAAGACGGTACACTCAACCTCTCTGGAGGTCAAGTTAGAAAAGAGGAAGAAGGTCGATATGGACACTCTGATAGTGGGGTTCTCAAGAATGGACTTCAAAGGACTCTTAGCCCCACACGACGAACCACTCGTCTTCACAACTAGGGTGCACTGGTGTGAGGTGCCGAGGATATTAGTCGACGGGGGCAGTTCTGCAGATGTAATGTTTTGGCCGTGCTTCAAAGCCTTAGGTCTCAGCCGTGCTAGACTCGTCCCATACCATCATCCATTGATTGGGTTCAGTGGGGAAAAGGTTCATCCCCTTGGAGTGTATGAGGCTGATGTCAGGATGGGGGATGAGTGGCCGAGATGGCTTACCAAGAAGGTCAGCATCTTTGTGATGGATGAACAGGTGTTCTCGGCCTACAACATCATACTGGGGCGTGTGTCCCTCAAGGGCTTTGAAGATGTGCCAACTACGGTCCATCAGTTGGTTAAATTTCCTACCCCTTCCGGGGTGGGGGAAGTTCCGGGAGACCAGACGACAGCGCGAGAATGTTACTACAACTCTGCTGAAGAAAGGGAGGCACACAAGAGGGCTACAACCACTTATAATATTGATACCCTAGACCCAAGGGATGAGATGAAGATAAAGAAAAGGAGAGGCCTCGGAAGAGGTAGAATCCATCATCGTCGATGAGGATGACCTGGAAAAAACCGTCCCAAGTCGGCAAGTCTCTGAAGCCCAATATCAAGGAAGACACTCATTAAACTGTTGAGGAGAAGACGAAGCGTCTTTGCGTGGAGTCATGTAGATATGCCGGGGATTGACCCTGAAATCGTTTGCCACAAGCTCAATATGGTAGAGGGAGCAAAACCGATAAAGCAGAGAGGAGAATTTACTCTAGAAAAAAGTATGAGGTCATAAGGGATGAGATTAAAAAATTAGAAGATGCTGAATTTATCAGAGAGGTCATCTACCCTGAATGGCTGTCCATTGCAGTCATTGTCCAAAAGGCCAACGGGAAGTGGAGAATGTGTGTGGACTTCACCAACCTTAACAAACACTGTCCCAAAGACAGCTTCCCTCTACCCCGCATTGACCAGATGGCAGACGCTACCGCACGCCATGAGCTCATGAGATTTATGGATTCCTATTCAGGGTACAACCAGATCTTTATGAGCCCTGAAGACTCGAAGAAGACAGCCTTCATTACTAACAAGGGGACATACTATTATAGGGTCATGCCCTTTGGCCTAAACAATACGGGGGCGACGTACCAACGCCTTGTGAATAAAATGTTTGAAGACTAAATTGGGAAGTCTATGGAGGCCTATGTAGATGACATGCTGACTAAGAGTTTGAAGGCAGAAGATCATGTGGCAGACCTGGAGAGGAACTTTAATACGATGGACAAATACCAGATGAAGCTCAAACCGGCCAAGTGTGTCTTCGGGGTCGGAGCGGGGAAGTTCTTGGGGTTCATTGTCAACCAAAGAGGCATCGAGGCCAATCTTGAAAAGATAAAGGCCCTTGTTGAGATGAAGATCCCCAAGTCCATTAAAGACGTTCAGAGACTCACAGGGAGAGTTGCTGCCTTGAACAGGTTCGTATCTAGGGCCACAGACAGGTGTCTACCATTCTTCAAAATTCTCAGAAAATTCTTCGAATGGAGTGAAGAGTGTGATGAGGCTTTCAAGGAGTTAAAATCACACCTGGGGTCTCCCTTGCTGTTGTCACGGCCCATGCAGGGTGAACGACTTTATGTGTACCTCGTCGTCTCAGAGTCATCCATCAGTGCAGCCATTGTGAGAGACGAAGACGGGGTACAGAAGCCTGTATATTTTAACAACAAGGCACTCTAGGGGGCAGAGAAAAGATATCCAAGGATGGAGAAGTTGGCCTATGCCTTGATCCATGCATCAAGAAAGATGAAGCCATACTTCCAGTCCCATACAATGGTCATCCTCATTGACTCTCCTCTTAGGCAGGTTTTGCACAAGCCTGGAAAATCAGGGAGGCTAATGGCCTGGGCTATAGAGCTAGGGGAGTTTGACATTGTGTATGAGCCTAGGATGGCCATTAAGGGGCAAGCATTGGCAGACTTCGTGGCCAAGTTTACTTGGGAAGATGATGAAGCCGAGGGTGAGAGCCCCGGGAAGATAGATACCCGACAAGGTGAGCTCACGGACAAGCCTGCAGATAAGGCTGAGACAAGCACCGCTAGAAGGAAAGTGGATGAAAATGAAGAGGGAAGATATCTCTTCAGATAGGGGTCACTCACTGAGGGAAGTTTCTCGGAAGAACATACCGTGTGGAGTCTCTTCGTCGACGGGTCCTCTTGCGAAAGCGAGAGCAGAGCTGGATTAATAGTATCAGCACCCGACGGCACAGACATTGAGTACGCCCTGAGGTTCAACTTTAAGGCCTCCAACAACGAGGTCGAATATGAGGCCTTGATAGCAGGCCTCTCCTTGGCCAAATCTCTTAGTGCCAGGCAGATTTTAGTTCATAGTGATTCGAGGCTAGTAGTGAATCAGATACTAGGAGCCTACGAGGCCAAGGACGAGAGGATGGCTAGGTACCTTGAGAAGGTACGGTCATTACTGAAGAGCTTGAAAGAAGTAAAGTTAAAGAGGATACCGAGGCTCGATAATGGTCGAGCTGACGCCCTTGCTAGGTTGGCCTCGGAGACTAGGACAGATATCCGGAGGACAGTCCCGGTGGAAATTTTGCTTCGACCAACTATCGAAGATGCTGGGGGAACACTTAACAATTGCCTGATTGTTTCTCAAGAAGCTTCATGGATGGAACCTCTGATCAGATACATCAAAGAGGGAGAGATGCCATAAGCAAGGCAAGAAAGGAAGAAGCTGAGATACAGGGCTGCAAAGTTCACTGTCATTGGGGACACCTTGTACAAAAAGGGATTTTTACTCCCCTTACTTAGGTGTGTGCACCCATCTGAAGTCCCTTCCATTTTGCAAGATGTGCACGAAGGATCGTGCTCAAGCCACATTGGGGGCAGATCCTTAGCGAAGAGGGTGATCACCCAAGGGTACTGGTGGCCGACCTTGGGGAAAGATGACGCGGTATATGTAAAAAAGTGTGATAAATGCCAAAGATTTGCCACCATCCCTCACTAACCCCATCAGCCTCTTACCTCCATTACATCCCCATGGATATTGCAGTATGGGGGATCAACCTAGTAGGACCCTTACCAAGGGAAGTCAATAACTATTGGTTCCTCATCGTAGCAAGTGACTATTTCTCAAAATGGGTGGAGGCCGAACCGATGGTCACGATTACAGAGCAGAATACCTTCCAGTTCATCTGGAAAAATGTTATATGCAGATATGGTCTCCCCAACACTTTCATCTCGGATAACGGGACTCAATTCAAGAATACCTCTCTACAGAAGTACTGTGAATGGATGAGTATCAAATAATTCTTCTCTACCCCGGGCCGACCTCAAGCCAATGGGAAAACAGAGGTTACAAACAGGACAATCCTAGATGGAATCAAGAAGAGGCTTGAGGAGGCAAAAGGAAGATGGGTTGAGGAGTTATATGCCGTGCTGTGGGCCTACAGGACAACATTGAGGACCTCTACCGAAGAGACCCCATTCATGCTATCTTATGGCTCAGAAGTCGTCATCCCCACCGAGATTGGGTTTCCTACTCATAGGGTCCAAATGTATGACTCCCAGATAAATACAGAAGAGAGGAGACTTGACTTAGACCTGATTGAGGAAGGAGGGAAGATGCCGAGATAAGGCAAGCCGCCCACCAGCAGAGGACTGCAAGGTTTTACAATCAGAGGGTGAAACAAAGACCTATTACGATGGGGGACTTGGTCCTCAAAAAGACTTGGAAGAAGCCCAACAAGCTCCACCCTAATTGGCATGGACCATATAGAGTCATCGATGAAGTCGTCCCTGGGACCTATAGACTAGAAAACTTAGAGGGAGAACCCTTTTCCAACCCCTGGAATGCAGATCATTTGAAAAAATACTATCAGTAGTGTTGTAAGGTCTTGATAGACCATAATTGTAATAGGAGTTGCTCCAACAGAACACTTGGAAAATTAATGAGAAATATCAGTGTTTCCCCTCATCTTGTGTTTATCAGTTCTAGTACGCATGAAAACATCTTCAGAGAACGGCCCTCGGCTATAATGAGGTCGCATGGAGGGAGGGGTTAGTGATAATATAGAAAGACGAGGGAGGGGTTAGTGATAATATAAAAAATTCACAATGCAAATCATACAAAAGACAAATATGGAAGACAACAAGAGAGATGATGATATAAATGAAATATTATAAAGTGTTCTTCAAAGTAGAGTACAAAAATATTGATTACACCAAGAGGGTATAGGCTACAGATAGTCACCCTATGGAGCAACATCAGAGGGAAGGGCCTCAACATCAATAAGAGAGGTCTCCTCAACGACCAAGACTGGCTGGTCTTCAGACATGCCGACACCCTCGACATGCACCTGGGATTCCACCTGGTTAGAGCCTCGGCAATCAAGGGGTCATCCAGATGAACTGCCTCCAGAGAGGGACGGACTGAAGAGACGACATCGCCGAATTTGAGGACGACCCACCGACATGCCGTCCTGATCCCTCTCTCTAAGTACTCAAGACCGAAGCCTTGGAACTCGTCTGAGAGTTTATAGGCTTCCACAGCATCGGCCCCTGGATTCCTCACTGCCTCAGATAGCTCAGCCTTGAACTGAGTCCCTAAGTTGGTCAAGGCTTCATCCTTCTCCTTAATGAGTAAGTCTTTGGCATTCAGGTCCTCGTCGTGTTGCATCGTCAGCTCGTCCAGAATCCTTGTATGTTCAGTTCTGGCACTCTCTAGCTCAGCCCTTGCAGTCTCTAAGTCAGTTTGCAGATCGGCCTCATGTTGGATGGCCCTCTCGTCCTCATGAAATTTCTCCTAATTCTCCGCCATCCACTTGGTGGCCGAGGTAAAAGCACAAACAGACTGCATAAGAAAAAGAACTTATTAAGAGGCCGAGGAAACAGTTAAGGGAATAAAGCAAGATAAGTACCTGAGCCAGGGCGTGCAGACCGTAGTCATACACCTTTACTGGAGGCATCTTAGATAAGAATTCGTAATCGGCAACCGAGGGAGCAGAAAACATTGACGCCTTGGCCACCCTCAAGTTCGCGATAAGTGATGATGGCTCGGCCTTCAGAAGTGCCAAGTTCCAGGACCAGAAGGCCCCCATGCTAGAAGAAGAGGCGGTTCCCTTACACGCCTCAACCCTTAACCTCGTCCGTGATCCTGGACGAGGGTCTATGGGGACTTAGGGCTCTTTCCTCTTCTGTCTGTCGATGGTCAGCTCAGCAGGTGTCGGCCCTGTGGTCTGCGTCTTCCTCGGAGCTTGCTGAGGCTCCTTGCCTTTCTTTTTGGCCAAGCCTGACAGCAAACTGGGAGCATTCATTTCCCAGAGATAGTCCGATATACCAGTAGGACGACCAAAAAAGAGGACGACACGTTAGAAAAGTGCAGAGATAAAGAGGAAACACTTTGAAAAAGTAAAAGAACGAAAAAAAAACAATAAATATAACTCACATAGTTCTGTAAGGGGGCCGACCCTCAGACCAGCTTCCTTGAGGAACCGAGGGGTCATCAGCTCTTCAAACTTTGCAAGTTCACCCCCTCTCCCTCGTCCTCTCAGATATTCAACTATGTCTTTCACTTCCAGACTAAGTCCAGGGTCTGACCTGGCCTTCATTGAAGGGTTAGACAATCTTCTGAGGACCCTCGGACTATCGGCTACAGGTTGTGCCTCGGCAAAGAACTCCCACTGTCCGGAGATAAATAAGAATATCTTCTTCCAATCGTGGTTGGAGGTTTGTGCCACGTGGAGAAGTTTTTTGTCAGACCTCCTCGCTCCCAGGTGATAATACCCAGGCTATTTGGACGAGGAGGTGATATTGTAACAGGCCAAGAATATGTCGACCGAGGGCTCATCAGTGAAAGCGTTTTTCCATAAGGAGACATAACCAAGGATCGTCCTCCAAAAGTTGGGAGGAAGTTGAGAGGGGGCAACGCCGAGGGATGATAAAATATCTACGGCAGCAGGATGAAAGGGAGTCTGACACCTACCTTGAATATTTGTTCGTACACCGCTATCTCTCCATCTTCACCCTCAAAGACCCTCTCGTACTCAGAGGGAACCCTCATAGATATGGTGGGAGGAACACCATATGCATGCCACCACAGAAGAAGGTCACGATCCCTGACTGAGGAAATATAAGACAAGGCGTGAGATGTGTCAACGGGGTCATCTGAGTACTCATCATCCTCAATCCCCTTACCCTCGGCCTCGGCCTCATCATCTGTCAGAGGCCCTTGGGGAAAAGCCATCTGGAAGGCATGTGGAGATAGAGTTATCACAGGGATAGCATCGGAAGTAACCATACTCTCGGCCTGTCGGCCTGGGCTTAGGTTAGACGTCTCTCCTCTCCCAGAAGGTCCAACGCCAATTAGCGACGACGCTCTCTCATCCATCTCTCCTGAATAACTCTCGGCTGGACGACAAGACGACCCACAAGACTCAGACGGCTGAAATGGTTTTATGGTGGCTAGAGGAATGGGAAAGATGGGTCATACCCAATTAGGTTCGGCCCCTCATCTCCTCTCCTCCTTTTCCTCTATTTGTCTGATCTCAACAAATAACTTCTCTCTCAGGGAAGGGAATTCCTCAGCTAAGCTGTAAAGCCTCCTAAGCATCAAGGGGGAGACCCTACACTTGGAAGCATTTGGGGAACTCAACTATAAACAAGTTAACAATTGACCAGATTGGAATTTTGGATTGAAACAGAAGAAATTGAAGGCTTTTGGTCAAGAACACTCAAGAAATGGAAGAACTCAACTCGCTGGAAAACCAGAAAATACAAGTCCTAAGAAATGCAACAAGGGGGGTATCGAACCCAATGCATGAAACGAAATAAAAGATTAAAGAGGAAATTTATGGTAGAGAAGAGTACCTGAAGACGAAAGCGAAAGGCTGAATGGATCGTGATGCAGAAGTTGCAGAAATGGTTGGCTGGAGACTAGAGAGAGAGAGAGTTCGGGCGCAAAGAAGATTGGAGAAGAAAGAGAGAGACTTCAAAAATCTGTTTAAATATCTTGCCAATGAGTGGGCCCACTCACCCAGGCAATGTACAGCCCACGAGGAGGGCATCATTAGGGCACAAAACCCCAGGCAAAGTGTGTAGATGCCACGCCTTGGAAACTGAGGTGACAATAAGTACCTTCCTAGGTGTCATACCATCTTAACATGTGTCACTCACCTAACTGATCGTACACCCATCTCAATTACAACACTATCCCTCAGCCATCTCAACAACATCTATGGCTAAGGACTGGGGGTGATTGATATACCCGCATATACCCTCGGCCAGGACGAGGGCGTACTCCACCTGGTTTAGGCCCAGACGACCCTCCAAGGGGCCGACAATCCAGCAGGCCCCCAGACGACCCTTCAGGGGGCCGACCTTTCATCTGGCCCTGGAGGACCCTCCAAGGGGCCGACCCCTCATCAGGCTCAAACGATCCTCTAAGGGGCCGACCCCTCATCAGGCTCAGATGACCCTCTAAGGGGCCGACCCTCCATCAGGCTCAAACGACCCTCCAAGGGGCCGACCCTCCATCAGGCTCAGACGACCCTCCAAGGGGCCGATCCTCCAGCAGGCCCCCAGACGACCCTTCAGGGGCCGACCCTTCATCAGGCCCCGGACGACCCACCAAGGGGTCGACCCCTCATCAGGCTCCGATGACCCTCCAAGGGGCCGACCCTCCATCAGGCTCAGACGAACCTCCGAGGGTACGATAGTACGAGGCCTAAATTAGGCCAGGCACTGCCGGAGGGAACTTTGCCCTCGGCCTCGTATCATAGGCCGAGGGTGACATCATGATAGCGCGTGGTTTGGGAGACGCATGGAACAGTGCGCGTGAGGCTCACATGGCACGTGGGAGACCGTTATAACAATATCACCTCCTCACGTGAGGGAATATTATGTCATCATTTGGCATCTACAGGTGTCGACAGAAGATTGGCTAGATCATCATTCATATGCACCATGCATACTTGGGGGGTACACTACACCCCCCAAGACCTATATATACTTGTCACCTACAACCCTACAAGGGATCGATAATCATAACCCTAGCAAAAACTCTTCTTATACACACGGTAGAGAGAGAAAGTGAGCTTATGTGCATTGTATCCAAGGCCATTAGTGCCCATACTTAGTGGATCACACACTCACAGTGGATGTAGGCCTAATTGGCTGAACCACTATACATCATTATCTTATTCCTCTTATACTCATCTCCTTCTACACACTTACACACTTATCCACTTACATCTCAATGGCTGCCATGGTTACTACCGTTTGAGCTCATCATCACTTACCTGGTGGTGCTAGAATCTCAGCATCATCAGTTTGGCACCGTCTGTGGGAATCGAGAAGATATCTCTTCCTTGAATACAGCTTGACCTCACTGGGAGATCTGGTGGTGAGCCAGTTCTCCCCTATGTGGAGATGTTTCACCATTGAAAGAGACCCATTAAGGTTCTCAAGCTTACAAACCTTCTTCAGTTCAGCTCTTCATAGCTCAAACACATGGCACCAGAGATGCCACTACCACCTCTTCCCCCACCAGATGATGGGGGAGGACCCAGTTCCAGTCAACCACCACCTCAGTCAGAGATGGCAGATGTGGCGGCAGTCTTGAAGTCTCTGGCAGCGAGCCAGCGGATCATGCAGGAGCAGTTCACAGCTCTGAGCCAGAACATACTAAGACCACTAGGGGTCTCACCTGAGATGAGTACTCCGGCAGTAGATCCAGGACATCATGAGGCCACGGGCCACCCCAGGCACCACACAAAGACCTGCCACCCCCTCAGTGGCGTAGGAATGTTGCTGACCCCCGACGTCTACGCCTGGGGAGGCAAGGAAACCCTTTCCCTGAAGACATGTATGATGATCTAGAGGGGGAGAAGGCCCCCATAGAATGATGGGAGCCATATGAGGTCTCCAACAATACTTTAGGGCCCCTCCAGGAGAGCAGAGGGAAGTGTGGGATACCAAATCCTGATGATCGACCAAGAGGCTCCTCTTTTGATCGCTTGAGCAGGGGGTCAGCCTTTGAGAGGTTGGGCCCAGTAAATGACCTGCGGGAAAAATTGTCCAGATCAAGGAGTGTCGCGAGGTCTAGAAGGGAGGCAACCGATGACCGACCCCACGGGGGCCGGCCCCTAGGACGGGACGACGGACAGGGGGAAGTAAAAAGCCGACACAGGCCAGCCGCGGTAGGACCCTCCGTCCATCTCAAGGAGGCGGCAGGGGATAACATCGGCCAAGCCGACCCTACGAGGCCCTGGAATGACTCGATCCAGCGATTGGAGGATAAGATTGGCGATATACTAAAAAGCCAAGACCCTCTTCAGGGGGGATACACCATAGGCTCACCCTTTATGGCGAAGATAGTCAACTTTCCTATGCCATCAAAGTTCAAGCCACCAGTGGTCATCCCAAGATATGATGGGAGCACCAAACCTGTCCACCATGTTGAGATGTACCAGTCAGCAGCAGATATATACTCTATCTCAGATGAGATGAGGTGTCGTTCCTTCTCTGGTACCCTGACCGGGGATGCACATGTCTGGTACATGTCTCTCCTAAAAAACTCCATTAAAAACTTTAAGCAGTTGGCAGACCGGTTCATCCACAATTTTTGCTTCGGGATAAGGCCACAGAAGAAGACCACCCACCTGCTCTATGTTAAGCAGGGGAAGAATGAGAGTCTAAGAGACTACATAGCCAGGTTCAACAAAGAGAAGATGGAGGTGGAAGACTATGAGGAGAGCATAGCTATGACAGCCCTGATTGGAGGACTCCAAAAGGGGAAGTTGTTATGGAAGCTTGTTGAAGACCCTCTGAGGACGATGGATGAACTGCTGTCAACAACGGGAAAGCTGATGAACGCCGAAGAGGCGATGGCCGCAAAATACGAAGACGAAAAAGGAGGCGCTAGTGGGGGTAAATACCCTAAGAAGAACAAAGAGTGGAAGAAGAGGTCTACGAACGACAAGTTCTCTGATTACACCCCTCTAACGGTCAGCTGTGAACATATTGTCAATGAGATAAAGAACGACCAGTCTCTGAAGTGGCCTGAGAGGTTCAAGGCAGCCCCCAGCAAAAGGAATAAAAACCTATGGTGCGAATTTCACCAAGACCATGGCCACATAACAGACAAATGTTTCGCTCTGAAAGATGAGATTGAGAAGATGCTGAAAGAAGGGAAGCTCAGAAAGTACGTCGACAGAGGTGCCTTCAAGAGGGTCCGAGGGGACGACCCCAGGAAGACGCAAGGCGATGCATGTAAAGAAGGTGCTCAAAAAAGAGGGGACGACCCTTCTGATGATGAGGACGACCCTGACCTCCCGCCGAGAGACGACGAAGGCCCTGTCAAGAGGCTCAATATAATTTCGCTTGGAGTGGAATGATCTCAGGGGGTCTAGCAGGAGGAGGGTTTTTGGTCGATGACAGGAAGGCCCATGTGGTTGAGGCCAAGGCAGTGACGAAGACGGTACACTCAACCTCTCTGGAGGTCAAGTCAGAAAAGAGGAAGAAGGTCGATATGGACACTCTGATAGTGGGGTTCTCAATAATGGACTTCAAAGGCCTCTTAGCCCCACACGACGAACCACTCGTCATCACAACTAGGGTGCACGGGTGTGAGGTGCCGAGGATATTGCTCGACGGGGACAGTTCTGCAGATGTAATATTTTGGCCGTGATTCAAAGCCTTAGGTCTCAGCCGTGCTAGACTCATCCCATACCATCATCCATTGATTAGGTTCAGTGGGGAAAAGGTTTATCCCCTTGGAGTGTATGAGGCCGATGTCAGGATGGGGGACAAGTGGCCGAGATGGCTTACCAAGAAGGTCAGCTTCTTTGTGATGGATGAACAGGTGTTCTCGGCCTACAACATCATACTGGGGCATGTGTCCCTCAAGGGGTTTGAAGCTGTGCCATCTACGGTCCATCAGATGGTTAAATTTCCTACCCCTTCCGGGGTGGGGGAAGTTCAGGGAGACCAGACGACAGCGCGAGAATGTTACTACAACTACGCTAAAGAAAGGGAGACACACAAGAGGGCTACAACCACTTACAATATTGATACCCTAGACCCCAGGGATGAGACGAAGCTAAAGAAAGGAGAGGCCGCGGAAGAGGTAGAATCCATCATCGTCGATGAGGATGACCCGGAAAAAATAGTCCAAGTCGGCAAGTCTCGGAAGCCCAATATCAAGGAAGACCTCATTAAACTGTTAAGGAGAAGACGAAGCGTCTTTGAGTGGAGTCATGTAGATATGCTGGGGATCGACCCTGAAATCATGTGCCACAAGCTCAATGTGGTAGAGGGAGAAAAACCGATAAAGAAGAAGAAGGGAATTTAGTCTAGAAAAAAGTATGAGGTCATAAGGGATGAGGTTAAAAAATTAGAAGACGCTGAATTTATCAGAGAGGTCATCTACCCTGAATCGCTGTCCAATGCAGTCATTGTCCAAAAGGCCAATGGGAAGCGGAGAATGTGTGTGGACTTCACTGAACTTAACAAACACTGTCCCAAATACATCTTCCCTCTCCCCCGCATTGAACAGATGGTAGACGCTACCGCAGGACATGAGCTCATGAGCTTTATGGATGCCTATTCAGGGTACAACCAGATCTTTATGAACCCTGAAGACTCGAAGAAGACAGCCTTCATTACTAACAAGGGGACATACTATTATAGGGTCATGCTCTTTGGCCTAAAAAATGCGGGGGCGACGTACCAACGCCTTATGAATAAAATGTTTAAAGACGAAATTGGGAAGTCTATGGAGGTCTATGTAGATGACATGCTGACTAAGAGTTTGAAGGTAGAGGATCATGTGGCAGACCTGGAGAGGACCTTTAATACGATGGACAAATACCAGATGAAGCTCAACTCGGCCAAGTGTCTCTGTGGGGTCGGAGCGGGGAAGTTCTTAGGGTTCATTGTCAACCAAAGAGGCATCGAGGCCAATCCTGAAAAGATAAAGGCCCTTGTTGAGATGAAGACCCCCAAGTCCATTAAAGACGTTCAGAGACTCACAGGGAGAGTTGCTGCCTTGAACAGGTTCGTATTTAGGGCCACAGACAGGTGTCTACCATTCTTCAAAATTCTCAGAAAAGCCTTCGAATGGAGTGAAGAGTGTGATGAGGCTTTCAAGGAGTTAAAATCGTACCTGGGGTCTCCCTTGCTGTTGTCACGGCCCTTACAGGGTGAACGACTTTATGTGAACCTCGCTGTCTCAGAGTCAGCCATCAGTGCAGCCATTGTGAGAGACGAAGACGGGGTACAGAAGCCAGTGTATTTTAACAACAAGGCACTCTAGGGGGCAGAGAAAAGATATCCAAGGATGGAGAAGTTGGCCTATGCCTTGATCCATGCATCAAGAAAGATCAAGCCATACTTCCAGTCCCATACAATGGTCATCCTCATTGACTCTCCTCTTAGGCAGGCTTTGCACAAGCCTGGAAAATCAGGGAGGCTAATGGCCTGGGCTATAGAGATAGGGGAGTTTGACATTGTGTATCATCCTAGGACGGCCATTAAGGGGCAAGCATTGGCAGACTTCGTGGCTGAGTTTACTTGGGAAGATGATGAAGCCGAGGGTGAGGATCTCAGGAAGATAGATACCCGATTAGGTGAGCTCACAGACAAGCCTGCAAATAAGGCTGAGACAAGCACCGCTAGAAGGAAAGTGGATGAAAATGAAGAAGGGAGATATCTCTTCAGATAGGGGTCACTCACTGAGGGAAGTTTCTCGGAAGAACATACCGTATGGAGTCTCTTGGTCGATGGGTCCTCTTGCGAAAGCGGGAGCGGAGCTATATTAATAGTATCAACACCCGACGGCACAGACATTGAGTACACCCTGAGGTTCAACTTTAAGGCCTCTAATAACGAGGCCGAATATGAGGCCTTGATAGCAGGCCTCTCCTTGGCCAGATCTCTTAGTGCCAGGCAAATTTTGGTTCATAGTGATTCGAGGCTAGTAGTGAATCAGATACTAGGAGCCTACGAGGCCAAGGACGAGAGGATGGTAGGTACCTTGAGAAGGTGCAATCATTACTGAAGAGCTTGAGAGAAGTAAAGTTAAAGAGGATACCTAGGCTCGATAATGGTCGAGCTGATGCCCTTGCTAGGTTGGCCTCGGCGGCTAGGATGGATATCTAGAAGACAGTCCCGGTGGAAATTTTGCTTCGACCAACTATCGAAGATGCTGGGGGAACACTTAGCAATTGCCTTATTGTTTCTCAGGAAGCTTCATGGATGGACCCTCTGATCAGATACATCAAAGAGGGAGAGATGCCAGAAGGAAGGCAAGAAAGGAAAAAACTGAGATACATGGATGCAAAGTTCACTGTCATTGGGGACACCTTGTACAAAAAGGGATTTTTACTCCCCTTACTTAGGTGTGTGCACCCATCTGAAGTCCCTTCCATTTTGTAAGATGTGCACGAAGGATCGTGCTCAAGCCACATTGGGGGCAGATCCTTAGCGAAGAGGGTGATCACCCAAGGGTACTGGTGGCCGACCTTGGGGAAAGATGCCGCGGTATATGTAAAAAAGTGTGATAAATGCCAAAGATTTGCCACCATCCCTCACTAACCCCATCAGCCTCTTACCTCCATTACATCCCCATGGCCATTTGCAGTATGGGGGATCAACCTAGTAGGACCCTTACCAAGGGAAGTCAATAACTATCGGTTCCACATCGTAGCAAGTGACTATTTCTCAAAATGGGTGGAGGCCGAACCGATGGTCACGATTACAGAGCAGAATACCTTCCAGTTCATCTGGAAAAATGTTATATGCAGATATGGTCTCCCCAACACTTTCATCTCGGATAACGGGACTCAATTCAAGAATACCTCTCTACAGAAGTACTGTGAAAGGGTGAGTATAAAACAATTCTTCTCTACCCCGGGCCGACCTCAAGCCAATGGGAAAACAGAGGTTACAAACAGGACAATCCTAGATGAAATCAAGAAGAGGCTTGAGGAGGCAAAAGGAATATGGGTCGAGGAGTTATATACCGTGCTGTGGGCCTATAGGACAACAGTGAGGACCTCTACCGAAGAGACCCCATTCATGCTGGCTTATGGCTCAGAAGCCGTCATCCCTACCAAGATTGGGTTTCCTACTCATAGGGTCCAAATGTATGACTCCCAGAGAAATACAGAACAGAGGAGACTCGACTTAGACCTGATTGAGGAAAGGAGGGAAGATGCCGAGATAAGGCAAGCCGCCTACCAGCAGAGGACTGCAAGGTTTTACAATCAGATGGTGAAACAAAGACCTATTGCGATGGGGGACTTGGTCCTCAAAAAGACTTGGCAGAAGCCCAACAAGCTCCACCCTAATTGGCATGGCCCATATAGAGTCATCGATGAAGTCGTCCCTGGGACCTATAGACTAGAAAAATTAGAGGGAGAACCATTTTTCAACCCCTGGAATGCAGATCATTTGAAAAAATACTATCAGTAGTGTTGTAAGGTCTTGATAGACCATAATTGTAATAGGAGTTGCTCCAACAGAACACTTGGAAAATTAATGAGAAATATCAGTGTTTCCCCTCATCTTATGTTTATCAGTTCTAGTACGCATGAAAACATCTTCAGAGAACGGCCCTCGGCTATAATGAGGTCGCATGAAGGGGACGACCCCACCATGGTCCTCAAGAAAGACGAGGGAAAACTTTGTTTAAAACCATTAATTTGGTGATTATAACCCTCGGCTATAATGAGGTCGTATGGAGGGGACGACCCCACCATGGTCCTCAAGAAAGACGAGGGAAAACTTTATTTAAAACCATTAATTTGGTGATTATAACCCTCGGCTATAATGAGATCGCATGGAGGGGACGACCCCACCATGGTCCTCAAGAAAGACGAGGGAAAACTTTGTTTAAAACCATTAATTTGGTGATTATAACCCTCGGATATAATGAGGTCGCATGGAGGGGACGACCCCACCATGGTCCTCAAGAAAGATGAGGGAAAACTTTGTTTAAAACCATTAATTTGGTGATTATAACCCTCGGCTATAATGACGTCGCATGGAGGGGATGACCCCACCATGGTCCTCAAGAAAGACGAGGGAAAACTTTGTTTAAAACCATTAATTTGGTGATTATAACCCTCGGCTATAATGAGGCCGCATGGAGGGGACGACCCCACCATGGTCCTCAAGAAAGACGAGGGAAAACTTTGTTTAACACCATTAATTTGGTGATTATAACCCTCGGCTATAATGCGGTCACATGGAGGGGACAACCCCACCATGGTCCTCAAGAAAGACGAGGGAGGGGTTAGTGATAATATAAAAAATTCACAATGCAAATCATACAAAAGACAAATATGGAAGACAACAAGAGAGATGATGATATAAATGAAATATTACAAAGTGTTCTTCAAATTAGAGTACAAAAATATTGATTACACCAAGAGGGTATAGGCTACAGATAGCCACCCTATGGAGCAACATCATAGGGAAGGGCCTCAACATCAATAAGAGAGGTCTCCTCAACGACCACGACTGGCTGGTGTTCAGACGTGCCGACACCCTCGACGTGCACCTGGGATTCCACCTGGGTTAGAGCCTCGGCAATCAAGGGGTCGTCCAGATGAACTGCCTCCAGAGAGGGACGGACTGAAGAGACGACATCGCCGAATTTGAGGATGACCCACCGACAGGCCGTCCTGATCCCTCTCTCTAAGTACTCAAGACCGAAGCCTTCGAACTCGTCTGAGAGGTTATAGGCCTCCACATCATCGGCCCCTGCCTTCCTCACTACCTCAGATAGCTTAGCCTTGAACTGAGTCCCTAGGTTAGTCAAGGCTTCATCCTTCTCCTTAATGAGTAAGTCTTTAGCATTCAGGTCCTCGTCGTGCTGCCTCATCAGCTCGTCCAGAATCCTTGTATGTTCAGTTCTGGAACTCTCTAGCTCAGCCCTTACAGTCTCTAAGTCAGTCTGCAGATCGGCCTCATGTTGGATGGCCCTCTCGGCCTCATGAAATTTCTCCTGATTCTCCGCCATCCACTTGGTGGCCGAGGTAAAAGCACAAACAAACTTCATAAGAAAAAGAACTTATTAAGAGGCTGAGGAAACAGTTAAGGGAATGAAGCAAGATAAGTACCTGAGCCAGGGCGTGCAGACCGTAGTCATACACCTTTGTCGGAGGCATCTTAGATAAGAATTCGTAGTCGGCAGCCGAGGGAGCAGAAAACATTGACGCCTTGGCCGCCCTCAAGTTCGCGATAAGTGATGATGGCTCGACCTTCAGAAGTGCCAAGTTCTGGGACCAGAAGTCCCCCATGCTAGAAGAAGAGGCGGTTCCCTCAGACGCCTCAACCCTTGACCTCGTCCGTGATCATGGCCGAGGGTCTACGGGGACCTCGGGCTCTTTCCTCTTCTATCTGTCGACGGTCGGCTCAGCAGGTGTCGGCCCTGTGGTCTGCGTCTTCCTCGGAGCTTGCTGAGGCTCCTTGCCTTTCTTCTTGGCCAAGCCTGACAGCAAACTAGGAGCAGTCATTTCCCAGAGATAGTCCGATATACGAGTAGGATGACCTGAAAAGAGGATGACACGTCAGAAAAGTGCAGAGATAAAGAGAAAACACTTTGAAAAAGTAAAAGAATGAAAAAAAAACAATAAATATAACTCACATAGTTCTATAAGGGGGCCGACCCTCAGACCAGCTTCCTTGAGGAACCGAGGGGTCATCAGCTCTTCAAACTTTGCAAGTTCACCCCCTCTCCCTCGTCCTCTCAGATATTCAACTATGTCTTTCACTTCCAGACTAAGTCTAGGGTCTGACCTGGCCTTCATTGAAGGGTTAGACCATCTTCTGAGGACCCTCGTGGAGAAGTTTTTTGTCAGACCTCCTCGCTCCCAGGTGATAATACCCAAGCTGTTTGGATGAGGAGGTGATATTATAACAGGCCAAGAATACGTCGACCGAGGGCACATCAGTGAAAGCATTTTTCCATAAGGAGACATAACCAAGGATCGACCTCCAAGAGTTGGGAGGAATTTGAGAGGGGGCAACGCCGAGGGCTGATAAAATATCTACGGCAGCAGGATTTAAAGGGAGTCTGACACCTACCTTGAACATTTGTTCGTACACCGCTATCTCTCCCTCTTCACCCTCAAAGACCCTCTCGTCCTCAGAGGGAACCCTCATAGATATGGTGGGAGAAACACCATATGCATGCCTCCACAGAAGAAGGTCACGATCCCTGACCGAGGAAATATAAGATGAGGCGTGAGATGTGTCAACTGGGTCATCTGAGTCCTCATTATCCTCAGTCCCCTTACCCTCGAACTCGGCCTCATCACCTGTCAGAGGCCCTTGGGGAAAAGCCATCTGGAAGGCATGTGGAGATAGAGTTGTCACAGGGACAGCCTCGGAAGTAACCATACCCTCGGCCTGTCGACCTGGGCTTAGGTCAGACGTCTCTCCTCTCCCAGAAGGTCCAATGCCAATTAGCGACGATGCTCTCTCATCCATCTCTCCTGAATAACTCTCGGCTGGACGACAAGACGACCCACAAGACTCAGACGGCTCAAATGGTTTTATGGTGGCTAGAGGAATGGGAAAGATGGGTCATACCCAATTAGGGTCGGCCCCTTGTCTCCTCTCCTCCTCTTCCTCTATTCGTCTGATCTCAACAAATAACTTCTCTCTCAGGGAAGGGA
Organism: Sambucus nigra; assembly: GCA_949130495.1. Lineage (NCBI taxonomy): Eukaryota > Viridiplantae > Streptophyta > Magnoliopsida > Dipsacales > Adoxaceae > Sambucus > Sambucus nigra. Next base: position 407,112,422 of record OX422218.1, on the reverse strand, counting down.
ATTCCTCAGCTAAGCTCTAAAGCCTCCTAAGCATCAAGAGGGAGACCCTACACTTGGAAGAATTTGGGTAACTCAACTATAAAAAAGTTAACAGTTGACCAGATTGGACTTTTGGATTGAAATAGAAGAAATTGAAGGCTTTTGGTGAAGAACACTCAAGAAATGGAAGAACTCAACTCGCCGAAAAACCAGAAAATACAAGTCCTAAGAAATGCAACAAGGGGGGTATCGAACCCAACGCATGAAATGAAATTAAAGATTAAAGAGGAAATTTATGGCAGAGAAGATTACCTGAAGACGAAAGCGAAAGGCTGAATGGATCGTGATGCAGAAGTTGCAGAAATGGCTGGCTGGAGACTAGAGAGAGAGAGAGTTCGAGCGCGAAGAAGATTGGAGAAGAAAGAGAGAGACTTCAAAAATCTGTTTAAATATCTTGCCAATGAGTGGGCCCACTCACCCAGGCAATGTACATCCCACGAGGAGGGCATCATTAGGGTACAAAGCCCAGGCAAAGTGTGTAGCCTCCACGCCTTGGAAACTGAGGTGACAATAAGTACCTTCCTAGGTGTCATATCAGCTTAACAGGTGTCACTCACCTAACTGATCGTACACCCATCTTAATTATAACACTATCCCTCAACCATCTCAACAACATCTATGGCTAAAGGCTGGGGGGTGATTGATATAGCCGCATATACCCTTGGCCAGGCCGAGGGCGTACTCCACCTGGTTCAGGCCCAAACGACCCTCCAAGGGGCCGACAATCCAGCAGGCCCCCAGACGACCCTTCAGGGGGACGACCTTTCATCAGGCCCCGGACGACCCTCCATGGGGCCGATCCCTCATCAGGCTCAGACGACCCTCCAAGGGGTCGACCCTCCATCAGGCTCAGATGACCCTCCAAAGGGCCGACCCTCCATCAGGCTCAGACGATCCTCCAAGGGGCCGATCCTCCAGCAAGCCACCAGATGGCCCTTCAGGGATCGACCCTTCATCAGGCCCCGGATGACCCACCAAGAGGTCGACCCATCATCAGGCTCCGACGACCCTCCAAGGGGCCGACCCTCCATCAGGCTCAGACAACCCTCCGAGGGTACGATAGTACGAGGCCTAAATTAGGCCAGGCACTGCCGGAGGGAACTTTGCCCTCGGCCTCGTATCATAGGCCGAGGGTGACATCATGATAGCGCGTGGTTTGGGAGACGCGTGGAACAGTGCGCGTGAGGCTCACATGGCACATGGGAGACCGTTATAAAAATATCACCCCCTCACGTGAGGGAATATTATGTCATCATTTGGCATCTACAGGTGTCAACAGGAGATTGGCTAGATCATCATTCATATGCACCATGCATACTTGGGGGGTACACTACACCCCCCAAGACCTATATATACTTATCACCTACAACCCTACAAGGGATCGATAATCATAACCCTAGCAAAAACTCTGCTTATACACACTGTAGAGAGAGAAAGTGAACTTATGTGCATTGTATCCAAGGCCATTAGTGCCCATACTTAGTGGATCACACACTCAAAGTGGATGTAGGCCTAATTGGCTGAACCACTATACATCATTATCTTATTCCTCTTATACTCATCTCCTTCTACACACTTACACACTTATACACTTACATCTCAATGGCTGCCATGGTTACTACCGTTTGAGCTCATCATCACTTACCTGGTGGTGCTAGAATCTCAGCATCATCAGATGATATTCAATCCTAGTTGATAGAGGATGTGAAACTATTGGTTTTAACCCTAATTACGGGAGAGTTTAATTCGTAGTAATTCGGGAGATAAGATGAGATGGACCAGTTGGATATTAGTGACTTCTTACTGAATATATGTTGAGGAAAAACATATTTGAACCTTGAGTAATGAGTGAGGCTAGGGGATAATTGAATTAAAGGAGTAAAGTCATAATATTTTAATACGTAGGATTTGAGAGGTATAATACTACGTATGGGAACTATCCTAGGGTAATGTGAGTACCTTGTTGATATTATATTATAGGTATGATAATGTCTGTTTGATAGATTGATGATTTATGTGTATGACATACCTAGTTTACCTGCTATCGACGGGAGGTTTGCGCGTGAGGGTAGTCATATCCTGATGAATCCATGGGATCTTTGATTTGTCGCTCAAGAACATAGGTCTATTAAAGACTTATCGGGGAGTTGATAAGTTCGATGATTATGGGAACGTAGGTATGTGCGTGACCCATAGATACGAGAACTATATTCTCCTCCAATTTGTATGCTGATGTTTGGGGTTCGAGAAATCCGCACCGAACCTTTTGTCTCTTATTCGGCGACCAGCGATGATGGGACATGATAGCAGAGTAATGCATTGCGCCGCAGCTGTGACTTGGGGTGCCGTATTATATATGTATATATATATATATATATATATATATATATATATATATATATATATATATATATATTAAATTAAATGAATGTATATAGTGGTTAAATCCATCTACTGTGTGATAATTGTAGATAATAATGAATAGAGAAAGAGAATGGAATTAAGATTAATGAATGTTTATTCTTATAGAATTGAAAAGCTTAATTCATATAAATGAGAAACGAATCATGTTAATGAGAAACGTATATGAATAATTATATGACGTATGGTATGGGACATACGGGGTTACGATACGGGATGGAATCATATTATGGGAAGTAGTGAAGATGAGCCATTAACTGGGAGGTTAATAGGAAACGTTAAGTGTGCACTCTAGCTGAGAGGTGAGAATATCAAGTGAGAGTATGGATGATAACATGTACATAATAAATGCTTTATTGCACTTATTAAATACTTTCTGTTTTTAAAATCATTTTCACAATCGGGCTCTAACCCGTTTCCTTGCATATTTTCTTTTTTATTGTACCTTCTATATCAGGTGTCCTGTAGCAGGGACGCCAATCTTAGCGGATTATGACGAGCTATGGAGTATTACTTAGACGCCTATCTTTATTTGATTCACAATATTCTCTTAGTTAGGGCATGTCGCCCAAAGGAATTCATTTATCTCTTTTCTATCTGAGTCATATACTCTTGTATTCGTGTCATTTTAATACATTTATCTATTGTTGGGATTACTGTATTGGATTATTATTTGGTAATGTTTATTCCAATTGCATTTAAATTCTTTTGAGTTATTTGTTCGATTATCAATGTTGTAGAATAATTTTTGTTGTGTTATTTATAAACTAACAATGGTTTTTGTTGAAATTAAAATTTGGAAAGTTTTTAACACCAGCTTAATTGGGTATTGGGTGAGTTGTAAATTTTTTGACAGTGATGCTAAGAATGAGACAACTGTATATTCTATTTTAATTTGGTATGGGACTGGTCACCTGGTATTTAACTAGGCGGGGTGTTACAGGTGGTATGAGAGCATCAAGTTCTAGTGCCCTTTAGGGTCTGTACGGCTTAGTGTGTTTTCAGCTTAGCATTCTTTGATGTAGAGCCCTATGTTTAGGATTGTTTATTTCTTTGGTAAGATATTGTATATATTAGTGAATCTTATTTGCATGTGGACGGGTTCTTACAAGAAGCATGGCAGATGAGGGCCATTGGACGGATCGCGGAGATCTTACTTATGAGGTTATGAAGTATGTTCGAGTATGATGACTGTAGTCGAGGTCACCCCTATTAGGGAAAATTGAGGAGAGTCATCAGTAGAAGTCTTGAAATGAAGGAATTGTGTGTTACCTAACGAAGGCCATATATTCAAAGGCTTGGGCATATAGTGGAGTGTGGTTAACTGGAATTGAAAATTTGGGGTAAAATTTTTCTTGACTCATCGGAGCAAAGTTATATTAGTGCGAGTCAACAACCACCACCCGCGAATGAGGGTATGTTTTCTATATAAGGAATTATGAGGTGTATATTGATTTTTGTAGAGATTAATATTGTGTGGTAAAAAGGGTTACTAAGCTTAGCCTATAGCACTGTTATTTACGTAGACTCACCGAGGGGTGTGGGACACCTATATTTTCATGTCATCACGTGGATTTGATTTTTATCACGGAATTACTTACTTTCGGCATGTCCGATCATGATGTGATTATCGACGTGGATTGACTTGTGGTATTTGAGAGCGTATGTGCTACTACTAGCCAGCATCTTGCCTTTTATAAAAGAGTAGATGAGTAGACTATATTTGAAATCGATAAAACCTGTAGAGAGGTTATAAACTATTGACTAAGGACCTGAGGAGTTTCGATGACCGACTAATTTAGGTAGTAGTGTATCGGGGGGGTTCCTTATTTAAATTTCACTTGCGAGACACCCCACGCATGAAACTAAAAATCGTTGGGAGTCGAAATAAGTTAGGTCTTTAGGATATGAGTTTATAACCTTTGTGATAAAAATTATAATGAAAGTTGTATGATAAGGTGTATGGGCGCCCTGGATGGTTGGATTGTAGTAGTTTTCAAAATTGTGAAACTGTAAGTAGTTGTGACTTCAGGATTTATTTGTTTAATACGTGAGGATAATTTTTCCCAAACTTTGTCACGAGGATGGTATAGGGAAGATTGGTTAAAGTTTAAATTCGATTCTGTTGGAGCTATATGGTGAGACTTAGTGTAACATCTATGGGGATTTTTGTTAATGTACTGTATGGGCGGTACTACTTAGATTTCTTGCGATGTGAGATTTATACTCGGAGTTGACCTTACCAGTATGATTTATCTTTCTGAATTTCGGGATAAAATTCTGTTATAAGGGGGGAAGTATGTAATACCCTGTGATTTTAATGACTTTTAAAATGGGTTATATTTTAAATTAATAGATTCTTTGGATTTTTATATTAATTAATTCATTTGGGTTTTATCTAAATTGTGGATATTAAAATGGATGATTCTGAATATTACTTAAAGATATTTAGGTAATATATGAATGTGATGATTAATGATATTGCTGTGAGATATTAATTCAGTAATTTGGATTTTTAGTCGGACGGGGTATGGGACGTGTCGGGACTAATTTGCTTAAATAAAAAAGGAAATTTATTTTCTATCAACCTTATAGTCATTTTGACTGTATCGTTGCGTCCGGAAGGTTTGAAATAGTCAGAAAAGTCTATTTGGATGTTGAATTTGGATCTTGGGTCATTTGGAAATGAATAGACAACTTAAAAGGGCATTTTAGTCATTTTTACAAGGGAGATGAATAGTTATTTCGGATTTTGTCTTATTATAAGTATTTGGAGATTAGTTGAACGTGGGTTCATTTATCTCTTCTACACAAAATTGAAAGGTCATCTTCTTAGAGAATAAAAGGTTGCTTGGGAAGAAGAAAGCTTACTTGGGAAGGATAAGAACAAAGACCAAAGGTCACCACCACCAACCACCACCGAAAGTTAGTCGGAGAAAGGAGAACCACCTTTGGTATACTACACCAAAGGATCAGGCCTTCATTAGAGACAAGTTTTTGATATTTGCAATCTAAGTTTGTATATTGTCCATGTTAGATTAGTTATACAAACTGAGATTTTACATGTTTGGAAGATGAAAGGATAGAGTTGTTAATGGATTTCTGGAAACTGAAAATATATGGGAATCAAGCTCATGTTGTATGTAGATAGTAATCCACGAAATAATTAGTAAGTTGTTGAAGAAATTATGAAAACCATTTATGTGTTCTTGAAGATATTATGTTGATAATTTTTTTAAAAAAAGAGGATATAAACATGCTTTTAATTCAATCTCTTGATGATTCTAGGATGTTTAAAGCATTAGAAATCATTTATATATGTTGATATATCATGTAGTAAGGTTTATAAGTCATTTAAGTTGTTAATATGAAGGTTTGAATGATAAAAAATGGTTAAAGCCGTAGTTGAAGAAATGCAGAAAAACTGGGTTGTTACCTGGGCGATCGATCGATCGACCCCCAGCCATCGATTGATCGACCTCTCAGAATTCCTAAAGTTATTTCTTTTTAATGTTGGTTCTTATCCCAAACCTTTTGTAGATCTTTGTAGATTATTAATTTGACATTATGGGGCTTAGAGAATATCAGTAAGCCCTGGATAAGGTTTGAATTAATTTGATTGGGATTTAATTGATTAGAATAATAATAATCAAATTGAAAGAAATTTCGGTTGCTAGATTTATGGTATTCATGAGGATTGAGGATAGGTTCAGTAGGGGAGATTTAATATAACACTTGGGTAGCCTTAGGGTTACAATTTGAACATTAAGGACTGAGTTTAAGATCATTGTTGATTGCGCAAGGAATGAGTGTAGTACAAGCGCTTAGTGGTATGGCTCCTAGATAGAGATGGGAGTTTAGACCACATTTGGTTGAGAGGGGGGATGAGGTTATCCCGGTTGCATATTTGAAGTTGACGGACCTCCACGACCGATAAAGTTAAGTAGTAGTGTAATTGGAGGGGTTCCTTATTTGGATTTCGCTTTGCGAGACGCTCCGCGCATGAACCTTAACGACGTCGGGAGTGGAGAGATGTTATAGGATGCGAGGATGTTGATTTTGTTGATAAGTCATATAGTGTGAATGAAACACTATAGACTATGAGCCATGTGATGATGGTATTCAATCCTAGTTGATAGAGGATGTGAAACTATCGGTTTTAACCCTAATTAAAGGAAGAGTTTAATTCATAGTAATTCGGGAGATAAGATGAGATGGACCAATTGGATATTAGTGACTTCTTATTGAATATATGTTGAGGAAAAACCTATTTGAACCTTGAGTAATGAGTGAGGCTCGGGGAGAATTGAATTAAATAAGTAAAGTCATAATATTTTAATACGTGGGATTTGAGAGATATAATGCTACGTATGGGAACTATCCTAGGGTAATGTGAGTACCTTGTTGATATTATATTATAGGTATGATAATGCCTATTTGATTGATTGATGATTTATGTGTATGACATACTTAGCTTACCTGCTATCGACAGGAGGTTTGCGCGTGAGGGTAGTCATATCTCGATGAATCCATGGGATCTTAATTTGTCGCTCAAGAACATAGGTTTATGAAAGACTTGTCGGGGAGTTGATAAGTCCGCTGACTGTGGGAACGTAGGTCTGTGCGTGACCCATATATATGAGAACTCTGTTCGCCTCCAATTTGTATGCTGATGTTTGGGGTTCGAGAAATCCTTACCGAACCTTTTGTCTCTTATTCGGCGACCAGCGATGATGGGACATGATAGCATAGTAATGCATTGCACCGCAGTTGTGACTCACGGTGCAGTATTATATATGTATGTATATATATATATATATATATATATATTGAATTAAATGAATGTATATAGTGGTTAAATCTTTCTACTGCGTGATAATTGTAGATAACGATGAATAGAGAAAGAGAATGGAATTAAGATTAATGAATGTTTATTCTTATAGAATTGAAAAGCTTAATTCATATAAATGAGAAACGATTCATGTTAATGATAAACGTATATGAATAATTATATGACTTATGGTATGGGACATATGGGGTTAAGATACGGGACGAAATCATATTATGGGAACTAGTGAAGAGGAGCCATTAACTGGGAGGTTAATAGGAAACGTAAAGTGTGCACTCTAGCTGAGAGGTGAGAATATCAAGTGAGAGTCTGGATGCTAATATGTACATAATAAATGTTTTATTTCACTTGTTAAATACTTGTTGTTTTCAAAATCATTTTCACAATCGGGCTCTGACACATTTCCTTGCATATTTTCTTTTCTATTGTACCTTTTATATCAGGTGTCCTGTAGCAGGGACGCCAACCTTAGCGGATTATGACGAGCTTTGGAGCTATGGAGTATTACTTAGACGCCTATCTTTATTTGATTCACAATATTCTCTTAGTTAGGGCATGTCGCTCAAAGGAATTTAGTTATCTCTTTTCTATCTGATTCATATACTCTTGTATTCGTGTCGTTTTAATACATTTATCTATTATTGGGATTACTGTATTGGATTATTATTTGGTAATGTTTCTTCCAATTGCATTTAAATTCTTTTGAGTTATTTGTTCGATTATCAATGTTGTAGAATAATTTTTGTTGTGTTATTTGTAAACTAAAAATGATTTTTGTTGAAATTAAAAATTGGAATGTTTTTAACACTAGCTTAATTGGGTATTGGGTGAGTTGTAAATGTTTTTGACAGTAATGCTAAGAATGTGCCAACTGTATATTCTGTTTTAATTTGGTATGGGACTGGCCACCTGGTATTTAATTAGGCAGGATGTTATAGCCTAACTTCATTTCCAACATGATCACTCTTATTCCTAAGGAAATTATATCTTATAAATCACTAAATACATATCAATTTCTTTCGTCAACTTCATATTTAAAGTCATTCCAAAAATAATCATTGAGAGAATCAATCATATTGCTTCTAAAATAATTTCCCCTCAATAAAATGCTTTTATCATTAGAAGAAGTATTATTGATTGCATTGGAGTTGTGTCTAAAGGTTTCAACATTATGGAGAACAAAAAAAATTTGGCTAACTTAAGTCTCAAGGTTGATATCACCAAGTCATTTGACTCCATCAATTGGGAGTGTATTCTTAATGTCCTTTCCAAGTTTGGTTTCAACCAAAACTTTATTCATCTCATGTCCTTCTTTAATCTGTTAAGTTGTCTATTCTTGTTAATGACTCTCCTATGGGTTACTTATCTTATAGCAGAGGTGTTAGATAAGGAGATTATTTATCTCTTATTCTTTCTTCATTCCTAAAGAGGGATTAAGGAGAGGTCTATCCAATATTTTGTTCTCAACAAAAATCTATCATATGGTTTCATCCCTATTTCTCACTCCTTATATGATGATGATCTTCTTATTTTCTTTAGAGATGATTTAAAATCCCTTTCCGAACTTCTTAATTTCATCTTTATGGAAAGGCCTTTGTACAATTCATGAACAAAGATAACGGCAGATACCATTTGGGTAGCCACTCTACTCATAAAAGGAATAAAGTTAATGACATTCTAGATATTTAAGATGGCGTGTTCCTATCTACGTAAGATTCCCAAGTAAGAAATTTCGTTAACCCTTTGCTGATAAAGTTATTTCCAAGCTTAGCAGCTGGAAATGAATCCTCCTTACCATGGCTGGTAGTTTTTAACTTATGCAATTTGTATTTTAGAGTACCCTCTTCCACAACTTTCAAATCTATGAATGGCCTTTGTCTCTTCTTAAAAAACTCAGTAATAGCGCTAAAAACTTCAATTGGAATGGTGATATCAGTACTAGAAAATTGATTACAACCTCTTAGAGCAAAGTCTGTGATGTTTAAAGTAATGGTGGTTTGGGTTTGAAAGATCAAAGAATTCTTAACAAAGTTTCCCTTCTTAAAACTTACTTGATAATCCTTAACAATAACTTTATATGTGGCTCATTTTTCAAAATAAGATTTAAATTGTTTATTTTCTCTAGAGTTAATCACTATCACAAATCCTCTATTTGTCTTTGATTAAAGTCTTTTATTTATCTTATAAAGCTTAACTCTAGATAATTATCTTGTAACACCTCTTACATCCTCTTTAAATATTAGCCCCTCTACTCCTCTCACTTCTAAGGTCTCTAATCTTATTATTAATGATGTTTGGAGGCTGCCTTTTTGTTTTACTAGCTCATATCCTCAAATTTGTAGTTCCATTCTCAAGTTAAAACTCCCCTTATTTAAAGCATCTGATAAATGTTTTTTGGGATAGATCCTCCATTAGAGATTTTTCTTTTGTTGAGGCCTACAATTGTGTTAAAAATGAGGTTCTAATGGATACTGACTTCAAAATTCCTTGGAATAATATTGTGCCTCCTTGATTTTCTATGATATCTTAGAGGCTATTGCATAATAGTCTCCTAACTGATGATAGACTCAAGTCTAGAGGTATTCCTATAGTTTTATCATGTCTTCTATTTGATGATTTTAACGTGAAAAAGATCATGACCACCTTTTTATGAAATTCAATTTTGGCAAAACTATGTGGAACTGGACTGCAAGTCTCTTTAGTATAATTATTCCCAATACTAATGATGTAAGTGTTTTTTGGGATTTCATTAGTTACTCCCATCATGGACCTCAAGTTTATAATCTCTGGAAGGTTGTTTAATTATATATGGCGTATACAATTTGGTGTTCTAGAAATAAACTCAGGTTTGGTAACATTTCTCCTAATAAAGGGGTGATTTGTAGCAGTATTCAAGCTTGGATACTTTTTATAAGTTCTTTTGTACTTTAATTTTTCAAGGACAATATTGATCTTATCATTATCAACAAGTTGAATACCCTTCTAGCTTGAGAAGAGCTCCTAATTTTACCACTGTTATGTGGATACCTCCTCCTATCTATTGGATTAGAGCTAACTCAAATGTTGTATTTAAATGTATTCCAAGACCTACTGCATTTGGTATCATCTTCATAGATTTGAAGGGAGACTTCTTGGGCTGCTACTATAAGGATATTGGTTGGAGCAAGTATTTCTTTGATAAGTTATTAGGTGTTATCAAAGCTGTGGATATTTCCATTTCCAGATGTTAGTTTCATCTTTGGGTTGAATGTGATTCTTACAAAGTTGTCTCCTTCTTTTATAATAAAGATTTCACTCCAACTTAGCCTTTGAGGATTGCTTGGCTCAATTACATCCATTAAATTTCATGCATGAGATTCAAATACTCCCATATATTCAGAGATTCCATCTAAACATGGGATTAATGCTCCATGATGTCTTATGGTGGAAGCAATATCCTAAAGATCTCATTAGCTTAGTCCTCAAAGATTTACGGGCCTACCTTCTTATAGATTTCACTAATTAAACTGCCTTTCCATTTTTGTCCTTCTTCATAGGCTTTTCTTTTTTGTATTCTTTATTTTTTATTCTTTTATGTGACACCCAACCTAATTAAATACCGGGTGATCGGGTCTTTATTAAATTAAAAAAAAGGTTCCCATTTGGTTTATTCTTAGCATCACTGGTGAAAATATTTTAAACTTCACTAATCACCTAGTATTCAAAGAACTGGTGTCAAATTTTATCTTTTTATTTAAACAAAAGCAACATGCTAAAACATATAACAACTGAACCATCTAAGCATCAATAACTAATCTGAACAAATCATCGAAGCAATAACTGAAATAAAATAATACCAAATAAACCATCGGTTCACCAATATACAATATTGAAGTTCAACATAAAAATCTAGATATAACGTCTAACTTAAATGAAATAACTGAGGGCGACATGCCCAAATGAGACACTGAGCTTCACCCTACACTAGGAATGAACACCTAAAAGGAACGAACACCCAAAACCTACAAGCATCGACAAGTACTGCAACTACGCATCCCTAGAACATATCATCCTTCTTGGCATCCCTATCGAAGGACAACTAAAAGGATTTGGAAAAAGTTTTGCAAGTACGGGTCAGAGCCTAAATAAAATTCATTTGAAAATATTTAGAGAGAATTTAAATTTCAATTTAAATAACCAGTTATTAGATACACATGTTAGGCTGCGGACACTCCCTTGAGCTCCTCACCTCTCATCCATAATGCGCACTTAACGTCCCACCTAGTCATACTACCCAAACTAACTAGGTCTCAAGTATCTAATAAGCCTCAAATTATTCTAGCTTACTCGTACTGTCCATACATTATGCTACTGAATACCCTTAATCACCATTAAGTCCTTAGTTAAGATTCTCCTTAACTTACCCGTACCACCTATATACAATATGCTACCAAATACCCTATCTTATTAACATCTCTCTTATGTTATTATTAAACCCAAGTTACCATTTCATGTAAGTTATTTCTCAAGTTTAACATTTAAGTTTCTCTACTTAAACTTTATTTTAGATACACACTATCTCACTTTCTACTATTTACACCTTAGTAGATTCAATTGTTCTTTAGATACATACAATCTCGTCTTACTACTATCACACATAAGTAGACTACTCTTTGTTTAGATACACATAATATAGTCATCTTACTATCACACATAAGTAAGATTATTCACGTTTATATATACCCCATCTAGTCTTCTTACTATCACACATAAGTAAGATTATTCATGCGGTATATATTTTACACACAATATATACTATAAGTGCATCATATACTATAACGTCCCCGCATCACAAATTAAGGACTATTGGTTCGAAATGTCTCATTGAACATGGTTCAGAATATCTCATCAAACTTATTCATTAAGTAGATAATAGGTATTCACTCCACCTATGGTTAAATCAGTAGGTATACACACAACCTAATTATTCATGGTCGTACATAGTATATTTATCTCGAATACTCACCATACATACTACTTTACGATTACCTCACTATTGTATTTATTCGAGTAGTCTCATAAATGTAAGGGTCCTAGTTACCCATTCATTTGTTTTAGTAGTTGAATCAATATTTACCCCACTGGTCTACTTATTAATTCATTTGAAATTTCTGTTATTCGTTATCTTTCTCACCGATAAGTTACGTCATAATTTCATCCCATATAATCCTTGTCTTAATCCTCTCAATAAGAGTAATTCACAACCCTAACCTAGGTCCACTTCAATATAATAAATCCCTTATTATATTTTAACAATGTCCTAAAAGCTTTCTCTAAAACGATTTAGGGGGTTCTAGGGTTAAAAGGGAAAATTTATATTTTTATGGACCAAGCCAGTACGACTCTGATTTAATTCCTCCACCATTATACATCAAGAAACCTAGATTTAATTCATCTTAATCATCATAAACCCTTCGATTTCATGTCATAAACATAAAGGAATATCTTTACATGCATTCCTATCCCAATTCATGTATTAAACCCACCCAAAACCATATTAATTCTTCCAAGAACAAGAAATCAAACCTTATTCTACATCGGTATTATAACATGCTTAAAATAAATTGACATTTAAATACTTGCCTCTCTATAGCAGGTCTGAAATTCATTTGTGTGATGATATGGTTGTTCTCCCCTTACTCTGATCTCGATTCTGTTGCGTTCGGGGCAAAAAATGGTGTAAGAAGCTTGGTTTCTCCTCCTTTTCCTCTCTTATGCCTTCCCTTACTTTTGATTTGTGTTAAACCTAGCCCCTATCTCTAATGGAAAAATATAAACTTGAAATTTTCGGATTTCTCTAAACCCCAAACACCCGAATGATCGAAATTCCCTTAAACGGTGCCTCTTTGGTCTAAAATCGTCCTGGGATCCAAACTATACACCTGGGTACACTATTCCAACTATTTCAACCCTTTTGGAACCAACCGTGACCTCAAAATCACCATCCGAGTCACGTTATAAAATTCTCTTATTTCACCTCAAAATACGGCACGCGTGAAATTAATTTAAAGTAAATTAATCAAATCTAAATCACTGAATTAAATAATTTCTCCCAACTAAATAAATTCCTAAATCACCACTTTAATAAATTTCCATATTCTCCAAAAGTACGGGGTGCTACATGCTTCCTCCCCTACAAAGGAATTTCTTCCTCAAAATTCGGGTAAGTGTAGTACTCCAAGGTTTCTATGCTACCTAAATCATCTATTTATAAGACCGCTACATACTTTTCTACTATCCCCTAGTAGAGGATAATATTAACATAATTCAACTACCCAGGGAGCCCATACACCCTATACCCATGCATAACTTCACAAACATTACGTGGCTCTACTAGCCTCAAATATAACATTGTTATTATACCTTAGATATAATTGTATAAACAAGCAATACCCAAGGTACCAAGCCTATGTCCTAATGCCTAAACATCCGCCCACTTCCAACATTGCGCTAAGTTCCATGCGTGGAATGTTTCACAAGAAAAATCCAAATAAGGAACCCCCCAATACACTATTAACTAACAATGTCGATCGTCGAAATCCGTTAGGCCCTCAATCCATAGCACGTAGCCCTAAATTCCCATCTTTTGACATAAAAGTACACTCATCCACTCCCATGTTACAAAGACAACATACATCATGATGCTTTTACTATCACTAGTTTCTCAGCACGAATAAATTATGAGATATATCTCTCCGCTCAATATTAAAACAGTCTACCCTGTATCACATCAATAAACGTCCTTACTCACTGGGATTACATATAAAATACCAACATCCTCTTATATGTCTATTATGCAACACAGTATATATATATATATATACACACACACATACATGTCCATTGGCCCAATATTTTTATTAGCTCTCAGTTTAAGGTGTTTTCTCTATTCGTTCAATAATTTAACATTTCAGACCAATGCATTAGCATCCATCAACGTCTCAACTAAGTTCAAAGAACTTTCTCAATGCATTATTCCCTAGAATTATGAACGAAATCCTTGGGTTCCAAAACACATAACTAAGATCTCATGAATCCTATCTCTCGATAAAAACATCAAATAGTTTATGCTCATGTCTCTCAAGGTGTCCCATAATACGGTGCTTCCTCTATCACTAAGTTCTCAATGCACAAAACATAATGAGCTAAATCTTTCTTCTCAATAGTAAACCCAAAATACCTTGAATCATATCAGTATAAGTCCCCATTCACTACAATCAAACATAACGTGGTAACTATACCTATCAAAGTCTATGAGAAAATTACACTAGATGTAGGCTCAACCCTCTTTCAGATGATGCCTAGCGAAATAAAATATCTCACCCTAGCATAGTGAGTACAACAGTCTTACCCTACAGTCCACTACTACTCCAACCTTCCGTATCGAGTCACTAATAAGACAATAATATGCTCCCCTTCATAATCCCCAAAAGGAGCAAAACTATCACATAATATTATACATCCTCTTAGTGTCCACACCTGCTCCCCTGCATATGGAACTAACGAGAGCCCCGTTACTCTACGACAAATATATATACACTATATTAATATTAACGACATCTCTACTAAACCCGTTTCACATGCGAATTCAGTATTAACCAACTACCGTGACTCTCTCTTGTCACACAAAACATATGCCATTCACCCCTGGATAAAACTCATACTTTCAATTACCAATATTCGTGGTTTTTCAAATGGTTCCAGGACTTAGCACCCTTGTCCTAACTGAACCAAAAATATCTTATCATTGTTGCTCCTTCTAGGAATCCCATTCATGTACCCACAATTTGTTGTAGATAAGATATATACATGTGTTCTTAATCTCCACACAGAAACATCTTTCTATGTTATCTGCCTCGTCCGATCATCGGGTCCCCTATCATAGCTCTAATGTCAAGACTGACCCATGATTTTCTGCAATGTTTGTATATCCAGGATCTTATCCCGTAGTTTCCCCTACCTCGCTTCGGGTAATTCTTCTTGTGTCCCATCTCTCCACACTAAGAAAATTGTGAGAGAACTCCCCTGACTCTTGTAATGTCCCTACTAGCCTCCCTCATTGTTCCGTTAGACCTAACAACTCTGAGGAATGAGATGTTACTGCTACTAAAGACCATAATGGTCCAGCCTGAACACACCATTTTTGGTTTGGTAATCTATGGGCCTAATTCTCATAGCCCGATTCCTCTGCTAAAAGTCTCGCTCCTCTAGTGGTGGTTATGCCCCACTGGAACTATTCTCATCTACCTTCCTAGTCTCCCTGGTCTCACTTCTCACGATGGATACATTCAAGATAAGTGGGCCCACTCTCTATGCATAGGACACCTTACTATTTCTTCTTCATATCTCTAACCCCACTGGCCATGTCGGGGTGTCCTTTCTCTCGGACTTGGTAGTCTTGTCCACGATTCCTACCCCCATTGTCCCTTTGGCTCCGCTGGCCCTATGGAACTCGTTGTTGGCCTCGACGGCCCAAATTGATTCCACCGTATCTTTATAGGACATCAATCTATCTGAATCATTTAAATGGGTCCCCTACTAGGTATACCATCCTATGGTGCTTTGCTAAACATCGTTAGATACAGTACTCCTATTTGGCTAAATTCTCCAACCCCTTGGCTCCCTTTTTATGGAAGTGTTGATGTAAACTTGTAACCATATGACCTTGACTATATCGACACTAGTCATCCTAGACGAATTTTCCATCCACGCTTATGTATTCTATTCGCGATTTCATTATCAACTTATGGAACCCTTTATTTTCTCTATATTCCCTTCCTTGGGTACGAAGTTCACTAAACAAGTCATCTCCTCTCTCACAATCGGTCTCTATTTTTCTCACTTGAAATAAGTTTCGAAACTCCATTCGCATCTCTGTCCGAATAGCAAATGGAAGATCTCACAATCAAATTGCACTCAAATTCCTCATTTACTTCCATATACTTCTTATATGAGGTGACTTATCCTCGTCACTTTATACAATTGTCGTTGGTGTCACTGCACTCCACCTTACACAATTGTCGTTGGATTATCTCCTTCCATTTGCCTATCACACTTCTTCTCTTACCTAATCTTTATAGACGGCTCCTCAAAGGAGTCCTTCAAACTTCCGCACCCCTTGCTGACTATGCTGGGTGAGTTTGAAATTATACTGCCATTATCTACGACAGTGATTGGGAAAACTACTTCCCTCGAGTGATTATCCTATTTTCACCTTTCCTAGACAATAATTATGGTGACTTCCATCGCGATCACCGTTCCCAAAATACTCTATAACTTCTGTCGAGCCTCTGCTCATGCAGTTCCTTCTAATAGCCCTCACTGGTCGTCCTATAATGTTCGATGTACGAATCCCGACTGAACTCATATATGAATCACATCAACTATACTTAATAGCAGGGGAATGTAAATCGCATACGTAGAGGAATACAACAATTCTATGATAAGGCTCTATATCAAAGAACGCTACGCTGAAACATGAAAAGCCGTATAGATCCTAAGGAATCTACAACTTGATGCTCCGATACTATCTATGGCACACCGCCTAATTAAATACCAGGTGATCAGGCCTTTATGAAATTAAAACAAGGTTCCCATTCGGTTCATTCTTAGCATCACTGTCGAAAACTTTTTAAACTTCACTAATCACCTATTATTCAAAGAGCCAGTGTCAAATTTTATATTTTTATTTAAACAAAAGCAACATGCTGAAACATATCACAACTAAACCATCTAAGCATTAATAACTAATCTGAACAAACCATCAGAGAAATAACTGAAATAAAACCATACCAAATAAACCATAGGTTCAGCAATATACAATATAGAAGTCCAATATAAAAATCTGGATATGACGTCTAACTGAAATGAAATAACTGAGGGAGACATGCCCGAACGAAACACTAAACTTCACCCTACACTAGGAATGAAATAATAGAAGCGACTAAATTAAAATCTGGCAAACACCCCAAGTGCTGCAGCTATGTATACCCGAAATAGATCATCCTTCTTGGTCTCCTTGTGGAAGGACACCTAAAAGGTTTTGGAAAAAGTTATGCAAGTAGATCCCAAGTAAAAATCATTTGAAAATATTTAGCAAGCATTTAAATTTCAATTTCAATAACCAGTTATTGGATAAACATGTTAGGCTGCGAACACTCTTGTGAGTTCCTCACCTCCCATCTATAGTGCGCACCTAACCTCACACCTAGTCATAGTACCCAAACTAACTAGGTCTCAAGTATCTAATAAGACTCCAATTAGCCTAGCTCACCCGTATTTCCCATACAGTACGTTACTGGATACTCTTAGTCACCATTAAATCCTTAGTTAAGATCCTCCTTAACTTACTCGTACCGCCCATACAGTATGCTACCGAATACCCTATATAATTAACATCTCTCTTATGTTATTATTAAACCCAATTCACCATTTCATGTAAGTTATTTCTCAAGCTTTACCATTTAATTTTCTCTACTCAAACTTTATTTTAGATAGTCACTATCTCACTTCTTACTATTCACACCTTAGTAGATTCAATTGTTCTTTAGATACATAAAATCTCGTCTTAATATTATCACACATAAGTAGATCAATCTTTGTTTAGATACACAAAATCTAGTTTTCTTACTATCACACATAAGTAAGATTATTCACGTTTAGATAGACCCTGTCTAGTCTTCTTACTATCACACGTAAGTAAGATTATTCATGCGATATATATTTTATACACAATATATACTATAAGTCCATACTATACTATAATGTCTCCGTATTACACATTAAGGACTATTAGTTCAGAATGTTTCCTCGAACTTGGTTCGAAATCTCTCATTAAACTTGGTTTGGAATGTCTCATCGAACTTCGTTTAGAATGTCTTATCGAACATGGTTCAGAATGTCTCATCGAACTTGGTTCGGAATGTCTTGTCAAACTTATTCATCAAGTACATATTAGGTATTCATTCCACCTATGATTAAATAAGTAAGTATTCACACAACCTAATTATTCATGGTCGTACATAGTATATTTATCTCGAATACTCACCATACATACTACTTTACGATTACCTCACTATTGTATTTATTCGAGTAGTCTCATAAATCTAAGGGTCCTAGTTACCCATTCATTTGTTTTAGTAGTTGAATCAATATTTACCCCACTGGTCTACTTATTAATTTATTTGAAATTTTCGTAATTCGTTATCTTTCTCACTGATAAATTATGATATGATTTCATCCCATATAATCCTTGTCTTAATCCTCTAAATAAGACTAACTCACCACCCTAACCTAGGCCCACTGCAATATAATAAATTCCTTATTATATTTTAACAATGTCATAAAAGTTTTCCCGAAAACGATTTAGGGGGTTCTAGGGTTAAAAGGGAAAATTTACATTTTTCTAGACCAAACCAGTCCGACTCTGGACCGAACCGGTCCGACAATCTGTAGATTCATCTTCTTCTTTAAGAATATGAATTTTTCACCATTAACGCCCACATAACTCTCATGTTTCTCCACCAAACATGAAACCAATCATACATAACCACTTCTACATGCATTAGGATGATTTCTAATGTAAATATAACATTAAAACTTTACAATATTTATTCAATAGGGGATTTAAACGTCTAATCCTCAAAACCCTAGGTTTTATGTTCCCCTATCATTATACATCAACAAATCCAGATTTAATTCGTCTTAATCATCATAAACCCTTTGATTTTGTGTCATAAACATAAATGAATATCTCTACATGCATTCCTATCTCAATTCATGAATTAAACCCACCCAAAATCATATTAATTCTTCTAAGTACATATAATCAAACCCCATTATACATGGGTATTATAACACGCTTAAAATAAATTTCCACTTAAATACTTGCCTCTCTATAACATGTCTGAAATTCTTTTGTGTGATGATATAGCTGTTCTCCCCTCGCTCCAATCTCGATTCTGTTGCGTTCGAGGCGAAAAATGGTGTAGGAAGCTTGGTTATTTCCTCATATTCCTCTCCTATGGCCTCCCTTCCTTTTGCTTTGTCTTAACACTAGCCACTCTCTCTAATGGGCAGATATAAACTTGCAATTTTTGGAGTTCTCTCAACTCTAAACTCCCGAATGATCGAAATGCCCTTAAACGGTGCCGGTTTGGTCTAAAATTATCTTGGGACCCAAACTATACACCCGTGGTACACTATTCTGACTATTTCGATCTTTTTGAAACCAATTATGACCTCAAAATCACTATCTGAGTCACTTTATAAAATTCTCTTATTTCACCACAAAATACAACACGCGTGAAATTAAACTTAAAATGCATTAATTTAATGTAAATCATCGAATTAAATAATTTCTCCCAATTATATAAAGGGTGTTACATTTTATCGGCGATCTAATAAAATCTTCTTGATTTTTCATGAAAAAAGACACATAAAAAGGGAATAAATCATGAAAGATTGAGATATACTTCTTATTGGGTCTTCAACATTTTTTACAATATTTTTATTAGGGTTATTTGCCTTAATCTTGTTAAGAATACTGGGTTCATCAGGTGGAAGAAAGTCAGAATCAAATTCTGTTGACTGTTTTGGTAAATTTATATTTTTAGATTGGTCAACGGGTAAAGGATTCTCACTTTCTTCCAAATGATGGGAAACACTATCATTCACAACAACATTACTGGATTCCATTATAGTTTTATTTTAAGATTAAACACATGATACACACGGATGTTTTGTGAATAACTCAAAAAGATATCCTTATCACCTCTAATGTCAAATTTAGACAAGTGTTTTCATTTTTTACAAACATAACATTCACTACAAAATACCTAAAATATTTTGAATTGGGTTGTTTGCCATACCAAATTACATACGCAGTTTATTTGGTGTTTTTACTTAAGTACACTTTATTTATTATATGGCCGTGACCTTAACCCAAAAATATTTTGGCAAATTTTTAGCGTGTAGCAAGACATGAGCAATTTTTTGTATAGTTTAGTTCTTTATTTCAGCTATACCGTTTTGTTGAGGGGTTTTGGGTGTAGTAAACTCAAGTTTATACCCATTTCCTATACAATACTCTACTGCACCCGTATCTTTAAACTCTCCACCCCCGTCACTTGGAATCCTAGTTACTTAGATATCATTTTCATTTTCAATCCTCAAAAGGATTCTTAAATTTTTTTTAAAAGTGTCCGATTTTTCCTTCATAAATACAATCCAAGTAAATCTATAAAAACCATCTATAATGACAAGAATGTAGGAGTTACCATATATACTAGTAGTCATAAAGAGAAGCATTAAATCCATTTGTAGTAAATATAAAGATGATATGTTAAAACATCTTTGACTTTCTTATGAGGGACTATATGCCTTTTTCCTATTTGATATGGTCCACAAACATAATTTTTTATATAGGGTATTTTAGGTAGACCATGTAATAGTTCTTGACTAGTTAATCTAGAAACACTATCATAATAAATGTGTCCTAGCCTCTCATGCCATAAGTCTAAGTCATTTATCCTACCTGATAAACAATTGTCAAAATCTTTGTTTTGAATAACATCATAGAAATTATCAGGTGTTCTTTCACTGTAAAGAATTATTTTTCCAAGAAGACTTAAAATTTTGTACTCTGTTTTTGAAAAATTATTAGTATGATCAGTGTCGCAAAACTAACATATATATAATAAATTGCATTTAAGTCCTTCAACTAATAGCACTTCATCCAAGTTAGGTATCCCTTTACCTTTAATTAATTCTTTACCTATGATTCAAGATATTTTTTTATCTCCAAAAGTGATATTTCCTCCACTAAAAGTTTTTAAAGAGGAAAATTTAGATTTGTCCTGAGTCATATGTCTAGAACACCTAGAATCAACGTATGATTGAAAATTTTTATAAGACGCATTCAATGTTGATATAAAAACATTACATCTCAGTTGGTAACTTAATTATTCTCTCCTAATCCAAACTTCCTTGATTTTTAAACAATAATTTTTAGACTTATAAGGCATTGTCTTAGGACGTGTAGGTTTATTAACATGTTATGGCTTAATAGTTCTCCTATGTCTATTATTTTTCTCATTTTTCTCATTTTATTCTTTTTTTTATTTGATCATTTATAATAGAATTGATCTAAGTGACAAGTTTTGTAACAAAAATTATAGTGATTAATCTGCTTAACTAAAGTGAGCTCGAGTTGTTTCTATTTCTCAAAATGCAAAATAGATATACAAACTTTTGAGTATTCTGGACAATCTACATTGGAGGATTTTAAAACCAATTCCTTCTTTGTCAGTGAAAGAAGCCTTTTAGCAATTCAAAAGTTATTTTACAATGATTCCAGATTTGTTAAAAGCGTCTAGTTTGTTTAAAGCTTCTTTCACTTTGGTTTGATATCCATCAAAATCAGTTAAGACAACTTTTTGTTTTTTTTCTAATGAAAAACAACTTTCATTTATTTTGGAAACATTTTTCTCTAACATCAATTTTTATTCTCAAGCTCTTCTACTTGCATAAAAGATTCATCACAAATAAAGAAAATTTGAATATTGAGAACATCAAATTTAGATAAAAACCTAGCATTAACTTTGCCTAAATGAATACACCTTTTCAAAGTAGACATATACATTTTTTTAAAATGCAGGTTATCATCATCACATTCACTACGAAAAATTAAATTGCAAGGAAAGATACATTATAATCATCATTTTCATCATCCCAATTAAAAGTAGAAGCATAAAGGGGTTTGAATACATTAGTAGGAGTAAAATCCATCATCAGGTGTAATAGAACAACTATCAATACCATCATCAGACTTATTTAAACAAATATAAGTAAAATCCATAAGGTCATTACAACTATCACTACAATCATTATCCGAATCAGAATTGTCATTCCAAGTTTTAAATAAATGGGCTTTTTTTATAAGAATTTCCATTTTATTTCCGAAAACATTTATTAGGATAATGAAAAAATCTATTGCACTTTCTTAATAGAATATGACTAATATTTTTGCTATGGAAATATTTTTCAAAAGGTTTCTTTTCAAACTATTTTTCATGTGGCCTATTAGTATAACTAGGTTTTCCATCTCTAGAAGCAAAATTTTTCTAAACTTAACAAATTTCTTATAATGTTTAGACAACGAAGAAATTTTATTATCTAATGACTGAAACAGGTAAGATATTGAGTCAATACAATTAAGAGTAGATTTAACCACTAAAGATGGTTGTGTAGTGTGTGCTTTGTCTTTTCCGCTTTAATTTTCACTTAAGTCGATTTTAAGTTCAAATGTTTTCATTTTACCACATCATAGTTCAGGTGTCATGTTTGGATCAACCACTTGTTCTATGGAATGTTTCATCATCGTAAAAGTATGAGGTAAATATCTAAGTATTTTGGCACAAATTTCAGATTTAGTATATACAATACCATTAGCATGTGATTGATTAACTATATCTTGTAATCTAAGAAAAAATCATTAAAATTTTCACCATCTTTCATAAACATGGTATTATACATATGAACTAATGATTTTGACTTACCCTTTGTAACCCTAGAATCACCCTCATGGGTATACATTAAAATGTCCTAAGCTACCTTGAGGTGGTATAGGCTGAGATTCTTTTAAACTCAGACTCACCCACTGATCGAAATATATCATTTTTGCATTTATTATTATATTGTGAATTTAGTTTCTCCTATAGAATCCATTCAAAACTATAGTTTCTTTTTAGTTCTTTGAACATCACCTTCACCAATAACTCTAGTTGGTACATAAACATCATTTTCAACCATATCCGATACATTATCTCCTAATTGTTGGATATGTGCAATTATTCTTACTTTCCAATAAGAAACGTTTGCACCATCAAATATAGGAGGATGTGAAAAAAAAATACCATTTCATTTTTCCATTTAAAATAAGTTTCAAAGGAGTTCGGGATCTTAAAGAGTAAAAAAAACTTTTAAAACTAAAGTAATCCTGATGCTCGAAAACCACTTGAAAGTAATCTATTGCACAAAAGTGTTAAGATTAAAATTTCCTTTTAACTCTTTGGTAAAAACCTTATAAACTTTAATGGTTGAATACACACACACAAAAATTAGTTTTGGTTGGTGAGATGTTCAAAGTCTAATGAATAAAAGTTGAAATAGAATGATATGGGGAAAATGGGATTTGAATACTATAATTTTGTTAACGAGGAAACCAGCGAACTGAAAAACCTCGGGACTTTTAGTTCCAAGACCACACACACTACAACTCCACTATAACAACATTTTTAAGTACAAAATAAAGTTTACAATGTGTAAATGAATTAGTACAACTAATACACCTAATATACTAAGGCTGATACTAAACAACTCCACAACTACCGAAATAGTACGAACACAAAATAGTTGACTTAGCAGTACACACACGACTTCATACTCAATACAAGAGTATTCAGTGAAGATGAAACACAAAAAAAATCAAGTTTTAATAATTTTTAATTTTCATAGATAATTGGAAGATCAAATATAAAGTCAAAGATAAAATAGATTCTTTGATTTAGGATTTTATTTTTCAATCATGTGAAAATAGCGAGTCAGTTTGTGTATAAAAAAAATTTAAGAACGTGAGTCTTACAAACCACAAAAGGATCTGCAAAAATATTAACAAAGTATAACCAAATCTTATTTCAAAGTAAACAGAAGTTTCAATAACAGATTTAGTTCATAAATCAAATCTACCAAACATAATATATATATATATATATATATATATATATATATATATATATATACATATTTAGGTACATCATTCCGAGAAAAGATGTTTTCAAAATTAGGGTTTGTTTAAAACATGTCAAAATAGTTTAACACATACAAAAGAAAGTCTAAATCACATAAAAAAAGATATATCAATTTTCATGTATGTAAATGAGTTAGAAAATATACCAAACATATCTTATCAGACAAGGCCAATGTTTCAAGTCAGTGAAGTCCAATATCCCCAAGCGATCCAACTCAAAAAGCCGTAAAAATCTTTCAAACAATCAAACCCAGAAAACTCTCAAACTTCCGAACCCAAAATCTAAACCCTCATCCTCACACAAAATATGTATCGTAAGATTTGTATAATGAAACGTGTTTAGTAGAGGTTTTGAGAATTTCTCGACTTAAAAAAAATGAAACTGAACCCGTCTATTTATAGAGGCAGAGGAATGACTTAGGTAAAAAATCCCTAATAAATAAGGGAAAAGAACTAAACAACCAAAGGCATCCAATGGCAAAATAGGAATCCTATCAAACAAGGGTCTGTAAGGTTACATGCACAAAATAGCATGCATTATGGGTGCAATATAGTAAAACAGCCCCAGACAAACCTTCAGTCGAGCTGTCAAATTCCGAGGCTCATGCATTATGAAATCGCATGTGGGAAATACACCAGCCTCTGATTGGTCCAAAATCAATTACGTTGATCAAACAAAAACGACCATTCATAAGTTACTGTTGTCGTTTTTTGGCCGAAATTAAGTAAGAAACAAGAATGATTTAATTTTTGTTTCTTTTAAAATGCTTAAATCAACATTTAAAAAATCTAAAAAATCATATAAAATATGAAAATTAATTTTGAAAATCTTTATATTTATAAAACAAATAAATCTACTATATAAAAAATATTTGAGTATAAAGTACATATCGGATGTGTAAACACAAAAATAAGTGTAAGGACAAATTTCCAATAGAGTCAATTTGCATGTAATTGCCATTATTCTGAACAAAACGGTTGAGTCATACGATATATTTTGTCTTGGTGATCCCATAATTCTATGACATTGCTTGAATAAGATGTAGTGGCCAAGATTCAAATATTGGATATATCGTGTCGTGTTTAATGTCAAGTTTGTCTTCATCTTTACTGAAGATCTCTAAGGTATGTATGTGTATTAATTATGAGATCCTAGAAATATTTTTAAGGGTGTTGATTTTTATTTAGTACATTTTGAACTATTTTTTAATTTTTTTAAAGAATTTTTTTTTTTGGTTTGAACGACATTCAAGCTCGATAGGTCAAAATTACGTATTTCGATCGAACGACTTATTACTTCGTTCAAATGACATTCTAAACTACTTATAATGACTATCTAATGAACATCGAATGAGGTTCCTCAGCTAGGATTTTTCGATCTCGCTAGAAGCTCTTTAGAAGCTGGTTCAAATGAGATTACATTTTCATTCGTACGAAATGAAATTCTCATTCGAATGACTTATTCTTTTGTTCGAATGAGTCACTGCCTCGAAATTCATGTAGTTAGTATTTAAGGCATGTTGGACTCAAAATTTTAAAGGACTTTTGGCAAAAAGCGATTTTCTACATGTTTGCATAAGTATCAAACCCTATGTTTGACCCTATACATTTAAATATCCAACACGTATAATTAATATGCTTTGAGATCTAGCCATTGGGCACCAAAGTTTCCTTCTTTCAGTTGGAGAGAACCTGTTTCATCCGGTGGACTCTGTGCATGCTATTTTCAGTGTTAGACGATTGTTGAGCCTTAATAGTTGATACTGAGACATACGTGGACTCTTGCTTTGTTGTAATTAGCGTAGGTGGACTCCTAAGTCTCACTGTGGAAGAGTAGTAAAAGATTGAAGAGAGTCATGGCTTGTGGGTAATTGAATCATTATGTAAGTCTACTGCCATCTTTTGTAAGTCAACATCATAGTGATTTGTTTGGTTTGGCCATTCGAGGTTTTTTCCTTTGTGGTTTTCCTCTTACATCGGCATCTTTTGGTTGGTTTCTTTATTTTATCTGCTTATCACCTTAGATGCATGCTTTAGAGTAAAAAGATAAAATTACGTAAATTGGTTTTCCACGAGGAAGTTTTGAAAGCAGTGCTAAGTTTAATTGGGCTAATTTTGTTTAAAGTTTCAATCTTTAAAATTTGAAAAATAAAAAAATATCGCACTTGTATTTGTTCGGACCATCCTTGCCTAAGCACACATTATATGAGCATTCTCAAATTTGTATCAGAGATATAACACTTAGTTTTTGTGTTTTTTGGGGGGAAAAGGCATATGGCCCTATATTATTAGCAAAGGAGAAAAAGGATCTCCTTAAAGGCCTTATAAGAAAGAGAAAACTAGAAAAAAAATTAGAAGTGGTTTTGATATCAGGTCTTTAAGCATGAATTTTGGAGGTTTTGATAGTTCTAGAATAACTATGTTTGATGGGTCGAACTACACATACTAGAAAATGTATATAAAGTCAGTACTTAAGGAAATAAATGAGGCAGTGTGGCTAACAGTTGTTAAGGGGTGGTCTCCACCTATTATAAGAGTTGGAGAGACAATTCACTTAAAACCCTCAGAATAGTGGATTGAGGCTAAGCATAAATAATCACAATAAAATTCTTGAGGTTTGTGATGTGTGAGACGCCGAAAGAGGCTCGATATATACTCCAACTCACCCATGAAGGAACTGATGTTGTTAAGGCTTCCAAAATCCAAAACCTCACCATTCAATTTGAAATAATTAAGATGTTATAGAGTGAGACCTTTGATGAGTTATATGCTAGATTGTCTCACATATTTAACTTTTGGTTTAACTTAGGAGAGAAGATACCCAATGACTAAGTGAGAAAGAAAATCTTAAGGCCCTCGCCTAATAGATTTAATCCAAATGTGATCATCTTTAATTCTTTATGTACTTTAAATTCTATGAAACTTGAAGGACTTATAGATGACTTTTAAATTTATGTGCTTGATATGTTTACCTCTAAGAATATGAAAAAGAAAGAAAAAGGCACAGCTTTGAAAGCCTGAAAGGAGGAAACACATATTTCGGATAATGAGTCTGACGTGATTATGAGGATGTGGCCATATTAGCAAAGAAATTTAAAAAAAATTCTCAAATTCCCAACTTATTCGAAAGATGAAAAAAGATTTGAGAAAAATTATAACAATAAGGCTGATCACTTCCCTAAGAATCGTATTGAGAACTTTAAGAGGGATAATTCAGAGAGATATTTTGGTTGTAAGGGTTATGGACATAAGGTAGCTAAATGACATAATAAACTAAGGAATGAGGGGAAAACGATAGCAATTAATGCCGCCCTTAGTGATAGTGATCCGAAAGAGGGAAAAGATTCCTCCATTAAGTGTAACTTTATCGCGTTCATGGCTGGTCAATGATCATTGTTGGAAAATATTCTCATGAATATATTCCTTTACATGACACTTTCGAGGCCATAGTTTGTGGATCCCAAATGACTGACACTTGAGATAGTGGAGATAAATGTGAGGATGAAGAAGAGGAGGAAGAGAGTGAACTACAAGTTTCCTTCCATGAATTGTATGCGGAAACATTGAAGGTAAGTAAGGCTAACTTGAATTTGGAAGCTAGGTTGAAGAAATGTGCCATAGGAAATGATGCTAGTACTTTAATTGAGGATCTTAGGGCATATGAGAGGACTCTTCGAGAGAAGGTAGAGTATGTTGAGGCTGAGAGAAATAGTATTCATGATTTGATGGAGGCTATGAAGAAAGATCTTCTAGAATTTGAGGAGTCTAAGCATTTACTCAAGTCTAGGATTGTCGATATTGAGGATAGATTGAGAGATTCGAGTAAGGTCAAATTTGATTTGGAGTCTAGGTAAAAAACGTTAGATAAAATATTAGGCACCGTCGAAATCAAAGAATATAAGTGTGAAATTGGCTTTGATGATAATAATGCTTCCGCGTCCAAAACCAAGACCACACGTTTGAGAGAGTCAACAAGAAAAGTTAGAAAACGTCAACCTTTAGGTAACACTCCTCGCCATGTCTACAATTGCACTCATTTCTGTAGGACATGTCACCTTAGGCCTTTTTATAATGATTTTAAGAATGTTCTTAGGAAGTTTAAGAGTAGAGTCGCCATGGTTCCTAATGCCCCTAAGTGCCCAGTTACACCTACTTAGGTTAGGAAATCAGATTTTGAGGCATTGCATATTAGATTTATTGATTATTGTTTACTTCCACTTGATACTTTTCTTGATATATCTAAGGGTTCATTATGTTAGCTTATTTGTCATACTCTAGTTGTGCTTCATGATATATGTTTGCTAGTGTTATGACATGTGCATCTTTTGTATTATATTTTTCTTTTATCGAGTCCTATTGAAAAATACAAAAAGATTTTGTTTGTCTATTTACTTTGAGTTTGTTTTCAAAAAGTTAAAAAAATATTATTTTAATTTGAAAATTCTTAGAAAAACTCAAAAATATATTACGTCTTTGTGTATTTTAGTTTTACACATTTGGTGTGGCATATTGTTGTGTTTGAATCCAATTAACTCCATAGTTATATTGTTATTAACCATGATATCACGGAGTTGTTTCAAAATTGATTTTCTTTATGACTTCGACTTTGTTTATACCTTTACATACACATGCATGAGCTTTTTGAACATTAACTTTACATGTATATTTGAGCTTTGCGAGATGTTCTCTCATTAATTTTATCATCTATAAGTTTTGTGCTATAGGGAATTTGTGTAAGTAATAACCGTTTCCCATGCGATATTTTGATTAGTATTGAAAAATATAAGAGTTCACGGGAAAGGTCTATGAAAGCAGCAAATATCCTTTGCGGGAAAGCCACCGTTGGCAAGAGACAAATAAAAACAATAAAGGCAATAAAAATTGAAAAATCACCGATAGGGCATCATAGTTTAGTGTGTTCAATCTTTCAAAATAAATAACTTCAAACGAATTTAGAAGAGAAAAGAAAAAAATAAGTTGTATGTTTATCTTTTGAGGGTGATAATTCGAAGATCAACGAGTTGCCAATGAATGCTAGTTTCATGACACTATTGATTTGTAGAATCATCAATATTCTAGGCTTGTGTGCATTGTGCTTGTTTGTTATTTAAGTTCACCTTATCTTGTCACTTAAAGATAAATCTTTTTTTGATAAAACTTTACGATCAATTAGAACTTCTTGAAAATATTTGAGTGTTTAAGTCATAATTCATTTGTATCTAGATCACACCCATCCATTTCATCCCACATGCTTAGACACACTAATACTATGCTAGTGTGTAAAGCATATGTATTTTGTGTCGAGTTTTGTTGTTGTTTATACCTATATATGTATGTCGAATTTTCATTGGTATATTCTACATATATTATATATGGTATCATGTTTTGAGTCCTTGTGGTTTACATTTAGTCGATGTTTATCATATGCTCGATCGTTTGGATTATGTGTGCTTGAATTGCCATGTTGCGTGTTTGATACACTTTACTTCATTGCATGATTTATTCCATTCTTCATATGTTTACAATTAAGGTATTAAATTTTCTTAAATTGGTATCTTAAGATCACATATTTAGGGGGAGATTTGGTTTTGGGCGAGTAATTATTTTATGCTATCTCGCTTTGTCTATTCGTGAACAAAGAGGAGGAGAAGTTGTATATTTCCTTTTCATGATTAGGATATCTTTATCTTAGGGGGAGACGCCTTACCTAGGTTTAGATTATTTTAGAAATTGTTAGACGTTTATTAATTTGCAAATCTATTCTTATTCTATTCCCACTTCATTTGAAGGTGTGTTTAAGTGTGCAGGATTACAGGATTACAGGTTTACATCAATGCGGTAAAGTTTTCATGTAAAGAAATGCTACTCATGTTTGTGTGTATGTCGAACATCTATAATCTTTGTCCTTTGGGGGTTAGGGAATGAGTCTTTTTTTAAAACTTGGTGGCCCGTAGGATTTTTATTTTGTTTTTTTTCCTGAAATAGCCAAAAAGGGAGATTTACAAGGACATATTTCCAATAGAGTTAGTTTGTATATAATTGGTTTTATTCCGGACAAAACATTTGAGATATCGGATATACCTTGTCTTTTTTATCCCATAAGCCCATGATGTTATTTGATGAAGACGTATCGTCCAAGCTTCTAGAAAGTTATATGTCTTGCCATGTTCAGTGTCAAGTTTGTCTCACGTTTACCGAGGGACTTACAGGTATGTATGCGTATTAATTATGAGACCATGGAAATATTTTTAAAGGTGTTATTTTTTGTTTAAAATGTTTGGAACTGTTTATTAATTTTTTTAAGTAAAATATTTTTCTGTTCGGACAAGATTCAAGTTCGATAGAATGAAATTACGAATTCCGTTCGAATGGCTTCTTACTTCATTCAAATGAAATTTGGAACTCATTATAATGATTATCTAATAAACATCAAATGAGGTTCCTCTGTCAGGATCTTTTGACCTCGTTAGAAGTTGGTTCAAATGATATTGCATCAATTCTCATTCAAATGACTTTAGTTTTTGTTCAAACGAGTCATTATCTCGAAATTCATGCAGTTAGTATTTAAGGCTTGATGGACTCAAAATTTTTAAGGACTTTTGGTAAAAAAATATTTTCTACCTGCTTACAAAATTTCCAAACCCTAAGTTTCATCCTATGCGTTTAAAGATCCAAGACTTATAATTCATATTCTTTGAGATCTTAAAATTTGGCACTAAAGTTTTTTTTCATCAGGAGAGATCTTGTTTCGTGCGGTAGACTCAGTGCATGTTGTTTGCGGTGTCTGACGGTTACTGCGACTTATCAGTAGATTCCAAGACGTGTGTGGACTTATGTGTTATGGCGGCTAACATAGGTGGAATCCTACATTGCACTGTGAAGGAGTGATCAAATAATTAAGAGTGTCAAGGCTTGTTGGGTATCGAGTCATGTAAGTCAACTGTCATCTTTTGTAATTCCTCATCATAGTTATCTTTTTGGCTAAGCCATCCGAGGTATTTTCCTTTGTGGTTTTCCTCCTAAATTGGTGTCTTTTGGTTGATTTCTTTATTCTATCTGCTTATCAACTTACATGTATACTTTAGGGTAAAATGATAAAATTGGGTAAATTGATTTTCCATAAGAAAGTTTGAAAATCGGTGCGATGTTTAATTAGGCTAATTTTTTTAAGTTTTAATCGTTAAAATTTGAAAAATATAAAAATATAGGACTTATATTTATTCGGACCATCCTTGTCTAAGTACACACTGTAGGGGAATTCTCAATAAAAAATTGTGAGTACAAGAATTGTCATAATAAAGATCCACAAAACAATCACAAAGAACAAAATGTAAAATCACACATAAAAACAACAATATACGTGGTTCGACAACTTGCCTACATCCACGGAGAGGTTACTAATTGTTATAGTGTCCCTCAAAGCTCGAGATTATATTCCTTTGTCTCGGGTCAAGGTTTACAATTTATAGATACATGAAAGTAAGAGACTGAGTTGTGCAAGGAACTCAATTAACACGTGGATAATTCGGGGTGTCCCTAAATATCTCCTCCGAGATTGTTGGTTAGCAGTTTGAATATATACGTGAGTGTTCTAGTGTGTTTCAAATACACGTGAGTAAATTAAATTTTGATTTGGGTCGGGCAGTGTTTCAGGTAATTCAGATTATTCGGCTACTCTCATGGGTCATATTGAATAGGTCCCTATAATTGCCCTTAAAAAATTTAGGCCATGTGAACTTTGGGCCAATAATTTTTAATGGATTAAAGGCCTATAAACTGAAATTTTTATACTTCCAATCGGAGTGGCATTTTTATGAAGTTAATGATCTAATAGGGGTATGCTCGTCCTAAGACAAACACCATGACACACTTGTAATTTACGCAATTATGTGAGGGTATCACCGTTTAAGCAACTAGATGAAGTGCCAAAAATTATCTTAGGATTCCGTGTTCTTCATTGGCATTGGATATCAAATCGAAGATTCATTTCCTGTGTCACCTCAGTTCAAACTTATATCTTCTTCGCTAAGCATTCTAGAGTTTCTCTTCTTCAACTTTCTATTTTCCCTCAAAGTTTCATCGATTCTTGTAAGTTTAGCTCACATTTTCTCAGTTTTCCTCTTCTTCAAATTATTTTGTAACCGTAGCTTGAGTTCTTCTTATGTTAGTGTGTTCATGGAAAAGATTGATAATAAATTAATAGATGATTTTATGAAGACATATAACATTCCTAATTGGGTAGAGATCGATTATTCTCCCTTTTCTAGAAATGTTCATGACATCGAAGGAGGGCACTAGATTCACACATTTCTGATAGCACAAGGGGGTCTGACATTTTGCCTAAACCATCTCTTCCTTAGATTTTTCATATATTTTGAAATTATGTCCGCTTAATGTGACCCTAATGTCTGAAAAATAGTTAATAGGGTACATAGAATAAACATCCTACATGGGACAAAAGTAGGCCTTGTGGAGATCTGCTACTGCTATGTGTGGTCGTGAACCAATGATGACCTTATGTATACAAAGACTAGGAAGGCTGATAGGGTTCTGGTGGTAAACCTCCCAAACTCCCATAAAGATTACTGGAACCATGGTTTCATTACCATAAATTAGCAACATCCTTCTGCTCGCGAGGGAGAAAGACACCGAGGCCATATAATTTCAGACATTGGAGAGGACCATATAGGTTCTTCTTTTCATTAGTTTACTATGTTATTCTATTTTTTATTCATATCCTCTGGCTAATGTTCTTCTTCCTTTACTTTGTAATTCACATTGAAAATCAAGAGCCTGAAATAAGTGAAATCAATATTTATGAGCTTCTGAAGACTTGGAATATCAAGTAAAGGCTATATGACGGTGAGAACCTAAGGTCGGTACAAAAATATGACCACTAATTTTATTACACACCTGGTCGACAAGGTTCCAAACTTAAAAGATCGTGAAGTTGGTCCTTCTGACCTAATTGTGCTATAAAAGAAGAAGAAGAAGAAGAAGAAGAAGAAGAAGAAGAAGAAGAAGAAGAAGAAGAAGAAGAAGGAGGAGGAGGAGGAGGAGGAGGAGGAGGAGGAGGAGGAAGAAGAAGAAGAAGAAGAAGAAGAAGAAGAAGAAGAAGAAGAAGAAGAAGAAGCAATATAAGAAGATCAAGAGGAGAAAGAAGAGAAAGATATGGCTCCCTGATTAAGAGGAGAAAGGTAAGGCTTGATGAGGATAATGATTAGACAAGATTTTTTATAAGCTCCAATCTTTAAAGACATGTGAGATTAGCTCCCCCAGGGATGGACGATCTAGCCCAACAGGTAAGGGGAAAGAAAAACAGAAAGAGAAGAAGAGAGAAGAAGAGGAAGAGAGGAGAAGAGAGAGAGAGAAGAGATAAAATAAGAGGGAAGAGGACAAAAGGAAATTGGTCTTAAGGTTTTTTATGGTTCCCTCTCATGTTGTTGAGTCTGAGGAGGCTAGCATAGGTGATATCCCCTTAATCTGCTAGAGGGGGAAGTCTCATTACTGATCGTGAGCACTTCGTGAGGCTGGGTCATCGCATCTCACCCTCTAATCTGCTCAGGGAATCTCCCTGTTAAGTCTCTTTTTAGTTTCCTTTAATTATTTATCTTTTGCATTTTTCCTTCTTTGTACTAACTTTCTACTTTCCCTTTTTGTGCAATTTTTGTCTGACTTCACAATCCTTCTGGATGATCACACCGATCAGTCTAAAAGTAATCAAGATATGAAAAGCTCTATAGAGAGTGAGAGAAGGCCTTTGTTAATTCTCACTTGGGCTCGGAGCTAGAGAGAAAAGTAAGCTAAAGCCTTAGCTAACCTTCAAGCGACCCATAAGAAGGTGGTCTAGGAGAAAAAAAACTGGTCTAGGAGAATCATGGTTTATCCAACAAAATCCTAAAGCTAGAGGAGGAGCTTCCCCGAGAAAAAAATGACACGTATTTGGATGGATTCAATAAGGCGTGTGATGATGTTGAGCTCCAGCTCGCCTATGGTAGAAAGGTGGCCTTCAAGAAAGGCTGGGACAAGGCCTTAAAAGCTATAGGTACTCTTACTGATTCTAATCTCTTTGGATTTCATTCTAACATGACTAATCTATTTGAATAAGATGAATAAGGTGCTGGCTAGCCTGCTGGACAGATTGAGGGTGATCTTTCTGAGGTCGGAGGTAACGCTGACTAGGAGCAAAGGGTCGTCTATAACGAGAAATGTATAATTGAGGTTGAGCAGGAAAAATAATAGGGCTTCTATATTAGTAGTTTCTTCTTTATATAACCTTTGGAAGCCTTGTAATTTTTATCATGCTCTGACTGTACTGGCCTATGGCCCCCTTATGAATGAAATAAAAGAAAAAAAATATTTGTGCCCATTTTCCCTCTCCATGTATACTCATTTTTTCTTATGGTTTTAAATGTGTTACTTATAGTCTAATGAGGACTACATCCCCCCCAGTTCACGGTTGTGGATGATCCTTGGTCCCAATATTAGTGTGAAAGCTAGCAAGGCGTTTGTGAAGATATGCCAATCTCTAAGGATAAGGACAAAGCAGTATAAGAATCAGTTTGAGCTGGTCGCCAAAATAAAGTATGATCTTCAAGACATAAAGTAGACCGGAGCTTCGTTCTAGGATGAGGTGAATGCTCTGAGGGCCAGGCTCATGGAGACCACTGAAGTAAGACAAGTGGGTGAAATACTCCGTGTCGATAATGACGCTCTAAGGAAGGAGGTCGCTGGGCTGAAAGTAGTTACTGCATGGATTCAGTAGGATGTCAAAAGGCCGAGGCACTCATTCAAAATGGGACCTCGAAAAGCTTGGGCACAGTTCTACAATGTTGGCTGGGTAGATGCCCCAGGAAAGTTCAAGGAGGCAGAGGAAGTCACCTTTACTCGTGGATGGATCAATGCCCTTAAGGAAGTTGAAACACCCATGGAGTCTAGACTCTAGTACAAATACAACGTCGAGTGAGTGTCCTACCATCACAATTCTTTATGGAAGGATGACCAGTGGATCCTAATCGATGCCATCCCTTCCCAGCTCTTAGAGCCAGATCTCGATAACGACGTGGAAGAGCTCACCCCTAAACTAGATGATGGTCAATAAGTTCTCATTATAAAAAATCTTACTCTCCATCGTGGGCCATATTAGGTCCTTGTATATTTTTGGTCTTTATGTAAATGTAATTTTGTAGGCCCCTTCTTCTTTTCGAATGTGTTTTAGAATGTAAAAATAACTTTATTTTTGAAAAAAAACTTTTCCAAATTTTAAACCGCACCAAGAATGTGAACCAATTTTAGTTAAGCTCAATTTTGTCTTGTTTAATCATAAACATGCATTTAGGTGATTAAAGCAAGTAAAATAAATAAGTTTACAAAAGCGACGTCGGATGTAGGAGGAAACCACTAAGGGAAAAAACCTCTAATGGCCCAAGCCAGACAATCACTATGATGTGGTATTACAAAGTACAGAAGATAGACTTACTCAACGAGTCGATCCCCTATAAGTCTGGATGCTCCTCCGATCCTTCATCCACTACTCCACAGTGCCATAAGTCCTTCTACGATGCTCATATACAACACACGCTTCCATATATGTCTCGATGTTCATCGATACAACTTGGCAACGTCTACGATGTTGAACGCAAACTCCTTCACTTCTTCACCGTAAAACCCAACGAAAAATTCTTCAATAATGCAAGAACAAACCAATGGTGAAAACCAAGATCTTTATAATATATTTGATTGAAAGCTCAGATCTTGAAACTCCAAAGACGTTTTTTGTCTTCAAAAACCTTAGAAAACTTGTGCAGAAAATGTATTATATGTAAACTGATTTTCTGGTTCTGCAAATTACGAAATTCTAAATGAAACACGCCTTAAATAGAAAAGTTAAGTCGGCGCAATGTTTGAACGAGATCGGCATATCACTCGAATGAAATGGCCATGTCTCTTGAACGATATGTTCATTTCTCTTAAACGACCTTGCAATGTTGCTCGAATCACTACAAGAGTCATTTGATCATTCTAAACAACAAGGAAGTTTCGATACGATTATAATCAATCCTTATCTCATAATAAATGAAGTTAAAACTCTTTTAAATAATTTTTTAAATAAAAATAACATTCTAAAAACATTTTTCGACTCCCATAAACATTACACATTCATAACTGAGAGATCAAAATGGAATGAAGATGTGAAACATGCACCAAATTAATTTCGGCATGATAAATCTTTGAACATGGTCGCAACGTCTTCAATAAACTCTATGTCATAGACTGTGTGGAAGCGTGACAATAAAAAAACTATCTATGACTCAAAAATAATGTTTTGTTCCGAGAATAAGTCAAATGCATATAATGAACTCAATTGAAAATTATTTCCTTACAAATATCCCTCTTTGACTATTTACGGACAATACCCAAATAGTGAAATGCCTTAGTTGGGATGTCAAGACTTATGACACAAAAATCCCATCCCATAAAACCCAAAATAAAAAATTACAGGACAAGACTATTAAATGTTGGTCCGGTAAGCATGAGTTTTCTGACTGTAATGTATTCTTCAAATCTTGACTCGCTGAAGAAAATCTACACACATGAAATCGACAATACCCGATCACGTATCGAGGAACCAATGGTATAACGAATTATGATACCAATATGAGATATCAATACTAATTTTTAAAACTACAATCAAATCATTTGTTATACATGTGATAAAATATTTTGATACCAATTGTGAAAATAAGCACTGAAAAATCAGGTTATCAATTTGTGCAAACTATGTGCTCATCAAACAAACTATCCCCTTACATGACATACATCTCTCACCCCCTTTTGTTTCGAATAGGAAATAAGTGAAAAAGATAAACAAATCATCAAATCTATGATGTGATAATCAATGAAGCAGATCTAGAAAAAACATGGAACGCCAAGTAATAATAATTAGAAAAATACCAAGTCGTAGCTAGAAAATAAAAGTCACAATAAAATGAATCATCAAAATTAGTAATGATGTGACTAAGTGACAAAATCAATGCATTATAATCAATTAAGCATGAATTATCAATAAGAACTGCATAAAAACTATGCAGAAGTAACTCAGCAGTACCAAAAATTATGTCAACATGAAGCGGGTACTGAAATAGAATCAATCTAAAAACCCTTTTGAAGTCGCTTGAACGACAATGAAGTATGGCTTGAATGACATTTCATGTTGTTTGAATCATCCATCAAACGACAACAATAAGTGTAAAACAATGTGCTCTCGCGTGATAAAACCTTTCAAGCGTCTTTCGCGCAACGCTTCTCGTGACTCATACCTGACACTTTCCTTTCTGTCACTCGATCCTCGGATGAACAAAACATCGCGCGACATCAACTTGTTTCTCGAACAAAGTCTAAATGTTATTTGAAAGAGATTGAACTATCTCAATTCCAGTAGTAAGAATGTTCAAGTTTCGTCTAGTGAAAAAAATTCCTGGAAATGTTAACCGGAAAGAACAGACTCAAAACATAAAAAAATAAAACAAGTAAAACAATATGAATTTCATGCCAACGTAGTATCAATGTGCTCAATCATGGAAACAAATGAATCACAACTCCAACACATTGAAACGGTCAAGAATCTCTAATTGATAGCTAAATGTCATCAAACTTAGTTTTAGCCATATGTAACAGTTATTATATTAAGCTAAAACAATCAACATACATATAAATCCATAATTTTGATGATTCTACAAACAATAGCGTCATGATACAATTTTTCAACATAAAGATTCGTGGTGCAAAATCGTTTAAATTTTTCCATCCAAACTCCTTAATATATATATATATATATATATATATTCTTTTTCAAGCTCTTTTGAGGTTTCAATTTTCTCAATTTAGAGAAATCCTATTGGTCCTATTTCGGCATATGATTCTTTTTATTGTCTTAATTTTTTTGGGCTATCTTAAACGGTGGCTTTCACAACGAGATTATTATTCACTCCCATCCCTTTCCCATGAACACTCATCATTTTTTTAATTTAAGAAATATAAATCCTCAAGATAAATGGTTCTTACATGTACAGCTCCTCCCAAGTCTTATTACGCATAGATAACAAAATTAAGATAAGAACGTATCACCGAACTAAAATATGCATGAGATGTCAAACATTCATATGAACTCATGCATGTGTGCAATGATGGCATATATACAAAGTCGAATTCTGTAAGAACAGGTTTTATAAATGTCCGGGGTAGAATGTAAGACTTTTCCAAGTGTCCTAGATCACATTTAAGTATTTGTAATACCGCTACATTCGGCACATCTCCTCGATCATCCATGACGGCATTAATCTAAATTCATGCATCCATCATCTCCGTACTTGCATCATGGATAAAGCAACGTACTCTTCAACAGTTCCCTCCACTCCACGTACTTATCGTAA
The DNA here is from genome assembly GCA_949130495.1 of Sambucus nigra. NCBI lineage: Eukaryota > Viridiplantae > Streptophyta > Magnoliopsida > Dipsacales > Adoxaceae > Sambucus > Sambucus nigra. The sequence goes on along the minus strand of OX422218.1, from coordinate 407,073,835 downwards.
AAATAATTTTAATTGGAGTGTTTAATTATTTGCATAAATAATTGGGAATATTTTTTAAATAAATTTTCAAACTCTAAAAGATGAGAAACACATAAGATCTTTTTAAGGAGGTTTTTTTAGACACGTCACTAATGTCGTTCGAACGACATCATATCTCATTCAAACGGGATGTCATCCCGCTCAAACGACATCCTATGTCACTCAAGCGATGCACTGCCTCAACCTGCCTATTTAAACAGTGTTCGTGCTACACGTTTTCTGAAGTCTGCATACCTCCATTTCTGCAAAACAATACCTTTTCCAGACTTCATATTTTAAGGTTTTTAATACCTTTTTTATTCACAAATAATTCCTAATCCTTTATGTGAATCCTCTAAACCCCAAGGAAGATTATACTACTCATCTGGAGTACACTTGTGGACAAGACGAAGCTTTTCCATTACTGACCTTCTGGAGCTCTTGCGGGAACTCTAGCCGACGACATCGAAACCAACGCCTGTGGGTATTTTGTATGTCACTTCTTGTATTTTCATTGCATTCCATGTAAACCAAACTTTATAAATTATAGTGAAAATAAGATAGTTTTGCCCCTGTGGGGGATTTTTTCCTCAACTGTGATTGTCTTGTGCGCTTAGATTATTTCTTTATTTAATCACTTTTGTTTGCAAGAGTTAAGACTTGTTGGGACTAAAATTAGAATTTTATTAAATAAATTTGAAATAGATTGCCGGCACACTCTCAAATTGGTATCAGAGCCATTTACACAGATTTACCGTGTAATTTTTTCAAAAAAAATTTCTGGATATAAATTTGGTTCTGAAAATTAATTTTTGAAAAAGCGCAATTTCAACGGAAAACTTATATAATAGAGTCCCAATTTTTGACGGGTCAAATTATGCCTATTGGAAAGCACGCATGAAATCTCACCTAAAGGCTATTAATGAACGTGTCTAGGTTGGGTGTGAAAGAGGGTTGATGCCTCCCACTATCACTATAGATAACGTAACTACTCTAAAATCTGTGACTGCATGGACTGGGGGTGAATTTAAATGGAGTAAATATAACTCATGTGGGCTTAGTGTCATTTCTAGATACGTCACCCCTGATGAATTTCGACGCATCATGATGTGTACCACGTCTAAAGAGGCATGGGATGTTTTGCAACTTACCCATGAAGGCACAAATGTAGTGAAAGAATCTAAACTGCAAAACTTAACTACACAGTTTGAAACTATCTCCATGTATGAAAATGAGTGTTTCGATGAATTTTATGCACACTTATATGATATCGTGAACACTAGTTTTAACTTAGGAGAACACGTTCCTGATGCTAGGGTAGCTAAGAAAATTTTAAGATCGTTGCCTAAGAGATTTATCCCCAAAGTCACTATGTTAAATTCATTGGGTAATTTGAATACGTTGAAATTATAGGAGTTAGTTGGAGACCTACAGACCTATGAAATCTACATGTTCCCCAACACGATAAAATCAAAAGATAAAAGGGTAGCACTTAAAGCCCAGGCCAGAAAGAGTGAGGGGTCAAAAAGAGGTGAGTCGTCTAAGAAAAGAGAGGAAGATATATCTGATTCTGATTATGATTCTGATTTTGACATAGATAATTTGATACTATTTGCTAAAAATTTCAAGAAATTTCTTAAATTAAAGAAAAATGGAAATTTTAAAGATAAAAAGAATTTTGAGAAAAATAAATCTAAAAAGAAATTTGAGAAAGATAAAAAGGACACCTCTAAGAAAGAAAGTGATAGATGTTTTGAGTGCGGTGATAGAGGTCATAGGGGGTATGAGTGTGAAACTAGGTTGAAACGTCAAGAACAATCCAAATTTGCATTAAACACCACCCTTAGTGATGATAGCGAGGTCGAGTCAGTGGACTCTAAAGACGAGTCATTGTATGAATGTAACTTCATCGCATTCATGGCTAGTTATGTGAGTACTGAAAGTGATCCTCATGATGACGAGGATGCAAGCTGACAGGGACACCTCGACAGTGATAGTAGTGTGAGAGAAGGGGAGGAAGAAGCAAGTGAGAGCAAGAGTGATCTCTGACTCGTGTACGCTGATTTATATTAATCTGTACTTTCAAGACCAAAAAATGTAACAAAGCGTTAGCTCTTAGGATAGCTGCTCTAGAGAAGGAGTTAAGAGAGATGAGAGAGAGAGAGAGAGTCCTCCTTATCCACTTTGTTGAGAGAGAGAGAGAAAGAGAGAGAGATATCACCCGGGTTTAGAGAGAGTAAGTGTTTTTATGAAAGAAAAAGGGGACCTGACTAAGAAAGTGGCTGATCTGATAAGTGAGATCCATTCCTCCCTAGACACTCAAAAGAAATTGGAATCCCTTGTAGCCAAAATCACTCAGGACCTTGAGAAATCCCGGGAAGTCGAGGTAAGAATTGATGATCGATCTTTTAGATGGGAAAGATCCTCCTCGCCCCTGCTTTGGGTTTAGGTGAGAGTCCAGGAATAGGTTTTGATGACGCTTCCATATCTCATACGACATTGGAACCAGTTCTCGAGTTTATTAAAAATCCTTATGGCTACCCACCTAAAAATCAGAAGAGCGTTCGGCCAAGAAAAGAAAACCGAAGTCGTCCTAAATCTACATATTTTTGTACTTACTGCAAAAGAAAAGGCCATCTTCATGAGTATTGCTATAGTTTATGTTGGACACGACGTACTTTTGCTCTATCACATGCCACTACTGATTTTGAGAGTCTTAGAGAGAGCTTTGAGTTTCTAGTCTCCACATCTCAGAGTATAGTGAAAGTGTTCCAACGAATTTATATGCCGTTGGTGGACACTTCTAAAATCTCCACTAGAGTTAACAATAACAAGGGAACACTGAAGGTTACCTCATCTTGGGTGCCTAAACACAATGGAAAATCCCTTGTTGTTCATGTTGCTCTTAAAGCACATAATTCTCTATAGTGGTACTTCGATAGTGTGTTCTCCAGGAACGTGACTGATGACGTTTATGTGTTTAACTCCCTCAAGGATCATAAGGAAGGTAAACTCACTTTTGGAGATGAGAGAAAATCTAGCATAATAGGACGCGGTATAGTAGAGTTACTAGGATTTCCTAAGCTAAAGAATGTTTTGTACGTCAAGGGATTGAAAGCAAATTTACTCAGAATTAGCCAGTTATACGACGCTGACATTGCAGTAAAGTTGGGCCGAAATAAATGTCACGTCTATGATCAAATCGGTAAACTTTTATTACAAGGGGTGAAGACTAAAGACAATTGTTATGGGATCATGCCCGATTCCTCATTTGTCTGTAACAACGCCACGATCACTACTATGGATCTATGTCACCAACGTCTAGGTCATGTGAACTTTCAAGATTTGTAAAATTTAGTTAAAAAGGACCTAGTACGTGGCTTACCATTTCTTGGAAAGCGAACTTCCGCAGTTTATGGACCTTGCCATTTGGGAAAGCAAATTTGTAGCCCCCATCGGAAGTTGATTACCACCTCTCGCATTCTTGAGTTGATACATATGGATCTTATGGGTCCTACTCATACTAAGAGTTTAGGTGGTAAGAGGTACATTCTCTTAATGGTAGATGATTTCTCACGCTACTCTATTGTAGGTTTTCCGCGAGAGAAATTTGATACTGTGGATTTTATTACGACCAAGTGTCGTGTCCTATCAAATCAACACGGTGTCACTATCAATAGAATACGTAGTGACAATGGAACAGAGTTTAAAGAAGAAAAAGTGATCTTTTTTGTGATAGCCTCGAAATCAAACACAAATTTTTAGCCGTTAGTACTCCTCAGCAAAATGGGATTGTTGAGAGGAAGAATTGGATGATTCAGGAAATGGCTATATCTATGCTTTTGGGTTGTAAAGTTGTACGAAAATTTTGGGCAGAGGCGGTGTCTATCATGTGCCATACGGTGAATAGGGTATATCTTCGTCCACACACACTTACGACTCCCTATGAATTATGGAATGGAAAGAAGCCCAACCTTTCATATTTTCGTGTCTTTAGGAGCAAATGCTACATCCTATGGGATAGAGAGCAATTAGGAAAGTTCGACTCCCATAGAGACGAGGGGATATTTTTAGGTTATTCATCGTCTAGTAGAGCTTATAGGGTGTATAACTTGAAAATCTCTAAGGTTATGGAGTCAATAAATGTCATCGTGCAAGATGCCGAACCATCGACATTTATTGATTCTAAACTTTTGGGTGATGGTGACGCACTGTCTACTGATGATCCCATTGTGACTCCCATACCCATAGTGTATCCCATTCCTGACTTAGGGGACACTCCTGCTTAGGTTTGCAAGAGTCATGATCCTTCTACTATTCTATGAAATCCCACCCTAGGGGTCAAGACTTGTGCTCTGCTAGAGAACGTTGTTAGCCATGTTTGCTACACGTCCAAAGTCGAGCCCAAGAACTATATGTAAACACTCAAAGATGAATAATGGATATGTGCTATGCAGGATGAGTTGCTTCAGTTTAGAAATAATGATGTCTGGGAACTCGTCCCCCGACCTAGTGAGACAAATTTGATAGGTACCAATTGGATCTTCAAGAATAAGATGGATGAGACTGGTACTATTATCCGAAATAAGGATAGGTTGGTCGCTCAAGGCTAAATACAGATTGAGGCTATAGACTTTGATGAGACATTCGCTCATGTTGTAAGGCTTGAGTCCGTCCATTTACTACTCGCCATCTCATGTCATTTACGCTTCAAGTTATATCAGATGGATGTCAAGAGTGCCTTTCGAAATGGAATTCCATTGGAGGAAATTTATGTGGAACAAACAAAAGGGTTTGAAGACCCTAAGCACCCAGATCACGTCTGCTATCTGAGGAAAGCCTTGTATAGTTTGAAGGAAGCACCCCGTGCTTGGTATGAGAGGCTTAGTTTTTATCTCTTAGCCCGTGGCTTCAAGAGAGGGGGAGTTGATATGACGTTGTTCGTCAAGAGAGATGACGGTGCTATTTTGGTTGCCCAGGTATATATGGACGACATAGTCTTTGGATCCATGTGCTCCCAACATGCTCAGCACATTGAGGAGGAGATGAAGAGTAAGGTTGAGATGAGCATGGTTGGAGATCTTACTTTCTTCCTTGGTCTCCAGGTTCGTCAGCTAGATGATGGGATGTTCATCTCCCAATCCAATTATGCTAGAGACCTTGTGAAGAAATTTGGTCTAGACTTTGCTAAGTATGCACGTACACCGATGAGTACCTCAACTAAGCTTAGTAAGTACACTTCAGATAAGGATGTAGAGCAAACCTTGTATCGGAGTATAATAGGTAGTCTTCTCTACTTGACTACCAGTCATCCCGACATAGCCTTTAGTGTTGGAGTTTGTGCGCGATATCAGGTGTCCCCGAAAGAGCCACACTTACTTTCTCTTAAACGTATTATCAAATACATGAGTGGGACTTTCTCACTTGGCATTTGGTATTCGTTTGATACCAGTGACCACTTATCCGCCTATTCGGATTTCGATTGGGTCATGGATGCAGATAGGTGTAGGAGCACTTCTAGTGGGTGTTTCTTCTTTGGTTCTGCTCTTGTCTCTTGGTTGATCAAGAAGCAAAACTCCATCTCTTTTTCCACTACGATGGCTGAGTACATAGCCATCGGGAGTTATTGCACACAACTTCTATGGATGAAGTAGATGTTGGAGGATTATAGGATATCATAAGACACCATGACTATTTCCTGTGATAACACGAGCACGATACACATATCCCATAATCCAGTCCAGCATTCGCGCACAGAACACATTAGGATACACAAGCACTTTATCCGTGAGCTTGTAAAGGAAAGGGTCGTATCTTTGAGTTTTGTATCTACCGACATCTAGTTAGCTGATATCTTCACGGAGCCTTTAGATGCCCTTCGACTCAAAAGTCTTAGGAAGTCTTTAGGAATTTGCACAGTTGACTGAGGGGTAGTCACCAGGTCTAGAGTAGGATACATTTTACTTGATCGTATTATTTGATTCCTATCTCTATATTGTATCATTTTTATATTTGTTTGATTTTTATTTTATTTTTTAATTGAAAAATCTAAAAAGATTTTATTTTTCCTTAATTTTAGAAAAAGCCAAAATGATTTCTCTTGATAATTTTTTTTTTAAAAACACAAAAAGAGTTTTGTATTTTGTTTAAATCATTTATGGATGAATATTTAAGATAACCATAAGTCACAACATCATTCGTGAATATTTAAAATGATTTCTCACAACATCATTCGTGATATCATTTATGGATGAATATTTAAGATAACCATATTTATGGACGAGTTAATTTTTAAACTCTCGTAGCCCTTTCCTGTGTTTTACATTGTTTGGAGTCTTTGAGATGTGATTCGTGATATCTTATACATGTTTGGCTCCTTATCTCCTTTATTGAATACATGCACGATATTATTTGAGTATTTTACTTGTCTATCACATATTGATTTGAGTGTTTCCATCTCAATTCTATCAATACAACGACCAAAATTCGATAAAACTTGACAAGATTGTAGTGCATGTATAAACCGCTTACCATGAGGAATTAATTGCAACAAAATATGTTGAGTGAATCACAGGAAAGGGCTACGAGAGTTTAAAAATTAACTCGTCGAGAAAGACACCGTTTGAAAAATATCCCAAAAAAAAAATAATGGCAATTAAAAGAATATCATGCAAACTCAAATGGGCCAATCGGTTTTAGTTTCATCACCTTCAAAGAAAAATATAATGTACAATTATTTATGAGGGAGTTTGGTTGGAAGGAAATGAAAAACGGGTTTGCACACCCTTGAAATTCTTGAAAAAATATTTCACAAGTGTCGAACATTATTGGTGTGCAAATCACTTTGAGCTTTGATTTGCTGATTTGATTGAGTTAATTTCTTTTAAATCCACAATTTTTTCACATAAGGAAGATGTTGAGTTCATTCATTAGAAATATTCAACATTCATCGTACGCGTATGTTATAGTTGTATATATTGATTTTCCTGTTGAATTTGTTCACATCCCCACATTTTCGCTATCATTGACTTGGTTGTTTTGGTGTTCTTTCACGGTGTGATTTTTTTTAAAGTTTGAAAAATTCAAAAAGAGAAAGTTTATTACCTTGTGTGACATTCTCCATTTCCATTGCGTATGTTCTTCATATTTGTCTATTTTGGGACATCATAAAAAGTGGGAGAACAAATTATGGGGGAGAATTGTTTGTTTGTTTTTATAATGATTTTCTTGCACATAGTTGATATTTATTACTACTTATCATTATATTTCAAATTGTTCACGTCACGGGTATTTTTTTCTTGTCTCGTGTGTGTAGGTATCAAATTGGAGAATCATTTTTGCACACCCTGATGATGACAAAGAAAGTTGGAAGAGTTGAAGATGATCGAATTTGTCAAGACACACATTTAGTATTTCCAGTTTTCGGGTTTAATGGGGATGTTAAAATTATATGTCAGTTTGTTTATTTTGGGCAGCATAATTTGTATATTTTTATGTATGTACCGGCATAGAAATAGGGGGAGATTTGTAAGGACATGTTTTATAAATGTCTGGGTTCGAATCTAGGAATTTTTCAAGTGTCCTGGATCACATTTAAGTATGTCTGATACCGTTACATTCGGCATGTCTCCTCGATCATCCACGCCGGCATTAATCTGAATTCATGCATCCATTATCTTCGTACGTGCATCATGGATAAAGAAACGTATTCTTCAACAATTCCCTCAACTCCACGTACTTATGGTAAAAATAATTTGATTTGAGTGTTTAATTATTTGCATAAATAGTTGGGAATATTTTTTAAATAAATTTTGGAAGTTTGGAAGATGATAAACACGCAAGATCTTTTTAAGGAGGTTTTTGAAACACATCACTAATTTCGTTCGAACGAGATGTCATCTCGCTCAAACAACATCGTATGTCGCTCGTACGACGCATCGCTTCAACCTACCTATTTAAACAGTGTTTGTGCTACAAGTTTTCTTAAATCTGCATACCTCTGTTTTTGCAAAATAGTACCTATTTCCAGACTTCATATTTTATGGCTTTTAATACCTTTTTGATTCACAAATAATTACTAATCCTTTATGTGAATCCTCTAAATCCCAAGGAAGATTATACTACTCATCTGGAGTATACTTGTGGAGAAGACAGAGCTTTTCCATACCTGACCTTCTAGAGAACTTGCGGGAACTCTAGCCGGCGACATTGAAACTGACGCCTGCGGGTATTTCGTATGTCACTACTTGTATTTTCATTAAAATCCATGTAAACCGAACTTTACAAATTATAGTGAAAATAAGATGGTTTTGCCCCTGTGGGGGATTTTTCCTCAACTGTGATTATCTTGCATGCTTACATTATTTCTTTATTCAATCACTTTTGTTTGCAAGAGTTAAGAGTTGTTGGGACTAAAATTGGAATTCAATTAAATAAGTTTAACACTGATTGTTGGCTCACTCTCAAATTCAAATGCATATCAACTTCAAAACAACCCCATAAAAATAATGATTAAGATCATTCAACGCATCAACAATTATGACCAAATGTCCTAGCCACATGGATAATGAAATGACGGGGGTCCGGGTCCAAGCACATTAATATGACATATCAAACATGAAAAACTCACGACACAATAATAAATCGAAAATCGTTTTGTGTTTTTCTTAAAAAATATTTTTGATCCAAAAATAAAATCTTTTTGTATTTTTCTTAAAAATATTTAAAACCAAAAATCTTTTTGTAGTATAAAAAAATTATCAAAAACAAAATCTTTTTGTATTTTTAAAATAGGACTCAAGAAAAGAAAAATATAATAAAAGAGATAATAATGTCATTACACTAGCAAAATATAAATCATGATGCAAAGACTAGCGTATGACAAACATGGCAACACAGTCATCCTTTAGATCTAGCATGGGAAGAATTAAGTGCAACTAAACAAGAACCATGAAGTTTTATTCCTAAAGCCTCTAAGTCCGATTTCCTAACCCCAAGTAGGTGTGAAATATCGCATGGGGGTATTTGGAACGGAAACGACTTTATTACTAAACTTCCTAGGAGCATTTCTAAGGTCATAGCAAAAACGTCTAAGGTGGCCTCCCCTACTGCAATGAGTGAAAGAATAAATACGAAGGGAATGATTACCAAAATGTCGACCTATCCTCATATTACTAGTGGTCTCTCTCACACGATTGGTATTGGATTTGGGAATGGGAACAACTCTATCATGTTAGACTATATCAAAACAATCTCCCTTGATTTGGACGGTGCTTAACATTCTATCCAACTTCTTCGATCTAGCCTCCAAATCAAACTTCACCTTACTCGAGTCTTTCAATCTCTCTTCTAATTCATTAATCCTAGACTTAAGGAAATGCCTAGACTCCTCAAACTCCAGAATCTCTTTCTCTAAATCCTCCATCAAACTACGAACACTACCTCTATCTTTCTAAATAAATTCTAGGTTTTACCTAAGCATCTTATTTCGTGACCTATTATCCTTAATCAAAGCATCATTATTCTCTACGGCATGCTCATTCAACTTATCTTGCAATTTCAAGTTCTCCTTTTTAACCTTTAACGCTTCTGCATACAACTCACTAAAGATAACTGGCAACTCTCATACATCAATCTCCTCATCCTCACTAGCTTTATCCTCACTTCTTTGGGATTCACACTCAACGGCCTCGGAAGTGTCATGCATATGAGAATCTTCTTGGAAAGATTTATCATCATCTTTCACATGACATTCTATGAACGCTACGAAGTTACACTTGATTGGGGAACTCTCTCCCTCTTCTGGTTCACTATCACTCAAGGTGCATTGTATGCTATCAGTTTCTGTCCCTCCTTCTTAAGTCTAATAGGACACTCAAAAACCTTGTAAGCAGAACCTTCACACCTAAAACACCTATCTTACTTAACCCTCTTAACATTCTCACTCTTATCCTTAAGGGCATGATCTACTATGTTGTTCTTGAATTTCTTATGTCTTTTGGCATCTTTCGATTGCTTTAGCAACTTAAGAAATTTCTTGAAATTCTTTTCCAACAAGGCTACATCCTAAAAATTGGAATCAGAATCATCAATCGAAACTTTAGTCTCCTCCTTTTGGGCTTTCGAAGAAAAATCCCTTTTCTTTCTTCGGCACTTGCTTGGAGGTAAACATATCGAGTTCATAGGTTTATAAGTCACCTATATTTTCTTCAAGTTTCGTCAATTCGAGCATAACCAATGAGTTCAAAATGGTCACTTTTGCATCAAATCTACTAGACAATGACATTAAGATTTTCATTATGACTCGGTTGTCGGGTATTTTCTCTCATAAGTTAAACGATGCGTTCAAAATATATGACAACATAGCATTTACGCTGCTAGTGCCCTCGTGATCCTCTCAAATTGTGTAGTGAGATTTTGAAGTTTAGACATCTTAACCGTGCTACTGCCCTCGTGAGTAAGTGCAAGAATATTCCAAGCCTCTTTTAAAGTTTCACACATCATGATTCTATTATATTCTTCCAGTGTGACATGTGAGGAAATAACATGAAGACCTTTAGAGTTGTAAAGTGAAAGTCAATGTTCGGATTCAGTCCAAGACTTAATGGGTTTTAAAGTAGTATCCTCGCCTTCTCGTGTAACTGATGAAGTCCAACCTTTTTTTACCTCTAACCACACACACTCATCAATTGATTTCAAAGCACTTCTCATTCGCATTTTCCAATTACCATAATTAGTTCCATAAAAAAAAGATCTCTAAAAACTTTCATAGTTTTCAAAATTCATCCTTAAAAACTCAAGGGATGAAAACAATAAAAAAATATATGTTTCTAGATTTGATACCAATTCGTATGCCTTTTTTTTTCCTTTTCGACCGTGTTTTAGGGATGTCAAAAACAACTTTCCTTTTGAAAAAAACTTTTCCAAAATTTAAGCCGCACCAAGAATGTGAACCAATTTTATCTTTTTTAATCCTAAACATGCATCTAGGTGATTAAAGCAAGTAAAATAAAGAAGTTCACAAAAGCAACGTCGAATGTACGAGGAAACCATTAAGGGAAAAAAAACTCGAACGACCCAAGCCATACAATTACTATATTGTGGTATTATAAAGTATAAATGATAGACTTACTCAACGATTCGATCCTCCACAAGTATCCACTCTCCTCTGATCCTTTAACCACTCCTCCACAGTGCCCACGCAGAAGTCCTTCTACGATGCACATCCATAATAAATTCTTCCACGTATGTCTCAGTGTCAATCGATAAAGCTTGATAATGTCTACGATGTTGAACACAAACTCCTTCTCTTCTTGATTGCAAAACCCAATGAACAGTTATCTAATGATGGAAGAACAAACCAATGGTAAAAACCAAGATCTTTATAGCATATGTGAATAAAAGCTCAGATCTTGAGACTCTAAGTATGTTTTTATACTTTGAAAACCTTAGAAAACTTGTGCAAAAAATGTATTGTGTGTAAACTGATTTTCTGGTTCTGCAACTTATGAAATTCTGAGCGAAACATATCTTAAATAGAAAAGTTAAGTAGGCATATCATTTGAACGAGATCTGAATGTTGCTCAAACGAAACGGCCATGTCACTCGAACGACATGTTCATCTCACTTGAACGACCTTGCAATGTTGCTTGAACAACTGCAAGATTCGCTTGATCCTTCTAAACAACAAGGAAGGTTCAATACTATTCTAATCAAAACTTATCTCAGAATAAATAAAGTTAAAACTCTTTAAAAACATTTTTTAATAAAAATAACATCCTAAAAATATTTTTCGAGTCCCATAAACATTATGCCTTCATTACTGAGAGATCAGAATGCATTGAAGACGTGAAATGTGGACCGGATTAATATTGGCATGATAAATCTTTGAATCTTGGCCACAACATCTTCAATAAACTCGATGTCATAGACCATGTGGGATCGTGACAGTAAAAAAACAATCTATGACTCAAAAATAATGTTTTGTTTCGGGAATAAGTCAAATACATACAATGGACTCAATTACAAATTTCACACTTTTCTTAATAAAGAGCTTCATTTATTAAATTTTTCCATATTTTGAGCATATGCTGACTAAACATGTGTTAATAATTGTTGGTTATATTTGAGCTGGAAAGAGCTATTGCTCGCCCGTTACTCAATATCTTTATCGACTAAACATTACTAATTGACCGTCTTAGGCCTTTTACTATGTAAATGGGCTAGTAGTTAGGTTTAATCATTTTGGGCTTTTTCAGCCGACTAAATGATATTAGGAACCAGTGTTAGTCATTTATTACTATATGCTTGAAAATTCCCCTAGTCTAATATGCCTTAGCAATAACATTCCATCTACTTTACCTTTTAGGTTGTGTCGTCACACTCCTTTAAGCCTAAGTGAGATGATAGTGAAAATGTACCTAGTCGATAACCCATCCACCCGAGCAGGTTTTTTATGATCAACAAAGTTGGTAACCAGCCTGAGTTGGCTTTGTTTCCTAAGGATCCCCTGTATTGATTTTGTTATAGTTGGGGGTAACTCATGAGGTCAATTGTGTTCGCAACAAATACTTGAGGATTGCAGTAATTGAAACACTTTTACTGACTTGTCATAATTACAACAAACCCTGCTCGGCATGTGATATTCCTCGATTAAAATAAGTTGAACAACTTATTTTAATCCCCATGAGTTCTCTTATGCACGAGGGAGTATTCATTTGGAAAAGGTGCGTAATACTGAGATGCGATCATCAAATACTAAGCAGACAATATATAGTAGCAAAGTGTAAGGGTCAGCTGGTCGTTATTCATTAAATAATAACTTGCAAGGGAGATAAGTTTGAAAATGATAATGTTCTTAAAAGATAAATAAGACTAAAATTAGAACTTCTTGAGACTGGTCATTTATTTGGCGTTAAGGACATTCGAAATTTCATCTCATGATAACACTTTTTTAGTTATGGATAGTCATGGGATAATTATTCCATATATTTTGATATTGAAAATTAGATTTTTGAGATTGCCAATGGTCATTCTTTTCAGAGTGAACTAGAAATTTCTTTTTATAGTTATCCAAATTCTAGTTATCTGAATAATGGATCTAAGAGTGAGGATACCCACTATGATCGTCTAGGCTCTTGGTATCACCCTTTCAAACAGCGTTTCCAAGTGATATTCTCCTTGAAGGTCGTCTTTTATCACCCTAAAAGGTCTTTCCCAGTCTGGTCCCATCTTTCCATCTGATGGTTTTACCGAGGACTTTCCATAAGACATAATCTCCTATAAGAAACTTCCTCAGATTGACTTTCTTACTGTACTTCCTGACCAGTTGCTGCTAATAGGAAGCCAACTTGATCATAGCCAACTCTCTTCGCTCGTTTGTTAACTTAAGTTCAGTGCACAATGCATCATCATTAAGGCCTTAGTTGACCAAGGTGGTTCTCATAGTAGGGAGTCCTACTTCCAGTGAAATGATAACTTTCATTCCATAAGCGAACGAAAAGGGTTTTTCCCCAGTTGGTCTCCAAGGAGTGGTACGATAAGCCCATAGAACACGAGGGAACTCGTCCACACAAGCACCTTTGGCTCTTTCCAACCTCTTTTTTAGTCCATTGATCATTATTTTGTTGGAAGACTCTGCCTGACCGTTACTTTGGGGATACGCAACAGAATTGAAGTGGTTCTTGATAGCATACTTATCATAGAAACCCTGAAAGAAGCTACTTTCAAATTGCATGCCATTTTCAGTTATAATAGTCCTTGGTATCCCAAAGTGTGTTATAATGGTCCTCTATATGAACCTGGTCATATATGAGTCACGAATGTTCACTCGTGGTTCTACTTCTACCCATTTAGTGAAGTAATATATGTCAACCAGTAGATACTTACGATTTTTAGATGTGATAAGTAATGGCCCCATGATATCTAGTCACCATTGTGCGAATGGACATAGGCTTCTCAGGGATTTCAGGTCGCTAGCTAACTGGTGGACCATAAGATAGTGCCTCTGGAATTTTTCACATTTACGAACATCAATGCCTGCACCCTTTTGCATGTGAGGCCACCAGTAACCCTCATTGATTGCTCGAAAGGCCAATAATCTCCCTTCTACATGACTCTCACAAATGCCCTCATGAATCTCACAAAGTACTTACTTAGTTTCATGTGAGTGGACGCACTGGAGATAAGAGCATGTGAATGACTTCTTATAAAGCTTCCTTCTGGGGCGAGGTAAAAATGGGAAGACTTGACCCTTACCTGATGGGCCAACCTCTTGTCATCGAGAAGTTTGTCGCTCTATAGATATGCGACAATGGGATCCATCCAAGTGGGGGCTTTCTCTCTGCGGAGAACTTTCTCGGCTATGACTGTCTAGTTAATACTTAGTTAGGAGAGGAACCCTATTTGAATGGCTCTTTTTAGATCAGAGTCCACTACTGAGCTCAGGGCTATAATGGCATTTGTGTGACTGTTCTACCATCAGGAGAACTATTGAATGTCCAACTTCTCAAATATTACCATAATTCTTCTTACCATGGAGAGATGGACTGTCATTCTATTAACTTTTTCGATAATGTCTCCACTTACTTGCTTGGAGACTAGTTTGGAGTCGTCTAACAAGTGAAGCAGCTTTGCCCCTAGTAGTTGGGCCTTGCGTAAGCCAACGATCAGTGCTTCGTACTCGTCTTCATTGTTGGAGGCCTCAAATCCCAGTCTGGTTCCTTGCTCGATGATAATATATTCTATAGTGATGAGGAAGATTTCTACTCTCTCCCCCTTGGAATTGAAGGCTCCATCAACGTATAGGGTCCATTCCTTAAACTGTGCTTCCCTATTTGTTGACTATTCCATACCTTATTGGTCAATTATCCAGTCCCCTGTGAATTTAGCGATGCAGTCTACCAGGACTTGTACTTTATTGATGATCTTAGTTGAAAGTGGATATAAAATCTTTCAAGCTCTACCGACCATTTTGAGAGTCATCCAAAGAGGTCGGCATTTAAAAAACAACTTTGAGGGGGTAGGAGGTGATCACTATTATTGAGTGAGCTTCAAAGTAATGTTTCAACTTCCTTGAGGCGACCACTAGTGCATGGAGAGATTTTCTAGGGGCAGGTACCGTTGTTATGCATCCATAAGTGTTTTGCTAGAATAATAAATCGGGTGTTGTCCTTCCTCTTTCTTACACACCCAAGTGAAGCATACAACGTGGTCTGAAACTACAAGGTAAAGATACAATGGGTCTCCCTCGTTTGGAATCACTAGAAGGGACGGTTTGCTAATGTTTGATTTGATCTCCTCCAAAGATTTTGAATAGTCATCATTCTATATGAGGCATTTGTCCTTTTTTATGAGCTGGAAATGGTCGGCAGCATTCCAAAGGCTTAGAATGAAGTGATTGAGCGCCGCGAGCATACCAGTGAGCTCTACAACATCTCGTAATGTCTGAGGAGGCTAGACCTTGGTGATATCATCGATCTGATCTGGATTGTCCTCATTTCCTCTTTTACTGACTAGATAGCCGAAGAACTTTCTTGACTGGACACCGAATGAACACTTACTTGCATTAAGTTTCATTTAGTATTTCTTAAAGATCTCAAAGGTCCTGGATAAGTACGTGAGATAGTTGCCCTTGTTCTTGATCTTGACTAACATATCGTAGATGTAGACCTCCATTGTATCTCCTATCTGTCTCTTGAGCATCTTGGTGATGAGCCGCAGATAAGTCGCCCCTGTATTCTTAAGGCCAAACTGCATAACCTTATAGCCGTATAACCTAGTGGGGGTTATGAAGGACGTTTTATCCTTCTTGGGGATGAACAATGGAATCTTATAGTACCCTAAATAGGCATCCAGAAAACTCATCCTTTCATGTGTTGCCATAGCTTCAACCAACTAATCAATTTTAGGTAGTGGAAAGCTGCCTTAGGGACATGCTCTGTTAAGATCTATAAAATCAATACAGACCCTCCAACTGTCATAGCTCTTATGTACAACTACAGGGTTGGATAGCTATTTGGGTAACCACACTTCCCTAATGGATTCTTCATCCAGTAGCTTCC
The DNA here is from genome assembly GCA_949130495.1 of Sambucus nigra. Classification (NCBI taxonomy): domain Eukaryota; kingdom Viridiplantae; phylum Streptophyta; class Magnoliopsida; order Dipsacales; family Adoxaceae; genus Sambucus; species Sambucus nigra. The sequence continues at coordinate 407,057,756 of OX422218.1, read as the reverse complement.
CAATGTGACACCCCGCCTAAGTAAACCTTGGGTGATCAAGCCTTAATTTAATTTAAAACAGGTTTCTTAAATGGTTCATTCTTAGCATCACTGTCGAAAATCTTTTTATTACTAACCACCTAAGTGAAATTAAGATAGTGCCAAATTTTATCTTTATTAAACAGATACAACTGAAGCAGAACAATATAAATTAAGCAGTACTAACACCAACCACCATAAATAATTGAATAAAATAAAGTCTTGCCGAAAACTATGGCTGAAATAAAACCAACTCAAAATCCAACACAATAGAATAACTGCAAATGTAACTAGTGGACAACATGTCCCAAAACGAGAGTGCTAAAAACTGAGATCCTACACTAGATACGAAAGGGTAAAAGAAGCGTCTAGGCAATGCCCTGCAACACCCACCTATGCTGCAGCTCCGAAATCCCTGGAATGAAGTCACGCTTGGCGTCCCTGTGGCTGGACACCTAAAAGGTTTTAAAAATGTTGTATAGCAAGTGTTAGTAGACAAAATATTTTGAAAATATTTAGCAAGTAATTTATCGCAATAAATATCAGTTATTGATTACACATGCTAGGATCACGCACACTCTCTTGAGTTTCCTCACCTCTCGTCTATCGTGCGCATCTAATGTTCCTACCTGGTCTCGCTACCCATCTTAACTAGGTCTCCAACATCTACACACCTCAGACAATCTTGCTCATCAGTACCACCCATATAGCATACTACCCTTAATTTACCTTAAGTCATTAGTTAAGTTTCCCTTTAACTTTTCCATACCGCCCATACAGTGTGTGCCCGAACGTCTAGTAATTATCATTACTCTTACCTTAGTATCAATATTTTAAAATCAAGTTCTCATACTTAATCAAATTTTAGGTAAATACTACCTACCTTCTCTACTAATCACACTCAAGTAGATTTTATATATATTCTAGCTCTCCACTTATGTTCAAGCCACTCTTACCCATATGTAGTTTATAGAATTTTAGTTATGCACTAATAGTTCTCACTACTATCACGCCTGAGTATATATTGAAAATAATATTTAGGTATGCCCCACATAATCTTACTACTATCACACATAAGTAGGTTATTCGGATGGTATATCTTTCACACACACCTATACCCAGTACAACATATCCTATTATCGGTCCTATTTCACACATTAAGGACAAATGATTCGGAATGCCTCCTCGAACTTTGCTCGGAATGTCTCCTCGAGTAATGTTCAGAATGTCTCCTCGAATATGGTTCGGAATGTCCCCTTGAATATGGCTCGGAATATCTCATTGAGCATAGTTCGGAATGTCTCATCGAACTTTCTAATCCTATCACAAGGAAACACACAATAGGCATTCACAACCCAAGTAATCCTATAAAACAGTAGGTATTCACATAAACCAATTATTCATACTTGTACGTAATATATTATTCTTTAATATTCACCATACTTGTTTGCTTTACGAATTCATTTCACTTTCGTATTAATTCGAGTATTCACACAAATATAAGGGTCCTATTTACCCCTTATTATATCAATTCAGTAGTTACCCTTGTTAACCCACTGACCTAATGAATGTAAGCTCGCTCATGCTTTTTCGTAATTATATTCTTATCATCTCGAATTAGAGTTCGTCACAATCAAGCCTATGAATCTCCACTTTAACTATCTCATAAAATTAAAGTCCAACAATCAATCATAGAACTACTGCCATATCATTATTTTATCAATATATTTCATCAAGGTCCCAAACACTTCCCCGATAAAATTTTAGACATTTGAGGCTTAAAAAGAAAAATCTCAAATTTTCTGGCAGATTAAACACCCTCTAGTAAAATTTCGATATCTCCCTCTACAGAACTCCGATTGACCTGATTCCAAGTTCATTAGAAATATAAGAGAAATAAATTTCCATAAATCTATGATTCACACTCTAATTCTAAGTAAAATTCAAATAGCACACGTTTAAATCACGTCAAAATTCTACCAGATTACTATGTTGACAGATCAAACACCCTGTAGTAAAATATCGATTACTGCATCTACAGAACTCCGATTGACCTGATTCCAAGTTCATTGGATAGCTAAGAGAAAAAAAATTATAGTAATGTATGGTTCACACTCTAATTAGAATTAAAATTCAAATCAAACACATTTAAATCACATCAAAATTTTGGCAGATTACTATGTTGACAGATCAAACACCCTATTGTAAAATGTCAATTACTCCCTCTACAGAACTCCGAATGACCTGATTTGAAGTTCATTGGATAGCTAAGATAAATAAATTTCCATACATATATGGTTCAAACTCTAATTCGAAGTACAACTTAAAAGGCATACATTTAAAATTGTATCAAAAATTCTGGCAGATTGACATCTTGTGTTCATCAATTAAACCCTAAGTCATTCAAGATTCATGTTCTTCATCCAAGAACTCATAAAGATTCCATGTCAATCATAAAATATATTCAAATTTAATTTTATCTTTACTTATGGATTCATTCTACATGCAATCCTACCCAAACATGTGATCAATTCAAACATTTAATTAAAGGGTTTTCAATAGAATCAACCAATTCTTAAAACTCCCTACACATGGGTATTATAACTTGAATTTGATTTGCAATAAACACTTGCCTTATGTCCAGTAGTTATGATTTCGTGATTGTGGTTGGTGATTGATGATCTTTCTCCTTCAATCTTTCTTCCCAATGAGTTTGTGGTGAAAGTCTCCTTTGAATCCTTCCCACTTCTTCCTTTTTTCCTTAGAATTATTTCTCTCTTCTCTCTAATGGCTATGGTGTGTTTTTTATTCTCCCTAACCCTAGACTCCAACACTTATAATATGACTTAGAGTCCTAAAATTCGTGGGTCTCCTCACCCTAAAATGCAAAAATGCCAAAATGCCCTCGTATGGGCCCAGTTTAGCCCAAAAATGCCCCGAGACCTAATTGCTACCCCCAGTTACTCTTTTCTGACTATCTCGACCCATACGGACTCAACCGCGTACTCAAAATTATCATCCGAAATAATTTTTTTACATTTCCAAATTTCAACCTCAAAATGCGACACATTTAATTTGGACAATTAAACTTAAAAGTCGCCAAAATAATTAATTCTATTTACTTAAATAAATTCTCCAAATCATAAATTTAAGTTTCTCCAGTTTAAATATTTTTATAACTCCAAAAATAATTAAATATTAAATACTCAAAATTACGGGGTGTTACACTCAACTTCATTCTCCACCGCTATAGCCTTCTCGGGAGTTGTTCGGTAGGCCTTTTGAGTGATTAGCTTGAAGGTCGGATCAACGTGCATGTGATGGAAGACTACGTTGTGATCAATCCCTAGAAAATCATATGATTCCCAAGCAAAAACATCTAGATTTATTTTTATGAAGGGAATAAGTTCTTTTTTTTCTTAATCGGCGAGTGTGGCTCTGATAAAAAATTTCCTCTTTAGTAAGTTGTCATCGACTCTAACCTCTTACAGTCTTTTAGTGACCCTATCACCGGGGTGTACCTGGTCTCCTGCATCCCCAGTCAGTCATACCGTAATTACTATTTGAAAGGTGTAGCCCCCACCTTGGCTTTCTTCTGAACATCCTTTAGTTCCTTCTCCTTTTCCTTTCTAGGGCGAATGTCCGCGATAAATAACTTTATGGCAGTGGCCTTGTCAACACGAATTTTGATCAAGCCTCAGTCGTTGATACACTTCATCTTTTGGTGATAGGTGGATGGTACCACCCTCATGGCATGAAACCATCCCCTGCTCAGGATACTGTGATATGGGGACTCCATGTTCACCACTAAGAACTCAATCAAATTCAATATGTTGCATGCTCTGACTGGTAGGACTATCTTTCCCAACGAAATTTTAATTTTCCATGCGAAGCCGACCAATGGAAATGTGGCCTCCTTGAGGTTAGTGAGGTTCAGATTCATCTTGTGGAATAGCTATATGTACATCGCATCTAAAGAACTCCCCTAGTTCGTGAGGATCTTTTCTACGTCCCAATTGGTAATTCTGAGGGTAATCAGTAGTGCGTCGTGATGTGGAGTTCTCACTTCGACCAAATATTCTTTGGTGAAAATAATATCCTTGGTATAGTCGGCGTCCTCTGGTTGCCAGTGCTTACCATCCCGAGTTTTAGCATGGTCAATCTGAAATGCCTCCATGACAGCAGTGACCTTTTTCAGCTCCGTCTGAATGAAATTCCCTTGGATTTGCTTAAGGTAGGATTCCCAATGGATCACCATAAACTCATGTCCCGTTCCATTATCAAGGATGTTGTCCGGCTTCTGGTCGCCATTGGTTGTGAACTTATCTTCTTTATTCTCTATTTACTCATTGAGGTGCCTAGTTTGGGCCAACTCCTCCAAGTGTGACTTTAAAGACTCGTAATTTTTAGTCCTATGGCCGCCCTACTTGTGGAATGAGCATCTTCACGCATTTCTTTTTGTCATCATCTTCTTGAGCCACTTGATAAACAGTTGGTCTTTAATATTTTTCAAGATCTTGTAAATAGGTTCCTTGAAGACTGTGTTAATAAGCTGGAATGCCTTGGAACGATCAGTCTTGTTCCCATTCTTAGAGTCTCTCTCTCCCCCTTCTTGTTCCACTTCTTTGGAGTATCACAGTTTCTCCTTTGGTTACCTTTGTTCGACCATTGTCCCCTGCATTAAAATGGATCACATCTTTCACTTTAGTGTATTTCTCAATACGAGCTATGAGATCGTCAACAGTATTGGCTTCCTTTTTGGTCAGGGACTGGTGCACCAAAGAGGCGATCGGTAGACTAATTTTGAAGAATACAATGACAACTTGCTCCGAGAAATCCTCAACTTCATTGAAGACTTCCCAATACCTCTTGGCATAGTCATTAAGGCTCTTTTGCAACTTTTTTTTCATTATGAGCAATGAATTCATCTACTTAGGGTGGGATTCACTGGTTATAAAGCGAGCAGTAACAACCTTTGCTGGATATTTGAAGTTTTTGATCAACCTGTAAGGATTGAACCACTTCTGAGCTACATCATGTAGGCTAAAAGGAAAAATTCGACACAATAGCGCATAGTAATGGCTCCATAAGGTCATCATTTATTTTAATTACAGAACGTGGTCTATGGTATCTGTCTTCCCGTCATAAATTTTGAACCTGGGAATAAAACACTTCTTCGAGGGTTCCTCCTCTTCGATTGTCCTTGAGAAGGGGGATTTCATTTAGGTATTGAGTGTTCTCCTAGTTAGCTCCTTCTTAGACCTGGCTCCTTGATGGGTTGGATGTTTGTCCATCTCTCTATGAACCAGAATCCAAATATCGTCATTCTGACAATCATTACTTCTATTGTGCCTCTTTGACTCGCCACGCTCCAATTGACTATGATATGATCTTCCATATTCAGTTATATCATGATTGTGCCTTGAGCTCCTCCCTCGGCTGTGAGTATTACTCTTCTGAGGACTAGGAGTCCAATCATGATGTTTCCTTGTATCTCTATGGAAATATCTCTCCATTCTTTTGAGTCGCCCCTGAAGGCGAGAATTCTCCTCCACCTAAAGGTGTGTGGCCTCCTCTTATTCTCGAAGCTTAGCTTCGTAACTATCGACTAACCTGGAGATATGCATAGACCTAAGTGGTCCCTGGCTCTCTTCATCAGGAAGCTTTTCTTGGCAAAACTTAAGGTTTGTATGCTGGCGAATCTCTGACATAACCCTAGGTGGGACTAGGTCTTCTTGCATATCACCAACCTGAGGAATGCTGCTATAGTGAGACATCACGGGCTTTCTATTAGTGAATATTTTCGGAGGAATATAAATCGTTTTCCACAAACGGCGCCAATTATGATTAGAAGAATTATTCAATAAAGATCCACGAAACAATTACAAAGAACAGAATACAAAATCACACACAACAACAACGATATACGTGGTTAGGAAACTTGACTACATCCATGGAGAGGTTACTATTTTATTATAGTGTCTCTTAATGCTCGAGATTACACCCCTTTGCGTCAGGTCAGGGTTTATAATTTATAGATATATGAAAGTAAGAGGTTGAGTTGTACAAGGAACTCAATATACAAATGGATAATTTATGGTGTATCCCTCTAAGATTGTTGGTAATCAGTTTGAATATATACGTAAGTGTTCTAGTGTCTTTCAAATATACGTGGATACATTAAATTATGATTTGGGTCGGGCAACGCTTCAGGTAATCCAGGCTGGTCGACTACTCTCATGGGCCATATTGAATGGGTCCCCATAGAAATATATTACAAAAATTAGAATTAGAGTTTCATAAATACAAAATTTTATTCTAATTTTCCTTTTAGGACTATGTTTAATGTGTTTAATGGCCCGAGTGTATTTGGGATTGTAGTTACAAAATTGATCCAATTTAAACCCCGGTGGGATTAAAAAGTGTACATTCAAAAGTGGGAACCAAATTTTTAGCCATTTCATAAGGTATACTATTTGGTACGGCTACTAATAGGCAATCCTATTAGTATTACTTTTGGTACAGGTAACAAAAGGGGTTTAAAATACTATTAGTTTTAAAACTGTTGATTATACCCGTCCAAAAAGGTGTGTTTTAGGGACTTAAATTTTGGCCATTTCAAAAGGTCCAGTCCCTACAACTACTTTTTGTAGTAAATCTTTTTGTTCATCAATTACTCACTCTAGCATATATAATCTACATGTTTCTCACCTCAATGCTTATATTTTAAACTCATAATGAATTCCCTAAAAATTCCACATATGCAAAGATCTGCCAATACATTTATCATTACATGCATCATATTATTTCATTACTAAAGTTCATAAATAATCTCAAGTTAACGTTTTATTTAAAGTCTTCCAAATATCGTACTTTCATCTTTTAATATTATCACATGACCCATCCTTCTTACCATATTCAAAACTCCCTCAAATCATTATATGTAATTATTAATATCTCAACCTATACATGGTGTGTCATAAAATCCATATATATATATATATATATATATATATATATATATATATATATATATATATATATATATATATATATATCAGTATTCGTCCTTTATCAAATCTCGTTTTACCTTGGACTTGAAATATATTATCTTCCATTACTAATATAAGTCCTCGTATTATCCTTAGTTAGATAACTCCTTAACTTGCCAATATTTTCTAATCTCCAAAGAAAGCATAGATTCATCTTATATATTGAAACAATATTCTTTATCCCTATCAAATCTTTTAACTTCTAAGATATCATAAGTTATCATTTCCTAAGATTCATGATAGAACAAAACCTACTAGAATACAAATCCAAAAATGTTTCAAATATTTTCACATAAAAAGCTAAATGATCATATAAACCTCGATTCCTACGACCATGCTCTGATTCCATCTGTAACACCCCGAATAATATTAATTAAGGTGGTCATGCTTAATTAATTAATACTCAGAAGTAAATCAAATAAAAATATCATTCTCGGCATGTGATAGAAATATAAAACAATTTCAAAGTTTTCTTACTAAGAATAATCGATGAAAAACAATACTATAAATACAAATTTTCCATTCATTGAAAAAAATACTCTAATTACATTTCATATAATCTCCAAGCACAATATAAATAAACTTGAAAACCATGCCTCGTATACAATGACTAGAAAAAAGACTAAGGATAAGAAATCCCCAAATGCCTGAGTATGCCAATGCTCCTCAATAATTTTCATGTGACTCAAATCCAACATCGCTCTATAAGTCCAATCTAATCATAACTCAACCTGAAATTTTAGTCAACGAAGAGCGGGTTAAAACCCGTAATTACACCAGCTACGTGATCTCAATTAGGGTATAAGAACCCAAGCATAATTATTATATGCATTAAACACTAATATCGAGTGTTTTAATTATACATGCGTATAAAAATTCAAGCATAATATGATTTCTATGAGTAACATATATCCAAAAATAAACAAGCCATCACAGTCCGTTCTTATAATAATCAATCATCCTTAAAATTAATGAGTCCATATTTGACTCTACCTTTCATTCTAAGAATTTGCGGTTTATTAATTTAACTATTACCCCCACATTTACATGTGTTATTTCATTTAGAATGTATGTTTTCCACGAACATCTATAATAACCTATTAGTTACCATTACTGAAGAGTCAAATATTAAATGTTATAACAATAATATCATAATCGGGATTTATCCAAATAATTGTAGAAAATTCCCCATTTTATTTTATTGTATTATCTTAAGATTACTTTTAAACTAGAAATATATCTTAAACTATCAACTCCCGATCTTACTTAAACTCCATGCGTGGGACGTCTCATAAATGATATCCAAATAAGGAACCCCCCAATAAACTTTTGTCTAGGTCACGCGGTTATCAATACTCTATAATCATGTCCTAAATATTCCCTATTTAAACCATAACTTAATTTATACCCCTACATATCTTTTGACTTTAAAACTATTTACTACAACACACTTAAATCAAATCAATTCTAAATCAATCATTTTGTCATATTTCCCAATCAGTTTAATTTAGTCTTGAGGTCCTCATTTACTACCAACCCATCTTCTCGTTAATACAATTCGACCATTCTATATGATGAATACTACCGTGAAGCCTCAAGTCAATTTATTATATTACTACTATTTTCCATAACGCAACATTCACTCACACCTCACATGTACATAGCCTCTATATTAAAATTCCGAATACGCTAATGCAAAATCGCAACTACCGTAAGTTAAGATCATTTCCTCACCCATGTAACTATATTTAACTTCACTTGTACATAGATCTTATTTGAATAACTCCAAATACACCATTAACGAATCTCGATTATCGTGACGGCCGAAGGTAAATACCGTAAGTCACAGTCATATAGTCACCAGTATAACTCTACCTAACCTCATCATTATCTAATAACTACATTATCAACATCATATATATCATCACCGCACCCTTGTTCTACTTAAATGTTTATTACTAATGACCATCAAGGACAAATCCATATATATATATATATATATATATATATCACCTACCAAATCACAATTCTGCGTATGACGTATCTTATATCCACCCAATCATTCAACGATACTAAATATTAAATCATTATAACTAATAACATAATTACCAATGTCGTATTGCACAACATTTCCAAATAATTCAACATACGATTTCTAGTGACCCACACGTTGCTATGGCGGCCTAGGGCACTTCTATAGTTGCCAAGGACCCCGCTATAGCATCCCCATGGCTGGTTATGGTGGCTCCCAACTAAGTTTTCTTTGTCTTGTGCTTTCTCATCATTTTCTTCCTTTTTCTTTCATTTTCTCACCCGTTTCTCTCTCCTTTCTTCTCCACCTTCTTATCATATATATATATATATATATATATATATATACCCTTAACTTGTCACTAACATGGAGCCCAATACATGCCTAGTTACCCTTTTATCTCTAAATTAAAAATTAATTAAACAAATGCCTTGTTTGTCATTTGAATTATAATAAAATATCGAAAAATCAATTAAATTTATTTGACTCATTTAATTAAATTATTAATGAAATAAAAATAATATTCAACCTAGTTTTAATATTATTCAAATTATAATATGTTCGGCATTCACTCTTTTTTCATTACAAAATCTCCAAATTTACTTTTTAATTACTTTTTAATTCACATAAAATTCTAAAAATTCATGTAATTCACAATTTCATTATTTGTATCAATATTTTGATATAATACTTCATTACCAATGATTTTCTCATTTATTTTATTCTTTTCTTATTTTAATTAAATTATTTAATTATTTATTTCTTTAAAATTACAGGGTATTACACTAACAAATATGGGTTAATTAAATTGTGTTTCGTCATGATAATATCATGTTGAAAACCTAAGTCGCATATACATACCAAAATGATTTTAATTACACTTTATAACATAATCGAATCCCACTTTGATAACATATTTATATTTGAAGAATCTTTGTCATTTTTACCCAAAATTCCAAAATACTTCACATTTTTATGTAAACCCATAAATTATATATTTTAACCAAAATGATTATATTTACAACAAACAAACACATTATAATGAAACCCTAGAAAAATATGAAAGTTAAATATTCACATCTTAATGAAGAATGGTTTAAATGTTCAAACCTAGTTTTTGCACAAATTAATTCTAATAATACCAAAGCCAAACATTTATATACAACTAGTTTTCAATAAACAAAAATATTGTAATGAGGCCCAAATAAAGACATAAATTCAAATATCCACATACTAATGAATAATGGTTTGAATGTTCAAACATAATATTTGCATAAATTGTTCCCAATAGAATCAAAGTCATATATGTATATACAACTATTTTGCAATAAACAAACAAATTATAATGAAGCCCAACCAAATATCTAAAGTCAAATATTCACATACTAATGAACAATGGTTTGAATGTTCAAACTTAGTATTTGCAAAACGTGATTCTAACAATATCAAAGATATGTATATACAACTATTTTGCAAAAAATAAATACATTATAATGAAGCCCAAACAAATATATAATCTCAAATATTCACATTCTAATGAACAATGATTTGAATGTTCGAACCTTATTTTTGCACAACACAATTTCAAAGAATAAAAAGATAATATATGTATATACAAGTAGCTCACACACACACGCGTGCCCACACACACACACACACACACACATATATATATTATATATATATATATATATATATATATATATATATATATATATATATATATATATATATATATATATATATATATATATATATAGTGAATTCAGACGTAGGATTTTGACCTAAGAAAGAGAGAGAGAGTCGGGTTGATGAGAGAGAGGATAGAAAGTGAAAATATTGGAAGAAAAGGGGTTCTAAGTGGGTTATTTGCATTAGAATTATCAAGGTTCTTGACCGTGACAGAAAAAATTATCGCTCTCTTATCACGGTGACTGTGACAAGGCCCACGTATTTTTTTATCAAGGTTGGGGATCGTGACAAGAGACACTTGAAAAAGTGTGACAATTTTTTACATTTTGGTGTTGTATTTGGATACAATGGGAGACAAGTATCATTCGAAAAATTCCAATTTTTTTTACAAAGGTTTTGTCAAATAAAATGCAAGACGGGGCACGTCTAAGTGAAAACACCAACATAAAAAGCACCTAAAAACATTCATTTACAATAATCGGGTCAAAGTCATCAAGAGTTTCATCTAATTCTTGCAGTACTTATTATGATTTGGTAATGTTAGTAAAACAATGGGAAGTAAATAAATTCAACCTCGATAGATTTATCATCATCATGCACGGGTGGAATTTCAAAAGATTTAGATTAACTCTCGATGAATTAACCTTCTAAAAGTGATTAAGGTGAAACAAAAGTCTACACCTCATCGTTGTTTTCCAAAAAGATTTAATTTCATTGTTAAGTGCTTCAACTTCCATTTTTCCTCTTTTTTAACCTTTTTTTTCAAGAAAATTTGCAGGGAAAACTTGAATCTCTTTTGTACGTTGAGCCTATCTCGTGAGTTCTAAGTTGTTCATCAGATATAACGGTCTTTCTTTGATCTTAAAAAGATAGTTAAGTATTTATGAACTTTTATTTAAATCTCAAAAGTTTCATAATTGCAAATTATTGTTGGATACATGGATGTGAAGCTTATTCATCCTTAAATTGTTGTTGGATGCAATTAACTTTCATGTGAAATTCCAAATAATTGATTTTGGGGTGCATATGAGGATGTATGGTTCTTTGTAATGTGTAAGATGTGTATCTTTTAATGTTTAGCAATATAATGCATAACAGTCCATTAATGGAGATAATGAGGCTGAATGCGATAAACCATTTTCTGAGCGAGTTCTGGTTTACAGTTTTATTATGTTTTTTACGACCATATGTTCAATGATAAATATTCTTTTAGTTTACATTAAAGCGATTCTACTTATATTTCTTATCTTTAATTTGAACTTTTTTTTTCTTCTCTAAAAGCATACATGTATGTATAAAACATAATACAATATGTTATTGTGTTTAAGCATTCATTGACATAAATCAAATTCAGGGTCATTAAATTGTGTTCACAACTTCACCTGTATAAATTTTATACACCAATATTTGTCTTGAAAATTTATAACAGTTTTGGCATTTTAGTCCCGGGATTTTATAGTTAGAATGTATAGTTAACCACCCAATGTTATTTATTTATGATCATTATCATTTTATTAATTACTTGAGTGCATTTTTTTATAACTATTTAGTAAGCCTCCTTGTATTGATTTTTTTTTCCTTTATGCAGTGATGTTTTGCTAGTTAGGACTTATATGTACCAAGTACACAACAGAGGAATTGTTAGACATCTATTGCTTAAATGTAGAAGCTAAAAGTGAGGTTTGGCATCTATTTAGTGTTTAATGAGTTTTTGTAGCCCATAATAGTTGGAATTGTTAGTACCCTAAAATGGGACCAAAACCATGATTCCTAATTCATATTTTTCTTAAGAATGTGGTGGGGGATGCTATGATGTTTCTGACCAAAAAAGATAAAATTGGGACTAATATGTAATATGCATTAGTTAGGGGATTCTATGTAATATTAATGGCATTCCATTATTTAATCGAGCTGAAATCTAGAGACCCATGATGTAAATTTTTTTTTATATATTATTAATATCAATATTTTCAAGTTTGTAGACAATTATTTTTACAATTTGATTATGATTTTCAGCCCCTAAGTCATAGTCTTATAAGCTTTAACCATCTTTTGTATGGATGTCTCTGCTAAAATTATATTTGTTTGGAATAGTTGTCCTATAAACCACAAATTTAAAAAACTAATATAAACATTTGGTATTTGAGTAAAACTACAATGATCCATTTTCCCGGCACAAATTGGAGACTTAATGACGTGTTTGAATGTCTCTGTTAGGTTGTATAACTTATATGTCTCTAAATTTTGCAGTTGTTGATTTAACTATTTATTATAATTAAATTTCCTGTAGGGAGAGTTAAATTAAGCGTCTCTTTGCTCAATTATTGTCAAATATATGGCGAAGGTGGTATCTCGGGCTCATTTGACTTCTAATTCTCTTCATTTTGGTAATGGTGGTGGTGCTTCGAAGGTCACAACCGTAGTTAAAAGAAAGGTGCCATCTCAATTGTGTGTAATTTTATAAGTTCTTGGTTATGATCTGAGCATACAGGATGGAATCTGGTTTAGTCCCAATTTAGAGTAATTTTGTTTAGAAATTTGGGTATGTTTGAATAGAGAATATGAACAATCCAAGTTAACAAACAGATAAAAGTGTTTATGCTTGTATGCTCACAATTAACATGATATTAAAGGGTATTTAAAGAATATAAAATAAAATGTTAAGTTTAAGAATATAAACATTAAGAAATCACAATTATGATATGGTCGTTCTTGCAATGTGTTGTATTTCAATTCTTTAATTTTACCATTCTTTAATTGTGCAACGCTAGGGGAGCATATATGATAAAGGGGTAAAGTTTAATTTTAATTGAAAAAGGAAGAAAAAATTATAATCAAAATTTTATTTAATCCATTTTGTTTCTCGAAAAATTAATGATTCAGTAGTGAATAGGCAACAATTGACCCTCTTATGTAGACCCCCGCCCCCCACCAAAAGTCTAACCTTTTCAGTAAGAATGATTCATTTAGCACTGATGATAAAGGTAGTGGTAGAAGGTAGAGATATGCCTAAGTTGATTTGGTGGAATATTGTAAAAAAGGTTATGATATCACCTAGTATAGTTTTGGATATTGTGTTGAAATAACTGTAGCTTTTACGAGTTTGTTGTTTAATCACATATAAGTTAAATTAGATTATTTCTCATATTTATGTGCATGTGACAGGGGAGTAGTTAAAATGAAAGAATGTGGTGGAGATTTTATATGAATCTTCAACTACAGTAGCTAGCTCTATGAGGTAAGCTTTGTCATCTTCAATCATCATTTGATTTACACTTGCCTGAAAAGTCATTATATTTTTCTATAGGTACATTAACGTCGCAGTTTCTGGGCTTAAAAACCTGATCATTCAACGAATTCAAGATGCATTGATACTCGTATGGACGAACTATTTCCTATCAGAAATAACAATATTAGGCTTAGATTGCTCTCCCAAAAAGAAAATGTAAAAGAAGAAAATCTAATGGATCATTTTAAAAGCTTGAAAAATCCAATATTAGGCTTAGTTTATTTTTTTTACTCTTTGTTGATCAATAATTACTTAAATTGAATGATAACATAATTTTTTACATTATAAAGTAGTATTTTGTTATTTTTCTCACAAATATGTCAAGTGGCCAAAATATATATCATACAAAACATAAAAAGACAAGTTCTTAAACAACAACACCATCGAAAACAACAAGATCAAATACATTGAATGGTGCAACCAAACCCTAAAATTTAGGTCAGTAATATATGCAGAATAAAATGCCAAGTCTGTCAATTGTAGTGGAACAAAGTCTTTTATCTAATACTTGTATGAAGACAGGGTAATATTTTTTAGCACATAAAACTTGTTATATTTTAATTTATGTGGATACATGTACATATGTATTTTATTTTTGTATGTTAATGGGCAGGTAAAGCATATGAGAAGCTGAAATGGAAAATGGAAGTATTTTATGGTACTCATTAGACAAAGGAAAATGCATGGATTAGTGAAGAAGCGGTGTCTGAATATGTAAGTATATAAAATAAAATAATTCTACATGCTTAAACATAAAGCATTACTCCCAAGTCGTGCGGGGTGGATTGGTTTGTATTGAAATCAGTGGAAGGGAGTTGTTGGAATATTGATTTGTGTCGCAACAGTTTGGATTTCAAAAATAAATAAAGGAAACTCGATCCATTTTTTAAAAAAATAAAGTGAAATCAGTTGAAGAGACACATTAATGCTTTACTTTTTTTTTTAAGTATAAAAAATAGTCAAAGTGATAGTGTAACATATTATTTTCTCTTTCTTTGTAAAAAGAGATGATTGAAATGCAAAACTTCTTAGAGGATTCTTATGAAGCATCAATCTATCATAAAGTCCTTGAAAAGAGGTCGTGATACGTAATGGGTCTTGGTACCCAACCATCGAATTCACTACGCCGGCAGAATTTTGAATTGGAGAATAATAAATTACAAACAGAGATCCTAGATTTAAAATCCTAGTCCAAGATCTTGTATCAAATATGGATGCAATGAAGGTCGCCTTACTGTTAGAGAAAGTCGATGTCCCATAGGAAGATGTCCCCGAAGGATCTTCTGTCTCCTCGAATCAACATTCATGATGACAAGTGTTGATTTTCTTATTTTGTTTGTGATGAGAAAACTAGTTTTAGCTCATCTCTTAGTTATGACCTTTTATTTATTTTTGAGATTCATTGTGACATGAACAGTAGCACATTTATGTTTTCGATATAATATAATATCTTTTAATTATGTGTATTTACCTAATTTTTTTTTATTTATTTCATTATCTAATATAATTTGCAAGGAAATATTTATTGCGAAAGAACTTTTATTATGAATGCATTTTTTTTTCAACCAAAGTAGTATTCTTTTGCAACGAAAAAACAAGTTGCAAAAATATTTCAACAAGAAATAATGACTATTAGCAAGAAATTTATCCATCGCAAAATATCTTCTGCAACGAAATAAATGTTGCTGAAATCTATCATTATAAAGATGATGATTATTTTCAATAAAAAGTGTCTTTTTTGCAACGAAAAATATTGTTACAAAAGACTTTTAGCAACGAAAAATAAACATTTGGCAAGGAATTTTAATTATCTCAAATTATCTTTTGCGAGTTTTTATTACTATCTTTTGCAACAAAATATTCATTGTAATTTTTTTTTACTCGAAATATAAGAACTTTTTTGCAACGAAAAAGCTTTTCTTTTCCAATGAAAAATTTCCTTCCAACATATTTTTAGGGAAAATGACAATTTCCCTACAAAAGATCTATATCATGATGGCTAGTGCGAGGAATATTTCAAGGAAAAAAAATCGTTGCAAAAGGTTTTTGCAACAAAAATATACCTTTTCACTATACCAAATCAGTCAGATTGTCACGATCATTGACCGTGACAAATCCAACTTGTCAAGGTTAATGACCGTGAAAATTCTAGGGGTGACAAGTTTGGTTGTCACGGACTTCTCATGGTCATTGACCGTGACAATTATGGGCAGAATTGAAAAAAAAATTTGTTGGGTTGTATGGCCATTGCCACCACGTAGCAGTATATTTATACCTGTTATAGCAACGTTGTACCTTTTCAAACATCATATATCCAAATAAAATAGATATAATGCAAATATACATTCAAAACAATATGCATTATGATATAATCCAAATATAATTCAAATGTAACAACTTAAAATAATTCAAAAAATGTCATTACATGTCTGGGGTAGGTTTAAGGAGGTGGATAAGACACACGATATACGAATTGATACGCCCTTGAATATACATCGTGCTGCATTGTTTGTGCAACCACAATGGGGAGTTCTCCTTCCCGGTTATCACATGCATGATGAGCACCTTGGCCTCGATGTCTTGAAGCGCACGTCTATGAATTAGCATACCCTGTACGGTATTCGAATCCCTCAACCACCTCCCTATCTGCTCGCCATCAAATATGTCGTGTATAAACACGCTCGGCTAACCAAGTGTCGTCATAGGTCAATCGAAGGGAGCCAAATAGGGGACTAGATCATCAGAGTCCGCACGTGTCGACGATGAAGCAGCGACGTCCACGTCCTCGTCCTCCTCCACCTCCTCCTCCACCACCTTCTCATTCCCTATCCCCTTACACTTTTCTCCCAATGAACGCTTCATGAATGAGAACATATCTGGACCGTCGCCTCCAAATAGGATAGCTTCGCGTCTTGCGAGTCCACCGTTCGAGCCAACCCAGTGTTGCTCGTCTCTAATTCGATGATCCTGGATTTGGCCACCCGCGAGCTCACCCCCCCCCCCCCCCTTGTCCTCCCCTTGCGATCAGCGCCAAGAACTTAGTTGAGTGCATCCACGAAAAAAGATGCCTTATCGGCATGAGACTTCAACTCATGCACTTCCTTAATCTTTGCCTGAAATGACAAAAATCACATGATTAGTTAAATAAGTAAATAAAAAAATTATAACATAATCAACAAAAAGTAAACTGTCGGATTACTTATAATCGTGGACGCAACAATTGGGGATACCTCCTTTTCCTTCCCCTTCTTCATCCGAATAGCCATATAAGCATCGAGCCTATGTGTCCTACCCCAGGGCCACTCCCCGTCCCCTGAAATAAAATAATGTAAAATTAGTATTGGACCTGCAAAGTAAAATGCTGCAGAATAACATATTTCTGTAATTATTGAAAAATAAAATCTTACCATCATCCTATGCTCCACCTCGACGTAAGACGTCCGGACTGAGTAGTGCACGTCCATCTTTTTCGTCTGATTTTCCCTCCCCGATTGGCGAGATTCCAATTATCGCTTCCCGATCTCATTGTCAATGAACTTTTGCCATTGTGCCAATGAGATCGGCCCCTTCGACGGGACATAGTCACGCATTCATATAATGGAGTCTCGGGGATTTCCAAAGTACTGGCCCTGGAAATTTTTCTTCCACATCTTGTGTTTCTCCCTCAACTTCTCCAAGACGGAATCACATAGTTCTGGGGCCAGGTTGAATTGTTCATATCCAACAAATACAATGTTAGTTGTGAATAAATTGAAATTAAAATTAAAATTGAAATTAAAATATTCATATAAATATAAATACATTACCTGTAGTGCTGCCCAAATAGCTAACTTGAACTCCTTTGGCACCTCCTTCCAACTAGTGTACCCCAGGCCGATGATTGTCTTTACCAGTTCGAGGGATCTCGCTAATATCCCCGTCTTGTTCTCGAAGGTCATCCCCAATTTGCCATATTAGGGGAGCCTAGGGGCTAAGGAGCCCTCCTCGCTCCTGCTACCACCGGGCCCAGACGACATCATCATAATCAGCATCATCATCCTCTACTTAATACCTGAAGGAGACATTTTTTATTAAAAAAAAGGTTGTTATTAATACAAATCCAAATGAATTAGAAGAAGACATGCAAATATGTACAATTACTACAAATCCAAATGAATTATTACTATTTAACACCTCAATTATGAATTCCAAAACAACAACATCTAACTCATAATATGTACAATTATTAAAAATTCAAAACATCCCCACCCCCACCCCTACTGCCCACACACACGCAAACTATACAAGAGTGAAAATGATAAAGTGCAAATCAATTAAAAGCATTAAAAATGGATTGCTAAAGTAAAAATTAGAATATTTATTACAAATTGAAAATTTGTTTCAAATTCGGGTTATCATAAAAAATTGATTGATATTTGATAGTAGCAGCCAAGTCATCCACACTACTATTTTGACACTTTGGCGCATGTAAGAAAATTGACCACTGCTCGTTGTTAATATACTCCGAGTAAAACACTTGGTTGGCCTTTTTAAATGCACAAACAAACGGCCCATCACTCACGTGGTCGTTGCTCTTCAACTAGGACAAGTCAACCATGATCAAATTGATGCCAGGATCAACTTTACAAGCACTTTTATCCTCAACTCTTACCCAGTCATAGTAAAATACAACTTCTTTGAGTCTTATATAATCCAATTCAAATATATTTCGAATTACACCATAGTAAGTCATTTAAGCTTCAACAAGGTTTTTATCTTTTGCGCTCGCTCAAAAGAAAGTAAGAGCCTTGTATAAAATGCCCGAGTTCTGTACATTTGTACTTTCCTCGTACACCATTGAGCCGAATACATAACCGTTCAATCGATATTTTTTGTACTCTTGTGCCATGAACAAGGGTCCAGTGGCTAGACGAGCAAGCCTTGATGTCGCATCATCCATCTTTAGGAGCTGAGAATATAGATAAATTAATTATATTAGTGGTAAAATTTGAGTATAATGTAACGTTATATAACGACTGTTTTCATTGTAATTACCTCTTGTGTCAACCATAGCCTAAATTCGTTGTCTGATTGTACCACTATTTTTCGTCTTTTATTGTTCTCACAAGCTTCATATTTACTGCATATTACAAAATTAATCATGTACAAAATAATCTAAAATAATGTTAAACATTATAATATTCGAAACTTACTTTTTCCATTCTTCGACATCTTCATGTGTGTCAAATAGATAACGAGCTACTTGTTCATGTTGCAAACTCGTTAATTTCACTAGTTTTCCCATCACATGACCACCATCATCGACGAACTCATTAGTGTCATCAACGCTGCTCGAGTCAGGCATATATTCTCGAGTATAGATTGATGACTCCACGGTGATGTATTCCTCTGTAATTAATCCTACAATATATAGCGTATTCTTGACGTAATCTTTAAAAACTTTCATCAATCTTTCAAATGGATACATCCACCGATATCTAACTGGATCGCAAAAAAGTGCCTCGTCGCATAGGTGTACCAACAAGTGAACACTTATGTCAAAGAATGCTAGGGGAAAGTACTTCTCCAACACACAAATTGCTTCGGTCATCACCAATTTTGCGGCCACTATGTGTTCTCGATTGACTACATTCTCACACAAAAGTGAGAAGGTAATAGTAATTTGCATAATAGCCCTCCGAAAACCCTTGTGCTTGGAGAAACAGTGCTTAAACAATAGAGGAACCAATTACATGATCACATAGTTGTGGTTAAAAGTACCTTCCTTTCCCCACTCGTCAAAGTAAACGCACCAGGGGGAATTATTATCCCTTCCCTACTATATTCTTTTAACCATAGTTGTGGCTTAAGTTTCAACAATTTAAAGTATTTTTGTTCATTTTCTCCATCCTTCGAATGATTCCCCTCAAGGCAAGTGCCCACAATATGTTCAGCGAGGTTCTTCTCTGCATGCATCACATCCAATACATGGCGCACAGGGTTATTCTTACAATAAGGCAAGTCAAATAAAATTGACCTCCTAGACCCTGCCTTTCTCGTCTCAGTTTCATTCCCAGTTGGGGTCCTCTTATGCTTAACATTCTTAAATTTGGGATTCTTACCTGGCATATTAGGTCAACAATCAGAAGATTTACTTTCAATTTTTGAACCTGAAATTTTTCTCGGTGATAGCCTATGTTCAACACTGCCCGATAAAAAATTGTAACCTTTCTCAAATCTGAAACTATGAGCCGGGAGTAAAAACCTACTATGGCAATGGTATACATTTTTTGAGCTAGCGGAGAGACGAAGAGATTCAGTCTCCTCTCCACAAATAGGACACCCCAAATAACCATGTACTACACAACCGGATAATGTCCCATAAGCTAAAAAATCATGAATTTCCCACATTAACATAGCTTTCAAAGTAAACTCTTCTTTTCTAAAAGAGTCAAATTCTTGCAGACCCTCTTCCCACAACTCATTTAATTCTTCTACCAAAGGAGCCAGGTAGACATCGATGTCATCACTTGGTGCCTTTGGCCCAGGTACCAACAAAGACAGCATCAAAAATTCGGGTCTCATACACTGTGAAGGAGGGAGGTTGAGTGGGGCTAGGATCACTGGCCATACACTATGATTGGTGGTTAGATTTCCAAATAGATTGAAACCATCTGTTGATATAGCCAAACGAATGTTGCAATGTTCTTGAGCAAAATCAGGATACTCATAATTCATCCTCCTCCAAGCTTTAGAATCAATAGGATGACGCATGAGATTACTCCCTACTTTTTTCCTAGCATTCCAAGTCATTCCCTCCACTATCCATGGTACTGCAAAAAATCTCTTTAATCTAGGCCCAACGGGAAAATATTTCAACACTTTTTGAGGCACCTTTGAGCTTGTGCCTTTGTTTCCAGTAGATTGGACATATCTAGGTTCATCGCATATCAAACAACGATCGAGATTTTCATACTCCTTCCGGTATAGTATGCAGTCATACACACAAGAATGAATCGATCTATACTTCATTACCAAACCTTTCAAACTGTTCTTCATAATAGGATAGCTATTTGGAAGTGTATTCTCCTTGGTAGTATGCCCGTCACGAAATTCAAAATTCCTGTCCAGACAAACCGTATTGTGTCTTCAAACTGTGCAAACCAACCATGGCATGTAAAGTTATTTGATCTTCCTCACAGCCAGAGTATAACGGTTGGTTCGCCTTAAATTTTAAACTTTGGTAGTCATCGTCAAGGTTTATCGTGATATCTTCACGAGCACCTGAACCCTGTATATTAATAGTGACCTCATTCTCCTCCGCTTCATAAACTCCGTACGCATCAGCAACTAAATCCTCTAACATATTATGATCTACGTTGTCCCCTTCTACATCTATCCTACTTGTTGAAGGTTGTTGTGAAGGTTGTTCAGGGACAAACGGAACTTTTAATTCACCGTGAAAACTCTAAAATCGATAATTATCTTGCATACCCGATCTTAACAAATGTAGTTCAACTGTTTTTCACTCAAACACCTTACCATTCTTACACCTAGCACACAGACACGAAAACTCTTCATCATTATGACATCTCTTTACGTATTTCTCAAATTCATTATCACCTCTGTGAAACACATCCCTCATTCTATTTGTCTCACCCATCCAATCTTTGCATTTAGGATATCCCATCACAGCTACTACAACTAATCACCTATTAAAGGTAAGAAGCGTATATTCCTGGATTAATATAAACAAAACTTAGATTTATAGTATGTTTCATTTAATTATGTCTTATTTATATTCGATTTTTAAATTTCAAATTCAAATTCAATTTATAATAGAAATTCATCTTTCCTCCGTCTCCTCTAAAGGGTGAGTGGTCCTATCCCATTCAAAATCGCATATTTATGTAATATACTTAACATCTCATGCACATTGTTACGATTTGCGAAAAATTCGGCAACATATCCCTATAGTTCTCCAAGTACACGATGTAGATTGGCAAGTGTGAGTTATATTTCAATTGATCAATTGAAATAACACTCACACTTGTCAATTTAGTATGTACCCAGAGAATATTAGGATACGACTGCAAAACTTTCTCCAAAAGTAACAATTTAAGCCACTAAGAATATTATTACACAGAAATTATGCAGTTTCAAACTGTCCAAATGGGATAATTCGAGAGATCTCATTACAGGGATAATGACTCTCGAATGGGTCTAAGGGCTATTGAATGCGTACACATATGAACTAGAAGGCTAGTATCTATGCGCACTATATATAATTTTAAGTATGTTTTATTTAATTATCATACTATATATATATATTGTTCGTGATATAGAGTAATTTTAAAAAAAAGTTGAAAAATCTCACCCCCATATGGACAATAATCTAGTGGTCATGCCACTTCTAAAATTAACCAATTGAACATCGATCCACTATAATCCAACCACAATGGCAACAACAAATGTGTATCCCGTACTCCTTTTAATTCATCTACTCAATTAATTCATTTTATTAATGAAACTAACAATTAAAGTATACAATTATTAATTTAGTAATTTACAATGAGGGGCAATCCTACTTGCATATGAAATGGGCACTAATTATTAATTTACTAAAAAAATTATTAATAAATCAATATTTAATCAATCAATTCCTTTACAAGGGGAATTACTTGCATATGAGGGGCAATATCTAATAAAACAATCAAAATTTAATTAAAAAAAATTAACAAGCCCCCCCACCCCCCCGCCCCACACACATATATACACACACATGTAGATATACACCCAAAACCCCCTACCCCCCAGCCCCCACCACTGCCACTGCCCGCCACACACACGTACACACACATATATACACACACGCACATATACGCGCGCACACACACATATATACACTCACACACACACACACACATATATACACCCCCCTCACCACCACACACACACACACATATACACACACACACACACACACACATATATACAAATGGAAGATAAAAATAGAGAGAGAAAATGTACCAAAATTGTAGAGAGAGAGAGAGAGAGAGAGAGAAAGTAGTTGCTTAGAGAGATAAATAGGGAGGGAAACCAAAACGGTGGAAAAAAAGGAGGGGGATGTTTTATTTTGCTGTGAACATTAAAAACACGCGTTTCTTGTCACGGTCAATGACCGTGACAAGGCTGGCCAATTGAAGGGTACCAATTTGACCATTTTGGTGTAGTGTTTGCAACGATTTTTTTAGCTTTGCTAAAAGCCATAATTCTTGTAGTGAGCCCATTCTAGGAACCGAGCTACTCATGACATATTCCCCGTTCCTTATTTTCTTCATTTTTCTTCTTATTTTTTTGTGAACAAGTTGAAGAGAACACATTAGTTTTTGTCTTAAGAAGGACTTTTTGTTCAATAGTGGTTATCCTTTTATCGAATTCCTTAGTTTTCCCATATGGTTTAAATATTCCTCGTCATCAAAATTTTCTCAAGAAAATTCATTGTCAGTTTCAAATAGTGTATCTAATTATTTTTCCCATCAATAATTTTCTTCGAAATATTAGTTTTCAAATGCTTGTCTTTTCTGAATTTGCAAGTACTCGGCCAAGGTCAATGGTAGCGGGGAAATTCTTTATAACCGAAAATTTGAGAACCATTTTATGAAACCTATTATTTTTAAATATTTTGAGAACTATTATCATAATAATATTAACATCATTCGAATGATGTTCTGATATTTTCTTTTCAAGAATTAGTAAGTACTCACCGAAGCTCATCAGTAGTGGGTAAGATTCATGATAACAAGAATTTTGCACACCATTGTTATAACAACTTTTACAATTAGTATTTTATTATTTTCTTTTCAAACATTAATCATAAAATATTGTGAGTTATTATTATTACCACCACTGTAACCAAAAGTGTTAAGACATTCTTACCCAATTTAGCCCACTCTAATATTTCAACAATAATTTGTGGGCACACGTATTTTTTACTAACTTGGAGCTCAAGAGTGAAAGTCTATAAAAAACATAAAACAAAAAGAAAATATATAAAATATATAAAACGTTTTAATCAATTAAACTCTAAAAACATTGTTTCATGTACTGGCACCATTTTGATAGAGTAATAAATGAGTAGTGGTCATGTAAGAACTATGCCATTATTATGGTTTAGTGCCTCCATACAAAAACATAAACTTTTAACACACTCTATAGGAACGTATTGAGAATTTAATTAATTTATTACTTCTTAAATAAAGATGTAGACTACATCAAAATGGTTAAATTGGCACCCTTTAAGCGCTTAGCCTTATCACGGTCATTGACTATGACAAAAAAATACGCGTTTTTTATCACAATCATTGGCCAAGATAAGGACATGACAAAGGTTTGTCACGGTCATTAATCGTGACAAGCCTATAATGTTGTCACGATCAATGACCGTTATATGTCCGTGACAATTATGTCACTAAAAAAACCTCCCTCTTCTTTTTTTCCCACTGATTTTGTTTCCTCCATTTCTCTCTCTCTCTCTCTCTCTCTCTCTCTCTCTACAATGTTGGTGTGTTTTCTCTCTCTATTTCTCCTCCATTTATGTATATGTGTGTGTAAATGTGCATTTGTGTGTGTGTGTGGTGTATATATGTGTGTTGGGGGGGGAGGCTGCAGGGCTGGGGGGAGGGGAGGGGGTGTATGTGCGTGTGTGTGTTTGTGTGTATATATATGTGTGTGTGTGTGTATATTTGCGTGTGTGTGTATATATGTGTGTGTGCGTGTGGTGGCGCCAAAGCATCTAAATAGTAGTGTGGATGACTTGGATTCTCCTACCGAATATCAATCCAGTTTTTATGATAACTCGAATTTAAAATAGTTTTTCAATTTGTAATAAATATTCCAATTTGTACTTTATCAATCCATTTTCAATGCTTTTAATTGATTTTCACTTTATCATTTTCACTTTTGTGTAGTGTGCGTGTGTGTGGGCAGTAGGGGTGGGAATGGAGATGTTTCAGATTTTTAGTAATTGTACATAGTATGAGCTAGATGCAGTTATTTTGGAATTCATAATTGAGGTGTTAAACAGTAACAATTCATTTGGATTTGTAGTAATTGTACATATTTGCATGTCTTCTTCTAATTCATTTTGATTTGTACTAATAACAACATTTTTTACAGCAAATGTCTCCTTCAGGTATTAAGGCGAGGATGATGATGTTGATTATGATGATGTCATCTGGGCTCGGTGGTAGCGGAGGCGAGGAGAGCTCCTCGGCCCCTACGCTCCTCAAATATAGCAAATTGGGGATGGCCATCAAGAACAAGACGAGGCTATTAGCGAGATCCCTTGAGATAGTATAGACGATCATCGACCCGGGGTACACTAGTTGGAGGGAGGTGCCAAATGAGCTCAAGTTAGCTATTTGGGTGGCACTACTCCGGTCGTGCACTACTAGCCAATCGGGAGGGAAAATCGAGCAAAAAAAATGAACATGCACTACTCCTTCCGGACGTCTTACGACGAGGTGGAGCATATGAAGATGGTAAGATTTAATTTTTTCATAACTACAAAAATATATTATTATGCATTATTTTACTTTGCGGGGCCGATACTAATTTTAGTTTATTTTATTTTAGGGGACAGGGAGTGGCTATTCGGATGAAGAAGGCGAAGGATAAGATGGTGTCCCTGAGCGTCGCGGACACGATTGTAAGTAATCCTACAGTTTACATTTTACTTATTACGTTATAATTTTGTTATTTACTAATTTTACTAATCATGTGCTTTTTGTCATTTCAGGCAAAGCTTAAGGAAGTACATGAGTCGCAGTCTGATCCCGACAAGGCATCTTTGTCCACAGACGCACTCAGCCAAGTGCTTGGCGTTAATCGCAAGGGTAGGACAAGGGAGTGAGCTCGCGAGTGGCCAAATCTAGGATCATCGGATTGGATACGAGTTACACCGGGTTGGCTCGAATGGTGGACTCGCATGACACGAAGCTGTCCCGTTTGGAGACGACGGTCCAAGATATGTTCTCATTCATGAAGCGTTCATTGGGAGAAAATTGTAAGCGGAAAGGGAAGGAGAAGGTGGTGGAGGAGGAGGAGGTGTTGGATGACGATAATGTGGACCTCGCTGCTTTATCGCCGACACGTGCGGACTTTAATGATCCACTCCCCTATTTGGCTCCCTTAAACCGACCGATGTCGACACTTGGTTGGCCGAGTGTATTTTTACTGGACATATTTAATGGCCAGTGGATAGGGAGGGGGTTAAGGGACTCGAATACCGTCCAGGGTATGCCAGTTCATGGACGTTTGCTTTAAGACATCGAGTTCAAGGTGTTCGTCACTCATATGATACTCGAGAAGGAGAACTCCTCATTATGGTTGTGCGAACAATGCGGCACGATGTATATTGCTGGGTGTGTCAATTAGTATATCGTGTAGCCTACTCACCTCCTCAGAGCTAACCTTACCCTAGACATGTAGTGACATTATTGGAATTGAATTGTTTTAAGTTGTTACAATTGAATTATATTTGGATTATATCGTGATGCATATTGTTTTCAATGCATATTTGCATTATCTCTATTTTATTTGGATATATGATGTTTGAATAGGTACAACGTTGCTATAACATGTACAAATATACTGCTGGGCAGTGACAGTGGCCATACTGCCCAGCAAATTTTTTTTCAATTCTGCCCAGAATTATCACGATCGTCCGTGACAAAGCTTGTCACGGACTTGTCACGGTTAATGACCGTAACAATTTTTTATTAAAGGTCACGGGGTTGTCACAGTCCTTAACCGTGACAAAACTTGTCAAGATCAAGGACCATGACATGACCGTGACAAGTCTAACGAACTTATCACGATCATTGACCGTGATAAGTCCGTGACAACAAAAGTTGTCACCCCCCGAATTGTCGCGGTCATTGACCTTCGGCAGATTTGGTGTAGTGGTAAAAGTTTATTTTTTTAAAGTGTTTTATATTACAATTACAACTATGAAAATATTGAAACTAAATTAATAGAAAAGAAGTAAACTACTGATTGAGAATCATTTCTCCCACCACGGAACTATTTGATATAAATAGTTACATAAAAAATAAAGCATTTTTAAAGACTAAAACTCATATAAGAAAACAATGAAACACTTAGAGTGTTATTCTCTAAATCATCATGCAAGATTAAATTAGATCTTGGTGTTAACAATAGGGTTGAAATTAAACACATATGTTTCAATTATAAAAGATGCATAGTATAATCGATGAAGGTACTAAGGTGCAATTTCAATGCACATTCAATCAATCAAACCTACTAAACATCATACCATAGAAAAAAAACCAAATAACACATGGTGGGTTAATGAGCCTCAACCTAATATAATTACTTAGAAAGTTAAATCAGTTACAACAAGTATAAATATCAAAAGATAAATCAAACTAGTTATCTTTTAGACCCATTTACAATTAAAAATCCTATGAGATTGAGTGGGAGTGAAGCTCTCAAGCAAAGAAGGTTAAAGAACCCAAAATAATAACTATCGTACAAAAAGAACCAAATAACTTTCGAACCCATGCGAAAAACATTAATAAAAACTCGGGCTGTAAACGGATATTCGAAAATCCACATCCGTCCAATATTCGAATCCGAATTTGCGAATATTTATCCGAAAAAATGAAAACGGATACGGATATGGATAGTACTAGTATCCGACACGGATAATCCATATCCGATGTGATGTATCCATTTTACCGGATATCCAAATCCGTCAAATATATGTTTAAAATATTACTAATAATATTAGTATTAGTATTAATAATAAAATAATATTAAAAAAACCTTAATCGTTTATTCTCTAAAATAAAATAAGCACATACTTCACTCAAAATAAAAGCAACCTAAAGTTATTATTTTATTGGGTATACTATAAAATGCCATGTATTATTATTTTATGGGGTATATTATTATGGAATTATACTAAAGTTACAATATACCCTATCATACACAACATACATCAACTAAAGAACATATGCTCCACTTAAAAAAAACATAATTTTATTTCGTTTTTCTTTCGTACAAAATATGAGAAAAGAAGCCCTCGTTTCACTTCGCAAAAAACCCTCATTCCCCCACCTCTCCCTCCGCCTCATCAGCCCGTCGATGCTCATCAACCCCACCACTACTTCTCATCAACCCCTCCGCTGCGCATCCTCTCCTCCTACAACAGAAAGTTAGTAACAACAGGTACGTACAAAATATAGAACTGTATGTATATATATATTTTTCATGTGGTTGTTCATTAGTTTCCTTAATTATAAATAAATGTAGGAGATAAACAAAAAAATAAAGAGATCGCTTTGATTGTGATGAGAACTAGAGTTAACAACAGGTATATTTTATACAAAATAAACACTGCACCAAAATGGGCAAATTGTCACCCTTCAAGCGCTTAGCCTTGTCACGGTCAATGACCGTAACAACAAACACACGTTTTGTGTCACGGTCATTGACCGTGACAAGTCTGTGACAATTCTATTTGTCATGGACTTGTCATGGTCAATGACCGTGACAATACTTATAATGTTGTCACGGTCAATGACCGTGACACGACCGTGACAAATGTCGCAGTAAAAACCCTTTTCCCTTCTTTTTCCCCCCGCCGTTCTTCCCTCCTTTTTTCTCTCTCTCTACTTTCAGGTTACTCTCTCTCTCTTCCATATATATATATATATATATATATATATATATATATATATATATATGTATATATATATATATGTGTGTGTGTGTGTGTGTGTGTATATATATGTGCGCGTGTGTGTGTGCGTGTGTGGTGGGTGGGGAGGGGATCGGGGCAGGGTAGGGGTGGGGCAGGGTGGGAGGATGTGCGTGTGTGTGTGTGTGTGTGTGTGCGTGTGTGCTGGGTGGGGGTGGGGTGGGGGTGGAGAGGGGGGTGGGGAAGGGTAGGGGTGGGCGGTGGCAAGTTTGTACTAATGGAGATCATGGGGGAGAGATAAAAAAAGTATCGTAATTAATTTAAGAATTTTATCTTAATTAATTTATTATTAATGCAATAAATTATATATATATATTATTTCAATTTTTAATGGTAATATAATTTTAAATGGTAATATAGCACCTACTTCGCAAATAATTGATACATTACATATCGGTTGTACACATAGAATTGTACTAATTTGCATTAAGTTTTTAACGGAAAGAAACTGCCGGTTAACAACCATGTTAAAAATTTAGGGTTAATATTGTAACTTTTGAAATGTCGAGTCTAAATTGAAATTAACCCCAAACTTCAAGGTTTAATTTGCATGTTTTCATAATAATAAGAATAAGAATAATAATAATAATAATGGTACTTTATGTTTTTGGTTAAGATATAATTAACTTTTTCCCCCTACAAGAGTTGAAAAAAGGCCCATTTGAATTTATGAAAATATGGCTATTTTGGTGTTAATTTTTCAAATTATTTACGCTGGTATAATTATTGTGGTACTTGTAGTTATAATTTTGAGTTTTTTGCAAAGTGGTGGCAGTAGTGTTGATGGCAAGTTGTAGTGCAGACGAGTGATACTAGTATAAGTGGTGGTGGAGATGGTGACATGTGATAATGTGGAGTTGGTGGTAAGTGGAGGTGGATATAGTATGTGTTGAAAGTAGTTGTGTTGTGGGGGTATTAGAGTCGAAGAAAGAGTTATATTAAAATTTATTATAATGTAATTATTATTTATGTGTGTGTGTGTGTGTGTGTGTGTGTGTGTGTGGTGGGTGGGGGTGGGGTGGGGTGGGGAAGGGTGGGGGTAGGGGTGGGGCAGGGGGTTGTGTGTGTGTGTGTGTGTGTGTGTGGTGGGTGGGGGTGGGGTGGGGTGGGGTGGGGTGGGGAGGGGGTAGGGCATGCTGGGGTAGGGGGGGCAAGGTGGGGGGGGAGGGGCAGGGATGGGTGGGTGGGTGGTGGGGTAGGGGTGGGGGGTTACGCGTCTGTGTATGTGCACGTGTATATATGTGTATGTAGTGTGCGTGTTTGTGCGTAATGTCCCTTGTAAACGAATTGATTGATTATCCCTCATTGTAAATTAGTAAATTAATATATGATTAATTATGAAAGTAGTATTATCCCTCATTGTAAACACTACACAAAATCTCCCCATTTGTCAAGGTCAATGACCGTGACATTTCGAGGCGAGACAACTTTTTTTGTCACGGTCATTGACCTCGACAACCTTGACAAAAACACGCGTTTTGTGTCACGGTCGTGTCAAGGTCAATGACCTTGACACGTTTGTCACAGTTATAAACCGTGACAAAGTCGTGACCCTTTTTAAAAAAATTGTCACGGTCAATGACCGTGACAATTCTGGGCAGAATTAAAAAAAAAAACGCTGGATAGTATGGCCACTGCCACTGCCCAGCAGTATATTTGTACATGTTATAGCAACGTTGTACCTGTTCCAAACATCATATATCCGAACAAACTAAAGATAATGCAAATATATATATTCAAATAAGAAACTATTTAAAAAGAAACAACATCACCATCATTTTATCTCAAATCTACAAACTATTTGCATGGAAAAGAGATTTAATACCGCGACGCTCGGGAACACGTCCTTATCCTTCCCTTCTCGTCCGAATAGCCACATAAGTATAGAGCATATGTGGCCTACCCTTAGGTCCACTCCCTATCCCCTGAATTGAAATAAAGTAAAATTAGTATCCGCCCCTCAAATATAGATAAATATAAATCGTAATTGAAATCGAAATCGAAAGTGACATATAAATATAAATACATTACCTGTAGTGTCACTCAAACAGCTAACTTGAGCTCATATGGTACCTCCTTCCAACTAATGTACCCCGGGCAATCGTGTCAATTATAATTCTCTTCATATCTAAACACTAAGGAATACCATAATCCTATGGAGGTATGCGTTGCAAATTCCTTCCAACCGTTGTGTAGCCAAAAATCAGCAGTTGAAGTTGTCAACTCCACCTTTGAATGGTCTCCCATGTTTTGCTAGAAGTTCCAAGTGGTGGGGTATGGAAAGTGGAATTGACAACTTCAACCGGTGATGTTTGGCTACATAACGGTTGGGAGGAATTTGCAGAGCATCGCTCCATAGGATTATGGCATTTCTTAGTGTTCGGATAGACGAAGAGATTCAGTGTCCTCTCCACAAATAGGACACCCCAAATAACTATGTACTAATCACCTATTAAAGGTAGAAGCGTATATTCATGGATTAGTATAAACAAAGCTTAGATGTAGTTGGAATATTTATGTATTAATCTCCTCTCCACACACGCACACTACACAAGAGTGAAAATGATAATGTGCAGATCAAGTAAAAGCATTAAAAATGGATGTTTCGGTACAAATTGAAATATTTATTACAAATTGAAAAATTGTTTCAAATTCGGGTTATCATAAAAAATGGATTGATATTCGGTAGGAGCAGCCAAGTCATCCACACTACTATTTAGACACCTTGGCGCGTGTTGGACAATTGACCACGGCTCGTTGTTGATATACTCCAAGTAAAACACTTGTTTAACCTTTTGAAATGCACAAACAAACGGCTCATCGCTCATGTGGTCGTTGCTCCAAGTCAACCATGATCAAATTGGTGACAGGATCAACTTTACAAGCATTTTTATCCTCAACTCTTACCCATTCACAGTAAAATACAACCTCTTTGAAGCTTATATAATCCAATTCAAATATATTTTGGATTACACCATAGTAAGTCATTTCAGCTTCAACGAGGTTTTTATCTTTTGCGCTCGCTCGAAAGAAAGTAAGAGCCTTGTATGAAATTCCCGAGTTCTGTACATTTGTACTTTCCTCGTACACTTTAGCGCCGAAAATGTAACCGTTCAATCAATATTTTTTGTACTCTTGTGCCACGAACAAGGGTCCAGTGGCTAGACGAGCAAGCCTTGATGTCGCATCATCCATCTTTAGGAGCTGAGAATATAGATAAATTAATTATATTAGTGGTAAAATTTGAGTATAATGTAACGTTATATAACGACTGTTTTCATTGTAATTACCTCTTGTGTCAACCATAGCCTAAATTCGTTGTCTGATTGTACCACTATTTTTCGTCTTTTATTGTTCTCACAAGCTTCATATTTACTGCATATTACAAAATTAATCATGTACAAAATAATCTAAAATAATGTTAAACATTATAATATTCGAAACTTACTTTTTCCATTCTTCGACATCTTCATGTGTGTCAAATAGATAACGAGCTACTTGTTCATGTTGCAAACTCGTTAATTTCACTCGTTTTCCCATCACATTACCACCATCATCGAGGAATTCATCAGTGTCATCAACGCTGGTCGAGTCAGTCATATATTCCCGAGTATATATTGATGACTCCACGGTGATGTATTCCATTGTGATTGATCCTGCAATATATCGCATATTCTTGACGTAATCTTTAAAAATTTTCATCAATCTTTCAAACGGATACATCCACCGATATCTAACTGGACCACAAAGAAGTGCCTCGTCGCATAGGTGTACCAACAAGTGAACACTTATGTCAAAGAATGCTGGGGGAAAGTACTTCTCCAATACACAAATTGCTTCGTTCACAGCCAATTTTACGGCCACTATGTGTTCTCGATTCACTACCTTCTCACACAAGAGGGAGAAGGTAATACTAATTTGCATAATAGCCCTACGCAAATCCTTGTGCTTGGAGAAACAGTTCTTAAACAATAGAGGAACCAATTGCATGATCACATGCCAATCGTTGGACTTACACTTATGTAAATCATGAGTAACATAATTCACAATCCTTTTCAAGTTGGACGAAAAAGTAGATGGGCCCTTCAAATTATATATTGTGTCTAGAAGCACCTTCCTTTCCTCACTCGTCAAAGTAAACGCACCAGGGAGAATTACTGTCCTTCCCCTACTATCTTCTTTCAACCATAGTTGTGGTTTAAGTTTTAATGTTTTAAGGTCTTTTCGTGCAATTTCTCCATCCTTAGAATGACTCCACCCAAGGCAAGTACCCATAATATGTTCAAAGAAATTCTTCTCTGCATGCATCACATCCAATACATGGCGCACCGGGTTTTTCTTCCAATAAGACAAGTCAAATAAAATTGACCTCCGAGACCATGCCTTTCTTATCTCAGTTTCATTCTCAGTTGGGGTCTTCTTATGCTTGACATTCTTAAATTTGGGATTCTTACCTGGCATATTTGGGCCACATTCAGAAGATTTACTTTCAATTTCTGAACCCGAAAGTTGTCTCGGCGGTAGCCTATGTTCAGCTCCGCCCAATAAAAAATTGGAAGCTTTCTCAAATCTGAAACTATGAGCTGGGGGTAAAAACCTCCTGTGGCAATGGTATACATTTTTTAAGCTGGAGGATAGACGAAGAGATTCAGTCTCCTCTCCACAAATAAGACACCCCAAATAACCATGTACTACACATCCGGATAATGTCCCATAAGCTGGAAAATCATGAATTGCCCACATCAACATAGCTTTCAGCGTAAACTCTTCTTTTCTAAAAGAGTCAAATGATTGCACACCCTCTTCCCACAACTCATTTAATTCTTCTACCAAAGGAGCCAGGTAGATATCAATGTCTTCATTTGGTGCCTTTGGCCCAGGTATCAATAAAGCCATCATCGAAAATTCAGGTCTCATACACTGTGAAGGAGGGAGGTTGAGTGGGGCTAGGATCACTGGCCATACATTCTGATTGGTGCTTAGATTTCCAAATGGATTGAAACCATCTGTTGATATAGCCAAACGAATGTTGCGTTGTTCTCGAGCAAAATCGGGATACTCATAATTCATCCTCCGCCAGGCAGTAGAATCAATAGGATGACGCATGATATTACCCCTACTTCTGCCCTAGCATGCCAAGTCATTGCCTCTGCAATCCATGTACTGTGAAAAATCGCTTTAATCTAGGCCCAAAGGGAAAATATTTCAATACTTTATGAGGCACTTTTGAGCTTGTGCCTTCCTTACTAGTAGATTGGACATATCTAGGTTCATCGCATACCGGACAACGATCGAGATTTTCATACTCCTTTCGGTATAGTATGCAGTCATACACACAAGCATGAATCAATTTATACTTCATTCCCAAACCTTTCAAACTGTTCTTCATAACAGGATAGCTATTTGGAAGTGTATTCACCTTGGGTAATAAGCCCTTCACCCATTTCATAATTCCCGTCACGCTATTGCCAGACAAACCGTACTGCGTCTTCAAACTGTGCAAACCAACCATGGCATGTAAAGTTGTTTGATCTTTCTCACATCCAGAGTATAACGGTTGGGTCGCCTTAAATTTTAAACTTTGGTAGTCATCGTCAAGTTTTATCGTGTTATCTTCACGAGCACTTGAATCTTCTACATCATCAGTAATCTCATTCTCCTCAGCTTCATAAACTCCGTACGCATCATCAACTAAATCCTCTAACATATTATGATCTACGTCGTCCCCTTCTTCATCTATTCTACTTGTTGAAGGTTGTTGTGAAAGTTGGTCAGGGACAAATGGAACTTTCAATTCACCGTGAAAACTCCAAAATCGATAACTATTTTGCATACCCGATCTTAACAAATGTAGTTCAACTGTTTTCCACTCAAACACCTTACCATTCTTACACCTAGCACACGGACACGGAAACTCTTCATCATTACGACATCTCTTTGCATATTTCACAAATTCGTTAGCACCTCTGCGAAACACATCCTCCATTCTATTAGTCTCACCCATCCACTCTTTGTATTTCGGATATCCCATCACAGCTACCACAAATAAACACCTATTAAAGGTAAACAAAACTTAGATTTGTAGTATGTTTTATTTAATTATCCCATCATTTAATTATCCTATTAAAGGGTAAGTGGTTCTATCCCATTCAAGAATGCATTTTTCTGTAATATACTTAACAGCTCATGCACATTGTTACGATTTGAAAAAAATTCGACAGCATATCCCCTTAGTTCTCCAAGTACACGACGTAGATTGGCAGGTGTGAGTGTTATTTCAATTGGTCAATTAAAATAACAGTCACACTTGTCAATCTAGTATGTACCCAGAGAACATTAAGATACGACTGCAGAACTTCCTCCAAAAGTAACAACTTTAAGCCAATAAGAATATTATACAGAAATTATACAGTCTCAAACTGTCCAAACGGGACAATTCGAGAGATATCATTACAGGGGTAATGACTCTCGAACGGGTCTAAGGGTTATTGAATGCGTACGCATAAGAACTAGAATGCTAGTATCTATGCGCACTATATTTAATTTCAAGTATGTTTCATATAATGGGTTAATTCAAATACAAAAATAAATTCATGGGTTAATTCAAATACAAAAATAAATTCATGTATTGACCACATACACACACACACACACACACACACTATCTAAGCTGTTCTATAGGTATAAAAATAATTATTATCCAATTATTATCCAACTATTATCAATTATTTATTTTGAATGTAAATAATATTCAAAACCCCACCCACCCACACCCCCTCCTCCTCCCGATGTTTATTATCCAATTATTATCCAACTATTATCAATTATTTATAAAATTGATGTCTACTTTTAGTGTTGTGTATACCCCACCCCACCCCACCCCCTGCCCCCCTCCCCCACCCCCTCCCCCACCACACACCACCACACACACACACACCACACCACCCCCTGCCCCACCACACACCACCACACACACACACACACACACACACACACCACCCCACCCCCTGCCCCCTCCACCACCCCCTCCCCCACCACACACCACCACACACACGCACACCCCACCCCACCCCCTGCCCCCCTCCACCACGCCCCACCCCCTACCCCCACCCCCACACACGCACACACATACACACACATATATATACGCATACACACATAAATATACACACAAATATATATATATATATATATATATATATATATATATATATATATATATATATATATATATATATATATATATATAAATGGAAGAGAGAGAGAGAGAGAGAGAGAGAGGGAGGGAACGGCGCGGAGGGAAAAAAGAGGGGGGATAGGGTTTTTGCTGCGAACATTGTCACGGTCGTGTCAAGGTCTTTGACCGTGACAAGTGTTTAAATTATTGTCACGGTCAATGACCGTGACAAGTTCGTGAAAAATTTACTTGTCACGGTCATGTCAAGGTCAATGACCGTGACATAAAACGCGTGTTTTTTGTCACGGTCATTGACCTTGACAAGGCTGGCCGGCTGAAAGGTGACAATTTGCCCATTTTGGTGTAGTGAAATTAGTAAATTAATAATTGTATACTTTAATTGTTAGTTTAATTGATGAAAATAATTAATTGAGTAGATGAATTAGAAGGAGTACGGGATACACATTTGTTGTTGACATTGCTGTTAGATTATAGTGGATCGATGTTGGGTTGGTTAATTTTAAAAGGGGCATGATCACTGGATTATTGTCAATATGGGGGTGGGATTTTTCAACTTTTTTTTAAAGTTACTTTGTTTATACGCTTCGTATCTTTAATATATGCTTCGTACCTTTAAAAGTGGAATGATCACTGGATTATTGTCTATTGAGGCGTTTAACAATAACAATTCATTTTTATTTGTAGTAATTGTACATATTTGCATGTCTTCTTTTAATTCATTTTGATATGTACTAATAACAGTTTTTTACAGTAAATGTCTCCTTCAGGTATTAAGGCGAGGATGATGATGCTAGTTATGATGATGTCGTCTGAGCTCGGTGGTAGCGGAGGCGACGAGGTCTCCTCGGCCCCTAGTCTCCCTAAATATGGCAAATTAGGGATGCCCATCGAGAACAAGTCGGGGCTATTAGCGAGATCCCTCGAGCTGGTAAAGACTATCATCGACCCAGGGTACATTAGTTTGAAGGAGGTGCCATATGAGCTCAAGTTAACTGTTTGGGTGGCACTACAGGTAATATATATATATATATATATATGAATATTTCAATTTCAATTTCAATTTCAATTTCAATTTCAATTTCAATTTCAATTTCAATTTCATTTTATATTTATATTTATTTGCAACTAATATTGTATTTGTTGGACAAGAACAATTCAACCTGGATCCAAAGCTACGTGATTCCGTCTTGGAGCAGTTGAGGGAGCAACACAAGACGTGGAAGAAAAATATGCGGACCCGGTACTTTGGGAATACACGAGAGTCCATTATCCAATGGCGTGAATCCGTCCCATCGAAGGAGCCGATTGATTAAGTGCGAAAAGTAGCGCGTGTAAAGACGCTAATCGTTGTTTTCGTTTCGCCAACTCAATACAAAAACCTAAGTTACAACTACACTTGCGAAGCAAGTAGAGCGGTAAGTCGGGTATCGAGAATCCACAGAGACGAGTTGTTAGAATTTATAAGGTTTAATATTCCGAAATAAAAGTGGAAAAGGTGAATTACAAACTAAAAGAAAAGATGCATGAAAGGGAAAGATTAATCTAGGCGAGGGAAATTAAACTAAATTAATAAAGAGAATAAAAACTATAGGTTGCGTCGAATATCCCTCACCCGAGTTAATTAGTATAAAATGGTTACATGGGTCGACGAGTTATTAAGGTTGCGTCTCGTTTCGACAGTTAAGTAAATCAAGGGTTGTCACACCCCTAAATTTGCATAAAAGCCACATACGATTTTGGTGTCAACAAATACCCCGGAAATTACGCTCGAAAGGTCGTAAGCACGGGACATACATGATATGCCCCGTCAAATCTCCTAGGTGTAATAACTAGGACAACGCACCCGAAATAGACCCGTAAACACCATCACCAAAGCAAAGCAACATGTCAACCCGGAATGAGTTCAATCCGACACAACCTAGACTAAATTAGCCACTACACATAATTAATGACATTAATTAAACTAACTAATTAATTAAAGCAACTAATTAACTAATGAAAACAATAAATAACAATAATTAAACAAACTACAAAGTATGGAAACTAGCTAACAAAGAAAGAAAACAACAAAGAAGAGAATGAATGGTAGAGTTCTTACATAAAATGGGTGAAAACCCAAGTGAAAATGGAGGAGAGGGTGAGCTCCCAACAAAACCCCCAAAATGTCTTCTAACCTTATCTAACTAAAACAACATATCTCAAAGAAAAGCCCCAAACATTCATTTAATACCCCAAAATAAACCCCCAACAAAACCAACCCAAAAAACCCAAAATAAGCCAATTTTCGTCCATATCTGATGGGACCGGTCGACCTCTGTTTTGGGACCCGTCGACCGCACTTTTGGAATTTGCCTTGGGCTGCTGGCAGCCCCCTTTTCCACTCCGAACCAATTTTGACGCGTTGCACGCAAACGGCCATAACTCCCTCATACGGAATCGAAATGAGGCGTGGTCAGAACCAACGCGAAGCTAATTCAATTCTCTACATGATTCTGTTTTGAAACCCTCCAAATTATGCAGTATGAAATTACCAAAATGCCCTTGAAGTAGAAGAAAATACCGAAACCTTTCGGAAATGGGCATAACTTCCACATACGGAGTCAAAATGATGCACGGTCAGTGGCCACGGAAGGATAATTTGATGATCTACATGTTGGTAACTTCATTACATAAAAAATAGTGAGTTTGAAAAGACCAAATTGCCCTTGAAGTAGCATTCGATGATGGAACTTCTCCGAAATGCAACCGAACCTCACTTTTAGCGTTCCAATACCTACAAAAGCACAAATAACCCCTGCAAAGCATGTATATATCCAAATCCATGGTTGCCTGGTTAATGAGCATAATTATAGGCATTTAGGACCGTAAAAGTGCTAGAATGCATAAAGATAACGGGCAAAAATATGCAATATTCGATACGAATCACACCCCCTAACTTAAACATTACTAGTCCCTAGTGATGAAACAAGCAAAACTAGTCCACAGAAGGAAATACAAAACGTATATATGCATCAAAATATAATTGCCACTTTCGTAGGGAACACGATTGCATTTAGCATATGCAATAAGCCATTAAACCCCTAGGTTACCCTAGTGGACGAGTGTCGTCTCGTGAGGGTTTTCAGGGATGATACCCACAAACATCATATGGTTTCCTCAAAATATGCCCAAACCAACATGCGACAAGCCCAACAAAAGCGAAAAAGATTTCATATGCATTATTAGCAAAGTGAATGAATTCACGAAAAAGTCCGAATCATTAACATTATAGAATGCACCTCATAGAATTGAAACCTTAAAATGTGGGAGGGGAGCGAGCACATGCAAAGTGTGATTTGGCAAAAACTTATATAAACCGGATAAACATTAAAGAAAGCATATATTTAATCCTCGCGGGCATTACGCTCATCAAGCGAATTCACTCGAAACAGGGAGGTAACACATGGAACATGCGGGCATAAGGAGTAAATGTAAATGGAAACTAGGCCACACACATGTCACAGATGAAGAACGCTATATAAAAACTGAAAAATGTAATCTCAATGAAAGATACCGCACATTAAAGGAGGCGAAATGCATTTTCACAGATTATCAAAACTATTTCAACTTTTAAATTACATCAACCTAAGATCACATAGGATTTGTATAGGGTTATAATGTAGGTTTGGCTAGGGTACGAAATGAAGGATATATATATATATATGTACGGGTTCAAAGTGTTCGAAATGAAAACTAGGGATAATAGGACGACATGGGCAATATCAAAATTGGAAAACAAGTTCCAAAAGGCATCGAATATATCATCGGGGAGAGTAATCAAAGCTTATTGAACTATATACAACATATACAAACTTCTCTTTCTTTTTATTTTCTTCTTTTTCTCATTTTCTCTTTTGTTTTCTTTTGCTTTTTGCTTTCTCTTTTTCTTCACTTTTTTCACTACTTTCTTTTCTTTACTTATCAAACTCTCATATGCCAAAATTGCAACTGACATCACAACCACATAATTCAATCCCAAGTAACATTCCAAATAAAGGTATGGAAAGTGTATGTATGGTTTAAAACTCAAATGTAGAGTTGGTTATGGGAATGGGGTTATGAAACGAAAGGCTATATTTAGGCTCAAAGAGGTTAACGAGGGTAAACATATAAGGGTGAGGTCAAGGCTAATATGGGTGATATATCAAAGAGGGCCTATGATCATTTCGCAAAGTTTACGCAATTCTCGAGTCAAAACAATATATGAAAATCATGCTCAAGTAACACATTTCAAGTATGAACTCAATTAATGAACGGTCAAATGAAAGAATAGTGAGATTACCAACGAATTCAATGTTTTCAATGAGGAAAGAATAGTGTATAACACTCACAAACGACGAAAGGTACAAAGATTACTCGGTGTAAGTATATACAATCCAACAAAGTATTACCGAGTTATAAAAATCTTAAACCAAATCAATATAACAATAAAAGTGCATGTGCTCATGGGATTAAAGTTTAATTCATGAAGTTATTCATAATATAAATAATTGAGACTAAAATCTAATAACTTCTAAAATCAAGAACATGCATCATTGGGTTGTCTATTGGATCGGGCAATTATTAAAATTTATCATCGGAAACAAAGGCAAAATGCCCAAAAAAGAGAAAAAAGAAAGAGAATATTTTTGAAAATTTTCAATTTTTCTAAGAAAAGCATACTAAGTAACTAACATGTGAGAAAAAAAATGGACTAAAATAAGAAATTGGATAGAATATCCCACACCCCCTAACTTAAAACTTGACATTGTCCTCAATGTAAATTAAGAACCAAGTCAAAGAGAGGAAAAGAGCGATATTACCCAAAATTGGAGTGATCCCCATAAGAACAAGTCCAAAGAATCTACAAAACAAGTTAGTACCGAGCATAGCAAAAACAAATAACAAAGAGTAAACTAATTACACTAAACTAAATTAAAAAGGAAAGAAAAATAAAAAGAAAGAAAGAATAAAAAGCTAACTATATACAACCTACTATTTAGGCTCCACACTAACTATACACTAGAACTCTAAATAGCTGAGGGTCCACCATAAGAACGATTTGACTTTGGAGGATAACCGGTGTACCCTCACATACAAGCATGCCTACCGAAAAATATGAATTCCGTTTTAACAACGGAAGGCATGTGTAAGGCGGAGGAAATGAACCATCGCCAATTAAAAGTTTTGGAGGGACGATGGGGGGTTTGGATTGAACGGGTGACAAAAACAAGTGGGGACCAAGAAAAGCCGAATATCATCCCAATGATTTTGAAGTTGGAATGGGAGGCGGCGCACACAAAGGCAAAGATGCGATCGTGGAGGGAGACTCGAGCAAGTACTCATCATCGGCGATAGGGTTTAAAACATTAAAGTTCGAAACCGAATCATCGGGTACTTGTTCCGGTGGGGTAATAGAGAATGAAAATGGGGATGAAAGAAATTCAAACTCATGAGATGAATCATCATCGCATGAAGTTGGAATTTCAAAGGAAATAATATCATTTTCAATGAAATGCTCTTCTTTGGGGGCCAAAGAAGAAATCATTTCATTGCAAATAGATATTACGTCATTCTCATCCTCACTTTCAATATCTATTACGAGATGGGCAAAGTCTAGAATGGCTTGTTCCAAAGTAGGTACAAGTACCTCATTTGGTTCAAAACATTCCTCGACTTCAAAAGTCTCGGAAGCAAAATCGTCGTCGGACTCAAATAATAAATCCAACTCATGTTCCCCTGAACGATTTTCTTCCCGATAGCGATTTTCAATTTTCTCATTTTCATACATACGCAAACCCTCACCGAATGTCATGGGTCGAGGTGCGGATGCATGAAAATGAGAACTTTGAAAATTACCATCGGACTTAAACGAAAACTCATTATTATAGGAATTTTGAAAACTATTCGAATTCGTTTCAAAATTCCTATTATAAGGAGGTAAAGGCCCAAAATCATTATCATCATCATCAAAATTCCAATAACCTAAGTTTTGACTTTCGTTATACTCGCCCAAAGTCATATTTGAATTTGTTATACTTTGGGATTCTAAGTATTCACCGAAAGTCATAGGTTTGCGAGAATTTTGAGAATTATGACAAGGATTACCGAAAGAATTGGAATAAGACATGCTTACCCCAAAAATGGCTCGAAGTGGCGGATTCCACAAAGTAAGTGTGCGCGGGAAAGATTCGAGCGTTTCTAAGTGCTCAAATGTGGAAGTCCTGCAAAATATTAGCAAATAGAAAGAAAATACTATGAAATACTAAATCAAATAAAGTCTAAAACAAACTAGTCCCCGGCAAAGGCGCCATTTTGATTAAGTGCGAAAAGTAGCGCGTGTAAAGACGCTAATCGTTGTTTTCGTTTCGCCAACTCAATACAAAAACCTAAGTTACAACTACACTTGCGAGGCAAGTAGAGCGGTAAGTCGGGTATCGAGAATCCACAGAGACGAGTTGTTAGAATTTATAAGGTTTAATATTCCGAAATAAAAGTGGAAAAGGCGAATTACAAACTAAAAGAAAAGATGCATGAAAGGGAAAGATTAATCTAGGCGAGGGAAATTAAACTAAATTAATAAAGAGAATAAAAACTATAGGTTGCGTCGAATATCCCTCACCCGAGTTAATTAGTATAAAATGGTTACATGGATCGACGAGTTATTAAGGTTGCGTCTCGTTTCGACAGTTAAGTAAATCAAGGGTTGTCACACCCCTAAATTTGCATAAAAGCCACATACGATTTTGGTGTCAACAAATACCCCGGAAATTACGCGCGAAAGGTCGTAAGCACGGGACATACATGATATGCCCCGTCAAATCTCCTAGGCGTAATAACTAGGACAACGCACCCGAAATAGACCCGTAAACACCATCACCAAAGCAAAGCAACATGTCAACCCGGAATGAGTTCAATCCGACACAACCTAGACTAAATTAGCCACTACACATAATTAATGACATTAATTAAACTAACTAATTAATTAAAGCAACTAATTAACTAATGAAAACAATAAATAACAATAATTAAATAAACTACAAAGTATGGAAACTAGCTAACAAAGAAAGAAAACAACAAAGAAGAGAATGAATAGTAGAGTTCTTACATAAAATGGGTGAAAACCCAAGTGAAAATGGAGGAGAGGGTGAGCTCCCAACAAAACCCCCAAAATGTCTTCTAACCTTATCTAACTAAAACAACATATCTCAAAGAAAAGCCCCAAACATTCATTTAATACCCCAAAATAAACCCCCAACAAAACCAACCCAAAAAACCCAAAATAAGCCAATTTTCGTCCATATCTGATGGGACCGGTCGACCTCTGTTTTGGGACCCGTCGACCGCACTTTTGGAACTTGGGCTGCTGGCAGCCCCCTTTTCCACTCCGAACCAATTTTGACGCGTTGCACGCAAACGGCCATAACTCCCTCATACGGAATCGAAATGAGGCGTGGTCAGAACCGACGCGAAGCTAATTCAATTCTCTACATGATTCTGTTTTGAAACCCTCCAAATTATGCAGTATGAAATTACCAAAATGCCCTTGAAGTAGAAGAAAATACCGAAAC
The DNA here is from genome assembly GCA_949130495.1 of Sambucus nigra. Taxonomy (NCBI): domain Eukaryota; kingdom Viridiplantae; phylum Streptophyta; class Magnoliopsida; order Dipsacales; family Adoxaceae; genus Sambucus; species Sambucus nigra. The sequence goes on along the minus strand of OX422218.1, from coordinate 407,014,119 downwards.
CTTTCGGAAATAGGCATAACTTCCACATACGGAGTCAGAATGACGCACTGTCAGTGGCCACGGAAGGATAATTTGATGATCTACATGTTGGTAACTTCATTACATAAAAAATTGTGAGTTTGAAAAGACCAAATTGCCCTTGAAGTAGCATTCGACGATGGAACTTCTCCGAAATGCAACCGAACCTCACTTTTAGCGTTCCAATACCTACAAAAGCACAAATAACCCCTGCAAAGGATGTATATATCCAAATCCATGGTTGTCTGGTTAATGAGCATAATTATAGGCATTTAGGACCGTAAAAGTGCTAGAATGCATAAAGATAACGGGCGAAAATATGCAATATTCGATACGAATCACCGATCTCATTGGCACAATGGCAAAGGTTCATTGGCAATGAGATCGGAGAGCGACAATTGGCATCTCACCAATCGGGAAGGGAAAACTAGACAAAAAAGACGGACATGCACTACTCCGGCCGGACGTCTTACGCCGAGGTGGAGCATAGGATGATGGTAAGATTTAATTTTTCTATAACTACATAAAATATATTATTCATCATTATTTTACTTTGTGGGGCCGATACTAATTTTACTTTATTTTATTTCAGGAGACAGGCAGTGGCCCTAGGGGTAGGCCACATAGGCTCGATACTTATTTTGGCTCTTCAGACGAAGAAGGGGAAGGACAAGGAGGTGTCCCCAAGCGTCGCGACCACGATTGTAAGTAATCCGATAGTTTACTTTTTATCAATTACGTTATATTTTTTAATTTACTTATTTTACTAATCATGTGCTTTTTGCTATTTCAGGCAAAGCTTAAGGAAGTTCATGAGTCGCAGGCTGATGCCGACAAGGCATCTTTGTCCACAGACACACGCAGCCAAGTGCTTGTCTCTGATCGCAAGGGGAGGACAAGGGGGTTGAGCTCGCGCGTGGCCAAATCTAGGATCATCGGATTGGGTTGGCTCGAACGGTGGATTCACATGACGCGAAGCTGTCCCATTTGGAGGCGACGATCCAGGATATGTACTCATTTGTGAAGTGTTCGTTGGGCGAAAATCGTAAGAGTAAAGGGAAGGTGAAGGTGGTGCGGGAGGAGGAGGTGTGGGAGGACGAGGACGAGGATGTGGACCTCGCTGCTTCATCGCCGATATGTGCAGACTTTGATGATCCACTTCCCTATTTGGATCCTTTCAACAGACCGATGTCGACACTTGGTTGGCCGAGCGTGTTTATAATGGACATATTTGATGGCCAACGGATAGGGCGGGGATTGAGGGACCCGAATATCGTCCAGGGTGCACTATTTCATGGACGTGAGCTTCAAGACATCGAGTCCAGGGTGCTCGTCATGCATGTGATGCCCGGGAAGGAGAACTCTCAATTGTGATTGCGCGAACAATGCGGCACGGCGTATATTAGTGGATATATTAATTCGTATATCATGTGGCCTACTCACCTCCTCAGCGTTAACCATACCCCAGACATTTAGTGACATTGATTTAAGTTTAAATTGAATTGTTTTAAATTATTACATTTGAATTATATTTGGATTATATGGTGATGCATACTCTCTCTATTTTGAATGTATATTTGCACTATCTATATTTTATCTAGATATATAATGTTTGAACAGGTACAGCGTTGCTATAACAGATACATATATACTGCTGGGCAGTGGCAGTGGCCATACTGCCCAACAGATTTTTTTTCAATTCTCCCCAGAATTGTCATGATCATTGACCGTGATAATTTTTTAAACACTGTCACGGTTTTATCACGGTCCTTAACCGTGACAAAGCTTGTCACGGTCAAGGTTCGTGACATGACCGTGACAAGTTCGTGACAAAAATTTGTCACCCCCAAAATTGCCATGGTGATTGACCTTGACAAGTCCAACTTGTCAAGGTCAATGACCGTAACAATTCGACAGATTTGGTATAGTGAAAAATGTATAATTATTTAAATAAAAATATCAACATGTTTTGAAGACTAAAAGGTTCATGAGGTTATCATTTTCAATAAATTTGATTTAATCTAAAAGGTTCATATTTATATCTATTGTTATGGAATGCTACTGTTATTCTTTTCGATGGCTTTAAGTTTATATGATTGTAAAGTATGGATGATTTTAAGTCATATTATCATTATGGAATGCTATTATTATTATGTAAGCCACAATTTTTTCTATTAGGGGGTAGTAATTTTGTTATATATTTATTTGCATTGGATTGGATATTTTAATAGTTATTTTTTGCGATAGCTAAACAATGTAAATGAAATACGGATATTATTCAAATCCGAGGCATCCGAGCGAATACGAATATGTATAGTTGTTTTAACTATCCGGGCAGATATAGATACGGATAGTGCATCCGATAGCGGATATGGATATGAAGAACATGGTATCTGATCCGTATCCGTTCGCTTACCACCCCTACTAAAAACCCAATGTGCACCTGTCTGCAGACCAAAATGATCTGAACCTTACTTGGGTCGATCGGGGTTTGAATTTAAACAAAGTTGTTGCCTCAAGCTCCAATTCAAGCCCTTTTTGCGCATCGGTATGGAACCGACCATAACTTCTTCATAGACTCGAAATGATGCATGGTTGGAAGGGACGCGAAGATAATTCAATTATTGGCATATTAGTCTTTGATACAATCCAAAATATGGAGTTTTAAATGACCAAATTTTCCTTGAAGTTCCATATTACGATGAGACTTTCCCAAACTGATGTTAACTGCACATTTTGTATCCCAATACCTATAAAAGTTGAAATAAATCTTGCAAAGCGTACAAGAACAATAGTCATCTGGCATAAGAGCTTAAATATAGAATTAATAGACATGGGAATATTAGCATGTGCATTAATAAATGATAATAAATGCAATAGTCATTACTAATCACGGATTCAATTTGTTGATATCACCATTTAAGAATTCATAAAGCTATTGCTACATGCGTGGATATAATCTTCTAGTATCTTTTTGTACAATGTACTATTCGTTTTGATCTTACTTACATATTATGCAAATAAAATAATATCCCCACTTTTATAGGTGGTTTCCCCATTTTTATTTTTATAAAAAATTGTTTGACACGCCTACCCCAAACGACCATAGTTAATTTTAGTTTTATCATTGACAATGTTACTTCCGAGCGATGCCAATAAAAAATAGAAATGAAGAACATGATCCTTATTTTTTTGAAGTGTCATAAATACAAAAAAAATAAAAATTAAAAGTACAATTCTTGATATTTTTTAGGGTTCCAAATTATTTTTTTTCCTTTGGCCGTAAAATCTTTCTGGTACCAAACATACATTACAGTTTTATGATCATGCATTTTTTTTGTACTATGTAACTCTTTACAAAATTATTTATTAAGGTCTAATTTTGTTTATTTTTTTGTATTTTTATGGCCCAAAAAAAAAAAAGTCATGAACAATGATAAAAAGTAACATTTTGACTACAATAGTGAGTGAGTGGGCTTGTAACATACAATCTAATTAAAAGTAAACGAGGGGGAAAAACAACTTTAAAAGTTGGAAATGAAAACAAAATAACAATTTTGACTTTACATGTTGCCAATAAACATTTAGTCTATACATGTCAGTATAACGTCACTCATAGGGTGGGTGGGTGGGTGGGTGGAAGAAACTTTAGTCCAATCTGAGAATGATAACTCTGCTATTTAGTTAAGTTGTTACAAATCTTTCTTAATCCTTCTTAATTGTTCATTCCAACTCTCTAGAATAAAGTTGATCTTAACCTGTCACTTTCAAACGAGTTTCAATTAAAAGATTAAATATCGTAAAATGATTTTCTCATCATGTCAATTAACAAGTTGGATATCACCAGAATTATATTGTAGGTCAAACTTTGCAGACGCTATTCACAAAGCCCGAAAATACATTCGGATGGGGCAGCATCTGCTTCTTGAATCCAGAACTTCGGCCAATGAGAACATATTTAATACATATATTATGACATCACATATGCAATTTTATAACTTTTCTTTCTAACACATATTTTCACTTTTTCAATAATTTGCTGAGTTTTTATCTGCTTGTCATACCATGTCGGACATATATAGGATGTGTTCAATATTTTCTCCTTCACTAGGGCAATGGAGTCGATGAGTCAAAGACAAGTTTGTGATTTCAGAATTCAGTGTATAACTTCCTAAGACTGTCTCCAAGCATAGGGGTAGGACTCCTAAGACAAAAACTACATACATAACATGGCATGACAAAATTTTCTTTGGGTTGGTATGAAAACTTTTTCAAGAAAAATTGTAATTCTCACTGCATACATATGTAATTCTCACATCTAAACCAACAAATGGTGAAACCGGATAAATCCTTGGATGGATCTCAACCAGACCTGAAGTTTGTACTTGTGAAAAGGCAGCAAAGTGCAATGCATTATGCTACAATTTCAAAAGATCCCACAATGACAGTAAAACGTCAGTCAAAAGTGAGAAAAAGATAAAAGACCAGAAAAGAAAATGTGCAACCAGTTGGCATGTATGCATTTGATATTTTGACAAGAGACTTTCTTGTCCAAGCACTAGGCCACCAAATTTGGCCTCCTTTATTCCACCATAAAGTGAATTATCAGACAAAATTTGCCTTTGACATGAATGAATATTCTCCCTGTCTTCAATTCCAAGATCACAACGTACCTGATATCTCTGAGTAATACAAAACTCAATCTACTTCTACATTTATAAGATATTTTTTTAAAAAAGGCGAGATTTTGTTAAGGAATAAACTTGAGTACAAAATGTATGCACAATAATTTTGTACAGAATCACCATGAAAAAGGGGTTGCTCCCAACAAAAAATTGTCCTTCTCCACATCATTCACCCACTGACAAACCAGGTTGCATCTCTTTATTGCCAATGCCTGTAAATTAATATATAACTAAACTTTATCTATATATTTCCCTTTCTACCAAAAAAAAAAAAAAAAAAAAACTAAACTTTATCTACTGCACCAAACAAGAATAAAGTCTAGTATAATTAATAAGCACAACCCTTAATGGAACCGTTTGATTAACAAAATAAACATTATCTGTAAAGTGCACATAATACAAGATCATGGTATATAAAATTAATGAATAGATATGAGAGCACATAAATTTTATTAAAATAGTATTTGAGGCACATTTCTCAAGCGGAGTTTAGTGGGTAAATGGGCTTCAAACTAAAATAGTAGTTGAGGCACACCTCCTTAGTGGGAGGTTTATGTATCTCTTTAATGCGGGTTTTGGCCCTCCTTTTGGTAGGGTTGTCTGTGAAAATTTTCCTTTTTGTACTTTATGCTCTTATTAGAGGATTCTGTGTCTCTTCCTCTCCGTTGGAGTTGATGCCGATGTTGCCGTTACTGGGCCGAGTTCCGGTGCTTTTTTTCCAGATCTAAGTGGTTGTTTTCTTATCTTGGTGTTTCCCTAATTATTAGGACCAGTTTCAGTAGAACTTATGTTGGTTGACCCACGCATTTTTAAACGTTTTGATACCAATCGGTCGTTTTCTCCGAAATGTACGGTGTATATTTTTCATATCGCATTTTATGGGTAAACTGAGAGTCTGTTTTACTAGATTTTTGACCGTTGTATCACTTTTTGATGTTGAGAAGTCTCTACTTTTTGTGACTTGTTGCTTTAATTTCGGCTCTTTTTTGAAGGATTTTGTGTCGTATCTTTATTTGACCTTTTGTGTCGTGTATTTTGTATTTTTTGTTATTTAATTAACGAGGGATGCAATTATTTTCAAAAATAAAAAAATAATCTAACAATTTTAATCATTGAGGACACTGATATACATAGGCAAGAGCCAAACCTTGTCCAGAAGTGATCAAATGCACCATAGGGTTCAAAATCCTGGGTGACCCAGCAGAGTAAAACTGCCACATGAAAATAATCAATGTCATAGCAATGAAAAAAGCTTTTAACCAGTAATTATAATAAGATAACATTATAGGTCATACACAAACTTTACAATGATTAATTAAATGAAAGTATGCAGTTTTTAGAAGTGCCAAGTAGATCCAAAACAACATGGAGCCTACCCTATCACAGATGCAAGGCAAAAAGCTTCAAGAGGAGCACTTAGTCCATGAGTGATTATGTAGTTATTACTCAGCAACCTTGAGGTAAAGTAGCGGATGCTTGTTTCGATTACACATTTTACTCTTGAATAATCATAGACTCCCCGAAAGTAGCCTACCGATCGATTACCCAATTTCTCATCACCCTTGATTTCAATAAATGCCAAACTAATCCTAACCATTCATCTATTTTTTAAAAAATATATTATGAGCTAGTACGGTTATCTCAAAATTATAAATTGATTCATTTATAAATTAGTTCATTTACAAATTAATTAATTAATTGTGTTTAATTTTATTAATGAATATGAGTCACATAAAATACATGCTACTCTCTCCCTCCCCCTCCCCCTCCCCCTCCCCCTCTTAATTTGTTTTTATCTTTTTTTATCATACAATCTTGACATCAATTTCACATTACCAAACATTGTGTAAAATTGGATTTAAACTCATTTCAAATCCACTCATTTATTATTCACTAATTCGCAATGAACCGATTTACATAATCAAACAATTTGCGCAACCAAACATGACCTATATCTTTATACTTATTATAAAAATTAAAAGATATTCTCTTAATTTTTTTAAATTTAACAAAAGATTAATAATAACTAGAGTTATGATTTATTTTAAAGTTAAATTAATTTTACATTAAACTACTATTTAATGGATCAATTACCAAAAAGTGCATCAATCATTTTTTAATACACATTTAGTCAAAACTTTTTTATTTTGTTCTGAAAAGACCTTAAACACTAACTTAATCATTATTTTCATATTTTTAAGGGTCCGCGCCAGCGGCACACTTTGAGTGTTTTATCTTTGTTGATACCAAATTTAATCTGCTGACGTGGACCCATCACTTGAAGACATGTGTCAACTAACGTGGTAATTACAAATACTTCTACCGATCAACTTACTGCCACCGAGCTACTCAAGCGTCACGAGCAGCTCATATATTCCGAACAGCTAAAGCGTATCGATCAACTTAGGTTCCCCGAGCAACTCATGGGCCCCGAGCAACTCAAGCGTGCCGAGCTACTAAGGCGGTCCGAGCAGCTCAAGCGTGCCGAGCTATTTAGCATACGGAGCACTCAAATCAGGATAATCAAAGAGACGACGGCTCATTAAATGCTCATTATTATCGTACAGACGTATATGTCTACTAGATAACAGCGCATTGTCCTTTCATATGTACAGCCTTAAGGCTATAAATACTTTGTAACCTCCTTATTAGAAGGGGACTCTGGATCTCTTGGAAAACCAGTTATCGAGAATTCTAGGCAAACAGTCAGCAATACAAAAATAGTGGACGTAGGCCATTCTGATAAGGCTGAACCACTTTAAAAATCAACTGTCTCATATTTCTTTATTTATTTTTATCTGTGATTAAAATAATTGGATCAAATCTAGTTTTTTACATCAACAGATTGGCGCCGTTTGTGGGAAATGACTGTACTTATCGTTTTTCACCAAAATAATTCATCATCAATGGCTGATAATTCGAAATCCAGTAATCGAAATGTTGGGATCCCTCCAAATTCATCCATTCCCCCAAATGTGTCAGATCTGGCTGGCTTAATGGCTAGTTTAGCCCAAGGACAAACGGTCATGCAAGAAACCATGCGACAACTTATACAAACTGTTTAAGGCGGAGCGCCGGCTCAATCAGGACAACGAAGTGTTCAGAGAAATACTCGTTTACTCTCTTCGTGAACTAGGAGAACGTTATTCCCTGAGGAATCTCTGTCCAGACGCACCGACTCATATCGTATTGAGAGATCTAATGATCCTTCTTATCAGCCTGGTCGGACTTCCTCAGTACGAGCTACAGACACTCAACAAAACGTCACTTTATCTCCAAAAAGGACCAGTGTTCTTGAAAGGTTGAGTAGAGTCTCTCCTTTTGATCGTTTGGGCCCTAGGAGGAATAGAAGTCCTCCTAGGATTGTGTCGAGGAACTCCCAACAACCATCCTATCTAAGGGAAGGTTCTGCCCAATCACGACCAACTGCTCGTAATGTAAGATCCCAACGCGATCAGTTGCTCGAACAAATAGGCCCAAGGAGGGAAATGATGCATGGAAAGGCTTTATTTAGAGGTTGGAAGACAGATTAGGGGAAATGGCTAAGGCTAAGAATCCTCTACAAAGAACTTTTGTCCAAGGGACACCATTTGTACAGGCAATTGTGGATTTTCCCACACCATCAAAATTCAAAGCTCCTGTGGTAACTCCTAAGTATGATGGAAAAATTGATCATGTCCTTATATAGAACAATACCAGGCTGCTGCTGACATTTATGCAGTTCCAGAGAAGATGAAATGCAGGGCATTATCAAGAACTCTTATCAGATCAGCTCAGATATAGTACAACAACCTTCCTTGGGGAAAGATTGTAACTTTCCTTCAACCGGCAGAGCTCTTTATAGGGAACTTCTATTTTGGAGCAAAATCAGTCAAACGAGTAGCGCACTTGCTGAATGTTAGACAGAAGGCAGGTGAAAGCACCAGGGATTATATTACTCGTTTCAATAACGAGAAACTTGAAGTAATTGATTACGAGGAGAAAATAGCAATTACTTCTCTGATGAGCGGACTGTTGCCGAATAAATTGTATTACACTTTAGCCAAGGATCCGCCTAGGACCATGGCTGAACTGATGGCTAAGGCATCCAAAATCATGAATGCCGAGGAGGCCATGGGTGCAAAGAATAATGCAGATACTAAAGAAACCAAGGTCGAAACTGACAAGACTGAAAAGAAAGATCAAAAGAATAATGGTGGTAACAGACAGTCGAAAGCAAAGCAAGCACTGGAAGAGTTGAAGAAATTTGGAAATTATACCCCTTTGAAAATAGATATAAACCACATTCTGGAAGAGATCAAGAACAGCGAGGAGCTAAACTGGCTAGAAAAAATGAAGGCAGATCCTGAAAAGAGGAATAAATCCAAATACTGTAAATTCCATAAAGACCATGGTCATACGACCAAAAATTGCATAGCTCTCCAGAATGAAATTGAGGGGCTCATTAGGCGAGGAAAATTGACCAAGTATGCTGATCGTCGAAATGGTGGGAAGGTCAACGACCGAGCAAGGCAGAGGTCTAGATCTCCTCGTCGAGCAACAGAAGACAAGAAGAGAAGTCATGAAGAGGACCCAGAAGATGAACAAGATGATCCTGATCTCCCCAAAAGACCAAAGCAGCCAGAATGTGAGGTATTTTCAATCCATTTTGGATCATTTGAATGTAATGTAATTACAGGTGGAGATGCAGGAGGTGGGGATATGACTGCAGAGAGGAAAGCTTACCTCAATGAGGCTCGAGCTTGCTCATACATTCAGCGGATAAATCTGGCTGAAGATGATGGCCCGAAGAAGGTGAATAAAGACAAGCTGGTCATTGGTTTCTACAAGAATGACCTGGCAAGTGTATTATATCCTCATAATGACCCATTGGTGATTAAGATGAGGATGAAGGAAGTGGTGATTTCACAGGTACTGGTGGATAATGGTAGCTCGGCAGACATCATGTTCTACCCATGTTTTGATAGTTTGAATTTGAAGTTAGCCCAATTGGAGCCCTATCATAGACCTCTCCTAGGTTTTACTGGTGAAAAGGTTTTTCCGCTTGGGATGATCAAGTTAAATATGCTTATTGGTACATGGCCTGCTTGTCGAACAGAAAGAGTATGCTTTTTCGTAATGGATAAAAATGTCCAATCAGCTTACAATATCATCATGGGAAGGGTAGGTTTGAAGAAGTTCGAAGCAATACCATCTACTGTACATCAATGTCTAAAATTCCCAACCAACTTTTTGAGTAGAAGTGGTGAAAGGCGACCAAAAAGTAGCTCGGGAATGCTACTATTCGTCTGCCGAGCAAGAGGAACGCGAAGAATCTAGAAAGAAGACTACTACTTATCAAGTGGATGAAACAGAAGAAGCGGAGATTGAAATGTTGGACCCTAGAGACGAATCTCAGCTAGTGAAGGGACAAGTCATGGAGGCTATCGAAAATATCATTCTGAACAACGAGCATCCAGAACGAACAACTCAAATTGGTGCATCACTGGATGTATTAATAAAACAGGAATTGATAGCGTTTCTAAGACGCAGAAGGCAGACTTTTGCATGGAGTCATGAAGATATGCCAGGGATAGACCCAAGTTTCCTGTGTCACGAGCTCAACGTAAACAAAGAAATCAAGCCAGTGAAGCAATGAAGAAGAGTGTTCAGTCCTGAAAAGAATCAAGCCATACAGGAAAAAGTAGAGAAACTACAAAAAGCCTTTTTTATTGAAGATGTCAAATATCCTGATTGGCTAGCAAATGTAGTAATGGTAAAGAAGAAAAACAACAAATGGAAGATGTGTGTACTTCACTGATCTTAATAAAGCCTGCCCAAAGGATCATTTTCCTTTGCCTCGCATCGATCAGCTGGTGGATACTACCTCGGGACATGAATTGTTGAGTTTAATGGATGCTTATTCTGGGTACAACCAGATTAAAATGAAGCCTGAGGATAGGGAGAGTACTTCTTTTATCACCCCTAGGGGAACTTATTGCTATAATGTTATGCCTTTTGGATTGAAAAATGCAAGTGCAACATATCAACGACTGATGAATAAGGTGTTTGCAGAGCAGATCAGTCATAACATAGAGGTTTATGTTGATGATATGCTGACAAAGAGTAAGAAAGCTTCTGATCATCTAGTTGACCTACGCCAGACCTTTGATCAACTAAAGAAATATCAAATGAAGATGAATCCCACCAAATGCATATTTGGAGTACGAGAAGGCATGTTTCTCGAATATATCTTTAATCAACGAGGGATTGAGGCGAACCCTGAAAAGATCAAGTCTCTATTGAAGCTACGATCTCCAATGACGAAGAAGGAAGTGCAAAGTCTCATGGGGCGAGTTGCAGCATTTAATAGGTTTGTGTCACAAGTAACTGATAGATGCCTACCATTCTTCAAAACACTTCGAAAAACTTTTGAATGGAATGAAGAATGCGAGTAAAGGTTAAATACAGACCAACCTGTAGATGTTACAAGATCATCAAATTTAAACCCCGACCAACTTCCCACCATGGAGGATCAAGAGAGATGATCAACAAGCAGCGAGAAGTGCCTTTAGAGGACAAGAGGAAGCACCAAATATTCCATCGAGGAACTCTGTCTGATAAAAAATTTGATGATGAAGTACCTATATGGAGTTTTTATGTTGATGGATCTTCGTGCACTATGGGTTGTGGAGCAAGGATTGTTTTAAACAGTTCGGATGAGATTGATGTGGAGTATGCCCTGCGCTTTCAATTTAAGGCTTTTAATAATGAGGTCGAATATGAAGCTATGATCGTGGGTCTAAGTCTGGCCAAAACCATGGGCGCAGAGCAGGTCGTTGTATTCAGTGATTCACAGTTGATCGTAAATCAAGTTTTAGGCGTGTATGCAGCAAAAGGAGAATTAATGATCAAGTATCATGCCAAAGTAATGGAGGTTGTATCGAGTTTTATTGCAGTTCAGTTGATCAGAATACCAAGACTGGAGAATGCAAGAGCATACGCATTAGCTCGATTAGCATCAGCCACACGCACCGAGCTATGAAGAACAATCCCAATAGAAATCCTGGTTGATCGGAGTATAGACGAGGATTTGACAATGAACTTTATTGCCCTCGACTTGGGACCATCTTGGATGGACCCGTCAGGGCCTATATTGAAGAGGGGGCTTTGCCAACTGATAAACTTACAGCCAAAAACTGAAGTTTAAAGCTGCTTGTTATGTATTGATAAATGGCATCTTATATAGAAGAGGGATTATAGCAGGGCTACAAAGATGTGTCCACCCCTCCGAAGTAAAAGATTTGATCGAAGAGGTTTATGAAGGGTCTTGTGGAGCCCATGTGGCAGGTCGGATGCTTTTACAAAGAATAACAACGCAGGGGTATTACTGGCCGACGATGGGAGCTGATTGTATAGCTTATGCCAAGAAGTGTGATAAATGTCAACGTTTCTCTTTTATACAAAGAACTCCCTAAGAATTATTAACACCCATCACGTCCCCTTGTCCATTTGCCATGTGGGGAATAGACTTGGTCGGGCCACTTCCAACGACCAGAGGAAGATTCAAATACCTTGTAGTTGCTGTGGATTATTTTACCAAATGGGTGGAAGCTGAGCCTCTCATTGATATGACATACGACAAAGTCTATCAATTTATTTGGAAGAATATTATATACAGATATGGTCTCCCATATGCATTCATTACTGACCATGGAACCCAGTTTGATAACGAGGAGTTTGCTTCGTATTGTCATCAATCCAACGTATTGAAGGTTCACTCGGCACCAGGCCATCCCCAAAGCAATGGGAAAACTGAGGTGATAAACAGAACACTGCTGAGTGGCTTGAAGAAATGATTAGATGATGCAAAAGGAAATTGGATTATTGAGTTACATTCTGTGCTGTGGGCTTATCGTACCACACCGCGAGCAGCCACAGGAGAATCTCCATACATGCTGGCGTTTGGAAGTGAAGTTGTCATACCTGCTGAATTGGGTCTACCCACACATAGGGTGCTTAATTTCAATTCTCCTGTCAATGATCTAATGAGAAGATTAGACCTGGATATGCTTGAAGAAGTCAGGGAAGAAGCAACGATTAGAAATGCAGCATATCAACAACGAACAACTTTGTTTTATAACAAAAGAGTGAAGAAGTGTGATTTGAAGGAAGGGGATTATGTGCTGAAGAAAGTAATACAAAAGAATAACAAATTAGAAGCCAATTGGCATGGTCCCTACAGAGTAACAAAAGTTGTTCATCCAGGGACATACATGATTGAAACATTGGAAGGAGAAGAATCCAAGAATGCATGGAATGCAGAGCATCTACGCAAGTATTATCAATAATTGAAATTGCTATGTAATGCAGTTGTTTCAGTATGAATAAAGTATTGAATGTTTTACCCCGTTATCTCTTTTGTTGAAATTTTTCGGAGTATTAGTGCTACACACTACACATCAAGTTGAGAATAATTTTCACCAACTCCGGTTGGTCGGGAACTAATTTCCCCTAACTCCGGTTGGTCAGGAACCATTCTCTTCTAACTCTGGTTGGTCGGGAACAAATCACCGCCAACTCCGATTGGTCGACAAATTAATTTACCCTAACTCCGGTTGGTAGGGAACCATTATCCTCCAACTCCGGTTGGTCTTGAACAAATTACCACCAACTCCGGTTGGTTGGCAAATCAATTTCCCCCAACTCCGATTGGTCGGGAACAAATTACCACCAACTCCGGTTGGTCGTCAAATCAATTTCCCCTAACTCCGATTATTCGGGAACCATTCTCCTCTAACTCCGGTTGGTTGGGAAGAAATCACCGCCAACTTCGGTTGGTCGGCAATTCAATTTCCTCCAACTCCGATTGGTCGGGACCCAATTTCCCCTAACTTCGGTTGGTTGGGAACAAATAATAACCAACTCCGGTTGGTCGGCAAATCAATTTCCTCCAACTCCGGTTGGTCGGGAACCAATCTTCCTAACTCCGGTTAGTCGGGAACAAATTACCACCAACTTCGGTTGGTCGAGAAATCAATTAACACCAACTCCGGTTGGTCGATAAGTCAAATACAATCAACTCCGATTGGTTAAACTAAGCAGGAATATGGGATGCAAATAATTTCATTGCTTCTTAGGGTCAAAGAATGACAAGTCATTATAATCAAACAACAAATGAGACAAATTATATTATCCAAAAAAAATGTACATGTCAAGATATGCATATATTCATAAACAAAAACATTCTGTAAATTACTTAGAAGAAAGTAAAATGGCAAAGACTAAAAATTTCTTCAAGTAAAATTACATATGCTGTGAAAAATAAACTTCATTACATGAAAATCCTATTTTATTGGTTTTTTTCCTTCTACCTTTGAAACAGGTTCTACTCCAGTAGGAGGATCATCTAAAGGATAAGGAGAATTTATGAAATTTACATCTCTCAGCATCCTAGCATTCATTACAGATGGTCGATCAAGTAAATGTTTTGGGCGAGATATCTCAAAATTGGCATGAAGACTGTAGGGGTGGCCGTGGCTCGGGCCGGGCTTGCAAAATAAAGTGTTATCCCAAGCCCGCTCGGGACTAGATCGGGCCTTATTATGTAATCCCAAGCCCGCCCAGATTTGAAAGCTCTTTACCCAGGCCCGCCCGATCGGGCCCTATTATGTTAATTAAAAGATTTTTTTTTAAAATTAAAATACCTATTTTTTTATTTAAAGACCAATTTTTTTAATTAAAAATATGTTTTAAACTCCATATATTACAAAGTCCATATATAAAGTTTCTCACTTTACATGAAAAGACTTGGTATACGTTTTTATTTTTATAGAAGTCCCCCCCCCCCACATATATATATATATATATTTCCGGCCTCGGGCCGGGCCGGGCCTCATCGGGCTTAAGAACTCATGCCCAAGCCCGCACGAAAAAAAATCGGGCCTAGAAAATTTTTCCAAGCCCGCTTTGCGGGCCTATTTACCTTACCCAAGCTCTATTTTTTTATTGGGCGGGTTGGGCTGGATTGGCGGGCCTCGGGCCTATGGCCACCCCTAGAAGACTGTAGTCACCAAGATACGTGGAGATCAAGCATCGAGGAATTGCACGAGCAGGAATCCAACTAAAGTCGAGCTTAAAAGGAGGCATGGGAAAATCGAGCACTCCAGGCTCATAATAATCCTATACTGACCCTTCTCCAATTGAAGCACACGCATGGCATTCAACCATCCTTGCTTATACCCTTCGTTATTTGATTGCTGGATCCGAGCATCAAGATGATAAAGGGCTTCATTGTATCCAGTCATCCAAAACTCTCTATGTTGTTTATGAAATTGATAAGTTAACCTCTCCATTTGCTCGTGGGGATTCTTCACCAAAAGTTCTTTATTTTCCAAGGCAGAACTCACGGGTAGAGAATTGTTCACTGAGGTTCAGGATTTTCTTGGACATCTCTGCCAAAGCTTGATTCTTCGCCACCAACTGAAATGCCTGATTCTCCAAGGCTACTTGAGTTCTTGCTTCTTCAATAGAATCCTGACAAGCCCTTGCTCGTCCCCGAGAAAAATATCTTGCTCGTCCACGAGTAGAGGTGGAGGGTCCAGCTCTTTTCAAAGTTTCCAACACATCTCGCAAGTTGGTATTTTCTACCTCCAAGAAAGAGAAACCTTCATCATTAACAGGGACCAAGGCTCCCGAGGAGGATGCAACAGATTTCAGTTGTTTTATCTCTTCTTAAAAGGCGATGTTCTCCTGCTCCAACAATTTGGCGATATGCCTGTGCTCTTCAACTTCAAGCTTTAGAACATTTTCTTTTTTCTCATAAGCAAAGATAAATTTGTCATACCCTTTGTCGGCACTCAGTTGTTAATATTTTTTCTCGTATCCTTGGTGCAAAAGGGTAGAAGATTCTTTATATTGCTATTGGAGTTCCTCGATAGTTCCTTCGAGATCCTCAATCATCTCGTAGTAAGCCACATTATTGGCGACTGCGCGATCAAGCAAACACTTCAGATATTGGTAGGATTCTACTGCTCGTTCAAAAGCATCTGAACCAATGGATGTCAAGTATCTGGGCCTCATTTAGATCAGCATGACCATCTTTAAAATAATCGTTACATTTCATCATTAATTCCGTGTCATGAGTTGATAAGAGTTCCATCCTGGTCATAAACTAACAAAGAGAAGAAATACAAAGAATCAATAAGGATGCAGACAGAGTAAGTAAAAAAAAAAGTCAAGACGAATAACCAAAGTTTAAATTTTTATTTCATCATAAGGGGAAAATACAAAATTTGAGGTTACATTCAATAGAATAACAAAATAAACACCCGAGCAACTCTACACCTTCTCTTTGTTTCCTATGACTTCCTCAGAAGGTTTTGAGGAAGAGGCTGGTTGCTCGGAGGGCAAAATTAGCTGCTCGGTAGAAGTACTGGCTGGTTGGAGTTGCTCAAAAAGATGAACAGCAGGAACAGCAAGGACCTGATCTCTAGTCATCATTGAAGATTCGTCTAAAGCAGCTTCATCCTCTTCTTCTTCTCCAGGAGAGGGAGGAGGGCCATGAATGTGTTACTGGAACAATTCAGAATTCTCAGCAACTTTCATCTCTTTCAATGCAGCCACCCATCCATCCTTAAAGAATTTGATACCTGTATACTCCATTTGAGAGGACATGGAAACTAGTCCCTTGTCCCAACCAGCGCTGAAAGATTTTTTAACTGCCTTCTTCCTTTTTGCCTTTTCCGAGGAGGTCCTTTCCCTAAGGAGCTCCTCGACAACCTTCAACTTCTCCTCCACCTCTAGTTTCTGTCGCTCAACATCATGAAGTTTAACAACTTCCTCTTCAGTAGACTTGAGCTTAACTTCTAGCTCCTTATTGCTTTGCTCGAAGATTTTGTTGCTCTGCTCAGACTCTGTCAATTTCTTCTCCAAATCCTTGGAGGCATTCACAGCTTGATTTCTTTCTAGCTCGATGGACTTGAGTTGCTTCTCCCAAGAAACTTTATCTTCCTCGTACTTTTGACGAGAGTCTCTTAAAGACTGAGTCAGACCAACAAAAGCTTCCTCTACACCTCCCGAGGAGCTTGAAGCCTTGATAGCTTCATCCTTCTTCAAGATGCTATTGAAACACGTCACCAGCTAAAAAAAAGAAATAACATTAGGTTAATATATGAACATAATATTAGAAAGTGAATGACTCAAACTAACAAAACTTACTGAGGTAATGTGTTGAGCATCAAGGGTAGTAATTCTCTTACAAGAAAGGGAGTCCTCAATACCTTGGACTTCTGGGACAGTCCAAGATCTCACCAAACTCACAGCGGAGCTCGGAGCAACAAAAGATGGAATAACACCTTCAACATTTGAAGTCTGAGAGACAGGTTCAGCAGGTCTCTCAGAAGAATTTTTCTTTAACCTCCTCAAAGGAGCAGGAACATTTCCAACTAAAGATGTTGTCTTTGTTGGTGAAATAACAATCACCTCACTTGGAGGAGAAACAGCAACAATCTTGCTCGGGGCCACTGGGGGCTTTTCAACAGCTTTCTTAGCAGCAGGAGGAGGAGGTGCATTAGTGATTCATGTCCCTTCTTTTAGGACATCTTGTTTGCTTTTCTTTGCCTCCACATTAGTAGAGGCATATTTATTAAAGAAAGCAGGATCTCTTCTTCTCTTCATTAAGTTACTGATGGGAACACTTGACTCAGAGGAAAAACTGTCCACACTAGCCTCAGAGGCTGGTACATGGTCAAAATTAACCACCACTAGACGAGGACGGGCAGTGAAAGAGGAAGTATAGCTTTTTATTGCAATAAGTAGGAAGCAGATCTAATATGTTCCTCGGCAACAGATTGGTGCAAATTCCAAATAAGTTTCAAATGCTTTAAATTAACGTCAGCTTCTTTTGGAGGTTTTCTTTTACTGTCAACTGCAACAAACAAAAACAAGTGTCAGTGATACATTTTATCAAACACAAATAAAACAAGATTTCAAAAAATAAAAAACAACCTATTCCATTGCCATAAGGGGACACCTGGGACCTTGATATACATCATCTCCATCTAATGGAGCATGTTGCCAATTTTTCATAACAACCCCATGCTCAAAATAATCCCTATTGGCATCTGAAAGATTAACAACTAAAGCCCTATTTAAAAACCTAGTTTTTAAATAGAAGGTAGAATCACTGACAACCCATCTATAGCAGTACATAATCTCAGGAATCCCTAAACGGGTTCCATGATGTTGATTTAATCTATGTACGCCATTAACTATCCTCAAGGTATTTGGAGTTATTTTTGCAGGTGCAACGTCAAAATATTGACAGAACTCCAAACATAGGGGATTTGGAGGAAAAGAAAAGCCACATTCGGCCACAAAGAGACTTGGGAGCCAATGCCCCTCAGCTAAAGAAAAATAATTCGAAGGTTCAGAAAGTTCTTCCAAAATAACCCACGAAGGGATTGAAAATTCAGACCGAAATTTGTCCAATGACTCAACAAGATAAATCATGATGAACAAAATAAATAAAAGAAAGGGAAGAAAATCTTACAGAGAAAGAGAGATCAGGTGATAATGAACGACGGAAAGAACGAAGGCACACGATAGAGAGAAAATGAAGAGTTCAATGATACAGATTTGAAAAGTGAAAGACGATAAAATTTCTGTCGCGCTTAAATACTTTACCTCGGGAATAGAGAAAAGCAATTATTACAAAGGAGGACGTTTGAGTATCCGGCGACTAAAAGAAGAAAAATAGCACAAATATCGAAGCGGTCATGAAAATTCAAAATATTTATAAGGCCTGATACTGTGCACTCAAAAAGGAGTTATGCACAACGAATTCTTTCCTAAAAATCATACAAACCAATAATGTATGCAGTTTTCACGCAAAATGTTCCATACTTTTCTTTAACATCAAACTACGAAACATTGGGTGCTTCTGTTGATACCAAAATTAATCTGCTGATGTGGACCCGTCACTTGAAGACATGTGTCAACTAACGTGGTAATTACAAATACTTCTACCGATCAACTTACTACCACCGAGCTACTCAAGCGCCACGAGCAGCTCATACATTTTGAACAGCTCAAGCGTATCGATCAACTTAGGTTCTCCGAGCAACTCATGGGCCCCGAGCTACTAAGGCGGTCCGAGCAGCTCAAGCGTGCCGAGCTATTTAGCGTATGTAGCACTCATATCAGGATAATCAAAGAGACGACGACTCATTAAATGCTCATTATTATCGTACAGACGTATATGTCTACTAGATAACAGCGCATTGTCCTTTCATATGTACAACCTCAAGGCTATAAATACATTGTAACCTCCTCATTAGAAGGGGACTCTGGATCTCTTGGAAAACCAGTTATCGAGAATTCCAGGAAAATAGTCAACAATACAAAAATAGTGGACGTAGGTCATTCTGATAAGGCTGAACCACTTTAAAAATCAACTGTCTCATATTTCTTTATTTATTTTTATCTGTGATTAAAATAATTAGATCAAATCTAGTTTTTTATATCAACAATTTTGTTTCAAAAAGTCATCAAACATTAATTCAACCAATATCCTCTTATTTTTAAAGCTTTGCTTCAGCAGCACACATTGAGTGTTTTTATGTGGTGAGTGATTTTTTGAAAAAAAAATATAAAAGTTTTGACTAAATGTGTATTAAAAAATAGTAAAACATAGTTTTTTTATTTATTAAAAAATATAATTTTTAGTTGTAATAAAAAAAACATGTTTAAATATTTTCGGACCTACATCATTTGTTGAATGTAGGTCCGCGTCAGCGGCACTAATCAACATCAGTTGTTGAATGTAGGTCCGTGCTAGCGGCACTAATCAACATCATTTGTTGAATGTGAGTCTGCGACAGTGACACTAATTAATCTCAAATTAAACAGTTTTTTTTTTATTATTTAAAACTGATTTTATCAACAAAAAAAAGCTCGTATCGTGTCTTACCTAACACAATTTAGATAGGACATATAACTGATTTTATCAAAAAAATTATTACCGAAAAAATTTATGTCTTGTTTTAATTAGGCCATGTTCGCATTTAGTAAAAAAATATTATTTTTTGTCGCATTTAATTGAGTCGGACTCAGGGTATTTTAATTTAGTCATGCTCATGTTCTCTTTTTTCTTTTTAAATAAAAACACAAAAGCATCGATTTTTATAAAAACAAAACAGGTTTTTAATTGAAAAAACAAATGACAAATGAGTTGTTGCTTTCGGTTTGGAATCGGGAGGTAATATTCGGTAAGTCTGGCACTGCTCTTTACACTTGGTGTACTCATGCCTACGACACACTGCATATCTATAAGGACATAATTTTATAAATGTCCGGGGTAGAATTTAGGAATTTTGTATTTGTCCTAGATCACAGTTTGTATCTCTGATACCGCTACATTCGACACGTCAACACGATCATCCACGACGGCCTTGATCCGAATCCATGCATCCATCATCTTCACACGTGCATCATGCTTCATGCGACGTGCTGCTTAGCTCTTTCCCACTACTCCACTACGCAATATTGGTAAAATGATTTATTGGAGTTTTTATATTTGCATAAATATTTGAGAATTTTTCAAAAATTAATTTTTGAAGTCTAGATTGTTTTTTCTCAAAAGCAGAATTTTTTCTAAGTGTAGAAACGGAGTGCCTCAGTCGATGAGCTCGCTCAAACGACATTGCACTGTCGTTCACACGAGATAGGTATGTCGGGCGATCTCATTCGAACGACACCTGTCCTTCGTTCGAGCGCCATGCTTATCTCGTTCGAACGAAGTCGCCGCCATGATTTTCATATAAATACCAGTGTAACTTCTGCACGTTTTCCTAAGTCTTTTCACAACACGATTTCTACGAAAAACTGCCTAGAAACAGACTTCACTTTTTAAGGTTTTACACCTTGTTTATTCACATAAACACTCCCATTTATGTATGTGAATCTTTAAACCTTCAAGAGGATCGTTTTTACTCATCTGGAGTATCTTGTGGAGAAACCTTCTCTCTTTTTTATTGCTGCCCTCCTGAAAAGGGAAAGTTTCAGCCGACGAATTTATGGAGAAGCCGTTCTCTTCTTCATTGCTGACCACCTGGAGTTCCTGTCGGAGATTTCAGCCGAGACATCAAAACCGACACCATAGGGTATTTCGAACGTCACCCTATTTTATTGTAATCCGTGTAAGTTGTGTCTTACAAATTATAGTGAAATAAAAAGTTTTTTCCTTCAGGGATTTTTCCTGAAATTGTTTCTTTTACCGTATGATTTATTCATAGAATGGATTTAATCATTTAGATGCATGTTTAGGGTTTAAGAAGTTAAAATTGGCTTTAACTAAAAATTGGAACAAAGTTATTTTTACCTAAAGTACACACTAAAAGGTCGTTTCTAATTGGTATCAGAGCCTGTTGCACGAAGTTATTGTGTTTGATCCTATTTTTTCGCAAAAATGGCTTTCGGTAGTTTTGATGATATTAGAACTCAAGTGTTTGAAAAATCTATTTGGAAATCTCGTGTGAAATTTGTTTTTAAATATCTTGTTAAAAGGAAAGATTCTGAGAGATGTCTTTATTGTGAGGGGATTGTCCATAACATAGATGAGTGCCCCACCAAAATTAGGGACAGTTTTAACAAACCAATTGTTTGTGTTGCCACCCTTAGTGAGAGTAACCCGAGTGAAGAAATTTTTTATGCAAGTAAGCGTATCCTTCCCAAATGTGTGCCTAGTCATGAGAATGACGATGATACTTCTTCCACAGCCGCTGAGAGTGAATCTCATGATAGTGAGGATGATGGGAGTGAGGATGAAAGTGTAGATGAGCGTGACTTGCAAACTGCTTTCAATAAACTTTATGCTAAATTTTTGAAAACGAAGAAAGAAAATTTGAAATTGAAAGTTCAATTGAAAGAGTGTGCCTTAAAAAATAATGATTCTTTAGTTGAAGAACTTAGGTCACATGAGAAAATTTTGAAAGAGAAGCTGGAGTACATCGAGGGTGAGAGAGATAGTCTTAGAGGGTTGATGGAGACTATGATAAAGGAGCTTTTAGAGTTTGAGGATTCTAAACGTGTACTTGAATCTAGGATACATGAACTTGATGTGAAATTGAAAGATTCAAGTAAGGTGAAATTTGATTTGGAGTCTAGGTCTGAAAAACTTGATAATATTTTAAGCACTGTCGAGATAAAAAAGGATAGGGGTGGGATTGGTTTTGAAAAACATGTTACACCCATTCCCACACGTGTGAGAGAGCCTCCTAGGATTGTTAAGAAAGGGGCACATAAGTTTGTTAGGAAATATCCCCCTAGGAGCATCGTGAGAGAGCCCCCTAGGATCATTAGGAGAGAGCCACCTAGGCAAATTCAGATAACATCACCTAGGAATTTGAGGAGAAGGCCACCGTTTGATAACATTCACTGCCCGGTTTACACTTGCGCACATTGCGGTAAGCAAGGTCATCTTAGGCGTTTTTGTTACAAACTTTTGAATGGACCTAGAAAGTTTAAAGAGAGAGTCAAACCGATTCCTAAAACCCCAACACCTCGTTACACATCGATTTGGGTTAGGAAATCAGATTTAGAGTTTTATGGTCTTTTTGTTCATGACTCTCGTTTGCTTGCACGTGATTCACCTCATGTTAGATCTCTTGGTTGATTGTGTTGGCGGTTTGTCATACTCTAGTATTTGCATCATGTGTTATATTTTGCAAGTGTTATGACGTGTGTCTAGTTTTTGTTATTTATTTGAGTCTTATTGAAAAATACAAAAATATTTTCTTTTTATAAAAATTTTAGAAAAGCACAAAAATATTTTTGTATTTTATTTGCACCTTTTATGGATGAGCATTTAAGATAGCCGAATCACAAATTTCATTCCACTTATCCACGTGACTGTTTGATAGTGATTTGAGACGCTACATCATTGCATCCATGTGCTTTACATTGTTTGGAGTCTTTGAGATGTGATTAGTGATATCTTTCTATATGTTTGGCTCCTTATCTCCTTTATTGCACACATGCACGGTTTTATTTGATTATTGTTCTTGTTTATCACATATTGGCTTAAGTGTTTCCATCTCAATTCTATCTATACAACGAACTATATGCGATAAAACTTGACAAGATTGGAATCCATGTAAAAACCGTTTGGTGAGATTGTATTTTTTTTAAAACGGTGAAGGGCTATGAAAGTAATTATCTATCCTTTACGATTAAGTCACTGTTAAATCGGACCTAAAAAATTGAGAATTTTTATTATCCCGGGTCCAAAGAGGTTAAAAGAGCCCGAAAAAATTTTAAGACAATAAAAAGCAATACATCCCAAATATGGGCCATTTAGGTTTCACCATCAATTCTCCAAAGTTTGAGAATTTAGATTACCTCTATTCAAAAGATAAATCTAAGGGAGTTTGGTTAGAGAATTCAAACGGGTTTGCACTTCCTTGAAAGTTCTGAAAAAGCATTAAATCGTTTTGGACGTTATTGGTGTGAAAATCATTTTGAGCTTTGATTTGTTGATTTGATTAAGTCAATGTCTCATATTTCCATCCTTTTACACCTAAGGAAGATGTTGAGTGCATTCGTTAGGAGTATCCGATATTCATCGTGCATATATGTCATGTTTGTGTGCATTGATTTTCCTATCGAATTCGATCACACCCCTACAATTATGCTATCATCGACTTGGTTGTTTTTGTGTTTGTTCATGGTGTGATTCTTTGTTGAATATTTTGTATGAAAATTTTTGAAAATTCAAAAATAGATTTTTTTTACCATGTGACATTTTTCATATTTATGCTTCTTATATTTGTCCAATGATTTACTTAAGCTTAATTGATCTTTGATTTTAGCATATCATTATATTTCAAACTATTGCTTGTCACGAGTATGTGATTTATCTCATGTGTGTAGGTACAAATTTGATATTTATTGGATTGCACACCCTGATGTGAAAATCTTTGGGAGTTTCTGAAGAGCTGAAGATTTGAAGATGTTGAAGTTTGATTGAAGACATGTTATGTAGTATTCTCAGTTTGAGGTTTTAATGGGGATATTATATTGTATGTCATTTGTTTTAGGTAGATGGAATAATTCGGATTTTTTATGTAAGTACCGGCATAAAAATAGAGGGAGATTTGTAAGGACATAATTTTATAAATGCCCGGGGTAGAATCTAGGAATTTTGTATTTGTCCTAGATCACAGTTTGTATGTCTGATATCGCTACATTCGGCACGTCAACACAATCATTCACGACGACCTTGATCAGAATCCATACATCCATCATCTTCACACGTACATCATGCTTCATGCGACATGCTGCTCAGCTCATTCCCACTACTCCACTATGCAATATTGGTAAAATAATTTATTGGAGTTGTTTATATTTGCATAAATATTTAGAAATTTTTCAAAAATTATTTTTTAAAGCCTGGATTATTTTTTATCAAAAGCATAATTTTTTCCAAGTGTAGAAGCGGAGTGCCTCGGTCGACGAGCTCGCTCAAACGACATTGCACTGTCGTTCACGCGAGATAGGCATGTCGCGCGATCTCGTTCGAGCGAAGACGCCTCCCCGATTTTCGTATAAATACCAGTGTATCTTCTACACGTTTCCTAAGTCTTTTCACAACACGATTTCTGCGAAAAACTGCCCAGAAACAGACTTCACTTTTTAAGGTTTTACACATTGTTTATTCACATAAACACTCCCATCTATGTATGTGAATCTTTAATCCTTCAAGAGGATCGTTTTTACTCATTTGGAGTATCTTGTAGAGAAGCCGTCTCTCTTTTTCATTGCTGCCCTCCTGGAAAGGAGAAGTTCCTGTCGACGAATTTGTGGAGAAGACGTTCTCTTTTTCATTGCTGACCACTTGGAGTTCCTGCGGGAGATTTGAGCAGAGACATTGAAACCGACACCTGTGGGTATTTCGAATGTCACCCTATTTCATTATAATCCGTATAAGTTGTCTCTTACAAATAATAGTGAAATAAAAAGGTTTTGCCCTTCGGGGATTTTTCCTGAAATTGTTTCTTTTACCGCATGCTTTATTCATGGAATGAATTTAATCACTTAGATGCATGTTTAGGTTTAAGAAGTTAAAATTGGTTTTAACTAAAAATTGGAACAAAGTTGTTTTTACCTAAAGTACACACTAAAGGGCCGTTTCAATATCTACAACAAGTCCTATTGTCACTGATAATTTTTTACAAACAACTAGTATGCTGGCCACGCGATATATGACCGAATTTATCTAAATTGTATTATTTTATTATTGTAACATGTTTCACACAATATATTTTGTGAATGAAAAGAAATGGGGGCCTCAATTGGCACTCCTTCAAAATCTTAAGGCACTCCAAGTTATAGTATAATGACAAAAATATCCTTGCTATAAAATAAAACTTTTTACATCTGATTTTTAGTTATTTTTTTAAACAATTCATTATCTAAAAGCAAAAAAGATATTACAAAACTTCAATTCTCTCTTTCAATTAATTTTTATATCTAATACTCCCTACAGTTTAATACACACACACACACACACACACACACACACACACACACACACACACATATATATATATATACTCGAGTTCTGGATATATTATTAAAGAAATAATTAAATGTATATTACTTCCTCACAACATACGAAAATAATTATGAATGTTAAAAATATGAAAAATATATAACTGTATTCATATAAAATATATAACTGTCAAATCTTATTTTTTTACCTGACACAAAAATAACCCAAATAAAAAAAGACAACATGACACGACATAAAATCTTTTAGAATAAAGATAGAGCGACCGGGTCTTTAAACGTAAAATGGAGACTTAATGATGTGGCATTGCCACATCATTAATGAACACTCCAAATTTGTTAAAAAACACACTATAAATATATTTTTTTCTAAAATATATTTTTCAAATTAAGAAAAAAAAAATAATTAATTTAAAAAATTTTGAGTTGATTTTTTTATGTTTTACCTGAAATGTTTAAATACCACATAAAAAAATTCAACTAAAAAATAATTTATTTTTTACAATTTTAAGAAAATGGTACGCGCCAGCGGTATGTATAGACGGTCCGACCACCTATACAAACCGCTGATGCGTACTAACATATTAGAAAAAATGGTCTGCGCCAGCGGTATACATACCAGTGGTGCGAACCATTTTTTTTAAATAGTAAAATATTTTTTTACTATTTTAAAAAAATGGTCCGTGCCAGGGGTAACCACCTATATATACTATTTAGAAAAAATGGTCTACGCCAACATTAACCGCATATATCTATTGCTGACGCGGACCATTTTTTTTTAAATAGTAAAAAATTTACTATTTGTAAAAAATGATCTGCGCCAGCGGAATGGAAAATAATCTTTTTACTATTTTAAAAATAATATTTTTACTATTTAAAAAAATTGTCTGCACCGGCAGTATGTATAAGTGGTCCGACCACTTATACATACCGCTGGCGCGAACCAAATAAATTTTTTACTATTTAAAAAAAATTTGCCACTTCACAAGACTTTATTTTAACACTAGTTTAAAAAGTTTTATTTTGTTCATGTCGTTTTACGTTTTAATTAGGTCGCGCTAGATAAATAAAATAAAATAAGATTTTATGTTGTGTTTTTGTTAGTTAAAAAATAAAATTTTGTGTCGGGGGGTATCGTGTCGCTTTTATTTAGGTCGTGTCTTGTTAAAAAAAATATTATGTATCGTGATGTGTCGCGTCGCATTTTAATTGGATCGTGTACGTGTTTGATTATAAAAATAAAATTTTGCATTTTGTCTTGTCACTTTTATTTGAGCCGTGTTTGTGTTAGGTAAAAAATTAATTTGCATATCATTTCGTATCGTGTTTAGATTGCGTTTATATTGAATAAAAAAATAAGTGAATACTAAAGTGTAAATCAATTAGTGAGTAAATTGTCAATAATTGTTACTCAGTCTAGATTTTTTTCTATGCTTAAACTTTATTTAATTATTTAAATAAAAATAAAGTATTCTTAGGTTCTGTTCAAAATTTTCTTCCCTTCCCTTATGGTTGGCTCCCATAATGAAAGAAGAAATGTTTTATCAAAAAAAAAATGAATGGATCGGATGTTAGAAGGGCACAACTGTCATTTATTATTTGTATCTTTCAAAATGGAGCGCAAGAAGAATACTGGGAGCGCAAATAGCGTTATCCAAAGAAATTAACTCATGTTAAATTTATTGTGAGAAACAGGCTACAATTCAATTTAAATAATAAATTCAGAATCTTATGTACGGACGACATCAAACACCCCTCCATCTAATATTAAATCCTTCTAATTGGAACACAAAAAATCTTTCAAAATAGAAAAATTATGTACTCGTAACATTAGAAATTTTATCTAAGTAGAGTACCAAAAAGTAGTACAAAACTTTTCAAATACTTTAATACCTTAATTTCTCACCAAGAAGAAGAAATAAAGATAAAATAGGATACATTAAGACCAATAATTTTAATAGATAAAAAATTAGAAATCAAGTAATAATCTAAAATGAAACTTAGAAGTATTATGACAACAAATATAGAATTGTGCCAATGAATAATATACTATACAACAAATGATAAGACACAATTACGCTTTATCCATTACGTAAGAAGGCAACATGAGTATAGAGAATTCATTTATAAAATTAATTACATAACATTATGTTGAATTTTTTAACCCACGCTTATATGGAATGGCCACAACAAAATACAATCATTTGGACCTTAGAGAAGAACTTTTTCATCCCCTTATCTGTCATCTCAAAATGAGCCAACTCTTGCTTTAGAAATTCTTGAGTCCAAGAACTTTCAATATCATTCCAGAGTATTTAATCTGAAAAAATAAATTACCAAATTGGGAAAAAAATAACTACATTAATAATTAATTTTCAACAACTCTAACAACAAATTAAAGTAGTATTCAGAAAATGATAATTTAGATTAAACCTCATTTCAATCAAGTACTTCTCTATAGGTCGTATCTAGCTCGGCTCCATTCCAATAGCCACACTGCAGTCCACTATTACTAGTGGCTAGTGTGCTTTCAGCTGCGTCATGTCTTTTGACCTGTTGCATGGTATAAAAGCATACAAACAAAACTAATATAAAAGCATTGTTAACTAAAACTAATACATCATATAAAAAAATTTATATAAAAGTGAAAATATGTCAGCTTCAAAAATAAAACCAATCTAACTCTTTTTATCTAACAACAATTTAAGTTTTAACTCGAGTATTGTGCTTCATAAATTATTTCGAAAAACATTTTGTATCAAACATCAAGTGAACCACACAATGTTATAATTGAGTGAAGCATAGTAATCACAACAAAATATTATAAATTGAGTGAAACATAGTAATCACAGCAAATGAGTGAAGTATAGTAATTATAACAAATATATTAACTTTGAAATGCAGCTTTGCATCAATTATAAAACTTATGTGCCACATTTGCATCCCTTTATTATACATAAATAAAAATAAAAGCCATCAAACTTTATATGTAATTTTGTTATATGAAGATAAATCTAAATTCTTTTTTATATGCTAAAGTTTTTGTTGATGATAAGGAAAATGGAGAAAAATAAAACTTGCCTTCTAAACAAAGGCAAAGAACTCACAAAGCACAAATCTGTCACTCAAATGGGAAAAAAAGAACCTGATACAAAAGGTGAAAAAAACTAAGTGGGGAAAAGTTATATAAGCTTTTGAGACAAAAAGCAAAGAAGCAACAATTTTGTCAATCAAATATAAGAAAAAATAAGGGGGAGGGGGTGGGGACCTCAAACAAAATCAATTAAAATGCAATTAATAAAAAAATACTACAAGAGATGAAATTAATATTTAATATAAATAAAAATAAAAATAACTAACAAAAACGAACAAATCAAAACTAATACAAAAGCAAACATATAAAAAAATGTACAGAATGATGAATCCGCCGATCAATAAAAGGCCCAAAATATCATGAGAAAATGGGTAAACTAAAGAATCCAAAAGAAAATTATAAACCTAAAAAAGAGCAACGCCACCAATACAAAGTTTAAAAAGAATAAATAAACGGGAAAAAATGAAATTAATCTATGAGGCAAAAGTCACTGAATCCACAAATCTACCACTCAAAAGGAAAAAACTAAACTCATACAAAGCAAAAGAAACCAAACTCAAACAAAAGAAAATAAAATGAAATCGATGAAAAAAGGTACAAAAGATGAAACTGATATAAAAGCAAAAAAAAATCTAACAAAAAGAATAAAATGAGACCAATAAATATATATATATATATATATATATATATATATAAAATGGTACTGAACCAAGGATCCGTCGGTCAATAAATGGTTAAAATGTATCATGAAGAACAGAGAAAACTAATGAATCCAAAACAAAATTGTTAAGCCCCAAAGCCCATATATTAGTTAAGAAAGATAGAGATAAAGAAGAACATTGAGCGTCTCTTTGAGTTTTTATAGCAACACCAAAAGTGATGAGAAGAAATAGAGATAAATGGAGACGTGACAGGACAAAGATAGGGATAGGGCATAATGGAGACAGTGGAAATGGCATAATGAGTTAAATGTACAGTTTTTTAGATTTTTCCAAAATAGACGTTCTAAATGAATCAATGGTCATTAAATGAAGGAAAGTCTAAAAGAAGAGTAGTGGAGGGAGGAATACATGATAAGTTAACGTGCTTTTAAGCTACAGTTATATATATATACATATATGAGATTATTTGCAAATTTATAGGGTGTATTTAAAAAAAATTAAGAATAAATTTTCATTTATTATAATTTACTTTGTATGTTGTAGGATTTTATTTGCAATTTCCCGAGTTTATTGTGTGATGTTTTAAGAAATGAAGCCAAAGACTTAAGGAAAGTGACACGTAACGGTTTTTGGCTGGGTTTTTCATGTCCTTTACTTGATTTATACTTAATCTATTAGAATTATTTTAAATAATAATTCTTCATAATGTGTTCCATAATTATATTAATACTAAGAGTCACTTTAGTTAATGAAATGATACTTCAAATAACAATAGTTAAAATGACTCTTGGATATCAATCTTGATGGGCAGTTGAGATTAAGTGATCGTTTAAGATTTAGATCATATCCCTGCCTATAAATAAGCGACTGATTTTCCATCATTCAGACACAATCAAAAGACAACATAATGAAATTATAGGATAAGGAGAAAAATCTAATTTCTCAACGATAGTTAATTTTGAAGATGTATTTTGACCATAGAAGAAGATCTAACCGTTAGAATGTATTGAAACTGGAAAACGATTTTACCAAAGACAAGATGAAATCGAAGTCTGAAGGTCACCCCGATCAGATGTCGTTAAGATCGACTAATCCGCTAATCTTTTGTGACATGATGGAGGTTTAACACCCCGTATTTTTTAGCATTAAATATTTAATTAATTCGAATAAATTTAAATTATAAGTGTGTCGAAATTTAATTGAATTAATTATTACGTGTATATTTAAATATTAATCGGGAGAGATAATAATTAAAATAAACGGAATAAAATTTACTAAGTGTGTAATAAATAATACGCGATTATTATTATGCGTCGTAGCGAGTTAAACGATGAGATTTTATTGTATCTCAACCAGGAGTCGAGTATATACTATATTGAGGTAAAAAAGGAGACTTGTAGTAAAGTGACTAGGATAACGATTCGGAGTGCACGGTTGATTCCGAATAGGTCGAGATACTCAGAATAGAGTACTCAAGGGTAGTAATTGGGTCTCGAGACATTTTTAGGCATAACCTGGCCCATACAAGGGTGTTCGGGTCATTTGGGCTAGGACCATAAGCCTAATTTTGGGTTTAACATTATTTAACCTAAATCGAAAAGGGTTGAATGATAGTTAATTACATTCAGAGAAAAGAAAAGAGAAGGAAAGTGGGGAGCGTTCGGGAGTCAAATCAAGAGGAGTTGAGTGTGTTCTTCATCAATCCATCTTCTACCTCAAAGGAATAAGACTCTATGAATCTAATCAGGCAAGTGGCTAACTTTCTTTCAATCTAATTTGTATAATTTTTGTTCACATCATAGTGGGTGTAAACCAAAATCCGTTTTTAAGTGGGTTATCGCATGAAAATGGGTTTTTATGATTTGAATGCAAATTAGTAGATTAAACATAAAATTGATGATGAAATATCATATAGGACTGTTAGAATTGAATTCCTATTCGAAATACATGAGTAGATGTGTTGATTGGGTGATTGTGAAATCGAATTTAGGAAGAGAATTGGACAAACAGGAGAAAAAAACAAATTTGTAAATTATCGGGTGAATGTGAGAATCATTAATGTTAAATGATGATTTTGATGATTAATACTGGTTGAGAATATATACATATATATATATATATATATATATATATATATATAATCATTAGTAAAGTTTTGGTTGAGAATTGAATTAAAACATAAAAGATTTAAAAGTTAACAATGGGGGAATTCGAAACAGAGTGTGCGAAGAAGGAGACCTACTTGCAACGAATCGATTGGGTTCCTAAGACAAATCGATTAGGCAAGGATAATCGATTCAGAATAAGGTCGAATCGATTCGGCTAACCAGAAAAAGGGAATTTTTGTGTTTTTGCCCTAAATGAAAAATTAATTATTGGGAAACTTTTGGCTTATTTTTAAAATAGAGGGAGGGACCTATTTAATTCCAGTAGGCAAGAGTAAGGGAGTTGTTTAGCCAAAGTTAGAGAAATCCAAGGCTAGAACCCTTGTGTTCATATTATGAAATAGAGAGAATTTTGGATATTGGGATGAGGTTTCGGGTAGAGTGAGTAAGCCCAAAATTGTGGACTAGTATAATAAAGAATAATTAAAGTCGGGTAGATAGACTCGGTTATCATAGGCTAGTGTCAGGAGAGTTAGGCACGGGGTAGCCGGACTTAATTGACTTTAATTATATATATATATATATATATATATAATAAAGTAGGAAACTTATGTATGTCATAAGTTTCAACTATGACATCATAAGATGAACTATTCATGTGTTCCCCATATTACCCCCTAAAAATTTGAGTTCCCTCTCTTTTGACACAATCTAATTTATTTGCCCCTTTCTTTCAAAATTCAAAAATAAGGGCAGAATAGTATTTTCTTCAAAATTGCACGTATCCCTACTTGCTCTCTCTAACCCTCTTTCATTTTCTCTCAAAACAGAAACCCACTCTTTCTTTCTTCTGTATCCTCTTTCTCACGATGTGAATCATCCCCTCATAAAAAAACCCACTTCAAGATGCCCTGTACTTTTTATCCACTTTGAATCATCTATCTCAACCACACAAAGAAAGGTTTTTATCTTCCCTTTAAATATGGTGAATTTTTATGCTAAAGCTTACTTTTTTTTTTACTTCTTTTTATTATCATCTCTCCTCATCGTTCATATCTTTGTACCCTTCCCCGTTTAAATCTTGGTGCTTCCGTGTTCTTGGTGCTTCCGTGTTTGTAAGAAAATGGGTTTGTAAATGTTCAAGAACTACATTTGTCCTCATCGTACAGTAGTTGGATATTAAGTGAATCCCAACACAACACAACTACATGGTACTCTCTCTCATACTATATATTCCTTACCTTTTTATTTGTAAAATTTTTCAGTTTTTTAACATTTTTCCTCTATTTTCTCACGATTGTATCCTCTAATATTCTCTCATTTTTTTCGATTAAGGTTAGTTTTTTTTTCATATGTAATTTTTTTTATTGAATTTGCAAGTTTAAGGGGGAAAGAGGGTTACAGATTTTTGTTTGGTTGAATATGTAAGAAGATCCAAAAAAAATTGTCAATTTTTAGTTACGGCCATTGTGGTTCTTATGTGTAAGGTATCTTACATGATTTTGATTTTTTTATGTCTAAGGTTAAGCACTCCGAGTAGATATGAAGTTCGTCGGAGCAGATCTGGTCTACGAGCTCCTGTCTAGCTGGACTACGAGCAGATCTGAACTATTGTGATATAAGATTACTTCTGATGAGATCGTGCATTATAATGATAAGTCTACATCTACAATGGGTTAGAATATCTTTTTCTTCAAACTCAAAAGAGAAAGGAAAGTTAGATACGAGTATGTGTTTGGCAGCAATTCCAATACTAGATATGAGATTCAATAACATATTTAACACTACAATTCCAAGATCTATTCTCAACCTCTCCAAGCTAGCTGAACTAATTTTGGTGATCATGACGATAATGTCCCTATCATCTACTCCAAAAGGTTGGATCCAGTAATGCTCGAAACCTGTTAATGCCCATGGAGGGACGGGGCCAGAATTATTCAAGAGGGAGGATAATTTAAAGGTGATTTTCCGGAGTACGGGTGTTTCATATCCAAATTTTTTGAATATTTAATAAACAATTATTTAAATATTTATTGTGATATATAAGAAATATTTGAGAATGTAGAAGATGAAAGGTTTTTCTTCCTCTGTTTTCGGAACACGTGAGTTTAGCCTAAATTTCTCTCACGTTGTATTTGGCTTAATCTCATGGTGGCTGAATTATTCTCTTATGTTGCTCCAGAAAGGAAGTGGCTATGGAAATGGTCAATATGCATGAGAAAAAACTCTTCATGGATGGTGAGAAACTGGTTGCCATAATTTCTGAAGCTGGATCAGCTGGTGTTTCTTTGAAGGCAGATAGAAGGGCACTTAATCAGGTAGATTTTTTTATAATAGTTTCATCTTTATTGCTTAAATTCATCAATGTCTAAAGTTGGATGCTTTGGTTCATTTTTCTGCATTGTAGGATGTGAATTTTTTAATTAGCAATAAGCTGTCTGCGTTATGGTACAGTGACTTCCTTTATGCTGGCCCTTTTTCATAATGTGCCTATTGACTCTTTTTATGCCAGAAAAGAAGGGTGCATATAACTCTAGAGCTACCTTAGAGTGCTGACCGAGCAATTCAACAATTTGGAAGAACTCACGAATCAAATCAATATTTAAATATTTATTATGATATATATAAGAAATATTTGAGAATGTAGAAGATGAAAGGTTTTTCTTCCTCTGTTTTCGGTCTACCCAATAGAGTTTGTATTGGATGTGGGGAACACGGATTTTAGCAGGAGGTTTGCTATGAAAATATGCCCAAATACTGATTACATTGCTCCAAAAAAGGCAATGATGAAAGAAATTGCCTTTTTAAAACTACGTCCAATCTTTTGAAAGGAAACAGAAGATGAACATCTCTTTGATCCAAAGAGGAAAGAGGAGAAGTCTCAAAATTTTGAAATTAATTTGGCTAATGGTGATTCAGAAATGGTTACTTCTACCCTTTCCAAGTAAAAATTAGTGGGGTTAAGAGTTCACGATGATGGTAAAAATAATACTGAAGAGGGTTAGCAGAACTCCAACCAAAAATTGAAATTTTCTTTAGAAGCTCAAGATGGTTATGCATATTTTTCTGAAGAGGTGCAACAGATATCCAAGTCCAAATTTAATTTCGCTTTATATATTCTAGAGCGATGTGAAGATGATGATGATGATCATTGCTAGCAGTTTACCACTTAAACGTGGAAGATTTCATAATGGATGACACTTGAAAAATTTATAAAAAGGAGAAAACCATTAGAAAAACCAAACATCCAGTTGACACACAAGTTTACCAAAGTTTTGATAATTTAAGTTCATACCTAAAGAGTGTTGAGGTGATACTTAGAGATGAATTAGTCCCCTCCTTTGATAAAAACTATGTTGCTAAACCACTTTATGGCACTAAGAATGAGGATGATTACAATAACATCCCCATGAATGAAGAGTACATTTTCTTTTCAAAAAATTTAGAGAAAAAATGGCTAAACATAATCAAGACAGAGAAAATTTAAAGACAGTAATGAAAAATTGGTCCAATGGAGAAACAAGACTGATGGAATACTGCCCAAGAAAAATGGCCACCCTTCTAAGAGAATTATTAGATCAATTGCCTCTGGCGGTAAAAAGTCATCTCCAAAATATTCTAAATGATCAGTATGATTATATGGAATATTACGGGGTTGCAAATTGTCCTTCTGGTAGAAGAATTAGGAAACTATTGCGACTGCGCAACTATACAATTATTTCTCTTATGGAACTTAAATGCTAAGAAAATTGACAAGAATAAAATCAAGTGGGGTCTTTCAGGTTGTTGTAGCAACATCTCTAAGAAAGTTTTGATTTTATGGAGACTAAAACATGTCAGGTCAGGTGAAGACCTAAACCTTATATTGATTACAAAAATATGGTCGGTAGGGAGAGAATTATAAAAGAGCGGGTAAACATACCGTACTCTATGCCTTTTTATTTTTATCATTTTTTGAAAGGGGCTTTCCTTATGTTTTCATTTTTTGAAAGGTTTTTCCCTTTTTTCATTACTTCAAGAATGAAAGGGGCTTTCCCCCTTTTTCATTTTTTGAAAGGCATGGAGTCAAAATTGACAAGTCCCATTTTTAGTGACTTATTTGTGCATCATTTTGAGTGAAAGTTAACTGATGACTCTGCAGCATTACCCACTTTGGTGAATAGTTGTTCGATTTTATCTAATCTATCCACCGCCTTTGGAGTTAAGTGTTCCTTTTTCCCTTTTTGAATACATGTATATTTTTTTAGGTGGTATGAATAGGAACGAGGTCTCATTGTTTCGTTGTACTTATAATATGTTAGTCACTTATTACAAAATAAAAGTTTTTGTATGTGATAGCTCAGTAGACTATTCACATATTATGTGGATGCCTACTGAGAAAACAAAAACTATGTTCATTCTTGCTAAATTTGTTTTTCTGAATGTTTCTTCTACTTTCTTACTGGACATAATTCTAACCAAATATGAATGTTTCTTTTTGTTTATTCACTTATGTTATTGATCCTTTTGATATTAGGTTGAATGAATGTCCTTAGTCCTATTACACTGGCATTGTAAGTATATCTTTGATCTTAGTTGTTTATTGTGTACAAATAACATGTCTTTGATCTTGGTTTGAGAAATGAATACTGTGACGTGTAATTGTTGCAATTTTTATTGGGCCTTTTATTATGATATATTTTTATTGTGTCTTTGAATATCATCTTGAAAGTAATATAACTATAGTTCACACCTTGAAAGTAAGATAAGTAGGGACATATGTCTTGATATAAGGGATTTGTGCATTGAATATATCCATTTTTAATGGGATTTTTCATAAATAAATTTTAATTGACGATTTTTTTATATGATGTCCTAGATGGACTTTTATTAGTGTTGTTTAATTATTTTTTGTCCTTAAAACAAGTGGATAGTCCTATAAACAATTGAAATTTTGCTCAAAATTTCTAAAATATTTATATTTATTTTTATTATAATATAAACTATTTCCAAAAAAAAATAGCCAATTCAATACTTTGGAAGTATTTGTCGTTCCTTCATGAAAAATGACCATGATTGATACTATAATATAAAACCTTTATGACTTGACCATAATTGATAATTTGGAAAATTGTCGTCGTGCATTCAGGCACAAGCATACAATAGTTTACATTATTCATGATTGCTTATACTTATTTGTGTTGTAAAAATACTTTTTGGCTTAAATTATTCATGATTTAATATATTGGAATTTTTTCCCGTGCTATATAATATTTTACATTTATTACGAGGTCCAAGACGGACTGTTAGTATTGTTACTAGACTATTTTTTTTTCTTAAATGGGGTGTATAGTCCTATAAACATAGTTTAAATTGTTTACGCTTATGTGTTGTAAAATAACTTTTTGACTTAATTATACAGGATTTGACACTACTTAAATTTACATGATAAAATAATTTGAAAATTTATACTTATAATATAAACGTGATTTATATTTTATATTATACACGACTTTAGACTTTTTAAAATTATCAGCGTGCCTTCAGGCACAGGCATACCCTAGTATATAAATAAAGTAGCAAACTTATGTATGTCATAAGTTTTCTTTATGATGTCATATATGAGAAACTTTTGGAATTTGTAAATTGATGGTTGAGATTGAATGTGGAGTATTTAAATCTAATGGTTGAGATTCAATTATAAATGGCTCGGATTAAGAATTGAGTTGTGGACAAACTTCACATCCACATGGGGACTCACGATGATAGAGTGGGTGACCGTACATCCTAAGATATGGACTTTTTTCATATCTTCACTTCAAACTATGTACACAACCCAAGAGACGGTGCAGAGGATAATATCTTCATTGTTCAAAGAGTAATGCTATACTACCCGGGTGTTAACCCCGGGTTAGTACAGGGTGGAAATCTTTTTTTTTTATTTTTTTTTCCTTTGGTTTTTTATGTGATTTATTACCATTATTTAACCTTTTTTTATTTAAAAAAAACTGTTTTATTAGAAATAATATTTTTTATAAACTTAAAAAAATGTATTTTTTAAAAACACTATTTTAATATAAAAAGATTTTTTTTCTGAAAAAAACTGTTTCAAAAAAGAAAAGTTGTTTAATATAAATATTTTTTCTACATTTTGAAACAGTTTTAAGAAATACAAAAATTGTTTTAAATGTTGTAAAATTAAAAAAAATAGTTTAAAAATAATGGGTGCCACTGGTGCGGACCTTTAAAAATAAGATAATATTGAGTAAATGAGTGTTTTAGGGATCAAATGAGTTAAAAATAATTTTTAAAAAAAAAGAAATTTCGTATTAGAATAGTTTTATTTCTAAAAAACATATTTTAATTGAAAATACAGATTTATATTTTTTTCGAAAAAAACTGTTTCAAAAAATAAAAGTTAGTTTAATATAAATAAAAAACTTTTTATTTTTATTTTTAAACAGTTTTTAGAAATACAAAGGGGTGCCGCTGGCGCGGACCGTTAAAAATAAGTAAATATTGAGTAAATAGATATTTGAGAGACTAAATGAATTAAGATAACAAAAAAAAAGGCAAAAAAAAAATAATACGAGACAACCTGAGAGATAGTGTCGGGGTAATTAAAAAAAATAAACTTAAAAATAATGGATGCCGCTGGCGCGGACTTGTAAAAATAAGAGAATATTGGGTAAATGGGTGTTGAAGGGACTAAATGAGTTAAAAATAATTTTTTAAAAACAAAAAAAAAAACTATAGTTTTATTTTTAAAAAATAAGGCGCCAACTAAATAAATGAGGTGCCAACTAGATAAATGGGAACAAATAAGGACCAAAAAGATTGCCAACTAGACAACCCGGTACTAGGACCCGGGTTGTCTAGCATTTTTCTTTTAGAAACACAAAAGGGTGCCGCTGGCGCGGACCGTTAAAAATAAGTAAATATTGAGTAAATGGATATTTGAGAGACTAAATGAGTTAAGATAACAAAAAAAATAAAATAAATAATACTAGACAATCCGAGAGATAGTGTCGGCCAATTAAAAAAAATAAACTTAAAAATAATGGATGTCGCTGGCGCGGACCTGTAAAAATAAGAGAATATTGGGTAAATGGGTGTTGAAGGGACTAAATGAGTTAAAAATAATTTTTTAAAAACCAAAAAAAAAACTATAGTTTTATTTTTAAAAAATAAGGCGCCAACTAAATAAATGAGGTGCCAACTAGATAAATGGGAACAAATAAGGACCAAAAAGATTGCCAACTAGACAACCCGGTACTAGGACCCGGGTTGTCTAGCATTTTTCTTTTAGAAACACAAAAGGGTGCCGCTGGCGCGGACCGTTAAAAATAAGTAAATATTGAGTAAATGGATATTTGAGACACTAAATGAGTTAAGATAACAAAAAAAATAAAATAAATAATACTAGACAATCCGAGAGATAGTGTCGGCCAATTAAAAAAAATAAACTTAAAAATAATGGATGTCGCTGGCGCGGACCTGTAAAAATAAGAGAATATTGGGTAAATGGGTGTTGAAGGGACTAAATGAGTTAAAAATAATTTTTTAAAAACCAAAAAAAAAACTATAGTTTTATTTTTAAAAAATAAGGCGCCAACTAAATAAATGAGGTGCCAACTAGATAAATGGGAACAAATAAGGACCAAAAAGATTGCCAACTAGACAACCCGGTACTAGGACCCGAGTTGTCTAGCATTTTTCTTTTAGAAACACAAAAGGGTGCCGCTGGCGCGGACCGTTAAAAATAAGTAAATATTGAGTAAATGGATATTTGAGACACTAAATGAGTTAAGATAACAAAAAAAATAAAATAAATAATACTAGACAATCCGAGAGATAGTGTCGGCCAATTAAAAAAAATAAACTTAAAAATAATGGATGTCGCTGGCGCGGACCTGTAAAAATAAGAGAATATTGGGTAAATGGGTGTTGAAGGGACTAAACGAGTTAAAAATAATTTTTTAAAAACAAAAAAAAAACTATAGTTTTATTTTAAAAAAATATATTTTTATTGAAAATAAGATTTTTTTTTTTTTGAAAAAATCTATATTAAAAAATAAGGTATCAACTAAATAAATGAGGTGCCAACTAAATAAATGAGAATAAATAAAGATCAATTAATTTGCTAACTAGACAACCCGGTACTAGCCCGGTGCTAGGACCCGGGTTGTCCAGCATTTTTCTTGTTCAAAAAGTTAAAGCCGGAGTTTACATCTTCGTACAATTTACATATTGACAGTCTACCAAACTCATAAACCCAGTGCAAGCTGAAGCTGCCTTCTGCTCCTGAGGGTGCCTGTGAGTTTATGCTTTGTTTGTTAAAAATATTCAAATTTTTGTGGAAACGTAAATGGTGAGTTTATGTTTTGTTTATTACATCTTTGTACAGTTACATATTGACTATTTTTAAACCCAGTTTACATATTTTTAAACCCAGTTTACATATTGACTATTTTTAAACACAGTTTACATAAACAGTTTACATCTTCGTACAACTTTGTTTCTAAACCCAGTTTACATCTTAAACCCAGAAGTCTGATATGCTATTTATACAATTTATAAAATGAAGATTCATTAGTCCTCAATGCGATTCATTTTACATCATGAATCAGTTTAAAACTAACATCTTCAATTTTTTTTACAATACTAAATGGTTCGAACGCGACTGGCTACTGATATATACAATACAAAACTCAAATCTTCATTTTTTTTTACAAACATAAATGGTTCGGAGTGCTTTGTTTCTGGTCCTCACGCGACTTATACAGTTTACAAAACTCATAAACCCAGTTTACATCTTGATACAGTTTACAAAAGTCTAAACCCATAAGTCTGATATGTGATTTCTACAGTTTACAAAACTCTTAAACCGCGATTCATATTACATCTTAAACCGCGATTCATATTACATCTTATACAGTAAAAAATAAATGGTTCAGACTCTATTAATGTATACAATATAAAACTCAAATGTTCTTTTTTTTACAAACATAAATGGTTCAGATATCTTTGTTTCTGCTCCTCAAGCGACTTATACAGTTTACAAAACTCAGAAACCCAGTTTACATCTTAAACCCAGAAGTCTGACATGCAATTTATACAGTTTATAGAATGAATATTTGAGTTTTGGGACGACTGATATGCGATTCATATTACATCTTATATAGTTTACATCTTCATTAGTCCTCATTACGATTCATTTTACATCATGAATCAGTTTACAAAACTAAAATCCAATGCACAAACTGGGCTTGGTTTACATGTTGATAGAGTTTACATGGTTGATACAGTAGAGTGGGGTTTACACGAATAGAGTGGGGTTTATACAAACTGGGTTTACCTCTAATAATTGGGGTCCTCAATGTGATTCTATCATATACATACAATTTACAAAACTCAAATCTTCAACACTCGTTACTCAACTAATGGGGACGACACATATATATACAGTTATAAAAACACATAAACCCATTTTACATCTTGATACAGTTTACATCTTGACACAGTTTACAAAACTCATAAACCCAATGTAAACATAAATGGTTGGGACGACTGATATAATATAATTATTTATTTGTTATTACTATTATTATTATTATGGTCAATTAATATATAGTCCACGACATATATACATATTTTTTAAAGGAGCCGGCTAATGGCACGCTCCATAATTTTCTAACACTCCATTTTTATTTTAAATACCAATCATGCCCTTACATTTATTCTCACACTTTATTTATATTTAAAATATCAATCATACACTTATATGTATGAAATTTAAATTTTCACTTTTTTGCCATCAATTAAAATAAGTATATTTGAAAAATGACTAAAAAAATATTTTTTTTTATAAAAAACTATTTTTAATAAGAATCGGTTTTAATTTTTTTACTTTTCGTAACTATTTTAAAAAAACATTTGTGTTGTTTAAAAAAAATTTATCTATATTTTTTTATTCAAAAATGTTCATAAAACATAAAAAATTATTTTATACAAAATAAAAATTATTTTATACAAAATAGACCGTTTTTTATGAATCATATATTTTTTAAGTAACATGATCACGACACAAATAAAACGCAACGTGGCATAGAATCCTATTTTTTTCATATCGCTGGCACGCACCATTTTTTACTATTTTAAAAATAATTTTATTACTATTTAGAAAAAATGATTCACGTCAACGGTATGCATAGGCGGTTCGACCACCTATATATATCGCTAGCGTGGACCATTTTTTCTAAATTTTTTAGTTATTTTTTAAATGGTAAAAAATGGTCTGTGCTTACAGTATGAAAAAATATGACTACACGTCACGCCGCATTTTATTTGGGTGGTGATCGTGTTACTTAGAAGATAAAAGATTCATAAAAAATGGTTTATTTTGTATGTTTTATGAACAATTTTCAGTAAAATAAATAAATAATAAATGTTTTAAACGATTGAAATGTTTTTTTAAAATAGTTATGAAAAGTAAAAAAAATATTTTTAAAACTCATTCTTATTAAAAATATTTTTTTATAAAAAGATATTTTTTTTATTAAAAATATAATTTTTTAGTTATTTTTCACATATACTTATTTTAATTGAAGGCAAAAAAGTGAAAATTTATTTTTTTGGGGATGTTGACCTTTTCGACTTTTTGTAAAGCTTAGGCTTAGAGTTACTACACGTTGTTCGATGATTGCTTAGGTTATAGTTTGCTAAGGCTATTTTTTGTATAGTGTGCTAAGGGTTTTTTTTGTTGAAGTGTTTTTTATACCTTAAATAAGTGAATAGTCGTATAAATAATCTGTACATTTTTTTTAAATCTAACTTATTTGTATTGAATTAAATCAGTTAGACCATTATTTTGTTAGTTTTCACCGAATATCGTTGTGATTTTTCTAAAGAAGTTTTATTTGTTGAGGTATTTGTTTTCGAATTAGAACATTTCGAATATTATACGATTGGTTGTTATCCCTTAACTAGAATTGACGATTTGCTAATTTGAGGGACAATGTGAATTTGAGTGATGAATTTAGACTATTTGAACGTTGTTGGACTATTTTTTATTTGTTAAGCATGGTGGTTAGTCAAATAAACAAAGGAGATTATGATCAATTTGCGATTATCAGCGTGCCTTCAGGCACAGGTATACCCTAGTATGTGTGTATATATATATATATATATATATATATATATATATATATATATACATACGTGTGTGTGTGTGTGTGTGTGTGCTTATTATAGATATCGGTGTGAATAATGTTTATATAAATACAAACCCCTCTAGTACTATCATAGGAGGTTGCACGATGTGGGTGAATCTCCTAGATCGTGAAAGCAGAGAAAGTATAATCCCTTGGTCATAGCGTCCGGTATATTATGTTGTGATTTTTTTTAGGGTGATACGTCTTAGGTATGATTCGATCTCACACTCGGGGAACTATGATCGCCTCCACTACGCTTATTATTTTATTGTCCGATTCAGTGCGAGTTAACCGTCTCATG
This sequence comes from Sambucus nigra, assembly GCA_949130495.1. NCBI lineage: Eukaryota > Viridiplantae > Streptophyta > Magnoliopsida > Dipsacales > Adoxaceae > Sambucus > Sambucus nigra. The sequence continues at coordinate 406,971,515 of OX422218.1, read as the reverse complement.
GTATCCAGGTTAGATTGAGTATACCTGGGGTGGTAGCATGTTAGAGTACGCATCCGATGAGTTATTACTCGGGAGGATGGATACAATATGTACGACATGTGTGTGAATGTTGTAGTATAATTATATGAATATAATAGAGTCATTATTTATAAGTGGATAAAATACATGAAGTGAAATTGTATTATTTATATAACAAGTGAAAACGTTCACTACACCAAATCCTGCGAATGGTCACGCCCAGTGGGTCACGGCCCAAGTCCGCGACCAGCTAGTCGCGGACTTGGGCCGTGACCAACTCAATATTTGGCGTAACCATATTTATTACCAAACTAAATCATCGATGCTCTAGAAGTGGTCACGAACCAAATCCCTGACCACTGTGGGTCACAGACTGAGGCCGTGACTAGGGCGCGACCATCTTGGCGCAAAATTTCCCTCCAAACTGATCGCGGATGGCTCACGGACTTGAGCCGTGACCAAAGGCATGACGAAGAAAAAAACACACACATTGAGGGTCATGACTGGGGGCCGTGACCATTTCTTGGTGTGGGTCACGGCTTTGGACCGTGACCATCCCTCAATAGGGTATCTGATATTGGTCGCGCTTGGAGGTCACGACTGTAGGCCGTGCCCATTCTTCATTCCAACAACAGGATGGTGAAATAAGGGTATCATTCCTAAAAAAATAAAACATGCGCCTCATTTTCATTTGCCCGCCTCTATTTGCTGATGGCATTTCCCCGACGTTGATGGCTACTCTGTCTCTCTCTCGTCAAAGACGAAGCTATGGATTCTTTCTCTCTCGTCAAACGCTGACGGCTTCTCTCGCTCTTCAAAGACAAAGGTATTTCTACATATTTTAGTTTTTGATTTATATTTAGGTTGTATTTGGGTTTCTAAGTTGTTCGTTGCCATATTACTTTGTGTGTTTTCAATCTGTGATCCATTTAAAGATGTTTAATCTAGTCGAGGGAAAGGTATAAATCTCAGAATCTACAAGCATCTTATCCCTTTTATGTTCAAATAAGTTAGAAGTTTGATATGTGTATATAAGAATGTATAAGAAGTTAAAGATGTTATTGAACTATTTCCCTCAGATCTTGTACAACTCGAGTAAAGTTGTTTTTATTTTTATTGATGAGGATGTTTTTGTATTTGTATTTGGGTTTTCTGTGCCTTCGCTTTATCGTCAAACAATTTGTCAACAAGATAAGCAGTTACCCCTATTATATAAGTAGTTACAGTGTATTGTGAAGTTAATGTGTGTTATATAGTTGGACGACTTGATTGGTGATACTGAAAAAATTCCTCGCTTCGAATGAAATTTTCGTTGTTTCGGTTTCAGCCTTCTTTAATTTCATAATATTTAGTATTCCTATAGAGAGACATAGTGGGAATTTGAATTAGTGTAAAAGTTGCATGAAGTAGTATCAGATTACAGAAACTGTAGAGTACAGTTCTTTCGTATTTCATATTTCAGTACAACATTTTTACTTATACATATCTTCAGGTTTGTTATATATATTTATGTGTCTATGTATGCGTGATCTGATGACATGTTCATTGAGCAATGCAGGTGAGGCAGAGTAAGCGCCAACAGCAACTTACGTCGAAAACACTTTCAACATTTAGGCTTGAGAGTTGGTTTTGAGTGTTTAACTCAAGCATGTTGTTAAAATTTTCTCATTTCTTGTCCTGTTTGATCTTAATTTTGTTCATAACATGGATGGGCAGTTCATTTTTGCTTTTATGTCAAGTTTTTGGGTTATGAAATGTATATTTGCTTATCTTGATGATAATTTGTACGACTTTAGGAATATAAACAATACCTCCCAACTTGCTATTCGATTTTTCCTTTCTTAGCTTGTTTATGGTTGTGAAGCATGAGATTTGACATGTTAGTAAAAACTTGTTCATTCAGTGTATATCTAATAGTGGGTGTGAAGGTTTTTGTTATCATATAACATATTGTTTACTACTGTTTCCAAATGAACTTTTCAATTTAGCAAAAATGTTAAATTTGTTGATGAGGATGTGTTTGTATTTTTATTTGGGTTTTCTGCGCCTCTGCACATCTGGTGCTCGATGCAAACCTCATGGGTTAAAATTTGGGAATCATTTATTTTTACTTTTTTTTTCGAGACTCTCCATTAAGGAGCCCACTCAACAGTTTCTTGGATTCTCAATCCTAAACTTTGAAACTGATTTGCAAGCGGGTGAAGCCACTCGAGGATTTTTTTTTTCCAATTGATTTTACACGAGCGAATATTAATAAGCCATTTTGATTCGAGCGAATCTTATGTTCGTCAAATGTTGGATAAAATGTCCATAAAGAACTAGATTTATGTTGCAAACCAATTTACTTTTAGATAAGTTAAACAACTATTTGAGGGAGTTCCTCGTGTATTTTTATTGTGTTTGAGGTGTTTCATTTACTTTGGAGTTTTCGCGCTGTGAGTGTATCAATATGGCTATCAACTTCTTCATAAAATGTTATAGAGGGACTCATTTTTTCTTCTAATTGTCATTTATAAAACGTAATATGAGCAGGTTGCAAAAGTTGGATGCAAATTTGGTTCAAGCAAGGTTGCGGAATAATTTTAGTTCGGGCATCCTAATTACTTTGAGAGACTGTTTGATAATTTCCAACAAATTTGGTTGTACGGCTGTACAAGAAGGGGGTTTATCTTCTAAATCAGGTGAGCAAATGCACAAGTATCCATACACAAGATGTTAGGACTTTTATACTTAGTATAACTGTATGTTAGGACCTGCTAATTATGTTAGGACCATATATATTAGGAACTGCTATGTTAGAATTACTATACTCATACAACTAATTGTATGCTTAGTATAACTGTATGCTTAGTTAAACTAATTATTTTGTGCTCTCCCCCTCACCTCGTTTTCATTTCATTTGAGATACACCTCTATAACTTACCCCCACTGTCACCCCCTCTCCCCGCTGCAGTCCCCTCTCCCCTGTTGCCGCCCACTTCTCCACGTTGTTGTATTCCTCTCCCCCTCACCCCGGTGCCACTCTCAGCACCAACCTCTTCTCCTCGTGGCCAATGGGTTTTAAATTTTGGCTTTTCTTTTCCCCTATTTGGCTGGTTTCGATTTATTTGTGCTGTTTCGATTAAGTATTGGCAATATTTATTGATTTTAGTTCTAAAGGAAGGTTCGATTTAAGTATTGTAGATTTTTTCTCTTTTAGCGAACTTGGTTCGATCTCAAGACAATATTTGTGTGTTTATTTTGTTTCAGGGTTGATTCAAGGTTTTGGATGATGGTTTTGCAAGATCGATAAGGTAATCTGAGTTTGAACATCATATTTTACGTGTATCTCATACATAACCCTAAGGTAAGGTATTTTAATTTTTTTTCCTTCAAATAATTGTTTTTTGTTTCAAATTTGAGATTTCATATATTAACATTCTTATCCATGCTTTTATGGTTATATTATGTGAGTAACATGGTGGCTAAAGATGGGGGCAATATGATACACTACATTCATTGGGTTATCCTTGATTACTATTGTTCTGAATTAGTTATTCGCAGTATGTGCTTTGGTATTGTCACGTAGTGTCGAAGCAGAGATTCGTAAAACAAATTGAAGGTGGTTAGAAATTTTGATGCTTAAATAGCGAAATTAAATGGTTTGCATCCCAATTTTTGATGTTTTCACTCTAATTTTAGTATGTCCCGTCACGGGACTCCCGGTTTGAGAATACGACGATAATTTGAAAATAAGAGGATTTAGGCGTTAAAATAAGGCGTAAGACGTGAAAATACGAAACAACCCCCGTACGGTCTTGTGAGAGGCACTAACACCTCTCATGGGACCAATGTAACTCGTAGGAACTGACTACCCGATCACGGGACTCCCGGTTTGAGAACACGGCGATAATTTGAAAAATGAGGACTTAGGCTTGAAAACAAGGCGTTAAAGGGTGAAAACTCGAAACAGCCCCCGTACAGTCCCGTGAGTGGCGCCAACACCTCGCACGGGACCAATGTAACACGTAGGAACTGACCGCGCTATCACGGGACTCTCGATTCGAAAATACGACGATAATTTGAAAAATATGAGGACTTAGGTTTAAAAACAAGGCGTTAGAGGGTAAAAACTCAAAATAGCCCCTGTACGGTTCCGTGAGAGGCACAAACACCTCTCATCGGACCAATGTAACTCGTAGGAACTGAACGCGCGATCACGGGACTCCCGGTTTGAGAATATGATTATAATTTACATATTTCTAGACTTTGGCATAAAAACATGACGTTAGTGGGGGAAAACCCAAAACAGCCCCCGAGCGGCCCCGTAAGAGGCGCCAACACCTCGCACGGGACCAATGTAACTCGTAGGAACTGACCGCGCGATCACGGGACTCCCGGTTTGAGAATACGATGATAATTTGCATATTTCTTGACATAGGCATAAAAAAATAGCGTTAGAGGGTGAAAATCCGAAACAGCCCCCGAACGGCCCCGTGAGTGGCGCCAACACCTCGCACGGGACCAATGTAACTCGTAGGAACTGACCACGTGATCACGGGACTCCCGGTTTGAGAATACGACAATAATTTGTATATTTCTAGACTTAGGCATAAAAAATGGCATTAGTGGGGGAAAACCCGAAACAGCCCCCGGACAGCCCCGTGAGAGGCGCCAACACCTCACACGGGACCAATGTAACTCGTAGGAACTGATCACGCGATCACGGGACCCCCGGTTTGATACATTCATATGCTACATCAAATGACTCAGGTGCTTTTCAAGCAAAATATTTGGATCCTACTGGATGGGAACTTGTCATCTAATACCCCTAAAAGTATGAGAATACTACGGAGTCATCAAACATATAAAGGTAATAAAATATAGTGTCTTATTTGTACTGCTAAAAATATGTAATTAGGCACAAATATAGTACAATTTAACATTACATAATGTAAAGCTTCTACCACAGATGATGTTAAAATTACACTCTATTGAATATAATATCTTTTATAAACACGACTCTTACAATTGAGTTGATTAAATAATGTGATCGATAATTGCAGAAAATGTGTTTCGGAAGCCCAAGACAAACACAGACTTCTTGCCTTATAATTGCGGATATGATACTACATAAGGTGGTTTAGGTGTTGTCTAGTATTTGCATCTTAAGTATTAGACTTGAATCCTGCATATGATCCATAGATGACCAATTAATTAAGGAAACAATCCCCCCCCCCCTAAATTCAACAATTTTAAAGAACTAATAATTTGACCAAAGTCCAAAAAATAGCAAGAAACTCATTACCAACGTGGATATTTTGTTCTTGATTTGTTTCTGCTTTTGAAATCACGAATTCACATTAATTTTAAATCTTGAATTTGCATCAATCACACATTTGAGTCTGTCATCAGGATAGGATTCTTAATAATTACAATAAGCTAACTTTTGAGAATCATTTGAGAGATAATACATATATGTAGAACATGAATAGTGTCACAACATAGATATTAAAGGCGCAAGGTGAACTGAGGCTCCAAGGTCCCCCCAAAGTCTCGGTGTGTCCCGGACTGAAAATATCCAAGCTACCTAATCTTGCAGACAAGTTAGAGAGTTTGATGGTGCTTATATTTGAACACCTCGAGTCCTATAATGAAAGTGGTCGTCTGATTCAGGTTTTTGAAATTCTTCTCCTGTATTTTCAAAGTACTGTGTTGAATGCATACAAGTTTAAATTTGCCCATTTTGTCATGTTCTACACCTGTTCACTAGATCCTGAAAATTGGGGTCAAAGGTTTGCAAGTAGACTTGCAGATATTTTTACATGTATATCCCCAAGATTGGAGAATGAGCGTTGTTACATATCTTGCTAGTTTCTTATCTTAAGAAAAGTTTTTGTCAGCCTCATATGTAGCTACCATACTGGGAAGCCTGGTAGATTGGTGCTCTAATTATTGAAAAAGCCAGGGTGGTGACATCAATCCAAAAGCTCAGAGTTTTTTATTCCGGATGCCAGGCTATTATGTATGCGCTTTGCTTCCATATGAGATCAATGTTGTATGTTACTCATCTTGAATCACAACTTTGTCTTATGCAATGCAACTTTGCTTCCACTGGACAATGATGACAACAAGGGCTTTGGGAGGTTTTCCTGAGATTTTGAAGGCTCTGAGAATTTCCACTTAGGGGTCAATAAGGTCAAGTGAAAGCACCACTTCTGCCTCTCTTCTGTCCCTCACACTTCCCCCCTCCATCCCTCCCTCCCTTCTCTTCTCTCCCTGACTCGTAAATGCAGCAAGCACCGCTGCTGCACACTGCTGCCGTAGTAGATTAGGAGGGCACAAGCACAACACGCAAGAAAGAGCAGCCCCCTTCCTCCTTTTTGAGTGTTTTTTTTCAATAAATCTCATTAGTTGCTTTTTTTGTTGTTAAATACTTTTTTAGTTATTGTTGCTAAAATTTTTGAGTATGCTGAAATTTTTAGTAGCCCCCATTCCTTTTGAGTACGCTGAAATTTTTAGTTATTGTTGCTAAAATTAGTCGTTGCTGAAATTGTTGTTAATAACACCAAATCAATCCTCAAGCAGGTTATAAATCATCATAAATAGCTTGAATATGCAATAATGTTCTAGCAGTGGAAAAAAAAGGTCCACCACGGAAACTGGTAATGAAAACCACTCAACAAATCCAACTTTTCTCTAGATAAATTATGTTAAGATTCTTCAATCGCCACGACGACACCAATATGTTTGGATCTAAAAAAAAAGACTCCTAAAAACTTGCTATAATTTTAATTCAATAGTAAGTACTTCTTCTCATTTTCCCCCTTATTTTTCTTTACCATTTGTTTCGGGTCTCCAAAATATTAAAGGGGGTGGGCGTGGGGGCACAAAGTAAAAAGAAAAGCTAATGTAAGAATTTATTGAAATTTTAGAGCATGTCTTTCAAAGTGCCAGAATTAGACTTTATTTGTCATTTTAGTGACGATTATGTACATGTTTCTCTTATGCTAATCTCCTCTCTATCTGTTCATGTCCAAACTACACTTAACTCAGTCCCTAACTAGTGAAAAATCTCAGTTATGCTAACCTAACCTTTCATCGCTACAGGTCATTTTCTTTACATCTATGCTTTCTACAATTGCAACAAAAATTGAATTTATGCATTTAATTCTTATCTCTTTCTTCTCGTCATAGTAATATACCTTAAGATTATCCTTAATAAACTTCGTGATGTACTCATTGAGGGACTTGGCCTTCCTATTCTTGGCATTAAGAAGATGTGTGACTCTTACAGGGTAATTTGAAGCTGTACACAAAGGAGGTAGTATATGCTTATGGAAAGTTTCTTGAATCTGCAACTATATACCATTTCCAGGTATGACATCTACTATCTTATTCTCTTATTCAAGTGTTTTTATATGATAGTTTTGTCGTAATTTTAAAAATATCTAGACTTAGGCTTAAAAAATGGAATTAGAGGGCAAAACCCTGAAACAACCTCGAACGACCCCGTGACTGGCACCAACACCTTGCACGGGACCAATGTAACTCGTAGGAACTGACCGCGCGTTCACGAGACCCTTGGTTTGAGAGTACGATGATAATTTGAAAATATCTAGAGTTAGGCTTAAAAATGGCATTAGAGGGTGAAACCTCCGAAACAACCCCGTGAGAGGCACTAACACCTCGCCGGGACCAATGTAACTCGTACGAACTGACTGCGCGATCACGGGACCCCCGATTTGAGAGTACGAGGATAATTTTCATATATCAGAACTTAGGCTTAAAAAATGGCCTTAGAGGGACAAACCTCGAAACAACCCCCGAACGGCCCCGTGAAAGGCACCAACACCTCGCACGGGACTAATGTAACTGGTAGGAACTGACCGCGCGATCACGGGACCCACGGTTTGAGAATACAACAATAATTTGCATGTTTTAGACTTAGGCTTAAAAAATGGCGTTAGAGGGTGCACACCCGAACCGGCCACCTAACGGCCCCGTCAGTGGCGCCAACACCTCACACGGGACCAATGAAACTCATAGGGACTGACCGTGCAATCACGGGACTCTCAGTTTGAGAATACAATGAGAATTTGAAAATTTTTACACTTAGGCTTAAAAAATGGCATTAGAGGGTGCAAACCCGAACCAGCCCCAAACGGCCCCGTTAGTGGCGCCAACATCTCGCACGGGACCAATGAAACTCATAGGGACTTACCGCGCGATCACGGGACTCCCGGTTTGAAAATACGACGAGAATTTGAAAATTTCTATACTTAGGCTTAAAAACATGGCGTTAGAGGGTAAAAACTCGAAACAGCCTCCGAACGTTCCCGTGGGTGGCACCAACACCTCCAACAGGACCAATGTAACTCGTAGGAATTGACCCGCAGCCGCGGGTCTCCCGCTTTGAGAATACGATGATAATTTTCATATTTCTAGACTTAGGCTTAAAAACATGGCGTTAGAGGGTGCGGTGCAAACCCGAACCAGCCCCCGAACGTCCCCGTGGGTGGCACCAATACCTCCCACGGGACCAATGTAAGTCGTAAAAACTGACCACATTGCTGCGGGACTCCCGGTTTGAAAATATGACGGTAATTTGCATATTTTTAGAATTGGACTTAAAAACATGGCGTTAAAGGGTGAAAACTTAAAATAGCCCCCGAACGTCCCCGTGGGTCGCACCAACACCTCATACGGGACCAATATAACTCATTGGAACTGACCCCGCAGCCGTGGGTCTCCCGGTTTGAGAATACGATGGTAATTTGCATATTTCTAGACTTAGGCTTAAAAACATGGCGTTAGAGGGTGAAAACTCGAAACATCCCCCGAACGTTCCCGTGGGTGGCACCAACACCTCCCACGGGACCAATAAAACTCGTAGGAACTAACCACGCAGCCGCGGGACTCCCGGTTTAAGAATACGATGGTACTTTGCATATTTCTAGACTTAAGCAAAATATGGCGTTAGAGGGTGAAAACTCGAAATAGCTCCCGAACGGCCCCGTAGGTGGCACCAACACCTCCTACGGGACCAATGTAACTCGTAGGAACTGACCACGGAGCCGCGAGTCTCCCGGTTTGAGAATGCGACGATAATTTACATATTTTTAGAATTAGGCTTAAAAACATGGCGTTAGAGGGTGAAAACTCGAAACAGCCTCCAAACGTCCCCGTGGGTGGCACCAACACCTCCCACGAGACCAATGTAACTCGTAGAAACTGACCACGCATCCGCGGGTCTCCCCATTTGAGAATACGATGGTAATTTGTATATTTCTAGACTTAGGCTTAAAAACCTAGCGTTAGAGGGTGAAAACTCAAAACAACCTACGAACGTTCCCGTGGGTGGCACCAACACCTCCCACGGGACCAATGTAACTCGTAGGAACTGACCACGCAGCTGCGGGCCTCCCGGTTTGAGAATACGATGGTAATTTGCATATTTCTAGACTTAAGCAAAACAAGACGTTAGATGGTGAAAATTCGAAACAACCCCCGAACGTACCCGTGGGTGGCATCAACACCTCCCACGGGACCAATGGAACTCGTAGGAACTGACCCCGCAGCCGCGGGTCTCTCGGTTTGAGAATACGACAATAATTTGCATATTTCTAGACTTAGGCTTAAAGACATGGCGTTAGAGGGTGCAAACCCGAACCAGCCCCCGAACGTCCTCGTGGGTGGATCCAACACCTCTCATGGGACCAATGTGACTCGTAGGAACTGACCGCGTAGCCGCGGGACTCCCGATTTGAGAATACAACGATAATTTACATATTTCAAGATTTAGGCTTAAAAATATGGCATAAGAGGGAGAAAATCCAAAACAAGCCCCGAACGGCCCCGTGGGTGGCACCAACACCTCCGACGGAACCAATGTGACTCATAGGAACTGACCGCACAGTCGTGGGACTGTCGGTTTGAGAATACGATGATTATTTGAATATTTATATACTTAGGCTTAAAAACACGGCGTTAGTGGGTGAAAACCCGAAACAGCCCTCGTACGGCCTCGTAGGTGGCACCAGCATCTCTCACGGGACCAATGTGGCTCGTAGGAACTGGCCGCGTAGTCATGGGACTCCCGGTTTGAGAATACGACGGTAATTTGTATTTTTCTAGACTTAGGCTTACAAACATAGATTTAGAGGTTGAAAACCCGAAATAGCCCCCGAACGACCCCGTGGGTGGCACCAACACCTCCCACGGGACCAATATGACTCGTAGGAACTGACCGTTCAGATGCAGGACTCCCGGTTTGAGAATACGACCGTGATTTGCAGATTTCTAGACTTAGGCTTTAAAATATGGATTTAAAGGGTGAAAACCTAAAATAGCCCCCGAACGGCCCTATGGGTAGCACCAACACCTCCCACAGGACCAATGTGACTCGTAGGAACTGACCACGCATTCGCGGGACTCCCAGTTTGAGAATACGATGGTAATTTGTATATTTTTAGACTTGGGCTTAAAAATATGGCTTTAAAGGGTGAAAACTCGAAACAGCCCCCGAACGGCCCCGTGGGTGGCACCAACACCTCCCACGAGACCAATGTGACTCGTAGGAACTGATCGCGCAGCCCCGGGACTCCCGGTTTGAGAATACAATGGTAATTTGAATATTTCTAGACTTAGGCTTAAAACATGGCGTTAGTGGGTGAAAACCCGAAATAGCCCTCGTACTCCACCGTGGGTCGCATCAACACCTCCAACGGGACCAATGTGACTCGAAGGAACTGATCGCGAAGCCCCGGGTCACCTAGTATGAGAGTACGAAGGTAATTTGTATATTTTTAAACTTAAGCAAAATATGGCGTTAGAGGGTGAAAACTCGAAAGAGCTCCCGAACGGCCCCGTGGGTGGCACCAACACCTCCCACAGGACCAATGGAACTCGTAAGAACTGACCCCGCAGCCATGGGTCTCCCGATTTGAGAATACGATGATAATTTGAATATTTTTAGACTTAGGCTTAAAAACATGGCGTTAGAGGGTGCAAACCCGAAACAGCCCTCGAACGTCCCCGTGGGTGGCACCAACACCTCCCATGGGACCAATGTGATTCTTAGGAACTGACCGCGCATCCGCGGGACTCCCGGTTTGAGAATACGATGATAATTTATATATATCTAGACTTATGCTTAAAAATATGGCGTTAGATGGTGAAAATCCGAAACAGCCCCCGAACGGCCCCGTGGGTGGCACCAACACCTCCAACGGAACCAATGTGACTCGTATGAACTGATCGCGCAGTTACGGGACTCCCGGTTTGAGAATACGATGATAATTTGAATATTTATATACTTAGGCTTAAAACATGGCATTAGTGGGTGAAAACCCGAAACAGCCCCCGTACGGCCTCGTAGGTGGCACCAGCATCTCCCACGGGACCAATGTGACTCGTAGGAACTGATCGCGCAGTCGCGGGACTCCTGATTTGAGAATACGATGGTAATATGCATTTTTCTAGTCTTAGGATTAAAACATGGATTTAGAGGGCGAAAACCCGAAATAGCCCCCGAACGACCCCGTGGGTGGTACCAACACCTCCCACGGGACCATTGTGACTCGTAGGAACAGACCGTTCAGATGCGGGACTCCCGATTTGAGAATACGAGTGTAATTTGTATATTTCTAGACTTAGGTTTAAAAACACGGCTTTAAAGGGTGAAAACCCGAAACGGCCCCCAAACGGCCCTATGGGTGGCACCAACACCTCCCACGGGACCAATGTGACTCATAGGAACTGACCATGCAGTCGCGGGACTCCCGGTTTGAGAATACGACGATAATTTAAATATTTCTAGACTTAGGCTTAAAAACATGGCTTTAGAGGGTGAAAACCAGAAAGAGCCCCCGTATGGCCCTGTGGGTGGCACCAACACCTCCCATGGGACCAATGTCACTCGTAGGAGCTGACCCCGTAGCCGTGGGTCTCTCGGTTTGAGAATACGACGGTAATTTGTATATTTCTAGACTTAGGCTTAAAAACATGGATTTAGAGGGTGCAAACTTGAAATAGCCCCCGAACGTCCCCGTGGGTCGCACCAATACCTCCCACATGACCAATATAACTCATAGGAACTGACCCCGCAGCCGTGGGTTTCCCGGTTTGAGAATACGACGGTAATTTGCATATTTCTAGACTTAGGCTTAAAAACATGACATTAGAGGGTGAAAACTCGAAACAGCCCCCGAAGGGTCCCGTGGGTGGCACCAACACCTCCCACGGGACCAATGTAACTCGTAGGAACTGATCGCGCAGCCGCGGGACTCTCGGTTTGAGAATACGATGGTGATTTGTATATTTCTATACTTAGGCTTAAAAACCTGGCTTTAGAGGGTGAAAACTTGAAACAGCCCCCGAACGGCCCCGTGCGTGGCACCAACACCTCCCACGGGACCAATGTGACTCGTAGAAACTGATCGCGCAGCCCCGGGATTCCCGGTTTGAGAATACAATGGTAATTTGAATATTTCTAGACTTAGGCTTAAAAACATGGCGTTAGTGGGTGATAACCCGAAACAACCCTCGTACTGCCCCGTAGGTCGCATCAACACCTCCAACGGGACCAATGTGATTCGTAGGAACTGATCACGAAGCCCCGGGACTCACGGTTTGAGAGTACGACGGTAATTTGCATATTTGTAGACTTAATCAAAAACATGGCGTTAGAGGGTGAAAACTCAAAAGAGCCCCCGAACGGCCCTATGGCTGGCACCAACACCTCCCACGGGACCAATGTAACTCATAGGAATTGACCTCGCAGCCGCGGGACTCCCGATTTGAGAATACGATGATAATTTACATATGTCTTGACTTAGGCTTAAAAACAAGGCGTTAGAGGGTGAAAACTCGAAACAGGCCCCGAACATCCTTGTGGGTAGCACCAACACCTCCCACGGGACCAATGTATCTAGTAGGAATTAACCGCACAGTCGCGGGTCTCCCGGTTTGAGAGTATGACGGTAATTTGCATATTTCTAGACTTAGGCTTAAAAACATGGCGTTAGAGGGTGAAAACTCGAAATAGCCCCCGAACGGCCCCGTGGGTGGCACCAACACCTCCCACAGGACCAATGTAAATTGTAGGAACTGACCCCACAGCCGCGGGTCTCTTGATTTGAGCGTACGACGGTAATTTATATATTTGTAGACTTAAGCAAAACATGGCGTTAGACGGTGAAAACTCGAAACAGCCCCCGAACGCCCCCGTGGGTGACACTAACACCTCCCACGGGACCAATGTAACTCGTAGGAACTGACCCCACAGCCGCGTAACTCCCGGTTTGAGAATACGATGATAATTTGCATATTTCTAGACTTAGGCTTAAAAACATGGCGCTAGAGGGTGAAAACTTGAAACAGCCCCCGAACGGCCCCGTGGTTGGCACCAACACCTCCCACGGGACCAATGTAACTCGTAGGAACTAACCCCATAGTTGCGCGTACTGCCCCGTAGGTCGCATCAACACCTCCAACGGGACCAATGTGATTCGTAGGAACTGATCACGAAGCCCCGGGACTCACGGTTTGAGAGTACGACGGTAATTTGCATATTTTTAGACCTAGGCTTAAAAACATGATATTAGAGGGTGAAAACTCGAAACAGCCCCCGAATGGTCCCGTGGGTGGCACCAACACCTCCCACGGGACCAATATAACTCGTAGGAACTGACCGCGCAGTCGTAGGACTCCCGATTTGAGAATACGATGGTAATTTGAATTTGTCTAGACTTAGGCTTAAAAACATGGATTTAGAGGGTGAAAACCCGAAATAGCCCCCGAACGACCCTGTGGGTGGCACCAACACCTCCCACGGGACCAATGTGACTCATAGGAACTGACCGTTCAGATGCGGCACTCCCGGTTTGAGAATACGAATGTTATTTGCACATTTTTAGACTTAGGCTTAAAAACAAGGCGTTAGAGGGTGAAAACTCGAAACAACCCCCGAGCGTCCCCATAGGTGGCACCAACACGTCCCACGGGACCAATGTGACTCGTAGGAACTGACCGCACAGTCGCGGGTCTGCCAGTTTCAGAGTACGACTGTAATTTGCATATTTCTAGACTTAGGCTTAAATACATGGCGTTAGAGGGTGAAAACTCGAAACAGCCCTCGAACGGCCCCGTGGGTGACACCAACACCTCCCACAGGACCAATGTAAGTCGTAGGAACTGACCCCACAACCGTAGGTCTCCTAATTTGAGAGTACGATGGTAATTTATATATTTCTAGACTTAAACAAAACATGACGTTAGAGGGTGAAAACTCGAAACAGCCCCCAAACGCCCCCGTTGGTGGCACTAACACCTCCCACTGGACCAATGTAACTCGTAGGAACTGACCCCACAGCCACGGGACTCTCGGTTTGAGAATACGATGATAATTTGCATATTTCTAGACTTAGGCTTAAAAACATGCCGTTAGAGGGTGAAAACTCGAAATAGCCCCAAACGGCTCTGTGGGTGGCACCAACACCTCCCACGGGACCAATGTCACTCATAGGAACTCACCCCGTAGCCACGGGTCTCTCGGTTTGAGAATACAATGGTAATTTGCATATTTCTAGACTTAGGCTTAAAAACATGACATTAGAGGGTGAAAACTCGAAACAGCTCCCGAATGGTCCCGTGGGTGGCACCAACACCTCCCACGGGACCAATGTAACTCGTAGGAACTGACCGCGCAGTCGCGGGACTCCCGATTTGAGAATACGATGGTAATTTGCATTTTTTTAGACTTAGGCTTAAAAACATGGATTTAGAGGGTGAAAACCCGAAATAGCCCCCAAACGACCCCATGGGTGGCACCAACACCTCCCACGAGACCAATATGACTCGTAGGAACTGACCGTTCAAATGAGGGACTCCCGGTTTGAGAATACGAATGTAATTTGTATATTTCTAGACTTAGGCTAAAAAACATGGCTTTAGAGGGTGAAAACACGAAACAGCCCCCGAACAGCCCCATGGGTGGCACTAACACCTCCCACGGGACCAATGTGACTCGTAAGAACAGACCCCGCAGTCGCGGGTCTCCCGATTTGACAATACGATGATAATTTGAATATTTCTAGACTTAGGCTTAAAAACAAGACGTTAGAGGGTGCAAACCTGAACCAGCCCCCGAACGTCCCCGTGGGTGGCACCAACACCTCCTATGGGACCAATGTGACACGTAGGAACTGACCGTGCAGCCGCGAGACTCCTGGTTTGAGAATACGACGATAATTTACATATTTCAAGACTTATGCTTAAAAATATGGCGTTAGAGGGTGAAAATCCGAAACAGCCCCCGAACGGCCCCGTGGGTGGCACTAACCCCTCCAACGGAACCAATGTGACTCGTAGGAACTGATCGCGTAATTGCGGGACTCCCGGTTTGAGAATACGACGATAATTTGAATATTTTTATACTTAGGCTTAAAAACATGGCGTTAGTGGGTGAAAACCCAAAACAGCCCCCGTACGGCCTCGTAGGTGGAACCAACATCTCCCACGGGACCAATGTGACTCGTAGGAACTGACCGTACAGTCGCGGGACTCCTGATTTGAGAATACGATGGTAATTTACATTTTTCTAGACTTAGGCTTAAAAACATGGATTTAGAAGGTGAAAATCCAAAATAGCCCCCGAACGACCCCGTGGGTGGCACGAACACCTCCCACGGGACCAATGTAACTCGTAGGAACTGACTGTTCAGATGCGGGACTCCCGATTTGAGAATACGACTGTAATTTGTATATTTCAAGAATTAGGCTTAAAAACCTGGCTTTAAAGGGTGAAAACCCGAAACAGCCCCCAACGGCCCTATGGGTGGCACCAACACCTCCCACGGGACCAATGTGACTCGTAGGAACTGACCACGCATTCGCGGGACTCCCGGTTTGAGAATACGACAGTAATTTATATATTTCTAGACTTAGGCTTAAAAACATGGCTTTAAAGGGTGAAAACTCGAAACAGCCCCTGAACGGCCCCGTGGGTGGCACCAACACCTTCCATGAGACCAATGTGACTCGTAGGAACTGATCGCGCAGCCCCGGGACTCCCGATTTGAGAATACAATGGTAATTTGAATATTTTTAGACTTAGGCTTAAAAACATGGCGTTAGTGGGTGAAAACCCGAAATAGCCCCCGTACTGCCCCGTGGGTCGCATCAACACCTCCAACGGGACCAATGTGACTCGTAGGAACTGATCGCGAAACCCCGAGACTCTCGGTTTGAGAGTACAACGGTAATTTGCATATTTCTAGACTTAGGCTTAAAAACATGACATTAGAGGGTGAAAACTCGAAACAGCCCCCAAATGGTCCTATGGGTGGCACCAACACCTCCCACGGGACCAATGTAACTCGTAGGAACTGACCCCGTAGCCGCGGATCTCCCTGTTTGAGAATACGATGGTAATTTGCATATTTCTAGACTTAATCAAAACATGGCATTAGAGGGTGAAAACTCGAAACAACCCCCGAACTGCCCCGTGGGTCGCCCCAACACCTCCCACGGGACCAATGTAACTCGTAGGAACTGACCCCACAGCCGCGGGTCTCCCGGTTTGAGAATACGATGATAATTTGCACATTTCTTTACTTAGGCTTAAAAACATGGTGTTAGAGGGTGAAAACTCGAAACATCCCCCGAACGGCTCCGTGGGTGGCACCAACACCTCCCACGGGACCAATGTAACTCGTAGGAACTAACCTCGCATCCACGGGTCTCCCGGTTTGAGAATACGACGGTAATTTGCATATTTCTAGACTTAGGCTTTAAAACATGACATTAGAGGGTGAAAACTCGAAATAGCCCCCGAACAGTCCCGTGGGTGGCACCAACACCTCCCACGGGACCAATGTAACTCGTAGGAACTGATCCCGCAGCCGCGGGTCTCAAAATGACGGTAATTTGCATATTTCTACTTGGTTACTGATAATTTTAACTCATATATGCAATTTTTCAGCTTGATTAAATTTTTGTAAAACTATTCGGTTACTGATATTTTTTTTATGTATCCTATCATTTGTAGGATTTTTGCACGCGGAACAAACGAAGGATGCAATGGTCTACAGCATGAAGATTGTTTATATGTTGTGGACATTCAGGATTTTGTTTTTTGTGTTACAGCCGTGCGGACTTTTATTGTTTAGTTTTATGGTCGTGCGGACTTTTATAATTTTATTATTGAATTTTATGGCCGTGCGGGCTTTATAATAAGTAGGTTTTACATTTACAGGTTTTGGAATGTCAAGAAAATAGAGGAAACGTTGCCCATTTTTTTTTTGGTCTGTGAATTATTAAGACATTTAATATATATATAAGTTTGTATATATATTTGTTTATTAACAACGTTCTCGATTCGTAGTTTGTGATTGGAACCCCAATTTTAGGTGCACTCACAAGACCCCCAATTTTAGGATTGGACCAAAAAAATACATTTTTTTTAAAATTATAGTTAAATATGGTCATGGACTTTGTCCATGACCATTTATATTTTTTTTTCACGCATAAAAATGGTCGCGGACTTGGGCCGCGACCATTTTTTTTATACTTTTGGTCACGGTTATGGGTCACGGCCAAAGTCTGCGATCATTTTTTTTCCTTTTTTTCATCACGGTCGTGGGTCACGGACTTGGACCGTGACCATTTTTATATTTTTTGGTCACGGCTGTGGGTCGCGGACTTTGGACGCGAACAATTTGTCACGGTTGTGGGTCACGGATGAGGACCGCGACCAATTTTATTTTATTCTTTTGTCACGATCATGGGTCGCGGGCTTTGGCCGCGACCAATTTGTCACGGTTGTGGGTCACGGATGAGGATCGTTTTTAATTTTTTTGTCACAGTTGTGGGTCGCGGACTTTGGTCGCGACCAATTTGTCACGGTTGTGGGTCACGGATGAGGGCCGCGACCCTTCACGGCATGGGTCATAGCCCAAGTCCGCGACCATCTGCCGTGACCCCCTATCGGCCGTAACCATTTTTTGGTCACGGACTTGGGCCGTGACCCACGAAAATGGTCACGCCCAAAATGGTCACGGCCCAAGTTCGCGACCCACAGTTTTGGTCAGGGATTTTGGCCCAAGCCCAAATAATATTAATACTGATTATTTATTTATTTATTTATTTATTTATTTATTTATTTATTCGTATCATGTGATGATTTAGGCTCTATAACTGTGTGAATGGTTTAATCTAGTTTCCATGTATTGTTATCTGTTAATTGAAAAGATAAAATTTGACACCGACTTAATTAACTAATAGGTGATTAATAATTTATGAATTTCGATAGTGATCCTAAGAATAAACCAAATGGGAATCCTGTTTAATTTAATAAAGGACTGATCACCCGGTATTTAATTGGGCGAGGTGTCACAGATGGTATCAGAGCATCAGGTTTTAGTGTCCAGAGGATCTGTATGACTTACGACGATTTTAGCGTGGCGTTCTTTTGAGATGGAGCCCTGTTGTTAGGACTGTTGCTTTTATCTTTACGTGTTTGACATATCATGCTTTTGCTATTAAATTTTGTATTGGTTGTGAACTCATAAAACTTGCTTTAAATTTCAGATGCCGCCTAAGAGAGGTAGACTGACTAGAGAAGCAACGAGAGATGAGGTGAGGAGGATCTTTAGGAGCCGAAGGTACCACAGCCACAACCACCACTAGGCTTAGTGATAATTATACAGGTGGCCGAGATAGTAGCCCAGCCAGTCAACGCAGCCATGACTAACATGGCCGTCCATTTTCCATAGACCCATCCATAGCCACCAGTGGCACTAGTGATTCAGGCCCAACTGCTACCGTTGTCTTGGCAGAAAGTTAGGGAGACTTTTTAGAAAGGCCACCCACCGGAGTTTTCGGGGAACTCAGACTTTATAGTAACATGTCAGTAGAAGAAGAACCTATAGCATCACCCATGTTCAGACTTATGGGAACCACACTTCCTTCGTGGGAGTCTATTACCACCTTAGAGGAGAGGGATACGATACCGATAGGAGAGTTCTAGGAGCGGTTTGACCACAAGTACTTTTTATCAACTATTCAGACGGAGATGAGGAGGAAATTTAATGATGTTACACAGGGTGACCAACCAGTGGATGAATACGAGGAGGATTTCAACTGTTTGGATAAATTTATGTCGGACAAGGTGAACACTGAAGAGAAGAAGAAGCTTAAGTTCATGGATGGGCTAGCCTGGAGAATCAAGAAACATTTACTCGGCAACCCAACATTACAGATATTTATGAGAGTTATTAATGCCATACTTTTGCACTGCCAAGACCACCGCTTACACCTAAAGGGAAGCAAGAGAGTGGACGAGCCGAGCTAGTCAGGTAGGACAGGAGGAAGCAGTGCCAGTGGGGCAACTCAGTAGTAGGTAGTGAGATAGCAGGGGCAAGATTCCTGACCGGGGGATCAGGCCAAGAGGTTTAGAGCAGGAGGATACCGATCGAAGGATCAGGGTTTTAAACAGGTCCAATAGGATCCTAACCAGTAGCAGCATGTTCCCCAGGGCCGTCAGGGTCAAGGGAACAACGAGTGAGGCCAACAAGATAGGGCCCACCAGGGCCAGTATCAGGGGAAACCTCGTCAGGGCCAGCAGGGCCAAAGATAAAGGACTTTCAGGGGTGTTGGTTCATTTGTGGGCATGCAAGGCATATGAAAAAATAGTGTCCACAAAGAGTTGCGAGTCATCAGCAAGGTGCCCCGCAAGGGCAGTAGGCGTAGATACCTCTGGCAGCACCAACTCCACTAGCCTCACGGTCGCAGGGGCAGATGCATTACATCGTGTGTATAACGTCCAGGATGTTCCCATACCACCACCACCTTAGGCGCCGCCAGCGTCGAGGGTTCCTTTCCCATTCATGGTCATGAGGGTAGGATTCTTTTTTATACGAGGGTGTCCCATTCCTTTATTTCCACTAGATTTTCATGAGTAACCTGTCTTTTAGAGATATCCAACACTCGCCTTATGTGTGTAGAGTCAACATTGGGTAGTGTGTTACTTATACACTCGATATGCAGAGGGGTAGACATTATTATTGGGAGACTGAGCTTAGAAGCATACCTTCTTGTGTTAGATATGGATGGGTATGATGTCATTCTGGGTATGGATTGGTTGGCAAGTTATAGAGAGACGGTAGACTGTTACGATAGGACCATAGTGTTGTCCATACCCGTGAACGAGATGTTCTTAGTGGCGATGCCTTTTCCTGAGGGAGGGTCACACACACTTATACTACATTGAGGAGTAGACCTCACATGAGGTAATTATCCCGTTAGACTCAATTTCAATTGTGAGAGATTTCAAGGATGTATCTCTGGATATACTAGGGTTGCCAACTAGTTAAGATATCGAGTTTATTATCGACCTAGGACTGGGTACAAGATCGATTGCCCGAGCGCCATATTGCATGGATCCTTCAGATTTGTGGGAGTTGAGGGAGGAGATTCAGCAGCTCTTAAGGCATGGATTTATTAGGTGGAGTACATTGTCATGGGGTGCACTGGTGTTATTTGTGAAGGGGAGGGATGGTTTGTTTCGCTTGGGTGTAGACTACAAGGAGATGAACAAGGTCACATTACGGAATAAGTATCCATTACCGAGGATCAAAGACTCGTTTGACCAATTGAGAGGAGATACGTACTTCTCCAAGATTGATTTGAGATCGGGATATCACCAGTTGCTCATTCGAGAGGAGGATGTTCCTAAGACCACTTTTCTGTCACGGCACGGGTCGTATGAGTTCAGAGTAATGTTGATTTGGATCACCAATGTGCCAGGGTCCACCGATTATAATCTAAATTTGAGAAATATGGATTTTAGCTACGGGAGGTGCAGTTTCTAAGCCACATCGTGTCCGACAAGGGCATTGTTGTTGATCCGAGTAAGGTGTAGGAGATGAGTGAGTGGGGATAACCCACGACACCGATAAAGTTTCAAAATTTTCTGGGGTTTCTCGATTATTATTGTTGTTTCATTAAGGGGTTCTTAAAGATTGCTTGTCCATTGACGAATCTGACTCATAAGGGGGTACCGTTTTTGTGGAGTGATCAATGTCAGTTACCTTTCGATGAGCTAAAATACAAATTGACATCATCACCTATACTGGCATTGCCAAAAGGAGGAGTGGAGTATGGGGTTTATACGGATGCATCGTTGTAGGGACTTGGGGGTGTATTACAGTAGGAGAAGAGGTCTATAGCTTATGCATCTCACAAACTTAAGACCCATGAGAAGAATGACCCCACACATGACCTTGAGTTGGAAACGATTGTGTTTGCTTTGAGGATATGGAGATAATATCTTCTAGGGGAGTAGTATACACTATTCACGGACCACAAATCGCTCCAGTATCTCTTCACACAAAAGGATCTGAATATGAGACAGAGGAGGTGGCTCGAGTTTATAAAAGACTACCAATTTGATAGTTTGACCTTAAGTATTATCTTGGTAAGGCTAACATGGTGGCAGATGCATTGAGCCGACGACCTACGGGGGAATTAGTGGAAGTGTGAAAGGTAAAGTGGAGGGAGCTTCGACACGACGATGAGATCGCCAGAGCATGCATATCAGTTCTAGCTATCATTTATGTGGGTAGTGAAAGTAGAGGCAGAGGACCAGTTCTTCCAGTACAGGGTACGCTAGTTATTAGCCGAGGGAGAAAAGTCCTATTCAATTAGTTCGGATAGAGGCTTATGCTTTAATCAGAGACTTGTGGTGCCAGAGGATAAGGACTTGAGACGTACGGTTATGACAGAGTCGCACGGTTAGAGATTTGCTGTACATCTCGGTGGGGATAAGATGTATTGGGACATTAAGAGATAATATTAGTCGGTGGGGATGAAGCGGGACATATAAGAGTTTGTCTTGAATTGTGTTACTTTTCAGTTAGTTAAGGTAGACCACCATAGGCCTTCAGAGATGCTACAGCCACTGGAGAGTCCGATGTGTAAATGGGAGCGTATTTCAATGGATTTCATTACAGGGCTACTGACGTCACAAAGGGGTCACGAATACATTTGGGTGATAGTGGATTGGCCGACCAAGGTAGCCCATTTCATACCAGTTCGCACTGATTTTAAGACGATGCAGTATGCGAATCTATTCATTGCTGAGATAGTTAAACTGCACGGGGTACCGATAAACATCGTGTCTGATAGAGATAAGATATTTATGTCTTATTTCTGGTTGAGTTTTTAGGAGGCCATGGGCACAGACTTACGATTGAGTACCACGTATCATCCGCAGGCAAATGGACAGACTGTGAGGGTTAATCAGATGCTCGAGGATATATTGAGTATGTGTATACTTGATTTTGGGGGATGATGGGAGATATATCTTCCATTGGTAGAGTTTGCGTATAATAAATCTTACCAATTCACCATCAGTATGACACTGTTTGAGGCACTTTATAGGAGACATTGGTGTTCACCCGCTTGCTGGTTAGAGGTGGGGGACAAAACGTTGTTGGGGAGATAGATGATACATGAGACTATTGCCAAGATCAAGATGATTTAAGGTCGTATTCAAATAGCTCAGGACAGGCAAACGAGTTATGTCGATGCAAACCGGAGACATATTGAGTTAGAGGTTGGCGACCAGGTGTTAGTACGAGTGTCTCCTATAAAGGGGTCATGAGGTTCGGCAAGAAGGGGAAACTAGAGCCGAGATATGTGGAACCCTTCCCTATTATTTAGAGAGTGGGACCAGTAGTATATAGACCGGGGTTACCAGATCATCTACAACGGATACATGACGAGTTCCATGTGCCATCTCTAAAGAAGTATCGGAGGAGCGAGGGAGATTTTTGGCATGTTCCACTCGAGGAGATCGATTTACATCCAAACGTGTCATATGAGGAGAGACCCGTGGTTATTTGGGATCGTAGTGAGTGTTAGCTACGATCTAAGGTGGTACCATTAGTCAGAGTTCAGTGGGGACACCACAGTGTTGACGAGTTGATATGGGAGTGGGAGGAGGACATTCGAGAGCAGTATCCAGAGTTATTCTCCACAGGTATGACCTAATTTAAGGGATAAAATCCTTTGTAAGGTGGGAGGTATATAACACCCCATATTTTTTAGCATTAAATATTTATTTAATTCGAATAAATTTAAATTTTATGTTTGTCATAATTTAATTGAAATAATTATTATGTGTGTATTTAAGTGTTAACCGGGAGGTATAATGATTAATATAAATGGAATAAAATTTACTAAGTATGTAGTAAATAATATGTGGCAATTATTATGCTTCGTAGCGAGTTAAACGACGAGATTTTATTATATCTCAACTAAGAGTCGAGCATAGACTATATTGAGGTGAAATAGGAGACTTGTAGTAAAGTGACTCGGATGACGATTCTGAGCGCACGGTTGATTTTAGATAGATCGAGATAGTCATAATAGAGTACTTGGGGGTAGAAATTGGATCTCAGAACATATTTAGTCATAATCAGGCCCACACGGGGATGTTCGGATTATTTGGTCTGGGCCCATAAGCCTAATTTCGGATTTAGCTGTAACACCCCAAGACTTTTGAGACTGAGAAATTAAATTTTGGGAAAATAAAATTTAATTGAATTGGAGAATTTCAAAATTTGGGAATTTAGGCCCAAAAATAGAGAATAATTTTAAAGTATTCCGGATGATATTTTTGAGGGTACCATCGATCCCGGAAGGGTCGAAATAGTCAAAATGACTGTCATTGGGTTTTATTTCGGCTTCGGAATGTTTTTAAGTTATTTTGGCTCGAATTGGAGTAAACGAGTCATTTAAATTGTGTATTAACATTTAAAGTTGGGATTTTGTTTTAAAGGATTTGGAGGCTTACGGATGAAGCCATTTCTCATTTGAGAGAAAGAGAGAAAAGCCCTAGAGAGAGAAGAAGAGAGAAAGAAGAAGAAAGAAAGAGAAAGAGGAAGAAAAGCTTGGGGATTTCCGTCCCAACCGCGTCAACAAGGACGATCCAACCTCTACAAATCTGAGGCAAGTGTTTAATCTTGCTAAATAGCTATTTGTGTATTTTATTTCATAATGTGTGGGGTAAAGAAATGGATTTTTGGGTATTAACATCAAAACCTAGATTTTTAGGTTTAATCTTGAAATCAATGTGTAAAATGGATTTAATGGATTAGAAATGGTTGGGATCAACTTTGGGTTGATTAATGGGCTTAAAATCATGATTTGATGAAGGTTTGGGGGTTAGAATGAAAAGTTTAGGGTTTAGAATTCGTGGGTTTTGATGAAGAAGAAGACCCCTTCAAAATTTGCAGGCCCGAATAGATTCGCCCCCTTAAGCGAATCGATTCGGTTTAGGCAAATTGGCAGGTCTGCATTGACCGAATCGATTCAGACCCAAGCCGAATCGATTCGTCCTGTGGCAGAAGCCCAGGTCTTTGGACCCGAATCGATTCGCCTTGGAGGACGAATCGATTCGCTAGGCCGAATCGATTCGGAATAGGGCCGAATCGATTAGGAAACAGGGTATTTTGAGGTGTTTTTCTCCATAGTGATTCCAAACCCTTTTTGGTTGGGTTTATTGATTTGGGGCCTTCTCTTATGATGTAAGATATATGCTCTTGGAGACATATAAGAAGTTTCTCACACATTAGAATTTTGGGGACTCCTTAGGGTAATTTGGGAGGAATGTATCCATGTATGTATTTGGAGTTATGTATAGAGATTTTGGGGAAACCCTTTGGGATTGAGAATCCTAATTGTAGATTAAAAGTAGGTGTAGATGTGATGTGAGGCTAAGAACTCTTAGAGAGATCTCAGACTAGGGTATTCACAAAAGTGATTGAACCATAGTCGAAATCGAGGGAAATGAGATTATTTGATGATTGAAAGAATGAGCTTGACTGATAGACTATTAGTTATATGTGTACCGATAGTCAAATGATTACTAGATTCTTTAATGTACTCGGAGATATAGATGATATGTGTAGTGATGGATTCCTACGCAAACTCTTGGGTGATAGCCCCAATGTTGAATATATAGGTATAGATATATACACATGATTTTGGGAGACTATTCATCATAGGAAAATGAGCGAATATGTTTCAAGTATGGAATTATATTCACATATCAAGGTAAATTTAAAGGAATTGTGGTGACGACTTGTATAATGAGGATTAAGTATACTTATAGCCGGGTATATATATATCTTATTCTTGTGAACGAGAATTATATATATATATATATATATATATATATATATATATATATATATATATATATATATATATATATATATAGATAGATAGATAGATATAGATATATGGATTATGTGAATATATGTATATTTATGTATATATATAGATATGACTATATAGATATGACTACATGGATATATTTATGTTGTGGATATACATGGTATGGATATTTAAACCGTATACGATGGTTTAGTATTTGATCATATGATTGGATCATATGGATTATATATATTATGCATGTGAATGCTATATATACTTAATTGGTTAAGCATACCCCGCTCATGCTATCATTGGGAAGTTGCGCGCGTAGAGGGTGAGCATCCTGGCTAGAAAAGCAGGGTGTGGATATTCCCCAGGTCATAGTCATCCCGTGTGTTACCATTGTGACAACCCGCTATCCGAAATAAAGGGTGGCCAGCCCTATACCCCGATTAAATAGGAAATCATGGATAATATCATCCTCAGCATCACGACAATATACAAAGTATAAGGAATAACCACTCTATATTCCAGAAAACGGGTTATCAAAAACTTTGATTTGAAATAAAAAGGAAAACATTTTCAACAACCCATCATAGAAATAGAGGGTGGAAACCCCCACAAGCGCATATAAGAAATCCCGAAAGATACAAAGGACCGAATAAAGCTTCGGTCAATACCATCCATACAACATACATATAGCATCAAGTGTTACATAATAAACTCATTATACATTTACAACAGTTTGGGCAACATGCCCGAATGAACCGAACATAACTAGAAACATCAACAGAAGCGTCTACTCAAAATCCCGTGAAATCCGCACAATGTCACGGCTCCTCAAAACATGCGGAAGGGAAAAGTCATTATGGGCGACCGTGCGGCGGAACACCTGAACGGATAATATAGATATACATATACAAGAAGAAAAGGAAAACCGGTCAGGGCCGGGTATATGTGATCAATAGATAAATGACAAGTATGATAATGATGCTCAACTAAGCATGGATAATAGTCTAGCATGTTAACAACATATGAGGAACTAAAACTAGTGAAGGACTACATAGAGTGAGATTCACAATAAAACAGAATTAAAAGTGCTTATAAGCCTTTATCATCTTTAATCATATTTCAATTCAAGTATTCATTTTCCATTCCTTATCAGGAATATAATTGACATCATGTGCTCTATATGGCACTAATCTCAATAACATGCTCCTTGCGGCATAATTTTGCTCTTTATGGCATTAATGTTCCATCGAGTCCAACTCGATAATTAGAATAGTCATAATTATAAATATAACGCTTCTAAGACCGCCCGTCCGGGTTTCCCCACTGAGCGCGTCCCTAAATAACCATCATCTTCCAGGGCCTAACATAAGACAACCTGGGATCCTATCGAAAGCGTCGGGAAGCGGCCATGAGCCTGCGTGGTAGCCAAGACCACACCCGGAATCTCCCTACCCCCGCAGAAAAACATACAACCATAAGCGCTCCCATGGCCTAGGACTATATCCACCCTGCATTCATTAGCTAGGGGGCTTCACCTATCGAGCGGACTTCCCTTAAGATGGTATTTAGAGAGGTGTGTAACATCCATTTTATTAATTCCCATTACATGATTAGTAAATTATCATTTACCTTAACAATTTTCCCATTATAAATAGATGTATAAGCTAATTCGGGACTAAGTATAAGTGGTACCGACATAGCATCCTCAAAAGGAATTTAGACTCCGAAGTTATCCCCAAGGCCTCTTTTAGGCTTTAATAAAAACCATCAAGTCAAATGTAAACTCAAGTCTAATTCTAAAGTCTCCAAAATTGACCTTAATACATTCTAGACCCTTATAAACTACAAGACAAAAGTGATGCCTAAACATCACCTTAAATTACCCCTTGAATGAATCCTAGATGAACCCTTTCGAGTCTAGGATGTCGACCCAACTCAACTAGAACTCTAAACCCTATGTTTACTTCATTTAAGAAGGTCCTTAATCAAAAATCCTAAAGAAAAGGGGTTAAAAATGAAAAAGAAAATTTCAAAAAGTGCAGGGCTACCGAATCGATTCGCCCCCTTGGCCGAATCGATTCGGCCAGAAAATTTGAGATTCTGCATAATAGCCGAATCGATTCGCTCAGAGGGCCGAATCGATTCGGTCTGAAAATCTGGGTTTCTGCATAACTGCCGAATCGATTCGGACCAATTCCGAATCGATTCGGTCAACAAGACCTGGGCACTGGAACTAACCGAATCGATTCGCCCAGGGGGCCGAATCGATTCGGGCCTGCGATTTTGCCAAGAAATGGCTATGGAGTCTTGGACTCCATTTTCTACCCAAACTCCAATTTCTTCCAACCAAACTTATATACCAACACTAAAATAACATCAATGACACTATTGGTCAACTAAAACCCCATGAATCATCATTGAGTGAATCAAAACCCAAAATATACATAAGAAAACCCTAAGTTTTCTAAACTAAAATCAATACACCATTAACATAACAAGTCATCTATCTCAAGACACAATTTAGCAAGTAAAAACTTGCCTTGATTCAACAAATATGAAGATTCCTTGGTGTAGTAGCAATCTCTCTCAATCTCCAAAGCTTTCTCTCGACTCTTCTCTTTTCTCTCTTAGGTTTAGGAAGGGATTTTGGGGAAATAGAAGACTTAGTAGGCATAAATCGTGACTTAAGACCAAATGCCCCACTTAATTAATCAAAAGTGCGATAAAATAATACGCAATAGCCTAATTAAAGCGCAACCAGTCAAAAATGCCCAAAACTACAAAATACAATATGGTACATTATTTGACTATTTCGCACGTTCCGGAATCAACTGCGACCTCCAAATTATCATTTGTACATTTTAAAATTCAATTTAGGTTCCGGTCTCATAATTAAGCCAAATATCATTTTATATTCAGATGATATTAATAAGCATGACATAGAAATATTTTCCCATGATTATGATATGTATGCAACCTCATAATAAATATCAACTTTTCTACATTGAATTCATCATTCAAATCATAACCCAACACTGGTCTCTAATTACTATACTAAGTAATTATTATAAAATACGATCTCATAAGCGAGGGTTATTACATACTCCCCCCCTTATGAGGGAATTTTGCCCCCAAAATTCAGGCGTACCTCATGAGAAAAGATGTGGATATTTCTCCCGCATCTCATCCTCGCGTTCCCAAGTTGATTCGCTTGCATGATGATGACTCCAATGGACTCTCGCTAGGGGTACCACACGAGATCTTAACTTTCGCTCCCCAAACTCAAGGATAGCAACCGGTTGTTCTTCATAAGAAACATCGGGCTGCAAATCGATATCTTCGAAAGGAATGTGCCAAAGGGCACCTTCACACCTTCTGTACTTCTTCAAGGAGGAGACATGAAATACATCATGGATTTGTTGTAAGGGTTCCGGCAAGGCAAGTTGGTAGGCTACGGGACCAACCTTTGCAATCACCGGGAAAGGTCCAACAAAGCGGGGTGCAAGCTTTCCTTTCTTCCCAAAACGCTTAATGCCCTTCATCGGGGACACTCGCACCAACACTTGGTCTCTAACCTCCAATTCCATATGTCTCCTACCCGCATCGGCATAACTCTTTTGGCGATCTTGGGCTATTCGTATGCGGTTTCGAATAAGCTCAATCTTCGAAGAAGTATCTTGGATCATCTCAGGTCCAAGGAGCTTATTATCACCCACTTCCAACCAACAAGCGGGCAATCTATAAGGCCTGCCATACAGAGCTTCATAAGGTGCCATACCAATGGTAAATTGGTATGAGTTGTTGTAAGCAAACTCAACCAACGGAAGATATTGTTCCCAACTACCTTTAAAGTCAAGTATGCACATACGAAGCATATCCTCCAACATCTGGTTTACCCTTTCGGTCTGACCGTCTGTTTGAGGATGATAGGAAGAGCTTAACTTCAACTCGGTCCCCATAGCTCCCTGGAAACTCTGCCAAAAGTGGGACACAAATATTTTATCTCGGTCGGAGATAATATTCAAAGGTACCCCGTGGAATCTGACGATTTCCTCAATGAACAACTGGGCATAACGAGCGGTATAATAATCGGTGTGCATAGGCAAGAAGTGTGCCGACTTAGTCAAACGGTCGACAATCACCCAAATTGAGTCATGACCCTTTTGCGATCTAGGCAAGCCCGTAACAAAGTCCATCGAAATGCTCTCCCATTTCCATACGGGAATCTCGAGCGGCTGTAACAAACCTGTCGGTCGCTGGTGATCAATCTTAACCAACTGACAAGTAGTGCATTGAGACACAAACTCTGAGATATCCCTCTTCATGCCCGCCCACCAGTACAAACGACGCATATCTTGGTACATCTTGTCCCCGCCGGGATGTACCGTGAACTTCGACCCGTGGGATTCTGCCATAACTGCACGTCTCAAATCCCCATCATCGGGAACCACAAGTCTTCCATGGAAGCGTAGTCCACCCTCAGAGCCTATTGAGTACGACTCCGCTCCCTCAGACAACAACTGGCGTGTATGGTCTTGACAAACTTTATCTCTCTTCTGAGCTTCCACAATCTTTGCTATAATCGTGGGAGTAACCGTCATCACTGAAAGGAATGCTCTCGCTCCGGCATCCTCCAGGCTGAGTTCTTTCCACTTAGCTTTCCACACCTCAGCTAAGTTTCCATCAGGCTTTCTACTCAAGGAATCTGCTACCACATTCGCCTTCCCGGGGTGATAATGAATATCAAATTGGTAGTCTTTCACGAACTCCAACCAACGGTGCTGGCGCATGTTCAAATCCTTTTGGGAGAATAAGTACTGCAGCGATTTGTGGTCGGTGAAAAGACTAAACTTTTCCCCCAAGAGGTAATGCCTCCATATCTTCAAGGAAAATACAACGGCGGCGAATTCCAAATCATGCACTGGATAGTTCCTTTCGTGAGGCTTCAACTTACGAGAAGCGTATGCAATGGGTTGCCTCTCTTGTTGAAGAACACCTCCTAACCCCAGAAGAGATGCATCGGTAAAGATGAGATATTCCAATCCCGGCTTTGGCAATGCCAGGACTGGAGCTGAAGTCAGTCTATCCTTGAGCTCATCAAAAGCTGCTTGACATGAACTGTCCCAAACAAATCTTACTCCCTTCCGGGTCAAATTCGTCAATGGGCTAGCAACCTTAGAAAAGCCCTTAATGAATCGACGGTAATAACCCGCCAAGCCCAGAAAACTACGAACTTCAGTGGGCGTCGTGGGCTGACCCCACTCCTTCACCGCGACCACCTTACTCGGATCCACAGACACTCCTTGGGATGACACCACATGCCCCAAAAATTGAACTTCCTTCAACCAGAAGCCACACTTCTCAAACTTTGCATACAATTGATGATCTCTCAATCTCTGCAGGACCAACCGCAAGTGAGCAGCGTGATCCGACTCCGTCTGAGAATAAACTAGGATGTCATCAATAAATACAATGACAAACTGGTCAAGGAAATCCCGAAACACCCTATTAATAAGGTCCATAAACACTGCAGGGGCATTGGTTAGCCCGAAGGGCATAACCAAGAACTCATAAGATCCATAACGGGTCAGAAAAGCCGTCTTGGACACATCTTGCTCCCGTATCCTTAATTGGTGATACCCTGTCCGCAAGTCGATCTTGGAGAAATATGAAGCTCCCCTAAGTTGATCAAATAAGTCGTCGATGCGAGGCAAAGGGTATTTATTCCGGATGGTGACTTTATTTAACTCTCTATAGTCCACGCATAACCGGAGAGAGCCGTCTCTCTTCTTCACAAACAATACCGGAGCGCCCCACGGCGAGGTACTACGCCTAATAAAACCCTGCTCCAGTAGCTTCTGAATCTGATCTCTCAGCTCCCTCATCTCCACAGGAGCCATTCGATAAGGAGATTTTGCGATCGGCCTAGTTCCCGGCATTAAGTCAATCACAAACTCTATTTCCCGACTTGGAGGTAATCCGGGTATCTCCCGAAAAATATCTTCAAAGTCCCGAACGATGGGAAGAGAATCTAGGGGAATCACGACATCTCTAGATGCATCTTCCGCAATACAATATAAATAAGCACTCGTGCCCCCTTCCACACAAGGCATAACTACCAGGAACATCTCTTGTCCCAGAACCGCAAAAACTATACTCTTCCCGTAGCAATTCACTATAGCACGGTACTTCACTAGCCAATCCATACCCAAAATTACATCGTACCCGACCATATCAAGGACGAGCAAATCGGCATCAAAACACAAGTCACCAAGATTAATTTCTACGTTTTTACATACGAAGAAAATCAATGAGCCATCTCCCATAGAGGATTCGACGCTAGTGAAAGTACTTTCAGCAGATTTTATCAAACCTGTAGTCTGAGCAAAACTTCTAGAAATAAAGGAGTGTGTGGCACCCGTATCAAATAGAATTCGACCCATGTGCCCCTGAATGAGAAACTTACCCTCGATCGCCGGTGGTGCCGGAGGAGCTGGAGGAAGCAAAGCCTCCTGAATGTGGTAAACTCTTCCGTACTGCAATTGCCCTTGTTGAGGAGGAGCAACCGGATTAGGCGCTTGAGGCGGAAACTGTACATACGACTGCTGTGGGGCCCGAGGAAGATGCCCTCCAACCAACTGAGGACACGCCCTTTTATAGTGGCCCAGCTCCCCACACTGAAAACATTTGATTGCCGTAGTATCCTGATTTCTACTTTGGTTATTTCGGAGTTGACCCGCACCTCGGCCCTGTTGGCCCCTACCACCATTTCCACCTCGACCTCCCTAAGGCTGCTGACCGCCTTGACCTTGCCTGTTATTATTATTGTTGCTACCAGCATTAAACCCACCGAAACGTTGACGTTTGGACGAATCCCCCTGCTGAGGATCCCTCTCAACCTGCTTGTTCCCCGAGGATTGGGACGAAGAAGATGTTCCCCCCCCCGCTCCCAACACCTCCCTGCCTCCCCGATTGTCCCACAGTAACAACCTTCTTCTTGTTTAGCAGAAACAATCTGTGCTCCTGACAATGAAGCAAAGCGGTATTCATCACATCACCAAAAGTCACTAGAGATGGATTTCCCAGCAAATGTTGCTTTATTCGCTAGTTCAAACCTCCCACAAACTTGGAGATCCTCTTCGATTCTGGAGTTACTTCATCCGGTATAAAACTGGCTAACCGGGTAAACTCTTCCTCATACTCAGCAACTGACCTCTCCCCTTGAGCCAAATCCTGCAGCTTCCTCTGCATTTCCCTCTGAACTGTGGGAGGGAAATACTTACCATCAAACACAGCCCAAAAATTTGTAATGGACATAGTATCCCTTTGCTCGGGTGTCGTCATTGACTCCCACCAATGTAAGGCCGGTCCTACCAGCTTGAAAGTAACGAGAATCTGCTTCTTCTCCTCACTACATTCCACCATCCTAAGATGGCGCTGCATATCTCTCTTCCACTGGTTCGCCTTGATAACATCCGAACCTCCTTCAAACTCCGGGGGATGTCCCTTAAGGAAAGATTCCCTCACCCGTTCCCACTGAGAAGGTCCCGTAGGAACTTGTGCTTCTTGTCCCCTAACTTGGGCTTGTGGCATTTGTTGGGCCACGACAGTCATCGCGGCGTTGACAGCTTGGGCCACAATATTTGCCACTTCAGCGGCACTAATACTCCCCTGCTGCTGTGGAGGACCAAACTCATCCTCAACGAACCTATTACGTCTAGCGGGACGTCCTCTTTTCGGCGGCATCTGAGATAAAGACGAGAGAGAGTTAAAACATAATGTAAGACAATCTATTTAACAGAAGATCGCATACATAGGCAGCAAAACAATCCTAACATTAAGTTCTATATCAAACAACGCTACGGTAGAACGTAACAAGTCCGCATAGATCCTAAAGACTCTAGAACCTGATGCTATGATACCATCTGTGACAACCCGCTATCCGAAATAAAGGGTGGCCAGCCCTATACCCCGATTAAATAGGAAATCATGGATAATATCATCCTCAGCATCACGACAATATACAAAGTATAAGGAATAACCACTCTATATTCCAGAAAATGGGTTATCAAAAACTTTGATTTGAAATAAAAAGGAAAACATTTTCAACAACCCATCATAGAAATAGAGGGTGGAAACCCCCACAAGCGCATATAAGAAATCCCGAAAGATACAAAGGACCGAATAAAGCTTCGGTCAATACCATCCATACAACATACATATAGCATCAAGTGTTACATAATAAACTCATTATACATTTACAACAGTTTGGGCAACATGCCCGAATGAACCGAACATAACTAGAAACATCAACAGAAGCGTCTACTCAAAATCCCGTGAAATCCGCACAATGTCACGGCTCCTCAAAACATGCGGAAGGGAAAAGTCATTACGGGCGACCGTGCGGCGGAACACCTGAACGGATAATATAGATATACATATACAACAAGAAAAGGAAAACCGATCAGGGCCGGGTATATGTGATCAATAGATAAATGACAAATATGATAATGATGCTCAACTAAGCATGGATGATAGTCTAGCATGTTAACAGCATATGAGGAACTGAAACTAGTGAAGGACTACATAGAGTGAGATTCACAATAAAACAGAATTAAAAGTGCTTATAAGCCTTTATCATCTTTAATCATATTTCAATTCAAGTATTCATTTTCCATTCCTTATCAGGAATATAATTGACATCATGTGCTCTATATGGCACTAATCTCAATAACATGCTCCTTGCGGCATAATTTTGCTCTTTATGGCATTAATGTTCCATCGAGTCCAACTCGATAATTAGAATAGTCATAATTATAAATATAACGCTTCTAAGACCGCCCGTTCGGGTTTCCCCACTGAGCGCATCCCTAAATAACCATCATCTTCCAGGGCCTAACATAAGACAACCTGGGATCCTATCGAAAGCATCGGGAAGCGGCCATGAGCCTGCGTGGTAGCCAAGACCACTGTAATACCCCGTACTTTTGGCTATATTTATTTTTGGGATTAATTAATTAAATGCGTATTAATTGGAAATTAATCCGGGTTATAAATACTGATGTGATGCGAATTGGTATTTGATTATGTGCATATATGATTATATATGTATTTGGTATTATAAAATTTGTCGTGGGATTTATATACGGCATTTTAGAAATTTTGTTGAGACGCGTGGGACCGCCGCGTCACGGTATAATATTTTGATATTAAAAGTAAATTTAAAATCGATAATCCGTATGGTCGTTTTGAGCGCGCCAACGCGTCCGGAAGGGTCGAGATAGTCAGAAAACACTAGCCGGGGGTATAGTTTGGATCCCGGGGTAATTTTAGACCGTACCGGTAACTTAAAGGGTATTTTAGTAATTTGGTATTTTTGGGTAATTAAAAGTGACGAAAATTGAGAGTTGTAATCTGATAAGGATTGACCCCAACCAACCCTTATTAACCCAACAAGCTACGGAGGTTTATTGAAATTAGGTTTCATAAGTTTCCCCAAAGCAAACCCTAGCCACCATAGCCTTTTGGAGAAGAAAGCTTGGAGAAGGAGAGAGAGAGAGAGATTCTGCAGAAATTCTACACCGAATCCACACCAAATTCAGAAATCAAACCAAGGCAAGTGACTTTATTTCCATTTAATTACTGAGAATGTCTTTTCCATGTTAGAAATTGAAGAATCTTAATTGTTCTTGAAAGATTAAAAGAAAACCCATGAAATTTGAAGTTATTATTGAATGTTGGGATAGGTTTGCATGTAGAAACATTGTTGGAAGATTAAATTTCGGAGATTTCATATCTAGGTGATGCATTAACGAATTAAAATCTGGGAATTTATGATGAGAAAAAGTTAGGGTTTATGTTCTTGAAGAAAATTGGGAATTAGTGTGGAAATTGTGATTTAATGATGTTTAGATGATATCAAACCCTTTAATGATGTTAGTATAGCCCCTTAACATGTTTGAGGATGATTAGAGAACTCAATATATTGTGGGAACGAATTTTAGAAGAGGTTTGAGGAGTAAAAATGGTGAAAAACGATTTTTGGGAAGTTCTGGGCCGAAACTGGCATCTCGTTAGAAGCAACCCCCAGGTCGTTCGAACGAGCTCGTTCGAACGAGCTTCTAACGAGTTGACCAGTCGTTATTAACGAGTAGGATTTTCGTTCGATATCTCGTTCGAACGAGATATCGTTAGAAGGGTCAGTTCGTTCGAACGAACTGGGATCTCGTTCGAACAGCCTCGTTCGAACGAGACTTCTAACGACCTGACAGTCCAAACTCGTTCGAAGCCTCGTTCGAACGAGACTTCTAACGAGTTGATAGTTTGACCCTTTTTGGACTGTTTTGACTTTTGGAGTTCCGGGAGATGGTTCAAGGGTAGAGTTAGCATCCCTTTGATGATATAGTGATTGATTTGGGACTTTTGGGTTGCTGGGATGAGTAAAGCATATACGAGAATTATATTCAATGAATCATTTGGGTTGAGACGTGAGTGACTACTACGATGTGAGGATGAATTATAGCGCGTATAATTATGAACCGGAATAAAATAAGTTGTGATAATTAGTTAGTACGAGAATGCGATATGTACTACGATTATAATACGGTATTACTAAGATGTGTGATTACTTAGTATTAGTATATGGATTATGTGTATGACATACCTATCATACTTGCTATCACGGGAGGTTTACGTTCGCTTAGGACCCTCTAATCCTTGTGTGCCTACGGGGGGGATATAGACTGGTACCTTGATGAACATAGGTCATAGAAAGACTTATTGTGACATTAATAAGTCCGCTGACCATGGGAGCGTAGGTATGTGCGTGACCCATGTGATGGTGACTATGTTCGCCTCCACTATTTGTGATTTGTGTTATCTGAACTATTCCTGAGAGATTCGGAATATGTGATCCTTATGTACGTGATGTACCGGGATGGATAGCAGAGTATGTGTGCACTACAGCTTAGATTGCGGGGTGCTTGTATCGTATATTTATGATGTGAATAATATACATTTAATTAATGGGAATCCTCATGTTAATGTTGTAAAAATATTACGGTATTGTTCCGAGATATATTATGAGTTAACTGATAGTTATATCAATGGCATATTTAGTAACTGAGTTTACGTTAAACCTCTATTTAATTACGAGCGTTGTTATATTAAATGGAACCAAGTAAAATGGGTAGAACCTTTGGTTGTCTAGCTAGTTTACGTTGTCACTTAGCTAGTGGAAAGGGTAGTTATAGATGGGTACTTACGTTAGGAGTGCACAGTTAGTCGAGAGGTGAAAATTTAATGTGAGTGCACGTCCTAACATGTACTTTGCATTTAATGTTTTAAATGTTTTTAAAACACTTGCAGGTTTTTAAAATGATTTCCACTTTCGGGCTCTGACCCATTTGCTTTCAAATATATTTTCTTGTAAAACCATTTTAGGTGCCCAGCCACAAGGACACCAAGCATAGGATTCTCATTCAGGTGACGTGCTGTAGCTGGTTGTGGAAGCTACAGGGATTTGCTCATAGACGCTTCTATCTTTTGGATTCCAGAGTCACTATCTATCAGTTGTAGGGCATGTTGCCCATTCCTATTTAGAGCATTTTTACATTTCAGTTTTCAGACTCTAGCATGTATTGCTCAGTATTCAGTTTTAGTTATTTATTTCAGTTTACATATCAGTTGTGGGATTTGTATTGAGGAGTTTTTCCTCCAGGTTTTATTTACATATTGTGATGGTTATTCTTGTTACTTCAGTATGGTGAATGGTGTTATTTAGTTATTCATTACTCTTGTTGCATGTTAATCAGATTTAATAAAATTTGGCACTTACTTTTTAAATACTAGGTGGTTAGTAATAATAAAACGTTTTCGACAGTGATGCTATTAACTGAGCCAACTTGGCATTTTGAATTAATTTTATAAAGGAGTAGCTACCCGGTGTTTAATTAGTCGGGGTGTCACAGGTGGTATCAGAGCATCAGGTTCTAGTGTCCTTTAGGATCTGTACGGCTATTATGTTTCCGCTACGTTTCTTTGATATAGAGCCCTATATTTTAGGACTGTTGTATTCTTTTGTGTATGCTTCGTTCTTCAGCTATATTAAGTTTATAAATCGTGAACTTATAAACTTTGTTCTTATTTCAGATGCCTCCACGACGTGCACGACGAGTTCCCAGGAATGCTACGCCCGAACCACAGCCCGCTCCAGTTCAGGGCATGTTGAACGCCGCTGAGGTTGCTGCTATAGTAGCCCAAGCGGTAAATGCCGCGATTGCCGTGATTCAGCAGGCACCACCGCAGGCGCCGGCTGCCACGCCAGTACAGGTTAATGCATTCCCGTCTGCTTGGGAGCGTGTACGTGACGCTTTTCAGAAAGCGCATCCACCAGAGTTTGCTGGAAGCTCAGATGTGGTTATCTCGAGCCAAGGGAGGAAGGACATGCAGAGGCATTTGAGGATGCATGAGTGCACTGATGTTCAGAAACAGGTGCTAGCTACTTTCAAGCTAGTTGGATCTGCGCTACAGTGGTGGGAGTCTATTACCACCGCGGAGGAGAGGGATACCCTCACGATTCAGGAGTTCTGGGTGCGGTTCGACCGCAAGTATTTTCCGTCCGCAGTTCATACAGAGATGAGGAGGAAGCTGATGAGTTTGAAGCAGGAGGGCAAGACAGTGGCCGAGTATGAGGCCGAGTTCACTAACTTGTTGAATATCGTTCCAGACGAGATTCCAACAGAGAAGAAGAAGATAGAGAAGTTCACCGACGGGTTGAATTGGAGAATCCGGCAGCATCTGCTTGGGAACCTATCGTTGGCCACGTATTCTGATGTGGTTAACGCTGCATTACTACACTGCCAGGACCACCGTTTTCATATGGCCGAGGGCAAGCGGTCAGGGGAGTCTAGCCATCAGGGCAGGACTGGAGGACATGGTGCCAGCGGGGCACAAACCGGTCAGGGGCAGAGACAGACTGAGCAGGGTACCCAGCAGGGGGACAATAAGAGGTTCCGATCAGGGAACTACAGGCAGGGACAGGGAGGTTCCCGCCAGGGCCATCAGGGTCCAAACGGCCAGCAGGGCCAGCAGGGGCAGAATGGGCAGCAGTTCCATCAGGGCCAGCAGGGCCAAGGGAGGAATGGTAACGGCCACCAGGGCCGGGGACAGCAGGGGCAGAGGGGAGGAAACTTCCCAGGGAAGTGCTTTACTTGTGGCAAGACTGGCCATAAGAAGCAGGATTGTCCTGATAGGGGCAGGGCCCCACAGCAGCAACAGCAGGGTGCTCGCCAGGAGCCACAGAGACCTATGTTTCCCGCCGCTCTTCCCGCACCGCCACAGATGGCAGCATTGCCACCCATTCCAGCAGTCCCAGCTCAACAGGGGCAACTACAGTATGGACGTGTCTACAACGTTCACCAGGCTGCAGTTCCACAGGCACCGCCCACAATCGAGGGTATGTTTCCTATCCATGGCACTATGGGTCGGGTGTTATTTGATACGGGTGCTACACATTGTTTTATAGCTACACACTTCGCGAAAGCTTTAGGATTGTTAGCTACGGCAGAGAGCACAGTGACGTGTGTCGACTCACCATTAGGGAGTGGGTCACTTATTTTCTTTATATGCCGGGGAGTCGGGGTAGAGGTTGGTGGTTTGGTATTGCCTGCGGACATGTTAGTGTTAGACATGCATGTTCACGATGTGATCATCGGGATGGATTGGCTCGTAGCATATAGGGCCATGATTGATTGCTTCAGCGGGAGCATTGTTTTTGCCATTCCGGGGCAGGAGATGTTTATAGTGGCGATGCCTCGCCCAGAGGGAGGATCGACCGCTCATCTGTATTACATAGAGGAGGATACCTCTAAGGAGGTTGTGATTCCTTTAGATTCGATCCCGGTTGTCAGGGAGTATTCGGATGTGTTTCAGGAGATACCAGGCTTACCACCCAGTCGAGAGATAGACTTCGTTATTGATCTGCTACCGGGTACGAGACCTATAGCACGTGCACCGTACCGTATGGCTCCAGCTTAGATGCGAGAGTTACGGGATCAGATAGAGCAGCTGTTAGGGCAGGGCTTTATTCGCAGGAGTACCTCACCTTGGGGAGCTCCAGTTTTGTTTGTGAAGAAGAGGGATGGTTCACTGAGATTGTGCGTGGACTACCGAGAGTTGAATAAGGTCACGATACGGAATAAGTATCCGTTGCCTCGAATCGATGACTTATTCGACCAGTTGAGAGGAGCTTCTTTCTTCTCGAAGATTGACTTGAGGTCGGGATACCATCAGTTGCGTATCAGGGAGGAGGATGTCTCGAAGACTGCGTTCTTGTCGAGATATGGTTCTTATGAGTTTCGGGTTATGCCTTTCGGCTTGACCAACGCTCCAGCAGTGTTTATGGACTTGATGAATAGGGTGTTCAGAGATTTCCTAGATCAATTTGTCATTGTCTTCATTGATGACATTCTGGTTTACTCTCAGACAGAGGAGGAGCACGCCGAGCATTTGAGGATGGTTTTGCAGACACTTCGTCAGAACGAGCTATATGCAAAATATGAGAAGTGCGGGTTTTGGCTGAAGGAAGTCCAGTTCTTGGGTCACATTATTTCCGACCAAGGAATATCTGTCGATCCGGGGAAGGTGTCAGCGGTGAGGGAGTGGGGACAGCCCACGACACCAACGGAGATTCGTAGTTTCTTGGATTTAGCAGGATACTACAGGAGGTTTATTCGGGGTTTCTCAGAGATAGCAGGTCCTTTGACACATCTTACTCGTAAGGGTGTGCCATATATCTGGAATGATGCCTGTCAGTTGGCATTCGATGAGTTGAAGGACAAATTGACCTCAGCACCTGTGTTAGCATTGCCGAGACCGGGAGTTGAGTATTTGGTTTACACCGATGCGTCTTTGCAAGGGCTTGGAGGTGTTTTGCAGCAGGAGAGACAGGCCATAGCTTATGCTTCCCGTAAGCTTAAGCCTCATGAGAAGAATTACCCCACGCATGATTTGGAATTGGCAGCAGTAGTATTTGCCTTACGGATTTGGAGGCACTATCTTTTGGGGGAGAAGTTTTAGCTGTTCACGGACCACAAGTCACTACAGTATCTGTTCACGCAGAAGGAATTAAATATGCGGCAGCGTAGGTGGCTTGAATTTGTGAAAGACTACCAGTTCGACATTCAGTACCACCCGGGTAAGGCTAACGTGGTAGCAGACGCGTTGAGCCGCAGGCCAGCAGATGAGGTGGCAGAGGTGTGGAAAGCGAAGTGGAAGGAATTGGGACACCAGGATGCAGTGGCCCGATCTTTCATGGCTGTGATGACCATTACACCGCAGATTGTCACGAAGGTTGTACGGGCACAGGCAAATGATTCGTTCTGTCAGGAGCAGATAGTTCGATTACTCGCTGAGGGAGCTGAATCCTATACCGTTAGCTCAGACGGGGGATTACGCTTCAATGGGAGATTGGTAGTTCCGGAAGGAGAGGAACTGCGACACGATGTGATGGCAGAGTCGCACGGCTCACGGTTCGCGGTACATCCCGGAGGGGACAAAATGTACCAAGATATGAGACGGCAGTATTGGTGGAGCGGTATGAAGAGAGATATCGCAGAGTTTGTCTCGAAATGCGCCACTTGTCAGCTTGTAAAAGTGGATCATCAGAGACCAACAGGATTGCTACAGCCATTGGAGGTTCCGGTGTGGATGTGGGAGAGCATATCCATGGACTTTATCACGGGGTTGCCTACGTCGCAGAGGGGTCACGACTCCGTTTGGGTAATTGTGGACAGATTGTCCAAGGTCGCTCACTTTTTACCCGTTAGGACTGATTACACTGCGGGTCAGTATGCCCAACTCTTCATTTCAGAGATTGTGAGACTTCACGGTGTGCCCCTAAATATCGTGTCTGACAGAGATAAGATATTTGTTTCGAGGTTTTGGGAGAGTTTCCAGGAGGCCATGGGCACGGAATTGCGGTTGAGTACGGCTTATCATCCGCAGACTGATGGGCAGACCGAGCGCACCAATCAGATGTTGGAAGACATGCTACGCATGTGTATTATTGACTTCGGGGGTGGATGGGAGCAGTACCTTCCACTGGTGGAGTTTGCTTACAACAACTCCTATCAGTTCACGATTGGCATGGCTCCGTTTGAGGCATTGTACGGTAGGCCTTGTCGTTCCCCAGCATGTTGGTTGGAAGTGGGGGACAACAAACTACTTGGGCCGGAAGTAATTCAGGATACTTCGGCAAGGATTGAGTTGATTCGGAGTCGCATTCGGGTAGCTCAAGACAGGCAGAAGAGTTATGCTGATGCGAAGAGATTTTTCAGGGAGTTCCAAGTGGGGGACCAGGTTTTGCTCAGGGTTTCTCCGATGAAGGGGATTATGCGATTCGGGAAGAAGGGGAAGTTGGCACCGAGGTATGTGGGGCCGTTTCCTATTATTGAGCGGATCGGACCGGTTGCGTATAGACTCGGGTTACCGGAGCATTTGCATCGGATTCACGACGTGTTCCATATTTCCTCGCTGAGGAAATACCTTAGGGATGATTTGGCTCATTCTCACATTGCTGTGGAGGACATCGATCTCCAGCCGGATAGCTCTTATGAGGAGGGGCCAATTGCTATTTTGGACCGAAGCGAGAGGAAACTGCGGTCAAAGATAGTCCCGTTAGTACGTGTTCAGTGGCGACATCACAATGTCGAGGAGTCCACATGGGAGCGCGAGGATGAGATGCGCGAACGTTATCCAGAGCTGTTTTTAGCAGGTACTTTCTAGTTTCGAATTTCGGGACGAAATTCAGTTATTAGGGGGGGAGTATGTAATACCCCGTACTTTTGGCTATATTTATTTTTGGGATTAATTAATTAAATGCGTATTAATTGGAAATTAATCCGGGTTATAAATACTGATGTGATGCGAATTGGTATTTGATTATGTGCATATATGATTATATATGTATTTGGTATTATAAAATTTGTCGTGGGATTTATATACGGCATTTTAGAAATTTTGTTGAGACGCGTGGGACCGCCGCGTCACGGTATAATATTTTGATATTAAAAGTAAATTTAAAATCGATAATCCGTATGGTCGTTTTGAGCGCGCCAACGCGTCCGGAAGGGTCGAGATAGTCAGAAAACACTAGCCGGGGGTATAGTTTGGATCCCGGGGTAATTTTAGACCGTACCGGTAACTTAAAGGGTATTTTAGTAATTTGGTATTTTTGGGTAATTAAAAGTGACGAAAATTGAGAGTTGTAATCTGTTAAGGATTGACCCCAACCAACCCTTATTAACCCAACAAGCTACGGAGGTTTATTGAAATTAGGTTTCATAAGTTTCCCCAAAGCAAACCCTAGCCACCATAGCCTTTTGGAGAAGAAAGCTTGGAGAAGGAGAGAGAGAGAGAGATTCTGCAGAAATTCTACACCGAATCCACACCAAATTCAGAAATCAAACCAAGGCAAGTGACTTTATTTCCATTTAATTACTGAGAATGTCTTTTCCATGTTAGAAATTGAAGAATCTTAATTGTTCTTGAAAGATTAAAAGAAAACCCATGAAATTTGAAGTTATTATTGAATGTTGGGATAGGTTTGCATGTAGAAACATTGTTGGAAGATTAAATTTCGGAGATTTCATATCTAGGTGATGCATTAACGAATTAAAATCTGGGAATTTATGATGAGAAAAAGTTAGGGTTTATGTTCTTGAAGAAAATTGGGAATTAGTGTGGAAATTGTGATTTAATGATGTTTAGATGATATCAAACCCTTTAATGATGTTAGTATAGCCCCTTAACATGTTTGAGGATGATTAGAGAACTCAATATATTGTGGGAACGAATTTTAGAAGAGGTTTGAGGAGTAAAAATGGTGAAAAACGATTTTTGGGAAGTTCTGGGCCGAAACTGGCATCTCGTTAGAAGCAACCCCCAGGTCGTTCGAACGAGCTCGTTCGAACGAGCTTCTAACGAGTTGACCAGTCGTTATTAACGAGTAGGATTTTCGTTCGATATCTCGTTCGAACGAGATATCGTTAGAAGGGTCAGTTCGTTCGAACGAACTGGGATCTCGTTCGAACAGCCTCGTTCGAACGAGACTTCTAACGACCTGACAGTCCAAACT
The DNA here is from genome assembly GCA_949130495.1 of Sambucus nigra. Lineage (NCBI taxonomy): Eukaryota > Viridiplantae > Streptophyta > Magnoliopsida > Dipsacales > Adoxaceae > Sambucus > Sambucus nigra. The sequence goes on along the minus strand of OX422218.1, from coordinate 406,928,146 downwards.
CGTTCGAAGCCTCGTTCGAACGAGACTTCTAACGAGTTGATAGTTTGACCCTTTTTGGACTGTTTTGACTTTTGGAGTTCCGGGAGATGGTTCAAGGGTAGAGTTAGCATCCCTTTGATGATATAGTGATTGATTTGGGACTTTTGGGTTGCTGGGATGAGTAAAGCATATACGAGAATTATATTCAATGAATCATTTGGGTTGAGACGTGAGTGACTACTACGATGTGAGGATGAATTATAGCGCGTATAATTATGAACCGGAATAAAATAAGTTGTGATAATTAGTTAGTACGAGAATGCGATATGTACTACGATTATAATACGGTATTACTAAGATGTGTGATTACTTAGTATTAGTATATGGATTATGTGTATGACATACCTATCATACTTGCTATCACGGGAGGTTTACGTTCGCTTAGGACCCTCTAATCCTTGTGTGCCTACGGGGGGGGATATAGACTGGTACCTTGATGAACATAGGTCATAGAAAGACTTATTGTGACATTAATAAGTCCGCTGACCATGGGAGCGTAGGTATGTGCGTGACCCATGTGATGGTGACTATGTTCGCCTCCACTATTTGTGATTTGTGTTATCTGAACTATTCCTGAGAGATTCGGAATATGTGATCCTTATGTACGTGATGTACCGGGATGGATAGCAGAGTATGTGTGCACTACAGCTTAGATTGCGGGGTGCTTGTATCGTATATTTATGATGTGAATAATATACATTTAATTAATGGGAATCCTCATGTTAATGTTGTAAAAATATTACGGTATTGTTCCGAGATATATTATGAGTTAACTGATAGTTATATCAATGGCATATTTAGTAACTGAGTTTACGTTAAACCTCTATTTAATTACGAGCGTTGTTATATTAAATGGAACCAAGTAAAATGGGTAGAACCTTTGGTTGTCTAGCTAGTTTACGTTGTCACTTAGCTAGTGGAAAGGGTAGTTATAGATGGGTACTTACGTTAGGAGTGCACAGTTAGTCGAGAGGTGAAAATTTAATGTGAGTGCACGTCCTAACATGTACTTTGCATTTAATGTTTTAAATGTTTTTAAAGCACTTGCAGGTTTTTAAAATGATTTCCACTTTCGGGCTCTGACCCATTTGCTTTCAAATATATTTTCTTGTAAAACCATTTTAGGTGCCCAGCCACAAGGACACCAAGCATAGGATTCTCATTCAGGTGACGTGCTGTAGCTGGTTGTGGAAGCTACAGGGATTTGCTCATAGACGCTTCTATCTTTTGGATTCCAGAGTCACTATCTATCAGTTGTAGGGCATGTTGCCCATTCCTATTTAGAGCATTTTTACATTTTAGTTTTCAGACTCTAGCATGTATTGCTCAGTATTCAGTTTTAGTTATTTATTTCAGTTTACATATCAGTTGTGGGATTTGTATTGAGGAGTTTTTCCTCCAGGTTTTATTTACATATTGTGATGGTTATTCTTGTTACTTCAGTATGGTGAATGGTGTTATTTAGTTATTCATTACTCTTGTTGCATGTTAATCAGACTTAATAAAATTTGGCACTTACTTTTTAAATACTAGGTGGTTAGTAATAATAAAACGTTTTCGACAATGATGCTATTAACTGAGCCAACTTGGCATTTTGAATTAATTTTATAAAGGAGTAGCTACCCGGTGTTTAATTAGTCGGGGTGTCACAACCACACCCAGAATCTCCCTACCCCCGCAGAAAAACATACAACCATAAGCGCTCCCATGGCCTAGGACTATATCCACCCTGCATTCATTAGCCAGGGGGCTTCACCTATCGAGCGGACTTCCCTTAAGATGGTATTTAGAGAGGTGTGTAACATCCATTTTATTAATTCCCATTACATGATTAGTAAATTATCATTTACCTTAACAATTTTCCCATTATAAATAGATGTATAAGCTAATTCGGGACTAAGTATAAGTGGTACCGACATAGCATCCTCAAAAGGAATTTAGACTCCGAAGTTATCCCCAAGGCCTCTTTTAGGCTTTTATAAAAACCATCAAGTCAAATGTAAACTCAAGTCGAATTCTAAAGTCTCCAAAATTGACATTAATACATTCTAGACCCTTATAAACTACAAGACAAAAGTGATGCCTAAACATCACCTTAAATTCCCCCTTGAATGAATCCTAGATGAACCCTTTCGAGTCTAGGATGTCGACCCAACTCAACTAGAACTCTAAACCCTATGTTTACTTCATTTAAGAAGGTCCTTAATCAAAAATCCTAAAGAAAAGGGGTTAAAAATGAAAAAGAAAATTTCAAAAAGTGCAGGGCTACCGAATCGATTCGCCCCCTTGGCCGAATCGATTCGGCCAGAAAATTTGAGATTCTGCATAATAGCCGAATCGATTCGCTCAGAGGGCCGAATCGATTCGGTCTGAAAATCTGGGTTTCTGCATAACTGCCGAATCGATTCGGACCAATTCCGAATCGATTCGGTCAACAAGACCTGGGCACTGGAACTAACCGAATCGATTCGCCCAGGGGGCCGAATCGATTCGGGCCTGCGATTTTGCCAAGAAATGGCTATGGAGTCTTGGACTCCATTTTCTACCCAAACTCCAATTTCTTCCAACCAAACTTATATACCAACACTAAAATAACATCAATGACACTATTGGTCAACTAAAACCCCATGAATCATCATTGAGTGAATCAAAACCCAAAATATACATAAGAAAACCCTAAGTTTTCTAAACTAAAATCAATACACCATTAACATAACAAGTCATCTATCTCAAGACACAATTTAGCAAGTAAAAACTTGCCTTGATTCAACAAATATGAAGATTCCTTGGTGTAGTAGCAATCTCTCTCAATCTCCAAAGCTTTCTCTCTACTCTTCTCTTTTCTCTCTTAGGTTTAGGAAGGGATTTTGGGGAAATAGAAGACTTAGTAGGCATAAATCGTGACTTAAGACCAAATGCCCCACTTAATTAATCAAAAGTGCGATAAAATAATACGCAATAGCCTAATTAAAGCGCAACCAGTCAAAAATGCCCAAAACTACAAAATACAATATGGTACATTATTTGACTATTTCGCACGTTCCGGAATCAACTGCGACCTCCAAATTATCATTTGGACATTTTAAAATTCAATTTAGGTTTCGGTCTCATAATTAAGCCAAATATCATTTTATATTCAGATGATATTAATAAGCATGACATAGCAATATTTTCCCATGATTATGATATGTATGCAACCTCATAATAAATATCAACTTTTCTACATTGAATTCATCATTCAAATCATAACCCAACACTGGTCTCTAATTACTATACTAAGTAATTATTATAAAATACGGTCTCATAAGCGAGGGTTATTACAACCATGTGATATATATATTTATTTTGGGATGAGACGTGATGGGTATGTTTCGTCTCATTGCCGGTTTGGAGCTATGACCGCTTCCCGGGACGTCGTGTGCGTGAGTTTACCACGAGATGGGTGTCGTTTAGTCCCACCATGGTGGCCCCAGTTTTGCTACGTGAGCCGGGCACTGGGAAGATGATACCATTGATGCAGTTTTATCGGCGCTATATATAGCCGGGTATTTATTTGTGCATGGCCTTGGTACATCATATATGGTATGTATACAGGGTCATGGGATTGTATGATGGTGTGTATATATATATGGTGAGAATAAAATACCTACATATATATTTATATATCCTATAGAGGAAAGGATATAGAATTTTAGTAAAGTACATCTTAGATGATTTTGGTGTACTAGATTGATGGGGGTTGATGTATCGCACATAAGGTATAATTCGGTTACATCATCCCAAGGATATTATTGGAGATTCTTTTATTTTATTTCATTTGTTTTCTTTTTCTTTTCTTTCTTTCTTTCTTTGGTAGTTTATAGTTTAGTAGTAATGGTAGTATTAAATTGTATGCTAGGATTATGGATCTCTAGGATCGACATTGCCCAGGAGTAGTGTAACGAGGTGGTTCCTTGTTTGGATTTCGCTTTGCGAGACACCTCACGCACGAAACGCAATGCCATGTCAAGATTTGAGAGAAGTAATTCCCTTTGTGGCATCTCGGATCTCTGGTCTTGACCTTGTCAGGAGTAGTGTAACGGGGAGGTTCCTTGTTTGGATTTCGCTTTGCAAGACTCCCCACGCACGAAACATAGTACAATTTTGAGGCTAGAGAGAAGTTTTGCCAATATTCCATGTACATGATATTAAGGATATTAATTCTTATACTTTAGCCTATATATATATATATATATATATATATATATATATGTATGTATATATATATATATGTATATATATATATATATATATATATATATGTATATATATATATGTATATAGGGGTAAGGTTTTAAGAATTATGATATTTTAATTCGTGATATTATAAATAGGATTTCACTAAGCCTATTATGGCATAATTGTTGTAATCATAATCTAGTGGGTTTAGAAATGGGTGGATCCTTAGATTATGACGGGAAGGTAGCTCTCGTGGATATAGGCTAGGCCTGATAAGTTAGGTTGTCCTATAATCAATAGGGGTAATTTAACTAAAATTTGAGGATGCAAATAGGGCGCGCCTTTAGATGAGAGGTGAGTTGGGGTTCCACGAGAGTGCGGTCTCACTTTAATTATGAAATAAAGTGCACCGGTATTTATTATGCACGGTTAACACACTTGCTAAATATTTTCATAATTCGGGGCTCTGACCCATTTACTTTTCTCTCCTGCCTGTATATATATATTATTACAGGTATCCTACCGCATGGATGCCGGATGACCTTCTGTCCAGAGTCTTGGGAGCCGTGACAGATGCGGACTGTTGCGGGATGTATTTTGTAGCCGCTTCTTACTTCTTTAAAATTCTAGGTAAGGATTCATGTTGTATATCGGGTTTGTGCCCAAGGGATATTTGTAGATATTTATATTTATTCCATTCCAGTTATTGTATTAGCTGTGACCCGATAGCTTATTCGGGTCTACTTTCGTACATTCAGTTGTAGTTATTTATTTTGTTTTATTATAGCATTTCGTTTATCCTAGTTCTTTCTTGCATCTCTCTTATTTATTAAAAATTTTGTAGTGTTGGGTTGTGTTATGTTGCACACTTTAATTTATTTAACATCTCGCTTATATGATATCGGGTAGTTAGTTCTATATTATATAGTACCGACAGTTGATGTTGAGACTGGACCATCTGAAATTCCTGATTTAATATAGTATAGGGCTGGCCACCCGTTATTATTTTAAGCGGGGTGTTACATTAGCATTATTTTACCTAAATCTAAAAGGGTTGAACGACAGTTAATCACATTCTAACCCCAAGAACTTGAGAAAAGTTAAGAGAAGGAAATTGGGGAGCTTTGGTAGCCAAATCAAGAGGAGTTGGGTGTGTTCTTCATCAATCCATCTTTTACCTCAAAGGAATCAGACTCTACGAATCTAATCAAGCAAGCGGTTAACTTGCTTACAATCTAATTTGCATAATTTCGGTTCATATCATAGTGGGTGTAAACCAAAATCCGTTTCTGGGTGGGTTATCATATGAAAATGGGTTTTTATGATTTGAATTCAAATTAGTAGATTAACAATGACTTTGATGATGAAATATTATGTAGGAGTGTTAGAATTGAATCCCTATTAAAAATTCATATGTAGATGTGTTGATTGGGTGATTGTGAAGTCAAATTTAGGAAGCGAATTGGATAAACAAGAGAAAAAATCTAATTCGTGAATTATCGGGTGAATGTAAGAATCATTAATGTTAAATGATGACTTTGATGATTAGTACTGGTTGAGAATATATATAAATCGTTAGTAAAGTTTTGGTTGAGAATTGAATTAAAACAGAAAATCTTTAAAAGTTAACAATGGGGGAATTCGAAACAGAGCGTATGAAGAAGGAGACCTGCTTGCAACGAATTGATTCGATTTTCAAGACGAATCGATTTGGAATAAGTCCAAATAGATTCAGCTGCCCAGAAGTTGGGGAATTTTTGTGTTTTTTTCCCTTAATGCAAAATTAATTGTCACAAAATGTTTAGGTTATATTTAATATATAGGGAGGGACCTATTTAATTCCAGTAGGCTATAGTAAGGGAGTTGTTTAGCCAAAGTGAGAAATCCAAGGCTAGGACCTTTATGTTCATATTATGAAATGGAGAGAATTTTGGATATGGGATGAGATTTCGGGTAGAGTGAGTAAGCCCAAAATTATGGACCAGTATAATAAAGAAAAATTAGAGTCGGGTAGATAGACTCGGTTATCAAAGGCTAGTGCCAGGAGAGTTAGTCACGGGTTAGCCAGACTTAATTAACTTTAATTATATATATATATGGTTGTGTTTTTTTTATAGATATCGGTGTGAAGGATATTTATAAGAATACATACCCCTCTAGTGCTATCATAGGAGGTTGCGAGATATGGGTGAATCCCCTAGCTTGTGAAAGGAGGGAGAGTATAAACCCTAGGTCATAACGTCTGGTATATTATGTTGTGATTCTTTTCGGGGTGAGACGTCTTGGGTATGATTCAATCTCACACTCGAGGAACTATGACCCTCTCCACTGCGCTTATTAATTTATTGCCTGATTTAGTGTGAGTTAATTGTCTCGTGTTATCCGGGTTGGATTGGGTATACCTGGGGTGATAGCATTTTAGAGTAAACGTCTTGTGAGTTATTACTCGGGAGGATGGATATTATATACGGCATGTGCGTGAATGTTGTAGTATAATTATACGTTTATAATAGAGTGATTATTTATATGCGGGTAAAATACATGAGGCAAAATTGTATTATTTATATAATTAGTGAAAACATTATATCATTTTATTTGACATAAATAAAAGATTAACTGGGTGAAATAACTTAATAATCAGTAGTAATATTACTCGAGCTAGAGTAATGGATAAGGAAAGGTTCATAACAAAGCTAGTTAGACGGGGTAGTACAGCTAGGTAGGTAATGAAGAAAGCGATAGGTGTGCACATTAGTTGAGGGGTAAGGATTATCTCGAGGGAATACAACACTAGCTTAAATATAAAAAGTATTCATGCATTTTAATTACTGCAAACTGAATCACTTGCAAATGTTTTTCAAATGTTTTGGGTTCTAACCCTTTCGAAAAAAATATTTTCAAAACCTTTTAGGTGTCCATCCACGGGGATGCCAGACTTGATTATCTATTCTAGGGATGCGCAGTTGCAGCATATGTGGATGCATGCAGGATTTGGACTAGACACCTCAGTTGTTCATTTCTTGATTAGGATTTCCTTATCTCAGTATTTCATTTTTAGGCGTGTTGCCCCTACAACACTTTATTCGCTTTATTCAGTTCAGACTTACATTGATATTTATTTATTATCTATTGGATTTATCATTTAGATTTTGGGTTTGTAGCCGATGGTTTATTCGGTAAGACACTTATTTATTTGTTGATATCCTCTGATGGTTTAGACTCTATTACTGTGTGTATGGTTTAATCTAGTTTTCATATATTGTTATCTGTTAATTGAAAAGATAAAATTTGACATCGTCTTAATTAATTAACAGGTGATTAGTAATTAATGGATTTTGACTGTGATGCTAAGAATGAATCAAATAGGAATCATGTTTAATTTAATAAAGGACTGATCACCCGGTATTTAATTGGACCGGTGTTACAGAGGTATGTGATTATAATATCATTTTATGTTATACATAATGATTACATGTGAGAGACTTGTTGATCTAAGATTCTAACGTCAAATATATAATATATAATGGTTTGTATGATTAAAGAGAAATAACGTATATAATTGGATATTCATGCATTAAATTTATAGATCAATATAAAAATATTAATTACGTGTTCTTTTGATTATGTTTACATGTGGTATCAGAGCTTAGTTGTCTTATCACATGATTGTTGATTAAGACTTTTTACCTACAAATAGAATTCGAGTAAAAAAAATTGATGAATTACTAAATTTTTTTAGAGACGTTTTCAAGGCCAGATTTTTTTTTCCTTCTCGGAATTTTAGGAAATTCAGATGGTCATCTAGAAACGTTGAAATAAACGAAACCGGTTGTATATAATGGGCACCACCCTATCTCGGCTATTAACGTCGTTTAGACCCCTAAAAATGTATTTTTTGCTATTTTTGGTAATGACGTCAATGCTAATAACTATCGTTTAAAAATTTATTTTATAATTTTGCCAATTGGAGAGTGATCCTAAAGAGATTGGTTATGTTACTGTAGTGATAACTCAAAAAATTTCATTTTTGAGAAAATAAATTATTTTACCATATTTTATCTTATAAATCACTACATATATTTTTTTACCATTAAATGATTGTTCTAATATTCATGTTATATATTTTTTGGTATTGACCAAAGGTTCAATATAAAGTTTTTAATATTAGATATATGATTATAGGTTTCACAATAAAAAATTTGGTAAATTAGATTATAATGTATGATTTATATTTGGTTGCTAAAAGGTCCTATATAATTATGAATTAATATTCCGACTCTAATATTTATATGATGTTATATTAGGAAGAATACGTCTTAATTTATAGTTATAAATATTAGATTATTGTATATGCATCTATATTTGGGCCCTTAATTATCCATTAAGTTTTGCGTATAATTTTCTTGGGGAGCATTAATTTTTACATACATTACATAATATGTGTGTGCAACTATGTTCCATGAAAGTAAAAAATTTTGCACACTCTATGAATTAAATATTTAAGCGCAATTAATAATAAACTAATTTAAGATCTCCGTGAATGCAACCAAATGAATTAATTGGTATATCTGTATAATCACATAAAGCAAATTTCATAAGATAAGATTTTGGGTACCAAAATTTTTAAGGTCAAATTAAAATTGAATTTGGTTCCCTAATTGTGATTTTATTTTGTGTCAATTTAATTATGTCTTCAAATTTTCTAATTTTATAAAACTGCAAATCTTAAATTTTGAAACGTTTTCAGTGACAGGTTTTTTATGCCTCTAATAAGCAATAATTGAGATTAAAATTGCCAATTTACTCGAAACTTAATGAAATTTTTATGTCAATACGAAACGATCTAATTATCAAAACTCACCATATTTTGTGATGAGCAATATTTTGGCTATTTAAGCACGTTTAAGCCTTCAAAACCTTAAAATTTTCATATTTGGTAATAAAGTTGAGAACTATGTATTTCTTAAGTTTTTTTAAAATTTCGCTTATTAAATATTATTTTAAGAGTTTTCTTAACTCTTATTACTGATTACTCAATTTTTTCCATTATTGGAAATTTTTAATTTCTCCATTTTATGTGTTTTAATAAATACATCAGTTGTCTTACCTTATTTTGTTGTCATAATATTTTTGGTATACATCAATTATTGTTATGACTATTTTAATTATGGTTACGGTTTTCAATTTAATATTTATATTATGTTAGATTAGGTGTCCATTAAAGTGACCTAGTCTATAATTGTAAATATGAAATGATTGTGTATAAGTTTGGTTGTTAATAGGTCCAGATATAATTATGAATGTTAGATTGTTGATGCAATGATGGTGTGATTTGTTCATTGTAAGATTGTCCAAAGAGATAATTTCCATTATTAAATGAACATTAATGAGTAATTTTTTTTTTGCATCATCTTAACCTTGAAGGATTTGAATTTTTCATAATAACTAATATTGAGGTGAAGTTTAATTCGATTCTCAAAATTACTCCCAAAATATAAATATTTGATAATGTGTATATGCTTATTATTTCCAATATGTGTAATGAAATATTAAAAGCATGCCTTAAAATTTTCATCTCAGTATTTATATCATGATCAGATTACGATTCCATCAAAGTGGTCTAATCTAATAAATTATAAGTGTTGAATTTTGTGATAAGATTCAAATACTATATTTTGGTTGCTCCAAAGAGTCCAGATATGATTTTGAGTGTTCGAATTTTTAATGATTTCATTATGATATAAGATTCAAATACTATATTTTGGTTGCTCCAAAGAGTCCAGATAAGATTTGAGTGTTCAGATTTTTAAAGATTTCATTATGATTTGGTTGGTCCAAAGAGGTCGGTTGCAATAGTGAAGTTAATATTAAGGCGCAATACGTTTGTTTATTAAGGCTGGTATTAATTTATCAAAAGACTCTATAACCTTCCTTAATGTATAAGTACACTATCCATTTATGCCTTTTGAAAACATTAATGCTTGTTGAAATTATTATATAATCCATAAAGTAATGTAACATTCATATAATGGATAGTTTTGTAGTCACCAAAATAACCAAACTAGAATGCTTGTGAATATTAAATTTAAAGATCAAAGTGGTATTAATAACTCATCATACTTATATATGTAAAGACATTAGTGGGGTATATTTTATTTATTTCATTAAGAAAGATAATTTTCCAAAGGAAATTTATTTTTAGTAATTGAAATAAATATTAAGAAATTATGCAATTAAGCGGTGAAAGGTTATCCTGAATAACATGTCATTCTAAATTACATAACTTGGTACCCAATAAAGCCATATATAAATATTCAAAGTTATTACGAAAGAAAGCTCACATTTATAAAAATGTTATTAATGTACATGTTGTCAACTCATAGCATTAATGTAGTGAGCTATTTATCTCATTAATTATATATTACTTTATTTCTCCAAAATTACATGTTTTATTCATTTTAATGTTCTCGAGACTGACTTCTTCAAATGAAATGAAGAAGTTAAGTAGCACTTAAAAATGTTAAATCGTTATAATTTAGTTTTACTTGAGGAACCTACTATTAATGGATAGTATGTGACACTCATTTTAAAATTTGAAGAATTATTAAATGGATTAAGTATAAAGTTTATGCAAAATATCATAATCTTAGATATTAAAGTATGAGTACCCATATTTAAAATACATATTTTAAGTTATATTGTGTGAATTATAATGTATCATTCTATATGAATGAAAAAAATTGTTTCATTTTTCAAAAATTACAGAGCTATAAAACGTAAACTAAATCGATATGAGAATGTTTACAAGACAAACCATAAAACATACCATAACTTCTTAGATTCATTTTCTTACGTTATTTTTGAGTCATTTAAGAATAACCTCAATGACGCTTCGAAATATTTTTCTCAATTTTATTATCAGAGATTTGTCTTAAGTATATAAAAGATCTTTAGGTTTATATGAGAATATATTTTGTTTGTAAGGACATTGTCCATCACATTTAGTATGTCGTATCCCGCTATAAATTTGTCGAAGCATTGGAAAGGGCACATCTACTATCGACGATCAGAATTTCAAGTCATCTTCAACAATCATGCCCAACAAGGACAAACTTGGTAAATTGGTTAAGTTCCATTTACCTTTTATATAAAAATGTTGGAATTTTTTTATAAAAGCTAAAAATATTTTCTTTTATGAAAAATCATTTCTAAATTATTTTAAATGGATTTTTATCTTTTTAAAAAATATTTTTATCATAAAAGCTTTTTGATAACTGTTCTCAGATTCGTAAAAGTGTTGTTTTCTAAGTCCCCAAGTATTTTAAAACTCTATGAATCGAATCTAAAGATTTGTGCCTGGTCATTCAAACGAGACCCTATCTCGTTCGAATGAGACTAGACGTTGTTCAAACGACATGCCAGTTTGTTCGAACGAGAAGTCTTTTTACTTGACATGTGATCGCCTTAAAAGATATTATAAATAAGGTGTCAGGATTCTGTATTTCGGGTGGAGAAACACTGGTTTTAAATAGAATACGATTTTGAGTGTTTTACTTTATTCTTTAACATTAAAAGAGTTCAATCTCTTGTTTTACAATTAACAAAATCCCAATATCTTTTTGTGTGAATTGTTTTGGAACCCAAGACCAGAACTTTGCTATTGTTCATACTTTATGGGGCGATCTCTACAACCGGAGGGCTGCGTGCTATTGTGGAGGGAGTCTCTATAAATATTTTTAAGTGCGTGTCATAGGAAGTGCTTGTGGATATTTCTGGGTTGATCAGGCTGCGTGTTCTTGTGGTATAGCTATGCGTGAACCATTGCAGATTTCTAGCTGATACTTTGAAGGTTTGACGAAGACACCGTGCATTACACTTAAGGGATGTTGTATGTAAGTCAATGGTCTTGTAAACTTTTCAAAGTTCTAGAAATAAATGATTTTGCCCCTGTGGGGGATTTTTTCCTTAAAATTTGGTTTCCTTTGCATGCTTATTGCTTTATGATTTCATATCACTTAGATGCATGTGTTAGGACTGAAATCAAACTTGGGTTTCATTAAAACTGGTTTGGTTGGCACATAATTGAAATTGATTTATTTGAGAAGTCGCATTTATTCTGCTGTAGCACACTCTCAAATTGGTATCAGAGCGGGTTACTCTAAATTATCGAGTGAGATCCTAATTTTTAAAGTTTTTCCCTGATACAATTTGACTATTCACGTCGTCAAATTGGTATCAGAGCGAGTATCGCTAATCTATTGCGTTTGATCATGTTTTTGAAAATTGTGTTGAAAAATCAATTTTTGATCTTATTTCTCTCAAAAATGTCTTTTGATGGTTTTGATGATTTTTTATGTCAACTTTTTGAAAAATCTAATTGGAAAATTCACACGAACTGTTGTTTTAAATCTTCCGTTGAAAACAATTCTGAGAGGTGATCGGATTGTGAGGGTGTAGGTCACACAATAGATGAGTGTCCCAAAAATTTTTGGATGAAATTGAATAAACGGGCATCTCGTGTTTCTACACTTAGTGATAGTGATTTGGAAGAAGAAGTTTTTTTCTTCTAGGAGAGAGTTTCCCACCCGTGTGACTAGTGATAAAAGTGAGGTGAGTGAGGACGACACAGGTGAGGATGAGCGTGATTTGAAAACTGCTTTCAATGAACTTTATGCTGAATATTTGAAAATAAAAAAAGAAAATTTGAAATTAAAAGCCCATTTGTAAGAGCATGCCTTCAAAAATGGTAATGATGTTTTAGTAGAAGAACATAGGGCACGAGAGAAAATTTTGAGAGAGAAGCTTGGATATGTCGAGGGTTAGAGAGATGATCTTCGAGGCGTGATGGAAGTTATGAAAAAGGAGCTTCTTGAATTTGTGGATTCTAGGCGCCTATTTGAATCTAGGATAAGTGAACGTGAGAAAAGTTTGAGAGATTCGAGTAAGGTGAAATTTAATTTGGAGTCTCGGTTTTAAAATTTAGATAATATTTTAGGGACTATCCAAATTATAAAGGTTATGTAATACCCCATAACCTTATTGGTTTTTATTTATTTTTATTTAAGGGATTAATCGAATTAAATGAGAATTAATTGGAAATTAATCCGGATATAAATACTAGAGAGATGTGAGTTAGTATTTGATAACGATGTAAAATTGAATATTTCTGAGTATATATGATAATATATGAGTATTGAAAATATTAAAATTGTCGCGAGTCATAAATACGACAATTTGGGGAATTTCGTTTGGACGCGCGTGTCAGTCGCGTCAGGAATGAAATTATTTAAATTGAAAAGTGAATTATATTTTTATCAACCAAATGATCATTTTGAGTGTGCCAACGTGTCCGGAAGGGTCGAAATAGTCAGAAAACACTAGCCGGGAGTTTAGTTTGGGTCCCGGGGCATTTTTAGGCCAAACCGGTAACCTAGAAGGATATTTTGGTAATTTTAAAAATTAGGGAATTAAAACCCACAAATTTTTTAGGTAAATTAAAGATTATTAAAAGATCCACTAAGGCCATTATCAACCAAAAGGGAGAGAGTGAGCTACGGAGGTTTTGAGAGAAGTTAGAAGAGAGGCTAGAGGACCAATACCATACCATCTCCCCATCGTCACAATTGGAAAGGATTTATGATCGGAAAGAGGAGAGAATCAAACTTGAAACGTCGACAAAAATTTGAAGAACGAATCTAAGGCAAGTGATTTGATATTTTTAATTGCAATGAATATTTCCTCCATGGTTAGTGTAGAAACCTTATACTGTGTATATTTTGGAGAAAACCCAATGGAATTGTTGTAGAAACCCTTGATATTGGTTAGGTATTGCATGTAGAATGATTATTGTAAGGACATTTTTATCCATTATCAATTTGTATGTCATACGCCGTTACACCATTGAAGAAATTCAAGATCGCATCTACAACAACGGATCCGAATATCAAAGCGTCTTCAACATCATAACCTGTGCGAGAATGAACTTGGTAAAGTTTTGTTTTTAAGTTCCTTAAAGTTCATACTTAGTATTGGGAATTTTTTATAAAATGTTTTTTTAAAAAATATGAAGTAAGTTTTTTCAAGAAAAATGAGGCTTTTAAAAGTTATTTATTTTTCTGGGAAGCCGGACCGGTCCGCCTCCCTACTGGATCGACCCGCCTCCGGACTGGTCCGCCCTCTACCAGGACCGATCCGCCTTGATTTGTCCAGTATACCCCGGACTGCTAGCGAACCGATAAAGCCATATTTTAAAAGAACCGATCTGAGGTTGGACCGATCCACCTCCAAGCCGGACCGGTCCGCCTGGGATAAGTTTGAACAGTTCCGTGAGTTTTTTAACCATCATCTTATATTTCCTATATATATAACTATTCCGATGGTGTATTTTTTTAAGTCTTTGAGAAAACGTTTTTAAGAGTTAAAACACAACAAGACTTCAATTTTTGATGTGCCAAACATCTTTTTGATTCACACACAAAAATCCCAATTGCTTTTGTGAATCTTTTGGAACCCTAGAACACAAACATTGTTGTTGTTCATCTTTGTGGAGAGATCTTTGCAACTGAGGGTTGTGTGTCATTGCTGAGGGAGTCTCTACAAAATTTTATGGCTGCGTGTCATTGAGGAGAGTTGCGGTTCTTCCTTTGTTGTTTGGGCTGCGAGTCCTTGGAGGGTGTTGCGTTTATTCTCTTGCTGAGTTCAATATTGCGTGTCTTTGTGGGTTGGCTGCGCGTTGATCCATTGCAGATTTCTCTATGTAATTGTAAGTTGCGACTTGTATATTCATAGTGAAATAAAGGTTTTGCCCGAAAGGGGTTTTTTCCTGAAATCTGTGTCTCAACATATTTTTGTGTCACATGCTTTATTTATTTATGGGTTAACACACGCACCTTAGATGTATGTTTAGGGACTCTAATTAAATAAGGGTTACTTGTAAACTTGCGAATTTAATTTAAATCAATTATCACAAAGTTTGCACTTTTCAATTATGGACGAAATTTGGTATTTAAAACTTAACTTTGTTGATTTAAAAACGTATTTATGATGAGTATTTGGGTATAATAAAATTCTGAGTTCATGTTTATAGGGTTTGGGGTAAAATTTAGGAATTTATAATTTTGACTTGTTGATTTGTAAGATTTGGCCCCAAAAGTATGGTAAGGAATGACCTAGGGTGACTAAAAATAGTTTACAAACTTGAAAATGTAATTTGGATGGTCTTAGTGTGGATTTAGAGAAGAGGAGAATGAAGAAAAACGAATTGGGAGAATTCTGGGCGTAGTCTGCCATCTCGTTAGAAAACCTGCCCAGGTCGTTCGAACGACTTCATTCGAACGAGACTTCTAATGAGATGACAGTACACCTTCTAACGAGTTGGTAGTTCGTTCAAAGCCATTCGTTCGAACGACCTCGTTCGAACGAAATTTCTAATGAGTTGATAGAATGCCTTTTAGGCTTGATTTTATTTAAAACTTCTAGTAGACTTATATAATTGAGTGTTAACCTTCCCTTGTTGACTAGTGGATATATTTGTGAGATTGGAAGTACGTTGAGGATTAAAACTGGGAATTAAGTAGTAAACCGGATGACATCTATGGGTTAGGGTATAAGTAACTAAAATTACGACATGAGAAGAGTTGATAACTTTAATGTATATAAATCAGGGACTTGTAAATGTGTAACATGAAATGACGGTATAGGGATGAGAAATATACCTCTATTAATATTATGGGATACCTAAGATGTGTGAATGCTTGGTATATGTAGTATTTGTGTATAACATACCTACCATACTTGCTATCACGGGAGGTCGGGTTCGATTAGGGCCATCTAATCTTTGTGTGCCTACGGGGGGAATTTAGATTGGTACCTCGAGGACATAGGTCAGAGAAAGACTTATTGAGAAGTTAATAAGTCTGTTGATCATGGGAGCGTAGGTATGTGCGTGACCCGTGTGATGTGAACTATGTTTGCCTCCATTATGTGTGATTGTTGTTTATTGAAAACGATTCCTGAGAGATTCAGAATACGTGGTCCTTATGTACGTGATGTACCGGGATTGGATAGCAGAGTATGTGTGCACCGCAGCTTAGTCTCGGGGTGCCAGTATTGTATATTTATAATGAGAATAATATACTGTTAATTTAAATGAACTGTCATGTATAAATGTAAGTGTGAATAATTGCAACACTGTAGTAGAATTGAAAATGGAAAATCCCTAGTGATTAGTATTATAAATTTTGGGAACCAAGAAGAAAAGTAAAACTCTCTGTTTAAATTAAGATGTCGGGAATTGAATCGTGAATCATATAATAATGTTAGATTGTGTATTGGACTAGTTTGATAGAAGAATAACTAGAACGAGTACAGGTACGATAGGAGTGCACAATTCGTTGAGAGGTGAGGATCTCATGTGAGTGCACGCACTATTATTTACTTTATATTCATTGTTTAATGATATTAAACACTTGATGTATTTTAAACTTTTTTCACAATCGGGCTCTGACCCGTTTGCTTTCAAATCTATTTTCTTGTAAAAACATTTTAGGTGTCCAGCCACAAGGACACCAAGCATAGGAGTTCCAATCCGATGACGTGCTGTAGCTACTGTGGAAGTTACAGGACCTTGATAGTAGATGCCTCCACTTTCTATCTTGACTCTATTTCAGATTTACTCATCTGTAGGGCATGTCGCCCCTTTTCTTTTAGAGACATTGTACTTACTCAGTTTTATTTCAGATTTTGGGATGTAATTATTTAGTAATTCAGACTTTGTATTCAGTTTTATTCAGTACTTTGGATTATTACCGAGGAGTGTTCCTCCAGATTTATTATTCCTTTATCATTGTAATGTGACTGTAATGTGTTGTGATATCATTATTCCATAATTTAATACTCGATGCATGTAAATCAGATTTAACTAAAATTGACAACTCACTTTTTAAATATTAGGTGGCTAGTAATGGTTAAAATATTTTCGACAGTGATGTTATGAACTGAATCTACTTGACATGTTGAATTAATTTGAATAAAGGAGTAGCTACCCGGTATTTAATTAGTTGGGGTGTTATAGGTGGTATCAGAGCATCAGGTTCTAGTGTCCTTAGGATCTGTACGGCTTGTTATGTTTTCGCTGATCTTTCTTTGATATAGAGCCCAATATTTTAGGATTGTTGTATTCTTTTGTGTATGTTTCGCTCTTCAACTATTTTAAGATAATAAATGCGAACTTATAAGACTTTACTCTCATTTCAGATGCCTCCACGACGTGCACAACAAGTTCCTAGGGATGCTCAGTCCGAGCCACAGCCTGCACCAGTTCAAGGCTTCTTGAATGCCGCAGAGGTTGCATTTATTTTAGCCCAAGCGAGAAATGCCGCCCTAGCAGTTGTGCAGCAGGCACCACCCCAGGCACCGGCAGTAGCTCCAGTTCAAGGTCATGCATTCCCGTCTTCTTGGGAACGCGTTCGTGATGCTTTCACAAAGTACACCCTCTGGAGTTTGCAGGTAGCTCTGATGTCGTTCTGTCCAACCAGTGGAAGAAGGACATTCAAAGGCATTTGAGGATGTATTAGTGCCCGGAGGTACAGAAATAGATACTGGCTACTTTTAAGCTATTAGGATCAGCGTTGCAGTGGTGGGAGTCCATTACCACCCCGGAGGACAGAGATGTCCTTTCTATACAGGAGTTTTGGGTGCGGTTTGACCGCAAGTATTTTCCATCAGCCGTTCACACTGAAATGAGGAGAAAGTTAATGAACCTCAAGTAGGAGGGGAAGACCGTGGCCGAGTATGAGGCCGAATTCACTAATCTCTTGAACATTGTTCCTGATGAAATTCTAACCGAGGAGAAAAATATTCAGAAGTTCATGGATGGGTTGACTTGGAGGATCCGTCAACACTTGTTGGGTAATCTCTCGTTGACCACTTATTTGGATGTGGTTAACGCAGCACTGCTTCACTGCCAGGACCACCGCTTTCACATGTCAGAGACTAAGTGATCAGGAGAGTCCATCCATCATGGCAGGACAGGAGGAAATGGTGCCAGCGGGGCACAATCTGCTCAGGGTCCGCATAAGCAGGGAGATCCGGGTTCCCAGCAGGGGGATTTTAAGAGGTTAAGATATGGGGGTTTCAGAAATGGTCAGGGAGGTTTTCGTCACGGCTAGTAGGGACAACAACAGCAGTTTCATCAGGGCCAACATGGCCAGGGGAGGAATGGCAACGGCCACCAGGGCCGTGGGCAGCAGGGTCAGAGAGGGGGGAGTTTTGCGGGGAAATGTTTCATTTGTGGCAAGATTGGCCACAAGCGCCAGGAATGTCCTGATAGGGGCAGGGGCCCCCAGCAGCAGCAGCAGGGTGTTCGTCATGAGCCCCAGAGATCTATGTTTCCCGTCACCCTCCCAGCACCACTGCAGATGCCAACTTTTCCATCCATCCCCGCAGTCCCAGTCCAGCAGGGACAGCTTTTGTACGGGCGAGTTTATCAACTCCAACATGCCGCAGTCCCACAGGATCCACCTGCTATTAAGGGTATGTTCTCTATTCCGGGGACTATGGGGCGTATTTTATTTGATACGGGGGCCACACACTATTTTATTACCACGAGATTTGCACGCACTTTGGGGTTATTAGACACTGCGGAGAGCAGGATTACTTACGTAGATTCACTGTTGAGTAGGGGTTCCGTGATTTCCCTTATTTGTAGAGGTGTGGGTATAGAGATCGGGAGATTTACTTTACCCGCTGATATGTTAGTATTAGAGATGACAGAGTACGATGCGATTGTTGGTATGGATTGGCTGGTTGCGTACCGAGCCATGATTCATTATTTCGGTAGGAGTATCATTTTTGCCATTACCAGGCAGGAGATGTTTTTAGTGGCGATGCCTCGCCCTGAGGGAGGATCTTCCACTCACTTGTAAAATATAGAGTAAGAGACCTCTAAGGAAGTGGTGATACCACTCGTTAGGGAGTTTGCTGATGTATTTTAGGATATACCTGGATTACCTCCTAGTAGAAAGATAGATTTTGTTATCGATTTGACGCCGGGCACTCGGCCAATTTCCCGTGCACCTTACCGTATGGCTCCAGTGGAAATGAGAGAGCTAAGGGATCAGATAGATCAGTTGTTGGGTCAGGGGTTTATCCGAAGGAGTACTTCGCCATGGGGTGCCCCTGTGTTGTTCGTAAAGAAGAGGGATGGATCGTTGAGGTTATGTGTAGATTACCGGGAGTTGAATAAAGTCACGATACGGAATAAGTATCCGTTGGCCCGAATCAATGACTTATTCGACCAGCTGAGAGGAGCTTCCTTCTTCTCAAAGATTGACTTGCGATCGGGATACCATCAGTTGCGTATCAGTGAATATGATGTCTCAAAGACTGCTTTCTTGACGAGATATGGTTCCTACGAGTTTCGGATTATGCCTTTTGGCTTGACCAACGCTCCAGCCGTGTTTATGGAAATGATGAATAGGGTATTAAGAGAGTTCCTAGACCAGATCATCATTGTCTTTATTGATGACATTCTGGTTTAATCCCAGACAGAAGAGGAGCACGCCGAGCATTTGAGGAAGGTTTTGCAGACGCTGCGTCAGAACGAGCTATATGCAAAGTACGAGAAATATGGATTTTAGTTGAAGGAGGTTGAGTTTTGGGGGCATATCATTTTAGATCGGGGGATATCTATTGATCCGGGGAAGGTATCTGCGGTGAGGGAGTGGGGACAGCCCACGACACCAACTGAAATTCGTAGTTTCTTGGGCCTAGCAGGATACTACTGAAGGTTTATTCGGGGTTTCTCAAAGATAGCGGGTCCTTTGACACATATGACTCTCAAAGGTGTGCCATTCATCTGGAGCGATGCCTGTCAGTTAGCATTTGATGAGTTGAAGGACAAGTTGACCTCAGCGCCTGTGTTAGCATTGCCCAGACCGGGAGTTGAATATCTAGTCTACACCGATGCGTCCTTACAAGGACTTGGAGGTGTGCTGCAATAGGAGAGTCAGGCCATAGCTTATGCTTCCCGTAAGCTTAAGCCTCAAGAGAAGAATTACCCCACCCACGACTTGGAGTTAGCGGCAGTCGTATTCGCACTTCGAATTTGGAGACACTATCTCCTGGGGGAGAAATTTCGGTTGTTCACAGACCACAAGTCTCTACAATACCTCTTCACGCAGAAAGAACTGAATATGCGTCAACGTCAGTGGCTTGAGTTTTTGAAGGATTATCAATTTGATATCCAATATCATCCAGGGAAGGCTAACGTGGTAGCAGACGCGTTGAGCCGTAGGCCAGTAGATGAGGTGGCTGAGGTGTGGAAAGTTAAATGAAAGGAGTTAGGGTACTAGGATGCAGTGGCCCGATCGTTCATGTCTGTTATGACTGTTACACCTCAGATTGTTACGAGAGTGATAAAGGCCCAGGAAAATGACTCGTTTTGTCAGGAGCAGATAGTTCGATTACTAGCAGAGGGAGCCGAGTCCTATACCGTTAGTTCAGACGGGGGATTATGCTTCAATGGGAGACTGGTTGTTCCAAAAGGGGAAGACTTACGACACGAGGTAATGACAGAGTCGCACGGCTCATGGTTCGCGGTACACCCTGGTGGGTATAAGATGTACCCAGACATGAGACGACAGTACTGGTGGAGCGGGATGAAGAGAGATATCACCGTGTTCGTTTCCAAATGCGCCACTTATCAGCTAGTAAAGGTGGACCATCAGAAACCGACAGGACTTCTACAGCCGTTAGAGGTTCCGATGTGAATATGGGAGAGCATATCCATGGACTTTATCACGGGGTTACCTATGTCACAGAGGGGTCATGAATCCATATGGGTAATTATTGATTGGTTGACCAAAGTTTCTCATTTTCTACCCGTGACGACAGACTACACTATAGGACATTATGCCCAGATTTTCATTGCGAAAATAGTGAGACTTCACGGTGTGCCTCTAAATATCGTGTGTGACCGAGATAAGATATTTGTTTCACGATTTTGGGAGAGTTTCCAGGAAGCCATGGGTACAGAGTTGCGGCTGAGTACGGCATATCACCCGCAGACTGATGGAAAAATAGAGCGAACAAATCAAATGTTGGAAGACATGCTGCGTATGTGCATCCTAGACTTTGGAGGTGGTTAGGAGCAGTATCTTCCACTGGTGGAGTTTTCTTATAATAACTCCTACCAGTTCACCATTGGCATGGATCCATTTGAGGCGTCGTATGGTAGACCTTGTCGTTCCACAGCATGTTCGTTAGAAGTGGGGGATGACAAACTCCTTGGGCCGGAAGTGATTCAGGACACTTCGGCAAGGATAGAGATGATACGGAGCCGTATTCGGGTAGCTCAGGACCGGAAGAAGAGCTATGCTGATGCCAAGAGGTTCTTCAGAGAATTCAAGGTGGGAGACCAGGTGTTACTCAGAGTATCTCCTATGAAGGGGAATATGCATTTTGGGAAGAAGGGGAAACTGGCACCAAGATACGTGGGTCCATTTCCTATCATTGAGAGGATTGGGCCAGTTGCATATAGACTTGGGTTACCGGAGCACTTGCATAGGATTCATGATGTGTTCCATATTTCCTCGCTAAGGAAATATCTTAGGGACGATTTAGCCTATACCCACATTGCTTTAGAGGATATCGATCTTCAGCCCGATAGTTCCTACGAGGAGGGACCGATTTCTATTCTGGACCACAACGAAAGGAAGCTGAGGTCGAAGGTAGTACCATTAGTACGCATACAGTGGCGGCATCATAATGCCGAGGAGTCCACATGGGAGCATGAGGATGAGATGTGCGAGCGTTATCCAGAGTTACCAGGTACTTTTTAGTTCCGAATTTCGGGATGAAATTCTGTTATTAGAGGGGGAGTATGTAATACCCCGTAATTTTATCTATTTTTATTTAAGGGATTAATTGAATTAAATGAGATTTAATTGGAAATTAATCCGGATATACATACTAGCGAGATGTGAGTTAGTATTTGATTACGATGTAAAATTGAATATTTTTGGGTATATATGGTAATATATGAGTATTGAAAATATTAAAATTGTCGCGAGTCAGAAATATGACAATTCGGGGAATTTAGTTTGGACGCGCGTGTCAGTCGCGTCAGGATTGAAATTTTTTAAATTAAAAAGTGAAATATATTTTTATCAACCGAATGATCATTTTGAGTGCGCCAACGTGTCCAGAAGGGTCGAAATAGTCAGAAAACATTAGCCGGGGGTTTAGTTTGGGTCCCGGGGCATTTTTAGGCCAAACCGGCAACCTAGAAGGGTATTTTGGTAATTTTAAAAATTAAGGAATTAAAACCCACGAATTTTTTAGGTAAATTGAGGATTATTAAAAGAGCCACTAAGGCCATTATCAGCCAAAAGGGAGAGAGTGGGCGACGGAGGTTTTGAGAGAAGTTAAAAGAGAGGCTAGAGGACCTATACCAAACCATCTCCCCATCATCACAATTGGAAAGGATTTGTGACTGGAAAGAGGAGAGAATCAACCTTGAAATGTCGACAACAATCTGAAGAACGAATCTAAGGCAAGTGATTTGATATTTTTAATTGCAATGAATATTTCCTCCATGTTTCGTGTAGAAACCTTATGTTGTTTATATTTTGCAGAAAACCCAATGGAATTGTTGTAGAAACCCTTGATCTTGGTTAGTTATTGCATGTAGAATGATTATGGATGAAATTTGGTATTTAAAAATTAACTTTGATGATTTAAAAACGGATTTATGATGAGTATTTGGGCAAAATAAAATTCTGAGTTCATGTTCATAGGGTTTGGGGTAAAATTTAGGGATTTATGATTTTGACTTGTTGATTTGTAAGATTTGGCCCCAAAAGTATGGTAAGGAATGACCTAGGGTGACTAAAAATAGTTTACAAACTTGAAAATGTAATTTGGATGGTCTTAGGGTGGATTTAGAGAAGAGGAGAATGAAGAAAAACGAATTGGGAGAATTTTGGGCGTAGTCTGCCATCTCGTTAGAAGACCTGCCCAGGTCGTTCGAACGAGATTTATACCGAGATGACAGTACCCCTTCTAATGAGTTGGTATTTCATTCGAAGACATTCGTTCGAATGACCTCGTTCGAACGAAATTTCTAACGAGTTGACAGAATGCCATTTAGGCCTGATTTTATTTAAAACTTCTAGTAGACTTATATAATTGAGTGTTAACCTTCCCTTGTTGACTAGTGGATATATTTGTGAGATTGGAAGTACGTTGAGGATTAAAACTTGGAATTAAGTAGTAAATCGGATGACATCTATGGGTTAGGGTATAAGTAACTAAAATTACGACGTGAGATGAGTTTATAACTTTAATGTATATAAATCGGGGACTTGTAAACGTAAAACATGAAATGACGGTATAGGGATAAGAAATATACCTCTAATAATATTATGGGATAACTAAGATGTGTGAATGCTTGGCATATGTAGTATTTGTGTATAACATACTGTAATACCCTGTATTTTTATGCTATATTAATTTGGGGATTTATTAAATTTAATTTGAGTTAATTATTTAATAAAAATCCGGAAATTAATTATGTTATAATTATTAACGTGACGAGAGTTAGTAATTATGGGAAATTTGTTGAATATTACTAATGAGCAAAGTAATATGTAATATTGGTTATATTAAATGTCACGAGAGAATAAAATGACAATTTTGGAAATTTGAGTCGGGACGCGCCCGTGTCGCGCCGGGACTAATTATTGATAAATAAAAGTGAATATTTTATAAGTTATTCGTATGGTCATTTTGAGTGTGCCAACGCGTCCGAAAGGGTCGAGATAGTCAGAAATGTGTGCCCGGGGGTTTAGTTTGGGTCTCGGGGCGTTTTTAGGCCTAATTGGTACCCTGGGAGGGCGTTTTGGACATTTCACCTTTTTGGGTAATTAAACCCACGAAAATTCAAAGGGTTATACCAGATATCTGGATTGTCATCTAGGGTTAGAAACTCTAAACACAAGTGACGTCCATAGGAGAGGAAGGAGAGAGCTCTCAAGGCAAATTCAAGACCCGAAATCCACCCGTTTGCACCACAACCACCACCAACGCGTAGATCGCGCAACGAGCTATGCAACCACACCAAAAACATCTGCAAATCAAAATGTCAAAAATCCCAGGCAAGTGTTTATCTTGCTTATTTCGTTGGTGCATCCTTCATATTAGTTTAGGGATGATTAGGGATGAATTTCATTGAAGAAAACCTAAATTGTAATAGGAATTTGCATGTAGTGTTGACTTAAACCTTATTCTGGAAATTGTTGGTGATGTAGGAGAATAATCCAAGAAATTTTAACGTAGTGTAAGAAGGAATTTATGGAAAAACAGATTGGAACCATGATTTAGAGATTTCTAGGGTTCTTGCATATTTAGATGAATTATGGCATGATTAATCCATGTTTAGTGACGTAAATTAACATGCTTTAAGTTGAAAATACCTAATATGATGATATAAGGTTAGTAGTATCAATTCTGGGACGATTGGGATTAGAAAATATGGAAATTGTTGAAGTTTGGAGATGAAACCCGTAACTGCAGAATTTCAGTTTTCGCAGACCTGCTTGATCGATCGATCGAGCCCAGAGCTTCGATCGATCGAAGGTTCGATCGATCGACCCCTCCTGGAAGACTCCTATTTCCTTTTTAAATGAGTTAAATTCAATTTATTGTGAGATAATTCTTGGGCATCCTTAATAAAATGTTTTGGGAGATAGGGAAGACCAATAGGACATGTGAATAGATTTTGGGACCCTTGATGTCGGGCAAATATTGTATTTTGGGATAATTACATAAGGGTCGGTGAAGTTGTGATTTAAGAGAGAGACACGTAAGAGAGTTACTTTGGGACAAATGTGTATATCTACTGAATTTTATACTTGGGAGGATAGAATCCAGGAGCGTTATGTAGTAAGTGGAAAAGTTCCTCAAATTAAAGTAAGATGTGAATGGTTATACGTGATAACTAAATAATGAGAAATAAATACGAATGTCGTAATTATGGGAATTGAGAATATACCCATTATTGATATGGTAATATTAGTATAGTTATATTATTGTGTATGCATATACTATCTAAGTGTGAAAATCATGCCCACGCTACTTGCTATCCCCGAGATTGCCGCGCTGGGACGATCTTATCCTGTGTTGCCTTATGGGGGATATTGACTCGTACCCTAGAAGATAGATATCCTTGGTACATGCTATCGACGTGATAGTTCAGACGGTCCTAAGAGACGCAGGCATGTGCCATCCTATTAGAGACTTGGAATCTATTCTTCGCCTCAATATTGTTTGTGTATGTATGTTAATACAATTCGAGAGTGATTCCGAATGTATTCCCCTTAATATGAGTGATATGGGGCTTTGGATAGTAGAGTATGCCGCACCATAGTTTATTTGGGGTGCTGTTATAATATATATATATATATTATACGAGTAGTTAATATATATATGAAATTCTGAAATCTGGAACTGCCAACTGTGATTTGATATGTAGGACATGGTTGATGACTCAAATTGTAAATACTTGTTTTGAGAAAGTATAATATGAAATTGGAAAGCTTTATTGATTAATAAAGTCAAAATGAGAACTTTGGTTACTAATTGAAATATTCTTTTCAAATAATTGAATCGTGAAGTTTTGAATCTTACTAGTAATATAAGATAAGTTAAATCATTGGGAAGATTAGTGCGATAAATGATAAGACAACCCGTTGGGAAGGTTAGTGCGATAGGTGTGCACATTAGAAGAGAGGTGAGAATTTCTCAAGAGAGTGTCGCACTAATATGTTGTTGCATTGGCCAGTATCAATTTAAATACTTGCTAAACAATTTTTAAATCATATACACTATCGGGCTCTGACCCATTTTTTTCTCTCTCTCTCTCTCTTGTATATATATGTATGTACTACATGTGCCCAGCCACAAGGGCGTCTTGCTTAGGATCCCTAGGAAGGAACGTGCTGCAGCTTTGGTGGGAGTTGCAGGCCACTTGCTTAGACGATTTCATATACTTGATTCCACTCCTATGATTCTCAGTTATTGGGGCATGTGTCGCCCTTTCCACTATTTATCTGTTCTGTTGGGACATTGTATTTCAGTTATTTCTAGTAGTCACTTTGGGATTTATTCATCATGTATGTTTTACATTTAGTTTTAAATGTTGGGATTTTGGATGTTGAATGTTTAAAGTAATTGGATTATGTTCCAGGATAATTGTTGTATGATTCTTACTTAGTAAAAAAAAATGTGGTGAGTAATTAAATAAATAAGTTTTCTTTAAAAATACAATTTGGTTAGAAAGGTTAAAAATGGTTTTAACACTTAGCTTAATTAATTATTGTGTTAATTTGGAAAAGTTTATTTTTACGACAGTGATGCTAAGAATGAACCAACTGTTCACCTTGATTTTAATTTAATAAAGGAGTGATCGCCCAGTATTTAATTAGGCGGGGTGTCACACATACCTACCATACTTGCTATCACGGGAGGTCGGCGTTCGATTAGGGCCATCTAATCTTTATGTGCCTACGGGGGGAATTTAGATTGGTACCTCGAGGACATAGGTCAGATAAAGATGTATTGAGAAGTTAATAAGTCTGTTGATCATGGGAGCGTAGTTATGTTCGTGACCCATGTGATGTGAACTATGTTTGCCTCCATTATGTGTGATTGTTGTTTATTGAATACGATTCCTGAGAGATTCGGAATACGTGGTCCTTATGTACGTGATGTAACGGGATTGGATAGCAGTATTGTATATTTATGATGAGAATAATATACTGTTAATTTAAATAAACTGTTATGTATAAATATAAGTGTGAATAATAGCAACACTGTAGTAGAATTGAAAATGGAAAATCCCTAGTGATTAGTATTATAAATTTTGGGAACCAAGAAGAAAAGTAAAACTCTCTATTTAAATTAAGATGTCGAGAATTAAATCGTGAATCGTATAGTAATGTTAGATTGTGTATTGGACTAGTTTGATAGTAGAATAACTAGATTGGGTACGATAGGAGTGCACAATTAGTTGAGAGGTGAGGATCTCATGTGAGTGCACGCACTGTCATGTACTTTATATTCATTATTTAATGATTTTAAATACTTGTTGTATTTTAAACTATTTTCACAATCGGGCTCTGACCCGTTTGCTTTCAAATCTATTTTCTTGTAAAAATATTTTAGGTGCCCAGCCACAAGGACACCAAGCGTAGGAGTTCCATTCCGATGACGTGCTGTAGCTGTTGTGGAAGTTATAGGACCTTGATAATAGATGCCTCCACTTTCTATCTTGACTCTATTTCAGATGTACTCATCTGTAGGGCATATCGCCCCTTTTCTTTTAGAGACATCGTACTTACTCAGTTTTATTTCAGATTTTGGGATGTAATTATTTAGTAATTTAGACTTTGTATTCAGTTTTATTCAGTACTTCGGATTATTACCGAGGAGTGTTACTCCAAATTTATTATTCCTTTGTCATTGTAGTGTGACTGTAATGTGTTGTGATATCATTATTCCTTAATTTAATACTCGATGCATGTAAATCAGATTTAACTAAAATTGACAACTCACTTTTTAAATATTAGGTGGCTAGTAATGGTTAAAACATTTTCGACAGTGATGTTATGAACTGAACCAACTTGACATGTTGAATTAATTTGAATAAAGGAGTAGCTACCCGGTATTTAATTAGTTGGGGTGTCATAGGTTAGGGGTGGGATTGGTTTTGAAAAATATTTTGCACCCATTCCCATACATGTAAGAGAGCCTCCTAGGATTGTTAAGAAAGAGGCACCTAAGTTTGTTAGGAAAGCTCCCCCTAAGAACATTGTGACAGAACCTCCTAGGATCATTATGAGAGAGACACCTAGGAAAATTCAGAGAGCTCTATCTAGGAATTTGAGGAGAGCACCACCTAGGAATTTGAGGAAGAGGCCACCGTTAGGTAGCATTCATCGCCAGATTTACACTTGCACACATTGCAGTAAGCAAGGTTATCTTAGGCATTTTTGTTTCAAAATTTTGAATGGACCTAGTAAGTTTAAAGAGAGAGTCACACCAATTCCTAGAACCCCCACACCTCGTTACCCATCGATTTGGGTTAGAAAATCAGATTTAGAGGTTACGCTCTAATTATTCATGACTCTCGTCTTCTTGCACGCGATTCACCCCATGTGATATCTTTTGGTCGATTATGCTGATATTTGTCATAAACTAGTTGTGCGTCTTGATATAATTTTACTAGTGTTATGACTCACTTTGTTGTAGTATAATTTCTTTTTCTTAAGATAGCTACTGTTTTAAATCTGTGAGCATTATTTCAGGCATCCTTTTCTAGAAATTCGTTTTCACTAGGCAACAGTGCGAAAAAATTTGATATCTCGTTCGAACGAGATTTCTCGCGAGATGCCTTGTCGTTTGAACGACCGACTGTCTCGTTTGAGCGACGTCTTACAGTACCCTGTGTTCATTGGTTACATTTATGCTACTGCTGGGTTATTTCTGAAGAGTTTTTTGAAAAATACAGAAAGATTTTCTCTTTTTAGAATTTTTTTGAAAAATCCAAAAAGATTTTTGTATTTTGTTTTACACCGTATATGAATCAACACTTAAGATGACCAAGTCACAATTATTTATCCATATGACAATTTGATAGTGTTTTGAGACAATATATCATGTCATCCATGTACTTTACAATGTTTGGAGTCATTGAGATGTTATTAGATGATACTTCCTACATGTGTTGACTCAATATGTCCTTTACTGCACACTTGCACGGATTTATTTGATTATTGTACTTGTCTATTACATGTTGGTCGAGTGTTTTCATCTCAATCATGTCCTTAAAACGAAACCAAGTGCAATAATACGAGAATAATAAAAGTAGTTCATGTAAAAACCATTGCCCGTAAGAAAATTTTTTAGGACCTAAAAAAATGAGGAATTAAAAATTATCCGGGGTTCAATAAGGTTTGAAAAGAGCCCAAAAAATTAAATGGAAACAAAAAGAATATTATGCCAATAATGGGCCAATATGTTTTCTCTAAGTTGAGAATTTAGTACCTCTTTAGATATAAAAATTGTCTTATTATATATGAGGGAGTTTGGTGGGAAAGTAATCAATGGGTTTGCACGTCGTTTGAAAAGTTCTCGAAACGGCACTAAAATGTTTTGGACGATATTGGTGTGAAAATCACTTAGGCTTTGATTTGTTGTTTTCATTTAGTCAATATCATCTAAATTCAATAATTTTACACCTAAGGATACTTTTGATGTTCATTCGATAGGAGTACACGTATGCATCGTGCACATATGCTTGATTGAGTTTTATTACCTATTGAATTTGTTCACATATATTCATTCCATATCCCCGATTTGGTTATCTTAGTAAAAATTCATGGTGTGTGATTTTTGTAAAACTATTTTATATTTTTGTATGAAAATATTAAAAAATTCAAAAATAGTTTGTTTGCTATGTTTTTCGTGACACCCCAATGTGTTTTATTGTGTTTATTCTTTCCTTGTCTACTTCGGATAAATAAAAACGGGGAGAACGAATTATGGGGAATATTTTGTATGGAGAGATTTGATTATTGCCTTAATTTAATATATGTTTCTTAATCATTTAAAACTCCAGACGCCACGTAGTTTTTGCTTTGTCTCATGTGTGTAGGTACAATTGAAGATTATTTGGATTGCACACCCTGATGAGAAAAGATTTGAGATTTGAAAAGTTGTTTGTTGAAGCCAAGTTTGATTGAAGACTTATCCAGTTTATCTTTCCACATTCGAGTTATGGGAGGGTAGATTTGTATAGGTTATTTCTGAGTTTGATAATTCAGATAGTTTTTAGTGTGTACCGACATAGACATAGGGGGAGATTTTTAAGGACATTGTCCATCACATTTAGTATATCGTATACCACTACAAGTTTGTCGAAGCATTGGACAGCGCACATATACAATCGACGATCCGAATTTCAAGTCATCTTCAACAATCATGCCCAACAAGGATGAACTTGGTAAATTGGTTAAGTTTTTTCTTTCTTTTTTTGGGGAACTATTTATTTATATACAACAAGAAAATTTTAGAACTTATAACTAATGAGTGGAAGAATAAATAAGGCTCTTTATCTCAGAGCCTTTACAAACCAAAGCTTAATTGAATTTGAATGAAGGAAAATTTAATCTATCCATCTTGAGGATATAGTTAAACTCGTTAGGGAGATCTTCTGTTTGATAAGAGAAAAAAGAAATATTTTGAGCACTGGCTCTCTTAGACAGATAATCTGTAGCCTTGTTTGATTCCTTGAGCACATGGCAGAATGAACAGTTAAGATAAGAGGATACTGATAAAATTTTATCAATAATCCATTTGATCCTCCAAGGGCACTTGTAATTGTTATTAAGAACTTCTATGATAACCTTTGAGTTCAATTCCACTATCACTTGATACGCTCTCAAATCTAGTAAATGAGTAACTCCAGCTAATATGGCTCTAGGTTCTGCTTCCAAGCTTTGTATTTCCCCAAAATGCGAGTGAAAATACCAAATCAGATGACCTTTATCATTTCTGAGAATTCCACCACCACCGCTTAAACTTGGGTTACCTAAAGAGCTACCATCAGTATTGGGTTTCAGATAACCTTTAGGAGGATCCATCCATTGGACTTTCATAGGCTTAGACCTTTTAGTTAACGTATGAGTGAAAGCTAAATTGAAATTAGAGTGAACTTGTTTGATAATGCTCACATGCAATATTTTTATGTTTTCAAATTTAGCTTTATTCCTACTTAACCAAATTTTCCAGCAAATGAAGTTAGGAATGATCTTGAAACTTGTTTGAGAAGCCTTTGTAGGAGCTAACCACGACGAGTTCATCCTTTGTCTACTAGACCCAACATTTGATAGCACTCCAAATAACTGATTAAAGTGACCCCAAACCTTCTTAGATAATTACCAGAAGAAAACACATGTTCTAAATTTTCTTCAGTACTAACCTTACAGCATAGACATTTTGAAGGGATAAAGAAACCGATTTTCTTTAATCTGTCATCTGTAGGAATTAATACTCTAAGGAGTTTCCAATTAAAAATTGAAATTTTAGAAGGAATTCTTCCATCCCATAAGAATTCTGCAGACCTTCAATTAGCTTCACGAGATCTAATAATTTCCCAAGTAGATTTGAAAGAGAACTCACCTGATGTGGATGTTGTCCAAACTAATTCATCTTTCTTATTGTACCATCTCTCAAATTTTAGCACTAGCTGCAATATATAATCAGGTATAACTTGTTGTAATTTTTCAATGTCCCAACTCCCATCTGGATTCCAGAATTCCTTAACCATACCTAATTGGTTTGATTCAATCAAATCACCAATAGGACCTATATCCATCCACTTATCTTTGAAAAAATCTATCACGTCTTCTCCTAACCTCCAGCTGATAAACACCTCTGCTTCATTTCTAATTTGACACATTCTTCCCCAAGCTTTGAATTTGTTTCTAATCTTGGCTTCAGTTAGATGAATCTTCTTACAATACTTATCTTTGATGAATGAAGACCATAAAAATCTACACTTCTAAGTTTCCACCATTGTTTAATCGCCAAGGCCTTACTAATATCCTCCATCTTACGAATGCCCAAACCTCCCTCTGGAGTAGTTTTTGTTATCTTGTCCCACTTGCACCAATGGTACCTTCTGACTTCATCTTTAGAACCCCAAAAGAATCTAGCAAAAATGTTTTCAATTTTGTTCAAGATACACTTTGTTGGAGACATTGCTGCAATTAAATGAGTAGGGATAGAGCTTAAGACATGCTTAATGAAGAATAGCTTTCCCCCCAAAGATAAGGATCTCGACTTCCAGCTGCCAAGTTGACCTCTGATCTTTAGAATCAAATGCTCGAAATATGAGTTTTTCTTTCTACCTGCAAAAAGAGGACATCGCAAATAGATTATAGGAATTTTTTTAATGTTAATGTCATTTAAAGATCTGATAGTATTAGATGATTTAGCTGACATTTTTTTGGATATGAAAAGTTGACATTTCTGCTTGTTGATCTTCTGTCCTGCTTCTCTTTCATACTCCTTAAGAACTTCCATTATCACCATTATGTCCCTTTTGGAACCCGATGAGAAAATAATTATATCATCTGCATAGGCAAGGTGATTAATTCTTGGACAACCCAAAGGAGATTTGAAACCATCCATATTCTAAAGCACCTTATTTAAGTTTCTCGAGAAAGCTTCAGCCATAAGAATAAAAAGGCTTGGGGGTAAGGGATCCCCTTGCCTCAATCCTCTATTAGATTTGAAAAACCCCTTAGCTTGATCATTGATCACCACTGAAAACCAACAATTCGAGATGTTCCTCCATATCAAGTCAATCACTGAGAAGCCAAATCTTCTAAGCACATGAATTAGAAATGGCCAAGAAACTCTATCATAGGCCTTAGTCAGATCCAGTTTAAAGACCACATTTCCTCCATAATTCTTCTGATTTATCAAAGACACCATTTCTTGATCCAACATCGCATTTTCTAGCTTATCTCTCCCCTTAATGAAAGCACTTTGGTTAGGGGAAATTATTTTGGGAAGAACCTATCCTAATCTGTTAGACAAGATTTTGGATATGATTTTATTAATAAAGTTTACCAAACTGATAGGCCTGAATTCAGCAAAACTTTTAGGAAAATCTATTTTGGGAATCAAAGCTATTAATTAAGAAGAGAAACCTCTAACTGAATAACCTTGGATTGCATGAATTACATCTAACTGAATAACCTCCCAACACTGTTTAAAGAAGAATCCATTGAAGCCATCAGGGCCAGCACAACTCGAACTATCCATCTGCCATATCACAACTTTAATTTCATCCATTTCAGGAGTACAAGACAATCTCAGGTTATCTTCAAGAGAGATTGAGTGATTAATCACTTGTAAGAACACATCTTCAAACTGAATAACCTCTCCATCTTCTGGAGTGAATTTTTTTTAAGTATTCCACAATAGCCTCTTGAATTTCTTGGTCACCTTTATTAAGATTCCCATGAGAATCTAAAAACTTAGATATAAATAATCTCTTTCTCTTAGCCTTAACATATTTGTGAAAGAAAGATGAGTTTTTATCTCCATCTTTCATCCATTATTCATGAGCTTTATGCCTCCAAAAATTATCTTCAATAGCTAATTTCTAATTACAAATGGCTTGGGAAAATGACAACTGTTCTCTATTCTCTTCACTTGGATCTCTGTCAAAGTTTATCTCTTGAATAAAAAGACATCTTCTGCTTTTCTAGCTTTTTGAAAAATGTCCCCATAAGTTTTCCTACTCCAACTAGTGAGGACTTTTCTTAAGTTTTTAAGTTTAAAAGAAATAGCTAATTACTTATTATGATGAGTAACAAAATTCCAGTTATCAGACACAACTTTGAGAAAATCTGGGTTATCACATCAGAAATGAAGAAATTTAAAAGGTTTGAGCTGACTCATCTCTGGATATTGAATAGACATAAGAAGAGGACAATGGTCTGAGAAACTTCTGTTTAAATGTTTTACTTTCA
This sequence comes from Sambucus nigra, assembly GCA_949130495.1. Lineage (NCBI taxonomy): Eukaryota > Viridiplantae > Streptophyta > Magnoliopsida > Dipsacales > Adoxaceae > Sambucus > Sambucus nigra. The sequence goes on along the minus strand of OX422218.1, from coordinate 406,894,283 downwards.
AGGTACCCATAGCAGCAATAACTTCATTCCCAAAGATTTTATCCAACCTGCTCCAAATTCTAGCTTCTCCATCTCTCTTTTTAAACCAAGTGAAATTAGAACCAAGGAATCCCAGGTTCACCATATCAATATTTTCCATTGCTTCTAAAAACTCATAAGAAGAGCTTAAGTCTAACGCATTACCACCAGCCTTTTCATTATTACAAGCAACCACATGAAAATCTCCTCCTACCAACCAAGGTTCACCTGTCAATGCTTCTAACAAAAACTGCCACAAATCTCTTCTTTCAACTTTGGTGTTTTTGGCATACACAAAAGATGAGTGAGTACATTTATCTTCCACTGTGAAAGCTAAGTTCAAACATTGGTCCATTGAAGAAATAAAATTACATTGAACCCCTTCTTGAACAAAACACCAAATCTTGCTATTAGAGTTGGAAAAAGCCAAACCAAAACCCAACTTTATTCTAAACGACTCCAATTTATTCACCTTTTGTTTAGGTTCTAGAATTACCAAAATAGACAACTTGTGAATTCTGACCAATCTTTTCAACCTTCTAATTGCTCCTTTCTTCGAAATTCCTCTAATATTCCAAATTATTGAACTGATCATTGAGACTTTTGTGAAGAAGGATTTTTTGTACTAGACCTCAACTGTCTAGTATTTGGGATATTATCTGATTTAGTTGGCTTCTTGAGGATTGTATTGACCTTTAAATACCTCCCTTTGAAGATTGGATAAACAACCTTGTTCATCTAATTTAGACCCTCTCTATTCCCCTCAATTTTGCCATCTGCGCTATTTTTAATTCTTTTTAACATCTCTTCACTGCCATCTGCTTTGTTCGAGTTTTCTAGCTCTATGCTTTTAAATTTATATCTTATTGGAGTGACCTCCCCTTCTTCTTGATTACCTTCCTCACTTTGATCCTTTCTAATATCTTGAAATTGTAACATGGGATACTCTACCTCTGAAACTTCCCGAGCCCTTGTTAACTCTTTAGACCTGAAAAATTTGGTAATCTTGGCTTGATTCTTCTCTTCGGTTAATGATTGGCCTTTTAACTTATTCTTCTCTTCTTCATTTTTCTCCAATGCAATCTCATTAATTTGGCTTGACTTCTGTAAGGGAATCTCCTTTTGGAATTTCTTTAAAACCCATTCCTTTGTTGTTTCTTTCATGTATACTTCCTTCTTTGGATCATTCTTGATGTCAGTTTTACGCTTCTCCTTCTAGTAACCTTTCTAGTTGAATAGACACTCGCTATTTTTATGATCTCTTTTTTCACACTTACCACAATATTTAGGGATCTCCTCAAATTCAAAGTATTGCCAAAAACCTTTATTTGTATCCTTGTTAGCAATCCAAAACCTTTTGGGAAAAGGTTTCTTTAAATCCACTTTAATGCAAACACGAGCCAAGCTAGGTATACCCAGAGATGAGGTTGCAGAATCCATTTTTAATGGTAGTCCTACTACTAAGCATATAGAGAACAGACTCTCTTTATTGTATAAATGAATAGGAAGCAATGGAAGACTTACCCAAATAGGAGTAATGGAAGATTCAGAATCAGGATGGAAATCATTAGTCCATTTAAAACCCCTCATTGGGAATTTGTGAATATACCAAGTAGATTTAAGCCAAATTCTATGAAAATCTTCTTCATAGAAAAGCCTGATCAATACTTGTTTTTGATCTATAAGACCAATGTTGAACGCAGCTTTGAGGCCCATTGATGTAAACATTTTCCTTATCTCGTCAATAGCTGGTCTTCCATGAGTAAATTTACCCACGAGAGAGTGTTTAAATGGTTCTGATACCTTTTCTAGATAAGAGTTATCTAGGAAGAGTGCAGGTTCTCCTTTAAAGAAACTAATCTCATGCAACGAAGGGTTTGCATGGGAAACTTTACCCACCACCTCCGTAAAGGATTTGTTGAAGTTTTGGGTAGATGGCTGAATAAAGGGAGGGTCTGGAGGAGTCTTATCCACCTCCAGCATGGAGGTGGAATGTTGTGCCGTCATCAAACCCTAGGAAGGGCTAGAGAGAGAGAGAGAGAGAGAGAGAGAGAGAGTCTAGGAAAAAAATTGTTTATAATTAGTTAAGTTCCATTTACCTTTTATGTAAAAATTTTGGGATTTTTTTTATAAAAGCTTAAAAAAAATTCTTTTATGAAAAATGATTTTTGAATTATTTTAAATGGATTTTTATCTTTTCAAAAAATATTTTTATCTTAAAAGATTTTTTATAACTGTTCTCTGATTTGTAAGAGTGTTGTTTTCTAAGTCTCCAAATATTTTAAATCTTTGTAAATCGAATCTAGAGATTTTTGCCTGGTCGTTCAAAGGAGACCCTATCTCGTTCGAACGAGACTAGGCGTCGTTCGAACGACATGTCAATTCGTTCGAACGAGAAGTCTTTTTACCTGACATGTCACCGCCTTAAAAGATATTATAAATAAGGTGTCAGGGTTCTATATTTCGGGTGGAGAAATAATGGTTTTAAACAGAATATGATTTTGAGTGTTTTACTTTATTCTCCAACATTTAAAGAGTTCAATCTATTATTTTACAATTCACAAAATCCCCATATCTTTTTATGTGAATTGTTATGGAACCCAAGACCAGAACTTTGCTATTCTTCATACTTTATGGGGAGATCTCTACAACCATATGGTTGCGTGCTATTGTGGAGTGAGTTTCTATAAAGTTTTTTGATTGCGTGTCATAGGAATTGCTTGCGGGTATTCCTGGGTTGATCAGATTGCGTGTCCTTGTGGTATAGCTAAGCATGAACCATTGCAGATTTCGAGCTGACACTTTTAAGGTTTCACGAAGGCACCTTGCGTTACACTTGAGGGAAGTTGTATGTAAGTAAATGGTCTTTTAAACTTTTCAAAGTTCTAGAAATAAAAGGTTTTTCCAATTGTGGGGGATTTTGTCATGAAATGTGGTTCCCTTTGCATGCTTATTGCTTTATGATTTCATATCACTTAGATGCATGCGTTAGGACTAAATTAAAACTTGGGTTTCATTAAAACTGGTTGGGTTGGCACATAATTGAAATTGATTTATTTGAGAAGTCTCATTTATTCCATTGTAGCGCACTCTCATTGTTAACTATAGTATTCTCATTATTCGCTTGTACAAATATATTTTTGATGAAACTTTTACAAGAAAGATAATTTTGATCCTATATCATAATGTTGAACTTAAAAGTAGCTTTATTATTAAAACTCTTCAATATTGTGGCGTAATTGAATATCATACACTTTTAAATCTAGACTTACTTTCATGATTGAAAAGACTAGAATGTTTTTGGGTTGTCACTTATGAATCTTAACACTCACGTTTAAGCTCTTAAGGTTTTACAATTTTAGAACGATCTATGTAGTCCATATGGGAGATTATAGTTCTTGGATAATGGACCTACATAAATCATGTCATTATAAAATAGTCCGTCAAACGCAGCAATGCCAATATCACCACCAGAGTTATTCACATGAAAATGAATACATGTGGTTGGAAGTTTATTGCTTAAATTCCACTTTACTTACCCAATTTTACATGCCCAAACAATTGGAAATGTCTAGTGCATGCATGGATTTAGAATCCACAAAAAGTATTGGAATTTAGAATAATGTCTTGTAATATCCGTACTTTGAGCTACGATACCTTAATTCTCATTTCATCTCTCTTAGAATATATAAATTCAAAAATATTCAAAATAATTATAAGACTACACTACAAAACCTACAAAATTGATAAATTAACTAAGTATCCTTAAAGTTTCAATAATTTCAAAATAGGCCCCGAATATTTTAAGCTACCATAACTTGACTTATACTTAACCCTTTGCCCACATCAGCCTACACCTAAGATAATAAGTAAAAAAATCACATGTTATAAACATGCAAACATATGAGGTGCAAGAAACAATGCACTTATCCTATTAAAAACTGAAGGAATCCGCCTTCAAACGAGAACAATCAGACCTCCTTTCGCTCCACTATATAAAGCCCACGAACAGAACCTCCAAAACTTACCACTTCAATCTACACAAAACTAAAAAAAATTCTCCAAACCAACAATCTTCTCATTTCATGTTTTATAATTCATTCTTTCATTTTCAAATGATTTTTGTGTTGATATTAGGAAAATATCAATCAAAATAATAGGAAGTTTATGTGTGAAACAGTCTCTAAATGAAGAAACTTA